>JAUCBN010000005.1:7500-2507500 GCA_035048815.1 Abelmoschus esculentus | reverse complement strand
CAAATAATTGGAGTTAGGGCTCTTCAAGATTAGGGAACAATGAGGCTGGTGCAAAATAACAAGTTTGTAGTTTATTTCGTTCTGTATAACACTTCATCTATGTAAACAGGGCTTTAATTCTCTGCCAAAACAGGAACTATGTATATTGTTTCTGAAAGTTAATGTGAAATTATTGTTTGGTGCAACTTGTTATCAGGATAATTTATAGGTAAGCAATAAGCTTCCGTCTATGAAAATTCGTTGAAATGTCATGAACGATCTGTTGCAACATTCAATCTGAAGCTGAACTATAGTTGTTAGAAATCAGACAATATTTTTTGTTTGGTTGTTGACAAGTGAGGTTTCTATGTTGTTAGAAGAAGAAAACACAATGTTATTTCATATGAAGCCATGTGATCTAGTTCTATATCAGTGACTTGTAAACTGGCTGGTCTTGAAAAACTAAATGATTCAGGCATGGCTTGGATCAGATTCCTTCGAATATGTAGTAGTTTTGATTCTCGCGAAATTCCCTTGTTTCTTTAATTTCTGTTGGCAGTTCCAGCAGTGACTGATGAAACATGGCAATCACTTGTGCTCAACGCTGATGGACCTGTATTAGTCGAGTTCTGGGCTCCTTGGTGTGGACCGTGCCGCATGATCGACCCTGTAATAGGTGAACTAGCAGAGCAATACACAGGAAGACTCAAGTGCTTTAAACTGAATACAGATGATAGCCCCTCGATCCCCACCCGATACGGAATCAGAAGCATCCCAACAATCATGATCTTTGTGAATGGCGAGAAAAAAGATGCCGTCATTGGTGCTGTACCCACAACGACCCTATCAACAAGCATAGAGAGATTCTTGTAGATGGCCATAGGGAGTGGATATTGACTAATGGAGGTGTCCAACACTCATCACCCACATAGCTCGGTTAGATACTTTATTCTCTTCATGTGATTTGAAATTTCCCCTACTTTATTGTCAAATTTGGAACCTTTTCTTGTTATACCATGCTCTTCTCAGTATTTTGCTACTATAAATTAATAGATAAATTACATAAATCATCACTAAATTTTTCTCTTAAACTTATTTTAGTATTAGAGTTTCAAAACGTTCAATTTACTCATTGAAGTTTAGACATTGAACATTTTGATCACTCCTCTGTTAATTTTTTGATAACGTCCATTTATCGATGAACATAAACTTCTCCAAGATTTGAATGGTGAAAAACTTTATTAGCATGAAGTAATATATTGAAAAATAGGCTTTATCAAGCAATAAGAAGGAAGATCGATGAGAAAAAACAGAAAGTTTTTAGTTGATTTATGAAGTTCAAAGCGCTTTTTAACGTAATAGAGGTTAAATTCAGACTCTTTAACGTAATAGAGGTTAAATTCAGACTCAAAAAGACGAGATGAAGTGATTAGTGAAATTTGTGAACACTATTTACAACCATTTGAGGTTTAAAAGTGATTCAATGTTTACATTTTAATGAAAATATTTTAAAATTTTAATGACTAAAATAGGTTTAAGAGTAAAATTTATATACTTTGCCCTAAATTATTAGTATTTTGTACTCTTATATAATAGAGTTGGGTTTACCAACGAAAGCTTACATTTTTTCAACCAAATTTCAGGTGTTTTAGCTCCTTCCTAAGATTACCAAAACTTTTCATTTGGTCATTACTTAGGTAGTTAGAACTTTTAAGTAATAAAAGGGGTAAATTGCAATAAAAGTCACTTAATTATGAATAGGGTTACATTTGGGTCACTCAATTATTAAAAGTTATGTTTGAGTCACTTAATTATGGGTAAAGTTATATTTAGGTCACCTAATTAATAAATTTTACATTTAGATCACTCAATTATAGGTAATGTTACATTTGGGTCACTCTTCATATTTGAAAAAAGTTTATTAATTCGTATATTAGGTTAATTAATGATTTCACATGAAGTACTCTAGTGTTAACTAGGGTATACAAGTGATTTAGAAGAAAAAACGATCAAATTGATATATTTTTTCAAATATGATGGGTGACCAAAATATAACCTTACTTATAATTGAGTGACCTAAATGTGACATTTAATAATTGGGTGACTCAAATATAACATTACCCATAAACGAGTGACCCAAATATAACTTTTAATAATTAGGTGACCTAAGTGTAATTATACCCATAATTAAGTGATTCTTGTTGCAGTTTACCCTTTAAAATCATCTTTATAATAAATATTTATAATATCTAATCTTAATTAATAAATTAATAAATTAAACATTAATGATCAAAACACACTTTACAAGTATATTTAATTAATCGAATCTTCAAATTCATAAATAACGGAAAGAAAATAAAATTCCACGTTACAAGTGTGAATCGTTAAGTTATGAAACACTCAGGCGTGCGAGGCTACTCGTCAATCAGATAAAATCATTACATTACTTGAATCGGAGGAATTTCAGTCTAGTTTGAGTTTGGTTGATTAATAAGATTATTTTTAATTAAATGGAATTAAATATTAGTTCAGAAATTAAATAAAGTAAGGTAAAATCAAATTTTATTTAGTTATTATAAGTTATAACTTCTCATTTTTTTAAAAAAATTTATTTATTATTATTATTCGATTATCTTCACCATTAATTGTCTTCTCTCTCTATAAAAGCAGAACCAGAATCCTTCTTTTCCTCCCTTAAACAATCTCTGTTTCTGTCTTTCTTTCTTTCTGTTATCTCTTTATCCTAAAGTCTCAAAATCTTATTCCTTTTCATCTCAACCTCAATCACTCATTATATATATATGTTTATATATATAGTTTCGTTGGAAGAAGAACTTCATCAGATTCTCCATTCAGAAACAAAAATAGAAGCTTACTCTGTTTCTTTTAAGTTCACATAGAGAAGATTTGTCAACTAACTGGTATGTATTATCCATACGTTTCTACGTACAATTACTGTATTTTCCCTTATCTTTTCTGGGTATGATTCTGTTTTTAAGTTTGAATTGGTTATCTTTACTTCCCATGAATCTCTGTTTCCAGGGCTCCCCTGTTTTTCTCTTTGAACTTTCCATAATCAAGTTATGAAGAATATGTTTGGTTTTCGTTTTTATTAAACTTTGGTGAAATTCTTTTGATTTTTGCTTTGGTTTCCTTAAGATAATGACCCGGTTCAATGTTCATAAACCGATGTTGTGGTGTTTTTATGAAAAAACCGATGTTTGGTTTTATATGTTCGTGTAATAAAAAAGGATTTGTTTTGATGGAACCCCACCATTGGAAGATGAATTGGTGGTTGAGCTCATAAATTGTTTGATGGTAGCTTCTGTAGTTCAGTTCACCAGTTGTTGCCAACCAAGATTAGTTGTCTCTCTAAAGGATCAAACTTTGGGAAATTTGACAGATTCTGGCAGCAGCTAGCCATGGAGCAGTGCTTGGAAGGTAAAGATTGCTTGGAGAAGTGGAGGGATTCGCCGGTTTCTGACGATAATCCGACGAAAGGCTTCGACTGCAACATCTGCCTCGACTTGGTGCAGGATCCGGTTGTCACGCTCTGTGGCCACCTCTATTGCTGGCCCTGCATCTACAAATGGCTTCGTTTTGAGACCATTTCGGCTGATACCCAAGACCGGAATCAGCACCAATGTCCTGTGTGCAAAGCTGGAGTTTCGGTTGCCACATTGATTCCGCTTTACGGCCGGGGAGTGACAACTAAGGAGTCTAGAGCTGAGACTCGCCGGTTCGGTAACGACATACCGATACCAAAGAGGCCTCTCGGTCCTACCTGCGGCATTGGCACGATACAACCATTGCCAAATTCTACTGACAGTATGCAGTTGCAGTTTCATCACCATGGATATCCATATCAACCACAAGTGTACTACCCCGAACACGATGGTTATCCGGCTTCGCCGATGCTTAGCCCTGGCGGCATGATGATAAATGTGCCAGATCCGGTGATCCGAATGTTTGGCGAAATGGTATATGAGAGAGTATTTGGGAACTCGGTTACGAACTTTTACGCATACCCGGATTCGTACAATCTAACAGGGTGGATCACTAGTCCTAGGATTCGCCGGCACGTAATGCAAGCCGATAAATCTCTCGGAAGAATCAGTTTTTTCCTCTTCTGCTGCGTTTTCCTTTGTCTACTTCTGTTTTGAAGTTCTTCATCAGCTTTCTTCTCCCATTTCAGACACAATAGGAAGGTGAAAGGTGAGGTTTCATATCAGAATGATCCCATTAGGATACAATTCAGTACTTATTTGCTAAGGTAGTAGACCTTAGTTGTTCAAAGAGACCCTCTACCAACCAATGTGATAATATTTTGTCTACACTAGTTTTGGACCCTGTTTTTTGCATCTACTGATTCTCCTACTAATAAGAGTATAATAAAATTAAGTTATATTAAGCTTCATATGTTTTGAAATCTATGATGACGTGACATAAGCATGTCATGTGTGAGCTAGGTTTTATATGCATACTGTAATCACTAATTTTATCAAGGGTCTAAATTAGATTTTAATTTTTGTTTTTTCAATAACGGGCTTTAGTTGTTATTAGAAGTGGGTGCTTATCGAGCGAGTCGATCATGAGTTGGGCCTTATTCGATTTGTGCTCGTTAAAAAATTTTATTGCTCAACTCGTTGCTCGTTAAGCTCGTTAAAATTATGCTCGACTCGTGCTCGTTAAAATATTTTGTTGCTCAACTTGACTCGTTGCTCGTTAAGCTCGACTTATTATTTGTTAAGTTCATTAAAAAACTTACCTTATTTTTAATTAAAAATAAAATTTAATAATACCGTATGAGACTTAATATTAACAGAAATTTAAAAAAAACTAGCATATTAAAATTAAAGTAATAGTTCACACATTAATAATTATTAATATTTAGATTTATTTTTTAAATGAAATTATTTTAAAATAATTACTAAAAAATATTTTAAAAAATTAACGAACTGCTCGCGAACTTATCGAGTCGAGTTGAGTTAGACTTTGCTCAATTCAATTCGTTAAGGTATTGAGTCGAATTCGAGTTTGAGTCGAACTAATCAGAATCGAGTATTTTTTGAGTTTTGATCGAGTCGAATTCGAACAACCACGAGCTTCTCAACTCGCTAAGCACCCCTAATTAGAAGTTAACAATATTATTCAAAAATACATATTATAATTCTATCGTAAGCTATAATAGTATTAGTGTTTATTTATTCAAATTAAAATTCCAAAAATACATCGTAGCTTACGTTTTGAAGAAAAAAACAATCAAAATTATATATTATACTTAATTTTCTTTAGTTTTGGATCCATTTCGATTTTATTATTATTATTATTTTATTTATTATTTTTTAATTATTATTATAAATAAAAACCCATAAGCAATTAAATAACAAACCCATATATATATATATATAAATAAAGGTTCATAGGGGTGATTATTCGATCGAGTCGAGTCGAGTCAAAAAATTTCGAGTTATTCGAGTTGACGAGTCATATTTTACAACTCAAACTTTATTTAAAATTTTTCCGGTTCGAGTCGAGTCGAGTTTTCGAGTTCCTATAAATATTTAATTGTAATGTCGAGTCGAGTCTTCGAGTTCCTATAAATATTTAATTGTAATTATTTATCATGTTATAGTATGATTTGATTTCAATTTAAACGACTTTCTCTAATCATATAAGATATGTGTATATATATTTTTTTCATATGTAGCAATATTTCTTTATATTTTTATATATAAACATATATATCATTAAAAAATTGATAGACTCATCTTAAACTTAAAAATTAATTCTTTAATTATTAAAAATTTTGAGTTATTCGAATTATTCGAATTTCCATTTTACAACTCAAATTTTATTTGAAATTTTTTCGAGTCGAGTCTATGCAATTTGGAGTCGAGTCAAAACGAGTCGAGTATTTTCGCTTCGAGTCGAGTTATTCGATTTTTTCGAGTCGAGTTGAGTTTTGCTCACCCCTAGGTGAATAAAATCCAGAATAAAAGCCCATATTTATTTATCAATACAATCCATTTACAAATATGTCATCCCAAAAAATAATAAACATTACAATCAGCCTAAATTTTTTAATTATAATTAACCCAAATTCATCCCACTTCCCTAACCCAAATGTTCAAAACAGTAATCAAACAAACCATAACCCTATCTTGTTTCTACGCACAGTCAAAGGAGGGTCGTTAGATCTGGCCCTGATCTAACAACAACGATCGATCTAGGAAAAGCTTCTGTTGTTATAAATAAGGGTTCAAATCAAGGTTCTGATTTTGAAAAGGAAGAAAAAAGGAGTGTTTTCAACTGGCCGACCATCGTGGTGGTGATCGTAATTTGGGTATAACGTTGGAAAAGTGGTAATTATTCTTTATTTTTGAAATTCCAAGAAGAACACCATAAGTGTTCTTATTTTTTCTAGGATTCTTAGATGAAGACGAGAGAGAATTTGTGAGAGTTTTTGTTTCGATTTAAAAAAAATGAAAGAGAAAGTGTTTTAATTTGGTTTGTATTTTATACTCACCTTTTTAAACGGGCCTTGTGATTTTATATTCACCATATGTGTTCTTCATAAACCCCTCTGTGTATGAGAAATCATGCCCACAGTCCTTGTGATTTTAAAACTTTTTATATTCTGGACACTAAATCCTATAATAGATTTTTTCTCATTTTTAATTTTACCCTTGATTGTTTTATATTGCTTTAATTTAACCCTTTTTCGTTTTAAATATGTTTTGTATTCTTTCCTTTCTTTCAATTTGGTCACAAATGTGATTAATACACTTTTATTTGAGTTTTTTTGTTCTTTTTATTCAGTCACTAGTTTTAAACAATTTTATTTCTTTCCCGATTTGGCTCTTTGACTTTTTTTATGTTTCATTTTGCACTAACTTCAAATGGTTGCCTTTTCAATTTGACCTCAAAATTCTATTTTTATTTCATTTTGGTCATGCTTTCAGTTTTAAAATACATCCTTTTGGTTTGTTCATGTGTGCATATTAGTATTTGTTATGTTTTGCATATATTTAAATGTATCATGTATTTATTTACTTTTTTATTTTCATGTACTATTTTGTATATATTGTTTCATATTAAATTTGCTTAAGTTACTCTTAACTAACTATGTAACGACCCGAATTTTAGATCCGAGTATCGGGTTAACCCAAAGCGTTAGGCTTCATTGTTTGGGCATCGTTTGGGCTTTGAGTTTGAGTGTTGGGCTGCTAGTTAGGCTTGAGCTTGAGTATTGTTGGGCCTATAGAGTTTTTATGAAGGGTTTTATGGTATTTTCACAATGGAGGAAAAAAGGGGTGTTATGGGTGAATTATTTTTTTGCAAAAACGGGAGGGAAAAGTCATCAACCCCCTCTTTTCTTTCTTCTTCATTAGCCCATCCTTGAAGGAAAAAGCTTAGAGTTAAAGTTGAAATCTTTATGGTGTAGCTTGAGAATCTTGTTTTATAGCTTAAAGGAAAGTTGTTGGGCTGAGTGTGATCTATCTAACAAGGTAAAAAGGTTGAAGTTTGTTGGTGGAAGGTTTTGAGTGAGCTTGAAGAGACAAGAACGTAAAAGAGAGTTTGTTGTTCGGTTCTCAATTGTTAGTTGATTTTTTTTGCTTTCAAATCATCCACGAAAAAGTCTAATGGTTGGTTTATCACTTTCTTGTAAAGAAAGAAGTTGGAGCTTCACCTAGGAGTTTTGGCAATGTGGAGGCTTGAAGGGACATTTTTAGCTACTGTGGCTTAAGGTTGGTACCCCTCTAACTCTCATTTCATCATACATCTCATGAAAATAGGTTGCATTGCTTGTGGTATGCATGTTTTCTTGGTTTGGTAGCTTAAGAAGCTTTAAATATGGATTTCAAATTTGGGTGTTTCTTGGCTTAAAATTGGTAGTAACTCACCTTAAACACTACAAATAAAATATGGAAATAGTTTAAGATCGAATGGTTTAAGTTTGGATAGTGTTCTAAGCGATTTTGGGTACAAACTTAGATTTTCGTGTAGGAGTATTGTTAGGCTTAGAGGTGCTCGATTCACAACCGATTTAGCTTAGCTAAGTGATGGAGAACACTTAATTTGGGTGTTAGTTGTGGAATCACAAAGATAAAAATTAGACACAAGGATTTTAGAGTGGTTCGACCTTCGAACAAACATCTACATCCACTACCTTAGCTTTCCACTAAGGATTTCTCAAATTCACTAAGAATTTCAACCTTTTGAGGAACAAAGGGATTACAACCTCGATTCACAACCTGACTCAAGCATCCAAAGTTCACAACCTAACTTTGAGAATTCATTCACAAAGAGAAAACTTAACAAACTTGTTAATCCTTCTAATAAGGCTAATGTTTGCAATCTAAGTACTCACCCAATCCTAATACACTTGAGCATACATTTATAATTAAGCTCACAAGTGTTTTGTCTACCCAAAGATAAGATTTAAGCTCTAAGAAAAATCTTTCATCATATTGTTGTTATAATGTAAGCATTAGTCTTCTCTTGATGCTTGAGGCTTCCTTTTATCATCCCAAATGAGTTTCTAGCCGACAGTGACCGTTGGGATTGTTTTGGAGCTGATTTCAAGTCTTATTTCTACTTCTGGTATGATCAGTATCGAAACACGTGCAAGCTGTTTCGATACAACTACTTTGGAAAATAATCGTTGAACTCGTATTTAAAAACCGGTATCGAAACACCTAAAACATGTATCAAAACCCTTAGCTCATGGTATCGAAATAAGCCTTAGCCGTTTCGATACTTCTCCTAGCCATTGGGGTTTTTCAAATGATCGTTGGGGGTATATCGAAACAAGTATCGAAACCATTCTATCTAGAGACAAAAGCATATCGAAACGCCTTGGGGGCGTATCCGAACACTTGGACATTTTCCTTTAAAATAGGTAAGTTGTTTTGAAACACTTGGTAAGTGTATTGAAACACCTATGACATTTTGTGTTCTTTGTCTTCTTTAAAACATTTAAAACACATTTAAAAATCTCTCAAAAACCTCTTAAATATATTTTCAAGTTTTTTGGTCATAAGAATCATTTTTGAAACTTTTTCAAATTAGTTCAAAACTATTTTTCAATTATTATATCAAAACATTAGTTCTACAAGTATCGATACCGGGTGCCGCGTATCGTTATCATAGAGAGAAAACTAAGGCTTTAGAAGGTAGGATATTTGAAACGTCATGCCCATGTTTCAATACTGAATCTTCTTGTAACAAATCGTTTCGATACCCATAGATTGACGTTTCGATACCCCAAACTCCAATAACAAATTGTTTCGATACCCCATATAGGGTGTATCGAAACAGGTAGGTTTCCTTTGGTCAATTCGAAAAGGGTCATCTTAGCGTATCAATATGACAAGGAGACGTATCGATACCAAGGTGTTTCAATATGCTCTTTGAAGGTGTATCGATATTATGCTGTTTTGATACCTCCTATAGGTGTATCGAGACCCTTAAAAAGTTTTGCCTAAGTTTTTAGGGAATGAGTTTGAGGGTTCGATAAATCATGATATAGGTTCCTATGAGCTATTTAAGCCACAAAATGAATATTAAAATTGGTTTTTGGTGTTAATGTATCCAATACGATGATTGATGAGCACTCAAAAGTCCTCATTTTTCATATCATTTCCTCACTTGTTTATTGCCAATAAAGAAAAAATTAAAGACGATAATAGGATATTTCTGGTTATTTTCCACATCTCAACATCCGAACATTAACTTTATGAAATTATCTATTTTTTGGCATAAAACATATATGTAGTTTTCTTTCTTAGACAAGAAACTATATCATAGAGAGAGCCAAAGAAGAAAATAGATGCTGAGTTGTAAACAAAGCACCCCCCACGACAACACTCTAAAGGACGCCGCCACAACGTAAAAAACAACAGTTGATGCTCAACAAAAAGAGAAAAATATACCGAACTCAACGGAAAAAGAGCAAGAGAAATAAGAAAACTCAGTTAGGAGGTCAAGCCCATGTCAAAGCCAACCACGAGAAAGAAGAGATATTTTAGAAAATAAGATTAAATTAATATATTTTAATTAGGAATTAGATTTCTTTCTCGTTTAGAACTCTTTCCTTGCATGGAAAGATCAACTTAGGGCTTAGCCTATATTAGGCACTTATTAGGTTTTGGTTTAGTGTGGAGTCGAGACGAATTCTTACATTATTATACTTTTAGCCGTTGCCTCTATCATGTTTTAAGTATTTTGGAGGTTTAGATTATTTGTGGAGTAGTCGGAGATGAAGGTTATGCTATGTTTGAGATTTATTAATGCGAAACCTATTTTATAGTTTATTCTCTCTTGATAGTTACTCTTCTTGCGTATGAGCTCGAAAGATAAGTATGTAAGAAAAACCCATTTGCCTAGCATCGGGAGATGTAGGTTCACGAAACGAGAGAATACGATCTTTGCTCATGGGCATTGACTAATCCGTAAAGCATTTCAACGACTAATAAGATGTATGTGTTTGGTTATTGTCCACCCTTGATTCACGTCGAGAGGTATCATCAAGACATGGGTTACAACAATTCTCTTCGCTTAGGGATAAGGAAGAAGACATACAAGGATGCTCTATCGAACTATGGAATGTTGAATTGTCGACAAGGCATAACCCCGCCTAGGTAGCTACGGCGATCCTTTGTGCGATCCGCCGAGGCGGTAATTCAACCTATTGCATTGATAAGTTGATACATAATATAACTGGATTCTCCTCTATAAAGCACTCAATCTAGCCTCGCCTTTATCTTATTATTTATTTAATTAATTTTATGTTTTTATAATTATCTTAGTTATAAGTCACACCTTCAAATTACTTATGTTTTTAATTTCCTTAGTACAGTCATAAGAAGTAGCAAGGTTGACTAAGTCCTCGTGGGACCGACATATTAAATACTACAATCTGACAAAGGTGGAATTAATAGGACTCCATAGCCTTCATCATACTTGGCGTCGTTGCTGGGGACTAACGCTCAATTTTACTACCAATTATTTTTGCATTTATTTTATTTTATTTTAATTAGTTTTAGTTTTTATTTTAACTTCGAAGGCTTGTTTTGTGTATGACCAGGTCCAATACGACTATCGATCAATATCCTTACGATCCAAAAATCGAAAAAACAATACGAGATCTAAAAATGTAGGGCACGCCAAAGAATGAACGTAAAACCTGGCCAATAAAACAATGCAGGTATGAATGCCGCGGCGGCAAACAACTGCGGTGCTTCCGCAGTTGTTGATCTAGTAAATATTCCAAGACATGAACATGCTCGAACTGTTCGAGATTATTTAGAGGAAGATTTAGATGGGCTAACTCCTGCTATTGTGATGCCTAAAATAGAGGCAAAGCACTTCGAACTAAAACTGGTCATGTTCAACATGATCAATACCCTAGGCCAGTTTGGGGGTTCGGCCAATGAAGATGCTCGGCAACATCTTAAATCCTTTCTAAAAATTTTTAACTCGTTTAAGCTACCGAGAGTCTCAATCGATATCCTTAAGCTGAAATTATTCCCTATTCACTGAGGGATAGGGCAAAATCTTGGTTAAATAACATCCAGCCGGGATCGTTGAACTCGTAGACAGAATTATGTCGAAGCTTTCTTACCAGATTCAGTTACACCAATATGACTGATAAACTCAGAAACGATATAACATCCTTTAGGCAAGATGAAGACAAATCAATGTATGAGGCTTGGGAAAGATACAAAGAACTATATAGAAAATGCCTCATACATGGTCTGCCTGAGTGGACCCAAGTATCCATCTTCTACAATGCAGTTAACGCCCCTACAAGGATGATGCTTGATGCTTCTGCCAATGGCACCCTTTTAGACCGCCCACCCCATGAGAGTTTAGAAATTTTGGATAGGTTGGCAAAGAATGACTATCAACACCCAACCACCCGAAGAGGCATAAATAGGCGAGGTATGATAACTTCTAATTCTGCAGATTCTGTCCTAGCACAACTATCAGCCTTAACAAATATGGTCAAAGATCTGCATAAACCAAGCCATGTTCGGGAAGTAAAAGCAGTCACCGTTCTTTGCGAAATATGTGGTGACTACCATGACTCGAACGCATACCCACACAATCCAGAATCTTCCTTTTATGTTGAAAACTTTAATAGAAACAATATGTCCAACAATTACAACCCATCATAGAGGAAATACCCTAATTTCTCATTGAGCAATCCTAATAATGCACTTAACACGCAACATCAACCAGTGTAATCTACGGGATTCCAGCAAAATAATAAAATTGCTCAACAGCAGATGCTGCAGCAGGCACCACCGTTATAGCAGACAACAAATGTCCAGACTTTGGAGAACACACTGCAAACCTTTATGGCTTAGACTGATGCATACATTGCAAACACCAACAAGTTCATCCAAAGAGCCGACACTTTCATGGACAGAACAAAAATGAGAATGCAAAATAATGAAGCTACTCTCAAATCGCTAAAGCCACAGTAGGACAAATGGCACAACAGATGAAAAACAGACCCATAGGAGGTCTCCCTAGTGATACTAAAGTTGATATAATTGTTCCTCATGAACAATGTAAAGCCATATCGACAAGAAGTGGATTAAAAATGAAGGACCCCGAAATACCTGCTCAAATAGTAGGTAAGACCCTTGAAACAATAGCCCTTGAAGAAGCTATTGATAAAACATATAAGGCAAAGGAACCAGTAGACACTACCGATGACACGGTCACAACAGATGATGCTATAGATGCACCGCAGATAAGATTCTAGTGCGATAAAAAGATCGAATATCTGCGTTTACCATCACCTTTTTCATAAAGGTTGAAACAATAAAAACAGGAATACCAGTTTAAGAAATTCCTGTACATGCTTAAACAGATACATATAAACATACCTTTAGTGGAGGCAATAAAGCAAATGCCCAACTATGCCAAATTCCTTAAGGATATTATATCCAAGAGGACAAAAATTAGGGAATTTAAAATAGTTTCCGCAACAGAAGGATATGTGGCAATGTTGCACAATAAGTCCACGACCAAAAGAAAAGATCCTGGTAGTTTCACAATACCATGCGCTATCGGTGATCAATACGTGGGCAAGACACTATGTGATTTAGGTGCCAGCATAAATCTCATGCTTAAATCAGTATTTCAGAAGCTAGACATCGGGCAAGCAAAGCCAACAACAATGATACTTCAGCTGGCAGACCGCTTTTACGTGCAACCAGAAGGAAAAATTAAAGATATTCTGGTAAGTGTGGATAAATTTATTTTTCCTGCTGACTTCTTAATTCTTGATTGTAAAACAGATGAACATGCACCAATCATATTAGGAAGACCATACCTAGCCATAGGAAGAACAATGATCGATTGCTAGAAAGGAGAATTGATCATAAGGGTCAATGATCAACAAGTAAAGATCAATGTGTTTAAAACTCTAAGAAATCAGGACGAACCAGATGAATGCCAAAGAATTGAAGCTAAAACTGAATTTAACTTCAATCTTGAAACAGATTGCTTGAATAAACCATGCCAAGGCAATCTATGTCGAGGCAGCACACCCCTTGAACAACATTACATTCGAAAGAAACCACCTAATGAGGAGACATCAACTGGGACATCAGCTTCTCCTCCATCCAAAAAGGGGAAGATGATTGCTGCCAAAGATGCAATTTATTGCACCTCTACAGTAACTTAAAATTTCTATATCTTAGTCCCTAATTTATTTTTATGTTTTAGGAATTAGAGTATTTTTTTTAGTTTTATGATTTAGATTTTAATTTTTGCAAATTATTTTTAAACTTTTAAATTTTCTCACAGCTTTAATTTTAATTTCAACTTTTAGGCCCAATAAACAAAATAAAATAAAAAGATGAACAAGCTGAAAACCGCAGCCCAACTCAAGAAAAAATATCTTGGAGAGAAACTTGCTGCCCAAGTCGAAGCCGCATCGTTTCTTCCGCCCAGTGCATGCCATCTAGATCTACGTAGTGTGTACGCTAAGAATAATCATGACACTTCTGCCGCTTCCAACGGTTGGCCGCATTCGCCTATAAATAGACAAGCAAGCTTCATCTTTTTCACACTTCTTCTACACAATTCTACTCTGCCAAAATTCCTCTTCAACTAAAACATGGCAACCACAAGAGAAACCTCTGTCGGAGCGGCGAAGTTTAGACGTTTCTTTTCATTAATAGTAGAACATGAACATGAAAGAAATTTCAAAAACCGACAGATCTGGGAAGAGCAAGGATTTTAGTACACCAATGAGGAAGATCTAGGCTGGAAACATTCATACTGGCGAAAATAACTTTCCAGCAATGACAATAATTTGCAAGGCAACTAGATCCAATGAACATTGAGTGGGTAAGAGAATTCTATGCCCTTAGATCAGTGGCCAAAAACCCATATGCCTACCTCTAAGGAAGAGCAATCCCGATTGCAGACGACATCATCAACGCCTACTTCAGCCTCTACATCAAAAACAATGAACATGCAGAGTTCATAGCCGCCCTGACGATCGAAGACAATGAGCAAATGAAGGCAAAATTATGTCTACTAGATACTGAATGGAATACGGGTAAACACCGTGGATCCTTCAGCCACCGTGATCTCCGACTAGAGGCAAAGCTCTGGAATATATTCATCAAAAGAAATCTGCTGCCAACATTTCATAACCAGACGGTGGAAAGACCACACTTGGCGCTAATCCACTCAATTATACACAGCAGACACATCAACGTCAGCATCATCATCAGCAAACAGATATTTGAATGTGCCACAAAAAAGGTATACTCATTTTACCCTATTTAATTATGGCATTAGGGAATTTAGAAAAGGTCTCAAAGATGTCTTTGGACACATACACATAACGACGAGTAGGCTGGATGAGGGAGATTTACATGAAAATGATGCAAGTGAAAGAAGAAGTTCCACAAGCCTTCATTCCTCCCACCGCTGAAGCAACGCCCACAGAGGCAGGTGTAGCGACCCCTTTTTTGAAAAATATTTAAAAAAAACGGTTTAAAGGTTCAAAAGTTCGATGGGATTTAAAAATTCGATATCTCGAGAGATGGCACCTGAAGAACAAGATGCCACTCCTATTGGAATATTATTTGAATTTAAAAATCCGCAGAAATATTTGAAAATTCAGTATTCCGGGAGATGACACCTGAAGAACAGGATGTCACTCATATTTGGAATATCGTTTTAATTCAAAAATCAGTTAATCGGTTGGAGTCTCCATCGATCGTTCAAAAAGGTGGATCGAACACCAAGAAAACAAAACCAGAGATGGGTTCGGGAGTTAGTTACGTTTGGGGAAGGATTAGCACCCCTATAACGCCCAAAAATTGGTACCTAAAGGTTTGTATCATAATTTTTAAGAAAATATAAAGCTCGAATTAAATTAATTTTTAATTAAAAATGCGTATCCTAATATCCACGACGATTCAAAAGAGATAGCACCCGAAAAACGGGATGCTACTCCCAATAGAATACCTCGGGATAATATTTTCTACGAAACAAAAATATAATGAGAACACAATAAAGTAAAACACATTTAATAATGATGATAAAACCAAACTAAATAAAAATAATATTAATAATATAATAAAAACTAATAATAATAATATTATTAATAATAATATAAAGTAAACATTAGTATCTTACTAATAGTTTATAGTAAATAACGTATTAATATACATATATGCATAATATTTATAAAAATATATTCTTTTGATATATTTATAATAGTAATGATTTATATTAATACAAATATGTGTATTAACACATTTTTAACATTAGTAAAAGACGTAATAATATTATATATAATGTTACTTTATAAGAAATATATATAATAATAATAAGTTATAATAATATATGATATATAAACATATTATTTATATATTCATATTATGATAAAATAATAATAAAGTAATAAAATAAATAAAAATAAAATAAAGTGAGCGTAATAAAGATAATAACAATATTAGAGGGACTAATCTGCAAGAAAACAAAGGTTAGGGATTAAAAATAAAGAATCATGGGTTAAATTGATAAAAAATAAAGATATAGGGCTAAATAGGCGAAATCAGTGACTGAAATCAAAGGATATGCAAATTGGGGGGTCGAATCTCGAACTGGCCGAAACTGTGGGGACCTTGGGTGAAATTTCCCCATCTTCTCGTGTTAAGACCGGGTCGGGTTTGGATCCAGGTTGAACCGCCGGGTCTGAGATCCAAAACGACATCGTTTTGGGTCTTAAGATCAGACTCCAAAACGACGTAGTTTTGGGTTAACCTTATATATCCCTTTTTAATCGAAAACACTAATATCCTATTATTAATCTTCAAAACAAAACTGGAGCTTTTTTTGTTCTCTCAAGCTCTCTGTGTTCAGTCGCCGGAGGGAGGAGGCTCGCGGTGGTTCGCCGCCGCCGTCCAAGGTGGCCGGATGCCAAAAAGTTATACTTTTTCCAAAATCTCTTCACGTAAGGAGTTCGAATCCGGCCTCAGAAATTCGTAAAAAGAAACATGCAGGCGTAGATCTGAAATATAAGATAAGTAACTCAAAATTTTTTTACCTCTTTTATTTTTTCGATTTACTTTCAATCTCTGTTTCTTCTTCTCTCTATTTTTTTCGAATAGGATAGTGTTTGGGATATATTTTTGGTTCAAATCCTTTCTTTTTTTTCGATTTCTCTCCCCCATTATAAAGTGTTTAATCCGATATTTATATTCGGATTTTTGTATTATAAAAATACATAAAAGCTAGTTTAAATTTGATTAAATCTAACCCTATTGTTTTCTTTGCAGATCTGAGACGACAGAGGCGGTGGAGCCACGTGAGTTGGGCAGTGGCCGGCCTTCTGGGCGAATGGGGAAGCGACACGTGGCATGCTAGAGGGCGGCAGCGGCGGCTGAGCAAAGAAGGCTAGTAGGGTTTACTGTTATCATTAGGGTTAGGGTTTAATTTGGGCTGCTGTGTATTGGGCTTGGTCTGTGAATGGGTTTATTTGGGTAGAAATGGGTTATTACAGCAGGTCAACAGGAAGACTTAGTGGAACAACCAACAACAGGACTCCTAGAGATCCTGCAGAGGATGTAGAGAAGGCAACTGGCCTTCACGACTACATTCCCTGACTTCCCAGTCGAACTCTCCATGCCTCAACCTTCCCCTGCTACACCTACTTCTTCAGCTACTATCCCAGTTTCACTTGCCGCCACAACCGTTGCAGCCGCTACCGAACCACTTTCAGCAGACTCGGTAGCCGAATTCCTCAAAATGGACTCTACAAACAGAGGAGCTACACCAGAAAATTCAACAAAATTTACATGGAGCGACTCGGAAGAAGATCTGACGAGCCAACTCTGAGCTGCTGATGATTTTATTGCTGCAGCACAAGGTGGGTAGAAAAGAAAGGCAACATCCCCCTCTCTAATCATCCTTGACATGGAGGAAGAGCAGCAAGACCCCACTCATGTTCGTATCCAACCACACCGCTTGGCAAAGAAACCAATGGTGAGCCCGTCAAAACCGACCGCCGAGTAGCCGCCCAAAACCCGCCGCAAGCTCCTCATCGACAGTGACTCTAAAGATTCCTTCGGATTCGTAGAATTTTAAGGGCGGTAGATTTTCTTATTTTTTTTCTTTTCTTTGCTTTCATCTTGTTATTTTTGGTTATTTTTTTTCTTTTTCTCTATTACTTAACCGTGCATTGAGGATAATATATCTCTCGAGTCTGGGGAACAATTGTCCAATTTTGTAACATGTAATGATCTGCCAATAGTATAGAAGTAATCGGAGTATCTTGTTATTTCCTTATAAATTATGCTTAATATTCTGCCTTATACAATTACAATTAAAATTTTTAGTTTTAGACTATTGAATTTTATTGAAACTGCCTCGGCAGTAATATATTCTCCAACCGCCGCAGCAGTTCACACCATTAACCAGACTTGAATTCAGAAAGGTCTACTAGGCTTAGTACTTAGGCTTAGATTTTAAACTAAATGTGTCTATCACCGGCTTTAGTTAGTCCATAGAGGTGCCCATGACTGGCTCTAGGACTTAGTTTTTCTCCCACTTACTAGAGGTGCCCGAAATTGGCTCTAATAAGAAAAAGCTAAATACTTGAGGTGCCCAAAAATTGGCTAAAGTAGTATAAGTATAATATATAGTTATATATTAATTTTAGGGAGAAAAAAAGGAGCCGACAGAAAACTGGCTCTAGGACTTAGTTTTTTTTTCATATCTCAGTATCCGAACACCAACTTTATGAAATTATCTACTTTTTGGCATAAAACATATACGTTTGATAGTTTTTTTCTTAGACAGAAAACTATATCACAGAGAGAGACAAAGAAGAAAATAGATGCTGAGTTGCAGACGAAGCACCTGCCACGACAACACTTTGAAGGTCGCCGCCACATCTTTTAATTGGTGCTCAACAGAAAGAGGAAAAGATACCGAACTCAACAGACAAAGAGCAAAAGAAAGAAGAAAACTCATTTAGGAGGTCAAGCCCATGTCAAAGCCAACCACGGGAAAGAAGAGATATTTTAGGAAATAAGATTAAATTAATATAGTTTAATTAGGAACTAGATTTCTTTCCTGTTTAGAACTCTTTCCTTGCATAGAAAGATCAACTTAGGTCTTGGCCTATATAAGACACTTATTAAGTTTTGGTTTAGTGTAGAGTCAAGATGAATTCTCACATTATTATACCTTTAGTTGTCGTCTCCATCATATTCTAAGTCATTCGGAGGTTTATATTGTTTGTGGAGTAGTCGGAGATGAAGGTTATGTTATGTTTAAGATTTATTAATACAAAACCTATTTCATAGTTTATTCTCTCTTGGTTGTTACTCTTCTTGCATATGAGCTCGAAAGATAAGTATGTGAGAAAAACCTCATTTGCCTAGCATCGGGAGATGTAGGTTCACGAAACGAGAGAATACGGTCTTTGCTTATGGGCATTGACTAATCTGTCAAGGATTTCAACGACTAATAAGATGCATGTGTTTGGTCGTTGTCTGCCCTTGATTCACGCCGGGAGGTATCATCAAGACGTGAGTTTCAACAGTTCTCTTCGCTTAAGGATAAGGAAGAAGACATACAAGGTTGCTCTGTCGAACTATGGAATGTTGAAATGTCGACAAGGCATAACTCCGCCTTGGCGACTTCGGCGACCCTTTGTACGATCCACCGAGGCAGCAATTCAACCCATTTCATTGATAAGTGGATACTTAACATAACTGGATTCTCCTCTACAAAGCACTCAATCTAGTCTCGCCTTCAAATTACTTGTGTTTTTAATTTCCTTAGTGCAATCATAAGAAGTAGCAAGGTTGACTCAGTCCTTGTGGGACCAACATCTTAAATACTATAATCTGACAAAGGTGGAATTAATAAAACACCATAGCCTCCATCAATGATAAAATGCTCGAGTCTCAGTCTTTGGCTTAGTCGTATTATATTTGTTGTGAAGATCCTAGGTGGATCATTTGTATGGTTGAGTCCTTGTGTGATAAAAATTTTGATATCCAAAATATTGTTGCAACACAAAGAAGACCATCCGATGTAATATTTTGGGTGATGTATTGAAGACTATTCCGAATGGAGGATTATGATGTTGTATACTTGCAGGCCTCGTTCTAAGATACTCGATGTAACATTCTGAGTATGAGATTTGGAAGATCCTAATGCTGTATGGATGAGGGCCTCAATTTCGGATGTAGGATCTCGATGCTGTGTGGACGCAAACCTCATCCTAGAGTATGAGATCCCAATGTTATGTGGACGCGAGCCCTACTTGGAGTTTAGGATTCCGATGTTGTGTGGACGCGAGCCTCACTCTTAGTGGGGGATCCCGATGCTCTATGGACGCGAACTTCACTATTTTTTGGTTTTTGATTGACATGCATATGTTGTGTGTGATAGTATACATCTTGTTATGCCATGTATTTAGGCAGTTATGGTAGCACCATCATATCATGCATGATATTACTTGTATTGCATTGCTTTATTCATAATATGTATGATGTTGGTCGAGTAGCGGTATACGCATTGAGCTTCTATAGCTCAACGTTTTGAAATATTTTTTCGTGCGTAGGTTAGGTGACGTCGAGGATTGAAGGAGTACCATCGAGGTTGGAATTTCAATATCGACTCAGAGTTAAAGTACAAATTAATTGATGTAATGGGTTATTACTTGTCGAACCCTATATTGTCATTTGTAACTCTTATTTAAACTTGACTGTGTCTAATGTTTTATGATTTATATTAAATGGAGCTCCAACTATTTTGAATTACTTGGATTTATGTTTCGATTTGGATTTAAATTTAAACGGATTTGTTATGATTTTGATTTGGACTAATTATTTTGGGATTTTGAAACAAAAATTCTGAAATATGGGTTTTGGGCCAGAGGCCTAATGTGACACTGGGTCGAGGGTGTTACAACCTAATTAATGCAATGTCTCTTTATTCAATCGTAACGGGGTCGGTATCAGACATAGTGGTGACGGATTGTACGTTTACATTAGAATAAAGAGACTTTTAAAATATGTTCGAATTTATAAATAAAATTTAATTTAATGCCACTTTAATTTGGAAAATTTAAAATTAATTAAGCGATAATTCTAAAAGGTGTCAATCTTGAGTGATTTTAAAACGTTAACACCATTTTTAATCTTAATCGAATTTCGAACCCATTTTTATTCGAATCTCTGGTTTTCCGGTGTTTAGCCTACCTAAGAGACCGGTGACGACTCCAATTTTCAAATTGTTTTACGACTTTTTAAATTATTTTCTAAGACATTTTTAAATTAACTTTTCAAATTATTTTCCTATTTTCAATTTGTTTTAGCTTTACTTTCTCATTTTCAATTCTAGTGAACCTTTTATTTTTAGATCTTTTCAAACCTTAAATCCCCGATTTTAAAACCTAGACCCCTAATTTTAAATTAAAATTTTTAATTTTTAAATTTCCAATATTTCCAAATTTCTTAATCTTCAAATCCCTAATTCTCATTTTTTAAATTTATGATCTTTGATTTTTAAATTTCCCTCTTTGAATTAATATCCCAATTTCAAAATTTTTGAACTTGAATTTAATTCTTTAACATACCAAACTGAAAATCGAAGTAGAAAGGACATGTTATCATCAATATTTAATTTCTTTACCGATTATCTAAAATTTTGAATCGAATGTTACAAAAGTTTAATATGTAGAATACTCTTTGGACACAAAACCAGGATACTAGATTGAAGGGACAAAGTATAATTAACAATAGAAAACTGAAAAAGTATAATTAGCGATAGAAATGGGGCAAGATCAAAATAAACTAAAATGAGGTCTAAATAAGTAAATATCCATACATATCTTTGCCCTTGAGATCTCCTGACTCAGTTTATTTCATTCATAATGTTAAGATTTAAACCCTGATTTAAGATTTATCCTACTAAACCAAGGGTAGTTGGTTCATTAAATCATATTTAACATGTCAACTGCCAACAAACTCCCATACAAGTACTCTTAATTGTAAATGATTTAGCTCAATAAATTAAGCTCAAATCTTAAAACCAATAGAGAATCATGTAACAATAAAACTACTTTCAAATCCTAACAACATGAGCAGCAACTCTAGTCTCCCATCCATTTCAATGAAAAGTATAATAAAGGAAGAAACAATTGAATTAAGACTTAAAACTATGGTTCATGTAAACGTCATTACATGGCAGACTGGTGTCGTCAATGTACAAAAGGTACTTACAAAGCATCAAAGCACCCACAGGTTTTCGGGGCATCACTTTCTCCTGCAACTCTTGTGCCTGGTTCATACATGTCAGCGCTATAGAAATGCAACAACTGTAGGGACATCACTTGCTCCTGCAACCAAGAATGCCGGAGTTTAAAGGATAATAAAAACCATGTTCAATCAACATATATAAAATGAACTCCGAGACGTTTTATAATCGCATATGATACATACCTTAGAAAGAGAGATATGAGGCTTCTCCAGCTCATCTCCCTCAACCTCAATACCATTAGCCTTGGCACTCTGGGTAGAGTAACAGAAGTAACCAGGGTCCATGTAGGTTTAGGGTTTAGGGTTAGGGTATCCAATGTTATAAGGCATGAAGTATGAAATACACGGACAGTCTCCATTGAAGCATTTTATTTACACGTTAACATGTAAATAAAATGCTTCAAGCTTAGACCAAGAAGAAGATCCAAATCCTAGTTGAGTAGAGAAGTAGACCCATTAACAATTCTACTACTGCAAACAAGTTTTCCAGTGTTCAAGTTCATCAGTGCCGCTACATCTTTCTCAGGAAGCATCTTTTGCTGACAGATATCGTACATTCTTTCTGCAGCTAGACGCTGCTGCTGCCCTAACGCTCTCCTTATAGGCTTCTTTGATATAAATCTTGTGAGCAGAAGCTGATCATCACATCGAGGTAATGCCAGACTTGAAGATCCACTAATCTCTGGGTCAGAAAATGACTTCTTCCTTTTCCTAGTAGTAGCTTCACCATTATCCAATTCTGTTGTTGAATCAGATGTTAATAGTGACTTCACATCATCAAGCAATCCCTTTCTGCCTAAGTCTCAATTATAACAAAAGAAACAACAGCTTCACCATTATCCAATTCTCTTTCCCTAGCCATTCACAACAGATTCTGTTGATACCATTCAAGACTCCCATCTTTCGGTTGTACCGGTAGGCTATACGATGCCGTATCGGTATGACCCGTATTGATATTAGGGAAATTTAAGATTTTCAGTAAACAATGTCTATATAGGTCGAGTTTGAGTAATAGTACCCGAAAGTATCGTACTAATATCCGTATTCAAGTATCGGTACCCAATAAAAAAATAACTTATTGATGCTCAAGTAAGAAATGAATAATAGTGAGTAAAATAAATAAACATAATAGCACCTGAAATAAATAGATTATATGAATTAATGAGGATAATTAATAAAAATAATTATGTACTCTATAATAAATTAACAACTTGGTATCGTAAAGTAAATGATGTGTTGATGATTAACAACCATCATGTTGCTTGTATGCTAGGTAAGTATTTGTTTGGTTGAGTCGATGATCGTTGGAATCCGAATACCTAGAGGAAGAGTGTTGCAACACCAAGGTTAGAGATATTAAATATATGATCTCGATGTTTTGTGTCCTCGGGTATCATCCAAAGTGAAGTTGAATGGAGAATCCCAATACTTTGTGTCCAGAGTTTTATTCTGTGTGTATGATCCCGATGATTGTCCCTGAGCCTCATTCAAAGTTCGTATTTGGTTGTATTGCTTGATGAGTGTCAATGGCATCTCGTATGTTTGCCTTAATGGTTTGCTGAGACTTGAGTTGTAAACAAGACGAGATAGATCATGAGCTACTACAGTTCGAATCGGTTAAATCTCAATTCAAGCTCAACTCGAGCTTTAATTCTTAACGGTTCGAGCTGAGTTACTTGATACCCAACTCAAAAAGCTCATGAGCTACTAAAAAAAAATATAATATACTATTTTTTTTTAATTTTTATAATTTAAAACCTAAATTCCTAAACTTAAAACTATAAAATATAAACCCTAAATGTAAGTCTAACTCCTAAAATCTAAATATTAAACTCTAAATCTAACCATCTAAACCTCTAAATCCTAAACCCTAAACTAATAGGCTATACCTTAAAATTAACAAGTTTGAGTTTACACAACTTGTGTATCAACGTCTTTTCCTACCAAATGTGATAGATGAAAAGTTACTCGAGTCCATCACAATCAAAGATCGATCAACACTTGACTCGATTGAGTTCGAATCAAGCTTGAACTCGACTCGATTTCTAAACGAGTTGAGTAAAACTTAAACTTCTCAGACTCGTTAAAAATTACTAAAGCTTGAACTCAACTCTAAATCTTAAAGAGTCGAGTTGAGTTCAGTACTACTCGAACTCGGCTCGTCTTGCTTACGCCCCTAGTTGAGACATCAGATATGGATGGGCCTTGTGTGCCACGTCGATAGAATTCTATGTTTTTTGAGCATGTGTTTAGGCGATTAGATGCAACACTACGTATTTATTATTCTTACCTTATTGCTCGTACTAGCTTACATTCTTATATTTATAATTACCAGAAAATATAGTAGAGTAAATTTGTACCTTTAAGTTTTTTAAACTCAATGCTCACAATTATTGTATAAATTTGGAGCTCTTATTTTGTAAATTGATTTATGTTGATTATTTAATTATATTAAGTAATAAATTATAAATGTTTTAAATAAAATACTAAATCTATTATTTTTAAATAAATTTATTTTAAATCAAATTTTAAATGACTCAAATATATTACTTTACATCGAGATAATGGTGTTAAACAAACATTCTACTTTTACATTGTCAAATAAATAATTGCAGTGGTGAACCGTTGATCGCATGAAATCAGAATTGTCGTCGGACGACAGTAAATCAGGTTTGGTCTGCTACAGCTGGTAGCTTCTGAACTTTCGCTGAACGTTGATTTGACTATTTTATATGACTAACATTGACTCAATAATAATAATAATATTGCTTAGCGAAATTTTATTCGCGTAATTTTAAATCATTAAAATTTATTAATAATTTTTAGTTAAATCAATTTAACTCTTTGATGCATTTAGTTCACGAAAAGATAATTATTTATGAAAATAAGTACTGGAATCTAACATTACCTATTATATTACTGGTAATGTTATATTATTTGATTTGATTTATTTGCAAGAAATATAAAATGATAATGTCTGGTTAGAGAAATATTAGATTACTTAAAAATAAATTTTATTAAATTATCCTTGTATTATAGTTTTTGAAGAAGATAATTTTTTAATATTAAACTAAAAATATTTATATTCATATAATTATATATATTACATTATCTATTTTTTTAGGCATAAAGATAATTTTAACCCTTAGCGTTTATAATTTTTATCGTTTTGACCCTTATTCTTTTTGGGGATAAATTTAGCCTTTAACCTATATCTTTTTGACAAATAGCTTATTTTTTAACTACCATGATAACTGGACCGTTAAAAATCTAGCAATGATGATATGTCATATGCATATGATAATATATTTTAAATAGCATGGCATGACATCTAACTTATCAAAGACATATATATATATATATATGAAATATAATTTTATTCTAACATAAAATATAAAACAATTAAAATTTAAATAAAATATTAAAAAAACAATTAATTCTAAAAATAAAATGCTACTAAATATTCTCAACCCTGACTATGATAGAATCAAAACCATATCTTTAAAAAATTAATTAATTTCGAATTGTGTTCATATTTTTTAAGATAGAACTTTGATTCTATCGTAGTTAGTGTTGAAAATTTTAGTAGCCTTTTATTTTGGAATTAATTAATTTTTAATATTTTATTTGATTTTTAATTATTTTATATTTTATATTAAATTAAAATTATATTTCATATATATATATTTGATAGGTTAAATGCCATGTCATTTAAAATATATTATCATATGCATATGACATGTTATCATCGTTAAATTTTTAACAGTCCAATTATCATGGTAGTTAAAAAATAAGTTATTTATCAAAAAGATATAGGTTAAGAGCTAAATTTATCCAAAAAAAACGAATAAGGACCAAAATAATAAAATTATAAACATTAAGGGTTAAAATTATCTTTATGCCATTTTTTATAAAAAGTTAACTTATTATTAATACAATTAATAAATTAAATCTATTTGGATATTACTATGATCTTGAATACATGTATTAAATAATTTAAATTATTAAATTATAAATAATCTCATATTCACCCTTGTAATATAATCCTCTTCTAATTCTTCTTTATCGTTATTGAAGAGTACTCAAAAGTTCTTATTTTTATATCATTTTCCCACTCGATTATTGCTAATAATGAATGAATTTAATGACAATATTATATAAATTTGATTATTTTTCATTTTCCAACATCTTAGTACAGATTTCATGAATTTACCTATATTTGACATAAAACAGATACATTTGATGGTTTTCTTTCTTAAACAGGAAACTCCATCACAAGAGTTGCCAAACAAAAGGATGGATGCAGGAAACCAAAATCGGAATGCAGATATGCACCCGTCACGATAGAGGCACGAGAACCGATGCCGCGGTAGCACCTGAAGAACAAATGTCGATATGATAGGCGATCTGAAGAGAAAAATAAGGTGGACGTTTTAAGACAAACGACATAGAAATCGGAACTATGAAACACACAAAAAGTCAAGGTCAAAGACCACGCGGGAAAAGAATCCTTATAGCAATAAACTAGGAAATAAAATAAAGATATTTTATTTATGTACTTAACTTATGTTTTACTCCAAGTTTTATTCCTACTTTGGAAAGGTTTGCCCTAGGCCAAGCCTATATAAACCATAGTCTATGTAAAGAGGAGGATATCTCGAAATCAAGTTCCATAGAAAAACCCTAACTCCTCCATCGCCCCCTTGGGGTTTAGGTTAGTTTGTGGAGTAGTTGTGGGAGAAAGTTTGTAATTTGTTTAGTTCTTATTAATGCAATTTCAGAATTCATAGTTTAATCTCTCTTGGCATTCACTTTCTTTGCATATGAGCTCGAGATGATAAGTATGTGAAGAAATATTCATTTGTCTAATATCGGGAGAGTTAGGCTCATGAAATGAGATAATATAGTCTTTGCTCAAGGGCATTGACTAATCTGGTTAGGATTTCAACGGCTAACAAGACACATGTGTGATAGTTATCCGCCCTTGATTAACACCGAGAGTTATCATCAAGACACGGAGGTTTCAACAGTTCTCTTCACTTAGGGATAAGGAAGAAGACATATGAGGATGCTCTGTCGAACTATGAGTTGCTAAATTGTCGACAAGGCATAACCCCGCCTAGGCAGCTATGACGATCCTTTATGCTATCCCGCTGAGGCGACAATTCCACCCTATTGCACTATAAGAACGGGACAATAACATTCTGATTCCACACTACGAAGCAATCTAACCTGGCCTACTTTTCCATCCTTGATTTCTTGATCATTTATCTTTATTATTTTAATTAGTTTCCTTAGTTATAATTCAAACTCAATTATCTGTCTTTAGTTTTTCATTGTGCAGGAAGAATAAATTGCATAAGTAACGTTAATCCTCGTGGGATCGACAACCTTAATTACTATAATTTGACAAAGGTGGAATCAATAGGACTTTCGAGCCTCAATCAAATTTGGCGCTGTTGTCGGGGATTGGCAATTCCAACTTTCTTTTTTATTTTTCTTGCACTACTATCTTAGGAATTTAGTTTAATTATGCTTGAGTTATTTTTAGGAAAGAATTTCAAGAAGGAGATCTCCCTAAGCGATACTGAAGTCGCTAAAACCGATCTTTATGAACAATGCAAGACGATATCCACAAGGAGTGGATTACAACTAAAGGACCCTGAGATACCTGCTCAGACAGTAGGTAAGCCCCCTGAGACATTAGCCTCAAAAGAAGCTACTGATGAAACACCTAAGGTGAAGGAACCAACAGACACTGCCGACGATGCTGCCATAGCAGATGATGCCGCAACCGCACCGCAAATAAGATTTCAATGCAATAAGAAGGTTGAAGATCTACGTTCCAGAAGCTAGTTATTGGGTAGGAAAAACCAACGGTGATGCTGCAATTGGAAAACCACTCTTATGTATAACCAGAAGGAAAAATTGAAGTTATCCTGGTAAGAGTGGACAAATTTATTTTTCCTGCTGACTTCTTAATTCTTGATTGTGAGCCAGATGAGCACGCTCCAATCATATTAGGAAGACCATTTCTAGCCACAAGAAAAATATTGATCGGCAGTGAAAAAGATGAATTGATCATAAGGGTCAATGATCAACAAGTAAAGATCAATGTTTTCAACACTCTTAGCCATCCGGACGATCCCGACGAATGCAAGAAAATTGAAGTTAAAACTGAATTTAACCTCAAAGCAGAAACGAACTGCCTGAACAAGACCTGCCGAAGCAACCGCTGCCGAGGCAACACTCCCCTTGAACAAAAATACATCCGAAAGAAATCACCTGACGAGGAGACAACAACTAGGACATCAACTTCTCCTCTATTCAAAAAGGGGAAGATAGTTGCTGCTGGGATGTATCATATTACACTTCTGCAGTAACCTAAATTTTTATCTCTCTGTCCTGTAGCGATCTAAAATCCACGATTAAGTGTATCGTTAAAAATTCTTTTTCGAGTTGGAAAATATTTCTCTATGTGTCATTTTGAAATTAATATCTTACATGTGGGATTTTTCGATTTTAAAAATGGTTTAGGAAAATTGGAGTCGCCACCGTTCTTTTAGGTAGACCGGATACCATAAAACCAGAGTTTTTAAAAATTGGGGTTCGGGAGTCGGTTACGGATAGGGAAACATTAGCACCCCCACCGCCCAAAAATTGGTACTTTATTTAATTACCGCTTCATTAATATTAAATTTTCCGAGCTAATTTGACGATCAAATTAATTTTTAATTGAATGTGCGCATTTATTTTACAGCACCTAAACCCGAAGATAAGCGTCCGAACCACCACCACTACATTGGAGTTGGCCTCGCTTACGACCGAATTTAGGGGCCCGCATTAACAATAGGTTATTTCAACTCATTTTACACATTGAATGAATACAATGAAAATGCTCGACATGGCATACTAATAATAAAAACACAAGATAAGAAAGGCATGAACATATATAAAATCACACATTAAATGTCAATGTATAAAATGATAATAATAAAAAAATATGCTAGGCAAGGAATGAATAATGCATGAAAATATGGAAACAATTAAGAATATTTGAGACAAAATAAAAATAAAGAAACAATTGAAATATGGACTGAATACAGACCTAATGAAAAGGCAAGAAATATATAATGCATGTAATAAATATGGGCTCATATGTAGAAACAAGTTATATGTATATATTAAATGGCATAATAAGGTATGTACAAAACATATTTATATAAAAATATATAAAAGGAAAACAATAGTATAAAAAAGGATAAAGATATATGACAAATATATAACCATTAATAACAATATATATTATAAAAAGAAAGTATGAAACGGCAGAACAAATAAAAAAGGAATTTAACGATATTAAAGTTGAAAAGACGAATAATAATAAAATATAGGTATAAAGATAATTTTAACCCTTAACGTTTACAGTTTTTGTCGTTTTGACCCTTATTCTTTTTTGGGATAAATTTAGCCCTTAACCTATATCTTTTTGACAAATATCTTATTTTTTAACTAGCTTGATGACTGAACCGTTAAAAATTTAACGATGATATATATATGGAATATAATTTTAAGTGACATGGCATGTAACCTACCAAATGCATATATAGAGAATATAATTTTATTTCAATATAAAATATAAAACAATTAAAATTCAAATAAAATATTAAAAATTAATTAATTCTAAAATATAAGATTATTAAACATTCTTAACCCTAACTACGATAAAATCAAAATTTTATTCGAATTGTGTTTAAATTTTTTAAGATGAAATTTTGATTCTATCGTAGTTAAGAATGTTTAATAATTTTTTAATTTAGAATTAATTAATTTTTAATATTTTATTTAAATTTTAATTATTTTATATTTTATATTAGAATAAAATTATATTCCATATATATATGTATTTGATAGGTTACATTTCATATCATTTAAAATTATATTCCATATATATATCATCGTTAAATTTTTAACGGTCCAGTCATCAAGCTAGTTAAAAAATAAGATATTTGTCAAAAAGATATAGGTTAAGGGCTAAATTTATCAAAAAAAGAAAAGGGCCAAAACGAAAAAAACTGTAAACGTTAAGGGTTAAAATTATCTTTATACCTAAAATATATTAAAACATAAAAGGGTTTTCATTCCGATCTTCGATCTTAATCTTATTGTTTCCCCTCCAAAACACAAACAAAATTCTCAGAATATGAAAAACTTTCTCCAGGCAACAATGAACTAAAAAACGAAAGGCTTCCTCTTTTCAGAAACGAGACTTGACCGCCATAGACTATCACCTAGGAGAGACATTGGCCCATTGACCTTTCTTGCATCATTGGCATTTTACCGGCGCCGGAGCACAGAGAAAATTTTGGAGGAACCAGGAAGTGAAATAAGACAAAAAATCTTTTGGGATCTATAAAATCAAAAAATAAGATCTAACCCCCTTCCTTTCGGCTTCTTTTCTGCTTCGAAGCTCTCCCATGAAGGGGTCATCGCAAGCGTTGAAACCTACCGATCAGGGGAGTACTCGAAACCTTTTTTATTTTTATTTTCGTTATGCATGCAATGGAAGAGAAAAGAAGGTTTACCAGAGAAACTCTCTTTTTTTTTGCTTTTAGATTGATGGTGGAAAAGTTTACAATAGATTTTTTACAAGATATGGAAGAATGTATGGTGATCCCCTTGAGATTTTCGATTCTCTAATACATATATCTCCCTCTGTGTTCATTTTTTGGCAAAAATGTGAAGTCTATTCCCTTGAAATATGGCTTTTTCTAATGACATTTGTGTAGTCCATTTTGATTTCCAGGAATAGCTTAATCTCTTCTTCCTGTTTCTGTAGGAAATCCGGTGACCAACGGCCGGTGGTAGATGAACAATCAATGCTCGACAGTCGAAGAGTCGCCTCGGTAACTGAAGAGACTAGCGTGGGTCCCATCTTGAAGAGTCGCCTCGGCAATCAATGCTCGGCAGTCGAATGTTCTCATGGATCCCATCTTGGCCGTCCATTTTTTCGTGGATCTAACGACTATCGTGAAGGGCGACTGCAAGCATATGATAATTTAGGGTTAGACACTCAGGGTTTTGTAATGGGTTTTACTCAACTTAGGCCTGTAATTAAGATGAGTCTACAATTTATTTATTGGACTGTTATTGATTCTATTAATATTTTTTGAGTTTTTAATTTTAATTCTTTGGGCCAAAACATAATATATTATATGTAATAAATATGATACTAACATAATATAATATAACCAAATATGGAATAACAAAAATATTAATAATTACATACACATAAAATGCAACATAGAATATGACATACCACACGTGTGATCATGAGTTACATAAACACATAAATGACACATTTTATTAAAAATATTTTAAATATACATACATGAAACGTACACATAATGACATACTAAAACACATAAAATGCAATAATACACATAAAAATATACACATTCAAACAAAATAATTAACCTTATCAAATAACGTAATATTAAATGTCATACAATATAACAACAAAAACATATAACATAACAACACATGGAATATATAACCTAGCAAACAACATAATTAACACGTAATAAACACATGCATAGGTCCTTATTTAAAATTGCGAAAATTTAAAGATTTTTAATTTCTCCGGTTAAAAATGGGTGATTACATGTCCCTATTTACTTTTATGCTTTAAGAATCAGTTTTTAGTTTTCAGTTTAGAAATTAGATTTTAAAATTTTTGCAATTTAGTTTTTAGAGTAATTTTATTATTCCCACCGTTTTTATTAATATTCTTTACAGTTATTTAGGAAGGAAACCCAAGAAGGAGAAGTCATGAAGCACATAAAACGGACCTGAAATCAAGCTCACCGTCCCACCTAAGAAATGGTCAAGGTGGCTGGCCGCCCAAACGCAAGTGACGACGGGTTTGCTTCTATAAGAATTCATCTCCCCTGTTTTATTTCATACTTCTTCATTATTGTTTTCCAAGTGCAGCTTTTAGTTTCTTTCTCAATAAACTCCACAAAACTAATGACCCTCAGGATATAGAAGAGGTCAGACGCGACATATAAATATTGGTTTATCTTTTTCTTGCCTCCTAAACTTTATCTTGTCTTTTAACGTTGCCTTGTGTTCATATAAATGCATTGAGTTGCATCCCTCGAGTTTGGGGAGTATTGGTTCTATTATAAGGTGAAAAAAATCTGCTATGTATGAAAATATTTGGATTATCTAATTACTGCCGTAATTTCTTTCTTTACATCAATTATAGTCTCATGCAAATTTTTTTTTTTAAGTCCGTTGAATTCTATTGAAACTGCCTCGGCAACAATATATTCTCCAGCCGCCGCAGCAGTATGCACTATTCATCAGACTTGAAATCAGAAAGGTCTCTGAGAATTAGTACTTAGGATTAGACTATGAGCCTGAAAATACATAAACACTATTAGTCTTAGTTGATTTTAAAAGTTCTTTTCTTTGAAAAGCAATAAGGAATTAGGTTTAAATTTCAACTAGAGGTGTTTATCACCGGCTCTAGTAAAAGTCCATAGAGGTGTCCATGACTGGTTTTAGGACTTAACCTTTTTCCCACTTACTAGAGGTGTCTGAACTGGCTCTAGTAAAAGTAGTTAAACACTTGAAGTGCCCGAAACTAGCTCAAATAATATAATTATATAGCAATATATATATTTATATACCAATTAGGAAAAAAGAAAGAAAAAGAATTTTTAGAAAAATCTAATTCAGAAGTATTGAGCTATAAAAATGATTCACAGTGCAGTTCCGAGGAATTCCTAAAACCAAGAAGAGATCGAGTCAAGAAAGGAATTCCGCCGCGGTAGGCAGGACGATATATTATATTAAAATTCCCTACTTAAAAAATTATCCTTTGCATTGCTTGAGGACAAGCAATAGTTCGAGTTTGGGGTGGGATGAGTACTCAAAAGTCCTCGTTTTTATATCATTTTCCTACTCGATTATTGCTAATAATGGACAGATTTAACGACAATATTGGATAAATCTGCTTATTTTTCCATTTTCCAGCATCTCAATACGGATTTCATGAATTTACCTATATTTGGCATAAAACAGATGCGTTTTATGGTTTTCTTTCTTAGACAGGAAACTACATCACAAAGTTTCCAAGCAAAAGGAAGGATGCTGGAAATCAAAGTCGGAATGCAGATGTACACCCGCCACGATCGAGGCATGGCAACTGATGCCGCGACAACACCTGAAGAACAAATGTTGATATGATAGGCGATCTGAAGAGAAAAATAAGGTGGACGTTTTAAGACAAGCGACATAGAAATTGGAGCTGAGAAACACACGAAAAGTCAAGGTCAAAGGTCACGCGGGAAAAGAATCCTTATAGGAATAAACTAGGAAATAAAATAAAGATCTTTTATTTATGTATATGACATGTTATCATCGTTAAATTTTTAACGGTCCAATTATCATGGTAGTTAAAAAATAAGTTATTTATCAAAAAGATATAGGTTAAGAGCTAAATTTATCCAAAAAAAAAAACGAATAAGGACCAAAATAATAAAATTACAAACATTAAGGGTTAAAATTATTTTTATACCATTTTTTATAAAAAGTTAACTTATTATTAATACAATTAATAAATTAAATCTATTCGGATATTACTATGATCTTGAATACATGTATTAAATAATTTAAATTATTAAATTATAAATAATCTCATATTCTCCCTTGTAATATAATCCTCTTCTAATTCTTCTTTATCGTTATTGAAGAGTACTCAAAAGTTCCTATTTTTATATCATTTTCCCACTCGATTATTTTTAATAATGAATAGATTTAATGACAATATTGTATAAATCTGATTATTTTTCATTTTCCAACATCTCAGTACAGATTTCATGAATTTACCTATATTTGACATAAAACAGATGCATTTGATGGTTTTCTTTCTTAGAAAGGAAACTCCATCACAAGAGTTGCCAAACAAAAGGATGGATGCAGGAAACCAAAATCGGAATGCAGATATGCACCCGCCACGATAGAGGCACGAGAACCGATGCCGCGGTAGCACTTGAAGAACAAATATCGATATGATAGGCGATCTGAAGAGAAAAATAAGGTGGACGTTTTAAGACAAACGACATAGAAATCGAAACTATGAAACACACGAAAAGTCAAGGTCAAAGGCCACGCGGGAAAAGAATCCTTATAGCAATAAACTAGGAAATAAAATAAAGATATTTTATTTATGTACTTAACTTATGTTTTACTCCAAGTTTTATTCCTACTTTGGAAAGGTTTGCCCTAGGTCAAGCCTATATAAACCATAGTCTATGTAAAGAGGAGGATATCTCGAAATCAAGTTCCATAGAAAAACCCTAACTCCTCCATCGCCCCCTTGGGGTTTAGGTTAGTTTGTGGAGTAGTTGTGGGAGAAAGTTTGTAATTTGTTTAGTTCTTATTAATGCAATTTCAGAATTCATAGTTTAATCTCTCTTGGCATTCACTTTCTTTGCATATGAGCTCGAGATGATAAGTATGTGAAGAAATATTCATTTGTCTAATATCGGGAGAGTTAGGCTCATGAAACGAGATAATATAGTCTTTGCTCAGTGGCATTGACTAATCCGGTTAGGATTTCAGCGACTAACAAGACACATGTGTGGTAGTTATCCACCCTTGATTAAAGCCGAGAGTTATCATCAAGACACGGGGGTTTCAACAGTTCTCTTCGCTTAGGGATAAGGAAGAAGACATATGAGGATGCTCTGTCGAAGTATGAGTTGTTGTCGACAAGGCATAACCCCGCCTAGGCAGCTGGGACAACCCTTTGTGCGATCCCGCCGAGGCGGTAATTCAACCCTACTGCATTACAAGAACGAGACAATTACATTCTTATTCTACACTACGAAGCACTCTAACTTGCCCTACTTTTCCATCCTTGATCTCTTGATCATTTATCTTTATTACTTTAATTAATTTCCTTAGTTATAATTCAAACTCAATTATCTATGTCTTTAGTTTTCCATTGTGCAGGAGGAATAAATTGCGTAACTAACGCCAATCCTCGTGGGATCGATAACCTTAATTACTACAATCTGACAAAGGTGGAATCAATAGGACTTTCAAGCCTCCATCAGTTATTTTAGCCTTCGACTTTATCACCTTTTAGTATCGATTAATTTTATGCACTGCAAAAAAAATCTTTAAATTTAAGGTATTTTTATCTTAAATGATGGGAATTTTACAATACGAAAAAGTGAAGAAATGATATTCCTAGACAAATCTTGAAAAAGTGTTACTATAGAAATATTTCTATTACCGGGTAAAGAAAATTTCTACCAACCAAATATAGGTATATAATTCTAAAAAAAAATATTTTTACTGGTAATATTTATTTCCTCCATCCGAACACACCCTTATAATTTTTTAAAATCAATAATATTTTTCGTTTTTAATTTTATCAATTTATATATTTAGCCTTCACATTTTTTAATTGCACTAATCTTGTCATTTAACTGTTATTCATTAACGAAATCGTTAAATTATATTGTAGCTATCTAGTTTTACATCAGCTATTGTTATTGATTATCTTATCAAATTAATAGTAACAAATTAGTTTTGATAATATAATAATACAAATAGAATAACTTAAAATTGATTGATTAATTTAAAGTTATAATTTTTTCTTAAAAAATATAACAATAATATTGTCGCACTATCAAAATAGATATATCATTTTATGAGAGTACAATAATTTACTAAAATATTATATATCGACATTTTAACTCAATTTTTTTAATTATTTAATAATAGAGTGCTTGACATAACAAAGAGATACCAAAGATAATAAATATGTTAATCAATGACAATCGAAGTACGAGATTGATATAATTCATGAATTTAAATGTTAAATCAATAAAATTAAAAAAATAAAAATCTTTTTTGATTTTAAAAACTATACAAATAAAATTGATGTAATTAACAATGAGAGTAATGTCATGATCCATTTCCATTAAATAACTCATTTACATAACCCATATATCTAATCAAATAACCAGACCCAATACAAACCCAATGACCCATATCCATTAACCCAATCTAATAACCTAACCCTAATTATCAACTGAACCCTATCCTCCTTATCTCCAAACTAGTCGCCGCCTCTGTCTCTATGCATGCCAGCTCCGGCACGTGGTCATCACGCTCGGCGGTTGGCCTGCCGCGTGACTGCCACATGTCCTGTCTCTATTCGCTCCGAAGGCCGACCACTGCCCACTGTCTGCTCCACCGCCCTCATCACATCAAGCTTGCAAAAAATTAAAAGAAAAGCATTGTAAAATCTGGATTTTTTAGATCCAAATCTTAGTTTTTCGTATTATAATATGTTATAAAATGGGTATAAAAACCCATTCAAAAAATGTAATCGGTTACACACGAATAGAATGAAAAAAGAGGATTCGAACTCAAATCTCCACAACACCAAACACAACAAACACGTTCTAAACGACATTGCAAAAAATGAAAAGAAAGAGAGCAATCAGAAAACTAAATCGCCGAAATAAGGTAAAAAAAGGAGTATTCGACTTATCTTATTTATTATATCTACGCAAACCTGCTCCATATATCAAAAATCCGAGGCCATATTCGGATTCAGGGCACTGAAATCTTGCGGAAAGGTATAAGCGTTCGTACTTTCGACCATCGGTGCAGCGGCCGGCGGCCGTGCTCAACGATCAACGACGGTGGTCCGACATCGGAGCTCTTAATGGAGCATAGAGCTTTATTATAAGCTCTGTGTTTTGGTTTATGAGAGAAAAAATGGGGAAAAAAGATAAATTTCAAAGTATGTTGTCCATATATAGCATCACCAAAATGACGCAGTTTTGGTGCTAAGCGTTATGGCTCAAAACGACGTCATTTTGAGCCTTTGACTCGTAGATCAACTCGGTTACCAGACCCGTAGATCAACCTGGTTACCAGACCCGACTTACGTTTAACCCGAAGAAAAGGGAGATTTGCTGCGTCAATCCCAGATTTTCATATCCTTCATAGTTTGGTCTTCCAGTTTCTATTTTCTTCGATTTTAATCACTGTTTTATTATTTCATCTCTATATTTTGCAATTTTGATAATTTAGCCACTGTGCTTAAAATATTTATCATTAATACTACTATTTTAATTATTATTAATGCTTTAGTATTATATTTATTATGTTTTATCACTATATTATATAACATTATTATATAATGTTATTTTCACTAGTATATTTCAATTTTAAAATATGGGATCGCAAAATTAAACATAAAATATAATTTTTATTTTCTATCAAATAAAATATTTTGTAACCGACAGGTTTCAATTTTGGGCATTGTGGGGGTGCTCACCCTTCCCCACGCGTAACAAACTCCCGGATCCAGCTCTGGTTCGTAGACGCAAATTTGGTGTTCAAATTACACCGTAAAAAAGGATTGATGGAGACTCTCCGGACGAATTCCGGTGATTACAACTGGCGACTCCGCTGTGGACTTAATTTTTTAGAGTCGAGCCGTGAATCAATTACATTTTATTTAACGATCAAAAATATAAATTCGGTTTATTTTTATAATCTTTATTTTATTTATTTAAAATATTTTGTAATATTTGTTTTTTTCTCAGGACCCCTCATTTCATGAGCTCTCAACCTGGCTCCGTCCAATTAAGTGGGAGCATGAAACTACTCCTTCGTGAGGTTATGCCTCCGTGTAGGATGGTGAATTGCTTTCGGGATATTTTTCCCTCTGTCTTCGTGAGATCTACATCTCTGCATAGACTTAGAGAAACGTATCCCCCTGAATCGGGCTTATTATCCTTAGTAGGATAATAAGTCTCGTTCGGGTACTTTTTAGAACTACACCGCATATAGTGAACCCTAGAAGCCTACCCCTAGAGCCGTCACGTTGAATCTCTGCCCGATTAGAGGGGTACCTTGTAGGTTTTTTCTTTCTAAAAAGAGAGAGTGGGAGTTTCATTTATTTATGCCCTTTAATTCATGTTATTTATTTTTCGTTATTTATTTTTGCAACATATTTGCCATGTGCATATTCATGTATCATAAAACATGCACGTTTATTATTGTCTAGTTCGATTTTAATATTTTTGCACCATTTTATAGCATTGTTTCTGTTTTTTGCATTCACAGTTCTAAATTTCCAAAAGGTGTTGACACAAGTACAACCGTTAAAAAGGTTTAATCACACAGAACCATTTTCTCGATAAGGTGGGGCACCAGAATGAGTTTCACTAGTGACATCAAAAGAACATAGCCTGAGATAGTTCGTGCCAGCCATGATAGAAGGTGTACCTCGACCAGAGTCAAGATTATATTCGCACTTTGATCGAAGCCCTAAAGTAAGCCTGAGAAAATGATAAAATATTTGTGGATTCTAGTTGTTCGAGACTAAATTTTATTTGGGTCAAGAAGCCAACTTTGTTTTCCCAGAAAATCGAAATTGCGAAGATGAAGACTAAACAAGACTCACTTTATGTAGAGAAAGCTTCATTCTAACTCGAGCTTCCTTTTCAAAGTTGTACCGAGTCAACACTTTTTTTATAAAAATTTGCAACACTTTGCACATACATGACATCATTCTAGCTGTATCAAGCATGTTATATTGTATCATATCAACCATGATCCTAACACCAAAGAGGCATTTTCCGTTGCAGTAATTCTAAGCAACAACATCTTCATCTCGTCAAAACCAAACCTGAAAGAATGGAGGCAAGATTAGCTAGGATCGAGCAAGAATATGAAGACAGACAGAAGGAAATAGAGAGTAAGCTGGAAAAGATGCAGCTAGACACTCACGTGTACGTTTCACAGTCACATGATGACCTGATCAGAATAATGGCCAAGATGTTGACCGAGAGGGATTTTGAAAGGCAGAAAGAGAACCCGAGTGCAATGGTCAAAGGCTCAAGCCATGAGTCGATCGAAACCCTTACAACAGAAACAGAAATGACCAAACAAGAGTTTGAAAGAAGATGTGCCGATCTAGAAAAGCGGATGTCAGCAATAGAAAATGAAAAGAACTAGGTGAAGTTTGAATACGATCCCAAGAACAAGAAATGGAAAGGCTAAGGAAAAAAAACAGAGTCGAAGAAAGCCTGGATGATCTGCAAAGCGGTCATGAAAAATTTTGACAGTCAGCAAAATATGCGAGTATCGGGAAGTTTTCTGCTGACCGAAAATTTGAAGTCCAGAAGAAAGCTGGTTACTGGGAAAGGAAATTTAAAGATGCAAACACACAACAAGCCCTCATGCAAGAAGAGTTGGTCCGTAGCCGGTTCAAGAATATCAATTTGAAGGATCGAATTATTAAGCTGGAAAAACCCTCACAGGGGCACCATAACCAAGATTTGGTGGTCAAGGCAAAAGAAATAACAAGATCAAATCAAAAGACAAATTCATAAGAGAAGAAGTTTATCCCTATCCTTATCTCATACGGCGATTTATATAAGCTTCTATACAATGCACACATAGTTTTCCCATTTTACTCAAAACCATTGGAACCTCCTTACCTAAAATGGTATAACCCTCATGTTCGATGTGAATACCATGCTGGAATTGTGGGGCATTCCATTGAGGACTGTGTTGGTTTCATGAAAATCATGGAGAAGCTTATGAACCTGGGGTTGTGAGATTTGATGACCCTGTTGGACCTAGCACAATCGAGAACCCTTAGATTTCCCTCTTTGAAACTTTTTGTTTGAAAGGTGTATCCACCTTGCAACTACTATAAGCGGACTGATAAATAAGTTCCCTACGGCTTTCGGAGTATCTTAAAACTATGTACATAACGTACTTGTGACTCTTGCCCGAGAGTAACAAGAATCTTTTGTAAAGGGGCCTAAGTTTGTCATCTATATGAGATGAAACTTTTTATTGTACATATAAAAAACATTTTTGTTTCCTTTCTATACACAAATTTCACACAAATTACACACTCTCAAAGAAAAGCAAATGTTCCAAGTCTTCAAGTATCGACCCATAAAACAATATTCGAGAGAGATATGTCTCGAGGAGCTACCCGAGTTTAAAAATGATAAAGATCATGATCCATTTTCTGATTTACTAAGACTGATTGAAGGAAAACCGGTGAAGAGGACATGCCTTGAGTAAAAGAAGGATTGCAAACCAGTTTGATAAATGTTACGAAGAATAAGACTTGACAAGGTATATGTTGACAACATGATCGCCAAGTTGAGAACTAAAGACAAGCGCATAGAAAACTTTTCTTGAGACAAACCAAGTTCCCACCAAAGCCGAATCCTGTTAAGATGAGCATTTGAAGTCGCATTCGAGAAGCGGTTGAGCCACATAGACGACGAAAAGAGGCTATAAATGATAAAACTCGAGACCTAAACTCTGACGGTGGCTTCAAGTCCACAGGCACAAGGTATTTGGGGCAATTCTAATACCCTCAAAAGATGATTGCTACCCTTTCAACAATAAGCTCAAATTTGATTGCACGGAAATCCAAGTTGTGAGTACCTACAAAAAGCCACTGAAAAGGATGATGATATAGAAGTTACGTTCTAGATATGAATGTGATATACAAGAAAGAAGAAAGATCAAGCATCAACAATAAGCTCAAATTTGATTGCACGGAAATCCAAGTTGTGAGTACCCACAAAAAGCCACTGAAAAGGAGGATGATATAGAAGTTACGTTCTAGATATGAATGTGATATACAAGAAAGAAGAAAGATCAAGCATCGCCACGATGTATAGGTGCCGCTGAAGCAAAAATGATCCCGAAAAGTCTATGAAAAATGTTTACTGAATGCTAAATTCATACCAACATAGTCATATTGGTAGGCAGATGACGAGATTTGGGGCACTACGGGCCCATAACGAAAATAGATAGCATAGATCATGCTAAAAAGATGCCACTGATGCAACACGAATGTTGATAAAATCCATGTTCTTCTATCATCTCTACAAGCGATGACTTCCTCTTGGCCATTCTCTCTGTGGGGGGCATGGACATCGTTGAACCTAGCTCGATAAGGGTTTCCAATAGACACTGATTCATCTTCGTGGTTTTTGACCATTTTATCGAGGGGGTAAAAAGATATCCACTTATGCTAATGGTCATGATCAGATCCCTAAGGAAGGAGATCATATGCCGATGCGAAGCGTCAAAAAGCATAATGACTATTGGTATGCAAAATTTGAACGATGTAACCGTAGAAGTGTGCTAATAATTCAACATACGACATCGTAATTCTTTAGATGAATGAAGCAGTGGAAACCGCTAACAGAACATTAAGGAGAATATTGTTGCAAAAATGGTAGAGACCTATAGAGATTGGCACGACAAGCTACCATTTAGTTTATAAGCGCATAGAATATTGGGTAGAACTTCTATCAGGGCAGCCTCTTTTTCCCTAATATAAGGGATAAACGCTATATTATCCATAGAAGTCTAAAATTTTACCCTAATCATAGAAGAGACATGAGAAGAAATCACACATTTTGTATCAATCTGAACTTCTAATGGACAACCTCTTTTTCCCTAATATAATGGATAAACGCTACATTACCCGTAGAAGTAAAAAAATCTATGCCTTATGGGTCTTATCAATATCATAACAAGATGAAACAAAGCTCCATGATATAAGGAGAATATTCAATCAAGCCTCAAAGATACAAGAGGTCTCGTTAAATCCATTCTACAGATCTTGGTAGCAAGATATGTGGGGCCCTATATTATGCCAGTTTGTCCGGTAGCTATCAATGTTTGTTGCTTTGGGCTTTTGTCAATTAGTTGACAATTTAGTCTATATTGCTCCAAAAACATTCCTAAAAGTACAGAGACTGAGAGCAACATCGATTTAGAAAATGATTTTTGCCAAGAAAATACCAAAAAGGAAAATAGCTACTCCATAAATAGATTAGGGTCAGATACATTTGCTTGAGCTTTGTCAATCAATGAATGATTTTGTCTATATTGCTCCAGAAACATTCCTAAATGTACAGGGACTGAGAGCAATCTCATTTCAGAAAAGAGATTTCCGCCAAGAACACACCCCAAAAGGAAAACAATATCAAAAGGAAAACAATCGCTCCACAAATAGAATGGGGTTAGATATGTTGTCTGAAGAAGGCACTACTATGGAAACAGAATTCCAGCAGACAATTAGGCTAGCTGAATGAGCCAATCTTGAAAGAAAAACATTAATATTTGCACTTTGCATTTCATGTTAGGATCATACATGCATACATCAGACATGTTAGGATTAGAATCATACAGCGCATGCTAACCATAACATTCTAAATTTGTTTGTAATAGTGATATAGGATTCACTCCTCTTCTAATAAATGAGGGAATAGACGAACACAATCACTTCGTCATCGAGATCCACCACTCTCGTGGATGTTGTGTAGATCAGTTCTTACAAAGATCCACCACTCCCGCAGATGTTATGTAGATCAGTTCTTACGAAGATCCACCACTCCCACAGATGTTGTGTAGAACGTTTTCATGAACATCCACCACTCCCGCAAATATTGTGTAGATCGTTTTCACGAAGATTCAATACTCTTGCATATGTTGTGTAGATCATTTTCTCGAAGATCCATCACTACCGTAGATGTTGTGTAGATCATTTTCATGAAGATCCACCACTCCCGCAGATATTGTGTAGATCATTTTCACGAAGATCCACCACTCCCGCAAATGTTGTGTAGATCAATTTTCACGAAGATCCACCACTTCTTCAGATGTTATGTAGATCAGTTTTCATGAAGATCCACCACTTCCTCAGATGTTGTGTAGATCCGTTTTTCATGAAGATCCACCACTTCCTTAGATATTGTGTAGATTAGTTTTTCACGAAGATCAAGCCACTTTCTCAGATATTGTGTAGATGAGTTATTCACGAAGATCTAGTCACTTCCTTAGATGTCGTGCGGGTCAATTTTTCACGAAGATCTTACCACTCTTCAAATGTAGTATCGATCAGTTCTTCATGAAGATCTTACCACTTCCTCAAATGTAGTGCAGATCTATTCTCTTTCGGTTGTATCACATCATGCTATTTCGTTAAATTATTTTGTATTACTAGTTTTATGTATTAAGTTTTCCTTGTAAAATATCCTAGTAAATAATTCGTTTTATAAAATAAAGGGCTGACTAATCTGGAGATGCAGGTAAAGCCAAAGATGATGCCGATTGGATGACACAGATGCTAAACTTGACAGGTTGTATGAACAAATAAGGGAGGAAGGATGAAACAAGGGGCAATTCAAATGCTTGTTGAAATCCATTCTCGAAAATGGTCAATGAATTAAGTCCTTGATTTCAACTGATTGTACCCAGAGTAATGGTACAACTAGCCCGGAGCAAACGGCTACCGGTAAAGGCGAATCAAATTCGTTAATCCTTGTGCATTTGGGACATATGTATTGATAAGGACCATTCAAACGTCCATTGAAATCCATTTTCACGAATGGTCAAGGAATTAAATCCTTGGTACCAATTGATTGTATCCAAAGTAATGGTACAACTAGCCCAGAGCAAACAACTATAGGTAAAGGCAAATCAAATCCTTTAATCCCTGTACATTTGAAAAAAATATATTGATAGGGACCATTCAAACGTCCATTGAAATCCATTCTTGCGAATGGTCGAGAGAAAGAAATCCAATGTCATAATTGGTACCAACTAATTGTACCCAGGAAATGGTACAACTAGTCCAGAGGAAACGGCTACCGGTAAAGGCAAACCAAATTCGTTAACCCTTTTGCATTTGGGAAAAATGCAAGCGAACCAAGATCACTGCTTCCTCAGCACTACAATGGAATCAAATGTCAAAACGTATCCCCCCATTGATGTTGCAGTCAAATCTAATATCAGAACCTTAAGATTTGAAGACGTTGCCTCCCCATCAATCTTGCAGTTGGATCAGACATCGACATTGAAGCTGAATTAAACGTCAGAAACCATCTTCTCGATGGTGTTGTAGCTGTATCAAAGGTTATAATCCATCTCATCGTCAGTGCTATAGATGGATCAAGATTTATAGACCTTGTAGCTCCGTTAACATTGCAACTAAGATCAAGTTTCCTTCGAAGATGGCAACATCATCAGTGTCATGGCAGAACAAGCATATTTTGCCTCTTATAACAAGTCAAGCTCAGATCGTCTCCTTCAATGGATCACCAGTTTTGAAGATTTTACTGACAAGGGTGGTGGAGTACATCGAGTCAAAGCTCCACAAGAAGAAGCAGTGGCCAAAAAGAACCTCAACCTTACCAAAAACAATCCTTACTTTACCAAAGAAGAACCCTTAAACTATACCAGATGAAATGGGTTATTCTTTATCTTTTTTCAATTATCGTTGCACAACAATGAGCAAAGATAGGCAGCTGTCATAACCCATTTCCATTAAATAACCCATTTACATAACCCATATATCCAATCAAATAACCAGACCCAATACAAACCCAATAACCCATATACATTAACCCAATCCAATAACCTAACCCTAATTATCAATTGAACCCTATCCTCCTTATCTCTAAACTAGTCGTCGCCTTTGTCTCTATGCATGACAGCTCCGGCGTATGGTCGCGATGTGCGGTGGTTGGCCTACCGCGTGGCTGCCACGTATCCTGTCTCCATTCGCTCCGAAGGCCGACCACCGTCTATCGCCTACTCCACCGCCCTCATCACATCAAGCTTGTAAAAAAAATTAAAAGAAAAGCAATGTAAAATATGGATTTTTCAAATCCAAATCTTAGCTTTTTGTATTATAATATGTTGTAAAATGGGTATAAAATCCCATTCAAACAATGTAATCGGTTATACACGAATGGAATGAAAAAAGAGGATTCGAACTCAAATCTCCACAACACCAAACACAACAAACACATTCGAAACGACATTGCAAAAAAAGAAAAGAAAGAGAGCAATGAGAAAACTAAATCGCCGAAATAAGGTAAAAAAAGGAGTGTTCGACTAATCTTATTTCTTAGATCTACGCAAACCTGCTCCTTATCTCGAAAATTCGAGGCCATATTCGGATTCAGGGCACTGAAATCTTGCGAAAAGATATAAGTTTCCATGCTTTCGACCACCGACGCGGCGGCCGGCGACCGTGCTCGACGGTCAACTATGGTGGTCTGGCACCGGAGCTCTTCATGGAGCAGAGAGCATTATTATAAGCTCTGTGTTTTGGTTTATGAGAGAAAAAATGGGGAAAGAAGATAAATTTCAAAGTATGTTGGCCATATATAGCATCACCAAAATGGCATTGTTTTGGTGTCAGGCGTTATGGCTCAAAACGGCGTCGTTTTGAGCCCCTGACCCGTAGATCAACCCGGTTACCAGACCCGACTCGCGTTTAACCCGGAGAAAAGGGAGATTTGCTGCGTCAGTCCCTGATTTTCTTATCCTTCATAGTTTGGTCTTCTAGTTTCTGTTTTCTTCGATTTTAATCACTATTTTTATTACTTCATCTCTATATTTTTGCAATTTTGATAATTTAGCCACTGTACTTAAAATATTTATCATTATTACTACTATTTTAACTATTATTAATGCTTTAGTATTATATTTATTATGTTTTTATCACTATGTTATATAACATTATTATATAATGTTATTTTCACTAGTATATTTCAATTTTAAAATATGGGATCGCAAAATTAAACATAAAATAGAATTTTTATTTTCTATCATATAAAATATTTTGTAACCGACAGGTTCTAATTTTGGGCATTGTGGGGATGCTCACCCTTCCCCCGCGTAATAGACTCCCGGATCCAGCTCTGGTTCGTAGGCGCAAATTTGGTATTCCAATCGCACCATTAAAAAAGATTGGTGACGACTCCCCATACGAATTCCGGTGATTACAAGTAAAATTAATTGATGTAATACTTAAAAGAGTGAGCGTTGAACACTTAGGGATTAAAATATAATTTAAATTGTTCAGCCTCAATTCGATTCGACAGAGGTGGAGTATCTTATTAAAATATTAAGTCTGAGTTGGGTTATTAAAAATTAAAATAGGGCAGGTTAGAGTTTACGATAAAAACATTTTGTTTTGACTTAAATTGATATATTTATATATTTATTTGTTTATTATATTTTTATATATAATATATAATATTTTTATTAATTTTTTTCAATTGAGTCAGGTTTAATTGAATTTTTTATTAAAATATCTAGATTAGATCGTGGTCTGATTTGAGATATGATATATTATGATCGGGTTGGATCCGATTGAAATCGAGGCGAGTGGTTTAAATTTCGGGTCAGGATGGCCAAACTCATACCTTCCCTCCTCGTTGCCATCCTTCTGAACACCATTTGCTATTGCTACTGCCGGTCGGTTTTGGCTCATTTCAGTTAAGGGTGAGCAAAACTCGACTCGATTCGAAAAAACTGAATAATTCGACTCGACTATAGACGAAAATACTCGATTCATTTTGACTCGACTCAAATTTTTATAGACTCGACTCAAAAAAAATCAAATAAAGTTCGTGTTGTAAAATGAAATTCAAATAACTCAAAATTTTTAGTAATTAAAGGATTTATTTTTAAGTTTGAGACAAGTCTCTCAATCTTTTATGATATATACATTGATATATAAAAATATAAAGAAATGTCGTTACATATGAAATATATATATATATATATCTTATATAATTAGAGAAAGTCGTTTAAATTGGAAAAAAATTATACTATAACATGATAAATAATTATAATTAAATATTTATAGAAACTCGAAAACTCTACTCGATTCGACTCGAACCGGAAAAAGTCAAATAAAGTTTGAGTTGTAAAATATGACTCATTAACTCGAATAACTCGAAAATTTTTGACTCGACTCTACTCGACCGAATACTCACCGCTAATTTCAATGCCTTTCAGCCAACTTTGTGCATACGAGGGTGTTTGGGGTATGGGTGAGCAAAACTTGACTCAACTCGAAAAAAAATAATAACTTGACTCGACTCAAGGCGAAAATTCTCGACTCATTTTGACTCGACTCAAAATGTTATAAAATCGACTTGAAAAAATTTGAAATAAAGTTTGAGTTGTAAAATAGAAACTCGAATAACTCAAAATTTTTAGTCATTAAAGAATTTATTTTTAAGTTCGAGATGAGTCTATTAATTTTTATGACATATATATATTGATATATAAAATTATGAAGAAATATTGTCACATATGAGAAAATATATACATACATATCTTGTATGATTAGAGAAAGTTGTTTAAATTGGAATTAAATTGTAATATAACATGATAAATAATTATAATAAAATATCTATAAGAACTCGAAAACTTGACTCGACTCGAAATTCTTAAACTCGAGTCGAATCAAAAAAATTTCAATTAAAATTTGAATTGTAAATATGAGTTATAAACTCGAATATCTCGAACTTTTTTTAACTCTATTCAACTCGATCGAATGCTCACCCCTAATTTAAGGATTTCAATTTTGTGTTGGGGAAATGCTTACTTTATTTTATGAAATGAGCAATTATGTATAAAAATGCTTAAATAATTGACAAATAAGGTATAAAAAGATCGAAATCCTTTGGATTCAAACGTAATACATGTCGAATAATGTATATCTTAAGTAAAATTATATGAATCGATTAGGTTAAAGTTCGATCATGCTGGATACGAAGAGAGCAGATTGCTTGGTAAGCAAGGAGAATTCATCCAAACCCTAGTATGCAATTTGAGCACCTCTCTAGCTTTCTCTTTAGTCTTGTGCCCACATTCCACTTTAAGCACCAAACACAATTTAGTCACAATCCCCAATTGCACCATCTCTTGAAGCACAGTAGGACTGGCACAGAACTTGGAAATAGACCACAGAATCCTCACTGCCATTTCGTTTGCAACCCGAGAAACCAGAAGTATCTTCCTCGAAACGACGGCGAGCCCTGCTGCGTGGTTTAGCAACTCCGATCGGCCTTCTGTGCATTTGCAAACTTCGTTGAGCACCATTAGTATTATTTCACAAGCCCTTCTCTGCGACGAATCGAGTAGCATGTCGACCAAGACCGGAACCATGCCTGCTTCAGCGGCCTTGCTCTTGTTTCTCCCCCATGGGGAAATACTTGCCAACTATTTCAATGTAGCTGTGGATGCCTGCTGGGAAGTTTTGTCCTGTAAAACTCGGATCAGCTCGATGAATAGTTCCGGTCTCAGGCCAATGAGTTGCACCGGATCAGCTATTTCCAGCATCGATTTCAGCAGGAAGACCGCCTGTGCTCGACACTCGTAGCTTCCACGTTGCATTACTCTCGTTAAGGACACTACGAAATCACCATTTCTGTACATAAGATTCTTGAGAGCAGGTACCGAGAGTTGGAGATTGTAGAGAGTGTTCAAAGCCTCCTCGACCGCCGTAGACTCAAAATCGCTGACGATCGAAGCCAAGAACTCGACAGCACCCGAAGATTCCATGCACCTCTTATTCGTAGCGTTCTCGGAAGCAATCGATCGTAGACGGCGGAGACAATGCATCTGTTGCAACGGTGACTTGGCATCGTCGAGGAGTTTCATAATCTGATCTTTGCTGATGGGTGTCTTCGGAGTCGGGATTCGCTCAATGCCATGGCAAGCATTTAAGGTGCACCAAGATTGAATCAATCTCCTCAGGGTATGATTCGGGACAAGTTCACAATCCGAAATGGCTTGTTTCGTAACGGGACACGTAGTGTTGTTCCTTGAAAACATCCATTTCTCGATGCTTTCCCTGTCGTATGTAATCCCTGTCGGAACCGTGACAGGATCCTTCATAATCTCCAGGGAGATTGGGCAGATAAAAGACGGAGGAACATCCATTTCTTCCATTTTAAAAACAAACCCAGACAAGAGAAAGTGGGTGATGAACTTGGAGCTTTTGATGTTTTGATTGGGGATTGGTTCAAAGATTATTTAGTGATTGGAAACTGAGAAAGTTTTGGTTAGTTTATATCTGCGTGTCCTGAGAAAGGCAAAACAGGAGAAAGGATGAGTTTTCCAAGCAGTGGAAAAAGTCAAGGATGACAAGTAAAACTGCTACAGCTACATCAACAACTGAAATTTGCTAGGTCAAGTTAAGAATAGCAAAAACCTGGCACGGGTATCATGTGACCATAAGACTTAATAAGCTAGAATGCCATTTGTAAGTATTATTTTGTATAGTTATCGGTATCTGATTTATTAATAGATTAATTTAAATTTAATATCATAAAAATCCGTTGTAGAAAAATTTATCAAATTCAATTTGCTTTATTTACGAACCTAACTTTTGAATCCTTAATTTTATTTAAGAAATTTAAGATTTTAAATAAACTCCAAACACGGTAATCATAATAGCTTGTTTGTTTTTTACTAGAAAAACTTGTTTTGGTGGAGCTTCTGGATCAAGCTCGTGTTCTTTTACTTCGACTTTTACTCATAAAAGGAAAACGCCGTCAGTGGTTGACACATTCAAATGGGGAATGCCACAGTTTTTACTTAGGCTCCGGAAAACGGGGCGAGTATAGGGATGTACACGTAACCCGAACCCGACGAGTTTCGATCTGATTCAGTCTGATCGAATCCAATTTTTTGATAAAAAATCGAATTTGGGTCGGATTGAGTTTTTTCAAGAGTGATTTCGGGTTGGGTTCGGGTTTAGAGTTAAAAAAATTCGACCCGATCCAAAATTAATAGTGTAATTTTTCCATATATATTTTAAGAATATTTGTAATAATGATCACTTTTTATATATTTTATAAAATTAAGTTACTAAAATTATTTTTTTTATAATTATATCATTAAAATATTATTTTTTTATAATTAAATTCCTAAATTTTATTTTCTATAATTAAGTACCAAAAATTTAAAAAAAATAATAATTCAGGTTGGGTTGGGTCGGGTCGGATTTTTTTACCCTAAACACGGGTTGTGTCGAATGGTAGGTGAAGAGTATAATTTTTCGGGTCAAGTGCGGGTGAACCAAAATCCGAGCCGACCCGAATTATGCCCATCTCTAGTGGATACGAAGGCAAATAAGTGAGAGCAGCGATCGTTCTCTTTATTTTTGATTTTTTATATTTAATTATTATTTAAATGTTCTAAAATATATTTACTTTTATAATTTATTCTTTATATTTTTAAATATTTATATTTTTTCTTATAATTTTAAATCTTAATTCTGTCCCCGGTTTTCCACCTCTTTTTACCCAACATGCTTTTATTTCCCCGAATCTGTATGTGAGGTTCTGGTATTGTAGAACCGGTCAAAATTGATTAAGTATGTCATTAATTTGGGTCAATACAGGAATAGAAAATTTCTGACGTTTTTCAACCTTTATTAATGTTTTTTTATATAAAAAAATTATGTAAAAGTTTAAAATTAAAATTTAAGGAATTTGAAATATGATATATTACAAAGTTTAAAACTTAAAATATAAAATTTAAGTTTAGAATTAAAATTTAAAATTTATATTTTTAATATTAATGCATGAAAATCCAAGCAATCAAGATTGTTCATCTTTAAATAATTATCTAAGAACTGTTCACCCACTAATTACATGTAAAAAAGAGATGACGATTTACCTTGAAAACAATTAAAATAAACGATCTTGATTAGTTAGGACCACATATAACGTGATGAATAGGGTTCATCTAATAATTTTTCCATTACAACACTACCAAGGTTGATGAAGTCTTGGCTCAATGCTAAAATTGAGTTCTTAGAAGCTTTAATGTTTTAAGTTTGAGTCATATTTTACGTAAATTTATAAATATATTGATTCTATTTGGATTTTTAAATTGGGTTGAGTTTTGTATAAATTTAGTTCTTTGTTTTATTGATGAGTAAAACTCGATTTAAAAGGTTAATTTTTATTTGATAAATCAAAAAATGTTTTCAATAAAGTATGAGTTATAAACATAACTCGAGTAACTTGAATACTTTAGTAATTATTGGATCAATTTTTAAGTTCAAATGTAGTCACTCAACTCTATCTAATATAATTAAATTTTAACAAAAGCTAAATTAACTCAATTCAAAAATATTTTAAAGAAAATTTATGTTATAAAATAAAATTTATCAACTGAATTAACTTAATTGTTTTACTCCACTCAACTGCGTACTTACTCCTAGGGTTATAAACGAACCGAACGAACATGAATGAGGGTGTGTTCATGTTCGTTCGTTTAATTTTAACCGAAAAATTAACGAACACGAACATAAACGAACAAAATTTTTCTGTTCGTGTTCGTTCGTTAAGGATTGTAGCTTGTTCATGTTTGTTCGTTTAAATGATAAATGAACATAAACGAACGAACATAAATGAACGTAAATGAACGAACATAAATAAACGAATGTAAATGAACGAATATAAATAACATATAGAATATGCTAAATATTTAATATTTTGGATTAATTCGAATAATTTAACTAATTAACTAATTTTAAACCGAATTAGTCGATAATTAAAATTAAAAAAAAATCTTAATTATTAGACAAAACCTAAAATTTAACTAATCAACAAATTTTATTTTGGTTTGATCCGTTAACTTAGTTTAACAGAACAATGAACACCTCTAGCCTATAACAAGGAAGTTTTTAATGAGTCATAAAATAAGATAAGACTTCTCAAGTCGGTAACTTAAAAGTTTTTGACTCGACTTACTTAATCTAATGCTCACACTTAGATATATGTGAATAAATTTAAACGAATGTAAACGAACAAACATAAACGAATATAAACGAACGAACATATTACCGAACGTTCGCGGACATAAATGAACGAACGAGCCCTTTGTTCATGTTCGTTCGTTTAATTAAACGAACGAAAAATCTTGTTCACGGTGAACCGTTCGTGAACCATTCGGCGGGAAGTTCGTTTATGTTCGTTTATTTATTAAACGAATGAACATGAACAAGTTTTTTTGTTCGTTTAATAAATAAACGAACATAAACGAACTTCCCGCCGAACGGTTCACGAACGGTTCACCGAATGTTCGGTTCGTTTACAACCCTACCCCATTCAATTTATTGTGTGTAATTCTGATTATAATTTTTGAATGTATTAATTATGTTTTTTTTTGATAAATTACATAGATAATCACCATATTATATGGTTAGTATCAAAATTATCATTATACTTTAAAAAGCGTCAAATATACCAATCAACTATTAAAATGATATTAATATAGTCACCGACCATTAAAAACTAACAGACCGTTAAAATCGTTTACCATTATCATTTAGTTAATGTCTTTACACTATATTTTACAAATATATGACTACGTTTTTTCAAGGTAACTATGATTGTTGATTGTGCGAGCTTGCAGGTTATAATTCAACAATGGGTGTTGGAGTAATATGTTGGAATGGGTGTTACAGTTAGAAAAAAATCCCTGCGAGCTGTAGTCATGAGATTTGTATGGTGTTGTTTCAACTATCGCATTTGGCCCGAAAGGAATGCTCGGTTGCATGGTCATAGACAAAGTTTGTTTATTGATATATTTAGCTCTGTTAAGATTGATATTAGATTAAGAATGCTTGACTGTAAATTTAAGGTTGCTTGGATGAATAGAGTTTCATTTATCCGAAAAAAATATGGAAATAACTTATATTTTGATTTTACCATTCATCAACTTTAGATTTCTTTTAAGATAGGAGTGTTCATTGTTCAGTTTTAAATAAATTAATCGATCAAACTTAGGTAGATTCAGTTAACGATTAATATTTTTTGAGAAATTCGATTATCGATCAATTCAATTTGAAATCAGTTAATTAACCGATTTAACCAAATTAACTAAAATTATTATATATTTATTATTATACATAATTAATTTTTGTTATTAAACTTTTAAAAATTATAAAAATATCATGGATTCGTGACAAATCTACATGCCCTTGAGTTCTGAGAGTTGCCTAAGGAAGCATGCATATAAGTCTATTGAACTGTTGAGATGTAGATGGTGTAGAAGATTAGTGAGACCGTTGGTTGGAGCGTAACCTCTTAAACCCGACTTAAAAAAATATCAAATTTAGGAAATCACAGTTAAGGCTTTTCTCTCAATAACGAAATTTTGGTTTTAAAAATTAAATTAATAAATCATTGTTATTATAAAATAAAATTAATTAGGTGCAATATCGTAATTATTTATAAAACTCAAGTTTTAAAATATATCGTAATAATCTAATAAAATCTCTAAATTAAAAATGCATGCAAGAATATAATCCCAAAATATAATGTCACAAAGTCCGATAACATAAATATTTTAAATTATAAAATAAAAATAATTTAAAAGTTTGAAGTAATATTCAAATTGATAATAATTTGTCTGAATAAAAAAATACGATACTCTAAGTACCGCATCGCCTAAAGTCCAATGATCTGTAAGAGGATGTACGGGGGAGTGAACAGTGAAACTCAGTGTGTCTCTAAGGTGCGAGATCTCAAATTTCAATTTTTTTTCGTAAATTCCTCAAATCATAGTGACATGTATACATGGTAACACAAGTACTGCACAATCAGGTCGTCGAGCTAACGAGTTAAAAAAAGCGCTTGATGGGAGGTACCCAAATTTTTGGAGTCGAATATTTGAATAAGCCACAGAGATTTTTAATCGAATTGATCAAGGCTTGGAAATAATAATCAAGCACGATCATCATTAGATCGGGAAATATTCATTTTCCCTCTCTTTTAATTTTCATTTGTGTTTTAGGACAAAACAATTTAAGTGAGGGGAGAAGATTGCATATTAAATGTTTAAAGTTAGGTTATTTTGATATTAATATACTTGGAATTTCTTGTTGCCATTTATTTAATTTGTTACATCCCTTGAAATTTTCTCAATGAATTTTGATCTTGCTTTTGTTGGAAAATAGGATGCATGATAGTGTGTTGGCATGATTAGTTAATTTTGATTAAGATCCTCTTATGTTCTATTATTGGTTAATTAAATTGTTGATAGCTTGTTACATTTACCATTTTCATGTGAGTTTTGAGCCAAATGAGCATAATCTTCTCGTTCTTGCTCTTTATTTCATTTGTGTGTACCGAATTGGTTTTTAACATTTTAAAACCTGTGATGCAATACTTTTTGAGATTACATATATGAATATGATGTTTTGGTGTAATAGAGGCACTTATGTTTAATCATTTCACTACCTAAAAGAACTACCTTTTAATTTTGTCCCTTAGTGAACCATTTTGAGCTTGTACCCATTTCTTGATTTTCACCTTGTTAATGCAACTCAAAACCTTGCCAAGACATAAGATCATATTTGTTCCACAAAAAAGAAAGAAAAGAGAGGGAAGAGAGAGTGCATTCGAAAAAGAAAAAAAGTACAAGCATGTACTGTTCGAAAAAAGAAAAACAAAGAAAAAAGTATCAAAACTTTCGAAAAGGAGCAAAATGGTTGATTGATTTACTTTTTCTATCTCTTTGTGCTTGATTTATATCGTGGATTTAATTCTTATGTTTTATATCTTTTGTCTTGGCACTTAACCCATTTCTTTTCGGCCTTTTTCCTACCATCACCCTACCCCATTTACGATATTGTTTAACGACCTCTTGACTTTTGCATCATGTTCAATCTTTAGTAGTGAAGATTAGATTTATTTACAGGCTTATGGTAATGCTTTAGTTAGATTCGGCATGAGAGATTCTTTTGATCCTAAACACTTTGAGCGAAATGAGTAAATCCTTGTGAGGGTATCAAGTTTTGCATCATTAAATTAGCTAAAAATTGGAATGTCTTGTTTCATTTGAAATTGTTCCTAGTCTTGCCACTTGCTTGATTATTTCTTATTTACAATAATTGCTTTGATTTTCTTTCATTGAGGAGATTGAGACATGTAATGAATTAAAGATTGACAACTTGTGATTTTGGTTTGTTAGATGAGGAATGCTTGAGGACAAGAATTGAATAATTGAGGGGGAATTTGTTAAGTGCTCAAAATAGTTAATACTTTATGTTTATTTACTCCTTGATTCGATGAATTTTGTTACTGATCTTATCGAATTTTGTTACTGATCTTGGTGTTTTCGTGTGTTTTTATGTAGAACTGCGAATACTGGAAAGTGCACTTAAATGGTTGAGTTTTGAAGTTTTTTTATTTTCTGGATCGAGTCTGGATTAGTGGACACGAATTTAGACATAAAAAGCTGACATGGCACTCGGTCAGCAGCTTCTAGAAGATGACATCAACAAGCTCCTAATAGCTTATCAGTCACGTTTCGGATAACTTATTGGCCGATATTTGAATTTTAAATTTGAATTTATCTTTTGTATTTGATTTTAAATAGTTTTAGATTTATTTAGGATTTATCTTTTTATTTTAGGGTTTATAGACGACTATAAATATCCATCTTGGGTAAGCCTAGAACTCATTCCTGAATCCCTTGATATATCATCTCTTTTCTCTTTGTTTAAGTTTTATAAAAGCTTTCTTTCTTTATTTTTTTGTTCTAATTTTTTATTTTATTTTATTTTTATGTTGAGCATAATTGTTTCTATAATTATATTCGGCTAAATACTCTATAGTCAAGGGATTAAGCAATGACTCGATCCAAATGTGAGGATTGAAAAAGCGCATTAATAACTTCAATTTTTATTTCTTTCAATTTTCTTTTGAACTTATTTATAAAATCAAATTGATTTCAAAACTAAAGATTGACTTTGGTCAAGACATTGATTTTGAAATCTAATTGATTTTGAAATTTATTTGATTTTAGACATAAGTTCAAAAGAAAACTGAAAGAAATAAAAATTGAAGTTATTGATGTGCTTTTTCAATCCTTACGTTTGGATCGAGTCATTGTTTAAGCACTTGGCTATAGATAACTTAGCCGAGCATAATTATAAAAAGAATTATGCTCGACATAAAAATAAAATAAAGTAAAAAATAAGAACAAGAAATATAAATAAATTTTTTTTTATAAAACTTAAACAAAGAGAAAAGAAATGAAATATCAAGGGATTCAGGAATGAGTTTTAGGCTTACCCAAGATGGGTATTTATAGCCATCTACAAACCTAAAATAAAGAGATAAATCCCAAATAAATCTAAAACTATTTAAATTCAAATACAAAAGATAAATTCAAATTTGAAATTCAAATTTTGGCTGATAAGTTATCTGAAACGCAACTGATAAGCTATCAAGCGCTTGCTGATGTCATCTTCTAGAAGTTGCTGACCAAGTGCCACGTTAGCTTTTCATGCCCAAAGCCGTGGTCACTAATCTAGACTCGATCCACAAAATAAAAAAAAACTTCAAAACTCAAACATTTGAGTGTACTTTCCGACATTCACGGTCTTGCATAAAAACACACGAAAACACCAAGATTAACAACATAATTTATCAAATTAAGGAGTAAATAAACACAAAATATAACTATTTTGAGCACTTATCACTCATAAATGTTCAAAACATTTAAGTACATGAGACTTCAAACATTTACAATTTGATATAAATCTCAAATTTTCAAAGTTTTTAACAAAGTTTTTTTATATCACGAAAATTAGGGATTTGAAAAACAAAAAATTTAAAAATTAAGGAAAAAATTTGGGGTGTTACATGAAGGGTTGAGTGTGAATTGAATGGACGATAACTATTACGTTTAAGTAAGGACAAAGTTAAAATTTAGAATTGAGATAAAATATAAATATATAAAAGTGACAGTGAATTCATAAATAAATTATTATTTTTTAATTTAATAGAATAACAAAAGTGAAAAGAATCGTGGTAGGGAAGAGTAATCCCCCTCATTTGGCTATGTCTCTACACTTGAGGAAAAGTTGTGTAAGGTGAACTCTCTATTGATCAATTTCTCATATAATTCATAAAAGACAATGACGCTATCTCGACTATTGACAACATCGATAATTGAATGAAAGTTTAATGGTGAAGATTGATAAAAAAGCTTAATTTATTAATTTATTTTTTGTTTAAGATCTAATTTGTTCAATTTTTTTATTCAATAATTTAATTGAGTATAAAAATCAGAGGTTTATTTATTTTTTAAAATGTTTAAAGGCTTCTAACCCCTTAAGCCTATATAATATAAATAAGACACGTTAACGTCTATTTATCCCTCTAAAATCGAATGTTATATTTTTGTCTATTTTTCTACAATTATAATATTTATTTATAACAATAATATGAATTTTATTATATATTGCAAATCTATTCAACTTATAACTTTTATTTCACATAAAATATGTGTAAAAGAGAAAAGTGAACAACTTATTCTAAAGAGCGATTACAAACCCTTAATTAGCACACTTTAACCAACTAAACGATAAATTGGCTTTGCAAACAAATGATTAACCCTCGGTAATGAAAGGCCGAACTTTTCGGTCATGTCGAGTTCATTAGGCAACATACCATCAGGCAATTCCCAATCGAAGCAATGGACTAATTGAGCTATAATCAAACGCATAGTTAATAGTCCTAATTGCATTCCTGGGCACCCTCTCCGGCCGCTTCCGAAAGGGATGAGTCGGAAATCATGTCCTTGGAGGTCTATGTTCAAATTCTTGAATCTTTCCGGAAAGTATTCTTCGGAATCATCCGACCACACTTTGTGGTCTCGTCCTATCGACCAAGTGTTCACCATGATTCGTGACTTTTTTGGTATGAAATATCCGTTAACGGTGATATCTTCCGTCGATTCGTGAGGAACTAAAAAGGGTGCCACCGGATGCAACCTGAAACTCTCTTTGATGACCATATTCAAGTACGAAAGTTTCGGTAGGTCCGACTCTTCTACCATTCTAATCTTTCCGACCACCATTTCTAGCTCTCGTTGAAGATTGAACATCACTCGAGGATGTCTTACGAGTTCCGAAAGTGTCCACTCGATGGCCGTTGTTGTAGTATCGAACGAAGCTGCGACCATGTCCACCATTATGGCCTTGATGTTTTTCCTATCGATAATGGACGATTGCTCGTCATCTTTAGGGTTCATGGACGTATCCAACAACGAAACCAACACATCGACAAAATTGCTATAAGGCTTTTGCTCTTCGTGTTTGGTCTCTTGTTTACGTTCATCGATTATTTTATCGAAAAATACGTGAAGAATATCGCTCGTTCTTCTAAGTCTTTTCGTTAGTCCCTGTAATATATAAATAGTAAAACGGACATAAAAGATAATAAAAAGAAAAAGAAAAATATATATATGAACCTGCAGGTCAAGTGGGGCAAGAAAAGGTACAAAATCCGATAGATTGAAGGCTCCAGCTATGTTCACAGCTTCTTCTATCAACGGCTTGAATTCGATTAGATCATCCATGGACCGTCCGAAAATAACTCGAGACATGATCACTTCGATAACCTTACCGACCTTCCCGCTAAGGTCCACCGTCTCACCGGCTTCCGCCGCCTTCCTCACCGATTTAACCAACGACGCCAGCTCTTCCTTCCTCACCGGAGCAAAAGATTCAACTTTTGAAGCGCTCACAAGGTGCAAACTTAACCATTTCCGAACAGTTCTCCAGTAGGGACCATACTCGGCAAAAACCACCCCCTTGGGACCATACGTCAAGTATTCCGAGGTTTGGAGTTTCGGTCTGCCGGCGAAAACGGCGTCATGGGTTCTGAGGAACAGCTCTGCGGCTTCGGGTGACGATACAACAATCGCCCGCACGTGGCCTAACATAACCGACATTATGGGTCCGTATCTTTTTGAGAGATGATGAAGACTTTGATGTGGCAGTTTTCCGATCATGTGGAGGTTACCGATGATCGGAATCGGGGAAGGACCCGGAGGCATTTTCCGACCATTTTTGTTGTGGTTTTGTAACCGGAACAAGAAGAAGATGGAGTAGAGTGTTCCGAAGAGGACCGAGAGCAAAACTAAAGTTGAAGACATTTTTGCGAGGGAGTTGCAAACTCCGATGACAGACAACCAAGAGTCACAAGTGGGTACCTAATATGAGGGGGGGGGGGGGGGGGGGGGCAACAACTAATATCTAATCAATCTAATCACAATTAATTTCGATTTCTGTAACTATTGATTTTTAAAAATTAAAATCAATTTAGTTTATAATGAATTTTAGATTTAAGGAATCTGTCTTGTTATTAATTTGAACCGGTATAAATATTAGGCATTCAATCAATTAATTTATTATTAAAAAATTTAAATAATAGAAGAAAAAAACTTTAACAGCTAATAGTATTAAGTAATAAGGTAAAATTTTATATACTTAAAAGTTAAATTTTTAAAACGAATAATATTCATACATAAAAAATTTTGATATAAAAAATATAAATAAAAGAATATAATCTATTACAAACCAGAAAACCAATCCAGAGTATTTAGTATTGATTTCGGTTTTATTGGATGAATATCTATAAAGTACCAGATTCAGAAATTCAAGATCCTATTATCTAAATCAATTTTAAATAAAACTCTATAGAACCTAACCAAATCCAAACCTGATACCGGATAATTTATTTTTTTTCCACCCCTACATAATATACAGTACACCGATGGAATATAAGAGACTCAACATGTTTAATGGTAGGGCTGAGCAAGGTAAACCGCAAAACTATAAACCGAACCAAACAGAAATATTATGGTTCATAAATTTCCGAATCGTGGTTAACAGCGGTTAACCGAATTAAACCGAATTTGATATTTAAATTGATTTTTAATTATTTTTATAAAGTAAAAATATATATTTTATACTTAAAATACTATAGATGTATTTTTATTTTTTATTTTTTACTTAAAATTAAATTTTTAATAAATATTTATGAAAAATACTCAAAATTTTTACCTTTTAATGTTTAAAAGTTATAAAATAAAGCTATTTTGTCAAGATAAAATATAAATTTTAAAAATTAACGTTAATATGGAAAAACCGAAAACCGAAGTTAACCGAACCAAAAACCGACGATTACTAATATACTTTACCGAATTAAACTGAAACCGAACCGAATATACCCTTATTTAATAGTAGGATGGAAAACAGGTAATCAAATGACATGATGTAATAATAACATAATAACATGACATGACCAATGCCAGCTTGAATACCCATATGGATGTTAAATGGTAGGATGAAAAAAAGTAATCAAATGGGTTTTAGATCAGGTTACGTCGAAGTTTTATTTTAGGTTGATTTGATGTTTTAACATAACTCGGATCACGTATATGTTAATTTCAGATTTGTTCATTTTATGTCAGGTTTATTTTAGGTTGGATTTATTTTCGGTCGAGTTTATTTTAAGTTGAGTTAAAATAGTTTGAGTCTGAATCAGTTAATTGACAGGTTAATTCAGACTCGAATAAACTTCAAGTCGAATTTATTTTAGATCAAGTTCATTTTTGGTTGGATTAATTCGGGTAATTTAATTCGTATTATTTTTTAGTTAAATACAAATAATCAATAAACTTTGGTTTGAATCGCTTCGAGGGAATTAATTAAGGTTTTCACAAACACAAACATATTAAAAATAAATATTAAAAACCAAAATAAAAAAAATATCATCAAATTTAAAATATTTCACTACATTATCATTTTTATAATATATTATACATCAAAACTTCTCTTCTATCAACGAATGTCTATTACATACTATTTTTTTATTATTACTTTTAAATTATGTGTATAACCGGGTGCAAATCGTCTACCTCTTTCTCACGCCTCTATTTATACATTCACTTCAAAATAAAAGGTTAGAGTTTAGGGTTTTAGTTTAGGGAATTAGGGGTAGGGTGTATTTTTTTTGAGTATAGGATTTAGGGTTTAGGATATAGAAAATATGAGTTAGGATTTAAAATTTAATTTTTTAATAAATTTTCAAAGGAGACATAAAGGAAGGCACAAAAAAGAGGCAGAAGATTTTTACTCGTGTATAACCTATTAATATTACCATTATTTTCTTACTTGTATTCTCATACATATTTAGTTTAATTTTTATTTTGATTATATTTTCGTATTTCATTCTTTCAAATAACATCGTTCTATAAAACAATATATTCAAATAAAATTTTAAATTAAAAATAAAAAAGACATGATAATGGCAAATTCTCGATGTTTATTTTTTTTTTCAATTGTATCCTTATATTTGTTGATTTATTTTTTTATTGATCTGAGTTAAATTATTGTTTATAATAAATGAGAAAAAATATCTCAGAGAAAGAATTATTTAATCCAAAATATAATATATTATTATTACAAAAATCTCATCACCAGGCCAAAAGGTTTACTTACAATCTCTGCCATCAACAGGATTCAATATTGTTGTTCTAAGCACTCCTATTATCACTCCAAAGCACTGGTGTCTCAGGTAATTCCATTCCCATTTCTGGAAGTGCAGCTTTGATCCACAAAGTATCTGCTGTAGCATCAGCAAGACTACGAAACTCAGCTTCTGTTGTAGATTGAGAGACGGTCTTTTGTTTACGAGAACTCTAAGAGAGCAGCTGTAAGCCAAGGTAAGTACAATGCCCTGAGATTGATCGATGATCATCGAGGTCACTACCCCGATCAACATCTCAAAAGGCATGAATACCAATGGTAGGAGGATTATCAGGAAAAAATCATAGACCAAAATTTAAAGTTTCTTTGAGATAGCGAAGGATTATTTTAACAGAATCCAATGGGACTCAGTAGGTGTCTGCATAAATTGTGTCACCTTGTTAACAACATATGAAAAATCATACGTAATGTTTTAATTACGATAATTTACGATATTTTTTAATCGTGAATAGAATAGTGATTGGCTCGTTGCTTTGAATCGTAGCGCATCTAATGGTGTTTTCGAGTTTGTTAACTTATTTGTTGTAATGGTAGATCTGATAAATATGAAAATCTGCTATTAGTTATTAGTTTAATTTCATCTTCATATCTATATTAACAAAAAAAAAAGGTTTAGTCGTGTCAGAAAAAATATCTTCTGTTGATGTTTAAATACACATTTTATCCACATTCAGGTCTTTTCCAAGACGTCGAATTATAAAAATAACATATCAGAAATCACAAATGCTAAACTTTCAGATTTGATCAATTTTGGGAGGAAAGATCAACTATTGAAGTAAATTCGACTTCCTAGAAACACATTAGCAAATTGATTTCTAAGAAGAAAACTAAGATTGGATCAGTTATTATTGAAATAACATAATCCAAGTCGTCTCAAACGATTTAAATGTTTTATCTGCAAACATAGTGTTGGTGGATTAATCCATGAAACCAATATTCAAGATAGCACTTTGGTATTCGGTTTTGAAAGTTTTGCTTCAAGGATTGAACCTTGAATGTTAAGTACCAGCGAAAAATCCCGAAGTGAAAAATCTTTTTCGATGATCAGTTAAAGTCGAGTCAAAGGGAAAGCTTAAGGCTAGTTTTTATTATAATTAAATCAGTTTCTTATTTTATTCTCTTTCATTACTTAGTTTTACTTTATTCAACAACTCTCCCCTTTTACTCAAACATTATTCGATCAACCTTCTTGGATCCTCAATCAAACAGACCATAATCAGGAAGTTTCTAGTCCATGTGGGATCGACCCTGTAATCACCGTTTTTGGTCCGGGGAGTCGTCACCAATCATTTTTCCGGTGTGATTGGAACACCAAAAATTGCGATCTGCGTACCAGAGTTGAGTCTGGGAGTCTGTTACGCGTAGGGAAGGATGAACACCCCTACAACGCCCGAAATCGACACTTGTCGGTTACAAAATATTTTATATGATCGAAAAGATAAACTCGGTATTTAATTTCATGATCCTGTAATTTTTAACCTGCAAAATAAAGATAAGTTAAATAACGAAAATAAGATGGTAAAATGATAATAAGGTTAAAACACATAATAATAATAATAATAATAACAATAATAATAATAATACATATAATAAAAATAATACGAATACTAATACCAATAATAATATCTAATAACAATAAGAATAAGAAAACATATAATAAGATTAATACTACTACTACTACTAATAATGATAATATAACATATAATATAATAATAATAATAATAATAATAATACAAATAAAAAGAATAGCAATAATAATAATAAAGCGTGTAATAATAATAATAATAATAATAATAATAATATAAGGATCAATATGCAAAAAAAACAAAATTAGAAGACCAAAATAAATGAAATCAGTGACCAAAATTGAAGAAGCAGTGAATTGGAAAGCCAAAACGCAAATGTGCTGAAAGTGCAGGGACGGGGTGCATAATTTTCCCATCTTTTCGGGTAGACGCGCGGGTCTGGACTTGGATCTCGGATCGGAGTCGGGTATGGTGCCAAAACGACACCGTTTTGGGCCATAATACCCGACACCAAAACGATGCCGTTTTGGCCAGTATATATATATCTAGACTTTATTTTTTTTTGCTTCACAACTCTCATTTGTTTGTTTCTTCCCCAGGGTGATAAAAACAGAGCATTGAAGCTCTCATGGTTCTTGGCCGCTGGCCGCCGTTTCGGTGGCCGGAATCAAGAAAAGAGGACGCTTTCCGCTTCGGTTCGATGTACTGAAGACGGCTACGGTGTTGGATTTTCGAGAAATGGCCGGAATCAAAGTAGATCTAAAAAAAGATAAGTTTCGAAAACTTTATTTTACCTTTTTCTTCGTTTTCAGTCTTCTTCTAATCTCCTTTGTTTTTTTCGGTTTTATGTTTAGATATGTACTCTTATTTGGACTAATGTTAGACTCGGAAATATGGCTTTGATTGATTTTCTTGGTTGCCGGTTGTAACCCCATTTACAAGCATATGTTCAGGGTATTTATACCCAGATTTACAAGCATATTATGAATTAAAAAATGAATTTTTATCCTATTTTTTATCTAAAACTTAGGCATATTAATGTATACATCTCTTTTACAGGTGAAAAGGACAAGGGCGGTGGTGTCAGAGGAAGGTGGTGGCCGGCCATGCTATCGAATCAGAGGGCGCGTGTGATACACGCGTGAAGCCGAATGGTCGTCAGCGCGGCGGCGGCGGCAGCTAGTTCATCAAAGGGTTAGGGTTTTTTGTTTTATCTCAAATTAGGGTTAAACTGGGTTTGAGCTAGCTATTTGGGCTTTGTTACTGGGCTAGGGGTTTGTAATATATTTGGACTTTGGGTTTAATAATTTTTGGACTTTATTAAGTTATTACAGCTGCCCCTCTTTGCTCATTGTTGTGTAACGACAATAGAGCAAAGATAAAGAATAACCCATTTCACCTGATGTGATTTTCAGGGATCATCTTTGGAATGGTAAGGGTTCTTTTTGGTAAGGTTGAGGTTTTTTGGTTGAGGTTCTTTTGGTACGGTTGGGGTTCTAAGGTTGGGGTTCTTCTAGCCACCGCTTCTTCTATTGGAGCTTTGACTTCATCTACTTTACCGCTCTTGTCAGCAAAATCTTCAAAAGTTGTGGTTGAACCGTTGGAGGAGACAAAATAAGCTTGGCTTGCTACATACTCATGATGTTGCCATCTTTGGAGAAAACTTGATCTAACTGCAACATTGATAAGTAGGCAAGGGCCGCCAAGCTGGATTCAACTGCATCTGATGAAGAAGCATGATCTGGCATATGTTTTCTTCTTCTTCTTCTTTTTTCTTTTTCTTATAAATGTAATATCCGCAAATACAAAATTTGGTCTAATTGTACCATCAACGGTAAAATGAGACAAGACTTTGAAGTGTAAGGTTGTATCTTATCCACGCCATCAACGGAGAGGTAAGATAACATTTTAGTAACTTGGATCCTACTTCGCCATCAACGGAGAAGTAAGATTGAACTTCAGTGATTCAGATCTGGCCACACCATCAACGGGGACAAGATCAAATTTCAGTAATTTGGACCCTATTACGCCATTAACGGAGAAACAGGATCGGGTTGGATATATCCACTCCATCAACGGAGGGGTAAGATTAAGTCTATATCATACTGCGCCATCAACGGAGAAGCATGATTGAATGGGATCTGGCAACACCATCAACGGGGACGAGATCAAGTCTGTAATTCGGATCCTATTATGCTATCAACGGAGAAACACGACCGAGTTGGGATCTATCCACTTCATCAACGAAGGGGTAAGATCAAGTCTGGATCATACTGCTCCATCAACGGAGAAGCATGGGATCTGGCCACACCATCAACGGGGACGAGATCAAGTCTATAATTCGAATCCTATTACGCCATCAATGGAGAAACATGACCGGGTTAGATCTATCCACTCCATCAACGAAGGGGTAAGATCAAGTTTGGATCATACTGCTCCATCAACGGAGAAGCATGGGATCTGGCCACACCATCAACGGGGACGAGATCAAGTCTGTAATTTGAATCCTATTACGCCATCAACGGAGGAACAAGACCGGGTTGGGATCTATCCACTCCATCAACGGAGGGGTAAGATCAAGTCTGGATCATACTGCTCCATCAACGGAGAAGCATGGGATCTGGCCACACCACCAACGGGGACGAGATCAAGTCTATGATTTGAATCCTACTGCGTCATCAACGGAGAAGCAGGACTGAGTTGGATCCATCCACTCCATCAATGGAAGGGTAAGATCATGTCTGGAAGATCTAAATATCTGATTCAATTGATGTCATGTATCTTCTTTGCATTTTTCCCAAATGCACAGGGATTAACGGATTTGATATGCCTTTACCGGTAGCCGTTTGCTTCGGGCTAGCTGTACCATTACTCTGGGTACAATCAATTGATACCAAGGATTTAATTCCTTCACCATTCATAAAAAATGGATTTCAATGGATATTTGAATAGTCCTTATCAATGTATTTTTGCCAAATGCACAGGGATTAACGGATTTGTTTTGCCTTTACCAGTAGCCGTTTGCTCCGGACTAGTTGTACCATTACCCTGGGTACAATCAGTTTGCACCAATCACAAGATTAGATTTTTCTAAAGGAATAGATTTCCTTCGACCATTCGCGAAAATGGATTTTTGAAGGACATTTGAATTGTTCAATATCTTGTTCCTGCATGTCTTTTCAATTTTTCATTTCATTTTTTCATTTTTTCTACATTGTTCATTTTTTATTTTTCATTTTTCATTTTTTTCATTTTTTCAAAATAATTTTGATTCACATGTACTATCTGTATAAATATAGAAAAGTGAAATCCGCATCAAAGCTTGATCCACAACATGATTCTATCAAAATTGATTTCCCACCACTAACGGAGGTGACATTGAGAAAAAGTTGTTTCTGCTGTTCCATGATGGGTAGTCGTGACCTGAGAGCAAAATAAAACATTTGTTAGTTACTGTTTAAAATTCTAGAGTCATTACCTGTGAAATCTGTGTTATTTTAGCCTTCTCAGGGCCAAAGGTTGGTCATCATGTTGTTGCCCCCATGATTGAGGTTGTTCGATCTCTTCACTGGACCTGTTCATATGTACAAGCAAAATATGTGCATCATGAATGTTCAATATATGCTAAGTCCGAATGCGTGATGTCTAAATGCAAAATACATGAATGATATGATTTTTCTGTTTTCAAAGGATGTCCTAATTTATGCTTGATGCATGTTTAATCTAAAATGTATGATTTGTAAATGCAAAATGCTTGAATGCATGAATGTCATGATTTTTCTAGGAGTGCCCTGATTTCACTTATCATGACGAAAGCTGCTTGAATTCTTCTGATTTAGCCTCCTTCCTCGGATGCCCCAAACAATTTTAAACAATCTGAACCTTTAGAGTGCAAACATTCGCATGGTCATATTACCCAGTTGAGTTATCTCTATCTTTTGAAGTTGTTTCGCTTAGCATTCTACCTCAGAGTATTGTATCAAAATATGCTTCATTACAACTTGTAGTTTTGGGCCCTTACAAAAGACTCTCGCTGCCAGTGGGCTTAGGCTAACGAGGTAGTTTACAAAAACATCTCATCGGAAGAGATAAACACTACAAACGACTTACTATGGTCAAGGTAGAGTAATGTCTTAGCCTAGCAAGCGTAATTTACTTTTGTACAACAACATTGTCATTCCTACTTGGTGTCTTCGTGCTTTGGCAAAGGATCTGGAGCCGTTTCAGCTGGGTCATCGAATTTTATTACTCCGAGCTTGATAAACTTTTCTACTAGCCTTTTGAAACCTAGGCAGTTTTTAATCGAATGCCCCACTTGTCCCGCGTGATAATCATATTTTGTATTGGCGTCATACCATTTCGGGAAAGGGGTTGCATCGGTGCTTGAAAGAAGGGCGACACCAAGCGCTTATCATACAACTCTTTGTGTAGCTCCACGTATGTCATTGGCAGTTGAGTAAATTCTTTCTTTTCAAAATTCTTTCTCTGACTGTAATCTTGGTTGGAGGAGTTGTAAGGACCCGTGGCTGCAGGCTGTGTCACCGTTACAGGCTTGGAATAATTGACGTTGTAGATTCCTGCAGAATTTACTTCATTATCCTTCCTTCCATGCGTTGACCTTTTTTGGGACGAACTTCCACCGGAATCAATTCTGCCACTCTTGATGGAATTCTCAATGAGCTCACCGGATAGCACTAGATCAACAAAATTAGTGGTTGCATTGTCTATGAGGCGATCTAGGATTGGGCCTTCCAAAGTTTGGATGAATATAACCACCGTCTCTTTTTCTCTGAGAGGAGGTTGGACTTGTGCTGCTACATCCCTCCAGCGTTGTGCGTATTGTCTGAAGCTTTCGCTAGCCCTTTGTTTCATGTGTTGTAAGGTCAGACAGTCTGGTACCATATCACTAACATGCTTATATTGTTCCAGAAAAGCCTTAGCCAAGTCTTTCCAAGACTTTATCTGATAACGATTCAGATGATTATACCATCTAGTGGCGGATCCCGTTAAACTATCTTGAAAACAGTATATCAGTAACTTGTCATCCCTACTGTACCCTTTCATTCTTCTACAAAACATGGTAAGATGGGCTCGAGGGCAACTAGTCCCGTCATATCTTTCAAATTCTGAGATTTTGAATTTTGGGGGTAGCACCAGATCTGGGACAAGGTTGAGTTCATTGGCATCGAATCCGATGAAAGTGTTTTCAATCTCCATAGCTTCCATTTTCTCTTCGAGCCGTTTACAACGTTCTTCAATTTCTTTTGAAGTCTCAATCTTTGGTTTAATCAGCTGATCAAGTTCTGAGACAAAATTTTCTGCTTGATTGCCCCTCGGTGTGTATGAATTAACGAGGATAATCAATAAGAATAAATATGTACTCTTTAATAAATTAATAACTTGCCTTAATGGTTTGGTTGAGTCAATAATTGTTGGGATCTTAATACCTAGAGAAAGAGTGTTGCAACACCAAGGTTAGACATATTGAATATATGATCTCGATATTTTGTGTCCTCGAGTCTTATCCAAAGTGACGTTGAACGGAGAATTCCAATACTTTGTGTCCCAAGTCTTACTCTGTGTTTATGATCCCTTATCCCCGAACCTCACTCAAAGTTAATATTTGGTTGTATTGCTTGATGAGTGCCAATGACATCTCGTATGTTTGCCCGAATGGTTTGATGAGACTAGAGCTGTAAATGAGACGAGACAGATCATGAGCTATTTGAGCTCAACTCGATCAAATCTCGATTCAAGTTCCACTCGAGCTTGAATTTTTAACGAGTTGAGTTGAGCTACTTGATATCCAACTTGAAAAGCTCGTGATCTACTCAAAAAGTCGAACTCGAATCAAGCATGAACTCGACTTGATTTTTTAACGAGTTGAGTCGAGCTTAGATTTCTCAGGCTCATTAAAAATTACTCAAGCTTTAACTCAACTCGAAATCGTAACGAATAGAGTCGAGTTCAGCTATGGATGAGCCTTGTGTGCCACATAGATAGGCTTCTATGTTTTTTGAGCATGTGTTTAGACGATTAGATGCAGCACCACATATTTATTATTCCTACCTTATTGCTCGTACTAGCTTGCATTCTTATATTTATAAGTAGCATAAAATATAGTAGAGTAAATACAATCATTGTATAAATTTGGAGCTCTTATTCGGTAAATTGAGTTATTTTGATTATTTAATTACATTAAGTGATAAATTATAAATGTTTTTTTTATAATAGACTAAATCTATTATTTTTAAACATATTTATTTTAAATCAAATTTTAGGTGAGTCAAATATAGTACTTAGATTATTACTTTTGAAAATAAAATTATTAGAATCTAATATTATCTATTATATTACTTTATTTGATTTATTTGCCTTGAATACAAGAGGATTATGTCCAGTCAGAGAAATATTAGATTACTTTGTAAGAATTAAACGAGCATAAACACAGCGAAAAAGGATCGAAATAAATACCTCCAGCCAATGTCAAAACTTTATGCCAAATGAGATGTGGTTGCACCACCGTCGAGCTCGTCGGACCACCGTGGTAACACCTCGAACCACTGTAAAATTAAAGAACTTGGCTACAAAATAATTAGAACCGCCAAGATCTTCTAAGCACTCAAAAACTCACTAGATGGAATATATGATGCTTGTGTTTGATGCTTAGGGACCTTAGGCTCAAATGATATTTATAGGGGTTCATCCATCAAGAACCACCAATCAAATGGACAAAATTACCCCTTAACCTCTCGGCACTAAAGCCTTAACCGAACCATATTCACATGAACGGCAATTCATGCCTGTGAACGTGGGAAACTACCATTAGATTCATGAACTTTATGTTTCTATATTCACATTTCTAATAATGTAAAAATATGAGAAACGGTTCACACGAACCACTAAAAGGTTGGTTATTCAACCAACATTCTCCTACTTGGTTCGTATTGTCTAAGAGAACTTAAAGTTAAAATATAATGTATGAATCATGGCGATATTTCCTCTTATGATTGAGTTATATCTTCCATGTATCACAATACATTAAGTCATAACACTTTAGCCCATATACTTAATGAATAAACCCAATGTTTATTCTAGGTCCAAACTTTAGTGATATTTCTCGAAACAATAAACTTAATGTGTACACAACATAAATGAGAAATATCAAACTTTATTAGAGTTTCAACAAAATTGTTCATACAATGAAAAATTACAAAAGTTAGAACAAGTCCCATAGTGACAACATGATCCTTATACTTATTTGGTGGCATGCCCTTAGTCAAATGATCAGTTAACATCTTCTCTGTGTTAATGTGCTCAATGACCACTTTCTTTTCCTTAACAGGTTCCCTTATGGCGAGATACTTAACATTGATGTGTTTACTTCGACTTCCACTTCTGTTGTTCTTATCCATAAAGACAACAACTAAATTGTCACAATATATCCTTAATGTTCTAGAGATTGAATCCACAAGTCTAAGCCCAGAAATGAAACTCTTTAACCATATTCCATGTGAGGTAGCCTCAAAACATGAAACGAACTCGGCCTCCATAGTGGAAGTAGAAGTCAAAGGTTGCTTAATGCTCCTTCAAGATATAGCTCTGCCGGCAAACATAAATATGTAACCTGATGTTGATTTACGTGAATGAGCACAACCAGCAAAGTCTGAATCGGAGTAACCAATCACCTCCAAATGGTCAGATCGTCTATATGTATGCATGTATTCTTTTGTCCCTTTGAGATATCTCAAAACCTTTTTTGCAGCTTTTCAGTGGTCTATATCTGGATTACTCTGATATCTTCCCAACATCCTAACGGTAAATGTAATGTCAGGTTTTGTACAGACTTGAGCATACATCAGGCTTCCAACAGCAGAAGCATATGGAATGTTTCTCATTTGCTCCTTCTCAAATTCGTTCTTCGGGCATTGGTTCAAATTGAACTTACCACCCTTCACGATAGGAGCCACACTAGGTGAACAATCTTTCTTCCTAAATCTTTCTAAAACTCTGTTCATATAAGTTTCTTGAGATAGACCTAAGACAACTTTATGTCTATCACGATGAATCTTAATGCCAATGACATAAGATGCATCACCCATATCTTTCATATTAGAGTTTTTAGAAAGAAATTCTTTCACCTAATGTAGCATACCCCTGTCATTTGTTGCAAGTAAAATGTCATCCACATATAAAATAAGGAAACAAATTTTACTCCCACTAACCTTCTAGTATATACATTGATCCATGATATTCTCAACAAAACCAAATGAAGAGATAACTTCATGGAACTTTAAATACTACTGTCGGGAGGCTTGTTTCAATCCATATATAGATTTCTTTAACTTACAAACTAAGTGATCACCATCACTAGAGGAAAATCCTTTAGGTTGTTTCATGTATACCTCTTCCTCTAGATCATCATTAAGAAAGGTAATTTTCACATCCATCTGTTGTAACTCAAGGTCAAATTGAGCTACTAATGCTAACAAAATGCACAAGGAATCTTTCTTAGATACTGGACTAAAAGTCTTAGTATAATCGATTCCTTCTCGCTGAGTAAATCCTTTAGCAACGAGTCTTGCTTTATATCTTTCTATGTTGCCTTTTGAGTCTCTTTCTGTTTTGAAGACCCATTTACATCCAATGGCTTTTACACCATCAGGCAACGATACAAGATCCTAAACTTTTTTGCTCTTTATAGAATTTATCTCATCCTTCATAGAATTCATCTCATCCTTCATAGCATCATAGCATAATTGTTACTCATTGCAGCTCATGGCACTTGAAAATGACTCAGGGTCATTTTCAGCTCCAACATTATAGTCAGATTCATGTAAATAAACAAAATAGTCACTAGAAATTGCTGATTTTCTTTCTCTAATAGATCTTCTTAATGTTGAATCAACATTCTCTTGTGGATCATGTTTTTCAACTGGTTGTTCAATAATTTTTGGAATTTCTTTAACAACTTGATCTATTAGAGTGTTTTCAACAGCTTGTGGAACTTCATTGATTGGTTGTTCAACACCCGATTGAGCTTGAGGGGTGTTATATATGATAATCAATATCTCACTTGAAGTGGATTGTTGATCTAAGAGTATTGAATCCTGAGACAGATCACTCCCACTGATTGAGTCATTCTCAAGAAATTTTGCATTTCTTGATTCCACAATTCTAGTGCTACTAGATGGATAATAGAATCTGTAACCTTTGGATTTTTTGGCATATCCAATGAAATACCCACTAATAGTCCTTGGGTCCAGTTTCTTTTCTTGTGGGTTATAAATTCTTACTTCAGACGGGCATCCCCATACACGTATATGCCGCAAACTCAATTTCCAACCTTTGAATAACTCAAAAGGTGTCTTTGAGATAGCCTTGGTTGGGACCCACTTTAATATATACACAGCCGCCTTAAGAGCATCAACCCATAAAGACTTAGATAGCTTAGAGCTACTAAGCATACTTCGCACCATGTCCATTAAAGTTCGGTTTCTTCTTTCAGCAACACCATTTTGATCATGCGAGCCTAGCATGGTGTATTAGGCAGCTATACCGTTGTCTTAAAGAAACTTCGCAAATGGACCATGTACTTGTCCATCTTCTGTGTATCTACCATAATACTCACCATCTCTATCTGTTCTCACAATCTTTATTTGCTTACCGCATTGTTTCTCTACTTCAGCCTTGAAAACCTTAAAGGCTTCTAACGCTTCACTTTTATGATGAAGCATGTAGAGATACATATATCGTGAGTAATCATATATGAAAGTGATGAAGTATTTCTGACCTTGCACATCCATATCTGGGCAACAAATATCAGAATGAATGATTTCCAATATGGTCGAACTCCTTTTGGCACCTTTCTTTGACTTGTTAGTCTACACAAGTATCAAAATCAGTAAAATCCAAGGTATTGAGTACCCCATCATTTACTAATCTTTTAATCCTTTCAATGGAGATATGACCTAATCTTCGATGCCATAAAGTAGAGGAATCTTCATTTATAACACAACGCTTAGTACCAGTTTGAATATGCATAACATTATGAGTGACATTATTTTGTAAATTAATGGAGTAAAGACCATCACATAAAATTCCATTTATAACAATTTCAGATTTATAAAATAAATTGAAACCAACATTCGAGAAATTAAAACAATACCCCAAGGGTACAAGTCTTGAAACAGAAATCAAATTTCTAGAAAAACTAGGAATGTAAAAAGTCTTTTCTAAAATTAAAACAAAGCCACTACTCAACACTAATTCACAGGTCCCAATAGCTTTCACATACGATTGCATCTTGTTTCCTGAATAGATGTATCGCTCAACTCCCACTGGTTCCCTCAGGTTTTTTAATCCCTGTAAGGAATTTGAGACATGGATTGTAGAACCAAAATCAATCCACCATGTGTTATAATTAACATCAACCATATTTGACTCAAAGTAAACGAGTGAGATTGATTTACCTTTCCTTTCAAGCCAGCCCTTATACTTGACACAGTCCTTCTTCATGTGTCCCTTCTTTTTATAGAAGAAACACGTGGACTCTTTCTTGATGTCAGCTTGGGGTTGCATTTTTGCTTTCCCCTTTTGCTTGGCTTGGAATAAATGTTTTCCTTGAGTAACAGTCAGTGCACTCTCTCCCATCTCTAGTACGAGCCTACCCTCTTCTTGATCACACATGGTCAAAAGATCATCAATAGACCATTTATCTTTATGTGTGTTATAAGAGATCTTAAATGGCCCGTATTGAGGAGGAAGAGTGTATATAGTGCACTAGAAAAGATTCAGACATTTCAACCTCAAGTGCCTTAAGTCGAGCTGCCAAATCTCGCATCTTATTTATGTGATCACACACACCTCTCATCGTAGTGAGCCTTAGAGATGTGAACTTCATAATTAAGGTGTTGACTAAAGACTTTTAAGAAGTTTGAAATTGTTTTTCTATAGCCTTTAATAGCTCTTGGACATTCTCATAATGCTTAATTGAGCCATGAACATCAACATGAACCTTGCTCTTAATGAACATAATGCTTAAGCAATTGGATTGCTCCCACTTTTCATATAGAGCAAGATCAGCCTGATTGTTGGTGTCGCTTATATGTGGTTCAGATTTCCTTATAGCATAGTCAATATCCATACACCCTAATTGCAGAAGAATATCTTCCTTCCAGAACTTAAAGTTCTCACTAGTTAATTTAGGGATATCTACTCTATTATCAGAGATATTCACAGGTAATAATGCTGCAAAATAAATTGACATACATGCTTAATATTAATTTGAGGCATAATATAAGCTATAATTTACCAATGTAAATTATAGAAATAATGAATCTAGTGACATAAAAATTGCCTGTGGGCTAAATTTTTAATTCGATTAGATTCATTTTGATAGAATATTTTCTATCCTTTATATAAAAATTATTAAATTTATTTTTATAACTCTTGTGGGTAATTATAAAAATTCATCTAATAATTTTTACCTTAATGTTAAGGGATTTAATATCTAAGCTTTCTTTATGTGATTTTTAACCTTAGTAATTTTATTTAACTAAAGATGTTGTGTCTAGTCTTTAACTAAATAAAATTATTAAAATCACTTAGCTAAATATTAATCCTAAACTTTATTTTAAGTGTTGTTTGTTCATTATGCAACGTTTTATGTCTAGTCCTTATGAGATCCTTATAATAATTTTATTTAATTAAAGTTGTTGTAGCTAATTCTCTAATTAAATAAATTATTTGGATCCCTAGACATATTCTATAGTTTTATTGCTAAAGTTTTACGCAATAAGTACTAAAGATTTATGTACCTAATTTTATGTATATAACTAAGTTATAACATATCTTAATTTAGGCACATACTATATATTAATTTCTAAAATTTATTTAAGTAAAATAAATTAATAAATTTTAGAAATTAATCTTGTGGTTTTAAACAAAGGTTCTGGAACATAATTTTTCTCAAAATTTCAATATTTAAAGATCAAAATGACATTTAAATTTTGAGAAAAATTAAACATGACAAGGCAGAGATTTAACATGGCTCGCATACCAAATGTAAAAATTAAACGAGCATAAACGCAGCGGAAAAGGATCGAAATAAATACCTCTAGCCATTGTCAAAACCTTATGCCAAATGAGATGTGGTTGCACCACCGTCGAGCTCGTCGGACCACTGTGGTAACACCTCGAACCACTGTAAAATTAAAGAACTCGTCTACAAAATAATTAGAACTGTCAAGATCTTCTAAGCACTCAAAAACATACTACATATAATATGTGATGCTTGTGTTTGATTCTTAGGGACCTTGAGCTCAAATGATATTTATAGGGGTTCATCCATCAAGAACCACCAATCAAATGAACAAAATTGCCCCTTAACCTCTCGGTAGTAAAACCTTAACAAAACCACATTCACATGAACGACAATCCATGCCTGTGAACGCGAGAAACTACCATTAGATTCATACACTTTATGTTTCCATATTCACATTTCTAATAATGTAAAAATATGAGAAATGGTTCACACGAACCACTAAAAGGTTGGTTATTCAACCAACATACTTAAAAGTAAATTTTAATAAATTATCCTTTGTATTATATTTTCTTTTTAAGAGGACAAATTTTCAATATTAAACTGAAAATATTTATTCATATAATTATATATATTACATTATCTAAATTTTATATAAAAAATTAACTTATTATTAATACAATTAATATATTAAACCTATTTAGATAATCTTATATCCCGAATTCATGTATTTAATAATTTAACAATTTAAATTATAAATAACAATTTAAATTATAAATAATCTCACATTCTCCCTTATACTATAATTTTCTTCTAATTTCTTAGAATTTTCTTTTAATAATCTCGTTATTTTACTGTTATTCATTAACGAAATTATTAAATTATATTGTAGCTATCCTTTTAGAACAAGTTAATATGATTATAGTAGTATCTGTTCTAGAATATAATCTTCACCGTTTGACATTGATTGCTCAATCACTCTGCTAGCATTGCTAGTATTCGAACCCGTGACCTCTAGGAACAACAACTGTTCCTTTAATCACTTAGGCTAAAGGACTTGTGCTATATTGTATCTGTCCACTTTCACATCGATTGTTATTATTGACTATCTTATCACGCTAATAGAGACAAATTAGTTTGATGACATGATAATAATACAAATAAAGTAAATCAAAATTGATTAATTAATTTAAAGTTAATACAAATTATAACAAAAATATTATCGCACTATCAAAATAGATATATCATCGTATTAGAGTAAAATAATTTATTAAAATATAACATAATGATACGAGACTAATCCATAAACATAAAAAATTTTGTTGGAAATACGGTTAGTTTGGTTCCATTAAAATATTATTTAAATTTGTCGGTCTCGATTCAGTTCGATAGAAGTGGAGCTTTTTTATTAAAAAAATTAAGTCTGAGTTGGGTTATTAAAAAATAAAATTAGGGAAGGTTCGATTTTGGGATAAAAAATTTTTGGTCTGGTTCACCTTAATATATTTATATATTTATTTATTATATTTTTATATAATATTTAATATTTTTATTATTTTTCTAATCAGATCGGGTTTAATTGAATTTTTTATTAAAATATTAGTGTCGGATTATGGTCAGATTTGAGATATGATATATTATGATCGAGTTGGATCAGACTGAGATCGCGGCAAGTGATTTAAATTTCGGGTTAGGATGGCCAAAACTCATATCTTTCCTCCCCGTTGCCATCCTTACGAACACCATCCTCCATCGCTACTGCCGGTCGGTTTTAGCTCATTTCAATACCGTCTTTCAGTCAACTTTGTGCATATACGAGGGTGTTTGATAGGGGTAAGTAAAATTTGACTCAATTCGAAAAACCTGAATAACTTGATTAGACTCAAGTAAAAATATTTGACTCATTTTGACTCGACTCGAAAAAATTTTAAATAAAATTTGAGTTGTAAAATGAAAACTCGAATAACTCAAAATTTTTAGTAATTAAAGAATTTATTTTTAAGTTCGAGATGAGTATCAATTTTTTATAACATATACATATTGATATATAAAATTATGAAAAAAATGTTATCACATATAAGAAAATATATACATATCTTGTATGACTAGAGAAAGTTGTTTAAAAAGGAATTAAATTCTAATATTTGAATCGAAAAAATTTTAAATAAAGTTTGAATTGTAAAATATGAGTCCTAAACTCGAATAGCTCGAAATTTTTTAACTCGACTTGATTTGATCGAATACTCACCCCTGATTTCAATTTTGTGTTCGGGAAATGCTTACTTTATTTTATGAAATGAGCAATTATGTATAAAAATGCTTAAATAATTGACAAATAAGGTATAAAAAGATCGAAATCCTTTGGATTCAAACGTCATACATGTCGAATAACGTATCTCTTAAGTAAAATTATATGAATCGATTAGGTTAAAGTTCGATCAAGCTGGATACGAAGAGAGCAGATTGCTTGGTAAGCAAGGAGAATTCATCCAAACCCTAGTATGCAATTTGAGCACCTCTCTAGCTTTCTCTTTAGTCTTGTGCCCACATTCCACTTTAAGCACCAAACACAATTTAGTCACAATCCCTAATTGCACCATCTCTTGAAGCACAGTAGGAGTGGCACAGAACTTGGAAATAGACCAAAGAATCCTCACTGCCATTTCGTTTGCAACCCGAGAAACCAGAAGTATCTTCCTCGAAACGACGGCGAGCCCTGCTGCGTGGTTTAGCAACTCCGATCGGCCTTCTGTGCATTTGCAAACTTCGTTGAGCACCATTAGTATTATTTCACAAGCCCTTCTCTGCGACGAATCGAGTAGCATGTCGACCAAGACCGGAACCATGCCTGCTTCAGCGGCCTTGCTCTTGTTTCTCCCCCATGGGGAAATACTTGCCAACAATTTCAATGTAGCTGTGGATGCCTGTTGGGAAGTTTTGTCCTGTAAAACTCGGATCAGCTCGACGAATAGTTCCGGTCTCAGGCCAATGAGTTGCACCGGATTAGCTATTTCCAGCATTGATTTCAGCAGGAAGACCGCATTTGCTCGACACTCGTAGCTTCCACGTTGCATTACTCTCGTTAAGGACACTACGAATCACCATTTCTGTACATAAGATTCTTGAGAGCAGGTACCGAGAGTTGGAGATTGTAGAGAGTGTTCAAAGCCTCCTCGACCGCCGTAGACTCAAAATCGCTGACGATCGAAGCCAAGAACTCGACCGCACCCGAAGATTCCATGCACCTCTTATTCGTAGCGTTCTCGGAAGCAATCGATCGTAGACGGCGGAGACAATTCATCTGTTGCAACGGTGACTTGGCATCGTCGAGGAGTTTCATAATGTGATCTTTGCTGATGGGTGTCTTCGGGGTCGGGATTCGCTCAATGCCATGGCAAGCATTTAAGGTGCACCAAGATTGAATCAATCTCCTCAGGGTATGGTTCGGGACAAGTTCACAATCCGAAATGGCTTGTTTCGTAACGGGACACGTAGTGTTGTTCCCTGAAAACATCCATTTCTCGATGCTTTCCCTGTCGTATGTAATCCCTGTCGGAACCGTGACAGGATCCTTCATAATCTCCAGGGAAATTGGGCAGATAAAAGACGGAGGAACATCCATTTCTTCCATTTTAAAAACAAACCCAGACAAGAGAAAGTGGGTGATGACCTTGGAGCTTTTGATGTTTTGATTGAGGATAGATTTAAAGGTTATTTAGTGATTGGAAACTGAGAAAGTTTTGGTTAGTTTATATCTACGTGTCCCGAGAAAGGCAAAACAGGAGAAAGGATGAGTTTTCCAAGCAGTGGAAAAAGTCAAGGATGACAAGTAAAACTGCTACAGCTACATCAACAACTGAAATTTGCTAGGTCAAGTTAAGAATAGCAAAAACCTGGCACGGGTATCATGTGACCATAAGACTTAGTAATAAGCTAGAATGCCATTTGTAAGTATTATTTTGTATAATTATCGGTATCTGATTTATTAGTAGATTAATTTTGAATCCTTAATTTTATTTACGACCCTAACTTTTGAATCCTTAATTTTATTTAAGAAATTTAAGATTTTTTATTAATCTTATTTTAAAAAAGTGTGTTTTTCGTATTTTAATGTAATTATAAAATATTATTTTAATCTTATTTTAAATAAACTCCCAACACAGTTATCATAATAGCTTGTTTGTTTTTTTCTAGAAAAACTTGTTTTGGTGGAGCTTCTGGATCAAGCTCGTGTTCTTTTACTTCGACTTTTACTCATAAAAGGAAAACACCGTCAGTGGTTGACACATTCAAATGGAGGAATGCCACAGTTTTTACTTTGGCTCCGGACAACCGGGCGAGTATAGGGATCTACACGTAACGCGAACCTGATGAGTTCCGATTCGATCTAATCTGATCGAGATTAATTTTTTGATAAAAAATCGAATTTGAATCAGGTTGGATTTTTTGAAGAGTGATCTCGGGTCGGGTCGAGTTTGGGTTTAGGGTTAAAAATTTTGATTCGATTCGAAACTAATAGTGTAATTTTTTCATATATATTTTAGAAATATTTACAATAATATTACTTTTTATATATTTTATATATTTTAGGAAATTAATTTTTTTATAATTATATCACTAAAATATTATCTTTTTACAATTAGATTCCTAAATTTTATTTTTTATAATTAAGTCCCTAAAATTTTAAAAAAATTAATAATTCAGGTTGGGTCGGGTCAGATTTTAAAGCTTAAAATCGGGTTGGGTCGGGTCGGATTTTTTTACCCTAAACCCGGATCGGGTCGAATGGTAGGTGAAGAGTATGATTTTTCAGGTCGGGTACGGGTGGGCCAAAAATCCGACCCGACCCGACCCGATCCATACTCATCTCTAGAGAGTACGAAGGCAAATAGAGTGAAGAGCAGCAATCGTTCTCTTCATTTTTGATTTTTTTTATATTTAATTATTATTTAAATTTTCTAAAATTTATTTGTCTTTTATAAATTAATTCTTTATATTTTTAAATATTTATATTTTGTCTTATAATTTTAAATCTTGATTCTATTGTACACCTCTATTGACCCAACATGCTTTTATTTCCCCGAATCTGTATGTGAGGTGCTGGTATTGTAGAACCGGTCAAAATTGATTAAGTATGTCATTGATTTGGGTCAATACAGGATTAGAAAATTTCTGACGTTTTTCAACCTTTATTAATGTTTTTTATATAAAAAAATTATGTAAAAGTTTAAAATTAAAATTTAAGTTAAAATTTAAGGAATTTGAAATATGATATATTACAAAGTTTAAAACTTAAAATATAAAATTTAAGTTTAGAATTAAAATTTAAAATTTATATTTTTAATATTAATGCATGAAAAAAACCCAAAATGAAGAGGATTTTATTCTCGTTACAACGAGAGATTATTAGGAAAACACTGTTCATCACGTCATCCATGGTCCAAGCAATTAAAACTGTTCATCTTTAAATAATTATCTAAGAACTGTTCACCCACTAATTACATGTAAAAAAGAGATGACGATTTACCTTGAAAACAATTAAAATAAACGATCCTGATTAATTAGGACCACAGATAACGTGATGAATAGGGTTCACCTAATAATTTTTCCATTACAACACTACCAAGGTTGACGAAGTCTTGGCTCAATGCTAAAATTGAGTTCTTAGAAGCTTTAATGTTTTAAGTTTGAGTCATATTTTACGTAAATTTATAAATATATTGATTCTATTCGGATTTTTAAATTGGGTTGAGTTTTGTATAAATTTAGTTCTTTGTTTCATTGATGAGTAAAACTCGATTTAAAAGGTTAATTTTTATTTGATAAATCAAAAAATGTTTTCAATAAAGTTTGAATTATAAACAAAACTCGAGTAACTTGAATACTTTAGTAATTATTGGATCAATTTTTAAGTTCAAATGTAGTCACTCAACTCTATCTAATATAATTAAATTTTAACAAAAACTAAATTAACTCAATTCAAAAATATTTTAAAGAAAATTTATGTTATAAAATAAAATTTATCAACTAAATTAACTTAATTGTTTTACTCCACTCAACTGCGTACTTACTCTAGGGTTGTAAACGAACCGAACGAACACAAATGAGGGTGTGTTCATGTTCGTTCGTTTAACTTTAACCGAAAAATTAACGAACACGAACATAAACGAACAAAATTTTTCTGTTCGTATTCGTTCATTAAGGATTGTAACTTGTTCATGTTTGTTCGTTTAAATGATAAACGAACGTAAATGAACGAACATAAATAAACGAATATAAATGAACGAATATAAATAACATATAGAATATGATAATATTTAACATTTTGGATTAATTCGATTAATTTAACTAATTAACTGATTTTAAACCGAATTAGTCGATAATTAAAATAAAAACAACACTATTAATTATTAGACAAAACCTAAAATTTAACTAATCAACAAATTTTATTTTGGTTTAATCCGTTAACTTAGTTTAACAGAACAATGAACACCTCTAGCCTATAACAAGGAAGTTTTTAACGTGTCATAAGATAAGACTTCTCAAGTCGAGTAACTCAAAAGTTTTTAACTCGACTTACTTGATTTAATGCTCACACTTAGATATATGTGAATAAATTTAAACGAACATAAACGAATGTAAACGAACGAACATAAACGAATATAAAGGAACGAACATAAATGAACAAACATAAACGAACATATTATCGAACGTTCACGAATATAAATGAACGAACGAGCCATTTGTTCATGTTCGTTCGTTTAATTAAACGAACGAAAAATCTTGTTCACGATGAACCGTTCGTGAATCGTTCGGCGAGAAGTTCGTTTATGTTCGTTTATTTATTAAACGAACGAACATGAACAAGATTTTTCATTCGTTTAATAAGTAAACGACATAAACGAACTTCCCGCCAAACGATTCACGAACGGTTCACCGAACGTTCGGTTCATTTACAATCCTACTTACTCCTGTTTACCCCATTCAATTTATTATGTGTAATTTTGATTATAATTCTTGAATGTATTAATTATGTTTTTTTTTGGTAAATTACTTAGATAATCACCATATTATATGGTTAGTATCAAAATTATCATTATACTTTAAAAAGCGTTAAATATACTAGTCAACTATTAAAATGGTATTAATATAGTCACCGATCATTAAAAACTAACGGATCATTAAAATCGTTTATCATTATCATTTAATTAATGTCTTTACACTATATTTTACAAATACATGACTACGTTTTTTCAAGGCAACTATGATTGTGCGAGCTTGCAGGTTATAATTCAACAATGGGCGTTGGAGTAATATGTTGGAATGGGTGTGTTACAGGTAGGAAAAAAAATCCTACGAGCTGCAGTCGTGAGATTTGTATGGTGTTGTTTCAGCTATCCCATTTGGCGTGAAAGGAATGCTCGGCTGCATGGTCATAGGCAAAGTTTGTTTACTGATATATTTAGCTTTGTTAAGAGTGATATTAGATTAAGAATGTTTGACTGTAAATTTAAGGTGCTTGGATGAATAGAGTTTCATTTATCCAAAAATAATATGGAAATAACTTATATTTTGATTTTATCATTCATCAACTTTAAATTTTTTTAAGATAAGAGTGTTCATTATTCTGTTTTAAATCAATTAATCGATCAAACTTAGGTAGATTCAGTTAACGATTAATATTTTTTGAGAAATTCAATTATCGATCAATTCAATTTGAAATCAGTTAATTAACCGATTTAACCAAATTAACTAAAATTATTATATATTAATTATTATACATATTTAATTTTGGTTATTAAACTTTTAAAAATTATAAAAATATTGTGGATTCGTGACAAATCTACATGCCCTTGAGTTCTGAGAGTTGCCTAAGGAAGCATGCATATAAGTCCATTGAACTGTTGAGATGTAGATGGCGTTGGTTGGAGCGTAACCTCTTAAACCCGACTTAAAAAATACTGAATTTAGAAAATCACATTTAAAACATTTCTCTCATGTAACGGAATTTTGGTTTTTTAAAAAAAATTAATAAATCATTGTTATTATAAAATAAGATTAATTAGGTACAATATCTTAATTATTTATAAAACTCAAGCTTTAAAATATATTCTAATAATCTAATAAAATCTCTAAATTAAAAATGCATGCAAGAATATAATCTCAAAATATAAGGTCCCAAAGTCCGATTACATAAATATTTTAAATTATAAAATAAAAATAATTTAAAAGTCTGAAGTAATGTTCATATTTATAATAATTCGTCTGAATAAAAAAACAAGATACTCTAAGTACCACATCGTCTAAAGTCTAATGATCTGTAAGAGGATGTATGGGGAGTGAGCAATGAAACTCAGTATGTCTCTAAGGTGCGAGATCTCAAATTTCATTTTTTTTCGTAAATTCCTCAAATCATAGTGACATGTATACATGGTAACACAAGTGCACAATCAGGTCGTCGAGCTAACGACGTTAAAAAAAACTCTTGATGGGAGGTACCCAAATTTTTGGATTCGAATATTTGAATATGCCACAGAGATTTTTAGTTGAATTGATCAAGGCTTGGAAATAATAATCAAGCACGGTCATCATTAGATCGAGAAATATTCATTTTTTCTCTTTTAATTTTTATTTGTGTTTTAGGACAAAACAATTTAAGTGAGGGGAGAAGATTGCATATTAAATGTTTAAAGTTAAGTTATTTTCATATTAATATACTTGAAATTTCTTGTTGCCATTTATTTAATTTGTTACATCCCTTGAAATTTTTTTAATGGATTTTGATCTTGCTTTTGTTAGAACATAGGATGTATGATAGTGTGTTGGCATCATTAGTTACTTTTGATTAAGATCCTCTTATGTTCTATTATTGGTTAATTGAATTGTTTCTAGCTTGTTACATTTACCCTTTTCATGTGAGTTTTGAGCTAAATGAGCATAATCTTCTCATTCTTGCTCTTTATTTTATTTGTGTGTATCGAATAGGTTTTTAACATTCTAAAACCTGTGTGCAATGCATTTTGAGATTACATATATGAATATGATGCTTTGGTGTAATAGAGACACTTAGGTTTAACCATTTCGCTACCTAAAAGAACTACATTTTATTTTTATCCCTTAGTGAACCATCTTGAGCTTGTACCCATTTCTTGATTTTCACCTTGTTAATGCAACTCAAAATATTTCTTTTTCTATATTTCCATCTTTTTGCACCCTTGTCAAGACATAAGATTATATTTGTTCCACAAAACAGAAAGAAAAGAGAGGGAAGAAAGAGTGCATTCGAAAAAGAAAAAAAGTACAAGCATGTATTGTTCGAAAAAAGAAAAACAAAGAAAAAAGTATCAAAACTTTCGAAACGGAGCAAAAAAATAATAATGGTTGATTGATTTAATCTTTCTATCTCTTTGTGCTTGATTTATATCGTGATTACTTCTTATGTTTTATATCTTTTGTCTTGGCACTTAACCTGTAATCACTAATTTTATCTGGGCTTAAACCCGATTTTATTTTTTATTACCATTCGAATAACGGGCTAAAATTTATTTTTTAAAAAAACTTAAAAATATTATTTTATGTGTATTATAATTCAAAAAATCAAAAAATATATAGATATTTTATCTTTTATTAATTCCCGTTTTAGTCTTTATTATTGTTATTTGAATTTAAAAAATGTAAAAAATATATTACTACATATATATATATATTATTTTCTATTATATTAATTATTTTGTTAATACATTTCTTTTTTTTATTTACCATTTTATTTAATTTGTTTTATTTATATTTATTATTATTTTATTATCGTTATTATTATTGTATTAAATTATTATTATTTTCTTCTCTTATTCGGTTTTATATTATTATTATTATTATTATTATTATTATTATTATATTATACATGCATAAGATTATAAATAAATAACCCAAATGTTTTTAATATTTAAAAGTCCATTTACATCTTATCCAAAATAATTATAATTACAGCCAGCTCACAAAATTAAATAAATAAAAAGCCCGCGTACTATAATATAACAGAGCCCGAATCAATTAACATCACTCAGCCCGTCTCTAGTTAATCACACAAGCCCACACATACAGCAGCCCAAACCAGTTTAATGAAAAAAAATCCTAATCCCCTTTCTTCCTTCTGCGCAACTGATCGTAGACCGTTGGATCGAATCCGTGATCAACGGTCAAAATTAAAGGGAGAAGAAGTCTCTAGATCCTTCCACGCGCCACGCGCGACTGCTCAGATGCTCTACGCACGCGTGTGCATCACGCGCACGACCCTTTAGCTACCGTTCGAACCATTCGTCTCCCCGTCCGATCACCGACCGTTCGCTCTCCGGTGATGGTCCCCTCTTTGCTCCGGTCGTGACTCGTAGATGTGAAACAAACAAAAATCGTCAGATGTACGAATTTATAGAGCCAAAATGAATGATTTGCAGAGGATTTCAGATCAAATGCAAAAAACGCAACAATTCCAGCAGAGGATTTCAGAAGCAATCGACGCAACAAAACAAAATTCCAGCAGAGAATAATCAAAAGAATCATCAGCCAATAGGATTTTAGATCCATTTCTTTTCGATTTCCTTGTAAATCGGTTATTTAAACCAAAATCATGAACACTTGTAAGGGTTCCCCCCATTCAGTGAATCAAAAAAAAATAGAAGCCTTGTAGAGGTAGAAATCCTTTTCTTTTTTTTCATCAAATCGAAAGTAAAATGTGATCTAGGTTTTTACCTTACAATCGGGTGATTTACTCTCCGATCTTCTTCCTCCGGCGATAAGCCGTGGCCTCTGTGCCGATTTGGTGAGCCGAGGTTGAGGGAGAGTCGTCCCCTTCGTCTTTTTTTTCTTCAAATCGAAGAGAGATTTTTTTCTCCTTTGGCTTTCAAAGAAAAATCCTCTTTCGTTTTTGCTTCTACGAAAAGGGGAGGTCATTTTGTTGTTTTTGTTTCAAAAAGAGGCATTTATATTTTCTCCGACCACCGTCCCACGGTGGAGGATGGCATTTTCTGGTTTTTCTTGAAGAACACTTTGAGTATTCTTGAGTTTTCTGGAAAAAGGGTTAAAGGTTTAAGAAGATTTAGGGTTCATTTCTGCTTTTTTCGATTTTAAAAATGACTAAAGGGAGAGTTCTTTTTTTCAAATGTGCTTTATAGTGGGGGACTTTTTAAAAATGGGTCATTTACATTCATTAAACCCTTCCGTCCCTCTAAAATCCTCCCTGAGGTCCCTGAAATATTTTATTTCCTTTTGATTTCGTCACTAATTTGTTTTAGTCATTATTTTAAAATTGGTTTATTTAATATTACGTCCCTCCGTGTTTCGTAACATACTTTCAAGTCCTTCTTCGCTTTAAAATAGCGTTTTGAGAGACTGAAGTTTTTTGTTTTCTTTCAACCTGGTCACTGTTCGAATATAAATTTGTTTTTCCACTTATTTTGATCCCCTGAATTTTGTTTTGTTTTATTTTGGCCATTTCCAGTGGCTTTCTTTTTTTTATTTTGGGTTTATGTTATTTATTTTACATGTGATTTATGCATATTTGTCCATTTATTTATATTTCGTTACATATTTATTTATTTTATTTTATTTTTATTTATGCATTTTATTTTTTATTTGTTCCATGCATCTTATTTTTGTTGCATATTATTTATCTTGTATTTGTTTTTTTTACATGTTTATTATCTCTCCTTTACATTTTGCCATGTTTATTATGTTCCTTGTTTTATGTATTTTGTACATGTTTTATTTAACTTTTCACATATTCATGTTTGCACATATTTTTTTTTGTTGCATTCATATTTATTTAAATCACGCATCTTACCCTTCATGTCATTTATACTTGCACATACTTTTGTTCATTATTACTTTGTCATGTTTTATTTGTCCTACATTTGTTATACATATTTATTTTATTATGTTTTTAGTTCATTACCTCGTGCATTTTATTATTTGTGCAATGTTTTTTTTTTTTTTGTTCATTATCTTGTATTATATATATATTGTTTATGTCGCCTTTGCCACATCACATTTCACACCTTAATTAATGAACTTAATTTCTTTACGTCTTTATTCGGTCGTAACAGACCCGTGTTTCAATGTAGTGGTCGCGGTGTATGCATTGCCTTTGAATGAAGACAGGGTAAAAATAAAACTTAATTCGAACATTAAACAAATTTTAATTTAATGCCACTTTAAAACTTGAAATTCCCAAAGAGTAATTAAGCGGTTAATTTGATAAAGGTGTCAATTTTGGGTGGTTTTAAACGCTAAACCTGTTTTTAACCGTAACCAACTCTCGAACCTGTCTTTTTTGAATCTATGGTTTCTACGGTGTCCGGCCTACTAAAAGTGGCCGGTAGCGACTTCAACCCTTTTTTAATCTTTTTCCCTCTTTAATCTCTTTTAAATTTTCAAACCCTAATTTCAATTTTCAACCCTAAAGATTTCAAAATCCCCAAATTTTAGGTCTAAATTCTCAATCCCGATTTCAACCTAATTTTCGATGCTCCCACTAATAACCCTTTTCCCTTTTTTCATCTCACCCTTTTTACATTTATAAAATTTTTAATTTTTTAGAGAAAGGGTCGCTAAAATTGGCGACTTCGTTGGGGACGTTTTGTAAAACAAACGATTCAAGCCTTGTTTTCAAGATACCGCTTAACTAATTTTGGAAGTTTTGAATTAAAGTGGTAATTAAATTATCATTTGTTTATTAATTCGAAGTTATATCATTTTAACCCGTCTCTCCAAGTGGGAGGAAAACGCTAGTGCTTTTGTGAGGATATTGTTCCTTCGTATAGGCCTAGCAAAGTACCTTCGGGGCTCGACTACCCTATGCTTTCGTGAGGATATTGTTCCTTCGTATGGGCATAGCGAAAGGGTCCCCCTAAATTGACCTCGATCGAGATGAGCCTATAATGAGTGACGGTCGGGGGCTTTGCTACTCTTAGAAGAGGACAGCGAGGACAATTTAGGTACCTCGTAGAACCAAAACTACATTTAGAGAATATAGAAAACCTACCCGACTAGAGACATACGGTTAACCTAGGTTCTGTTAGATGAGATAAATAGGGTTGCTCTGACTCCCTTCTTGTTTGCTTCATCATTTTTGCACCGACATTTTATGAAGGTGTCGGTCTAAGTGGTTTGTCCAATTAGAGGCTTTCACCACAGTTAGAGAGCTAAAATAAGAAGTAGAAAAGCCATTGAAAGAGAGAAAGGAAAAAAGGAGAGGAAAAAACGATGAAAAAGAAAAAAAGAGAGAGAGAAAAAAAAGAAAACAAAAAGATAGATAAAAGAAGAAAGAGAAAATGAAAAACGTAAATCGATGAAAGTTGCTCAAAGGATGATTACTAGCATGATCAACACCTTCGCTTGCATTCATTCTTGTATTTCATGCATTTTCATAGCATGCATACATTTTTGAAAGACTTTTCTCTCATGTAACGAAAATTTGTTTTAAAAAAATAAATTAATAAATCATTGTTATTATAAAATAAGATTAATTAGGTACAATATCGTAATTCTTTATAAAACTCAAGCTTTAAAATATAATTTAATAATCTAATAAAATCTCTAAATTAAAAATGCATGCAAGAATATAATCCCAAAATATAATGTCCCAAAGTCTGATTGCATAAATATTTTAAATTATAAAATAAAAATAATTTAAAAGTCTGAATAATGTTCAAATTGATAATAATTTGTCTAAATAAAAAACAAGATACTCTAAGTATCGCATCGCCTAAAGTCTAGTGATCTGTAAGAGGATGTATGGGGGAGTGAGTAGTGAAACTCAATGTGTCTCTAAGGTGAGAGATCTCAAATTTCAAATTTTTTCGTAAATTCCTCAAATCATAGTAACATGTATACATGATAACACAAGTGCACAATTAGGTCGTCGAGCTAACGACGTTAAAAAAAGCGCTTGATGGGAGGTACCCAAATTTTTGGAATCGAATATTTGAATAAGCCACAGAGATTTTTAGTCGAATTGATCAAGGCTTGGAAATAATAATCAAGCACGATCATCATTAGATCGGGAAGTATTCATTTTTCCCTCTTTTTTAATTTTCATTTGTGTTTTAGGATAAAACAATTTAAGCGAAGGGAGAAAATTGCATATTAAATGTTTAAAGTTAAGTTATTTTGATATTAATATACTTGAAATTTCTTGTTGTCATTTATTTAATTTGTTACATCCCTTGAAATTTTCTCAATGGATTTTGATCTTGCTTTTGTTGGAATATAGGATGCATGATAGTGTATTGGCATGATTAGTTACTTTTGATTAAGATCCTCTTATGTTCTATTATTGGTTAATTGAATTGTTGCTAGCTTGTTACATTTACCATTTTCATGTGAGTTTTGAGCCAAATGAGCATAATCTTCTCGTTCTTGCTCTTTATACCCTTGCCAAGACATAAGATCATATTTATTCCACAAAAAAGAAAGAAAAGAGAGGGAAGAAAGATTGCATTCGAAAAAGAAAAAAAGTACAAGTATGTATTGTTCGAAAAAAGAAAAACAAAGAAAAAAGTATCAAAAACTTCCGCAAAGGAGCAAAATAATAATAATGATTGATTGATTTACTCTTTCTATCTCTTTGTGCTTGATTTATATTGTGGATTACTTCTTATGTTTTATATCTTGTCTTGGCACTTAACTCATTTATTTTGGCCTTTTTCCTACCATCACCCTACCCCCTTTACAACCTTGTTTAACGATCACTTGACTTTTGCATAATGTTCAATATTTAGTAGTGGAAATTAGATTTATTTTACAGCTTATGGTAATGCTTTAGTCAGATTCGGCTTGAGAATTTTTTTTGATCCTAAACACTTTGAGCGAAATGAGTGAATCCTTGTGAGGATATCAAGTTTTGCATGATTAAATTAGCTAAGAATTGAAATGTCTTGTCTCATTTGAAATTGTTCCTAGTCTTGCCACTTGCTTGATTGTTTTTTAGTTACAATAATTGCTTTGATTTTCTTTTATTGAGGAGATTGAGACATGTAATGAATTAAAGATTGACAACTTGTGATTTTGGTATGTTAGTTGAGGAATGTTGGAGGACAAAAATTGAATAATTGAGGGGGAATTTGATAAGTGCTCAAAGTTAATATTTTGTGTATATTTACTCCTTGATTCGATAAATTATGTTATTGATCTTGGTGTTTTCGTGTGTTTTTATGCAGGTCTGTGAATACTAGAAAGTGCGCTTAAATGGTTGAGTTTTGAAGTTTTTTTTTATTTATTTTATGGATCGAGTCTGGATTAGTGGGCAAGACTTTGATTCAATTTGGTCAAGACATTGATGTTAAAATTAATTTGATTTTAGAAATAATTTCAAAAGAAAACTGAAAGAAATAAAAATTGAAGTTATTGATGCGCTTTTTCAATCCCCCTCATTTGGCTATGTCTCTACACTTGAGGAAAAGTTGTGTAAGGTGAACTCTCTATTGATCAATTTCTAATATAATTCATAAAAGATGATGACGCTATCTCGACTATTGACAACATCGTTAATTGAATGAAAGTTTAATGGTCAAGATTGATAAAAAGCTTAATTTATTAATTTATTTTTTGTTTAAGATCTAATTTGTTCAATTTTTTTTGTTCAATAGTTTAATTGAGTATAAAAATCAGAGGTTTATTTATTTTTTAAAATGTTTAAAGGCTTCTAACCCCTTAAGCCTATATAATATAAATAAGACACATTAACGTCTATTTAGCCCTCTAAAATCGAATGTTATATTTTTGTCTATTTTTCTATAATTATAATATTTATTTATAACAATAATATGAATTTTATTATATATTGCAAATCTATTGAACTTATAACTTTTATTTCACATAAAATATGTGTAAAAGAGAAAAGTGAACAACTTATTCTAAAGAGCGATTACAAACCCTTAATTAGCAAACTTTAACCAACTGAACGATAAATTGGCTTTGCAAACAAATGATTAACCCTCGGTAATGAAAGGCCGAACTTTTCGATCATGTCAAGTTCATTAGGCAACATACCATCAGGCAATTCCCAATCGAAGCAATGGACTAATTAAGCTATAATCAAACTCATAGTTAACAGTCCTAATTGCATTCCTGGGAACCTTCTCCGACCGCTTCCGAAAGGGATGAGTCAAAAATCATGTCCTTGGAGGTCTATGTTCACATTCTTGAATCTTTCCGGAAAGAATTCTTCAGAATCATCCGACCACACTTGGTGGTCTCGTCCTATCGATACATGATTCGTGACTTTTTTGGTATGAAATATCCGTTAACGGTGATATATTCCGTCGATTCGTGCGGAACTAAAAAGGGTGCCACCGGATGCAACCTGAAACTCTCTTTGATGACCATATTCAAGTAAGAAAGTTTCGATAGGTCTGACTCTTCTACCATTCTATTCTTTCCGACCACCATTTCTAGCTCTCGTTGAAGATTGAACATCATTCGAGGATGTCTTACGAGTTCTGAAAGTGTCCACTCGATGGCCTTTGTTGTAGTATCGAACGAAGCTGCCACCATGTCCACCATTATGGCCTTGATGTTTTTCCTATCGATAATGGACGATTGCCCGTCATCTTTAGGGTTCATGGACGTATCCAACAACGAAACCAACACATCGACAAAATTGCTATAAGGCTTTTGCTCTTCGTGTTTGGTCTCTTGTTTACGCTCATCGATTATTTTATCGAAAAATACGTGAAGATTATCGCTTGTTCTTTTAAGTCTTTTCGTTAGACCTGTAATATATAAATCGTAAAACGGACATAAAAGGTAATAAAAATAAAACCAAAAAAATGTATATATGAACCTGCAGGTCAAGTGGGGCAAGAAAAGGTACAAAATCCGATAGATTGAAGGCTCCAGCTATGTTCATGGCTTCTTTTACCAACGGCTTGAATTCGATCAGATCATCCATGGACCGTCCGAAAATAACTCGAGACATGATCACTTCGATAACCTTACCGACCTTCCTGCTAAGGTCCACCGTCTCACAAGCTTTCGCCGCCTTCCTCACCGATTTAACCAACGAGGCCAGCTCTTCCTTCCTCACCGGAGCAAAAGATTCAACTTTCGAAGCGCTCACAAGGTGCAAACTTAACCATTTCCGAACAGTTCTCCAGTAGGGACCATACTCGGCAAAAACAAGTATTCTGAGGTTTGGAGTTTCGGTCTGCCGGCGAAAACGGCGTCATGGGTTCTGAGGAACAGCTCTACGGCTTCGGGTGACGATACAACAATCGTCCGCACGTGGCCTAACATAACCGACATTATGGGTCCGTATCTCTTTGCGAGATGATAAAGACTTTGATGTGGCAGTTTTCCGATCATGTGGAGGTTACCGATGATCGGAATCGGGGAAGGACCCAGAGGCATTTTCCGGCCATTTTTGTTGTGGTTTTGTAACTGGAACAAGAAGAGGATGGAGTAGAGTGTTCCGAAGAGGAGGGAGAGCAAAACTAAAGTTGAAGACATTTTTGCGAGGGAGTTGCAAACTCCAATGACAAACAACGAAGAGTCACAAGTGGGTACCTAATATTAGGGGAGGGGGGGGGGGGGCAACAACTAATATCTAATCAATTTAATCAGAATTAATTCCGATTTCTCTAACTATCGATTTTTAAAAATTAAAATCAATTTCGTTTATAATAAATTTTATATTTAAGGAATTGGTCTCGTTACTAATTCGAACCGGTATAAATATTAGGCACTCGATCAATTGATTTATTATTAAAAAAATCTAAATAATAGAAGAAAAAAAATTTAACCATCAGTAATAATATTAAGTAAAAAGGTAAAATTTTATATACTTAAAAATTAAAGTTTTAAAACGAATAATAAAAATCTACTACAAACCAGAAAACCAATACAGAGTATTTAGTATTGATCTCGGTCTTATTGGATGGATATCTATAAAGTACCAGATTCAGAAATTCAAGATCCAATTATCAAAACAAATTTTAAATAAAAATCTATCGAACCTAACCAAATCCAAAACCGATACTGGATAATTGATTTTTTCCCACCCCTACCTAATGTATAGTACACCGATGGAATATAAGAGACTCAGCATGTTTAATGGTAGGACTGAGCATGGTAAACCGAAAATCGAAAATCGAACCAAACCGAAGTATTATGGTTCATAAATTTACGAACCATGATTAACCGCGATTAATTGAATTAAACCGAATTTAATGTTTTAATTGATTTTTAATTATTTTTATAAGGTAAAAATATATATTTTGTACTTAAAATATTACAGATGTATTTTTTATTTTTATACTTAAAAATAAATTTTTAATAAATATTTATGAAAAATACTCAAAATTTTTACCTAGAGAAAATCACCAACCATTGTAAGGGGTTCCCTACTAGAGAAAATCAATAGAACGATCACTTTAGAGGTATTTTCCTCTTCGGTTTTCATATCGCATAGGTTTAGGGGTTGAGTCTTACCTTCGAGTGGGAACCCCGACCCTTCGGTTGCTCCTTTCCGCTTCACCGGCGATAAAAACAGAGACTACAAGCCTTCGGTGGTGAGCCGTTGTGAGGAAGTGGGAGAGGGATCAGTTTTTTTTTTATTCGAATGAATGGAAGAGACTTTCCCCTCTTGTTTTTCAACTTTTCTCTTCGTTTTCCTCTGATTTTGGGTACGAAAAGGGAGGGTTTTGGATTCAGTTTCGTAAAAAAGGGTTTTTTAATCGGGTTTTGGCTTTCAAAAATCAGGTTGTTTTTACTTTGGGTTCGTCGGCCACCGTTGACGGTGGCCGAAATCTGGAAAACATGGAGGACTTTGGTGTTTTTCTAGGTTTTAAGATGAACACCCTTGGTGTTCATTATTTTCTGGAAATGATGGATGAACACTGGAGAGGGTTTGAAAGTCTCTGGTTTCGGTTTGATGAAGAAATGAGAGAAAGAAGGGTGATTAGTTTTGTTTTTGTGTTTTATACCCAAGTCCCTGTTTTAAACTTGGGTTTATTACATTAATAAAACCTTCTGTCCCATAGAAACTTCTTAGATCCTTTTTTTTCTTTCGTTTTACCTTTTGGTCCTAATTTCGATTATAATGACCGTTTCAAAATGGTTTATTTCATTCCTAGTCCCTCCGTGTTTGGAGGATGATTTTCAGGTCCTTCCTCGCTCAGAAATAGCGTTGTAAGGGCTTGAAAGTTTTCGGTTTCTTACAATCCGATCACTTCCAGTGACATTTTACTCTCTTATTTATTTTGTTTTTATTTTATTTTCTTTTAATTTATTGCATTATTTTATTTATTTTTATATTTATTTATCTGTTTATGTATATATTTATTTACATGTTAATATTTATTATTCATGTTACATTGCTTATTTTGTATATATTTATTTATTCATGCTTTTTTATTGTCATTTACTTATGTTTTACTATATTGTGTATATACTTATGTCATGCATTGTTATTTACACATTTTAATTCATTATATGCATTTTGTACATATATTGTATATTTTTGGTTATATTCATTTTGCTACTTATAGAGAAGGGATCGACATTTTCAGTTTTCACAAGTCAAGTTTCATATAGAAGGGACTCAACTTTTCAAGATGAATGGTTCTAAAGAAAATGGATCAACATTTTTAGTTTTTAGAAGCCGAGTTTATAGAAAGGACTCGGCTCTTTAAGGTGGATGATTCTACAGAGAAGGGATCAACATCTTCAATATCCGAGTGAGAGTTTCATATAGAAGGGACTTCCAACTCACAGATTTAGTGGCCGAGTTTTATATAGAAAGGACTCAGCTCTTTAAGGTGGATAATTCTACAGAGAATGGATCAACGCTTTCAGTATCCGAATAAGAGTTTCATATAGAAGAGACTTGTAGCTCACAGTTTTAGAGATCGGGTTTCATACAGAAGCGACTCGGTTTTGCCAGGTGGATTTCATATAGGAGGGATCAGCATTTCAAAATTTAGGGTTTCATATAGGAGAAACTCAATTCAAGATTTCAATAAGGAATTTTATATAGGAAAGACTCAAGCTTTATAAAAGATACCGATTCTATATATGAGGGATCAACATTTTTAGAGTTTAAGATTCAGGGTTTCATATAGGTGAGACTCGATCGAAGACTTTTTGCAAAGGGTTTTATATAGGAGGGACTCAATGCATCACAATGATATTTAGGGCTCAGGGTTTCATATAGGAGAGACTCAATTCAAGACTTTGGCGAAGAGTTTTATATAGGAAAGGCTCGAAGCTTCTCAGGGTTTGGTTCTGTATAGGAAGGATCAATGTTGTCGACAGTTCAGAGCTTAAGGTTTCATATAGGAGGGACTTGCAGCTCAAAATCTACGAAGTTGCTGGAAATACCAAAATAGGGAATAAAAATTCGCTTATGAGAATTTTTTTTTTGGTTGTGTACAGGTGGTCTCAAGTCAAAATATCGTTTGTGGCGAGTTAATCAGGGGATCGAGGAACGAAAAGGGCAATCAAAATTGTGGAGAAAGGGCTTTCGGATTTGTAGTCTCCAAACAGGGAAGTCTGATAAAATTAGTGCTTATTGTCTTTGCTTCATCATTGTTTACAACGATAAGCAAAGAGGGGCAGCTGTAATCACTAATTTTATCCGGGATTTTAAACCCAAATTTTTAATTTTCATTTCATTCGAATAACAGGCTAAATTTGTTTTCTAATGTTTATTTTTGATCAAAAAAGTTTATTATTATATATATTAAGTTAAATATGTAAATACATCACCTTTTTTAATGTATTTGTTTTTATCAATTGTTTATCCAAAATTTTATTATCATTAGGATTAATTTTCATATATTACATTTTAATTTATTACTTTGTTCAAAGTTTTAAAAAATATATTATATTTATATATGTAGTAAGTTTGTTTCAACTTTTTGTTTTCGGTTACTCATATAATAATAATATATATAATAAGTTTTTGTGTTACTTTCGGTTACTTATTATTTTTTATTAATATATTTTATTGTTATATTTTATTATTATGATTATTATTATTATATTTATTAAATATATATTAGTTTTATATATAAGCAAAACAGATAGACTTTAAAACCCAAACTCTATTTAATATTCAGTCCATTACAATAAAATAATTCACCAACCCATACATATTAATAACATAGCCCATTTCTTTTATTACAAACCCATTACATTTTAATCCTTAAGCCCGTTTACAAGCCCAATCGGATTAAACAAAAATACTAATTGTGCTAATCTCCCTTGCGCAGCCAACATCTAACCGTTAAATCTAATCTAGATCCAACGGTCCAAACAAAAGGAGAAAAGCCGGTTCATGTGCTGTCACGCGCCCACACGCGCCTCTTGGAGTCTCTCAAGCGCGCGTGACTGCCACACTCTTGACCATTCGACTGCCCGAAGACTCTTCGGCTCGCCCTCACCGCTCGGTCACCACCCCGACGATCAGTGGTCCCCTCGCTCCGCCACGTTCACATGCGAAAACAAACAAAGAGCATCAGAAATTGTACATGGAATTCGTACAACAATACAACCAACAAATCGCACCAACATTCAGATTTCTCAGACGAATGCTAGGCTTATAATTGACAAATCACAGAGGAAATGAAAGGGAACCAAGAGACAATGTCAGGTCCACACGCAAATAGAAGAAATTTCAGAAGCATATACACTAAAATTTCCAGCAAAGCAAGAAGAAGCATTTTATTTTTATTCTGTTAGATGTAATATTTTCGGCTATAAAACCGAAATCACAAACCATTGTAAGGGGTTCCCCCACTAGAGAAAATCAATAGAATGATCACTTTAGAGGTATTTTCCTCTTTGGTTTTCATATCGCATAGGTTTAGGGGTTGAGTCTTACCTTCGAGTGGGAATCCCGACCCTTCAGTTGCTCCTTTCCGCTTCACTGGCGATAAAAACAGAGGCTACAAGCCTTCGGTGCTAAGCCGTCGTGAGGAAAGGGGAGAGGGATCGGTTCTTTTTTTATTCGAATGAGTGGAAGAGACTTTCCCCTCTTGTTTTTCAACTTTTCTCTTCGTTTTCCTCTGATTTTGGGTACGAAAAGGAAGGGTTTTGGATTCGGTTTCGTAAAAAAGGAGTTTTTTAATCGGGTTTTGGCTTTCGAAAATGAGTTTGTTTTTACTTTGGGTTCGTAGCGCATCTGATGGTTTTTTCGAGTTTGTTAACTTATTTGTTGTAATGGTAGATCTGATAAATATGAAAAACTGCTATTAGTTATTAGTTTAATTTCATTTTAGATCTAAATTAACAAAAAAAAAGATTCTAATCGTGTTAGAAAAAATATCTCATGTCGATGTTCAAATACACATTTTATCCATATTCAGGTCTTTTCCAAGACGTTGAATTATAAAAAATAACATATTAGAAACCACAAAAGCTAAACTTTCAGATTTTTAAGTAATGGAACATTAGTTTTCTGAATATCTTGAAAATGAAAGGGAAGAGATGAAGATTTACTTTAAAAAAGGTAAAGACATAATTTGAAAAAAACATAAAGATTCACCTTAAAAAATAAGGGTGTATCCAGTTCGGTTTAGTTATTTGTTAAAATATGAATCAAACTGTAGTCTGCGAATTTTTAAAAAGAAAACAGAAATCGAATGGTAAAAAATCCGAAAAATCGAAAATTGAATTTTGCGGTTCGGTTTGGTTAAAACCCGCAGTTTTACCGGTTTTTTCATTTTTAAAAAAAGTAAATCAAAACAAATAAAATATTTATTAGACCCTTCTGTTAGAAAATAAGTGGTTAGTCTAAGAAAATAAATAATAATAAAATAAAATAAATATTATTATTTAATAAACAGAACAAAAACCCAAAAAATATGAAATAAAATAAATAAATATTTTAAATCAATTCTATTTTGGAAATGATAAGTAGGAATCGAGTTGAGGCCTGCACGATCGCAGTTTCCTTAAGACAAATTTTCTGTCACTCTAACAATAACACGGTTGCTGAGTTCTCGAACTGTTCTTGGCTTCACCAATCACCGAAAGAAAACAGGAGAGAAAGCGTTTTGAATTGTTGAGTGTGTTTTAAAACTGAAAGTCTTATTCTTATTTATGGGAAAAATTAGGTCAAAACAATGAGAATTAATCACAATGGGTAAAATATCCATAAGCAAACAAAGAAATAAACCAATTTGAACATTTGAATCACCCATGTCATGTACCCCAACCCAAGAGTTAAGTCATTCAATGATAATAAACCAATTTTTGTACCCCTTCATTTCTAATTTAAATGTTCAAGAGTCGATTACATATGAGTATGGTTCGTACACTATCATTACCAAACTTAGTACCAAATTGATTATTATTTTTTTAATATCGAATTTTATGAGTTTAAGTGACATTTAAATTAGAATTTGGCTATACATGCGAGTTGGTTTTAAAGGTGTTTGATGTTCGAAGAATAAACGAAAATCACCACCCACTTCTTAGATACTGGCCACACTTCTCGACAAAAGGAGCATCACATTAATAATATATATCCGAGATGCAACATAATAACATGATATGGCCGATGCAAGCTTGAATACAACATGGATGTTAAATGGTAGGGACGTAAAAACAGGTAATCAGACAGGTTTTAGATCAAGTCACGTTAGTCGAGTCAAATTGGGTACAAATTATTTTAGGTTGATTTGATATTTTAATCCAATCCGGATCGGTTACATGTAAATTTCAGGCTGATTCATTTCATGTCAGGTTTATTTCAAGTTGATTTAATGTTTTAACTCAATTCGGATCGAATACGTGTCAATTTCAGGTTGGTTTATTTCATGTCATATTGGATTCATTTTCGTTCGGGATTATTCAAGTCGAATCAAAATAGTTCGAGTCTGAATCAGTTAATTGATAGGTTAATTCGAGCTCAAATACACTTCAGGATCGAGTTTATTTTATGCCAGGTTTATTTCAGATCGATTTCATTTGGATAATATAATTCGTATTAATTTCAAGTTAGGTACAATCGTTGATAGATTTTGGTTTGAATCATTTCAAGTGAATTATTTAACGTCTTTCACATACATAATTATTAAAATAAATATTATGAACTAAAATAATAAAAATATCATCATATTTAAAATATTCGACTAAATTACCATGAATCAAAACTATAATCATAAACCAAAAATTTAAATAAAAAAGATGGTTACAGATTTACTCAAAGGGTTGAAAAATCTAATGTGAATGACTATTGCTTTTCTACTGAGACCAGCGAGGTAGAGATTATGAGAGGGCTCTGATCTCTTTGTTCTTTAGTGAGGAATAGGGATGTAAAAATTTGACCCGACCTGGAAACCCGTTTAAAATCTGTTCGAGTCAGAATTTGGTTTGACCCGAGGATGTAATGACCCGAACTTGATCTATATCCGACTGTTGTTGACCCGAACCCGAGTTGGACTTGTTACTGTAGTAACCGAACCCGAATTGTATCCGACCGAGAATTACCTGAACCCGATTTCAACCTGTTATTGTGGACCTGAAACCCGACCTGTATCCGACTGAAACGAACCCGAACCCGAGTCTAACCTAGCAAATAACTGATATTACCCAACTGAATTGACCCGAGACCTGATTTTAACCGACATGTTATTAACCTGAACTAATATGAACATAATATTTATATAGATAATTTATATAAAATACTTATATTTTTATTTATTACTAATTTACTTATTACAAATATATAATAATCTTATATATAAAATACTTGTTAATTTTAGATTATATAATAAATTTATCTTATATCTTATATTTGAAGAAAAAGAAAAAAAAATTTGGAGGGAAATAGATCATCAATTTTTTAAGTTTTGGATTAAATTGCTTTTAGTGTAAAAATTTTGGAGGGAAAGAAATTATAGAATTAAAAATAAACTTTTATTATTATATAAATAAAAGAAAAAGACGAAATTTTGAAAAAAATATAATAATAAATTTTAGATGAATATTATTATTCTTTAAGTATATATTAAAGTATACAATTAAAGTATATATTATTACTATATATTATATACTAAAATATATATTAGAAGAATTTTAATATATTAAAGTATATATTATATTTAAGTATATATTATTATTATATATTATACACATATACATTAATGCATATTATATATATATTAGTGGTCACGAATGCTTATCCTGCTCTATCTTGTATGGATTCGAATTCTTGTATAATTTTTTTTTAATAAATTAATGTATTATACATATACATATATATATTTATACATTCTATATATAAAATATATAATATATATAGAATGTATATACATACTTATATCTAATGCATATATTAATATATAGAATATATAGTATATATATACATGTACTAAATACTAATATATATTAACATACATATATAATACATATATTAATACATATTAGCATACATGACATATATATATATATACATGTACTAATACATATATTAAAAATTAATATACATATTAACACTTAACATGTATGATATATAATATATATTATATATATATATACATATAACATACATATACATATAGCATATATGATACATATATATTAATATATAAATGTACTATATATTAATGTATATATATATATATATTCATATATACATATATATATATATACTATATACTAATTACTATATATAATTGTATATATACATATGTTATATATACATAATATCTAATATACATTTATTAATTATTATATATATATATATATATACATTTACTGATTTGATGGGTGGGATATCAAAATTCAGCTTCTGCTTTGAGCGGGGAGGAGGGAAAATCAATTTGAGCGATTTTTTTTTATTTGAGCGGTGGTGGGGAAATCAATTTGAGGGATTTTTTTTATTTGAGCGGGATGGAGAATCAATTTGAGAGAATTTTTTGATTTTAGTGGAGAAGAGAGAGATCAAAATTGACGGTAAAAAATATTTATTAGTGAATCTAACAATTAAAAAGTAAAATAAAAAATATAAAAATTATGTGTATTAAAAATATTAGTAAATAAATGAAAAATTAAGAAAATTTAAATCTTAAAATCTTTTCTTTTCATATTGAATGAAATATGAAGGAAATTTATCCGCTCATTTTAAGGGTTATTATCATTTTAAGTCGATACTAATTTAATAATTTTATTCTTAGATCTTTATTTTTTAATTTTAATCTGATTCGTTTTAGTGTCAATTTAAATTTAATTTTTTTAAATTTTAAGTTTATGTTCGAAATTTAGTGATAAATATGTCAAATATATATACATAATACATTAATACATATATTAAAGTATATACATACACATACATATATATGCATTAAAGTATTATATATACTTTATATTATATGCTTTATATTATAAAACATAAATATTATATACTACTCCCTCTGTCCCATAAATATTATCTCTTATTAACTTTTTTTGGGTCAAATTTTTTCAACTTTGACTCTTGATTATTTAAAATTTATCATTGATAAAAATATAAAAAATTATATTTTAAAAACTTCTAATCGAGTAGATTTTAGATATATAATTTATAAAATTTAATTATTTAAAATATTTAATATAATCATAGTCAAAGTTTAAAAATTTTGACTTTCAAAAAGTCAATAAAGAACATTATTTTTGGGACGGATGGAGTATAACATGTATACATTAAAATATATAATAAATATTATATTATATTATATTATATTATATTATATTAGCACACATTAAAGTATACATATAATATAAACATACATTAATATAAGATAAATTTGTATGAAGTATATTATAATATATGCTATAATAGATGTATACTAGATGTATAATATATATTATAATATATTAATATATACTATGAAGTATATTATAACTTATACTATAATATATTATGCCATATATAAATATATATACATATATAATATACATAATTATATATACATATATTAAATTATTAATATATTAATGTATAGTATATAAATATAATATACATATATAATACATATAAATATATTAATATACTAATGTATATAATAATGTAGTTATTATAATGTATATAATAATGTAGTTTATTATACTATGTATATTATATACATATACGTAACATAATGCATATATACATGTAGACAGTTAGTATATAGTACGTTATACGTTATACATCTAGTTACATGATATATATAGTTATTATGTATGCATATATTAATGTGCTATGTATACATATATTAGTATAGTATATATTAATGTACTATTACTACTATCTATGTATAATATATTAATGTACTACTATTAGTCTAGTCTACTATGTATAAATCATTAGTCATTACATCTAATCACTATAGTATATATGAAAGTACTATATATACAATTTACATATATGATATTTTAATGTATATATGATAATTGATACATCATATTTTCATTTTTGAAATGTATTAAACTATTAATAAATTATAAGATAATATTTTATTTTATTAATGTTTATCTTTTTTTTTTTAATTTAAATTTTTATTTTTTGAATTTATAATTCAATATTTATTCCTCATTAATTTTTAATTTTTGTAATTTAATATAATTTTTATTTTTTAAGATATAAATCATTATTTATTATATGATATTTTTGTTAATTCTACTGCGTAATATTTAATTTTAATAAAATTCATGTTAGTGAAAGACGTTAGATATTAAACAATTAATTCAACCTTAATATTCAAACTTATTTACTTATTTTTAAAAAATCAAACTTAATAATTTTAATTATTATGAATTTAAAATCAAAATTAATTCGACCTGAAACAAAACCGACTTGAAATGGACCCGACCTGAAATGCAACCGAACTGAAATAGACCCAACCTAAAATCTACCCGACCTGAAATAAAACTGTCGATTATCCGATTTGGACCCAAATTGTTTGAACCCGACCTGAAATGGACCCGACCTGAAACGTCCCGACCTAAAATGGACCCGATCTGAAATAGACCTGACCTGAAATGGATCCGACCTGAAATGGACCCGTACCCGATCCGAATCGAGTCAAAACATCAAATCAACTTGAAATGACCTGTATCTGATTTTACCCGACCTGAAACTCATCCGAGTAACTGTTTTTACATCATTAGTGAGGAATTTCAAATAGGATTTGGGGGAAATATCGAGAAAGAGATAAAAAGGAATAAAGATCGAAATTGATTTAGTACTTTTATTTTTAATTAATATATTAAAATAATTATAAATAAAATAATTAAATATATATTATCGAGCAATCGCCTACACTATAAAGCCAATTTCTGTGACCGAAGACTGGCTTGTGTAACAGTCTAATATAAAATAAAAATCTAAAACATATCCATCTATTTTATACTGGATCACCGAGTTAATCGCCGGGTCTTATAATTTTGAACACTCTTTGAGAGAGGTAATGAATTTAGGGTCAGGTGTCGATCTAGTTTCGGGTCGGTTCAAGTTGGGTAACCGGGTCACTTGTTTATGGTCATGGATAATATGGGTTATGAGTTAACGTATTGGGTAATAGATATGGGTCGTAAAGATTGGGATGATGTTTAAATGATGTAAATGGGCTGAGAACGGTATTTGGATTGTAAAATGGATAATGGAGTTGTATAATGCAGGGGCGGGCAAAAAATTCGATTATTCGATTTCGGTCCCGAATTTGGTAAAGTTCGGTGAATTTTATCTGGTATTGGTTTGGTAGGACCGAGACTAGATCCAAAATTTAGGTCCCAGTCATAACCGGGACTGGATCTTGATTTTTTGGATCCAGTACTCGGTGGGTACCCAGTAGTACCGAGATCAATACCAAATATCGGATATTGATTTTTTTTTGTTTATTTTTCTTATCAAACTTTCTCTTTGTGTATGAATATTATGAGTATAACTAGTTTTAAAACTTTAATTTTAAGTCTACAATATTTTAATTTTATTATTTAATATTATTATTGGTGGTTGAAATTTTTTTTACTCCAATTACTCAAAATATTTTAAGAATAAATTAATTGACCGGGTACCCGGTATTGGAACCGGTATCCACCAATAACAGGATCGATTCTTAAAATTTAGGACTCAGTGTGATCAGAACCGGGACTGATTCTAAATTTTAAGAACCGGTGATTACTGGGACCAGAACTAATACTATTTAAATTAGCCGGGTACCCGATCTTACCCACCCCTAGTGCATTATACATTAATGGATTAAAAGGGATTTTTTTAAATTTAAATTTTGATATATATTTGATTTTTTTTAGTTTAATATTTTATTCGAATCCTGAATGGATACGGATGATTACAGAATGATGTTGATTTTCGTATGATTTCTGCTTTTTCTACTTCTATCATTATTAAGCCATGAGTAGCGAGATTCTGCCTTGAAAAATGAACCAGCGATGCCAAATACACACATACTCTGAACAGGTAATTAGATGGGTTTCGGATATGGTCTTGTTATTTAAGGAATTAGATACATGTTATTTTAGTTTGATCAGATGTTTTAACTCGATTTAAGTCAATGCAACTTAATTTAAAGTTGAGTCAAATCGATTCGGGTCTAAAACAGTTAATTCGGGTTCAGATAGATTTAATTTCGATTTTATTTTAAGTCTGATTCATTTCAGGTCAGGTTCATTTCAAGTCAAGTTAATTTGGGTATTGAATTCGTATTAGGTTTGAGTTTTGTACAAACAGTTGATTTGCTTTGGGTTTGGTCATTTTTAATTGATTATTTAATGTTTTCATGAATATAAATCATATTTAAAATAAATATTAGACATTAAAATAAACAAAAATATTATCGCTATTTAAAATATTGAAGTAAATTAAAAAAAATAAAAATAAAGAACGGTTAATTTTAGTGAAAGAAAATTTTTTAGGGACTAATATAAATAAAAATATTATTATATTAAAAATATTGAACTAAATTTAAAATATATATAATAAATAGAGGTTAATTTAGGTTAAAAATAAAATTTTAGGTCTCAATTAAAATATCTAATTAAGCTTGAAACATAAATTACACACTTAATTAAATAATTCTAGCATTAAATTCAAAATTTCAATGAAATTAACCTAAATTGAGACTCAGTTGAATTAAATTAAAAACCTAAAAATGAACATTAAGGACTTAAATAAAATACATCTAAAGTAAGATGAGCTAAAAAATAATTTCCCAAACCTAAAAATTTGGGGGGTTCTTTCTCTCCTTTTGTCCATTCATTGTATTAAAAAAAATATAAAAAATTGGTTAAAAAAAGAAAATAAAAAAATTTGGAGGAAATATTTTTAGGTTAAAGATTAATTAGTTTTTAGGTCATGTTACGTTTAAAATATTATATTTAGGTCTTAATATTCACTTTTAAGTTTTAATTTAATTTAATTTAAACATAAGTATCCTCGTAATTTTGACTTCGGATATAATAATTCTTTCCCCCACGATAATATTTAGTCTTTAAAAATTTTCTTTTATACTAAAATATATTATGAACTCGATTTTACTCGAACGATCGAATTTTATAAATTTGAGTCGAATAAAAAATTTAAATAAAATTTAATTTATAAATTATAACGTTTAAACTCAAATAATTTAAAATTCTTTCACTCAACTTAACTCGTATCAATCGAGCGCTTATCCCCTGATAGAAGATGTTTTAATGGCATTACACTGATTTCAATTGTATTTTACAATGTAGAAAATAGCAGTATATATTATAATAGAAAAACTAATTTTCTAAATAATATATTTGAAATGAAAAAAACTATAAAAATGATGATTTTGTGTTAATTTAATAAATTGTATAATGTAAATTATACATTATTGATAAATTTTAAAATTTTAATAATTATTTTATAATAAATCAATAAATTTAATGATAATTTTGTGTTAATTTAATAAATTTTAATAGTCATTTTATTATATATCAAAAAACAATCTTTATTATATATTAAAAGTTTAGTAACTAAAAACAAATATATTATTTAATATATAATAATTTTAATTAATTAACTAGTTTCGAATGTAATTAATTAGGGGTGGGCAAAAAACTCGATTACCTGTTCCGGTCTCGGTTCCGGACTCGGTAAGACTTGGTGGATTTTTATCTAGTACTGGTTTCAATGGGATCGAGACTGAATTCAAAATTTAGGTCTCGTTCATAACCGCGACTGGGACTGAATCATGATTTTTTGGATCTGGTACCCAGTGGATACCCAGTAGTACCGGGACCAATACCAAATATCGAGTATTGGTTTTCTTTTGTTTATTTTTCTTATCAAACTTTCTCTTTATGTATGAATATTACGAGTATGACTAGTTTTAAAACTTTAATTTTCAAGTCTACAATATTCTAATTTTATTATTTAATATTATTATTGGTGGTTGAATTTTTTTTTCTCCAATTACTCAAAAAATTTTAAGAATAAACTAATTGACCTGGTACCCGGTATTGAAACCGGTACCCACCAGTAACGGGCCCGGTTGTTAAAATTCAGAACCCGGTATGACCGAGACCGAGACTGGTTCCAAATTTTAGGAACCGGTGATTACCGGGACCGGGACCAATACTATTCAAATTGGCCGGATACCCGGTCTTACCCACCCCTATAATTAATTGATAACTAAAACTTATAAAAATTAATTATTAATTGATCTTTTATGAAATTAACCGATCAATTAATAAAAAAATAATTCATTCGTTCAATTAATTTGATTAAAATCGAGTAATGCACCCTTCTAGGTAAAGAGTCTGAATCCCTTAATTCAACAGTCCCATGTGATGTTGCACTCTCCAAGTCCAAGTGATTTATAACACTCGCTTAGTGGTTGGAATCCAGATTAGGGATGGATATTTTATTTGAATCAATCAAGTTTTGATCCGATGTGATTGGGTTAAACTATATGAAATAAGTTAGGGTTAAGTCCGAATCAAGTTTTTATTGAAAGTAAAGTTAGGTTAGGTCGAGTTCGAGTTTAAAATAAAAAATATTTGACCCGATTAGAGATTACTCATATAATTTCCTCTTAAATTTTTAGAGATATTTATTATATTTCTCCTCTTTATATGTTATTTATAACCAATTTCTGAAAATTGAATTTTTATTTATAATTTAGTATTTTAAAAAATTATCTCTAAAATTATATTTTACAATTAAGTCTCTAAAATTATTTTTTTATAGATCAAGTCTAGTTTATTATATTTATTTTCAGATCAAGTCAGATTTTTTAAAAGATATATTTTATTCAAATTTAAATTTAAAATATTTATTTTGGGTTAGATTCAAATAAACCAAAAATGCAACCCGGCCTGTATATAGATAAGCTGTTTAACCACGGTGCTTCGCACTTTTCTCCTCAAGTGGAACTTTTATTGATTTATTGGAACCTTTTCTCTAGATGCATCTGTAACAAATCCTTTTCAAAAATATTTTTATGGGTGGATATAAGAGTCTTTAAATGGGTAATTCGATCGGGGATTGAATCGAATTATCAAAAACTGAATTAATTTAATTTTTTAAATCTTTAATCGTTAACCGAACCAAACTCTTTTTGAAATATTAACCAAACCGAACAAATTTCGGTTAATCAAAATTTGTTATAAAATTTTAGGTAAATTATAAAAATGATCACTTAACTATGTTAAAATAGTCTTTTTAGCCATCAAACTTTTAAAAGTTATAAAACAACCATTAAACTTATCAAATTATTATAAATTGATCATTGATTTATTGTATATTATAAATTATTGATTAATATTGAAAATTTTAATGATTATTTTTAATAATTTAATAAATTTAATTATTATTTTATACTAATTCGATAAAGTTTAATGATCATTTTATGATTTTAAAAAGTTTAATGACTAAAAACAAATATATAAAATATATAAAATTTTATTAATTCGGTTAATTAATCGATTTCGAATTAAATTAACTGTTAATCGAACTTTCAAAAAAACTTTAATCATTCACCAACAGAATAAAATTCAATGACTGATCATTTAACCGAATTAAGTCGGTTTGATCAATTAATTCAATTTAATAGATCGTTTGAACATCTCTAGGTGGGTATAAATAAAATCTAAGGGTAAATACACCCGGTAAGACGGATATTAATAAAGGGTAAAATATATAAATAGTCATTAAATTATTCTTAAAAATATAAAATAATTATAGGACTTTCAAAAAATATATATAATGTGTATTAAATTTTAGTTTTTATTATAAAATAGTCATTGAATTAATAATTGTTGTTAATTAGAAGATGTGACACTTAATTTGTATAATAACATATTTAATCTTCAATGTTTATGCATTCAATCATTTTAGACATCAATAATAAGAGTTAAATTAAAAATAAATTAATTTAATGTATCAATATAGAGATTAAATATTCTATTATTTAAATTTTTATAACTGTCATGTCACTCATTTAACGACAGTTAACAACAACTTAGTGATTATTTTTAAAACTAAAATTCAATACACATTATGCAAATGCCACTAATTTGTAGTATAGTTATTTACGGGGGCGGAACATAGGGAGAAAGTTTGGGTCCGGTCCTCGTAAATTATTGTTTTTATATATTACATAGAGTTAAAAAAAATTAAAAATATAATTTATTTAAAAAATTTTCTGGTACCCTCCAATCTAAAAAAATTAAATATATATTTTGATCCAATAAAAAAATTTTAGTTTTGCCCCTGATTATTTATTGGCTTATATCAAAATAAATACTTAAAGTATATTAATATATTTTTATTTAGGTTTTTAAAGTATTTTTAATTAAAATAAATGTTTACAATATATTTTTTTGGTTAAATTAAGTACTTAAAGTATATATTTTTTTTATTAAAACAAGTATTTAAAGTATTCTTTTATTAAAATAGGTATATAAAATATATTTTTGTCAAAATAAGTACCTAAAATATATGTTCATCAAAAATAAATATTTAATTTTTAGATCATATAAAAATCTTTTTAAAACATGTCGGTGGATTAAAATTATTACAAAGTCATTGGCTGCATTTTTTTTGGTCAACGCCCGAAGAAATATGTACATCCCATGCAGTTTATAGAACAGCTTTCATGTCCGAACGTTTCGAGTGGGTCTGAATTTCAACCCACCAACTGCTAACCCCCGTCCTGTCGTGCCATTTATTTTTGGAAGTGATCGTCAACTCGAGACTCAAAATACAACAAGGTAGGTGATGGTTGTGTAGCAGTTGGGGAGTTCGGTCAGAATCTTGGATTCAAAATGAAATATAATCAACTCGATATCGAGAGTTGAAAGACACTAAATAAAAGCACGAACCCTTTAGTCCAATTGGTTAAAGGAACGGTTAATGTTCTTAGAGGTCACGGGTTTGAGCACCAGCGATGCCGGCAGAGTGATTGAGCGATCAATGTCAAATGGTGGAGATTATATTCTAGAACAGATACTACTTTATAGCTACTACTATAATCACTATTAGCTTGTTCAAAAAAAAGACACTAAATAAAAGAGGTGAAGATATCAATAAGATAATCGAAGTTGATTTAGTCAAACAGTTGATCCCGATAAATTTAGATAGAGAATCGTGGTTAAAAATTAGAATGATGATTAGGGATGGACACGGAATCCGAACTCGACGGGTTTTGACCCAACACAATCGGCTTCGGTTGTTTTTTTTAAGGATGCTTTCAGGTTGGATTTCTATTTAGGTGGCAAAAACCCGATTCGGGATTAACAGTGTAATTTTTTATATATTTTTTGGGATATTTGCAATAATAATCCCTACTTATATGTATTTTATATAATTTGATCACTAAAATTGATTTTTATTATAATTAGGTCACTGTTTTTTTATAATTAGATATCTAAATTTTATTTTTTTACAATTAAATCCCTATTTAAAAAATATTGGATCGAATTTTCAAGTTTAAAAATCAGGTTGGATCGAATTAGATTTTTTTCACTCTAAACCCGAGTTAGATCAATGACAAGTGGAAGATATTAATTTTCAGATCAGGTCAGGTACAGGTAGGTCGAAAATCTCGCCCTACTAAACCCGTGTCCATCTCTAATGATGAATAAAGTAAGAAATTGAGAGAGAGAGAGAGAGAGAAAAGAGTAAGGTAGGTTATTTCATTTTGTTATCTCCATGTCTCATTCTCTACAGTTGCTTGAGTATTTATAACCTTTAAAATTATTGTTGATGGGATAGTATTAGATTTAGTGACAATTACATGTATTAATTTTCATAAAATCTATATATTTTTTATTGGTGATTTACTTTCACAACTCTTATATTTTTAATACAATTTTTTAAATGTTTGAACCTCTGATTCTTGTTGTCAAATTATACTTCATACTGAAATAACACTATCTATCTTAAAAGAAAAATCTTACTTGTTTGTAGGGGAGAGTATTCGATCGAGTAGAGTCGAGTAAAAATTTTTGAGTTATTCGAGTTGACGAGTCATATTTTAAAACTCAAACTTTATTTAAAATTTTTTCGGTTCGAGTCGAATTTAAGAAATTCGAGTTGAGTTTTCGAGTTCCTATAAATATTTAATTGTAATTATTTATCATGTTATAGAATGATTTAATTCCAATTTAAACGAATTTCTCTAATCATATAAGATATATATATTTCATATGCAACAATATTTCTTTATAACTTTATATATTAATGTATATATATCAGAAAAAATTGAGAGATTCATATGAAACTTAAAAATTAATCCTTTAATTACTAAAAATTTCAAGTTATTCGAGTTTTTATTTTAAAACTCGAACTTTATTTGAAATTTTTTCAAGTCGAGTCGAGTCTATAAAATTTCGAGTCGAGTCAAAATAATTCGAAAATTTTCGCCTCGATTCAAATCGAATTATTCGGTTTTATCGAATCGAGTCAAGTTTTGCTCACCCCTACTTGTTTGTGTCCTTTGTCATGTATGACCCCTAGTTAGATAGGCAAAAGAGTCTTGCATTTTTTTCATATAATAATAGATTTTTAATTATTAATTGATTAGTTAAAATTAAAATTTTAAAAATATGTATTATAAAAATAATTTTTGTTATGAATAAAGTAAAATATAAGAACAAAGTAAGAGAACAAAGATGAGAGACAAAAGAGAGAGATTTGTATTATATTCTCAAAATAGGGTTGTGTACAAAGCTTTGGCCAAAAGTCTATATTTATAGGCATAAGATGGAAACCCTAATTCTAATGGGTATTAAACCCTAATAATAAAGTCCATTAAACTTTAACTTAATATATGAATAGCCACCATGAATAAATATATTCATAACTCTCCCCTTGGATATCCATGGAGATAATGTGCCTCGTTAAAACCTTACTAAGATAAAAACCCTGTGGAAAAAAAATTCTTAGTGAAGGAAAAAGAGTACACACATCTTTGATACGCATAACATGTTGCCTCATTAAAAACCTTACCAGGAAAACCCATTGGAACAAAACCTCGGTTAAGGAAAAAAGAGTGCAACGCGTATTTACTCCCCCTCATGAAAATATCAAATAAAACCTTCGAATCTTCATAATTCAATATTGAATACAAACTTCAAATGTTGAAGTAGATCATGCACTAGTGGATAAATCTTCCAAATCATTGCTTGAAATGATTCATTGAATAATATTCGTCTAACGAAACTTGAAGAAATATGTTTCGTTTTATCATATTTGATATATTCACCTTGAGATATAAATTTTGTATTATCTCTTTACAAGATAGCTTGCATCTTATCTTGTGAAAAATATTCACATATCTTCAGGATATGTTTAGCCAAACACATATTTTGGCTTTGCCTCATGTATAACAATTATTTAAAGGTAATGATCTCATAGTACTTAAATAATATTTCTGGACCAGCTAAGATACGATATTTCCAGATCAAATAATGTATATATTGTGCTTTTAGACCAAGAATATCATTACCCTTTTCTTGAGGCAGAAAGAATCTTTGTTTACACTAAGAGACCTAATAACCATAAGGGTGATCAATGAATATGCATTATTCATGTAAAGTCCCTTTCAACATTTTTCTGTATGTCGATTGATGCACAAGGATTTGAGAAGATCTTTTCACGAGTCTCAACTATATTCAAATCATCGACAAAAATAAAAATTCAGAACTAATCCACTTAATCAAAATGCTCGAGGAAATTAAACAATTCATATAGCATTATGCTAATAAGTATTTAATGAGGCGATTATATCAAATACGCCTAAATCTTTCAATCCATAAAGATATATTTAATATGATTGAATAATATTCTCGAGAACTTGAATTAACTGTTTCTAACAATCTAAATCCTTTTAGAAGCTTCATGTAAATGTTTTTATCAAGAGGCTCACACAAATAAGATGTAACAACATTCATTAGACGAAACTAAGTCATTTCATTTATTACCAGAATATCTAAAAGTAATTGCATCCACCACCGAGGAATATATTTTCTTTATTCAATTTCATGTCTTTGTGAAAATCCTTGTGCAACCAAATGAGCTTATATCTCATGATTTTCCCTTTTGATTTCTCTTTCTCACAAAGGCCCGTTTATATATACGAGCTTTATATATTTTAGTGTACGGGCTATAGGCTCAAATACTTCTCTTTTTGAAAAGAGATTTTAATTTTGCCTCAATTACCTCTTTCATGTTGGCCAATTATTTCTTTGTCCAATTGACAATGATTCATGATCCACATCATCAAATAAAATCTCTAGTGCTATATTACATGCAAATATATTAGCGACGTTGATTTAATTTCAGTTTCATTTATTACCAGACATGACATGATCTATTGAGATTTCTTTATTGTCAGGTACTTGAGTCATGTCAATGTCTCTGTTGGATACCATTTAATCTCTTCTAGAGATTTTCATAATTATTGATTCGTCGATCAGACCATCATAAAATATAGCTCCTTTTCCTTTTCGAGGATCTCTTATCTTTGGAACTTACTTGTTTACTACGCTTTAAGCGTAAGTTAGACTCATTAGCAACTAGAGTTTGTCCTTCCATGACATCAAATTTAATCGGAGCATTCACAGTTGGTATACGTGACTCAGTCACTCTTTTAGGGTTAGCAAAATCATCTAGCAATTGATTTGCTAAATGAATTATCCATTGAACTTATAGTTCACATTGTGTATTATGTGGATCAAAAAGAGAAAATGATAATTCTTTCCAACTTATTTCTTTTCCCAGCTATTTATTTTCTCCCTTTAATGTTGGGTAAATTGACTATTAAAATGATAGTCAATAAATCGGATTATAAATAAATCCTCTATCAGAAGCTCTTATATATATTCCCAACAAAACTCATCTTTGTGCGTTGTGGTGGAGCAATTAGAATATATATCGTACACCCCAAAAAAATTGAGAAGAGAAATATTTGGTTCCTGACCAAAAACCATTTATAATGGGGAGAACTTATAATCGTTTGTTGGCTTGATGCGAATTAGTGATACTACATATAAAATGATATGTCATCAATATTATCAAGATCATTGTTTTTATAAGATAATCTAGAAAATGTGCTCATAATTTTATCAATTGAGCAAGTAGCCTCGCAAACACCAAATTACGGGTTAATAACAAGGATACATATAACCATCTAGTCGATGCATCGATAAAAATCATAAAATATCTAGATGGTCTTTATGAAAGATGTATGGGCCCATATATATCACCTTGTATCCGTTCTAGAAAATTAATAGATTTGCACTCTATCATAGTTGTTGATGATTGAATAATCAAAATGCTTTCATAACAAGTATCACAAGAAAACATTACCTTGAAAAAACTTCTAGTTCTTCAATAAATGAACACATGAAAGTGTCAGCAATTTTCGCATCATAATTGAACCGGGATGGTTTAACCGGTTATGTCAAATAAAATAATCAGTAAACATCTAGTTTACAATAGCATAAGCTTCAATTTGTACTAATTTTTATGTAGTACAATATAGATGATAATGCATGTAATTTTGCTAATATTTCATTATCGCCTTGAGTTATACTCGTAATATTGAGATTGTCATCATCCCTTTAACTCATATTCTCAATATGTTTTTATAAATATCTTTAAAACTCAATATCTCTTTACTATTTTGACGAGTATAATGCACAGTAAATATAGAATAAAGTTCCATTTGGCAATAACATATTTGCTCAACGAGCATAATACACTATAAATATGAGATAAAGTCTCATTTGACAAATAACATATTTGTTCAGTCGGAGCTTTCTGTGATATTAGTATTTCCAGATATAGTACTCATATTATTCTCATGTATTTAAAATAGGAAAATATGCATAATTATGCACCTTTTAATACGTGCTTTATTTCATTCATTTCGAGAAATGAAAAATATGTGCTCTGTACCATTCACTTCGGGGAATGGAAAAATATTAAAAAATAGCACATCATATCAAATCGGATCAAAGATAAGCTCTCAAGAGCTCTTCCGAAGCATTGATATTTTAGTACTTTGAGATATAGTACTCATATTTTCCTTGTATTTAAATGGAAAAATATTTTTATGCTTAAGTATTGTATGAGTACTTATATTTTCTGCTAGACATAAATTGTCATAAATTATTGCAACTTTTATTCCAGAAGTAATCTTTTTTTAAAAGAAAAATTAACATAAAAGATAAATAAATAATATAAGAGTAAGTTAACATAAATAAATAATAAATAAAAGTAAATTAACATAAATAAATTAACACTAAATAAAATAAAATAAAGATCAATTATTCCTTTTAGAACTTATAAAGGAAATGAATGTCGAATTATTCCCTTCAAGGGTTATGAGAAAATTATCAATATCCAATTAAGTTGGATCAATAACGCTATTATTTTCGCTACAAAGAAAATCTGTTTATATTTTCTTTAATTTATCATTTATGATTATGGATAAAGTCCATAATACTTCGGTGTTTGACAAGTACAAGATCAATGGTTTGTACCATCACATTGATAACATAAAGATTTTGATATGATCTTTACCATTCTTGTCATCTTTATAATTTCACTTCTGATGGATATAAGCATTCTCAAAAGAATCATCTTATTCATGTTTAGTTTATGACCTCAATCGCAACCACAATTACTAATGTGGCTTTACTCATTCCGCTATAAAATATCACATTCGCTTCAGAGAATGAAGCCGAGACTAACAGGTATTTAAAACCTTTTCACGATATTGTGTCTATAGGACAATATTAATATGTAAAAATTGAGTATATTTTTCTAACATATCCTCATCAGTGATACTCTGGTACATAAAGAGTTTTATTCACTAATCATATAGTGAATTATCACGTTTGCATTCACTTCAAGGAATGAAACAAATTCAATAATCGTATTGAATAAACATCATGTTTGTATAATTGTATGAAATAAATATCATGCTTGCATAATCGCATGGAATAAATATCATGCGTGCATTCACTTCAAGGAATGTCATAAATCCAATAATCGCATGAAATAATCATCATGTTTGCATTCACTATAAGGAATGTCATAAATTCAATAATTGTATGGAATAAGAATCATGCATGCATTCACTTTAGGGAATACCTCCCATAAAAATTCTTTGATCAAGACAATTTTCGTAACTTGAACTTGGGAGAAGTTTATAGTCGAGTTTTTCGACACACACCAAAAAAATATTGCTTTCAAGCAAATATAGACTTTATAATATTCATACTATTAAATAGTAATTGATCAACCAATATATATACAATACATACAAGGAACAAAAATTTAATCCTTATACGCGGCGTTGTTAAACCAGTCCACAAGGTCATATAAAAAGAACCTCCTTTGAGACCAGTAGCCTCGTAGAACGGGATGTCCAGTCAATATACTCGGATTAAACCAACATAACAAAGAACATATTAATTAATTAAAGGTTTAATATTTGTTCCAATATCATTTAATACTTTAAACAAGATTAAAAACATAAACTTTCATCGTAATAATAAAATAAACAAATATTGGTTATAATAAAGACAAAAATCTCAAATTAAATAAGTAAAACATACCAAACTTTTCACTATATGGTAGATTTAGTTACCAATATCTTGTTAAAATCTTTTTCGAAAATTGTCAATAAGAACCACGGTATTTGAGTCACTTTATCGCTACACAAACACCAAACAACCAAAGATTTTTAATAAATTAAAAATCAATCAAAGATCAAGAGAGAAAAATAACCGATAATTAAAATATAATTGAGGGAGAAGAACTTATCTTTGATTTATGTCAGTAACAAATTCTTTTCAATAACTCCTTCAAGATTCGAACGACAAACACCTCCGTTGGTTAGAGTCTCGTGTTGATAACGTGTGGTGAATAAAGTAAAATATAAGAACAAAGTAAGAGAGACAAAAGAGAGAGATTTGTATTATATTCTCAAAATAGGGTTGTGTACAAAGCTTTGGCCAAAAGTCTATATTTATAGGCATAAGATGAAACCCTAATTCCAATGAGTATTAAACCCTAATAATAAAGCTCATTAAACTTTAACTTAATGTATGAATATCCACCGTGAATAAATATATTCATAACAATTTTTTTTTATATTTTTAATACAAAATTGAAGTCATTGGTTAAATTACTCAGTTTCATGGCCAGACGCTTAAAATAACAATAGAAAAATAATCACTTATTAATGCTAATCAAGCCAATTAACATTGCTTCTTTAAGTGTGTTGATGAGTTTGACACGTTCAATATTGCCTAAACTTAAAGTAATCCAAAATTTGGAAGTTGAAAAAAAAATTTTAATTTTAATTTAAAATACAAATTTAACATGGTAGCAATATTCAAATCTCATGAGTTATTACTATCTTCCTAAAATATATATCTAATAAGATGTATAGCACTACCGTATATATATCCTAAGACCTTCATTTTTCTTTCCGATGTGGGATTAATGCTCCTTTTCTTTTAAGAAAAGGGTAATGGTCCCGTGACACAAAGCTATCAAGTTTGTGATATAATAGTAAAATTATCATTCTAATTATAGTTGATATTGAGTTCAAGCTTCGGTTCGATCTTAGGTTTTTTAAAAAATATATTATAAACTAATACAAGAATTATTCTTCACCTCTCGTATCAGAGAAATTATATAATGAGCTCTCTTTACTAGATCAATTATAGTTTCAACCAATAAAAATGATCTATTTTACTTTTTTTTATATCATTATTTTATTAAATGAATCTTTAGTTATATATTGTGTATCGTAATTTATAAAAATATCGGCATAATATCAAAAAAGGTTCATAATGTTTGATTGAATAGTCATTTGAGTTGTAGGGGTGATTCAAAGATTTTAGATGTCCTGTGCAATTTAATAAAATAAAACTTTTACTTAATAAAAAATATAAAAAATTACCTTAATAAAAAAATATTATTAGATTAAACTCTTGAGTAACAAAAAATTAAATATTAAATATTTAAAAATCAATTATTTTTAGTTTTTTACCTAAAAAGTGACATTTTTTCATGTTTTAAGTTTTATATAGTTGTTATATATACACATAATTATATATATTTATATTTTTTATAAATATTTAATTTAATTTCTTTTGGAACTCTCACTTTTCAAGTCTATGTATCTTCGTTCCTATTACGTCTGTTCAATTTTTTTTTTTACATTTTAAACCTCAAAATTTTATTATTTTATTAAAATGAACCCTTTGTGGACGAAAACTATTAGTCTAACTTGAATCAAGTCAATATCTTTTTTTTATATGATACTACTATGCCGGCATACATTATTATATAAATTTATCATGTCATATTAAGCCATTTATCATTAGTAACTAATAATTTTCATCCATTACAGAGTTATTTTAACCTAAAACAAAACGTTAAGACTTAAAAACAAATAAAAGACTAAAGTGATTATCCACTCGAATGTTAGGGATTTTTTAATATTATTCCCAAAATATTTTACAAGTTATCATAAGCTTGAATTGTAGTATAAAAAATAATAAAAATATATTGGTTCTATATGATGAAAAAGGAAACAATTCATGCAATTCAATTCTAGCTTCATAAGAGCCTCACTAATTTTCCTCTAAGCCTCAGATAATTAACCCAATTTTGTTTACAACAAGCCATCAATCTGGCTTAAAACAGCCCCAAAAATAAAGCTTGAACTCAATTCTGGTTCCAATTTTTTTTCACTCCAAGTAGTAAATTACGTTGTTTAGCCACGGCGGATTCCGGTGAAGTGATTGAAGTCATGGTGCTCGACTCTGAGTTGTTTTAGCCACGAGTCCGCGATACTCAGAAGCAAGATCAGTCTCTCTCGATCTTGTCCATAATTTCCCGACACCCACATGTTCCCTTGCATCTTGTATGTGGCCAAACCGAATGAAAAAAGAGCGATATCATCTCCTTCCTTTCGTTTCACCTTGAGACTCTTGATGTCATCCTCGAGATCCATATCTGTAACATAAAGGATAAACATCTTCGATAAAAAAAGGTATTTACTCATTAAATTGTAGATGAAGTTGCAAGAATTGACGACAAATTCGGATTCGAACATTATATAACCCTACCCTATCCTTTATCAAAAGGAGAAAAAGATGAAGAAAATGGAGACAACAAAGGCACCTTGGAAAGAAGATGATAAAGTATGGTAAGTAAGGAAGCATGTGGACAAGTCCTTAATGTTCCTTCCCATGGGAATGTGATAAATTGGGTACCTGTAATCATCCAAATCAAATAATAATTTCTTGTCAATACTATCATATACTATATACACAACAATAAACGTAATTTTTTTAAAATTTAAGGATGTAAAATTTTAGATGATATGAAATTAAATCATCAACTAAAAATACAAATAAAATACATAAACTATGTACTCTTAGTGTATATACAATGAGAATTCTAAACAAGACCCATAGGAGCGGTCGCACAGGAGGAGCTCAAAATTTTGATAAACTATATTCATTAAATGATGTTAATCTCGAAATTCATTATAAAATTTAAAAAATACTCTTAACAAAGATGAGTTATAATTGGTAAAATGTTATAATTATTTCTTAGATATGATAATTGATTATAAAATCTTATTGACTATTCTTATTATTATTGTTTATATAGAACTAATGAAGTTCTCGACAGATTCTAAGGTTAAAATTTGCTTCTTCGAATTATATTTTAATAAATTATACATGTACCCCTGTGTATATGTGTGTCAAGAAAGAGTAACATTAATCACTCGAAAAAAGATTTTAATATATATGTAAACGATATGTTATACATCCTATCATATAGGAATAGTGACCATGTGACTTACACGTGTGTGCATATATACAATGAAAGAGGGATAGATATACCATGCAACTGCCATCCAACTAGCTGGAGAGAGATCTACACTCCTCAATGACATCAAACCGGGGGATCTTTTTGATAATTCATTAATCTGTAAAGGGATTTGAAGATATTGAAAAGTGGTAAATAATGGTTTTGGTCCCTCGATTATACTTGAATTTCAGATTTAGTGTATACATGATGGAGAAAGATAAAAGCTACCTTATCCATGAGTGGAACTCTTCCATAAGGGGTAGTTCTCTCGAAATATTGGAAATAAAGGTAACCCAACCTATTGTTCACATGGCAGAGGCTGTCTTGGTCGGAGCCACCGTCCTCCGACGAGCCACCGTCCCACCTCCATAACTCGCTTTCATCACTGTACGAATCAGTAAACGAGTCCCTCTCGCCATCACCCGACTCAGTCTCTTCCCTGTCAAAACAAGTCCAAGCCCAAGATTTCATCGGATTCTGCTGATATCTTGATCGATGAAACGGGAAAACAAACAATTTCCGTACCTTAATCCATTGACTGAAGAATTTCCGGTGAATATTTGAACGGCGGAGAGATAAGGAACGTAGTACTGAACTAATGTTTCGCCGTTGTTCAACCCGATTGGAACACCGGCGCCGTACGCACTCCATTCGTCGTAACAGTTCCAAAGATCACCCAATGTGAAATACTCGACTGTTTCTCTCTCCGAAGGGTGCCATAATCGATTAAGATTCCTAATCTCGCTCTGCAGATGAAAACCATGGTTAAAAACTGGAAAAAGAAGAAGCTCTAACAGGGATGAATTTGGTAAATTCTCAAACCTTGGGGAGGAACTGGGATTTGACTGTGGGTGTTGTGGAATGGAGGAAACAATCGAGGTTCGATTGCATTGACCCAGAGTCGAAAATCATGACGATTCCAACAAACACGACTGAAAACGCCACCCAACCACGATTTAAATCTATGTTTGGGAAAGAGGAAAATGAAGGAAAAAAACAGAGGATTTTCTGAGTTCCGATATTCGGAAACCCCAAAATTAAGGAAATATAAATCTTGGTAGTTGATAATGTCGTTTATTTTCAACCCTTTTTCTCCGGGAAACAGAATCGAAACAACAGGCGAGGATTTATAGGATTCAACTCTGTTTTTCTTCTGTTTTCCTGTAATTTTAAACTTCAAGAAAACTCAAGGTTTTGATCAACAATGAAGAAACAAATTCCGTTCCCATTCAACAGAAAGAAAGACAACAGAAACCCATGAATTCTGGATCTTTTAACTTACACACAGAAGATTTCTATAAGAAGAAGAAACGAAAAACAGAGCAACACGAGAAAACTATAGGAAAAACTTCTTCATCTTCTGGAACAGAACGTCTAGAAAACTAGAGGAAGAAAGAAGTAGACGCTGAATAATATAATAATTTATGCATAAATAATCTATATTGATTTATTTGATAATTTAATTCTGTAATTATTTTTAATTATTTTAGGGTTATATTATTGATTTGATTTATTTTAGAACTTTAAACATTTTTATAGATAATATTTATTTGATTTTAAATAGATTATAATTAATTATATCTTAAAAAAAGTGTATTTAATTAATTATATTCCTAAATTTTAAATTATAAATATATAAACATTAAACTTAAACCTACGTCTTAACCATAAACTTGAACATTAAACTTTAAACTTTAAACATTAATTTTATACCCTAAACTTTGAATAATAAACCTTAAACTTTAAACATTAATCCTAAACTCTAAATTCTAAACCTTAATTATCAAAGCTTGAACCAAAACCTTAACTACTGAACTCTAAACTTGGATATAAACATGAACCCCTAAACCTAAATTTAAACTCAATCCTAAACCTTAAACCTAAACTCTAAATCATAAACTATTTTAGGTGAATATTAATTATATTAAGTATATTTTTTAAGAATATAATTAATTATGTTCTATTAGATTCTATTAAATAAATAAAATAATCATTAATTATAAAAAATTATTAAGTCTTTATTAACAACTCTTAGTGGAGTCAATAGTAAAATTCATTATTTTATTAAGATGAAGTAATTTTAGTCATTAAATTTAATAAATTTCTCAATTTAATGTTTAATATTTTAATTATTGACAAGGATTAAAATATAAATATCAAAATTTAATTTTATTGAAATAATATGAATATTTTTGACTTTTAATATAACATATAATACTTAGTATCATGCAAGAAATAATTTGACTTTCAAAACTAATAAAAATTTAAGATTTAATTATTAACTTATATCCCTTATTAAATAAAAAGTACAAACTTTCTTTTCCAAAATTAATAATTTAAAAAGCGGAATTTATTAAATATTTCCCAAATAATCTTATAGTATTCTTTGATCATATAATCAAATCACCTAACTAAAATAAAAAACTAATAAAACTTTATATAAAAAAGGAATATTTATTTATTTATTTTGATTGGTTCAACTTTTTGGGTAAGTTTTATTGTCTATTTACCTTAGAAATGATTCACTCATTAATTTAGAATTCACAATTAATAAAGGTTACCTTTAATTTACTTTGTTGTAATGAAAAAATTATAAAATATTTCATATCTATAAATGCTTGCGGCAAAAATTTTACTTAAATATGGTATTTATTTATTTATTCTGTTAAATATGGTACAAATCATTTTATTTCCTAAAAATATTGTACGGTAAACAATATATTAAAGTCGGACTCATTAGAATAAAATTATAAATAGTGATTGAATTAAAAAATGTTAGGCAAAAATATAATTTTAACCCTTAACGTTTATAATTTTTACTATTTTGGCCCTTATTTTTTTTAGAAATTTAGCCACTAACTTATATCTTTTTGATAAATATCCTATTTTTAACTAGTATGTTAACAAGATCGTTAAAAATTTAATGATGATGACATGTCATATGTGTAACGATCAGGGTTTCCCGTATCCGAGTGTCGGGTTAACCTATGGTTTTGGGTTAGGTTCTTGTGGTTTGGGCCTTTGTTTTGGGTTGCCTTGAGCCCAAGTGTTGGTTTAGGGCCTTTTTGGTCCTTTCTTGTGTGGAAGACAATGAGGGGATAGAGGTTTAAACTTTCTCTGCAAAACAGAGAAGTGAGGTCACCATTTCTTCCTTTTGTTTTCACCCATCCTTCACCTAGTGTCACGGGGTTAGAGTTTTCGCGCAGGGACTTCTACCCGTGCGGCACCTCGGGTCTCTCTCATGCCCGAGGATCAGCCTTAACGATCTCCGATGCTTACTGGTTTCGCCCTCCCATGGGCTCATCAGGGATGCAGGAATAGCTCCCGACCAGTGTGGTGCACGATCAGCGCGCCCATCCCAAATGGGACGGCTGCTCGGCACGTACTACACTCTTAATGCTATCCCGCACCCAAGCTTTAAGCACAACCAGAAAGCATCCCGCTCGGTCCCGCGTAGTTACGACCAACGGTCCGTGACATTCTCCTCCACCCAATTCATGCACGTCCTCGTGCATGGGGAGGAAACTCTTTCCCTCTCTAAAATGTACCAAGAACTAGTGTGCAATTCTCCCAAACTGACCCACTACCTGGGGTCGCCCTCCTTGGGCAAAGGTCTCTCTGCAATCACCTCATGGCCACTCGCCACTTTACCGAGGTGTCCCATTGCATTTCGATCAACCGAAGAACTTTTACTGCGGCTTCCTATCTACCCGTCCTCATCTCTAGAGGAACCACTTGTGAACACCCACTTCTCTTGGGGTGCGAGCTAACGCGCTTGTCCACCTGACTCGCTCCGCAGCACATGGGACGCTTGGCAAGCCCAACAGCTAGCACACAGCCTCGCTCTGATACCACTTGTCATGGGGTCAGAGTTTTCGCGCAGGGACTTCTACCCGTGCGGCACCTCGGGTACTTTTGCATACCCAAGGATTAGCCTTAACGATCTCCGATGCTTACTGGTTTCGCCCTCCCATGGACTCATCAGGGAAGCGGGGACAGCTCTCGACCAGTGTGGTGCACGATCAGCGCACCCATCCCAGATGGGATGACTGCTCGGCACGTACTATACTCTTAATGCTATCCCGCTCCCAAGCTTTAAGCACAACCAGAAAGCATCCCGCTTGGTCCTGCGTAGTCACGACCAAAGGTCCGTGACACTAGCAACCACCAAGAAAATGAGCTATCTTTTGGTTTTCAAGTGGGAATATCGTTTTAGTGGTGAAGGGTAAGTTGTAAAGGGGTTTGTGATCTACAAAACAAGGTAAGAAAGTGTTACTTTGATGAGGATGAAGGTTTAAGTGGGGGTTAGGGTGTAATCCAGGAATGAGGTTTTGGGGGTTGTTTCTATATTTTTCTTGATGTTTTTAAGAGTTAAAAACATCCCTTGCAGTGTTTAAGAGTTGGGTTTATCCCCTTCTTGTAGATAAAGAAGTTGGAGAACCATCATCAAGTTTAGGCAAAAGAAAGAGCTTGGAAGTGTGAGATCGTGTTTGGTTACTGTTTTTGCAATAGGTTGGTACTACCAACTCATCTCCTTATCATTCACATCATGGTAGTATGTATGACATATAGATTTGGTGCATGTGTGCTTGATTTAGCTTGGTAAGCTTTAATGGTGGGATTTGTGTTAGTATGTTTAATGGCTAGAAATTAGTGTTAAAACACTTTAAAGAATCATAATATTAAGTAAGAATGCCTTAGAATCGTTTAGATTAAATTTAGGAATAACCCTTAAAATTTTCTAAGTGAAATTTGCAGTTTCGTGCAGGGGTATCGATACCGGTGGCCCGTGTATCGATACCCTTGAGAGAAAATTTGGCTTGGTGAGCAAGAGTATCAAACCATGTTTTGATATCGAATCCTCTAGTGGCATCTCCGGTTCGATGTTGGTATCGAATCTGGAGGGCCTCCGTGGTTGACTTTTGAGCCCTCTTTGGATGGGTATCGATGCAGCCTGTTTCGATATCTTTGTGTAATCTTGCCAAGTTTGAGTAGAGAATTGAGTTTGGTGATTGTAATAAATAGTCCCCTTTAATCTTAAAAGTGTAAAATGGATTGTTAAACCAAAATCAATAATTATAACCCTGAAAGACTAAATTGAGATAATCTTAATACGCCTTGTTGTGCTAAGATCCTAGGTGGATCGTTTGTGTGGTTTGAGTCCTTGTTTCATGGAATCCGGATATCAAAAAATGTTGCAACATGTCGAAGATCATCCGATGTAACATTCCGGATGATGATTTGATGACCATCCTGAATGTAGGATCCCTATGCTGTGTGGACGTGGGCCTCATTCGAAGATACTCTATGTGACATTTTGAGTATGGGATTTGGAGGATCCCAATAATGTGTAGACGGGGGCCTCAAATCCCGGATGTAGTATCCTGATGCTGTGTGGATGCGAACCTCATCCTTGAGGATGAGATCCTGATATTGTATGGATGCGGGCACTACTCGTAGTGTAGGATCCCGATGTTGTGTGGACGCGCCTTGTGTTGTTTGTTTTGATATGTATATGCTGTATACGTCAGTATACATTCATTAATGCCATATGGTAGGCAAACATATTAGATACTCATATTATGTACGATATTTATATGTTTTGTTTCACTGCTTATGATATGCATGATGTTGGCCGAGTTCGGCGTACCCACTGAGCTTTTGTAGCTCAGCGTTTCGAAATGTGTTTTTGTGCGTATGTTAGGTGAAGCGGGTTCGGGGGAGCACCATCGAAGTTTGGATTTCAGCATCGATCGTGTTGTCAGAGTACATTTATTGGATTTAGTGGACTAGTACTATGTTGAACCCTATATGTTTTGTAACTCTATTTATTTAATTTGGATCGAATATTTTAAATAGTCTGTAATACTTTGAAGCTCCGATTATTTTAAACCATTTTAGGCTTATGTTTTAACTCGTACGAATTTTATGAATTACATTTGGACTTGGATTTGTTTTAAATTTTGAAATATAGGTTTTGGATCGGAGGCCCAATATGACACCGGGTCGAGGGTGTTACAATATGCATATGATAATATATTTTAGATGACATGATATCTAACTTATCAAATACACATATATATGGAATATAATTTTATTCCAATATAAAATAATTAAAATTTAAATAAAATATTAAAAACTAATTATTTTTAAAATAAAAGGCTATTAAAAATTCTCAACTCTAACTACGATAAAATCAAAATCTTATCTTAAAAAATTAATTAATTTTAAATACATATTTTTTTAAGATAAGATTTTGATTCTATCGTAGTTAGGGTTAGAAATGCTTATTAGCCTTTTATTTTAAAATTAATTAATTTTTAATATTTTATTTAAATTTTAATTATTTTCTATTTTATATTAGAATAAAATTATATTTCGTATATATATTTGATAGGTTAGATATCATGTCATTTAAAATATATTACCATATGCATATGACATGTCATCATTGTTAAATTTTTAACGGTAGTCATCTTGCTAGTTAAAAAATAAGATATTTGTAAAAAAAATATAGGTTAAGGGTTAAATTTATCCTCAAAAGAATAAAGGTCAAAATTATAAAAATTATAAATGTTAAGGGTTAAAATTATCTTTATGCCAAAATGTTATTCAAAGTTAAATCACTTTTTCAAAGTTGAATTCTAATGAGTCCAACTTCAATGTTACTGTTCAAAGTATAATATTCTAGAAATCAAAATGACTTGTGTCATATTTATAGAAAAATTAACAATGATATTTAAGTTCTTTTACCGTTGGCTGCATGTAACACCTTCGACCCGGATGTCACATTTGGCCTTCAGCCCAAAACCCGTATTTCAAAAATTTTACTTCAAAAGCCCGATCAACAAGTCCAAAACCAATATAAGTCTAAATCCGTCATAAGTCCATAAATTTTAAACCATGTAAAAACAAATAGTTCCAAAAGTAAGAAGCTCCAAATAGTACAACTAAGAAAAAAAGATTCGACTCAAGCTCAAATAGAACAGAGTTACAAATTACATATAGGGTCTTACAAGTACATGGCTCATTACATTTAATAAATTGTACTCTAAAACAAAGTCGATGCTAAAACCAACCACGATGGTGCTCCTTCGAAATGCTGAGCTATCAACTCAGTGGGTATTACGCCACTCGAACCACATCGTACATATCATAAATAAAGTTATGATACATGTATGATGTCATGGCATGAGAGCAAAAACGCTACCATATTCGCTTAAACACAAGATATCATGTATGTATATTTTCGGCACACAACATATACATATCAAGAGAAATCTACATAATATCTCATAATCCATAATATATATATAGGTAATGCGGCCCATGAACACTAAGCATCGAGATCATACACTACGAGAAGAGCTCGCGTCCACTAAGCATCGAGATCTCATACTCTAAGGATGAGGCTCGCATCCACTAAGCATCAGGATCCTATATCCATGCTTGGAATGGTCCATCAAGCATCTTCAAATAGGGCTCGCATCCACTAAGCATCGAGATTCTCCATTCAGTATGATCTTCGAGTATTGCAACAACACTTTATTCATATATATAAGGTGTCCGGATTCACCACATAATGTCATATCAATAGGTAACCCATCAGCACACAACAAGGTTCCTAGGTTACCACACAACATAAAATTCACCGATACCTTATTGGTTACTAACACTATTTAATTATCCATCATTTACTAAGTGATTAGACAATTATCTTATGAACGAGATTGGAATGTCAACTTCTTAATTTTTAGCATTCATTTTGCATCTTTGGAGACCCTTAAGATCCCTTACCCCGAATTATAGAATCCCAGAACGAAGGTATTAATTTTTACAAAAATTACCCAACGAGTATTGATACCTCGGTACGACACCCAGTATCGAAACGTCTCCAACGCGTACCGATGCATCGTTACATTAAAAGAACCCAAAACAACCTCAAAAATTCAATCTCGAACTATACCTTGCAACCTCTCTAAAACTCTCCCCCCAAACTTAGCAACCAATACATTGTTTTGTAGATCTTCCAAAACTCTATAACTTCTTCTCGAGCTCAAAAATATGATTCCTAACATAAACTCCAAAGATTAAACTTTTTGCAAGTTTTTTCTCTTGCAAGGAGAAAGGAAGAAGAAAACAAAAGCAAGACAACCTCACCCATAACCAACTCTACAGAAAATTTACTTCCCTTCCTCTTTTTTGTCCTTAATTAGATGATTACCAAAATGCTCCTCACATAAACTTTGTTGGACCAACAACCCACTTAATACACCTAAGTCCAAGGCCTAACAATGGCCCAGTGGATCCTTAAAACCCAACCAACGAAGCCTAAATGTCTCAAGTTCAATGTATTATGTATACAAAAATCATTATTGAAAGATTCACCCATTAAAATTATACATATGACGTATATTAGTTCGGATAATCAAAATAAAATCTTAATAATATTAAAAAAAACAACTAATATATATTATCATATAATTATACCAAACAAACTCGGTCAATCATCACCCATAAAATTGCTTGTCAATCGCCCTTGTATGTTACCCGAAACCCAATCCTGCAACCTAGTCACGTAAAATCTTTGTATGCTCGGTCGAACTAAGCATTCCCATACCTTCATCGCCCTTGGACACAGCCACAAGACGTGATCGAGGTCTTCATCACCTTTGGTTGCATATTACACACGCACTACTTGGCGCTATAAAGCGGTAAATTCATAAATTTATTTAAGAGTAAATACATATAAAATTTTAAAATTTCAGAGTGGGTACAAAACGTAAACATTACAAAAAATTATAAATTAATTATTAAAATTAAAAAAATTAAGGATAAATATGTGAATTTTGAAAAATTTAAATATTATAAGTTATTTTTTATGATTTTAGACAAATTTTAACACTTGCAAAATAATATATCTTTTATTTAAATTCTTAAATAAAATATACAAACTTATTTATTAAGCATCGAAACTTAAAATTTATATTTTTAACCGTACTTTAAATATATTGTACCAGACTCATTCATGAAATCAGTTTTGTTTTAAATTAATTTTCTAGTAAATTATTTGCAAAGCACGTTTGAATTAAGGATTTAAAAATGTCTGTTTAATTTATGGTTACAAATTTCACATATAAACTAATAAGATGTCGGTCCATTGCCAAAGAGATTACTGCGAAAAAAAAATATTTATGGTCGGTTAATTATATCGTTTAGTGTAAATGATTGGTTAATTTTTATAATAAAGATATATAATATTAAAAACTCGTAACCTCTAAAAACAATAACGTTCCTTTAACCATTTAGCTCAAAGGATTTATGGCTTAAATATAATTTTAAAAGATTTATAATGTACAATATAAAATATTTATGATCGGTTAATCATATCGTTTAGTGTAAATGATTGGTTAATCTTTGTAATGGTTACTGAATTTTGTTAACTATAACCTAACCATTATTGTAAACTTTTAATCGTTGACAATTTACCATTAAAATATAATTAATCAAACGTTCGATTATATGTTAATTTATAATTTACTATAATATTTTTAAAAATAAAAAATAAATATTTCAAAAATTCATAAAATAATCGAGCTTATAAAACAAAATCGTAAGGTAAATAAAAATTTTACGAGTTAATATATATCGTAAAAATTCATAATCGTAACCATAAGTATTAACTATCAATTTCAACGATTCGGTTAACAAAATCATTTAGTCTTAACAATTCAATTATTTAATCTATAAAATATAACAATTATATCGATTAACGATTACGGTTAATGATTATGATTAATTATACACATCCAGGGACAAAACTACATGGGGGTGGATAGGGTCAATGGCGCCCCCAGTCCGAAAGAATTTTTTTATGAATTTGCCCTCTACTTCTAAGTATTTATGTTTTGCCCTCCTCAACCCCAAATCTTAACTCTGTCCCTGTACACACCTCTAATGTATTAGCGTAGTGGCTACCGAATTAACACATTATTTATAACCAAGGATGAACGCAAGGGTCCGAAGAGGTGGTCGATCTCTTAAAAATTTAAAATTTATATATAATTTAATTTTTGATTATATATAATCTATTAAAAATATATTTTTGTCATCTTTAAAATTTTATAGATTTATTCTCCAGCATAAAATTACGTATTTATTTGAGTTTATAATCATTGTGTCATCTTTAAATTTTTGTCATTAAAAAATTTAACAAACCCTACTGATTGTATTAATCTCCATGGGGCATCACATCTTAGATGCAATTATCCAAAAAAAATCCAATTCCATCGCAAAATATTATATAAAATAAATATATATTATTTGTTTTTAAAATAATTATAGTTTAATATATAGTTATAGTTTTTTTATTTTTTATTATATATCCTTACTTTGTAAAAAAAATATTCATACACGAATCTTCTAGGATGAATATTATTATTATTATTTTTAATTGTTTATTAGATTTAAATAAGTATGGACGGATCAAAAAATTTAGATTTGATAGTTCATTGACCAACAATAAATACAATCACGTATAGAATGAGCGTAAATTAAATAAATTATTAAAATTTACATTTAAAGTCATAAAAATATTAAAATAATAAATTACAATAATCTAATAAATATTGAAAAATTAAAGTAAAAATTTGTTAGACTTATTTTGATTTTAATATAACTTAAGTTTAATTTCCAAGAATTGATTTGTGAAAATTTATAAAGTAAATTTCTCGAAATAAATTTATCAAAAGCTCGATTCAAACTTGTCAAAACGATTTATAAAATGAAAGTTTCGAAACTGTCCCTTAAGGTTTTGAAACCTCTCATGATATTTTTTTGTAAGGTTTTTAAACCTCTAATAAAAGTTTCGAAACATATGTGCAAGTAAAAATTTAAAGCTCGACTTTATGATTTTCCAACAGCTCCAAAACATCCCAACGACTATAAACGGATAAAATATAATTTCACACTATAAAAGCAAATTTGAAATACTTGAAGATGGTTAGAGAAAACATCTAAGAAATATGATAAAAAAAAATAAGTCCAAATATCTAATTTTCCTTTATCTTGTATGTGGTCTTAAAGAGAGTGATTTTATTATAAATCTTTAATTCTCTTGTGAGCTTAAATTGTGTAAATATCTATATTTGTGAGGTATTTAGTTTATCAAACAAATCTCTTTGTTAAAAGAGAGGTTCTAGTTTAACCTTAGACAAAATTTATAGTTGATTCTATCTTAAACAAGTTCGAAAGATAGGGTTGTAACAGTTTCCTCCTTAGTCTTGAAAATGGGACGAATTCTTACTGATTTGGTTAAAATCCTTAGTTGTGTGTTAAGGTAGTGGATGTAGGCGTGACCGAACCACTCTTAAAATATTTGTGTTCATTGTCTAACTCTTTCGATTTTAGAAAATTCAACGAAGCATCAAAACAGCCCTCTTAACGATTATCAAGGATCGATTAAAGCTTGCGCATCAAGCCTTTAAAAATATAATAAAATAATAATAATAATAGAAAAGTAAAATAAAACAATGAAATAATAAAAGTGATAAAAATAAAAATAATCATAAAAAATATAATACAATAGAAGAGAAAATATATTAATAGTTATAATAATTGTGTATTAACTATCTTAATAACAAAAAATTATACCATCGGTAAATTTCGTCACATCATTCAAATGATCAATCAATCAAATGCATTCGTTTAATATTTATTTTTTATTTCATTTTTTTATCAAGTGAATCTTCACTTGATAAAATTCATTTTAAACTTAATTTATAGTAAATATTAGTGAAAATTTATTTGATAAAAAAATTATATAAAAATAAAATAAAATGAATATATTTGATTGGTTGGTCCTATGGATAATATGACGGAAATGAACCGAGATATAATTTTCTATAATAACTGTGTTTTATAATAATATAATAAAAGGTTTATAAAAATAACTATACAATAAATAAAACAAATAATAAAAATAAAATATCAAGAGATTTAATTGAAAGGAAATATAATTTAAAATTATCAAAATAACATGCAATTATGTAAAATTGTATTAAAGTGGATAATGTACTACTAACCAAATTACCCATCAACACTATTAAAACTGTATTAGTCTTCATTTTTATTATTTGGTTAATTTATATAATAATTATTTGGTTAATTTTGAAGTTTAAGTGTCTTAAGGTTATTAAAAAGGAATACCAAAGTATTAAAAGCGATAAATATTAGGTTTAAATTTGTTATTATGTCAAAAATATCATAGATTGATAATTATTTAAAAATTTAGACTCATATTTGAGTAGATTTTTTTAAATAATCTAGAGGTAATTTTAAGATAGTATATATTCATGCATATTGTTAGTTATTTGACAATACATATACATTACTCGACCCGAGCTATAAAAAAATAATTTTAAAGATTTAATTTAAAAAAAAATAATTTTAAGGGAATAAATTGTAAAAATTTATAACTTTAAAAAATAAAAATAAATAAATAATTAATTCTAAAAACTTAATTATAAAAAATATATAAAAATAAATATTATTATAAATATTCTTAAAAAATTAAAAAAAATATATATATATAATTAATCTCAGATCGAAATTTTCATCATAAAATAACCTTATCCAACTTCACTATTACCAAAAACTTAACTTAACCTGACCTAAACTTTATTTTTAATTAAAAATTTTATTCGATCAGATCGAATCAAAATCCAATCAAATTGGATAAAATATCCATCCATGTTACAGTAATATTTGTTTTAGAGTATACTTACAATCATTAAATATTGATCGTTCAATTATTGTATTGATATTACTGATGCTCGAAAGCGGTTATCTTTAAAAATAACAAATGTTACCTTAACGTTGGCGCTCCTATTAACCTCTTTAAGTTTTCTTCAAAGGGATATTTCAGGTGCCCCTGCTCCCGTCAGATAGGTGTTTAGGTAATAACCTCAACTCCTTTATTCTAAAAACGTTCGGAATAATGTGATAATATATTAGAAAAATATATATTTTTAAAAATGATACATGAAATTAACATTTTTTTAATATTAATAAGTTAAACATTTAAATTTTATAAAATAAGATTATGATTTTATTTTTTGAGAATGAGAAAATAAAATAAAATCTAACTTTTTAGTACAAAACATTTGTAGCGACCCTCTTTGAAATTGAGATTTAGAAATAAAGGATCGCTAGTGGTAAAACTAGGTCAAATTTAGAAAATTAGGGATCAAATTAAAATATTGATTGAAAAAGAGAATTTTAATTTAAAAAGGAGAAATTTGAAAATTAGATTAAAATTAGGGTTTTAAAGGATTAGGGGTTTAAAAAAGGCTTTTGAATTTAGGGATTTAAAATCTGGGGAAGGAAACTTTAAAGAGGAATTAGGGTTTAGAAAGGATTTAATTGAAAACTGAGAATTTTGGGATTTAGGAAAATAATTGGAAATATTTAAAAATGAGTTTAACATGGTTAAAAAATAAATTAGGGAAGAATGGGAAATAATTTGAAAATTATTTGAAAAAAAACTATTTAAAAAAATAAAGGGAGTCGCCACCGGCCACTTTGGTAGGCCGGACACCGTAAAAACTGGAGATTCGAAATGATTCGGGTTCGAGAGTCGGTTACGGTTTAAAACGGTATTATCGTTAAAAACGCCCAAAAATTGGCACATTTATCAAAATAACCGCTTAATTAATCTTGGATTTTTTGGATTAAAGTGACGTTTAAATTAACGTTTGTTTAAATATTCGAATTAAGTTTTATTTTTACCGTGTCTTTATTCGAAGGCAACGCATACACCGCGACCACTACGTTGGAACATGGGCCCGTTACGACCGAATAGAGACGTAATTAATTAGGTTGATTAATAAAAGAGTACAAACTACCATAACCGTATAAACTACCATATGCCTATTTAAACAAATAAGTAAAATAAAACACATAATAGACAAAGTGAAATATAAAAACAATGATAAAATGTAAGAAGTAAAGGTAAAAAAAAAAATAATAAAAATAAAAGAAACAAGGATTAAGGTAAATAAAGACATGATTAAAAGGCTAAAATAAAATAAAATAAAATACTGGAAATGACAAAAATCTAAGAAAAATCAAATTTAAAATCAAAATCAAAAGAAAACAAATCTTTGTGATTGAACAATGATCAAATTTAAAAGATTTAAAATCATCCAGGCCCCTAAAACAAAATTTTAAAGTGAGGAATGACCTGAAAGTAGACCTCTAAGCACGGAGGGACTGAAAGAAAATAAAACCAATTTTAAAACAAGATTATAACTGCAATAGTGACTAAAATAAAAAGCCAAGCAAAGTTTCGAGGACCGGGGAAGTGATTTAAGAGACACGGAGGTTTTTATTTTGTTATTGAACCATTTTTAAAATGTTTACTGAGTATAAAACTCACTTTATTTCGTCAAAACACCCCTTTTACCATTTGTTTTAAAACTGAAATGATAAGGAAGAAGAAATCCTCTTCTTGTTCATCAGAAAATGATGAACACCAAAGGTGTTCATCTTTGAAACCCAAAAACCGTCGTCATTCCCAGATTCCGACGTGAAAACCACCACGTCGGCCACCGAGGTGAGTTTGAAAACCTGTTTTCTTCCCCCTTGTAGAAACTTACCCCGATTCAAACACTAAAATCAAAACAAAATCCTTCCTTTTGTCGTGAAAACAGTACCGAAAATGACCCTTTTTGCTTTTGAAACCAAGAGAGAAACAAACCCTTCTTCTAGTATCGACTCACCACGGCGACCCGAAGGCCAAGAGTTTATTGTCGAGTCCGAAGACGAGGGAAGGAGAAGGGAAGAGCCGACCAGCGACTAACCCTTTCGAAGGTAAAAAGACCCCCCCTTTTATTATACTCGATGCATGCAAGGCGAAAAAAAGAGAGGTTATTTACCTTTGAAAATATTGGTTCTATTGATTGATTTTTTTGAATGGGGGAACCCAATCCCTTACAAAAGTTGTTCTCTCGGTTTAAATAATTGTTCAAAAAATACATCAAAAAGAAGAAAAAAGCTTCTGAAATCTCTGTGAATATGGGTGTTTGATCTCTGATATTGTCTCTTGGTTCCCTCTGATTTCCTCTTTGGTTTGTTGGTTTATTTCGGCCGAATCGTACTCTGAATTTCTGCATTTTTGTCGTTCATGTTGGCCTTTGAAATCCATTATATTTTTTTGTCGAATTTTTGAAAGGTTTGTCGATTTTCATTGTACGTTCTGACTTGGATTTTTGTTTGCATGTGTGTTGTGTCGATCGGAGCAATGAGTGGACCATCGGAAGGACGTCGGACGGCAACCGACGGGAGCCGAATGGTTGACTGGAAGCTGAGGAGACTCCCGCGTGCAGCGCATGCGCGAGTGAGGGCACTGAACGGGCGCGCGTGGCGCGTGCAGAGAGCTGAGGGGTCTTTCTCTGGTGTGATCCCAGCCGTTAGATCTAATCTCAGATCTAACAGCCGAGATTCTGTTGCGTATCAGACAAAAGACAGAGATTAATTAGGGTTTTATGGTTTATCCAATTAGGGTTGTTGTAATTAAAAACGGGCCTTGTAACCGGTTTGGGCTCTTGCAAATATAATTCTGGACTTATGTTTTATTTAATTGGGCTTGTATTTATTATAAAAACGGGTTTGTATTTTTGGACTGTTAAATAATAAAAACAAGTGGACTATTATTTATAATCAGTTTGGGTTTTATTTAATCTGTGTTATAATATTATAATAATAATAATAATAATAATAACATAAAATACCAAATAAAAAGTAGTAATAATAATAATTGAAACCCGAAAATTAAAGGGGAAAAAGGGTTAAAACGAAAGTAAAGTAAGAAACAAAAACAAAAATAAAAGTATTAACATTGTGCAAATTTTTTTAGATTTTTTCTTCTCTTTTTTAATATAAATATATATGTAAAAAAACATAATATTTTGGTTTTGGATGACATATATACATTTTAAAGTTGAAAGAAAAACATATTTACAAAGTTAAAATAAAACAATTAGCATAATAACATCTATAGTATTTTTTGCAATATTTTTTCTTTTTTCCGAAGTATATTAATATATTAATATTTTTGTGTTTTCTGTTTAATGATTACAAGCCTATTACTCGAATAAAAATTAAAATTAAACCTAAGTTTGAACTCCGGATAAAATTAGTGATTACAACATTAAAATGATATATAATAAAACTCATTAAAATTTTATAAAATAAACTAACTTTTTCATGTAAAGATATATTCAATCAAGAAATTATTTTTGAAGTACTTAGGGGTGTAAAATTAAAAAAAATTAAAAGGTGCAAAATTGGATTATCAATAGAAAGTATAAAGAAAAGAAAAAACATAAAGATAATTTTCACCCTTAACGTTTACAATTTTTATCATTTTGGTCCTTATTCTTTTTTTTTTTTATAAATTTAACCATTGACCTATGTCTTTTTAACAAATATCTCATTTTTTAACTAGTATGATGATTGGACTGTTAAAAATTTAACGATAGTAACATGTAATATACATGTGATAATATATTTTAAATGACATAAAATCTAACCTATTAAATATATAAATATATATAGAATATACTTTTATTCCAATATAAAATATAAAACAATTAAAATTTAAATAAAATATTAAAAATTAATTAAATCTAAAAAAGGTTACTAAACATTCTTAACCCTAACTAAACTAAAAGATCTTTATAGAAACCCTAAACCTCCGATTTAGATTAAACACTAAAATACCTAAATTTTAAACTAAAATAATAAAAACTCAATTGATTAGTATTAAAATCATTTATCTTTAATTCACCGGTAATAAACTCTACAAAGCCCTTCCTTTTCGGATTATGTACTAAGATATTAGTTTGTTTTAAAATCTAATTTACTCCTTAAACTTATAGACTTTGAACTCAACTAGTTTAATTTATAAAAATATAGTTTATGATCGAGCTTGAATTAATTAGGTTACAAATTTGTAATATGTGTCGATAAGTAGAACTTATAAAAGTGTAAATATATTTTAGCTAAGATAGCTATCTACAATTAGTTAATTGTAGTTAAGTAAAATCTATACCGATAAAAATATGTTTTAGTTAAGTTAACTATCATTAGATAATAAAATATAATTAAATTTATACTAGTGCAAATATATTCCGATATTGCTTGTGTTTCTTTGCTTACATATACAAATATTAGTCAAAGCTTTCATCCCTTCCTCCCGAACCATATGAGAGTGGTGCAACAATAGATATTCCTCTTGATACTCATTCTACCAAGGTATCCTAAAACTTTCCAGTTATTTAATGGGCTATAATAATGGTTCTAAAGCCTGCTCTTGATAATTTCTGTCTTGTCAACTTTAGGATGTCGAAGGAAAGGAGAAAGAACTTCAAGCAAAAGAGGCTGAACTAAAAAGGCGAGAGCAGGTAATTTTTGTTGTCTGCTTGAAATTGAACTAGGCTAGCTGGTGAAAGATAAATCTCATTATGGGTGAGTAAAACTCAATTCGATTCGAGAAAATCGAAAATTTTTACTCGAATTGAGGTGAAAACTCGATTTGTTCTAACTAACACAAAATTACATATGTTCGGCTCGAAAAAATTTCAAATAAAGCTTGAGTTATAAAATAGAAATTTGAATAACTCGAATTTAAATTTTTAAACAAATTTTAATTCAAATGTCACTTTAAATCAAAAAATTCAGAATTAATTAAGCGGTTGTAAAATTAAAATTGATTTTGATATAACAATTATGTATAAGGACTATTCTGCAATAAATTTTTAAGTCCCTAAATCAAACTTAGCTTCCTTAGCGTATCCATTTCGCATTCTTCTGGTGTTTGCTGAGTCGTTTTCGTCATTCAATGAGTCACATCGAGACCAACCCTTTCGCCAAGTAAGAGGTCAATCCTTTCGCCGTAAGTTCCTTTCCTCCTCCTATCCGACTTTCCTTGCCCTTTTCTCCAGATTTGATCGTCATGTTTTGTTGATTCAGGTGACTCGTTGATTAAATTTCTTGATCTGTTTCCTCTCCGCCGCTAATTTGAATTATTTACGTTAGAATTAATCGATTTCCAGATAGGATTTCTTGTATTCAATAATGTAGCTATAGTAAAAGTGTTCGTCCTTTCTGTTCTCTTCTTCTCTTTCATTGAGCAGAAAGGAACGATTAGGAGCAAATTAATAATGTTATTTTTGAAAGATTTACTTCTCAAACGTAGACGAATTGAAATGGTGTGTCAATGGCATGGTGATTTTGTATTAGAAGAAGAAGATGATATCCATGGTATATGACATTTATTTGGTGAATATTCTTTGCTTGTTTCCCATAAAGCCTTCCAAATGTAATGGAAACTTTGTCTCTGTATAGCCTTAAAAATTACAAGCAGAGATTTAATTATCAATTTTGCTTACAAACGACATGTATGTTTCAATTTTACTTGTTGCAGGATCCATCAGTTAAGAAAGGATCAGGCGGCGGAGGCGGCAGTGGAGGTTTCTTTTTCACTACTGTGAGTACTTTTTTCTGTAGTTCCCTCGTTTCATATACATATATATGTTTGTTATTGGATGTTCAATTTTTGAAAATCATCAAACAATGGTTGCAGAATGTAACCCCTAAACCCGACTTAAAAGAAATAGGTTGAATCTAGGAAGTAATGTTTGAAAATTTATCCTTAAAAAACTAATTTTAAAAATTATACTTTAATTTAAAATAAAACCATAGTAATAACATAAATATCTCAAATGTCTCAAAGTTTATAAAGTAATAAATAATAACCTAAATAACTAAAAATAGTTTTTCTTAATAATAAAATAACTAAATAAAATCTGAGATTCTCCAAATACCGTATCGCTTAAAGTTTAAAGAACTGTAAGAGAAAAACTAAGGGGAGTAATTTAAAAAGCTTAGTGTGTCTCTAAGGTGCACATAAAAACAATAAAACACGGTTTATAAAATTATTTTTCAAGAGCAATATTAAAAAAAAATAAAATACAGTTCACATAAATAATTTTCTATCATATGTACAACAAAAATCCCAACTACAACATCAGCAATCCGAATAGAGGAGTTCCCCAAAACCCTAAACTGCAACGTCACCAATGTGAGAATGGTCTTAGGCCTTCCGAAAGGTTGTCACGGCTTCCTCCATACACAATCCTACCCATGCACACAATATGATGTAACATGATTTGAAAATCCGAAAACGACCATAATTTAAATCCGACATCATAATTTATCCAAAATCTCAATTTGTCCAAAAACACAAATTCACAGGATATAAAAATCATATTTACTTTCAAAAGTGTGAGATCTCAAATCTAAAAATTTTCATATATTTCTCAAATCATAATGACATGTATGCATGGCAACACAAGTGCACAATCAGAGTCACAACACAAAATTCGACATGCTAGCAAAACACGATTATTTTTCAAAACAAAAAATATTAAGCATGTCAAAGAAAAATATATTTTTCGAAAAAACACATATAGCACCAGTAAGAGAACACACCTTAGCCAAAGCGACTCAAATTACTGAATAACGTGATTTTGAACTCGAACATAAATAAAGAGTAAGAATAGAGGCTTTAGAGAATCTTGATGAAAGAAAATAATATAGGGTTTTCTCTTAAACCAAAATATGTATTTATAGAGAAAAATAACTGATTTCAAATAGAATTAGAATTTTATTAGGTCAAAATATAAATATAATAAATATTAATAAAAATTCGTAGAATTTCAAAGTGATTTTCTTTATTTAAAACTCTTTATATAATATATATATACTATTAAATAAAGAGTTTTAATCAGAAAATAATTAGAATAAAATAATATTTTTAACAAAAAAACATTATTGAATTTTTTTAGTAAAAATATATTTAATCTCAGAGAAAATAGAATTCAATTTAAAAACCTAAAAAATAGGATTTTCAAAAAAATTGAGAATCTGAAAATTAAGATTTTTAATTAGGGATTTTAAAATTAAGAATAATTTTTAGGGTGTTACAACTCTCTCACCCATAAAACAAATTTCATCCTCGAAATTTCCAGGCTTAGCGATAGATTTTCAAAAGCACAAATTATTAGAGAAAAATTTAAAAGAACATTTAGGTTCAAGTAACAAACGACAACAAAGTATTCTCAAAGAGGCTTTGATTTTAAAATTCATAAAAATGGGTATGATCATGATCAATTACTAACTTAGAGATCCCAAGAGGTGATATAGTAATCTATCAACAAAAGGTAGTAACATAGAATAAGATTCGGTACTGTAATCTCGGATATAAAATATATTTAAAAAATAATAAAGTAAACTTTAAATAAAATCATAATTTATTTTTGAAAATTTCTTTAATCTTAAAATATTTCAAATCCAGGTAGAAAATAAAAATATTTAGTGATCCTCACAATTCGAGGGTTGAACTTAGCTCTGATACCAATAAATATAACCCCTAAACCCGATTTATAAGAAATAAGTCAAATTTACGAAGTCACATTTGAAAACTTTACCCTCAAGAAACCAATTTTAAAAATTATACTTTAATTTAAAATAAAATTATAGTAATAACATAAATATCCAAATGTCTCAAAGTTTACAAAGTAATAAATCATAATCTGAATAACTAAAATAAGTTTCGTTTTGATAATGAAATAACTGAATAAAATCTGAGATCTTTAAAGTCCCGCATCGCCTAAATTTCAATGATTTTTAAGAGAAAAACTAAGAGAGAGTAAGATAAAGAGTTTAGTGTGTCTGGTGTAGGAAAAAAAACAATAAAACACGGTTTATAAAATTATTTTTCAAAAGTAATATTTTAAAAAATAAAATACGATTCACATAAACAATTTTCTCAAGAGTAAAGTTTTGGAAAAATACAAATAATGATGTATGGACGATATCATACACACAACACAAATCTCACCTACAACGTAATCAATCGGAGTGGAGGAGATCCCCAGAATCCTCACCTACAACGTCACCAATTTGAGAGTGGTCTTAGACGTTTCGGAAGGCTGTCACGACTTCCTTCGTGCATAATCCCACCATATGCACACAATATATTTCTCAATTTATCCAAAATCTCAATTTGTCTAAAAACATAAATTCACAAGATATGAAAATTATATTTACTTTCAAAAGTGTAAGACCTCAAATCTAAAAATTTTCATATATTTCTCAAATGATGACATGTGTGCATGGTAACACAAATACACAATCAAAATCACAACACAAAATTCGACATGCTAGCAAAACATGAGTATTTTTCAAAACACAAAATATTAAGCTTGTCAAAGAAATATATTTTTCGAAAAAATACATAATGCACCAGTAAGAGAACACACCTTATTAAAGCGACTCAAATTACTGAATAACGTTGTTTTGAACTTGGACAGAAATAAAGAGTGAGAATAAAGGCTTTAGAGGATCTTGATGAGAAAATAATGGAGGGTTTCTAGCGACCTTTTTAAAATCAAGTTTAGAAATAAAATGTCGTTAGTGGAAATTTTTGGAAATTAGGTCTTGAAAATTGGAATTGAGAAATTAGACCTAAAATTAGGGATTTTGAAATGTTGAAAGGGGAAATTAGAAATCTAGGGTTTAATTGAAAATTAGGAATTTATCTCAAAAAGGTGAATTTTAAAAATTAGGGTTAGGGACTTGAAAAATGGAATTTGAGGAAAATTAGAAATTAGAAAAAGGAATTTAAAAAATTTAGGGATTTTAGAAAGCAAAATGAAATTAAGGTTTGGAAAATAATAAATGGAAAAGTTTTAAAATTGTTGGTGTCGTCACCGATCACTTTGGTAGACTGGACACCGTAAAAACCAGAGATTCAAAGTGATTAGCGTTCGAGAGTCGGTTACGATTTAAAACGGGATTAGCGTTAAAAATCGTCCAAAATTGGCAACTTTGCAAAATAATCGCTTAATTAATTTTGGATTTTCCAAATTAAAGTGACATTTAAATTAAGACTTGTTTGAACATTCGAATTCAATTTTATTTTTAACCGTATCTTTATTCGAAGATAAACGCATACACCGTCACCACTACGCCTGGTGTCGGGCCCGTTACGACCGAATAAAGAAATATTGCATTAAATTCATTAATTAAAGGTGTGATTTAAGCAAAATAAATATAAACAATATATATAAAAAAGCATGTATAGTAAAATAAAATGCATGAATAAAACATACATGACATGGTAAAATAAGAAACATAATAAAACAAATATACTAGAAATAAATAACATGACATGAACAATGAATATAAGCATGAATATGAGTAAATAAACAAAAACATAAAAAGGATTTAATTAAATAAAAACATAAATTTTGGGAATATGAAAGACGAAAAGCTAATGGAAAGGACTAGATTGAACAAAAAAAGATCACAAGGTCAAAATTAAAAGAAAAACAAGCTTTATTTTAAAATAGTGACCAAATTAAAACAATTTAAAAACCTATGGACCCTCAAAGTGTTATTTTGGGATGAGGGAGGACTAAAAAAAGCATTAAAAATGTAGAGGGACTCGATCCAAATAAAACCAAATTTAAAATGAATAGTTATGGCCCAAATTAAAAGCTATTGAAGGTTATTATATGGTCAAGTGACCAAATTGTAAAACCAAATGAAGAAATAGGGACTACGGGACGAAATACTCTTACATGGAGGATTTTAGTGACGCGAATAGACCATTTTTAAAATAATCCCTGACTATAAAACTTAACTAGAAATGAGAATCATCCCTCTTTTCCCATTTTCATCCGAAAAAAACAACCCAACTCTCCCAAACTCTCCTTTGTTCTTCAAAAAGAAAATGTTGAACACACATGGTGTTCATCTTAAAAACCTAGAAACACCGTCCTTTTTCTAGAAACCACCACCCCGGCCACCGCAAATGGTGGCCGACGAGTTTGAAAATCGAAAAGACCCCCTTTTATTTTTAAAAAAATAAAATTCTCTTATTTTCTCTCAAAACCGAATATGAAAATGGTTTTCTCGCTTCGATTTGAAGAAAGAGAGAGGGGGACACTGCCCCTGTTCGTTCTCGGCTCACCCTTCAAACGAAAAGATGACAGTGGGCTTATCGCCGTAGAAAGAAGATCGGAGAGAGTGGCCTTCGACGGTAAGAAATAGAACCATAACCCTTTTTTATTTTCGCTCGATGTATGTAAAAAGAAATAGAGGTTTTACCTCTAAAAGGTTCTTCTATTCGATTGAAATGGTTGGGGAAAAAAGTTCCTTTACAAAGTGTTTGATCTTGGTTTTTATAACCGGTTACATGAGAGACAAAAAAGAAATCCTAAATTCTAATTGGTTTATTGGTGATTTGTTTGTTTGTTGCTCTAGAAATCCTTGTTTTTAGCCTCTGAATATCTGAAATTGTTGGCTCTGAAATCCCTAAAATTTAGTGTTGCACGGATCTGAAATTGGTTGTTGAATTGGCCTCTGATTTTTGATATTCGTTGGCGTTTTTGCTCTGTTGGTGTACGATTCTGACCATGTTTGCATTTGTGTTTGGTTGCATGTGAATCGGACGAATGGAGGGACCACCGGTAACTGGTGTCGGTGATCGGAGGGAGACGAATGATTACCGACCATTCGAAGAGTCACGCGTGAGCGTGATGCACGCATGGGGCACTCCAATAGTCACACGTGGAGTGGGTCCAGATCCTTCTTCTTGGTGTGATCGTGGTCGTTAGATCAAGGACAGATCTAACAGCGACTGTTCAAGGGAACAAGATGGCATTAGTTAGGGTTTGCTGATAATTAGAGCTTATCCGGTTGGGCTTAAGGAAATGGGTTTTGTAAATTTTTTTTAATTCGAGCTTTGTATTATTAAATTTGGGCTATACAATTTGTAATGGACTGTTTAAATAATAAATTTTGGCTTTAATATTTAATTTATATTCAGATTTAATTGTTTATTTATTTATAATAAAAAGATAATAATAATAATAATATAAGAAAATAAGAAATGAAAATAATAATAATAATAATAATAATATAAGAAAATAAGAAATGAAAATAATAATAATAATAATAATAATTGAAAACCGAAACTAGAAGGAAATAAAATAATATTTAGCACTAAAATGTTTCGGGATTTTTGTTTTTTAAAATTGATAATAAATATAGTTAATAGTAATATTTTGGATTTTAAAAGCTAAAACAAACACAAATAAAATAATAATATATATAATATTTTTTTAAATTTTTGTGAAAATAATATATATATATTGATAAAGGTCAAAGAAATATACACAAAATTTGTGCTACTAATTTAACACTATTTTTTGGATTTTTATGACAGTAAATGGAATTAGAGCCCGTTATTGATATTGAAACGAAAATTAAAACTCGAATTTAAACCTCGGTTAGACCAAACTATGTATCTATGAGAAAAATAACTGATTTCAAATAGAATTAAAATTTTATTAAATCAAAATATAAATATAATAGATATTAATAAAAGGTCATAGAATTTAAAAGGGATTTTATTTTCTTTATTTAAAACTGTCTATATAATACATATCCTATTAAATAAAGAATTTTAATAAGACAATAGTTAGAATAAAATAATAATTTTATTAAAAAATTATAGAAATTTTGGCATAGTCTTAATAGTGTACTTCATTGTGCAGAGGTATTTTGGCTGCATTGGTTATCTTCCCCCATGATCATGCGTTGGGGGTAAGTTCAATTCCATTAGGATGCCATTGCCATTATGAATCAGGGTTTACTTTTTGTGAATCTTAAGCAAAGACGAAACTATTTGGATGGAGAGGGGTAATCCCCCGTCCCGAATAATTTTTATTTATTTATTTATTTATTTATAAATTTAAATTTTATTTTTAAATATTTATATTTTATTCTCTATCTCAAACTTTAGATCATATGTTTTGACATTAGCCAGGCTTGGTTTTAACTTGCAGATGATATTCTTCGTCGGTTTTGCATTATTTTGTTGTGAATCACTTGTCGGCATCTGGGTTATTCAGGTCCACTCATCCCTCTTTTATTATATCTTTCAACATTGTTGCCAACTTTTCATTTTCATAATACCAACTTCTGATATATATGAAAAATACTTTTAAAATGTTAATAATTTAGGAATGCGTATTTTACCCGGTCCGATCAGGTCGTATTTTTTGATGAAAAAATCAAGTTTGGGTCAGGTCGGATTGGTTGATTTTTAAAAGTGGTATTGGGTCGGGTCAGGTTCGGGTTTAGGATGTAAAATATCCGACTTGATCCGGGACTAAATATGTAATTTTTTCATAATTTTTAGGGATATTTATAATAATGATCCTCTATCTATATATTTTTTATAATCAGGTCCTTAAATTAATTTTTTATTTATAATTTAATCCTTAAAATTATATTTTTATAATTAAGTCCCCAAATTTTTTTTTACAATTTAGCCCCTAAATTTATTTAGTTTACAGGTCGGGTTAGAATCGGGTTTAGGGTATTTATTTTCAGGTTAGATCGGGTCGAATATTTTAAAAATATATTTGGATCGGATCAATGTCGAATTTAAGGTATTTGAGTTTGGGTTGGGGTCGGGCCAAAAGTTCGACCCAACTCGACCCGTGCTCATCTCTAGCAAATATACCCAATATCACTCAATAAGCTTAATATTAAATTAGTACTTAACTTATAATTTTTCTTAGATAAGTATTTAATGTTTCATTTTTAGCATGTTTTAGTTTTTTATGTATTTATTTTGATAAAAAAAAATGAAGGCACTTATTTTAGTAAAAAAAAATTAAACACCTATTTTAGAGAGAAAGAATATATAGTTTAGACACTTATTTTGGTATTAAATATTTAAAAAATTATTACAAATATACCATTGATCATTAAATATTAAAAAAAAATGATTTGACCTTGTCTAATAATAGTTTTCACCTCTAAAACTTAAAAATTCTATCAATTTATTCGTAATGTGAAATACTTCAATAAATTAAATTCTTCATATTTAAATTTTTTATCATTTTGTATTTGTCCTTCTTCTGGATTGTATTTTTTTTTATATTTTATTATTATCCTTTACTTCTCGATGTAATAATAATTTAACAATAACTTATTATTTTATAGCAAAATATAGTTACTAAACTATCACCTTTGATTTGATAGGCTTGTTTAGTTTAACAATATTATAAAAACGATCAAATTGATGAAATTTTTAAATATGAAAGGTTAAATTTATTGAATTATTTTAAATTAGAATCAAATTGATAGATTGTATAAATTTTAAAGATTAAAATTATTATTATACCAAATTCATATTAGACTTTTGTTGAGTGTCGTGGTGTGGTTAAAATATAATTGATTCTCGTATAAGTATACACATCGAACAAGTAATAAAGTGTGTGAGTGAGATCGTTCCCACGAGGATTGAGTAGAAAATTTCAAAAATAGTTAACATACACAAAAGATAAAAAAAAATCCTTATGTATAAACATATGCTCAAGAAATTATGCAATTGTCACCAAAATGTTGTAGTAAAATAAAACTATCACTAAGATGCGATAGAAAAATAAAATTAAGAACTAAGAAATAAATGAAGCTGCACAAACACAATATAGAGGAGTATTCAAGCTTAAGACTGGTTAATGTCACGACCCGCCAGCAACAATGAGGTTAATAAATCATCTTTGGGCATTCTTGAAGAATCCATGCACCAAGGAAGCTTCCAGAATGACTTAGAATGACCTACATTTATCTCAAGGATCCCATCATGTTCTAGAAGGTTCCAGGAGGTTCCACCAAGATCTAGACACATCTAGAAGGTTTGAGAAGATTCTAGAAGACTCTAGATAATTCTTGAAGGTTCTAGAACATTCTAGAAGGATGACAAAGATGCTAGAAGCATCTAGAACATTCTAGAAGGATCAAGAATGTTTTAGAAGACCCTAGAAGACCCTAGAAAGATCAGGACTACTCTAGAAGCCTCTAGAGTTCTCTAGAACATTATAGATAGTTGTAGACATGTATAGGATAATGTAGAAATCTCTAGAATAGTATAGATTTTTGTAGATATTTATGGAGGCAACATAATAGCCGTCTGATCAAAATAATCTTAGCCGTCCATTAGGGACTTGGGGGCCTATAAATAGGACCACCCACCTCATTTGTAATTATCAAGCAAATGTGTAAGCATTAAGCCTTGTAAAGCTCAAGAAAGTGTTCACTTCTTGCCTTCTCAATTCTCTTAGCTTTCTAGCCCTTGACTTGTCCAAATTAAGGCTTGTTAACATAAATCGGGAGTGCTAACGTCGCACGGATAGCTCGGGAAAGATTAAGTCTGTGACAGTTGGTATTAGAGCGTGTTCAATCACACACGGGATATGACCAAGACGGGGAAAAACCATGTTGTTAGCTCGACTAAACAGAAGTCACTCAAGAACAACGAGGACATGAGGAGGTAGTTGATCCTGTTGCAACTAGGACACGAGCCAAGTCTAATGATCAACTCTCTAGCTTGGATTCGCGCTTAACTCATGTGGAGGAAAGCATTGGGGGCGCGGGAGCCCAAGTGGACGACCTTAATTAGAGAGTGGAAGGCCTTGAGACGGAGGATGCCGAGATCCACACAACCATGAGGGCCATGATGCTTAAGCTAGAGAAAACCTTGCTTGCGGAGATAGGCAAAGTCCGCGACCTTCTCATGGGAGAGCTTTCGAAGGTACGTGCTTCCCTTTAACAAGAGTTAGACCATATTCGTACCCAAGTTGAGACACTACAAGGTGATGTTGCCTTGTGCATACGTACAATGGTCTCCGACCCAACACTATTTATGAGGCTAGAAGGGTCGAGGTACCCAAGCCATAGACCTTCAATGGATCACGTAATGCTAAAGAAGTAGACAACTTCTTATGGGGGCTAGAGGAATACCTAGCAGCTGTTGGCATCATGGATGAGGCATCCAAGATTCAAACTGCAGCTTTATACCTCACTGACACTACCATGCTTTGGTGGAGGAGAAGGCGCTTAGACATTGGGAGAGGTACGTGCACCATCTCTACTTTTGATGACTTCAAAAGGGAGTTAAAACGACAATTTTATCTCGAGAACGCCGAAGATGAGGCACGAGCTTGTTTACGAAGGCTCAAGCAATTAGGGAGCATCCATGATTATGTTAGAGACTTTAACAACTTGGTGCTCGAGATCCCTGATCTCTCAGAAAAGGTTTCACTCTTTAATTTCATAGATGGGCTTCAACCATGGGCGAAGGCTGAGCTTAAACGTCGAGGAATGTAAAATCTTGTCGATGCCATAGCCATGGTCAAAAGCTTGATTGATTATTCTAGACACAAAGAGTCCAACACCAAGCTGAAGGATAAGAAGAATGGGGAAACTGTAGGTTGGAGAGATAAGAGTCCTCGTAAAAATAACTACAATGAGGATCATTCGCACAAGTCCAAAGACTCATCCTCATGGAAAGGTAAATTCAAGGATAAGTCTCAAGAAGCTTGAGGAACCAAAACATCACCACCCAGTAAGTGCTTTATTTGTGATGGTGATCATTGGGTTCGAGAGTGCCCATAGAGGCAAACACTTAACTCTCTCCTAGCCAAGCATCAAGAAGATAGTGATACCGAGAAACATGAAACTGATGCACAAATGGGATCCATGCAATTGCTTAATATGATGCAATCCACCCTGAAGACTAAAGCCAAGGGTTTGCTCTATGTGGACATCACAGTCAATGAGAAAGCATCAAGGGCAATGCTTGACACAGGTGCGTCTCATAACTTTGTTTCTCTTGATGAAGCAAAGAGATTAGGTCTTAAAGCAACAAAAGGTGGAGGATCCATCAAGGCAGTTAACTCCATTGCCCTACCTATCCAAGGTATTGCACACGGGGTCAAGACCAATATAGGGACATGGTCTGGCCACCTAGACTTTACAGTAGCCTCAATGGACGACTACAAGCTCATCCCAGGCATTGATTTCTTTGAAAGGGTCAAAGCTATTCCGATGACATATGCCAACACCTTGTGCATCATGGAGGGTTACCAAGCTTGTGTGGTGCCAACCATTAGGGCCACCAAGCTAAATTCTAAAGTGATCTCATCACTTATAATGGAGGACCATGCAGAGTTCAAGAATGTCGCACCTTCAAATCCGTTAAAGAGGCTACCACCAAGGGGAAAGATGGATCATATGATCACGTCTAAACCGAAACGAAAGCAAGTAGGGAGTCCAAGGAAGAATAACAACAATTCCATGAAGACGCGACGAGGGCGTCACGAGCTTAGGTGGGGGAGAATGTCACGACCCGCCAGCAACAATGAGGTTAATAAATCATCTTTAGGCATTCTTGAAGAATCCATGCACCAAGGAAGCTTCCAGAATGACCTAGAATGGCCTACATCTATCTCAAGGATTCCATCACGTTCTAGAAGGTTCTACCAAGATCTAGACACGTCTAGAAGGTTTGATAAGATTCTAGAAGACTCTAGATAATTCTTGAAGGTTCTAGAACATTCTAGAAGGATGAAAAAGATGCTGGAAGCATCTAGAACTTTCTAGAAGGATCAAGAATGTTCTAGAAGACCTTGGAAGACCCTAGAAAGATCAAGACTACTCTGGAAGCCTCTAAAGTTCTCTAGAACATTGTAGATAGTTGTAGACATGTATAGGATAATGTAGAAATCTCTAAAATAGTATAGATCTTTGTAGATATTTATGGAGGCAACATAATAATCGTCCGATCAAAATAATCTTAGCCATCCATTAGGGACTTGGGGGCCTATAAATAGGACCATCAACCTCATTTGTAATTATCAAGTAAAAGTGTAAGCATTAAACCTTGTAAAGCTCAAGAAAGTGTTCACTTCTTGCCTTCTCAATTCTCTTAGCTTTCTAGCCCTTGACTTGTCCAAATTAAGGCTTATTAGCATAAATCGAGAGTGCTAACGCTGCACGGATAGCTCGGGAAAGATTAAGTCCGTGACACTAAGCTTCCTATGACAAAGACTTCACTGTTATCCTAAAAGCTTATTGTTCTACTGGTTTAACAAGTGTTCGACAGAGTTTACTTAAAATGCCTCCATTATTCCTAGTCAGAAGGCCTAACACTCGAAAATACTAAGGTATTACCTCTTAGTCTCAACCCTAACACTTATAATGTTGATGAAGTTTTACCCCTTTTTTAGTTATTGAAACTCTCCGTTTATCCCTACATCGAGTCAAGATTCTGCTCTCACAGTAACCCATAGTTCATGTTGGTCTAGCTTGCCTATCCCTATATCTAAGCTTCTTGAATCCCTTAGTAATAGCAATCTTCCGAGAGCTCTTACAAATTAAGGTTTAACATGAAAAAGTGTTAGCTTTCATGAACAAAACACTTAAATAAAAACAGAAAAATAATAAAGACATTCATTCAAACCAGATAAAATCATTCATTCATTCAAACACTTAAATAAAATCATTCATTCATTCAAACAGTAAACACTTGTTGAAGGAAGCTTGACATTGTATATATAGGAAGCTTCTAGGGTTTTATGCCTTAAAGATGCAAAGAATATTCCTGACATTTCTGCAGAGAATTGCAGCAAATTACAGGAGAAATGCAGTTGGCCTGGAATTCACGCGTAAGGATAATGGGCTGCAGGTTTATCTTTTTTGCAATTCTGTTTGGTCTGCTCACAATGTCATAGCATCTTGAAGTACGATCCAACACTAAATATGCTATAGCATATATTCTGTTCTTCAACTTTTGTCCCAGTAATCTGCACAACACCACTAAAGAAATACTATTCAAAGCAACATCTTTTAAAATAAAAGAAAAAATAAAATAAAAACCTAATCTAAATGCAAATGCAAATGAACTTGAAATCAAACCAAACCTTAAGCAAAAGGTAGAAAATATACGTTTTTAGAGCATTAACAACTTTCATCTTTATCTGACCATTTGTAATGATTTTTTAATTGAATGACATATTCATAACGATCTTTTAATTGTGTGACATGTTTATAATTTTTAAAAAGATGATCAGGTTATAAACAACACATAATTAAATGGTTTGAACTGTATTTTATCCTTTAAAAATAGATAATTATTTGATACATCTCCTGTGAAAACTTTTAGTTTTTAAGTGCCATAGTTTTAAGTTTTAGAGACTTAGTTTAGTATATATGATTTAGAGGTTTAATTTTAATAGTTTAAAATTTAATGATTGCGAATAGATTTAAGTTTTATAAGTAAAATTTATGATTTATAGGTAAAAATTTAAATCTTCAATATACTAGTTTAAAACTTAAACCTTAACATTTGAATCTTAAATCTTAAACTTAACCTTTAATTTTTAACCATCAACTCTAAATTCTAAGCCTTTATACCTAAAATTTTAAATTCTACGCATAGATTAAGTTTTTAAACCCTTAAACTAAAATATTTATAAAATTTTAAAAATTATCATTAATATATTATATATAAATCCTTAAAACATATAATCATACTTCTAAACCCACACACCTTGACGTAAGCAAGCCCTGTTTAGTCTCTGCTTTGCCATTGCAGCAAGTCTTTACGTATTTCCGAGGCAGTGGTAAAGCTGCAGAAGTGAAGCGTGAGGCTGCAAAACGGACCATGATGTCAGCGCTATGAGAGGAGGAGGAGGGTTCTGAAAGAAAGATGGTAATTTAATTTCTTTTTTTTTTTTTTAATTTTTGACAACAAGATTTCGTTCACCTTTTAGGGTAAATTAAAGAACAATAATTTAATTTAAGATTAAAAGAATGTATTTTAAAAAATATCAAATAATTTAAAATGATGTATTTTTAATAACATTTTAAGTTAAATTTTTATTAATAAATTCTAAAATATTTATGTTCTTTTGAATCAACTATAGTATTACGGTAATATTTGTTTTAGAATATACTCTCAACCATTAGACATTGATCGCTTAAACACTATACTAATATTACTAGTGCTTGAACTTGTTACCTTTAGGAATAATAATTGTTCCTTAAACCACTGAGATCAGATAGTTTGTGCTTTAAAATATAAACTTAGAAACCTGTTTTTAAATTTTAAAAGTAAAAAAAAAAACTTAAAATATTATAAAAAGTATAACATTTTAAATTATTTGAATAAATTTTGAAAATTGTCATTCTTTAACCCTAATTAAGTAGTATTATATACATAATTATCCCCTTACCCCGTTGATGGATTAGCTAACCATATTAAAATGAATTTAGCTGAGGGCGTCATAGTAATTTTGATTTGTAGATCACTTGATACAATGTATTTATACATTAATGTATACATGTTGCGTACAGTTTTGATCACCGATTTTTAAATTCAACTAATAAAATCATTTATATTTTTAAGTCGTAAACTTTTGATTACTTTTGTTAAGTGTTGTTTCATGGGATACATGATTGTTAAAGATTTTGTATAATTATACATTTGACCTTATTAATTATCTATTATATTAATTTAATCCTAATTTTAATTTAATTAAATAAATTAATCACTCTAATCATAGGCTGTGAATTGATTTTATTTGTCTCCTAATTTCTCCTTAAATTTTATATGTACGTGACTTACACCAATCAGAAGAAGACTAAAAGGATGGTTTTTGTTAAAGGATTAAAGCTTTTACTGACCTTTTTAATGCTATTGTAGCATTACTTTACCTTCAAGATAGATCGGGTTGCAGACGGTTGAACCCTAGTCTTCTTCGATGCTCAAAAGTAACACTAATACTGGGATAATTTAATTGATTTTATCAATGTGACACTTTAAAGGGAACAATTTAAGAACTCAAAAGTGACACTAATATTAAGACGAAGAGTATAATAAAAGCGTATAACCTAAAAGATAGGGAGAATTTTCAGAAATACTGATGTTGAAAAAAATTCTTAAAATATTGTATCTCTTATTTTATTTTCCAAAATATTGATGATTCTACAGTACCTTGAAAGTCGGCACCATTAGGCTCCGACTTTGAACAATGTTTTCAAATAATTTGGGTAAAAACAGTCCCTTTTAACTCTGACTTTGGCATCTTCATATGGCATCTTTATTTTTACACTGTTCAAAGTCGAATCCTAATGGTGTCGACTTTCCAAGTACAATAGAATCATCAATATTTTTGGAAATAAAATAAGAGATGCAATATTTTGAAAAAAATTCCCAACATCAATATTTCTGGAAATTCCCCGATAGGGTATCTGTAACATCCCGGTTTTGGGGTTAGTAGTTTGTGTGTTGGTTTAGGGGAATTTGATTCGGGTCGAATCGGGTTCTTCGATTCGTTATTCCAGAGAAATTAAAATAATAATATTTTAATTGGACAAGTAATAATTTTTTGAGACGGTTTAAAAATATTAAAATGATGTTTTAAAGTTAAGAAGATATTATATGGACCTTAATTTGATTTTAATTAAGTTTAATTATGTACTAGTGATTAAATTGTAATTTTGTAAAGATTTATGGGATTTAATTAGCAATTTTCGAAAAATATGGATTTTAGTGACTAAATTGGAAAGCAAGCCATACTTAGAATCCTTAGAGGGCCATAAACCCAATTTATTTTTAATTAATGATTTATCCATCAAAATTGTTTTTAAATAGTTTTATTTAGATGACATTTTCATTTTCTTTCTTAACTACCTATTTTCTCATCTTTTCTCCCTAATCTTCTCTCCATTTTCTCTCCATCTTCTTCTTTAAATTTCTTCAATTACTTGTTGATTTCTTCATCATTTTCAACAAGATTTATTTCATTTTACTCTTCTTTTCATTCTCTACAAAACCTACTCATCAATTTTGCAAAACCAACATCCATTTTCAAGAAATCAAGGAGAGGATTTATCTTTTTGGTGAAATAAATCTCAAAGGTAATTTACTGATTTCTAATCTTTTTCTAAGGTTCTTTATTGAAATTCCCAAGTATTGGCTTGTTAATCAATAATTGAAACTTGATTTTATGTTTTTAATTCTAGATTTATAGATTTTATGGAGGTTTTTGTGAATCTTTTTAGATCTCAATTAATACTGTAATTAGGTTGATTTAATTATGATATTATGTCATTTAAATGATTATTTGAGTCTTGAATTGGTGGCACATTAATTTAATCCCTGAATAATGTAATCGGTAGTGTTTTAAGGTGGTTTTCGGTTGTTTTAGGGTCTGTTTTAGGTGTTCTAATGTTGCAGGAGGTATAAGGATGTTTTGGATGTATTTTTGGTTCATAATTGAAGTGGATTAGATGTTAGATTCATTAGGTTTTGGGTCGATGTTGTTTCAGATGCATTTCGGCTTAGTCTTCGGTCTTTTCGGCTAGGTTTTTGATAGTTTTGTGGAGGTTTGATGTGGCTGCTGGTTTGAGCATGTTATGATGTGAATATGCTCTATTTTTAATGTTGTATAGGAAGTGAAAGAAGGTGCTTAAGTGGCTGGAGCATTGGCGTTGCCATCGGAGCATCAACGAGGCTCATTTTGCTTGTCGGTGAGTGATTTCGGACTAAAAGCGAATCGCATTGGTTCGGTTCTATATTGGGGAGTATAGAATAGTGTGAAAACTTTCCATGGTTCAAGAGTAAGTAAAGTAAATGATTTTGATGCATTATCATGAGTATCGACTATTCTCGGTAGTTGCATTTATGTTGATGATTTAAAGAGATTTTTGGAAATGCATAAGTATGATTTTGGAATGATGTATGCACATGTAAATTACTGAAAATGCATGGTTTATAAAGATATCCATGGGTATGGAAATATGAAAAATGAATTGGAATATAATGTGGTTATTTGCCTTACATATGATAGTGTCGTTGGGCATGACATTTGGTTCATTTGTTGAATACATTACGCATGCATTATGAACAACAAATTATCATGCATATTTGATTATGATATTGGCTTAGTGACATTAACTTTAGATTCGAATATAAATGACATGTCATTAGGATTGAGTGCACTATAAATATTATGGAAATAAAGATTATTGCCTACACGTAACAAGGGTGACTTTGTGTCTAATCGTGCGTGGTAAAGCCGCCTACACGTAACAAGGGTGACTATGTGTCTAATCGTGCATGGTAGACCTAATAATGGTGACTTTGTGTCATGTTAATGGTGATTTCGTGTCATGTCAATGGTGACTTTGTGTCATGACGAGACTAAGGTCTCTAAAACAATGGATCCGTGTATTCGGTGAACTTAAGGTTCATAATAAGTGATCACTAGAAGCCAATATGCATATATGGATTAAAAGAGAACATTGTGCATCATTCATGAAATTTATTGATAATGTTATGCATACTCAAGGATATGTTTTGGTATTTTGAACACGAACATGAAATGTTAAGCATGAATGATTTAGTGATGCATTGCGAGCTATGGTTTAAATATGGTTTTTTTAATTGATGCATAGATGATTTTGTTAGAGTTTCCTCACTAAGCATGTTGTGCTTAACCTCTCTTTTCATCTTTGCAGAGAATTAGAGACATTTTGGGGCTGCATTGGAGCAAGAGAACCAAGGGGAAAGCCTACATATCTTTGGTATGCTTTGATAAATAAAAGGGGCTTGGTAATGTGTAAACTAATCCCATAAACGAGTGTGTGTTGTTTAGCTAAAGACTTCTAATAAGACCACTAATTTTGCTTAGGTTGTTGCTTGATGGATTATTATATTGCTTTGGTTGATTGATGTTATGTTGTATTTGTTTGATGCATGTTTGTTTAATTGCCATTGGAATTGATGAATGTTAGGAAGCATGCCTCTAGTTATTACGCGATTTAAGATGGTTATACTCGATTGTATAATTTGCTCTTAGTGTTTAGGAATTATGCATATAGTTGGTGGTGATTAACGGTTGTATATTGAGTCGATAATGTTCACTTAGTGTGACGAAATTTTTAGATTCCAGACCCAAAGTTTCAAAATCTTAGGGAAGGTTTAGAAACCTTTGTCAAACAGTTTCGAAACATTCAGAAAGGTTTCAAAACCTTGCGGGTAATTTTGATTTTAGAACCTTACTGGACGCGAAAAGATTCGAAACCTTTTACATAAAGTTCCGAAACCTTTATGGAAGGTTTCGAAACCTTTGGCTGCTAGAAATTGATAGTTGCTGAAAATTGCATTTTAGTCCCGGATATCTTTCTTTGTTCAATTAGGGTATCTATAGATGTTATTTTGAGCTGAAATTTTACATGGAAGCATAAAGTTGATTTAATTTCAAGATGGTTAACTTAATTTGGACGAAGTCCTTATAATTTAAAAGATTTACATTTTGGTCCTTAAATTTATGGAACATGCAATTGATGATGTTAGAATGCTCCGTTTGATTTAAAATTTACCGTGAGGGATATTTGTATGTTTAATTGAACTTTGGTGGAACGAGTTTCTACTTTTTCTTTAGAATTTAAAAGTTCTACGTTTTAGTCCTTAATTACTTAAGTGTTTAATCGAACAATTATTTGAGATCGGATTGTTTCCGTTAATGCTTTGTACGAGACCAAGACATATAGGAATATAATTATACATCTAGAAAAAAATATATCGGTTTTAAGGTTGTTTATCGAATCAGACCTTCATAGGTTTGGTTTGATATTTCCCGTGTAACCTCTTAGTGTCGGTTCTGTTTAGGCCGGGCTAAGGGGGTTACAGTATCACTCCACTTCGGTAAAAACACATCATCCTAGGGAAAAAGTTAAAAAAAATGCCTTGTAGGAAATGGGACTTCATTTTTACAGTCATCTTACCTTTACCATTCTCTATTCCCCCACCATGCTCAGCCATTTTCACTAACAATGACTCTCAGCCCACCCAAGGAACTGACTAGTCACTTCTTGTATCAACAATGCTCAACTAAAGAGGTAAAACAACCAACAAGGAAAAGAATGACAGGGGACAAAGCATAACATGTGCATTTGTTCTCCAAAACACAAACATATGCTCGTATAGAATCAGAAAGAATGTACAGTTTTTAAAGTATAAATTGTCCAGATAGTTCTAGCTTATGGATATGGATATTCTCTACAAGTAAAAATATTCATGGAATGGTGATCAAGTAGGATAAGAATTAGTTTGGTAGAATAATCATCAATGTTTTGAAATGGCAAATTTGGCATCAACTTTTGTAATACTAGTATTTATAGTTGAACGCATCTACATGATCACTCAAGATGAATGTCAGATGCAAGTGTCACGCCTGAAAAGAGGTAAGGTGCATTAATCCCACATCGGAAAGGAAAAGGGAGGTCTTGGGATATATATACGATGGCGCTGCATATTCTATTAGACATGTCTTTTAGAGAAAGGGTAATAGCCTCGTGACACAAGTATTTGTCCAATACGACATGAGTGAACATACACAAATTTTGAAAGTGTTTTTACATATTTAGAGAATATTACCTATATCTATCTCCAATTATATATTGGATATAAGTATTTGAGGAATTGAGAGTTGAAGTAATATAGATGTGTGCCACACACATGCTCATTGCTTTATTTATTTTGAACATATAGTTGCATATTTTATAAACAAATAAGATTAACAAAGTATGCATTAACCAAAATTTGTTTTGTTTTTTTGGGAAAACTACATAAATGGTCCTTCAACTATATCTCAGTTATTTTTTGTATCCTCTGACTATCAAAAGTTACAAATTAATCCACTGACTATCTCTTTTGTTACAAAGTGGTCCTCTGCTGTTAAAAAATTAACGGGAGTCTGACGTGAACGTTAAAATACTGATTTGGTTTACCAAGTGGCATCTCAATCTCTTTAATCGCACTGAAGAATTAAATTCAAAAACCCTAATCTAAAAATTCCCTAGAATCTCTTCCCCTTAAATTTCAGTAGAAATTATGGGTAGTAAGAATTGATTTAAGTATTTTTTTTTTACTTGTTGAACCTGGATTGGTTTGCCTTTTTTTTTTAAATTTACCTTTGGAATTACTGTGATCTGGCTTTTCGAGTTCTACAAATTTAGCTTCTTTTTGGGTATTCAAATGGGTTTCTTTTAATTGAGGAAATGAAGGGAAAGGAAAGGAAATTAACATCCAATGTTTACATTTTTTGGTTATAAGTTATAACCCAATAATGTTCCATAATGCTTGAATGTGGTTAATTTTGATAGATTTAGCTTAAAATTCCTTCTTTCTCTTGCCTTTCTGTGGTTTGCCCGAAATCAAATAGAGCAGAAAGAGTTATCTTGAATCTAATGATAAGCGATTAGGGTTAATTAAGCGTGTTTAAAAGAGACTTTGCAGGCGCTAAGACTTATGCCTTAAAAGGTTAAATCACTGTATCCTGGATTTGATGGTATATCACAGATGGTATCCATATTCGAAGTGCATGCCACCTATGAGACTAAGTGTAATGGATAGGACCACGGCTAATGTGATAGACTAGACCCATGATATAATTTCTCTCGAGGCATGAACTTTTCTGTCGGATAGAATCAAGAAACGTTCATTGCCGTTGAAACTGGATCAGCCCCTGTGAACGGTTCTTTTCCGTATAGGGATTTCTTAGATTAGGGTTTACGAATTTCAATTTTTAATGTGTTGGGATTAAAGAGATTGAGATGCTACATGGTAATCCAACTCAACATTTTAACGTCTACGTTAGACTCCCGTTATCTTTTTAACGGCAGAGGACCACTTTGTAATAAAAAATAGTTAGTGAATCAATTTGTAACTTTTAATAATCAAAGAATGCAAAAAATAAATAAGATATAATCGATGGATCATTTATATAGTTTACCCTTGTTTTTCATGTTGAGAAGTAAATTCAGTAAATTCAATCTAATGACAAGCACAGTTCAGAGTATAGGAAAGTACCTCTTTCTTCTTGCCTCCGCCTTTAGTGAAGAACTTGAATCCACTAAAGAAAACCAGTCCCCATCCACTTGAAACTATAAGGAACTAAATTAAACATGAGGGTTGCCCTCGTGGCTGGGACTTAACCCAACACCTTACGACACGAGCTAACAACAACCATGCACTACCTGTGTTCGTGTTCCAACTTCCCTAATTTCCCTAAATATGCAATCTCATCAAAATCCAGTACATTGACTAAAAAGTATGAACTTGCAATCAAGATATTAAGTGGAAGATATCAGATTGTATGCAGGGATGAAACAAATTAAATCTTAGCTTCAAATTATATAAAAAAAAAATCTGAAAATCAGTAAAGAAACTTGGAACTAGGGTATTTAAAACGAAGTGGAAAATAAACAAACTGACATGTTCTTCTTTCCATTTAGATGGATTCATTGGGTCTTGCCAAAAATTAGCCTCTGCAAAACAAAACTTCTAAGATCCTTTAGCTTCAAACTTCAACTACGATCTAAGGTAAAATGAGATTAAAATTGAAGTGAAACGAAAGACGAAGTTTACGTCCATTGGAGAATAGTAGACTACCTGCGGCGCCGGCAAGACCACGGCGAGGAATGGGAGAAGCGGCTTGAGATGGAGGCGGCGTCCGAGTAATATTGGCTGCTCTACGAGCCGCAACCGCTGCCAAAGTAGAAATGGATTTGAATGGACCTCCGTTTTCATTTAATCGGGAGAGTATCGAACTGTGAAAAGAATATTAATTGAGTGATTTAATTGTAATTTTTAATAATTAGAAGATCAAAATGTAATGCTACTAATAACTGAGGGATCTTCACCGTAGTTTACTCAAATGTCCTGCATCTAACCATAAAATTGAAAAAATTACGCCGTTGCCGGGGATCGAACCCGGGTCACCCGCGTGACAGGCGGGAATACTCACCACTATACTACAACGACTTGGATGTTATTTTCCGAAATCATATTACTGTTATCGTTAGAAAAAATGATAAAAGTTCAAACTTCAAGAAAATAAAAAATTTGGACAGTCTTACATCAAACTGACAACATTACTTAGAAGCACGGATATGGAGCTTAGGACTACAAAAATCGGACCGAGGTATAAGTTCTACGATGATGTAGATCAAAATTGTTTTCTACATGATCTTTTAAATACTTTGATATGAAAGAACAGTCCATGATACAACAGATTAAGTTGGACTGAATTAAATACCATGTTACAACCAGTTGCCATGCTTGACCTCTCTAAAACTATACAAGCATACTCGACCTCGAAGCTTCGAAGACAGTGTGGAAAGAGTACAGTTTTCCATGGTGATTGATCAATGAAAATTGCATAGTTGCAAGAGAGGGTGGGAATAATCGACGTACTTCTCCCAGAGGGGCTTGTATTTCTCCATCCCGATTTTCAACCACGGCTTTGAATTTCCGTTGAAGTGGAGGACGGCCCCTTTCTCTATCAACTGGGGATCGACGTTTGTGTAGCCTAACCCCAGTACATGCCACGAGGGGTCCAATGCCTTTGTTAGTCCATAGAATGTCAGCAGTCCGGGTGGCAGTGTCCCGAGTTTCCACAACGTCCTGTCCACATTACGTTCTTGCCAATAGTGATAGATGCCGGTCACATTCTTCTTCCTCCACTCGACCAAATCGAAAACATTCATCCCAAATGCCCAACCACATGCATCGGGGTCGAAATGTGATCTTATAAGAGGGTGAGAAGAGTTCAGGTATTTGTGATATCTGTGAAATGTCTCCATGCATGTCTCGATGGCTCCGTTAACATTGCCATTCAAATCAATGGAAAACAAACCAGACAGATCCTTCTGAACCACAATGTCATCATCAAGAAATACCACCTTCTTTAGTGCTGGATAAACTTCAGGGATATAAAACCTCAAATGATTAAGCATTGACAGGTACTTGGGATTTCTGAACTTGATCGGAGTCCGGCCATCATCATTATGGCCAGAAAAATAATAACTCTGAGTCTCGGAATCTTGCAGTTGCTTAAGAACTGGAACATAAGAAGCATTCAACCACTTGAAGTCCTCGAACTTTTGAACCTCAACAGTCGCTCCCCGAAAACTACTCAAGGTGAACCAGGCCTTCATCGCAGCATAGTTTATTTCATCAGTTACAAGATGAAAGACAATCTTATCTGGGTTTTCGGAGTTTAAAGCCGTTGAGTTAACCACCACGGAGCTTGCAAGGATGTTATCAGAGAAGATGCAGAAATGATACAAACTGTTGTCTTTAAGTTTTGCATCCAATTGCTTTCTTTCCCTGAGTTTCCTTTGTAAACTTGGATTTCCAAACCATTCAGTAGTCAGCCTAACACCGAGACAGTACAGACTTTTCGGGACTTCTTCAGCAGCTATTTGTCCATACTTTGCACTTTTCTCATTCCCTAAACTCATCTGTTCATCAAGAGCTTGGATTTTGGCTCTCAACCTCATGAGCATCGTTGCACTGTCATAGTGAAGTTGCTGGGCTTGGTAGAGAAGAAGTGCCATATCTCGAATTGCAATCTCTGATTCTCCCACTGTCAATGGAGTTTGCCTAGTTGCGGCATTTGACAGAAGGGCCTGTGAATTACGGATCTGAGCACTTAGTTCCCAAGCAAATTGTAGATTGTTGCTTTCTTTTGCTATCACAACAAAAGCCTTTGCAAGAAAAATTTGATCAGTAATTTGTCTAGTGACAGAGCTGGGGCTCAACATTTCATCGGTGATTAGGCCTTCCGTAATTCTGTCATGCCGATTAGGTTTCTGCAAATACGGAACACAAACACATAAATTTGAGAACTTCACATAGATAAAAGTTAGTGGTTGAAGCATTCTAACAGTCTTATCTAGTCATGATTTAAATCATTATGCAACTCGGCATATCCAGCATTAGACTACCTCATCTCGAATGGCCTGTTCACAGAAACATTGCCACTGCACCTTCGACACTAATGCTTGCATTTTTTTACAGTATCAAAACTATTTGCTTTATTTACATCAACATGGATTCCGGAGTTCTACTTCCATAAATTACCATGCTTCTTGAAAATAGTATACACTCCTAGTCTCATCGTAACACAGAGTTGTGCTCGGTTATCCAATTTTTCTCTTTCTCTAATTAAAGATCAATCCAATTCCCTAAATGTAATGATTTTCTATCCTACGGTTTCAAAAGATACCTAAAGCCACCAATCTTTACAGGAGCAGTAATACTCTCCGTACAGAAGATGATCCTGAATATGCCGACTTAACCACCATAAAAAATTTACCGGACCATATCTCCTTAACAGCATATGATTAACAAGCATAGCTCTTCCACACAACATATTTGATATAAACAGAAACAAGCCATTTGTCGCTGCAGAGATAAGGTAACTAGAACAACCTATTCCTTAAAACGATATCTGATCATTACAATTTACAAGGCTCCCTTCGTTTAAACCACCCATTCGTAGTTCAAGGCTGTTCAAAGAACAGATATGCATATATCACTACATCATTGATCAACGATCAAACCCGCAATACTTACCAATTCTCTTTAAGTCTGAAGTTATCATTCAACTTTCTTACAGGATCAGTTATTCGATCCTTCAACAGCGAGCAAAGTTGCAGTCAAATTTCTGCAGTTAAGGTCTGTATTTCCCAAAGTTTGTCTTGAATACGATTGGCATACGAAATGGCAGAGCCAAACTACTACTTCCGACAAGTGCATGCAATTCTAGTGAGTTATTCCTTGTGGATGAAGACGGATTAAATTAAAACGATTTGCATTAGCAAACATAGATGATAATTGACATGCCAAGCACACCCTTTTTTCCTTTTTGGCCAGAATAAACATTAGCAAAACCGAAACCATTTTAGCTAATAAAGAAAACGACCGTTCAGCTAAACAAAATTCAACCTACTGTGTCAACAAAGAACAAATTCTGAACATCTCCTTCAGACAAAAATGTCCCAACAAAACAGTTAAGAATTATAAATCTAACAGTTTGAGCATAAATCTGAGGAAGTTGAGATATACTCCAGAAACAGATCAAGCAAATGCTAAGACAAACTGCCACAGTGCCACCTCAATTCCAATTGCAGACAACTATAGAAAACAAATTTATTCCCTAAATTCATCTAAATCAAATACTTTAGCCATAACCCAAAATAGAAATCTGTTCAAAGATGTCCACAAATTACCAAAAAAGAGAGTTTTCCATCTAAATACGAAATTCATTAGAGAAAAGTCAAAAACAAAGAAAAAGAAAGAGCAGATCTTTACCCTAGAAATGATTGGTGTTGATTCAATCTGGCCCTCTCTGCTCAAAACGACGATGAGAACCAAAACCAAAATCCCGCACAGTGTCCACCACACCACATTGGGAAACCTCCTCCTCACTGGTCTCCTAAAATCTAGTCCTCGCCGCCTCATCTAAAAAAAACACTACTTTCCCAAGAAATTCTACGATCTTCTTTTCAATACTTGAGTATGACTTGGATCTAACTAAGGTTAAGGGTTCTTTAAAATGGGAAGTGGAAGGGCAAGGGACAGAGTTGTGGTTTTTTCTGTGGATCGAAGTGGAAGCAGAGAGTTGGAAAATGAAGAAGAGAATCGTAGACAGCAGGTTGATGCTGTGGTTGTTAAAGCTTATGTTTTTTGTGTTTGTTTCGTGTAATAAACTGGATGGTTTTGTTAAAGTCGGCGGCTTTGAATATCATGTCAGATCAAATTGGGGTCTGTCACTAATGGTGTGCTTAGAGGGTCTAAATACATATAGCAAGTTTTTCGAGTTTAACTTGAATTTGATTTAAAATTTTAATAAATAAAATTAAAATATCTGCGTAACACTTAATTAAAAAATTTGTAAAATACTAAAAAATATAATATATTTTTAAACTTTTTAATTTAAAATTTAAATTTTTAAATTTAAAACTCTAAAATATATAAGCTAAACATAAAATCAAACTATTTTTTTAATTTAAAAATTATCTATAAAAAAATTCAGAATTTTAAATATAATAAACACTAAATTATTAAATGTTAAGATTCAAATCTATAAAAATTTAATTTTTTAATTTTAAATATAACAAACATTAAATTATTAAATATAACACTATTAATATTTATGAAATATTAAATTTTTAGATAATCTGAAATTTAAAATAGTACGATCTATCAAATCTAAAAAATTTAAAATCTGAGTCAGATATTTTATCAAAAAATAAAAATTAGATCAAATATTTAAATATTTAAATTAAATCAAAAGATAATCAAATTAGATTGACGGAGTCGAATATTTTTAAACTAAAGCCTCACAATGTTCGATATTATTATACATTTACACTAAATATGATAGATACAATATTTTAATATAAAAAAGGAATTTATAAAATTTTAAAGGGTATATATAAAATTTTAGAGTACGAAAATATATTTTAAATAAAAAATATAAATAAATTTAAAAAATATATTGTTCTCCCTGACCTTTCTTTTAGATATGATATTGTTGTTAAAAATATTTTAATAAGATAAAATATTTATTTTAGATATGATATTACGAAAAAAATAATAAATATAAATGATGTTTAAATTCGTTCTCATAAAATTTATTAATATTATTAACTTTTTAAATATTAATTTAATATATTAAGAATTATTGTATTTAATATTATTTTAATATATTAGTGTTAATAATTAAGGATAAGAAAATAATTTCACACCCAAAACTTATTTTTCACCCGAAAGCTAAAAAATTTAATTTTTGAGATTGGGTGAAAATGTTCTTTTTTGATTTTTTTTTTCCTCTTAAAAGAAGTGTTTGCCAAATTGGCATTAATTAAAAGTAAAAAATATATTTTTTAGCATAAACTCTTAAATCATATGGCATGATAATCCATAGACTTAAAAGATAAACTGTTCAGCAAAACATTATTCAGAAATCAAAAGGACATGTGTGGGTCCAAAATCCAAATGTAATAAAAACTATGGTTTAATTTTTTAAGTGTTGGAAAACCTTCTAAATGCCATTAAACACCAAATTCAGACCAGAACATCTTCAACACAATGTCATGTACCATGAAAGATTTCTAAAATGGTCTCTGAAAGCTTCCTAGATTGAATAATGTATGTATATATGCAGCATCACTCACAAAAGGGATGTGAGCATACCTGCCACCAAGAGCACACCTAACACAGCCCAACAATGCGAAGATGAAACAGAATCCGATGCCGGCCGAGAACTGCATCCCGAACATGCCGTTGTAGTGTATGACTGGGAAAAAGTTGCTGATATACCACACCAACTGCAAGCCAGTTTCCAGTAACATGCCCATCATCAGGTGGAACCTAATGAAGTGAGGCCAGTCTTTGTTTTTCACGATTCCGATGTACCCGAAGTAGCAATATATCATTGAGAATCATGGAGGGAATCTCTTTATGGTTCCCGGGACGAAATAAATCAAGTTTTCGAACCTCTCGTAATGTTCTAGGAAGGGCTGAATAAAATATCCGGTATCGGAAATCTGCAGAGCTATCAAGTAGGGAAGACATGCCAAAGTCCTCTGCCACCACTCGGGTTTCTCGGTTATCACAGGGTAACTGAATTTGAACATATCATCTTTGTATGCTCTTGTTGTCAAGAGAGACCTCTGAGGTCTAGGTAAGACATAGGCATTATGCCATAAGTCACCTTCATTTTCACCTAGAAACTCCATTGATGAGGCAGAGAGGTGGTTATCCTGCAAGTCTGACAATGGATTATGAAATATTAGAACATGTTTTTACCGAAACCGTATCGAAGATGAAAATTGTTTATCCAAATTAACATGCCTGTAAAAATTGAGAAATCATATGCAGCAATGTTGCTTGAAAACATAGGAATCCTAGTGTCCTGCAAACTCAAGTTGAATGCAGCAACCGGGGGATTATAGTTATATCCAAGGTGGACACTGCTCCTGCATCGGTTTGAAATCAAATCCCTAGACCTGGTCGAGTACAGATGTTGTCAAGCAGGACATAATTCAGCAAATAAGAAACAAGAACGTTTCAATGGCATGACCAATTAAATAACCAAAGCCTCCAACAATAGGAACAGTCAGTTGAGTTCCTATGGTAAGAACAGTGAAAACCGAGGGCGGTTCAAAATGTGTCTTTCTTTTTGCATGTTTTGAAGCAAAATTATCTGCAACAGTTTCAATATCAATTTCTTCTAAAAGATCACTTTTGATTACGGTCAAGGCAAGTTCATTTAGTTTTTCTTACGACATAGTTTTTCGTAAGTACAACTTTTAACAACTTTAACTTTGAAATTTTTCGTTCTGTAATGATTCTCTCAATAATTTTAGTTCAATAAATAACTTGTTTTTATCAAGATTCGATAATTCATCTTTTTCAAGAACATTTTCAAAATTTTTACAATGAGTTTTGATATTAACGTAATATAGTTTATCAAAAATTTAGAATTTTTTAGAACTTGTGCAGGGGCAAATCTGAATGGGATGATTAAAAATGAGAAAAAAAAAAGCCTCTTTTGAAAGTAGGGGCAAATCTGTCCGAGAATCAAATAAAATCTGATTTAAAATTTAATATCAGATAATATTAAATCAAATCTCGAATAATATCAGAGAATATCCATTTAAAACCTCGGATAATATCAGATAATATCTATTCAAAATTTAGATTTAATAACAAATAATATCAAATTAAATCTCTGATATTTATTAAACCTAACCGGTTAGGTATTTAAAAATTCAAAAAAAAATTAACTTAACCGAACTGCTCTTATGTCTTCTATAAATACAAAGGGTGAGATTCAAGCATTATACCCACAGTATAGTGGATCCTATTGCACCTATCTAAAACAGCCCGACAAAAGCATGCTCAAGAGCAAATCAGATTAAAAGTTTGACAATTATCTGCAAAAACTTCATCCAAATACACAATAATTAGCGTTCCCTAATTAAGAATTTGTTTATCAATTCAAAAATCTCTAGAGAGCAAGGGATCCTAATCATTATCTTAACAGTTCAGATTGAAAATAAGCTGTTTATTAAGAGAAACAAACAAACAAAAAGCTTAACCGGAGATACCCAAAACCCTAGAAAGGCTAAATCCGAATCGAACATAAACATCTCGTCCATTAACCGATGAAAGCCACGAAAGTTAAATTTTTTTCCCCATCGAATGCAAATGCATACAATCATGAAATAAGAATTCAAAAAAATAAATTTGAACTAAAACAGAAAACGAAGTACCTAACGCCGGCGGCAGATGGGAAGACGGCGGGTTTGGCGTAGGTTATGGCAGAGAGAGTAGGAATCATGTTTAGGAGAACCGAAATATACTTTGCATGCAAGAAATACATGGTATTTATATATACGGCCTACTGCTAGGTTGCTTGAGAACCTGCGGTGGAAGATCATAGGAGGTACTAGAGGGACCGGTGGGGTCACCCCAAATTTTAAAAATTTTAAAAATTTAAAAATATTTGTTTAATGCTTAAGTATACCGAGATTTAATATTAGAATTTATAGATAAAATTTTATAGTTTGTTATAGGATATTAGTATTAGGAATTTAAAAATAGATAAGTAGTCCTGACTAACCGACTATTAAAGTTTGTTCTATAATTTAAATATAAAAAATTAATATTGAAAAACAATTAGAGAAAAATCTTTTATCTTGTCTCTCCAATCCTAGTCATCGTTCGTCTTTACTAAAATTTTAATTCTAGTCGTCTTTATTTTAATCAATTTTTTATTGGTGGTTGACATTCAATCTTAATATTGATTGACATTCACTCGATTGATGGTTTTTTCCGATGAAATCAATCATGGATATCGATACTTTTTTCTTAACAATTTGGATTGTGAATCACTTTTTCTTCGTTCTTTATGCGTCTTATTTGGATAGAGATAAGGAGTTTCAGAAAGCTTTTGAATTTTGTTGGTATACTTAGGGGATAATGAGTCTGACCAGCTCGCGAGTTACTCGGGCTCGGCTCGATTAAAGCTCAGCTCGAGTGAGCTCGACTCGGGCTCGGGTTCGACTCGAGACCTTAACGAGCCAAATCAGGCATGTCCAAGCTCGGCTCGAAAAGCTCGTGAACATGCTCGAAATAATTATATATTTTATATATGCTACATCTACATTAAAAGTAATCTCTTTAGCAAAAGAAGAACAATAAAATAAAATAAGAGAAATTCACTAAAAATAAATTAGCTAAAATAAATTGAGTATTTTTCCCTTTCTCAATATTGAATTTTGTTTCATTGTTGGTTATGAAAAAAGTTTTTAACAAGATCCTATCTTTTATAAAAAAATATATATAATAAAATTATCTATTTTGAGTTGAGCCGAGCTGAACCGAACCCAACGAGCTTCAAGCCCGAGCCTAAAATTCTGAGCTCGCCGAGCCTCGAGCCCGAGGCGAGTTTGGCCAGGCTCAGACTTAGCTCGGCTCGTTATCACCCCTACGTATACTTATCTCCGGAAAATTTATTATTTTTATTTGTTTTTGACTTGTAAAGATTTTTTGGTTATTTAATCCGATTAATCTTTTTCTTGGATGCATTTTAATTATGATTTTTTATGAATTTAATAAAAATTCAATGGTTATTTATAAAAAATATAAAAAATTAATATAAATTTATATATTAAAATATAACTCTTAAAAAATATATAATTTGTAATTATGAGTTTGATTACAAATTAAGTTGGATGCCCTAGTTAATAAGAGGCTTTTTGAATTTTGTTTGGGACCAAACCTTAGGATGTTTGATGGACTCTTGTTCATGACCTAAATAGTAATACCAAAACCCTTGAATTAAGGTGAATATTCCATAAATAGAATCAATTCAAAAAATATTTGAAGTTAGTTAAATTAATGAATCGTATTTTATAAGTATTTTTTTAAAATTGAGATGAAGTTAGTCAAATCAATTCAAAAAACACACACAAGCGGGGTGGTTCTAAAAAACGACAACTTTAAAAAAAGTTAAAAAACGACGGTACTATTTTTCTTATAAAAATTATAAAAAATTCGATATATATTTTTTGGTATATATCAAATTTCTTATAAAAATTATAAAAATTTTGATTTATAATATAAAAGTTATAAAAATTTTGATATATATAAAAAAAATATGTATCAAATTTTTTATAATTTTTATAAGAAAAATAGTACCTTCGGCCTTAATGGGAAAATAAAATGGAGCGTTTTTAACTTTTTGATACTGTCGTTTATTAAACCACCCACACAAGCAAGAGAGAAAACACAAGAAACAAAAAGCCACGTGTCGCAACCTCACAATCTCTTCTCCAAACTCATAAAGTTCCCACAGTTCCCATTTTCTCAGCACTGGATAAGCCTCTCCCGTCTCCCTTCAATTTCAATTCAAAAATCCCAAGGCAAAGCCTTAGATTCCCATTATGATTTAACCCAACATTCCTAAAACCCCAAATTTCCCACTTTTTCTGTATATTCATTCATACATAGACAGAAATACTCATACACATAGATTCCGACACCAATGGCGGCGGTCAGCTCACTCTCTTTCTCGGCAATCGGTCAATCTTCCGGCGAAAGAAAACCTAATGTCTCGTCGGCTCGTTATCTGGCTTCCAATTCCGATGGATTCCGTTTCCGTACAAGCTTTCTATATCAGTCCGTTGTACTTCGAGCTTCCACCACCGCTTCTGCTTTCATTGTTCACTGCATGTCCGCCGGTACCGGTTAGTTAAATCTTAAACCTTATTTGCAATGCTGGAACTTGGATATAGGGAATAGAATTATGGGAATTTTCGATTTTAGTGATGTTCTTTGTTTTGGGGTTTTGATTTTCAGATGTCCCGCCAACTGTTTCTGAAACGAAGTCGAGTTTTTTAAAAGCATATAAGCGGCCAATTCCCAGTGTGTATAACACGGTTTTGCAGGAGCTGATTGTGCAGCAGCATTTGATGAGGTACAAGAAGAGGTATCGATATGATCCGGTTTTCGCCCTCGGTTTCGTTACGGTGTATGATCAATTGATGGAAGGATATCCAAGTGATGAGGATCGAGATGCCATCTTCCAAGCTTATATCAATGCCTTACAAGAGGACCCCCAACAGTACAGGTTTGTTTATGGAGGTCTCTTGCTTTCATTTACGAATCAATGAATCGAACACTAATAGGACAAAGTGAATTGCATAGGGTAGTGTTGATGAAATTGGATTTATGTTCCTTATATGCCTGTGGTTTTTCGAATTATATGCCTAGGCGTGCCTAAGTCGCTGGGCACCCCGACGCCAGAGAAAAACGCCTTTGACACTCCTAGGTGCAGCAAGGCGCCTTGACACTTCAAGACTAGAATTGATTGAGAAGAGGGTTTCCTTATAATGTTCTCTTTTTCGTTGTTTCGTGCTTTTCAGAGTTGATGCGCAGAAATTGGAAGAATGGGCCCGTGGGCAAACTTCTACTTCGCTAGTTGAGTTTTCGTCTAGAGATGGAGAAGTTGAAGCGATACTGAAAGACATTGCGGAAAGAGCTGGTGGTAAAGGGAGTTTCAGCTATAGCCGTTTCTTTGCTGTCGGGTTGTTTCGTATTCTTGAGCTAGCCAATGCAACTGAACCTACAGTTTTAGAAAAGGTGTAATCCTACTTACATATTTTGGTATATCGTTGGACTACGTTTGAAATTACTTACGCCGAACCCTAGTTGAGTTTATCGGGTGCATGCTAGGATGTCATAATGGGTTACTGCTTGTTAACTCATTGAAGGATTAACTGCATAATTGTTAACAGTTCACAAATGAAACTTGCAATGTCAAATTTAAGTTACAACTGCACGTCTGCACCTACGATTTTCACTTACGATACCCGTACAACAGCTTTGTGCAGCCTTAAACATTAACAAACGAAGTGTGGATCGAGATCTTGATGTGTATAGGAATCTGCTTTCCAAGCTGGTTCAAGCTAAAGAGTTGCTCAAGGAGTATGTTGAGAGGTAAATTCTCTTCTATATTCTGTAATGCAGTTCAACATATATAATCTGAGATAGAGCATTTACACTGTAAAATCGTGCCGTTATTTAAACCATCTTTTAGACCCGAACCGCATGCAGAAACACACAAGTTTTTCCTTTCTAAATTATGGATGTACTTGAAATGCTCTACACCATAGGGATGTGGTTCATTGATTCATGCCGTTGTCTGAAATGTTTTGAAAATGCAGGGAGAAGAAGAAAAGAGGAGAAAGATCAGAATCACCCGCAGCCAACGAGGCCGTCAAAAAATGTTCCGGTGAATACCAATACCTATGCTAGTAATCTTCCGATCCCGTTTTTGTTGTCCGAGGTAGAAACAGTGACCTCCATGGTTTGTGCTGAATTTGTTAGCTTGTGTACTGTTTTCAATACGGTGTTTGCTATACACACCTATGTATTCTGTATTTTTTCCAATACATTCTTACTCTTCCAAATGTATCTTTGGTTCATCATATTTGTACACACTTGTAGAAACATGATAGAGAAAAGAATGAATTAGGGATTGTATAAATCAAATTTTGGGGGTCAATATGATTAAAGGGGTGATTTGTAAAGCTATGCTGTTTTGCTATCATAAATTAATATTAATTAACTTGAATTATTAATTATGTAATAATAATAATATAATAAATAATAAGCACAGTTAATACTGTTACGAGGTTGTGTATATGTGTCAGGTCCTGGGATATATATACGGTGGTATTGTACATTCTATTAGACATCTTTTAAGAAGAGAGTAATAACCTCGTGACAATATGTCATAAATGAGTAAGAAGTATAATTTGTCTGAATAAAAAATTAGAGTATAGATTTAATTTTTAAGGTTTGAAATCTAAAATTCAGAATTAGAGTGTATGATTTAGTTTTTTCAATATTGAAATATTGGCATGAACAAAAAATATAGATGACAAAGATAATTTTAATCTTTAACGTTTATGATTTTTATTATTTTAGCCTTCATTCTTTTTTTGATAAATTTAGTCTTTAATTTGTTTCTTTTGACAAAAATCTTATTTTTAACTAATATGATGATTAGACCATTAAAAATTTAACGATAATGATATGGCATATATATATATACATAATGAGATTTAAGATTTGAGATTTTTATAGTTTTTTATTTTAGATTTAATTAACTTCTAATATTCTATTTGAATATTAATTATTCTATATTTTATATTAGAATAAAATTATATTTTTATGTATATATTTAACATTATCATTAAAAATTTAAGATAATGATATATCATATATACATAGAAGAATAATGTTAGATGTCATGTTATTTAAAATATATTATCGTATGTATATGACATGTCATTATCGTTAAATTTTTAAAGGTCTAATCATTATATTAATTAAAAATAAGATATTTGACAAAAAGATATAAATTAAAGACTAAATTTATCCAAAAAATAAAGACTAAAATAATAAAAATTATAAACGTTGAACCAATATGGATAGAAGAATTTTGTTCTTCGCATCTTGCCATTAAATTAAAATCTTATTAGTTTTTCTTTGAATCATAAATTTTATTTTATGAGTTGTTAAATAAAAAAATGATATTTGTCTTAAGAATCTCAAATTCGAATAACTTAAATTATAAAATATATATACTGTAACACTCCTATCCGGATGTCACATTGGTCTCCGGCCCAAAACCTGTTTTTCAAAATTTCCTTTTAAAGTCCAAAAATAAAATCAATCTCGGCCCAAATATGATCCATAAAATCTATTTAAATTCAAATAAAAGCCCAAAGTGATTTGAAATGAACGGAGCTCCAAATATTACAACCCATTAAAACATTCGACCCACATTAAAATAACAGAGTTACAAAATACATATAGGGTTCAACATAGTACTAGCCCACTATCTAAATAAATGAACTATGACAACACGGTCGATGCTGAAATCCAAACCTCAAGGTGTTCCACGGATCGGCTCCACCTAACCTACGCACGAAAACACATTTCGAACGCTGAGCTACGAAAGCTCAGTGGATAAGTCGAACTCAGCCAACATCATGCATATCAAAAGCAGTAAAGCATGGCATATAAATCTCGTGCATGATATGATGGTCTAGCATGCTTGCTTATCACATGGCATAAATGAGATGTATAATATCGCACACAGCATATACAAATCAAACAGATCACACAAGGTAGTGAGGCCCACGTTCACACAACATCGGGATTCTACACAACATCGGGATCCCATACTCAAGGATGAGGCCCGCGTCCACACAACATCGGGATCATACATCCGGGATCGAGGCTCGCTTCTACACAGCATCGAAATCCTCCAAATCTCATACTCGAAATGTCGCATCAAGTATCTTCGAATGAGGCCCGTGTCCACACAGCATCGAGATCCTATATTCGGGATGATCGTCAAATCATCACCTGGAATTACATCGGATGACCTTCGACGTGTTGCAACACTTTTGGATATCCGGATTCCATAACACAAGGACTCAAACCACACAAGCGATCCACCTAGAATCTTATCACTACAAGATATATTAAGGCTTATCATACTTAAGTCTTTCGGGGTTATAGTTATCAATCTTAGTTCGATAATTCGTTCACAACTTTTAGATTAATGGAAGCATTTATTAAAATCACCAAGCCCAAAATCTCTACTCAAACTTGGCCAAAATTCATAGGGGTATCGATACCCTTAGGTAGGGTATCGAAACACCCTACATCGATACCCACCCAAAGAGGGTATCGAAACATGGGTATCGATACTAGCATCGATACTCTTTTACCAATTCAAAAGTCAACGAAAGGGGAAAAACCGCTTCGACACTGGTATCAATGCAATTATGCCACTGGAGGATTCGGTATCGAACCATGGTTCGATACCCCTGTATGATAAGCCAAATTTTACTCAGGGGTATCGATATCGATGGCCCGTGTATCGATACCCCTTACACGAAATACAGGTATGTACTTAGAAATTTTTAAAGACTCAACCCCAAACTTATTCTAGTCGATTCTAAAGTTTTCCTACTCGTTTTTAAGAGTGTTTAGGATGTTTTAACATCAATTTTCAGTTATTTAACGTATTAACACGGATTTCACCATTAATGACTTCTTTCAAGCAACCCAAGCAAACCAACATACATACATGATTTCTCAATATGCTATGCATTCTACCATGAATGAATGATGAAAGAAAGAGTTGGGAGTACCAACCTCAAGCAAACACAATAACCAAAACGAGCTCCACACCTCTTCAAGCTTTTCCCCTTCCAAAGCTAGATGATGACTCTCCCACTTGTTTCTCTACGAAGGGAAAGATAACAATAACTTAGAACCATTCTAAGATGATCCTTAAAGTTTAAAAACACTAACAAGCTAGGATTTAAGCTCTCCACAACAAATCCCGTACTCCACCTTAAACCTCTACATAAACCCTTCTTTCCACCAAACTATCACTTCTTTAGCTTGTTTTATAGACCCACAACAGCCCTATAATATTTTCTCTACCATAAAAACGAGATTTCAAACATAGCTCTTAAAGATCTTACCTTTAACCAAGTTTTCTTGCAACCAAAGGAGATGAAGATGAGAAGAAAAAGGGAGAAGGAGATGATATCATCTCTGCAGGAGAAATAAAACCCCCATCCTCTCTCATTCATCCCATTTAGACATTTACTAAAATATCCTCGCTCAAGTTCTTAAGCCCAAACCATCAAAATCAATAAGCCTAAGGCCTAACAAGGCCCAAACTACACAAACCCGGGGCCTAAAACCAAAGCCCAACCCTCTCGGGTTAACCCGACACTCAGATCCGAATCGGGTCATTACATATACACTATAAAATAAAAAATATAAATAATGACTATTTTGTAATAATTCGATAAGTTTAATGATTTTTTATAATTTTTGAAAGATTAGTGATTAAAAACTATTTTAATATAGTTTAGTGACCATTTCTATAATTTACCTAATTTATTTTAAAAAAAAATCGGTCAACCAAATTAACCAATCGGATAAACCAAACTTTTTTCGATTCGGTTAAAATTTTCAAAAAAAATTAATTCAGTTAACGATTAATAAAAAAATTGGGTTAATAAAAATTTAGAAATTCGGTTCGAATGGTTAACCGATCCGACCATTTAAACACCCCTAGTGTTGAGTGTTGCAATCGATCGAAAAACGCCAAGAGGGGGGTGAATTGAATTTTTAAATTTTGGTGGACACTAATTGCAAAGGTAGAAAATTGCAAGGTGATTTAGAGTGGTTCAACTTTCTCAATGAAGTCTACGTCCACTACCTTAGTGACCACACTAAGAATTTCCCACAAATTCACTAATTTGCCTTTCCTTTAAGGATAAGGAGTAACCTTACACAATTCAATAGACTTATACCCCAAAGTCTATTGAGTCAATCCCCAAATTTGAGTACAAAGAAGCAAACTAGAAAATCCTCACAAGGTAGATGTTTACACAAATTAAGCTCTCTCACACACCCAATTAAACACTAGTAAAAAGATTACAAATGAAGAACAATAGTGTTTTTGCAAGAAAAGGTTGGAAATAAAGCACAACTTGAATCTTTGAATGCTTGAATATTTGGATAAGCTTTCTTATTGTTCCAATGTTGTTTTCAGACCTCTTTTGTATGCTCTTAATTGTTTCTAACTGTTTGTAGCCATTGAGAGTACTTTGAAGCCGTTGGTTGTCATTAAGATTGAGCATTTAATGCTCACCTGCACAGAAGTTTCAAAACCTTTACCAGAGATTTCGAAACCTTTAAAAATTTTAAATAAAAACTAGCTGTTACAGGTTGAAAGTTTCGAAACCTTCATAGAGGTTTCTGTAAAACTAAATTTGATTTTGATATAACAATTAATTATAAGAACTATTCTATAATAAATTTTTAAGTTCCTAAGTTAAACTTGTATTTTTAAGTCAAACCAAGAACTTTGAAATAAAGTCTCTAAGTCTTTTTGCACGAGGGTATCGATACCCAAAGAACATGTATCGATACACCTGGGTTTTTCAAAGCCTTTTTCTTGAGATGAAGAACAAGTATCGAAATATGGTTTGATAACTTTTACTCACCGCTAACATCTGTTTTGATCCATGTATCGAACCACTTCGAAGATTTTTATAATTTTTAAAATTATTTAAAAATTGACTCCATGTATCGATACCAGTATTGATAAACTCTTTAATCCCCAACGGTTATTTTAGCATTAAATGAGTCGACCGTTGGTGGCAGTTAATTTTTTGATTGATGGTTAGCCTGTTCCGAAACATGGTTCGATACCCAACCTTACAGTTTCATAAAGGTATCGAAGCATGTATCGATATCCCTTTTATTAAATGCACAACGACTCTTTCTACTTTGGTTTGTTTCGAAACAGGTAGCCCGTGTTTCGATACCACCTGCTGCAGAGTGCATTTATGAAGTATTAACGATCTTATTTACATTCCCAACAACCACAACGGTTAGAAATCAATGAGAAGGTATAAAATAAAGCATTTTCAACAGTATTAAGAATTATTGAACCTCAAGCAACACCCAAGCAATCAAATCCAATTCAAAGCACTTCATTGCGAATCCTAGCCTCCCAACTTGTGTACTTCATTTGATTCTTGTAAAATTGAATTTGGGGAGAGTTCATTTGTAATTGGGGTAATATTTGTCTTGTGAGAGATCCTTTTATTTTCCTTATTCCTTTGTATCATCTTGTGAGGTTGAATCAATTCTTGGGTAGAAGAATTGATTTGAATTGTAACGGTTATCCCTTGAACCGAGAAAAAGGTCGAATTCAATTAGTGAATTGGTTTCAAAATCCTTAGTGGGAGCTAAGGTAGTGGATGTAGAGCTTGTTCGAGGCTTGGACCACTATAAATCACTTGTTCTTCATTTTTCACATTTTTACCGAAATTTCCCCCACCAATTTTTAAATTGTCAATTCATCCCCCTCTAGGCCATCTTCCAAAGATCGATCAACTCAACAGTTTCAAAACCTTTGCAAGGGTTTCAAAATACACGTCATTCTATCTTGAAAGTTTCGAAATATTTCAACAAGGTTTCGAGACTTTGGCTTTGAAAAATATTTTTGACCATTTTGTTGTAAAAGTATGTTCGATATGGATAAAAAGTTAAACATTTTATAAACCATTTTGATAACTTTAAATCAAGTTTTTGAAAATTTTATTTCGAGAAAAATATTTTACAAATTTTTACAAATTAGTCCTTGAAAATTTATTTTAAGTTATATCAAAACAAGTCTAACGATCTCCCCCTTTTTGATATAACAAACCTTTTGTAAAAACTTATTTTTGAGAAAATTTTAAAACTTTTGAAAATCCCATTTAAGCTCCCCCTTAATAAATATCTTTATAAATTTTTTGAGAAATATGAGTTTTAAAGACATTTTTAAAGACAAAACAAATTGTTTGAAATCTCTCCCCCTTTTTATTATAGCAAAAAGAATAAAATGCTATAAAAAGGAACAAGTACCATTAGAGCATAGGTCATAATATAATCCATGACAGAATATTTATTTTACCATAGCATTCAAAATATATAATATAAATTCACATTGCATATATCATAAACATATCATTCATCACAATATAGCATTATAGCATTCAAAACTCATAGCATTGATCATGGATCATAAATTCATAAATTCATTTCAACATATCATTCATGTCAACTTAGAACATAAGGTCTCAAAATGATCTAAACCAAATCCAACATAAAGTTTTAACAAAGTAGATAAAACATATAGTTCAAGGCATATCAAAATAAGTCTCAAAAGATCATAATATAGTCATAAAAGTATGCATGAAATCTAAACATCTGGTGCATCATGAGGGGAGAAGGCAGAAAAAGATGACTACGAATGTCACGCATATCATGCTCTAAAGATGATACACGTCCATCCAAGCTATGGAGCATGCCGGTGGTCTCCTCATGAGAGCTACGGAGGAGAGCATCCATGTTGTCAAAACGAGTGATCATAGCAGCATACATGGATTCCATGGTGATAGGAACCATAGAAGGTGGCACATCCTCATCAACCGGAACCTCGGGAGCATCCTCATCGACTTCCTCAACAATCCCTCTATGAACCCATCCATGAGAACCATGATACCATTAGGCTTTTGTGACAAGATTTGATGTCAATTAAACTTTTATTCTTTACATGATCATCAAGAGAGGTATCAATGTTGAGTTTCTTAAAGATGTGGCTAAGAACACATCCAAAGGGAAGAGAAAAGGATATAGGATTAGAGATAATTTTGACAAGGTTCAAAAAGATGATATTGGCTATATCGGGACAGGATCGATCATGGTATTGTCTAATCCACCAATAGTCTATGACTCACATACTAGCGGTTTTTCTGTCGAAAGAGCGAAAGAACCACATAGTAAGGAGATGGAAAAGATGCTCCTCTAAGGGGATATGAGTAGGAAGATGGTCGGGAAAATGTTCAATATAATAAGCTTCATATTCATTTGACTTCCCACCAAGAGGGACACCTAAGAATTGAGTGATAGACTCGGGTGTCAAAACGAAATTGGTATCCATCAAGAAAGATTAAATACCGGTAATAGGATTAGTTCCTCTATTAAACCGAATAAATTCGACATTGACATAAAAGGCACGAACTAATCTACGGTGTGTATACGGGGGAATGCTCAAGTACTCAATCCAACCCCACTCTGTGAACAACTCAAAAAGATCAAAGTTAAAATCGGGAGACATAAGGAAATCTAAGTCAATGTTTCGCTCTAGTCTAATCTCATTATGATGGTAGACATTGAAGTATCTATTCCTTTGAGCACTATCACTAAAGAACACATCCTTAAAGGTAGGATTAGGATTGGGATCGAGATTAGGATTAGGTACATTTAAATCGAAAGGTTGACCCCTTTCAAGACGAGGACGTTTAGATCGAGCGAGCATGGTTCTAGGAGGCATGATACTCAAGCAATGATAAGAGTTTAGGCTAAAAAATGGTTGGGGAATTTTGTCAAACACCTTGTGGGCACAAGATTTTGAAAAAAAATTTCAAGAGTTCAAGATCAATTGGGTGATACCTCCTGCAATCAAAACATCATTTGATACATAAATATTAAACCCAAAGCATTAATTTGAGTATCAAAATCACATTTTAAAAAAAATCAAAATCCCTAAAAATAATTTGATTTTCAGATGAATTCATTTTTGATTTAAAAACAACATGGTTTTTGTCAAAATCATGTTTAAAGATACAAATAATGTAGAATGAACATGATTTATTTAAGTTTTAAGCATAAAAAAATAAATTTTTGAGATATATCATCATAAAATCTGAAAATAAAATAACAAGTTGAAAGAAGAAATTACCTCAAGATTTTGATGAAGATGTTGTTAAACCCAAAGGATTTGAGTAATTTTCGCAACAAAATGCCACAATGATGAAGAAATTTTGAGAGGAAAAGGTTTTGGGAAGTTTCGAAACTTTACTTAGGGTTTAGAAATGAAAAATAAGGGGATTTTTGTGTTTAAAACCATGCCCAGTCAGGTTTGTTACGAAAGGTTTCGAAACCTTGTGAGAGGTTTCGAGACTTTTCACCAAAAATTTTGAAAATTTTTGGAAAAAAATTCGAAACTTTCATTCCAGTAGATAAAGTTTTGAGATAGCCCGAAGGTTTCGAAACCTTGCTGAAGATTTTGAAACTATTTGAAGAAAGTTTCAAATCCTTGTTAAGAGGTTTCGAACCTTTTGGTCCTAAAATTCTAAGAAGCCTCAAATTGACCCGGAAATACATTCTAGCATACTTATGATATATTATAAGCATTTAAGGACAAGAAAATAGCTAATATAAGTCACTCAAGCATGTATCACAAAACAAATAGAGTTTAGTGACAAATAAGCACACAAATCATGCAATCAACAATCAATCATAAAATGAAGGATATACACATAAAGAGCAATAAAAATTGCTTAACTTGCATAATAAATAAAAAGTTACCACTTGAATCAAAATATAGATTGCACTTTGTCCACTTCAAGTGTCTTTCCTTCTAGTGTGTCTAGAGCTTTCAATTTCTTCACTTTGCACACCTTGGCTCCAACACACCTACAAAACTTATACATATTTTGGTATCCAAAATCTTTTAGGTCCATAAGTGTTAGTTCCTAATAATCTAGTCCCTTTTAGTATCCATTTTGATAAAAGATCATATTTTTTGTTAGCAATGAGTCCTTTTGGAACCCAAATACTTTTAACTACTTTTCTATTGTATGACCTTTGGGGACCTCTACAAAAATTGTTATTAAATTTCTTTTTAAAATAGTTGGATTTAGAATTTTATCTTTTTCAAAAAATCTTGTTCCAACTTTATCAAAAGAACCTTTAAGCTCATCAAGTTTCTTCTTATGATCATCATGAGCTTTTGAAAGTAAATTATGTAAATCTTGAGTTTTCTTTTCAAAATCAATTATTTTATTTTTTAACTCTTTAATTTTACTTTCAAACTCTTTATTAGTTTTGGAAAGAGAATTATTTTCATTTTTCAATCTTAAAACAATTTTTCTATTTTTTAAAATTGAATCTTCATATTCCAAAGCTAATTCATCATAAGCCTCTTGTAATACATTAAAAGTATAATCAAATGAAATAGATGAATTAGAGGTTACCTTAGAGTCATCTTCGAATGCCATGAGGCACAAATTGGCTACTTTATCCTCATCATCTGATGTTTCTTTATTGCTCTAAGTAGCTACATGAGCTTTGTGCTTCTTCTTCCTAAAGCTCTTTTTCTTCAACTGGGACATTCAAATTTGATATGTCCCTGTTTTTTACACTCATAGCAAATTATGGCATCCTTATCCTTTGGTTCACTTTTGAATCCTTCTTCTCTTTGAAATCTTCTACCTTTGTTGGACCTCATGAACCTTCTAAATCTTTTGGCAAACATAGCCATCTCTTTCTCTTCATCATCATCACTAGAATCACTCTCTTCTTTGGTTGATTTGAGAGTAACTCCAAATTTCTTGGTTTCAACTTCTTTCTTTTCTTCTTTTCCTTTGGACATCGTCTCATGAGTAAGCAATGAACCAATAAGCTCATCTAATTTGAGAGTCTTAAGGTTCTTTGCTTCTATAATTACCGTCCTCTTTGATTCTCAAGAATCCGGGAGAGAGTAGATCATCTTTCTTACAAGTTTATCTTTGGGAATGACTTCTCCATATCCCTTCAATCCATTCACAATCACGAAGAATCGATCGGATATGGATTTAATGTCTTCTTCGAGATCCATTTTGAAGTTCTCATAGTTGAGGTTGAGAATTCGGATTTTGGTTTGCTTCACTTCATTGGTTCCTTCATGTGTGACTTCAAGTTTCTCCCAAATTTCCTTTGCATTAGAGCATGATGATACCCTTCCATATTCATCCGGACCAAGAGCACAAAAAAGAAGATGCATTGCCTTGGCATTGGTAGAAAATCCTTTATTCTCTTCATTGTTCCAAGTCTCCATGCCACTTGTTGGCGCGGTATAGCCACTTATGATTATTTTCTAAGCTTCTAGATCATAGGCTTAAATGAACAACCTCATTCGATTCTTCAAATAGGCATAGTTGACTCCATTGAACAAAGGAGGCTTGTTGGTAGGTTGAGAGTCTCTCCAAGCTTCAATAGTGGAGGAGGAAGCCATGAATGATCTTGTAGATGATTGCACACTTCTTGGATCTTCTCAAGAGGTTGTAAGACCTTTCAATTAGCCTCGCTCTGATACCAATTGTTGAGTCTTGCAATTGATCAAAAAACGCCAAGAGGGGGGTGAATTGGATTTTTAAATTTTGGTAGACACTAATTGTAAAGGTAGGAAATCGCAAGGTTATTTAGAGTGGTTTAACTTCCTCAATGAAGTCTACATCCACTACCTTAGTGACCACACTAAGGATTTCCCACAAATTCACTAGTTTGTCTTTCCTTTTAAGGATAAAGAGTAACCTTACACAATTCAATAGACTTATACTCCAAAGTCTATTGAATCAATCCCCAAATTTGAGTACAAAGAAGCAAACTAGAAAATCCTCACAAGGTAGATGTTTGCACAAATTAAGCTCTCTCACACACCCAATTAAACACTAGTAAAAAGATTACAAATGAAGAACAATAGTGGTTTTGCAAGAAAAGGTTGAAAATGAAGCATAACTTGAATCTTTGAATGCTTGAATATTTTGATAAGCTTTCTTGTTGTTCAAATGTTGTTTTCAGACCTCTTTTGTATGCTTTTAATTGTTTCTAACTGTTTGTAGCCGTTGGGAGTACTTTAGAGCCGTTGGTTGTCATTAAGATTGAGCATTTAATGCTCACCTGCACAGAAGTTTCGAAACCTTTACCAGAGGTTTCGAAACCTTTAAGAATTTTAAATAAAAACTAGCTGTTACAGGTTGAAAATTTCGAAACCTTCATAGAGGTTTCGAAACCTCTGCTAGGGTTTCAAAATATAGGTCATTCTGTCCTGAAAGTTTCGAAACCTTTCAACAAGGTTTCGAGACTTTGGATTTGAAAAACATTTTTGACCATTTTGTTGACTTTTAATAGTATGTTTGATATGGATAAAAAATCAAACATTTTATAAACCGTTTTGACAACTTTAAATCGAGTTTTTGAAAATTTTATTTCGAGAAAAATATTTTACAAATTTTTACAAATTAATCCTTGAAAATTTATTTTAAGTTATATCAAAATAAGTCTAACACCTAGATATAAAGTGTCTTTTATCAATATCGTTTAACGGGAATAATGGTTCACGCCAGGTTTTCGTGATGGAAGATAATAATAGTGTGATTACATTAAAATTAAAAAAAAAAACTAAATTTAATGATATAATAATATTATTTTTAATTTATTAATATATTTGATTTAAATATTAAAATAAAGTGATATTTTATGTAGTTTATCATAAATTATATACTATAGTAACTCTATTTATTAGAGTGCAGAGTTTGGATTTGTGAAACCACACCATCATTTTCTTTAATTTTTGTTTCTTTGATTTTTTTTTAATTTGAGTTTTATTATTTTATTTTGTTATTATTTTGATATTCTGGTATAAATATTGTCCATTTTTTATTAAATATTGATGCTAAAGTAATTGAAGAAGAAAGAAAAATTAAATAGACGACAATAAAAGATAAATTACTACATATTTCAAGAATAGTTTATTTGTAACAATCGGTATTTGATTTATTGATTAATTAATTTGAATTGAATTTTTCAAAGGTTTATTATTAAGGTAACCCTTTTAATAATTTTTTATTCATAATATCATAATTCGGACTTTTAATCTTGTTTAAAAGATCTAACATATTATCCTGTTAAATTATTTAGTTGTTGATCATAAATAATTTTTTAATATACATATTATGTAAAAATATTGATCTGATACTAATCGTGTAATTTTTCAATAGTGATCTTGAGTCGGGTTAGATTCAAGTTTAGAGTGGAAAAAATCCTATCGGACACGACCTGGGTCACTAAAAATATCTGACACTAATCGTATAATTTTTTTATATATTTTTTAGGGATATTTACAATGATAATCGCTCTTTATATATATTTTATATAAAATTAATTCATAAATACTGGGCTTAGAGTATAAATTTTGAATATAACAAGAACACCAGCGATCAGTCTCATGCCATGTCTAATCTTGTATTTGATTAAGAGGCATCTTACAAACAGCATTATACAAATGGATAAACTCTATGGTGCATCATGTTGGGAAAACATACGAGCTGAATATAGATACCGGAAACTGCCGACGGACGGCGAAGATGTTTAAGCCCACCACGGAGCATCGCCGGTTCTGAAATCTGTTTCAGTCCAGGGAGTAAAGACTACCTTACCACCATCTTCCACATTGGCATGAGCCAATGCCAAGGACTGTTCCAACAACCATAACGAAATCGATTATTATAAACTTATCGAGATAAAATCGGTTGTGTGCTTCTAATCGCATATTGTGGACGTAACAGATACTATGAAAGATTGAATTTCACAAACGATAAAAATCGAAATAACTGAAATAAAAATGTGTATATTCGGCTCACCAGCGGGGCGGGGCCTCTCACGACTCGTCCTTGATCGTTGTACTGAGAACCATGGCAGGGGCATATGAACTTGTTCTCAGCTTGATTGAATGGGACAACACATCCAAGGTGAGTGCAGACAGCATTGATACCATAGTTTGCAAGGGTTCTATCCTTCTCCACCACTAGGTAGGTAGGGTCTCCCTGAAAATTTCATAAATAACAAAAGTTTTCTTTCAAAAACCACTTGGATTCATTAAATATTATTATATCTATTTTGATCGCCGTCGTAATTTTGTATCACTGGTTTTCATTCGGAAAATTCTCGGAGATACTCTTTCGAAGTCACCCACCATCCAACAATAATCGATGGGCATCGGCCAAGTAGACCTTCGAAATATGACATTAAGAAGTTGTATTGACTCGACAAGACAAACATCAAGTCTATTAATTCACTAGTCAGGTCGGGTAAAAATCCTCTACCTCTTTATCATGTCTCTATCCATGCTTTCTGTTGAAAATTTCTAAAAACAAAGTTAAACCATAACCCTTATTTTCTATATCTTAAACCTTAAACCATACACATTAAAAATACACTTTATCCTTAATTACCTACACCATAATTATAACCCCTAACATTGAACCCTAAACCCTCTAATTTGAAGTAGATACAGATACACAAATAGAGGCATAAAAAAGAGATATATGATTATTTTGCATCATTCATCGTATTCTACGAAATTTAGACTTGACATCACAAACGCGATTAGACATCTGCCTAATATATATATGAGAGGGAAAATCAATTTTTTTTCAAGTTGAATCACACAGGGACGAAACTATGTGTAATATGGGAGGGACTCTTGCCCCTCCTACTTTTTTTGGGTACAATTGCATTTAAAGTACTTTTTCGTCTAAATACTAGTAAAATAAGATTTTTGACCCTCACAGATTTTAGATTTAAAAGCTTAATAAACATTTAGACCTCTAAATATTTGATCCTAACTTCGTTTCCGGACCCGTTTCTCTCCCCTTTCTATGTCTGCTTCATCATTATTAACCATGATTCTCCACACACATCAGCATGAGTGAACTGCCTAAATGCCCACCACCACCATCCTATCCAACTCATCAACAAATATCAACAGAATGGAACACTAAATTCAATCAATTAACAGTTTACCAGTATTTTACCTTCAATCCTTGACTCAAGGTTCGGTCCCCAGGGCCATGATTCTCGAGCCATTCGGCAGCAATGATATCATTTCCAATGGCATCCTTGGCAACGGTACCACCACCGGCACCTCCTCCGCTGTTATAGCATTTTAATCATAGTTAAACATTGCATATACTGATCAAGGAAAGAGACTGAGAAAAACTGAACTTACCCAGGAGGTACAAAGAAGGCTGCGTAGGGAACCAACATGAAACCAGTGGGGAGTGAAATAGCCCCCAACAGAAGCAAATTCATGAGCTGCCTCTTCCCCATGTCCGGCACTCGATCAGCCGGGATGCTCGTGGCCTGGCAAGTCAGCTTCATTCCCTTGTCTTTTCTAACCATTTGGGTCCTCGTTGGTTTCACAAGGAAAGCTTGTGATGGGCAGAACATGCCACTCTTGCTCGAGCATAGCTGTTGGAAATAAAACACCAAGATAGAGTTCAAAAATGAAGTTTACAAAGTATAAATTATGTAGCCATAAAGCATTGGGATGTACCTGTGCAGGGGAGAGAGTTGATGAAGCCATGATTGAGGATAATGGGTGTTGTTGCGAAACTGTTGGCGTGTGTTTTTTCCATCAGATATTATGGAGATGACCAAAGCTTTGTCGACCACAACAGCTTGAAGATAAGGCATGTTGGCAAGGTCTGGTGCCATATAAGCCACAAGTTTCTGGATTGTGTTTCTCTCTCTTCGCTACAAGTGGCTCGTCCTGGTTATTGGGCCTAGTCCCAAGTTTTGAAAAGTTCGAGACACCACTCATTGCAACTAAATGGGCCTAAACCCCATTTTAGGTGGCTCAAGGAGAATATACGTTGCACGAATCATTTAGACTCAGTGGTTAAGAGAACGATTGTTGTTTTTAGAGATCAGGGTTCGAGTACCAATAATATCAGTACAGTGCTTGAGCAATCAATGTCTAATGATTGAGAGTATATTCTAGAACATATATTAAAAAAAAGTAGCATAGATGTTAATTGATTCTTGTGTTTCGTGGTATTGCTTCGGTGCTTTTATTTACACTCACAAAAATTTATGTTTGATAAGATCGAGAGGTATAGAATTAAGATTTAAATTTAAAATAAAATAAAATGTATTTTTTAAGATTTAGAGATAAGATTTATAATTTAAGGTATTGGTTTCGTATATAATCAAGTTTAGAAACACGAGAGTTTCTTCCTTTTAGATGCATAAAAGTCTACATTCAACTTAAAAAATTTCCATATTCATCTTAAGTTTTAAGAAGATTATTAGGTGAAACTTATCTTTCTTTAAATAATTATATAATAATTATTCATCCGTTAATTATGATCGGACAATTTTATATATAATTTAATAAATTTCACAATTAAATTCATATAATTTGGTATTAGAATATTAGCGATTCAATAAATTATTTAATTAATCCCTTAGATTAAAAAAATCAAAGAGGAAGGGATTTTATTCTATATTAGAAAGAGATTTATTTGATAAATTTAATTTGATTTTCTTCTTATATCTTATAACCAACTTATACCCTTTATTTTTCCTTTGAACCTTTTAGATCTAGGAGTTGACCTTTGTCCTTCATCATTACATTTTATTAGGACTTGTAATAGTATAGAGAAGAATTTAAAGCGGAGAGTGAAGTGATGAAGATGATAAATAGGGTTGGAATTGTGGGCGAGTAAAACTCGACTCAACTTGAAAATATTGAATAATTCAATGACTCGAGGCGAAAATATTCGATTCATTTTGATCAAACTCAAAATTTGAGTTATAAAATAAAAATTCGAATAACTTAAAATTTTTAGTAATTTAAAAAGTATATTTTTAAGTTTAAGATAAATCTCTTAATTTTTTATGATATATATATTGATATATAAGAATATGAAAAATATTGTCACATATGAAATATATATTATATACATATCTTGTATGATTAGAGAAAGTTATTTAAATTAGAATTAAATTATATTATAACATGATAAATAATTGAAAAAAACTTTTATAAGAACTCGAAAACTTGATTCAATTCGACTCAAATTTCTTGAACTCGAATTGAATTGAAAAAATGTCCAATAAAGTTTGAGAGGTAAAATATAACTCGAAACTCGAATAACTCAAAAAATGTTAACTCGACTCATCTCGATCGAATACTCACCCCTATTTGAAATAGTTTTTAACTATCACATCAACATTAATTAATGAAAACAATACATCAAAAATAAAATAAAAGTTAAATGATTTTATCAAAAAATTTAAAAGAACAATGACCAAAATAAAACTAACCTAAAATTTTTAATAATCTTTATGTAATTTATTTTAGAAAATACAATAATCATTTATATTTAACCTATTATATTACTCTTCTAAATTAAATATTATGACATACTCATATTGCGCACAAAACTCATGTTTCCTCCATCTTTTAACATTAATGGAGTTTCAATTATCGGCGGGTAAAAGATGTTTATCTTAGATATTATTATTAGGATGTTAATAGATCGAACTTGGATTAAATTTTATAATGTTCAAATTTAATATAATTAATAATCAGATTTTTAAAAAAATTAAGTCCGAATCTAAATCTATTTACATAAATCTAAATTTAATATAATAAAATATCTAAAATCAAAATCCTAATCCAAAAGTTCAAATCCAATTATGTAATACCCGAATTTCGTCCGGGTTCGAATATAAATAAGGCCAAGGTAAATATAGATAAAATATAACAAATAAATATTAAATAAACAAATAAGTAAAATTCAAAAAAAATATAAAAAATAATATATTAATAAAATAAGGATCGGTTATCAAAAGGAGGTTTGAGGCAGTTGGAATGGATTGAATAGAGGGATTTCTGTCGGTTCCATGGTCTCATTTTTTGAGAGAGCAGTGTGGAATGAAAAAGAAAAAGGAAAGGAAAAAACTGAGGGGCAGAGGGAAAGTTGAAGGTTTTCGGCAGTGATTGTTGGGGTCACAAATCCATTACACCAGATTAGCACACCACACTTCAAGATTTGCACACCAAATAAATGTTACTGGTTCATATAGACAACAATGTGAAGCATTCTTACCTTTCCACCGAACCGAGCCAAGGGTAAGAGCTACCGAACCAAAAAAACGAAGAACAAAGAACATGACAGAAACGTTCACTGCATAGCATATTGAGGTACCATGATTGTTTATATTGGTTGAAATATTAGAACAAAGAACAATCATACATCTGGTCTAATAAAATTCACTATTTTCGTTTATCATGAATTATGTTTATATATGCGATTTAGTGATGTCTATATACATGGTTGAAAGAGTCATATAGATTACTGGTGCATGGTGTAAGACAAGGAATACATATGTTTTTTTAGCTCTCATGTCTCTAATGAAATTCGATTTGGTCTTTATAATTTAATTTTTGTTTAAATAAATTTATTTATTCATTTATTTGTACGCTTGCATTCTTTTAAATTCATATAGTATATTTATTAGGAAATATTTAATTCACCATCTAGTTAATTAAATAAAAACCATTTTAGGGTTAGTCACTTTAATTAAATTAGAGTCTTTTTAGGGTTAGTCACTCTAATTAAATTAGAGTCTCTTTAGGATTAGTCACTTTAATTAAATAACTAATTAAATAGGGAGATAATTTAGTAACGATGGCGTTCTAATCATATATCTCGGATACACTAAGTGGTCAGTGTTTTGACGTAACATTATGTTGGCCAATAGTGTACTTTGGTATCGTATTCGGCGCGTCATCGAAACGTAGAAAATGGTAAAGAATTTAGGGTTAGAATTTAATAAAATTAATTAGGCAAAGATTAGTAGCACCAATAGAATTATTAATTTTGTTTGGTGTCGAAATGGTAGTGTCCGTGTATTCGGATGTTATCATAATACACCCGGTGAAATTAATAATTTAATAGGATTTAAATATTTAAATTGATGGAGCCTTTTTAGGTTAGAACTTAAAATTGACAAGATAATAATCGGTCATGCATTTAAAACCTTTTGGGTCAAAATTTATATTTCTTTAAATACGAGTCAAGGTTTCCTATTTTAGGACGTCTTATTCAAAGCTCGTATTTAAAAGAAATATATCTTTTTATCCAAAAGGATATTTTTATTCGAGCGATATTTATTTGTTAATAACGAATTAAATTAATATTATTATTCGAAATACCGAAATGCCACGTGGAATTAAAAGGTACCGATTTTTGGGCGCTCGTAAGGATCGTCCTTACGCGTAAACGACTCCCGAACTCAAATGTTTTCAAAATGAATCTCTGGTTTATCTTATGGTGTCTGGACTACCAAAGTGGTCGGTGGCGACTACAAGTTAATTTTTAAAATTCAAATGTTTTCAATAAAATTTAGTTTTTCCATATTTAAAAGCAATTAAATCGATTTTTATGAAATTCATTCGCAATGTTATTTTTCACACCTTTTCGGTTTTAAAATGGTCGCGACAAATTACTTCTTCTGTCTCATATAAAAAGTCCATTATTGACTTTTTAAAGTCAAATTTTTTAAACTTTAACCATAGTTATTTTAAATATTTTAATTTATTAAATTTTATAAAATATATATTCTTAAACTAATTGATTAGAGGCTTCTAAAATATATTTTTTAATATTTTTATCAATAATAGATTGAAAGTTATAATGAGTCAAAATTTAAAAAATTTGACAAAAAAAGTAAATACTGGACAAATAAAATAGGACGGAGGTAGTATTTTTTAAAATAATAACTCAAGCAAATATCTTTATATAAAAAAATAATTTTTATCAAACATTTTTTTAATTTATAGCACAAACAAATCTAAATAAATATTATAATCCAATATAAAATAAATTAAAGTAACAACTCAAATTTTTTAAATTTAAAAAATTTAAATATTTTTATCCGAGTTTATATATGAATCAAATTCATATCAGATATGGATTCAGATTAAATTTGAATCAGATTCTATATTCACTTCACCTTCTATTAGGACTCCAACATTTCTTTTAAATCGGATAAAAAATGTAATCTTTAGGTTTCATTCAATGCCATGCTTTAAAGAAATAACATTTGTACCTTTTTGTTTTGGTTTTATGAATCGGGTGGAAAATGTTTTTTTATTATGTTTTTGTTGTTCAATTTTAAATTAATAGTTGAGAGTTTAACATTTAGGGTTTAGGGTTTAAGGTTAGAGATTGTGGTTAAGATTTAAAAATTAAGGGTATAATGTATTTTTTTAGGATTTAGTGTTTAGGATGTGAAAATTAGAGTTAAAGTTTAAAATTTAATTTTTAAATATTTTTTAAAGTGAGTATAGAAAAATACACAACTAGGGATAAAAGATTTATGTTAGTTTGTATTGCGACAAATCATAATTAAGTGTGTGTGAAGTTATGGAATTAGAGAAGAAAATAGATCGGATCAATTTTTTTTTGCTAAGCAAAACTTATTAATCAATCCCGAGTTATATGCCTCATTAAAAACCTACTCAAACCTAAATGGACAAAAAGAGTACATATAACACAAGAAAGATACACATAAAAAATGCCTTCAATTGTCTTATAGTAAACACGCTAACAAGATCCCACTAGGGGTGTTCAAACTGTCGGCTAAACCGAATTGATTTCATTAAACGATCGGTCATCAAACTTCGGTCGATCGGTGAGTGATTAATTTTTTTTGAAAGATTGGTTAATGGATAATTTGATTTTATAGGTTAATTAACCGAATTAACCAAAATTTTATATTTTATATATTTATTTTTAGTTACTAAAATTTTAAAAATTATAAATTGATCATTAAATTTTATCAAATTAATATAAAATGATAATTATATTTATTAAATTATTAAAAAATATTCATTAAAATTTTTAATATTTATCAATAATTTATAATATATGATAATTAAATGATTAATTTATAATAATTGGATAATTTTAATAGTTATTTTATAATTTTTGAAAGTTCAATGGCTGAAAAGACTATTTTAATATTGTTGAGTGATCATTTGTTAATTTACCCAAAATTTTATAATAAATTTCGGTTTACCGAATTAACCAACCAAATTAACTAAAATTTGTTCGGTTCTGTTAATGTATTTTGAAAAAATACGGTTCGATTAACGATTAAAGATTTAAAAAGTTCAATTAATTCAGTTTTTAGTAATTCTGTTCATCGACCGAATTACCCATTTGAACACCCCTATATCCCATAACCTAAATTACCATTATATCTTAAAGATAAAACTACGAGCTAAACCATCTTTAACAAGGCAATTTGCTAGTACATTTGCTTCTCTAGGAATATTAACAAAACAAAAATAATACTCCATGTTCAACCAAATTAATTGTGGATAATAAGGCAATTCTTTTAAACAATTTATCTTTATCTTTGAATAATATTATCTCAAAAGTTTAAATTTGAGTTTCAACCTTAAGAAAATAATATGTTTTTATCACTGTGTAATCATCGGTTTTGGTCCGAGGAGTCGCCACCAATCTTTTTTATAGTGCGATTGGAACACCAAAATCAAGGTCTGCGAACCAGAGCTGGATCCGGGAGTTTGTTACGTGTGGGGAAGGATGAGCTCCCCCACAACGCTCAAGATTGGCACCTATCGGTTACAAAATATTTATATGATCAAAAATATAAATTCGATATTTAAATCTGCGATCCCAAAAACGGTTAGTAAATATTTAACAACAACAACAACAACAACAATAATAAGTAGCATGATAATAATAATAATAATAAAACCTATTATAATAATTAATAATAATAAGTAGTATAATAATAATAATAAAATAGTAATAATAATAAAACATATTATAATAATAAGACATTGATCTAAATCTACAAAACACAAAATTATAGGGTTAGAATAATAAAAATAAGGACTAAAATTGAAGAAAACAGAAATATAGAGCCAAAATTAGACAAATCGGTGACCAAATCTGAAGCAAGTGCAAACTGGGAGGCCGAAACACAAACACGTTGAGAGTTTAGGGACTACAGAGGCAATTTCCCCCTCTTTTGGGTTATGAACGGGTCTGGGTCGGATTCTGGGTTAATCCGTGGGTATCCAACAGTGAAACAACGTCGTTTTGGTCTATATGATCAAGCACCAAAACGACGTTGTTTTGATAAGTCTTTATAAATCAAATTATAACAAAAAAACTTCATTTTTACGCTATCTCTAAAAAAATTTTAAACTTCTTTATTTTGTTTATTTATTTTATTTTTATTTAATTATGCTTCTTTTCTAAAAAAATCACATGACATATTTAGGAGATCACTTAATAATCATTTAGTTAATTAATTTAGAGTCTTATAGGATTAGTTGCTTTAATTAATTAATTGAATAGGGAGATAATTAGTAACAATAGTATTTGAATCTTATACCTCGGATATACTGAGAGGCCGGTGTTTTGACGTACCATGATGTTGGCCTAAAGAGTGTACCTTGGTATTGAATTCATGTGCTATTAAAACCTAGAACTTGATAAAATAACATAGGTTTAGAATTAAATAAAATTGGTAGGTAAAAAATTAGTGATATTAGTAATTTAAATAGGTTTTAATATTTAATTAATGGAGCCCTCGTAGGTTAGAACTTAAAACGAACAAGATAAAAAACGGTTATGCATTTAAATCTTTTGAGGCGGAATTTATATTCCTTTAAATTTGGGTGAGATTTCCTATCTAGAGGACGTCTCAATAAACCCGAGTTTAAAGGTGATATAATTTCTTAATCAAAAGGATATCCTCAATTCAAGCAGTGTTTAATTAACAATGAAGAATTAAATTAATATCTATATTCAAAATATCAAAATGCCATGTGGAATTAATAAGGTACCAATTTTTGGGCGTTTGTAAGTGTCGTCCTTATCTGTAACTGACTCCCGAATCCAAATGTTTTTAACGAATCTTTGGTTTGTTTTATGGCGTCTGGCCTACCAAAGTGGCCGGTGATGACTCCAAATCAATTTTTAAAATTAAATAATAAGTTTATTCGAAAATTTTGGTTTCAAAATTAAAATTTATAAAATTCGGAGTTTTATTAATCAATTCGCTAGGCTATTTCCACATCGTTTCGGTTTTAAAAAGGTCGCGACAGCTTGGCGACTCCGCTGGGGACTTAAAAAATTATTTTTTGTGAGTCAGGCCTAACTTTTTTTTTTAAATTTTTACGTGGCATTTCGGTATTTTAAATATAGATATTAACTTAATTCTTTATTGTTAAATGAACATTGTTTGAATGAGGGTAGTTTTTTTTTTATTTTTGTGATATATCCTGTCATTTATGCATAAGCTCTCGACCCGAGCTTTTACCCTTAAGTGGGAGTTAGATATTATCCCACGTGATGCTCTCCAGCTCCGAGTTTCGGATTTTTTTCTGCTTCCGGTATACTAACCTTACGCATTGTGGGGTCTTCACCTCCGTTGTAAGGGACCTATACCACCGAATCGATGTCTTATCATCGCAGTAGACGGTAACGACAGTTCGGGAAAACAGTGTCTAGATTAAAAATCACATATGTAGAGTAGAAGCCCACCCCTTTTAGAGCCAGACAGGGATCATAAGATAAGGCGGTATGCTGCCGAAATGCCGCCAAAATTAGGATTTCTCTGTTAACATACTCTCTGATTTTTTATATGCAATTTATCCTGCTCTGTGGTTAATTTTCTTTGCATTATAAACCACTCTATGGTTATTTTTCAGGCACCTCTCTTATTATTATTTTATTTTTTTATTCATCCTACTAACACAATTCTTTTTGTTTCATTTTGGTCCCTTTATGCACTTTTTTTTTATTTATTTGGCATATCATTTGCATGGGTATTAATTCGGGAAATAGTAAAGTTAGAAGTGTCCAAAAATTTCAAAAGAGATCATTATAGGAGAAGATAATACGAAAGTCTGGACATGGTCAGAAGCAGTTCAGCATGAGAAAGATGATAGCTTGTCTTCAGGAAGTATCTCAGCATTGAAAGGGTATGTCAGGATTAACACGAATCAGAGCTCGTATCTCTCTAAAGTTCAGGAAATATGGGAACAGTGGACTAGCAATATGAAGGAGCAATTCAAGAAGGAATTTGGAGATATTGCATTGTTAGTGAAAATTCCCATCGATAGACACTTAATGAGAGCAATGACACAGTTTTGGAATCCAGCATATAATTTTTTTACTTTTGGGAAGATCGATATGACACCTACATTAGAGGAGTATGAAGTTTTGATTAATTGTCTGACGATAAAGAGCGATAGGATATATGTTAAGCCCAACAACACTTTGGGTTTCAAGAAGAAGTTGATGCAGATCACCGAGAAGGATAAGGAATTTTGGGACCAGAAGATAACGGGTCACGATCACAATGACGTGAGTGAGGAAAAGCAAAGAGTGAGTTGGAAGGTTTTAAGGGATTTAATAGCCGCTAGTAGTGAAGAGCCCACCAAGGCAAGAAGTATTTACGCTCTTTGTATTTATGGGTTAGTGCTATTTTAAAGAACTCCCGAGCATATAGACCCATCCACTGTCGGTTTGTTCGAGAGGCTGTTCAAAGGTGTAAATCCGGTTCCTGCCATTTTAGCCTAGACTTATAGATCATTGACCGCATGCAAGAAGGCCAGCGAAGGAAGATTTTGGGGTTGTACACAGTTACTAGAGGTATGATTCAGAGGTCATCATTGGAGCTCCCCACATAGTGCCTTAAGGTTCAGGACCACTTACTCACCCATTGAAGAACATCTGAAGAGTTGCATTTTGGAGAAGAAGACTGAAACCCAATGGAGAGATCTCTTTCAGGACTTGACAAATTCAGACGTCGTTTGGAAAGCTTGCTGGTTAAACAGAGGAACTACTTTTCAATATCGGTACGGAGATAACAATTGGATTCCATTGGCGGGCATATGGGGTGAAACAGCTTATTACCTATTGCTAGTTTCGAGGCAGTTCGGGTCAAGACAGTTTATACCGGCTACAACGGGGATGACAAGTTTCAGCTATACACACCAAAGCGAAGGGTACAGATCTAGGATAGCCCAGATTGTGAAAGCTTTGGATTCGCCCAGAAGAGTTCAGCCTTACCGAGAGTCCGAAGTTATGGCCCGATATGACGAATAGAGGGAGTAGAGGGTGAATGATGGAGTCTTTCGAGGAGTACCGAGGGATGATGGATCATCGTCGAACAAAGTAGCCCTAGAAGCACCTTCAGCACTAGAAAAACTAAAGAAAGATTGGGATTTGGATTTTCAAAGACAGGAGAGGAAGATCTATGAACTTACGCAGGAGTTGAACTTCACGAAGTATCAGGTAATGACACAAGAGAGGAAAGAGAAAGAGATGGCACTTCAGAATGAAAATTTAATTCGGGATCTGAGAGAGGCACGAGAAATGTCTGAGGGGCGTAAGAGGAAATACCCAAGGGAAGGTGAAAGCAAGATCATTGGGGATTTTTCTGACCGCTTAGACAAGATGATGAGAGAAAAGGAAAATTACAAGCTCTATGAGCGGAAGTGCCGTGAAGCAAGGGAAGCAAACTACAAAGCTAGGAAGATGTTAGATAAAGAGCAAGCATAGAACCTTGAGTTGATAACCCAGGTAGCACAGTTAGAGGAGTTGGTTACCAGGTATCACAACAAAGACAAGGCTAAGATGGAAGAAGAAAAGGAGGGACCTCAACAGAAGATTGTCTCGCTTAAGAACCAAGTACAAGGGTTGCGAGAGAAGTTAGTTGATTTCGAATGGGCTTTATGCCAAGATACCGGAGGAGCATGAAAGACAAAGTATGAAGTAGTGCAGTGTACTATTCAGAGTCAGAATAATGAGTTGGTCAACTTCAAAGGACAAGTCAAAAGCATCGCATCCTATGTACAGATATTGTCGAGAGAAGCTACAACTCTTCTGAGGCAGCCGAACATCGAGAAAAGGGCACGGAGAAGCCATTGTACACTTGTTGCATGAGTTGACCAATTTGGGGATTTGGGCTAGCAGTTTTCTGTAGTTATGTTTAATTTGTAGTGAATCCTTTTGGAAAAACGGATATTTTTAAGATATTGTTTTTCGGATTCAATACCCTCTTGCATTCATGCATTCATGCATTCATACATCATATGCATTATTAATTAAAATAAAGTTTAATAATAAAGGTTTTATGGCAGTGAACTCTAAAAATTGCAAACATACTATATACATACTCAACACGCTCGCGCACAAGAAAGCTAGCAATGGAAGAAAGGCTAAAGAAATTAGAGAAAGATCGTGTTGAATTCCACAATTGATTGGATGAGATAGAAAATGACGTAAAAGATGGTTTTGCCAAGATTCAGACAGATATTATCAGGCAGATAATCGCTTTGTTGGGGCCAAGACAAGGTGAGAAAGACAAGACACCAATGAGAGAGACAGATGAGACTGAAGGACAAGCATACACTATATCTCACATGAGGGGGTAACCCGAAATGCAGTCATCACTAGGAAGAGTGCAGCTCAATTTGGTAGGGGCATCCACAGGTCACCCCGTGGAAGTTGATAATTTCACTCCGAATGTCGATGAGGTCCCAGATCTCAATTTTATGAGCGAAATAGATAAGATGCGCCAAGACATGGAAAAGAAATATGCCAACCATTTCAAGGCATTCGAGGCGAAGATTCAAGAAATACAAGGGTCAGCTGATAAGAGCACTGATGCATTTGATCTAGGGTTGGTTTCTGATTTGGTCCTACCACCAAAGTTCAAGATTCCCGATTTTGAGAAATATGAAGGGACGTCATGTCCTAGCGCCCATATGACGACGTATTGCCGGAAGATAGCCACTTTTAGCAAGGATGAGAAGCTGCTGATCCATTGCTTTCAAGATAGCCTGACGGGTTCTGCTATCCGATGGTACACACAACTGAGCCGGGAAAACATAAAGTCATGGAAGGACTTATATCATGCTTTTATGGAAAATTAAAAACATGTGTCGGAGATGGGATCCACTAGGATTATGTTGCAACAGATGGGGCAAAGGTCTAATGAAACGTTCCGACAGTATGCTCACAGGTGGATGGATTTGGCCTCTCAGGTACAGCCTCCGTTGATTGAGAGGGAAATGACCCACATGTTTGTGGAAATGTTGAAAGGCTTGATGTACGACCATTTGTTTACTAGTACACCAATACAAAGCTTCTCTCAGATAGTTACTACCGGAGAGTTGATGGAAGCAACTATCAAGAGCGGGAGAATTGAGGGGTCTGACAACTTTAAAAAGAGCTTCAAGAAGAAGGACAATGAAGTGAATAACGTCGTTGTGTATAAAGCGCCGAGAAATGTGACGATTTGTAAACCAGGGACAGGAGCAGGCAGCTCGGAGGGTTTGAATAAGAAGGACTCAAAATGGGAAAGGCCGAATTTCACACCTATCCCAGTCACATATGCTAAGTTGTACACTCAGCTACACGATGCGGATATGATACGTCCTTATTTCATCGTACCACTCAAACCTCCATATCCACACTGGTATGACCCGAAGGTTCAGTGCGAATACCATGCTAAAGTTCACGGACATGGTATCGAGAATTGCACCGCCTTTAAAATGATTGTTCAAAACATGATAAACACTGGGGTTTTGAAATTTGATGAACCCAATGTATCTACAAACCCGTTGCTGAACCATGGTGATCGTGGTGTAAATGCGATTGAAGAGGATCAAATGAGGCAAATCAAAATAAGTGTATTGGAGATCCGATCACCATTAAAGTGGGTCTTCAAACAGCTATTTGATAACGGGCTTATATGCCAAGGGAGGAGGATGAAGGAATCTGCTGAGGTAAGCTTGTATTGCGAGTTCCACCAGGAACAGGGGCATATGATTCAGCATTATGACGAGTTCAGGAATTTACTACAAGGAATGATGGAGAACAAGGAAATAGAATTCTTTGCAAAGGAGGAGGGCCGAAGAGTGATGGACGTATGCACGTCTGAAAGAATCGGGCCAAAATATAACGCAGACAGGCCGTTGGTCATCTCAGCTCGACCAAGGGGTAACAATTCAGTTGGACCAGCAAATGCTCCTCACATAGTAATTACTCCTTCAGTACCCTTCCCGTTTAAAGATACACAAAGGGTTCCATGGAATTATGCCGCAAGTGTGACTGGGACAAGTAACTTGATGCCCGTCGAAGAGGTACGGCCAGGAAAACCTGAAATCATCGATAAAGTCGAAACGGATGAGCCAGTGAATGAGGTAGGACATTTCACAAGAAGTAGTAGATGTTACTCACTGGCTCAGGAAAAAGAAGAAGACAAAGCCAAACATACTGAGAAAGAAAATTTTCGCAGATCCGATTCCAAAGGTGAATGAGCCTGTCACCGAGGAACAAGCGCATGAATTTCTGCAATTCTTGAAGCACAGTGAATACAACATTACTGATTAGTTGAAAAACCAACCGGCCATAATCTCCATTCTCGATCTATTGTTGAGTTCTGAAGGACACCGTGATGCTTTATTGAAGATGTTAAATCAAACCTTTGTTCCAAAGGACATCTCAGTGAACAAGTTGGACCTGATTGTTAATCATATCACGGCAGATAATTATATAACGTTTACTGAGGATGAGATCCTGGACGGTGGAATGGGGTCTATCAAAGCTTTAAACATCACAACCCACTATAAGGGACATGTTGTGCTGGGAGTGTTAATTGATAATGGTTCAGCTTTGAACGTGTTACCTATGGCGACTTTGCAAAGGTTACCCATAGATGTTGCTCACATGAAAGTTACCAAAATGTGGTCAAGGTATTCGATGGGACCACAAGAGATGTGTTTGGCAGAATCGAAGTACCGTTGCTGATTAGGCCATCCGTGTACAATATAGACTTTGTTGTAATGGATATTAAGCCCACCTACAATTGCTTACTTGGAAGACCTTGTACTCATTCCGCCGGGGCAGTGCCGTCATCTCTTCACCAGAAGTTGAAGTTTATAGTAGATGGGAAGCTCGTGTGTGTCGGGGCAGAAGAGGATATTATTGCATCCGTCTCTATAGATACTCCATACTTTCAAGCGAATGAGGAGGCGTTAGAATGTTTTTTCAGGGCTTTGGAGTTCATCAACGCTGCATTTGTTGCTGAAGGTACAAAGTTCCCATGCTCGAGGTTGTCGAACTGCACAGAGATTATTGTTAAGTAGACCCTTGGTAAAGGAGCCAAAGCCGAAAGAGGACTATGAAGAAGGTTACAAGGGAGCTTACGTTCGAAGCCTATGGTTATGAAGAAAGGGCGAGTTGGGTTAGGTTTCTCAATTGAGGCGTATTGGAATAAGCATGGAAGAACTGCAGCTAAGAAGCCAACCTCATTAAGTGCAAAGATCGACTTCATCTCTCATGGATTTTTGAATGTCACTGAGCAAGCAGAGAAGAATCGTTTAGAGGCTATTAGGCTGCAGGAGGAAGAAATATTCGGGGAAGCTTTTGAAGGTCTGATGGTGGGAGGAATTTTTGAAGGACCAAGGATGAATTTACTGGAGAGAATTCGTCTGTGCCTCTTTGGAGAGACTATGAAGAACTGGACCATAGAGGATTTACCTGTAGTTTTCAAAACAGAGTAATGCCATAAACCACCATGTACTTTTTGCCCACAAGTATAGGAGATTTTCTGTAAAGGGCTTTTTCATATTCTTTTTCACTAGCAAATAAAGATGTTTTTCCCTTTCTTCAATGACAAACATTTTCTTTCATTCATTCGCTTCATCCATTTCTTTCTTTATTCATTTATTATTCCCATCCAAATATAAAAATTTTCTTCGCAGGTTCCCAAACAATGATTGCATGAATGATTCTGTATCTAAACCCGAAATAGATTTGAAAGGGATCTCTTGTTTAACAGAAATCAATGAGTGTGAAGATAATGTGGACTATGAGGTTCCTGAAGAATTACTAAGGTTGGTAGAGAAAGAAGATAAACAAATCATGCCCCACAAAGAAAAGATAGAGATTTTGAATCTAGGTACCGAAGAATAGAAAAAGGAAGTCATGATCGGAGCAGCATTTCCGCCAGGGGTAAAGCAAAACCTAATAGATTTATTGCGAGAATTCAATGATGTCTTTGCATGGTCCTATTAGGATATGCCAGGCTTGAATACTGATATTGTGGTTTACAGGCTGCCCATTAGACCAGATTGCAAGCCCATACAACAGAAGCTCAGAAGGTTGAGACCGAAAATGTTGTTGAAAATCAAAGAAGAGGTACAAAAGCAAATTGATGCAGGATTCCTACAGGTAGCAACATACCCAGAATGAGTAGAAAACATAGTCCTGTGCCAAAGAAAGATGGAAAAGTACGGATATGTGTGGATTATAGGGATCTGAATAGGGCAAGCCCGAAAGATAATTTTCCTTTACCACATATAGATGTTCTGATGGACAATACTTCAAGACATTCGTGGTTTTCTTTCATGGATGGATTCTCGGGTTACAATCAAATTAAAATAAATCTAGAAGATATGGAGAAAACAATTTTTACCATACTTTGGGGCACGTTTTGCTACAAAGTCATGCCTTTTGGGTTGAAGAATACCGGGGCTACGTACCAGAGAGCTATGGTGACACTGTTTCATGACATGATGTACAAAGAAATCAAAGTTTACGTGGACGATATGATAGACAAGTCCCAAACAGAGGATGGACATGTGCAGGACTTAAAAAAGTTATTCCAAAGACTACGAAAGTATTAGTTGAAGCTTAACCCTAATAAATGTACATTTGGGGTTACATCCGGCAAGCTACTTGGTTTTGTTGTCAGTCGAAGGGGCATCAAAATCGACCCCGATAAAGTCAAGGCTATTCAAAATTTGTCACCTCAAAAAACACAGAAAGAGGTTTAGGGCTTCCTTGGAAGATTGAACTACGTCTCTCGGTTTATTTCTCAGCTAACCGGTAGATGTGATCCAATCATTAAACTACTAAGGGAGAACAACCCAAGTGAGTGGAATGATGAATGCCAGGAAACATTGGACAAGATCAAACAATACTTTTCAAACGCTCTGGTATTGGTGGCACCTATTCCTAAGAGACCATTAATCCTCTACTTGACGGTGTTCGAGAATTCCATGGGGTGCGTGCTGGGGCAACATGATGATACTAGAAAGAAGGAAAGAGCAATTTATTACCTGAGTAAGAAATTTACCGAGTGTGAAGTACGGTACCCGTTTATCCAAAAGATATATTGTGCACTTGTTTGGGTTACCCGTCGACTCAGGTAATATTTGTTATATCACACCACGTGGTTGATATCGAAGCTCGATCCACTAAAGTTCCTGATGGAAGCACCCGCATTGACCGGGAGATTAGCACGTTGGCAAATGTTGTTGTCCGAATTCGATATAGTGTATGTTAGCCAAAACGCAATTAAAGGGAGTGCCATAGCTGACTTCCTTGCAAGTAGAGTTTCGGATGATTATGAGCCTCTAAACTTTGATTTTCCCGATGAGGATGTAATGACCATTTATGTTGAAGAAAATGAAAAAACGGAAAAATGGAAATTGTATTTTGATGGGGCAGTCAATGCCCTCGGACGGGGAATTGGGGCTGTGTTGATATCTCTAGATGGTATACATTACCCTCTCACGAGTAAGTTGGAATTTTTATGCACCAACAATATGGTTGAATATGAAGCATGCATTATGGGATTGAAGGCCGCAATAGAAAGAAGGATAAAGTCCTTGAAGGTATACGGAGATTCAGCCTTAGTTATTTATCAGCTACGTGGAGAATGGGAAACCAAAGACACGAAGTTGGTAGAATATCGAAAGTTGATATTAGATCTCATTGAAGAATTTGAAGAGATAAAATTTGCATACCTTCCCAGAGAGGACAACCAAATGGCAGATGCCTTAGCTACACTGGCCTCGGTATTCCAAGCAAATAGACCGAAGGATATGATGCTAATACGAATGCAAAGAGAACAATCAGGAGAATGGTTGTTGCGTATGTATTAGAGGGCGACGTCTTATACAGAAAGAGCAGAGATCAGGTGCTGCTATGATGTGCCAATACCCGTGAGGCTAAAAGTATTCTTGAAGAAGTGCATGATAGAATATGCGGTACGCACACTAATGGTTTCTCAATAGCTCGAAAAATAATGAGATACGGATACTATTGGTCTACTATGGAAGGGGATTGCATAGAATATGCCAAAAAGTGTCATAAATGCCAGATCTATGCAAATAAGATCAACTCTCCGCCAGTACTGTTACATACAATGAATTCGCCCTAGCCTTTTGCTGTTTGGGGATTAGATGTAATCGGGCAGATTCACCCTAAGGCTTCAAATGGGCATCGCTTTATCCTAGTGGCTATCGATTATTTCACCAAGTGGATAGAAGTTGTCTCTTATGCCAACATCACGCGAACAACAGTTTGGCATCGCTTTATCCTAGTGGCTATCGATTATTTTTCGGTATGGTCTACCAGAGCGAATCATCACGGATAATGCTACCAATTTTAACAACAGATTGATAGCAGAAACCTGCGAGCAGTTTAAAATAATTCATCACAACTCTGTGGCGTACCGACCAAAGATGAATGGAGCCGTTGAGGAAGCGAATAAGAACATTAAGAAGATCATATCAAAGATGACTGAAACATACAGAGATTGGCATGAAAGGCTTCCTTTCGCCTTGTTTGCGTACCGAGCTTCTATAAGAACTTCTATCGGGGCAACGCTATATTCCCTGGTATATGGTACTGAAGCAGTGTTACCACTAGAAGTTGAAATTCCATCTCTTCGAGTGTTTTCAGAAGTGAAGCTAGATGATGCAGAATGGGTACGTTTGGATCAGTTGAATCTAATCGAAGAAAAGCGGTTGAAAGCCATCTTCCATAGCCAAATGTATCAGAAACGGATGATGCGACCTTATGATAAAAAAGTTCGACCGCGAGAATTTCGAGAGGGAGATCTAGTGCTTAAAAAGATCTTACCCATACATCAAGATTTCCGAGGGAAATGGATGTCGAATTGGGAAGGTCCATATATTGTCAAAAAAGTCTTTTCCGGAGGCGCGATGATCTTAACTGAAATGGATGGACAAGAATTAAACAAGCCGGTGAATTCTGATTCAGTTAAGAAATATTACGCCTGAAGAATAAAAAGAGAGAAAAAAGAAAAAAAAGAGAAAAGAAAAAGAGAAAAAGAAAATGAAGCGAAAACCCGAAAGGGCGCTTCATAAAAAATGATTAAAAGAAAAGGAAGGGTCGAGATGAAAACCCGTAAAGAGCGTCTCGATACCAACGGAGGATTTGGGTCAAAAACCAGGAATGATGGCTCAAATGCACGATAATAGACATTCGGTGATTCATACCTCTCGGTTATCAAGCAATTCAGAAGGATCTTCACGTCTGCAAAGTTGGATCCTCATTTGAAGAATTGCTAGACATGTAGATCATCTTCAAATCTATATCTCGGGAAAAGGCTAAGATGATCGCATGTGATAAGTGCTTGTGAATTTGTATTTTATTCCTTACCTTTTTCCTTCTAATTATTTTGCCATGATTGTTTTCACAAAAAGCTCCAATAAAGATATTCATTTCTTTCTTCTAAGCCTTCAATTCTATCCAAAGCATCATGCTAGTGAAGTAATATGAATTAATGAATACATAAAATCTTTTTTCATCACTATGTTTTAAGTTACAGGTAAGATTTGTTTTTCCAGATCAGGATAACGGAATACAAACAAACATGTTTTTGATATTCGGACGTAATCTGGCTCGAAAGAGCGCCTCAGAACAGCTTTGTAAAGGAGACAATCAGCAAAGGTTGCCCTTGATATGTGAGATGAAGACCACGAATACGGAAAAGAGAGAGAAGAGCCAATTAGACCCTTCAAAGTGGCAAATTGGCTGATAATACATGTCTTTCAAGGCAATACTCATGCATCATAATAGGAACATTTGCATTAGAAGCATACTAATAATGCATAATATTTTTGTTAAACAGGATTCAAGAACTACTATGAAATGATTCAAGGAAAACAACAATAGCAGATATTATTGGCAGCCTTCTCGGCGTAAGTCCCGAAAGAAGTGGTGTAACATGAGGAATTTCGTAATAAGAAGAACAACCTCAAGTTTCATCGCTTACATCTGGAGAATTTCGTAGTAAGAAGAACAGCTCCAGATCTCCCGGAAACGAGGAATTTCGTAATAAGAAGAACAACCTCGATTTCTATCACTTGATGAGTTTAGAGAATTTCGTAATAAGAAGAACAACTCTAAATTCCATGAGATACGAGGAATTTTGAAATAAGAAGAACAACAACGGATTTCACCACCTTTATCTGGAGAATTTCGTAATAAGAAGAACAACTCCAGATCTCCCAAAAATGAGGAATTTCGTAATAAGAAGAACAACCTCGATTTCCATCACTTGATGAGTTTGGAGAATTTCGTAATAAGGAGAACAGCTCCAAATTCCACGAGATACGATGAATTTCGTAATAAGAAGAACAGCCTCGGATTTCGCCACTTTTATCTGGAGAATTTCGTAATAAGAAGAAAAGCTTCAGATCTCCGGAGATGAGGAATTTTGTAATAAGAAGAACAACCTCAAGCTCCATCACTTTATGAGTCTAAAGAATTTCGTAATAAGAAATTCGTAATAAGAAGAACAGCTTCAGATCCTAGAGAATTTCGTAATAAGAAGAACAACTCCAGATATCCCAGAGACGAGGAATTTCAGAATAAGAAGAACAACCTCGAGTCACGTCACAGATTTTGCTTGAAGAAATTCGTAAGAAGAAGAACAGCTTCAAGCTTCGGCCAAATGGCTTAATCAAAATTCGTGTTTTTCAGTCTTTGCCCATCTCCTGCTCCGCAGCATTGAGCAAAGAGGGGAAACTGTTAACACGAATTTATAAATAAATAATAAATAATAAAATCATAACAGAAATAATAAATAAAAAAAGAAAATATGGGATGTTACCAGTTTTGGTGGGAGTGTTTTGTTGAGGAGAGATTTTTCAGGGAGTTAGGATTGTTGTTTAGGTGGAGAGATTTTAGGATGAGGAATTTGAGTTGGGTTGGGATTTTGATTTGAATCCCTTTAAAAGGGATTCAATCGAACTAAGGGAGGGAAAAAACGGACGGAAGCAATCGGAGAAAGTCTGAATTGGAGGATTTTAGAAGATCAAAAATTGAAAGGAAGGTTTGAAGTAATTCCAGAAAGGAGATCAGTGAAGGTAGTGGATCGAATTAACAAGGGTAAGTTTTCATTCTTCTTTTGTTAGCTTCGGTTATAATGTTTTATTATGGGTGGGGGCTTTGAATCCAGGTTGATTTGGATGTTCTTAAAGACCTATTTGCTTGGTTTTAGGAGTTTAGGGCTGAGATTTGTGTAGTTTTAGGTGTTAGATCTTAAAGATTAGGTTCTAGAGACTGTTTTAGGTTTTTTTGGTTACCGAAGTATTCGTCGGTGTTGGAATTTTTCTCCGGCGTTGGAAAGGGTGTCGGGGCGGTGGCCGAAGAACATGTCGGCACAGCGGTTGGTGGCGGTAACTCGGATCAAGCAGCGGAGCACACGGCGGTTGAAGGATCGTGTTCATCGTGTTCTTCATGAAAATGAAGAACACGGAAGAACACCATAGGTTTTTAGGTGTTGTTTGATCCGTTTTTGGGTTTGATTCTGAGTTTGGGGTGTTAGCCTCAGAGGATTTTGGGTTGGTGAGTTGAGTCGAGTTGGGACTTGGTTCATCTGGCCGAGCCAACTCGGTTTGGGGGGGGTTTGTTGGGTTACAAAACGTTACCGTTTTGGGGCAGCTGGGTCGTGCGGGTCGAATCTGAGTTAACCCAGATTCGCGTGTTTTTAAAAAAATGGATAATTGCCCCCTAGGTCCTCCTAGTTTGAGCTGTTTTGCAATTTAGTCACCAGATCCTCAATTAGCCCCCTAAAACTTTAGATTTCATTCAATTTAATCCCTATTTACCCCTAATTGAACCCCAAACTTAAAATTAATTAATTTAGATACTAATTAGGATTAAAATTAATTTTTAAGACTTAGAAATATTTGAATTAGGTTCTTCATAGAATTTAATTAAAATTCTAAGATAAAATTTAAGATTAATTTAACCTAGTTAGATCTAATTTAAACTTGAATTGACCCCTAAACTTAAAATTAGACATTAATTAGGTTTAATTTTAATTCTTAAAACTTAGAAATTATTTTAATTAAGTTTCTTAATTAATTTTAATTTAGTTTCTAAGATAAGATTTAAAAATTAATTTAACCTAATTGAATCTAATTTAACCCTAATTGAACTTTAAGACCATTAATCTATCAAATTAGAATTTAATTAGGAATGATTAAAATTTAGGGTTTAGGAAAATTTGATTAAATTATTAATTTAATTAAAGATTCTAAACCTTAAAATTAATTTAACTTAATTAAACCTAATTCGTCCCTTGGAGTTGAACTCTCCTCCTCTTTTTGTCTTTACTATGTAAGTCCCTTTGTGCTCAATTTCGATCATCTTTGTTGTAATTTGGGCTTCCCATATTTATAATAAAAAGTAATAAAGTTCCTTTATTTTATTTATTTATTTTATTTTTATTTAATTATGCTTCTTTTTTAAAAAAATCACATGACATATTTAGGAGATCACTTAATAATCATTTAGTTAATTAATTTAGAGCCTTCCAGGATTAGTTGCTTTAATTAATTAATTAAATAGGGAGATAATTAGTAATAATAGTATTTGAATCTTATACCTCGGATACACCGAGAGGCCGGTGTTTTGACGTACCATGATGTTGGCCTAAAGAGTGTACCTTGGTATTGAATTCATGTGCTATTAAAACCTAGAACTTGATAAAATAACTTTGGTTTAGAATTAAATAAAATTGGTAGGTAAAAAATTAGTGATATTAGTAATTTAAATAGGTTTTAATATTTAATTAATGGAGCCCTCGTAGGTTAGAACTTAAAATGAACAAGATAAAAAACGGTCATGCATTTAAACCTTTTGAGGCGGAATTTATATTCCTTTAAATTTGGGTGAGATTTCCTATCTAGAGGACGTCTCATTCAGCCCGAGTTTAAAGGTATGTAATTTCTTAATCAAAAGGATATCCTCAATTCAAGCAGTGTTTAATTAACAATGAAAAATTAAATTAATATCTATATTCAAAATATCAAAATGCCATGTGGAATTAATAAGGTACCAATTTTTGGGCGTTTGTAAGGGTCGTCCTTATACGTAACCGACTCCCGAACCCAAATGTTTTTAACAAATCTTTGGTTTGTTTTATGGTGTCTGGCCTACCAAAGTGGCCGGTGGCGACTCCAAATCAATTTTTAAAATTAAATAATAAGTTTATTCTAAAATTTGGATTTTTCAAACTTAAAAGTAATAAAATTCGGATTTTTATTAATCAATTCGCCAGGCTATTTTTCATACCGTTTCGGTTTTAAAAGATTCGCGACATTCATCAATCATAATGGAAGCTTCTTGAACTTCTCTGATTTGGTCTCCTTCCTCGGAACTTTTTCTTAAAATGGATGCTCCAAACAATTTTTAACAATCTGAATCTTTAAAGTGCAAAAAATCACATGGTAATGTTGCCCAGCTAGGTTGCCTCTATCTTCTAAAGTTGGTTCGCACAACAATCAACCTTAATGTATTACACAAAATATGTTTTATTGCAACTTGTAGTTTTGGACCCTTACAAAAGACTCTCCCTGCCAGTGGGCTTAGGCTAACGAGATGGCTCACAAAAACATTCCATTGGAAGAGATGAAAACTACAAGTGACCTACTATGGTCAAGGTAGAGTAATATCTTAGCCTAGCAGGCATAATTTACTTTTGTACAACTCAAAAATAACATTTTCATACTTATTTAGCGTCTTCATGCTTCAGTAAAGGATTCGTCTTCGTGGCCGTTTTAACTGAGTCATCGAATCTTATCACTCCAAGCTTGATGAGCTTTTCCACTAGCCTTTTGAAACCTAGGCAGTTTTCAATTGAATGCCCCATCTATCCTGCATGATAATCGCATCTTGCATTGACATTGTACCATTTTGAGAAAGGAGGTTGTATCAGGACTTGATAAAAAGGCGACACCACATGCTTATCATACAATTGTTTGTGCAGCTCCCCGTAAGACATTGGTAATTAAGTAAATTTTTTCTTTTCAACACTCTTTCTCTGACTGAAATCTTCATTGGAGGAGTTATAAGTACCAATGGTTGCAGGTTATGTCACCTTTACAGGATTTGAATAATTAACACTATAAATTCCTGAAGAATTCACTTCATGCTCTTTCTTCCCATGTGTTGGCTTTCTGTGGGACGAACTTCCACTAGCATCAATTCTGCCACTCTTGATAGCATTCTCAATGAGCTCACCGGATAGCATTAGATCAGCAAAATTGGTGGTTGTATTGCCAATGAGGCGATCCAAGATTAGGCCTTCCAAAGTTTGGATGAATATAACCATCGTATCCTTTTCACTGAGAGGAGATTGGACTTGTGTTGTTACATCTCTCCAACGTTGTGCGTACTGTCTAAAGCTTTCGTTTGACCTTTGTTGCATGTGTTGTAAAGTTAAACGGTCTGGTACCATATCGCTAACATGCTTATATTGTTCCGACAAAACATAGTAAGATGAGCTCGAAGGCAACTGGTCCCGTCATATCTTTCAAATTCTGGGATTTTGATTTTCAGGGGAAACACCAGATCTGGGACAAGGCTGAGTTCGTTGGCATCAAATTCAATGAAGGTGTCTCCAACCTCCATAGCTTCCATCTTTTCTTCAAATCGTTTGCAACGCTCTTCAATTTCTTTTGAAGTCTCAATCTTTGGTTTGATCAGCGAATCTAATTCTGAGACAAAAGTTTCTGTTTGATTGCCCCCTGGTTTGGCTTTTGATGTAGAGGGTATGTTCATAGGGCCAAATGTGTCAGTCGGATGTAATGGTAACTTCCCTTTAGAAAAAAACGCCTGAGGACGAGCCTCCGGTGGTATTTTAGTTTGAAGTGGAGTAAAACCTGAAGGGTATATGAGATCTTCAATCATGTCAGCAGGATTTTCCTCTAGGTCAACAACAGAAGCATCTTCTTGCTTGAATCCGAGCATTTGTGCTAATTTCTCGAGCATTTATTGTTGAGATCTTGCAATCTGGTCTTTTATTTCTTGTCGTGCCTTGGCTAATTGGCCTTTCACTTTTCGTGTTAATTCATCTTGTAAATCCTTTCGAGTCTTCTCAATCTCATCAAATCTGTCCTCTTTCATCTTCTTCGTCTTGAGTCGAGTTTCGTAGGAATGCTGAATTATCGTCTTGTCCAGTATTGCTGAGACAGGGGACCCTAAACATTAATACTAATATTATAAAAATGAATGCATGTGAATGCATGATACATGACTTAAATGTGAAAATATCAATTCAAAAATGATTCTCGGATCCATCATTTTACGTACACGGGATTTATTCAAAATGGATGATTATGAAATGTTATAATGCCTTTAAAAAGAAACAAAGTTAATTCACATTAAAGTAAATAAATAATTTAAATTATAAATATAACAACAATAAATAATAAGGAAATAAAGCCTAAAGGGTTACTGCTAAACGGGCAGAGTTTCGCATGACTCTAAGGGTGGGCTTCTAGGTCTCACTACATGTGGTTCGGTTCTAGAAGGTACATGAACAATACTTATTACCCTACTAAGGATAATAAGCACGATTCAGGGAATACGTTTCTCTAAGTCTATGCGGAGAAGTAGGTCTCACGAAGACAGAGAGAAAAATATCCCGAAGGTAATTCCCCATCCTACACGGAGGTAAAACCTCACGAAGGAGTGATTTCATGCTCCCACTTAAATGGACGGAGCTCGGGTTGAGAGCTCATGAAATGGGAAGACCTAAAAAAATATTTAAAAATATTAGTAAATATTTTAAAATAAATAAAATAAAGGATTGCAAAATTAAAATAAATCGAATTTAAATTTTCAATCATTAAATAAAATATAATCGATTTTAGGCTCGATTTTCGAAAAATGTCTCTAGCGGAGTCACCAAATGTAATCACCGATTTTTGTCCGAGGAGTCGCCACCAATCTTTTTTACGGTGCGATTAGAACACCAAAATCAAGGTTTACGAACCAGAATTAGATCCGAGAGTCTGTTACGTGTGGGGAAGGATGAGCACCCCCACAACGCCTAAGATTGATACCTATCGGTTACAAAATATTTTATATGATCGAAAATATAAATTCGGTATTTAAATCTGCAATCCCAAAAACGGTTAGTAAATATTTAACAACAACAACAACAACAACAGCAACAACAACAACAACAGCAACAACAACAACAACAACAACAATAATAATAATAATAATTATAATAATAATTAGCATGATAATAATAATAATAATAATAAAACCTATTATAATAATTAACAATAATAAGTAGCATAGTAATAAAATAATAATAAAAAAACATATTATAATAATAATAATAAGACAATGACCTAAATCTGCAAAACACAAAATTATAGGGTTAGAATAATAAAAATAGGGATTAAAATTGAAGAAAACAGAAATATAGAGTCAAAATTAGACAAATCAGTGACCAAATCTGAAGCAAGTGCAAATTGGGAGGCCGAAACACAAACACGCTGGAAGTTCAGGGACTATGGAGGCAATTTCCCCTTCTTTCGGGTTATGAACAGATCTAGGTCAAATTTTGGGTCGATCCGTGGGTATCCAACAGTGAAACGACGTCGTTTTGGTCTATATGATCAAGCACCAAAACGACGTCGTTTTGGTAAGTCTTTATAAATCAAAATTATAACAAAAAAACTTCATTTTTACACTATCTCTAAAAAAATTTATAAACTTCTCTATTCTCTCAAACCCTCTGCAATCTTCGGTGGTCGGTCATCTCAGTCGCCGTCGTTCACGGCCGTCGGCCGTCGTGCCGGCGATGACAATCAGAGAAAAGAAAAAGCTTTTCGGTAGATCTCGACGTGCTGAAGCCAACTACGGTGTCGGATTTTCAAGATTCGACCTCTACAAGTCTAGATCTAAAATCTAAGCTAAGTGATTCACTTTTTCTTTTACCTTTCTCTTTTTGTTTTGCCTCTCCGATCTCCTCTTCTCAGTTTATTTTTATTTTCGTTTGGTTTCGACTGTATTATGATGGGTTCGATGGATTTTTTGGTTCAAATATATTTTTTTCATTCAAAATCCGTTCCTTTTACATCCGATTTTATGGGTTTAAATACCCATAATTTTGTAATATAAAATACATGTTCAGATCTAATTTTTTAGATCTAATAATGCTTCTTTATTTTTTGCAGGGCAGTGAGATGACCAAGGCGGTGCTGCAGTGCGGCGGCCGACCACGGTAACCAATAAGAGAGCGCGTGACCACCACGCGTGATTCGAACCGCTGAGCGTGGCGGCCACGCGCAGGGCCTGGAAACTGGAGGCGGCGGTAGGGTAGATGCTGGATAGGTTTGGTTTGTTTATTAGGGTTATTTTTGGTTTTGGATCTAGGCATAATTGGGTCTAATGGGTTTTAGTTTTGTTGGTCCTGTTGTGTTGAAAATGGGTTATGACACACTACATTAAACTTTTGTCGATAATATTGCTATTTTTTTTATATTCTATAGTAGTTTAGATTTAATTTTATATTTACAAAAAGTTATATTTTTATTTTAAAATAATCTTTTAAAATATCTTGTCACTCTGTTACTCTATTCACTTGAATATCGATTTTGTGTTTGTCAAAAAAAAATATTGATAGTATAACTCTTATAAATTTTAATTCTAATTCTTATCGTACATAAAAAAGTAAAATTACGGAAAAAAAATGCTTTTAACGGGTCTATATTTATGATTTTGGTTTATTTATGATTTTGTCTTCCCTTTAATTATTTATATTGTCATTAAACCTAAAAGACATAAAGATAATTTTAACTCTTAACGTTTATAATTTTTATCGTTTTGACTCTTATTCTTTTTTGGGGATATATTTAGCTCTTAATCTATATCTTTTTGACAAATAACTTATTTTTTAACTACCATGATAACTGTACCGTTAAAAAACTAACAATGATAATATATTTTAAATAACATGACATCTAACCTATAAATACATATATATATATATATATATATATATGAAATATAATTTTATTCTGATATAAAATATAAAACAATTAAAATTCAAATAAAATATTAAAAAATTAATTAATTCTAAAATAAAATACAATAAACATTCTCAACCCTAACTACGATAGAATCAAAATTCTACCTTAAAAAAATTAATTAATTTCGAACTGTGTTCATATTTTTTTTAAGATAGAACTTTGATTATATCGTAGTTAGAGTTGAGAATGTTTAGTAGCCTTTTATTTTAGAATTAATTAATTTTTAATATTTAATTTGAATTTTAATAGTTTTATATTTTATATTGGAATAAAATTATATTATATATATATTTGATAGGTTAGATGTTATGTCATTTAAAATATATTATCATATGCATATGATATTTCATCATCGTTAAATTTTTAACTGTCCAATTATCATGGTAGTTAAAAAAATAAGTTATTTGTCAAAAATATATAGGTTAAGGGCTAAATGATAAAAATTATAAACGTTAAGGGTTAAAGTTATTTGTAGATGTTCATTTGTGGAGCGATTCTCCCAACCAAATTTACTTCATTTACAATATTAAAATTGAGACTCATAACATTACTTAAAAGAATATAATATAATATTTTATTTTATTATAATAATTTATCTTATTAATATAACACATTTTCTGGTTATAATAACGGAAACATTTGTATATTGTCCAGCTGAAAATGTCAGCCCGGCCCATAACTTTTGAAATTTCTTAATGTTTACAAACAAATAATTTTTCTTTGGTATATTTACATATGCAAACAGATAATTTTATTTTAATTCGAAATAATAAGATAAATTTAATTTTTAATATTTAAAAATTTCATTAATTTAATTTTTTTATATCAGATCAAATCAGTAGTTCAATAATTACATTCTATCATAAAGTGACAACAAGGTACTCTTAAAATGTTATTGTAATAGGAAATAATCTAACATTTATGAGATAAAAAAAATAATTTAGAAGAATAAAATTTAAGATAATGAATTTTTTAAGAATTAACATTTAAAATTATTAAATTATTTTAAAATAAGATCAAATTAATAGATTGTATAAGTTTTATGAATTGAAAATATAATTATATCGTGCAATATTAAAAGAAAAGTAACCTAATTATAATCATATTTTAATTGAGTGATATATTTTTATTAATATGTTAGCTCAGCAATATGTATGTAATTAGGGGTGCTTATTGAGTCGATCGCGAAATAAGTATTGCTTGATTTGTGCTTATTAAAAGTTTTTGTTACTCGACTCGACTCGTTGCTTATTAAGCTCGTTAAAATTATGCTCGACTCCTGCTTGTAAAAATATTTTGTGGGGTAATCATTAAAAATTATTATTTAGATTTATTTTTTTGAATAAAATAATTTTAAAGTAATCATTAAAAAATATTTTAAGATATTAAAGAACTGATCGCAAACTTATCGAGTCGAATTAGACTTTGTTCGATTCAACTCGTTAAGGTATCTTATCAAGTTCGAATCGAATCGAACCAATCCAAATCGAATATTTATTAAATTTTAACCGAATATTTATTAATTATAATTTGAGTCGATGAAAATTTTTATTTTTATTAATTAATTTAATAATATTTAATGGTATTCAGCGTTAGTGATGTTCAACGGTATCCGATGCCCGTTATAAAATATTTTTTTAATAAAAAAATCAATTTTTTAGGGCATTAATTTACGTGGACACTATTTAACAACATGCAAAACGTTCTTTCCCGGAAATAGAAATGTGCAGGGTGAACAATTATGTCGTTTTTTTTTCTGATGTCATTCTATATTTCTAATAAAAAATTATCGGATATTTTTTTACTATTTTTTAAAAGTTAGAATGATTTATTTTACACGAGTTAAATATTTTGATTTATGAAGTATTAGTGGTTTCTTCATTCCAATGGAGAAATTATATTAACATGTTATTCGTGATTTTTATCAATAAAAATCATTCATTCCACCACTAATTATCTATATCATTAATCTAACTTTTAGAAAATATATTTTTTAATTGATATAAAAAAATAAATAAAGATTTATTGGTTAAAAAAATAAATCACTTAAAAATAATAGTGAAGTAGGTAGTTATAATTGGATAATAGTTAATATTTAAAATTTATTGAATTATTTCGTGTTAGGATCGAATTAATAGATTATAAGTTTTATGAACTAAAAATATAATATATCGCCGTATTAAAGAAAAGTGACCTAGTTATAACCATATTTAATCGAGTAACGCGTTTGTAATAATGTGTTAGCTGAATAACATATTTGTAACTAAAAAACATACTTATTACTAAATCCATAGTTAATTTAAATTCGATATATTTTACTCGTACTATTGATGTTAGTAAAAAGATGAAAAAAAAATCTCGATGACTCTCGAAGAGGATCACATCCATTCAGGATTAAGTCTAAAAAATCTAATAATTCACTATAAGTTTGTAACCTAATTTTTATTTTTTTAAATCTCTTTCGTTTTTTCGTATCTTAATTTGACTTAAAATTTGTAAATAAGGTAATTCTTCCCGTTTTTTTATCTTAGAAAATATATTATTAGAAGCTAGAGTTACGATACTTAAACATGAATTATTATAAAAAATAACTCATAGTTTATTAAAAAAAAGAATAGGACCCTACATGAGTATTTTTTAATAAAAATCTATTTGGTAGGCCATTAATTTATGTGTACTACAATTAAAACACGTGCAAATCGTTTTCTCCAGGAAATGAAAACGTGTCAGGTGAATAATTGTGTCGAGAAATTATTCTATGGACCAGTTCCATCACGTCAACCATGGTCCTTAAGAATAAAAAACAAATCCACGTCATTATTTTTTACACATTATCTGCACACTCATAATTTTAATATATAAATCATCTCTCTAAATAAAATATATTAAAATTAAAAAATGATGACGTGAATTTGTTTTTTATTCTAAACCCTAACCCTAAATCTAAACCCTAAACCCTAAACCCTAAGTCCTAAACCTTAATTAAAAAACAAAACCACGTCATCTTTTTTTTTTAATTTTAATATATTTTATTTAGAGAGATGATTTGGAAATTAAAATTATGATTGTGCAGATGATGTGCAAAAATGATGACGTGGATTTGTTTTTTATTCTTAAGGATCATAGATGACGTGGTGAAACCGGTCCATAAAATAATTTCTCAATTGTATCGTATTTTTTGATTTCCTTGTGCATTTTTTGGTTCGATATGGACCGACTGTTTCCAAGGCATTCACCATCACAGGTTCAATGCATTATTTAGACAGGGAAGAGAACCTGAGAACATAACCTTAAATGATCAAAACAACTCAATTATGTAACACCAACAGAGTGGTTGCTTTCTCTATTCCTGTCCACTCGAATAAGATCTTTTGTTTATAGGCGGTATCTTCATTTTTTTTGTGAACATCGTAACAATCAACAATTATGTAACATCTCATTATGTCACATAGGAAGATACGCATATCAGAAATTTTGTAGTAAGTTCGGGGTACGAGTCTTTTAGTCCAAGCAGTTAACAGAACGGTTATTGTTCCTAGAGGTCACGGGGAGAGATGGCAACAGAGTGATTGAGCGATTAATGTTAAATCGTAGAGATTTTATTCTAGAACAGATACTACTGTAAATCTGTAATCACTATTAGCTTGTTCAAAAAAAATACAGTAAGTCCGGATTACAAAGCATTGATATATGCACTTCGGATGAGACCCGGTCATATAGCATCAAAGCATAAACCCTACCAACTTACGAACAACGTGGTTTCAAATATCTTTTATTGTTATTAATCATCAACATATCGTTCATTTTATATTATCTTGTTAATAAATTATAAAAAATATATAATTAATCTTATTCATTGTCTTCATTAATCTTAGTTATCAGATTTAACAAAACATAATTCAATTATTAATATTCCTCTTTTACTTTTATTTTTATTTAACATTTTAGTTTTTCTATATTATTCAATATTTTGTATCGTACAAAATTTAATTTCGTATATTAGTTTTAAAATGATGATAATTGAAACAACATTGTATATGTGGTGGAGGTGGAAGTCTGAAAGATAGATATTTTATACTTTTTTAACGAATATAATTTATATTATTTAATTAATATTTATAAACATATTATATAATGGGTCATAAAGTGGGTAAAAAAGAAATTAAGTGGGTCTTAAAATTCACAAGAATGATATAATATAGTAAATGATTTTAATATTATAAATTACGAATTAAATATAATTTTAAATTTTATATTCGTCGTAAGTCGTGATATAAAATAAAAATAAAAAGAAATACCCTTCTATCTTTTGCATCTACCCGTCCAATTGGCATCCGATAAAGTATGACCTCGACACCTATGGTTATAGAACTAAGCTTAGTCTGATTTTTAGTTTATAATATTTTATTTTATTTTATTTTATATAATATATATTTTTTAAGATTTTATGATAGTAACTGTTTATTTCATAAATAAAAAAATCTAAAACAGGTGTCAAATATTGCTAAACATCATCAATATTGAATATTGTTGAACACTATTAAATTAATTAATAAAAATTAAAAATTTCAAGGATTCAATATGTAATTAATAAAAGAGTGATAGACTCAACATATAATTAATAATTGTGCGTTGAGTCCTTAAAATTTATAATCTTTATTAATCAATTTAATAATATTCAACGGTGTTTAGCATTAGTAGTGTTCGACACCCGTTGTAGACTCATTCTGGATGAGTCTACAACGGACGTCGAACACCGCTGAACATTGTTAATGTTGCACACTGTTGAATATTATTAAATTAATTTATAAAAAATTAAAATCTAAAGGACTAATCATACAATTATTAAGTATATGTTGAGTTTATCACTCTTTTATTAATTACATACTGAGTCCTTGAGATTTAAAATTTTTATTAAATAATTTAATAGTATTCAACAATGTTTAATATTAATGGTGTTCAACAGTGTTCTGCTCCCGTCGTAGAATTTTCCATATATATTATATTTATTTATTTACTTTTAGATATTTAACTTTTAAAAATTATAAAATAATTATTAAATTTTTAAATTTATTATAAAATAGTCATTAATTTTTATTAAATTAATATAAAATAAAATTTCAGTGATTAAAAATTATTCTAGTATAATTTAGTGAATTATTATATAACTTAATTAAAATTTTATAAAAAAATTCAGTTAGTTTAAAAATCGAACGAATTAATTTTATTTTGATTAATTTAATTATAATTAATTTGGGATGATTAAAAATTTCTATTAATTTAGGTATAGACTTTGGCCCTCTTTTTTATGCTTAATTCCAACGGAAAATTAGGAGTTCAGCCCTTGAACAGTCTAGAATTCACAGAAATAACATATTTTTTTAATTTACGAATTCACCCCAATACTTTTACAAATTTCCAATTTCATCTAAAGATTTAATAACATCAATTTGATTCTTAATTTTAAAATTTAGTTTTATTATTAATTCACGCATGTACCAATCATGCAACACGGTCATAATTATCAATTTCAACACCGAACATTTCACGACAAACAAAATTTTATCATATAAAACATATTTTTAAAAATTAAATTAAATTTTTAAAACATGAGAGTACATAATTAATGATGTGAAATTAAATATCAATAAAATATAATTTAATTATAAAATTTTGAAATTTTGAAAATAAGACAATACCCGACATTTCACATCATCACAAATGACCTCTGAAAAAAAGTAAAGACTACTGTGGATTCATTGTCAGATTCTTAATATTTTATGGGGACAATTATATTTTATTTTAATATTTTCACCAAATAAATTATTATTATTATTATTATTATTATTATTATTATTATTATTATTATTCTCGTTGTTGTTGTAACTCCCGAATTTGGGTGTTATACTTGGGTCATAAACCTAACTTGTATCTATAAAAAATTTTAAATTAAGTCTAAAACATATTATCAAATGTGACAATAAGTTAAAATACGATAATAAATATCAAAGTGGTTTATCAAATTCAAAATATCAATTGAGCTCCAAATACAAATATAATAAAAGCATTTGACCTTGACAATTTAAAATAAAATAGAGTTACAAATTACAACATGGGCGTTAGACTTGAAGGGCTCGACGAATAACAGATTAAACTCGCCAAGTGATAGAGAAATGATAATTTAGGTGATTAGCGGTGGAAGCAAAAATATAAAGAATTTGACACAAGGATTTATAGTGGTTCAAACTTCTAACCTAAGTCTTACATCCACTACCTTAGCTTCACACTAAGGATTTTCAGAATTCAGTAAGAATTCAACCTTTTGAGGAACAAAAGGAACCTTGATTTATAACCCAAATCAAGAATCCAAAGTTCACAACCGAACTTTGAGAATTCACTCACAAAGAGAATTCTAAGCAAACTTGAATCCTTCTAATAAGGCTAATTGTTTACAACTAAGCTCTCACCCAATCATAAGACACTTGAGCATACATAAACATTAAGCTCACAAGTGTTGTCTACCTAAAAGATGAGAATTAAGCTCTAAGACAAATCTTTCATCATATTATTGTTATAATGTAGGCATTAATCTCTACATGATGCTTGAGTCTTCCTTTTATCTTCCCAAATGAGCTTTTAGCCGTTGGTGACCGTTGGAATTAATTTGGAGCCGTTTGGAGCTGATTTTAAGGCTTCTTTCTGCTTTTGGTATGATTAGTATTGAAACACGTGGAAGCTGTTTCAATACTGATAAGTGCATAAAAGTCCTAATTTTTATAGCATTATCCCACTCGGTTGTTGCTAATAAAGAACATATTTAAGGGCAATATTGGATAATTCTACTTATTTTCTATATTTCAACATCCGAATACTTAATTCATGAATTTATCTATTATTTGGTATAAAACAGATGCATTTGACCATGTCCAATTTTTTTATTATCCCACTCGATTAGTCCTAATTCTTTTATATTATCCCACTCGATTAGTCCTAATTTTTTGTTTTTCTTTTCCTTTTTTAAAAATAATTGGGATTATTCTGTGCATGACCAGGTCCAATCCTTCAATATATCATTACCCTTAAGATCCCAAAATCGAGAGAACCGCAAGGTTACTGTGACAAAGAATAAGAGAAAGTGTGAATCCTGCACTTGGCCAATAGAACAACGCTGACATGAATGCCATCGAGGCAGACAACCAAGGCGCATTCGCAGTTGTTGATCCTGCCAATACTCTTCGACATGAGCGTGTACACACTGTTTGTGATTATTTGGAGGAAGATTTGGATGGATTAACTCCTGCCGTAGTAATGCCTAATATTGAGGCAGAACACTTTGAACTCAAATCGGTCATGTTCAACATGATCAACACTCTAAGTCGATTTTGGGATCGGCCAATGAAGATGCTTGACAACGTCTTAAATCATTCTTAGAGATTTGTAATTTATTCAAGCTATCGGAAGTCTCTGCCGACATACTGAAGTTAAAACTTGTTCCCTATTCACTAAGGGATAGGGAAAAATCTTGGCTAAATAAATTTCAGTCTAGATCGTTGAACTCATGGACAGAACTATATCGGAGCTTCCTGGCACGATTCAGCTACACTAACATGATGGGTAAATTGAGAAACAATATAACGTCATTCAGACAGGAAGAATATGAGTCTATGTGTGAGGCTTGAGAAAGATATCGAGAATTATACAGAAAATGCCCTATGCATGAATTGCCTGAATAGACACAAGTGTCAATCTTTTACAATATAGTTAATACTCTCACGGGAATGATGCTTGATACTTGCGCTAACGGCATGTTATTAGAACGCCCACCCCATGAGAGTCTAGAGATTTTGGACAAATTAGAAAAGAATGATTATCAACACCCGACCACTAGACGAGGAGTAACAAGGCGAGGTATGACAAATTTTGACTCTACAAATTCTATCCTAGTTCAACTGTCAGCTCTGACAAATATGATAAAGGATCTGCATAAGCCGAGTCATGTTCGAGAAGTAAATACATTCACTGTTTTCTGTGAAACATGTAGTGACAATCATAACTCGAACAAATTCTCGTAAAATCTAGAGTCCACTTTCTATGTTGGAAATTTTAAGCGGAATAATATGTCCAATAATTATAATCCATCAAGGAAAAAATCCGAATTTCTCATGGAGTAATCCGAACAATGTACTTAACCACAACATCAAAATATGCAAAATATCAGATTCCAGCAGAATAACAGAACAGTTCAGCAACAAATGTCGCAGCAGCAAACAATTGATATCCGAACCTTGGAGAATACGCTGCAAACGTTTATGGCTCAGACTGGTGCTTATATCGCAAATACAAACAAATTTATTCAAAGAGCCGACACATTCATGGACAGAGCTGAGATGAGGATGAAAAATAATGAAGCTGCTCTGAAAACGCTAGAGATCACAGTAGGGCAGATAGCATAAAAGATGAATAATCGACCTTTAGGAGGTCTACCGAGCGATACCAAAGTCGCTAAATTTGGTCCACATGAACAGTGTAAAGCTATATCCACCAGAAGTGGTTTATAATTGAAGGACTTTGAGATACCCGCTAGGATAGTAGGGAAGAATACTGAGACAGTAACTCTAAAAGAAGTTACTAAAGAAAAACCTGAGGCAAAGGAACCAACAAAAGTTGTCGACGATGATGACGTAGCCGCACCGCAGAATAGATTTCAATATTCTGAAATGATCGAAGATCTGAGATTACCACCACCATTCCCACAAACGCTGAAACAACAAAAGCAAGAATATCAGTTTAGGAAGTTCTTAGACATCCTTAAGCAGGTACATATTAATATACCTTTGGAGGAGGCAATTAAACAAATACCCAATTACAGTAAGTTCCTAAAGGATATCATATCCAAGAGGACAAAAATTAGGGAATTTGAAATTATTGCCGCAATAAAAGGGCGTGTGGCAATGCTGCATAATAAAGCCACAACAAAATGAAAAGATCTTGTTAGCTTTATCATACCATGCTATATCGGAGATCAATATGTGGGTAAGGCATTGTGTGACTTATGTGTCAGTATTAATCTTCTACCTAAGTTAGTATTCAAAAAACTAGGTATCGGACAGGCAAAACCAACCACGGTGATGCTGCAACTGCAGACTGCTCTTACGTATAACCGAAAGGAAAAATAGAAGATATCCTGGTAAGAGTAGATAAATTCATATTTCCTGTTGACTTCTTAATCTTAGATTACGAAGCAGATAAAAATGCCTCAATCATCTTGGGAAGGTCGTTCTTAGCCACAAGCAGAACATTGATCGACTATCAAAAAATAGAATTGATCATACGGGTTAATGATAAACAAGTGAAGATCAATGTGTTCAAGGCTCTAAGGCATCCAAAAGAACCAGACAAATGTCAATAAATCGAGGTGAAATCTGAATTTAACTTCGATACAAAAACAAACTGCCTAGACAAGACCCGCCAAGGCAACCACTGCCGAGGCAGAATACCACCTGATAAGAAATACACAAGAAATAAACCACCTAACAAGGAGACAGTAACTGGGACATCAGCTTCTCCTTCATTCAAAAAGGGGAAAATGATTACTTCTGGAGATGCATTCTATTGCACTCCTCCAATAACCAAATTTTTATCTTACTTTCCCTATTTTACTTTTCTATTTTAGAAATTAGATTTACATTTTTATGTTCTAGGAATTAGATTTAAAATTTTGCCATTTAGTTTCAGAATTTTAAATTTTTCCATAATTTCTATTAATGTTATTTTTTAGTTATTTAGGTATCATTAATAAAGAATAAAAGAAGGTTATGAGCCCAATCATTTAGCAGCCCAATTCACGCAGTAGAAAATCTCGAGCGAGAATTATATTGCCCGAATTCAAAGATTAGGTTGATTCCACTGCCAATGGATGTCATTTGGGTTACGTTGCGTACACGCTAGCAGACAATAATTACGTCACTCCCTCAAATATCGCGTCGCTCTCTGTCTTTAAATACACGAGCAAGGGGTAACCATTTTCACTCTTCATCTTTATCTTATTTTCATAACTTTCTTTCATCTTTTTCTCCACAAATACGATTGCAAACCAAAAATGAAACTCTACCAAAGCGGTCACACTAACATACCAGCGGTTCGCAACAAAGGAAGTCGAAAAGAGTATCAATATAAGTTCCAGAATCGCCAGGTCTGGGAGGAGTAAGGTTTCCATTACATAGAGGCAGACAATCTCAGCATTAAGGCATTTATACTGTCCAAAATTTTATTCCAACGATGGCAAAAATTTGCCCAACAACTAACACCGATGAACATCACATGGGTTCGCGAATTTTACGCTCATCGACCGATGCCTAACAATCCGGAAATCCATCTTAGAGGACGAGAAATTCCATTAGAAGACATCATTATCAACGCCTAATTTGTCCTGCATATCAAAACTGACGAACAAGCCGATTTCGCTGCCGCCCTCACCGCCGATGATTATGAACTAATGAAGGCAAAACTCTATCTGCTTGGGGCAAATTGGAACACATGAAAACACCGTCGATCTGTCTTATATTGTGATCTGAAGCTGAAAGCCAAGCTTTGGAACACCTTTATAAAAAGAAATCTCATGCCAACTTCCTATAAACAAATAGTAGATCGATCGCGAATAGCACCCATCCATTCAATTATTCATAACCGCCGCATTGATGTGGGAAGAATAATTAGCGAAGAGGTCTTCGAATGCGCCACCAAATACAGAGGTATGTTATATTTTCATTGTCTAATTACTTCCCTTGACAACTTGGAAGTGTACTGAAGCTGTCCTCCGATACATTCTCTCCGGAAAGAAAAGGTCGGACACGTGAAGTATACATGAAAAGAATGCAAGTGGAGGAAGCTATTCCACAAGAATACATACCTTCTACTGCCAAAGCAGCTTCTGTCGAGGCAACACAGCCAACAAACCCAACAGAGGGCACTACCCCAGCACCAGAAGGTATTTTGGAAATTTTACAACGCATGGAGAGAAGGCAACTAGCCTTTATGATTTATGTCCGGGAATTCAACAGCGCCATCATCGCCACCATTTATGAAGAATTTGATACTTATACGACAATATTCCCCGAATTTGCAGTCGACCTTTCCATGCCATAATAACCTCCACCTGTTCCTACAAAATCAACAACTACCTCAGCCACAGTCCTAGTTTCTCCTACTGTCACCACCGCTGCAGCTGCAACATAACGATTCTTAGCAAATGTTGTAGCTGAATTCCTATATATGGACTCTACCAACAGAGGGGCCACACCAGAACATTCAAACACTTTCACTTGGAGTAACTGCTCTGAGGACCTAGAAGGCCCACTAAAAGCTACCGAGGAATTCTTAGCTGCAGCGTAAAGAGGATAAAAGCGAAAGACATCTTCCTCCTCTCCGATCAACATCGACACGGAGAATGAACCTATGCTAGATCTCACTCCCCTCCGATTCCAACCACCATGATCGGCAAAGAAATCCATGGTAACCCCACCGAAGGCAGCAGCACAATCGCCGCCAAAGACCCATCAAAAGCTTCTCATCAACAGCGATTCCGAGGATTCCTTTGGATCATCTAGCTTTTAAGGGCGATAGTCTTTTCTAAATTTCTCTTCTTTTGTTTAAATATTTTCAGCTTATCTTTTATCTTTATCTATTTCCTATACATGTATTGAGGATAATGCATCCCTCAAGTTTGGGGGAATATTGATCCTATTTTGTAATATGTAAATATCTGCAATATATGAGAATATTTGGACTATCTAATTACTGCCTTAATCTCTGTCTTTAACAGCCTTTACAGTTTCATGCAAAAAAATTTAAGTCTGTTAAATTTTATTGAAATTGCCTCGACAATAATATATTCTCCATCCACCGTCGCAGTTTGCAAATTTCACCAGACTGGTATTCAGAAAGGTTTCTTAGGATTAATACTTAGGATTAGACTATAAGCCTGCAATCACATAACCACTGCTAGTCTTAGTTGATTTTAAAAGTTTTTTTCTTTGAAAAACAATAAGGACTTAGGCTTAGATTTTAACTAGAGGTGTCTATCACCAACTCTAGTCTAGTCCATAGAGATTCCCATCATTGGCTCTAAGACTTACTCTTTTTCCCACTTACTATAGGTGCTCAAAATTGACTCTAGTAAAAATAACTAAACACTTTTGGTACCCAAAACTGGCTCAAGCAGTATAAGTATATAGCATTATATATTTATATACAATTAGGGTGAAAGAAAGGAAAAGAATTGAAGAAAAATCCAAGTCGAAAGTCTTGAGCTAGAAAAAAGATTAGAACTTAAAAAATCAACTTTGACACAGCTACGCACACACCCACTAAGACTCATAGTCTAGTTCCGAGGAATTCTTAGAACCTAGAAGAGGCTGAGTCAAGAAAGGAATTCTACTGCGGCAGGCAGGACGATATATTACTTTTAAATTCCTTACTTAAATTTATCTTTCGCATTAAGGACAATCAATAGTTTGAGTTTGGGGGTATTTAATAAGTGCATAAAAGTCCTAATTTTTATAGCATTATCCCACTCGATTATTGTTAATAAAACATAGATTTAAGGGTAATATTGGATAATTCTGCTTATTTTTCATATTTCAGCATTTAAATACTTAATTCATGAATTTATTTATTATTTAACATAAAATAGATACATTCGATGTTTTTCTTTCTTAAACAAAAAACTACATCATAAGAATTGCAAAACCATTATAAAAAATATCATAAATCTTCGATAATCTCTGAAAATTTCTATTAACTAAATTAAATAATCCATTTGAATTATTTCCGTAATTTTTCCCATATTTTTTTATACAGTTATAGTTTACTTTTCATACGTCTCATGAATTATTAGAAAAGACGTATGGTTTTGTTCACTTTTCATACGAATTAATATTAATAGAAATCTATTTTTTATTTGTTACCTCCGAATTAATATTAAATTTAAGTTTTAGAATTAAGATCTATATTAAAGTTTATATAATTTGAGATAAAATTTATTATTTAAGAGTTAAAGTTAAAGTTTTATAGTTATAGTTTAAAAAATAGTATTTTAATAAGTTTGTAAATTAACGAGTATGAACAAAAAATTTTATCCGTATATTTAAATGAACAAATACGAATAAAATATTCGTTTTTTATTTACATTATTCATGAACGCTTTATAATTTATTTATTTATTTATTTATTTATGTTCGTTTGAATTTATTCAGTTATATACATTTATATTTATATTTTTTAAAACAAAAGTATTATATTTAAATAAATTTAAAAATATATATTAAAAATATGAAGTAAAAAAGAAAAATAAACAATATTCAATATATGGGACTTTAGAATTTTTGAAAAAATAAAACAATACTCGATATTCATTTATATTCGTTTATCATTTTAACGAACGGACATAAATAAATTAGATTAATTAATAAACGAACATGAACAAAAAAATTATATTTAGTTAATTATCATGTTCATTCATTTATTCGATTATGATTAAGTGAACGGACATAAACACATCGACGTCCATGTTCGTAAGAAAAAACTATTTTCTAGCATTTAACATGTGCTATATTTTGTTAATGCTCCATGTCCACTATAAAAGGACATACTTATCTAAGCGAACAACCAAGTTTGTAAGAAAACGAGTAAGAAATAAAGAGAAACATGGCACTAGTACCCACCACACTTAACCTTTGCCTCTACAGTTTTAACACTAACAAAGTAATGTTCCCTACCACAATTCGCCATCCACAAGTTGTATCCGATCGGACGAGTTTCCAGATCTGCGGTGCCGTGTCATCGACCGAACCAGTTTCGGTTTCGGATCAGCCGGAAGACGGAAGGCGTTTGGCTAATTACCAGCCAACCATTTGGAGCTACGATTTTCTTCAGTCCTTAAACAGTGATCGTGCCGTAAGTAATTAGACCGCACACATGTCGAAAACAACCGTAAGTAAGTAGAACTCACACATTTCGTGTCGGATTCGCAGGATGTCGTGTATGAAGAGAGAGCGGCGAAGTTAGAGCGGGACGTGAGGTTCGCCATGAATGATGAAGATGCAGAGCCGGTGGACTTACTTGAATTGATCGATGACATCCAACGGCTGGGGTTGGGGCATCGTTTCGAGATGGATATCGAAAGGGCCCTTCGGAAATTCGTGTCTTCAGACGACGGGGGTGTCGTGACGGAGTATAGTCTGCATGCAGCAGCTATGAGGTTCAGGCTCCTCAGGCAACATGGCTACGAGGTTTCTCAAGGTAAGAAAAGGAGATGACAATTAATAGAATTCACATATATAGAAGTGTAATGAAAAGAGGAAAATGTGTATTAAAGAGATTAGGAGTAGGAAAGATCGGGTACCCGGCTAATTTAAATAGAATTAGTTCTGGTCCTGATAATCATTTGTTTTTAAAAATTAGAATCAATCCCGGTTTTGATCATATTGAGTCTTAAATTTTAAGAACTGATCTTGTTACTGGTGGAAACTGGTTCTAATATCGGATACCCGATCAATTAATTTATTCTTAAAAAAAATTGAGTAATTAGAGAAAAAAATTTAATCATCAATAATAATATTAAATAATAAAATTAGAATATTGTAAACTTAAAAATTAATTTTTTAAAACTAGTCATACTCATAATATACATATGTAAAAGAGAAAATTTGATAAGAAAAATAAACAAAAGAATATCAATATCGGATATTCGGTATTATTCCCGGTCCTATTAGGTACCCACTAGGTACCGGGTTCAAAAAATCAAGATCCAGTCCCGCTTATGATCGAGACCTAAATTTTAGATCCAATCCCAATCAACCAGAACCAATACCAGATAAAAATCTCCTTTAAGAGATGACATAAGTTGTCCGAATGCAGATGTCTTTAAAGCTTTTAAGGACAAGGGGAATTTCAAGGAATGCCTTCACAATGATGTCAAGGGAATGTTGAGTTTGTATGAAGCTTCACATCTTGCCTTTGAAGAAGATGATCTCATGGAAGAAGCCCTCACGTTTTCGAGAATGCATCTCATGGATTTACATGGTGTTCGAAATTCGGAAAAGGGTTTGTCAGAACAGGTGACACACTCGTTGGAGCTTCCGTTGCATCGAAGAATGCTTCGGTTGGAAGCTCGATGGTACATCGAGGCTTACAACCGAAGGGCCACTGCAAATCCTACCCTACTCGAATTGGCGAAGCTGGATTTCAGCATGGTGCAATCAACGCTTCAAGAAGATCTTAAAGAGATGACAAGGTATTTAAGACATCTAACAAGGAAAACAAGTTCTTCAAATCATTTTTCTTTCGGTTTGCAACTATACCGACATCGATTTCATGATGTTCGATTCGATTAGATGGTGGATAGGTACGGGGCTGGTGAACAAGTTGAATTTCGCAAGGGACAGGCTCATGGAATGCTTCTTTTGGTCGATCGGAGTCGTTTCTGAACCTCAATTCAGGAATTGCAGGAAAAGCCTAACCAAAGTGGCTTCAATGGTAACCACAATAGACGATGTTTACGACGTTTACGGCACGTTGGATGAACTCGAGCTGTTTACCGATGCGGTTCAAAGGTTCGAATCCTTTCTTCTCATCGTAAACACATAAACAAACGAACTGATCCCGTTTTATTTACCCCTTATATCTTGGATTTCAGATGGGATGCTTGTGCAGCAAGAAATCTTCCCAAGTGCATGGAGCTATGCTTTCTAGCCCTTTACAACTCTGTTAACGAGATGGCATACGAAACTCTTCGAGATCACGGCGAAAACATCATCCCATACTTAGCGAAAGCGGTATGAAAAGGAATCAAGATTCGACTTCGTGATCTCTAACATACATTAAGCACCATTAAATGTATGTGCCTATGTTTTTTTGCAGTGGGCTGATCTGTGTAAAGCATTCCTGAAAGAAGCAAAGTGGTCGAGCAGTAAACATATTCCGACATTCGAAGACTATCTCGAAAATGCATGGATGTCTGTCTCCGGACACACTTTTCTAGTCCATGCCTACTTCTTACAAAGTTCAGACATCACTCCTGAGGCACTCGACGGCTTGGAACAGTACCATGATGTCCTTCGTTGGCCATCCATCATTTTTCGACTTTGCAACGACTTGGGCACATCAAAGGATGAACTGGAACGAGGTGAGAGTGTCAACTCGATAACATGCTACATGAACGAAACCGGTTGCTCGGAGACGATGGCTCGACAACATATAAGTGATCTAATCGATAACTGTTGGAAAAAGATAAACAGAATCCGAATCGATGGTACCCCGTTTACAAAACAGTTACTCGAAACGTCGATTAATTTGGCTCGGATATCGCAGTGCACATACCAGCATGGAGATGCACATGGATGTCCGGACAATCTATCTAAGAACCGAGTTCAATCATTGATTATTGACCCTATTTCTATTGATTAAAGAGCAATTTCTTAAGCTTGTTGGATAATTAGGATGCGTCTAATTAGATCATGAAATTAGAGTGCGTAAATTTTATAAATCATATATAACTTGAGATGGTGGTAAGAGAAATTTAATTAATTATTATTAAACGATGGTTTTATTTTTATTAAAATTGATAAATGTGTTTATTAAACTGATTGATTTAAATCGTGTGATTATTTATAGGGGTGTTCAATCATTTCGGTTAACCAACCGAATCGAACTTTTAAAATTTTATTAACCGAATTTTTTTTCGTATTAACTGTTAACCGAACGGAATTTTTTCAAAAATATTTAACCGAATAGAAAAAAGTTCGGTTAATTCGATTAACCGAACTTTTAAAAAAATTGGATAAATTATACAAATGGTCACTAAACTATATTAAAATAATTTTTTAGATACTGAACTTTAAAAAATTATAAAAAACCATTAGACGTATCTAATTATTACATTGATTCATCGTACGTTATAAATTATTAATAAATATTAAAATTTTTAATAATTATTTTTTTAATTTAATAAACTTAATTATTATTTTATGCTATTTTATAAATTTTAATGACAAACAATAAATATATAAAAAAATATATAATATATAATATATAAAAAGTTTGGTTAATTTGGTTAATTAACCGATTTCGAATTGGATTAACCGATAACTGAAGTTTCAAAAATCATTAATCGTTAATCGATCTAATCTAAAATTAATCGACCGATTAACTAAAAAAATTTTGGTTCGATTAGTTAATTTAATTAACCGAATTTTTGAACACCCCTAATTATTTATATATTAATGATATGCTAATACTCAGTAATTTTTACGATTTATTACTTGAAATTAAGGTATTTTCCTTCAAAATCTGATATGAAAGAGTAGGGAGAAAAGAAGTTCCCTTCCCTTTTAGTGCACATATTTATGTATAAGACTAGGGAGAATAGATATTAAGGAATTATCGAACATTTACGAATTTAAATGAATAAATATGAGTTCTTCGTTTCCGTTTATTCATTTAATTAAACGAATAGGAAATCTTGTTAATGTTCATCCATTTAATAAATAAACAAACATAGATGAATCTTCAGCCGAACGGTCCGCTGAACGTTTAATTCGTTTAAAGTTCTAGCTACAATAGGATTAACTGTTAAAATATCAACACCATCAATTAATATTTTATTTATGTTATAAGTTAATTAATGGTTAAGTTAAGTTAAACTTAATAAATAGGCATATTAATGACATGTAATTTTATACCTATATAAAGCATTGTTTGTTCATGATTTAACACACCGAAGAAAAAGAAAATAAAGTCTTCCTTCTTCTATTTGAGCATTCTCTTTTGTTCTTTAAATGTTTTGACCGTGGGGTGTTCAATAATTGGTATCAGAGCCTCGTTGAAGGTTATTTTGGTTGCTGGGTCAATGCAAAATAGTATGCGAAATAGTATGGTCTAGGAAAGTTCTGACTAGGAAAGACTTGATATTTGAGTGATCTAAGTGATCCACCTCTCTTTCCTGAAAGCTTACCTGGTGTACTTTATACATACGTTCACTAGTGTATTTATTTTGTTGAAAATTATTTGTCGGCACAATGACGGACTTACATGCTGTCGGCGAAATAAGGAAGCTTAACAACGACAATTATAATACATGGTCAACTTGCATGATGTCATATATGAAAGGACAAGACCTATGTGAGATTGTCAATGGTAGTGAAAAAGGAGCCACCAGAACTAGAGGATGCAAATGGCGTGCTAAAAAAATGGAAGATAAAAACAGGCAAGACAATATATGCCTTGAAGACAACGGTGGAAGAAGATATGCTGGAGCATATTCGAGATGTCAAAACCCCAAATAAAACTTTGGAAACATTTGCCAAGTTGTTTTCTAAGAAGAACGATACGAAGCTCCAACTTCTAAAGAGCGAGTTGTTGTCTATAAAACAAGGCAATATGACGATTAAACAATACTTTCATAATGTAAAGTTGTTATGTCGGAAGATTTCTGAGTTGGATCCAGTAGCTCCTATTGATGATACCAGGATGAAACGAATTATTGTCCATGGTCTGAAGTCAGAATTTAGGAGTTTTGTTGCTGACGTACAAAGATGGCAAACTTAGTTATCACTTGTAGAATTCAAAATATTTGTTAGCTAGTCAAGAAGCATTAGCTAAACAAATAGGAGGTGTTTCATTGAAAAATGAAGAAGAGGCACCCTATATCAGTAAAGGCAAGCGAAACTTCAAGCAGCGTGACTACAGTGGATTCAATAGAAATCAAGGAGAAAAAATTTCTCGTGAAAGAAGAGGTTCCAAAAATTACGACAACAACAAAAGGTTTGAAGGAAAATGCTATAATTGTGGAAAGAAGGGTCATATGGCTAAATCTTGTTGGTCAAAGAAGAAATCTATAGAGAGTAATATTGTTACTTCTAATAATGAAGAAGAATGGGACGCAGAAGCATTCTTTGCGGTAGAAGAGGAAGAGCTAGCTTTTACAGCATCTATGTTAGACAAAATTGATTTTGAGAATGACTGGATAGTTGACTCTGGTTGTTTGAATCATATGACAGGAGATGAAGAAAAATTGCAGGGCTTATCTAAATACGAAGGAAGTCGTGTAGTGGTCACAGCAAATAACTCCAAGTTATCAATAGCTTATGTTGGTAACACGATGGTCTCTCATCAAAATAGCAATACTAAAATGGCACTTTAGAATGTCTATCATGTGCCAGAGAAGAAGAAAAATCTTCTTTCAGTAGTGCAATTAACATTTTTAGGCCATGTTGTTCTATTTGGTCCACAAGTTGTGAAGGTATACCATAATCTGGATATCAAAGAGGAGTTGATAATGAAAGGGCGAAGATTAGATTCTATCTATGTGATGTCTGCAAAAACTGTATATGTTGACAAAACAAAAAGAAATGAGACAACATACTTGTGGCACATGCGATTAAGTCATGTCAGTTACTCCAAGCTAGACGTGATGATGAAAAAATCAATGTTGAATGGACTTTCAAAACTAGATGTGAGAACAAACACTAAATGTGCGGGTTACCAATATGGAAAAGCACATCAACTACCATATGATGAGTCAAAGTACAAAGCAAATGAACCATTAGAGTTAATCCACTCTGATGCTTTTGGACCTGTTAAATAAACCTCTATCGGTGGGATGAAGTATATGGTGACTTTCATTGGTATTTTTTCCAAATATGTGTGGATCTATTTTATGAAGGAAAAATCTGAGACTCTTTCAAAGTTCAAAGAATTTAAGGGGATCGTGGAAGCAGAAGTTGGCAAAAGGATTTGCTGGCTACGTACAGATAATGAGGGAGAATACACTTCAGATGAGTTTACAAAATTTCTTCAAGAGTACCGAATACGCCGTCAATTCACATGTGCTAACACTCCACAACATAATGGTGTTGCTGAAAGGAAGAATAAAGATTTGGTAGAAATATGTCGAAGTATGCTTCATGCAAGAAATATTTCAAGTCATTTTTGGGTAGAGGCAATGAAAACTACAACTTACGTGATCAATAGACTTCTTCAACAAAGGTTACGTTTTCTTTCACCTTTTGAAAAATTATGAAAAATGAAACCAATGGTTAGTTATTTTCGAGTTTTTGGAAGTTTTTATTATGTATTTGTGCCTAATCATTTACATAGCAAAATGAATAAGAAAATTGTTAGGTGTATTTTTGTAGGGTACGACAACCAAAGAAAAAGGTGAAAATATTGTAATCCTACAACTGGAAAGTGTTACGTGTCTCGTAATGTGGTGTTTGATGAAACATCTTCATGGTGGTCCTCTGATAAAGAGTTATTGCCAGACTTAGATACTCTTAGGAGAGAATTGTAATCTTCCGAAGTTTAGTTGAGTTTAGATGAAACTAAAGTTATCGATGATGTTGATGAAGAAGATGTAACTCAGAATCCATGGCATTATGGTGTTCACCAACAACTAGTTGAAGAGTCTAATAAAAGAGAAGAACCAACGCCACTTAGAAGATCAACAAGGATCAGAAAGCCAAATCCTAAATATGCTAATTCTACTGTAGTAGAAAAAGATGTGCAAAAGAGCCAAAAACTTTTGAAGAAGCTTCTCAAAAAGCAGAATGGGTTGAAGCAATGAGAAATGAGATTGATGCACAAGACTAGAATTAAACTTGGGAGCTTGTACCAAAGCCAAGATATGTAAAGCCTATTTCTTGTAAATAGATCTATAAGATAAAACATCACACAGATGGATCGATTGAGAGGTACAAGGCTCGATTGGTAGCTAGAGGATTCTCTCAACAATATAGGCTAGATTATGATGAAATATTTAGCCCAGTGATAAAGCTTACAACTGTTCGAGTCTTATTAGCACTGACAGCCAACAAGAATTGGAACTTATGGTAAATGAATGTGAAGAATGCATCTATGCACGGGGAACTAGATCGAGAGATTTACATGGATCAACTGGCTGGTTTTCAAAGTCGAGATCATCCTGAGTATGTATGTAAGCTTCGAAAGGCATTGTATGGGTTGAAGCAAGCATCTAGAGCTTGGTATGATAAGATTATTGAATTTCTAACTCACAGTGACTATTTTGTAGCTCTTTCAGATTCTAGTTTGTTTGTGAAAACAACTGAAGGAAAACTAGCTATTGTACTAGTATACGTGGATGATTTAATCATCACTGGTGATTTTGAGGATGAAATTCTTCGAACCAAGAAGAATTTATCAGTTCGCTTCCAAATGAAAGAATTTGGTCAACTCAGATATTTTCTTGGTCTAGAGATTGATCACACTGACGAAGGAATTTTTCTCCATCAAAGAAAATATTCTTGTGATCTATTAAAAAAGTTTGGAATGCTCAATTGTAAGTCAATTTCTACACCAATGGAACCAAATGCCAAAATTTGTGCTAATGACGGGAAAAGTTTAGAAGATGATACGATGTACCGACAATTAGTTGGTAGTCTTATCTACTTAACTTTAACAAGATCAGATTTTTCTTTTGCAATTGGCGTTGTGAGTCGATACATGCAAAATCTAAAGAAGCCTCATTTGGAAGCAGTTTGACAAATTTTAAGATATGTGAAAAATACCATCTGTCATGGTATTATGTATAAAAAGGGTGGAGATTGCAAGCTAGTTGGCTATTGTGATGCTGACTATGCGGGTGACTATAATACCTGACGTTCAACTGCAGGGTATGTGCTTTTACTTGGATCTGGAGTAATTTTCTAGTGTAGTAAAAGACAACCCATAGTGTTTTTATCAACCACTGAAGCAGAGTATCGTGCAGCGACAATGGCAGCTCAAGAAAGTAGTTGGTTTTTACAATTGTTGAAGGACTTGCATCAACAAGTGGAATTTCTAGTTACCTTATATTGTGATAACTTCTCAGCTATACGTTTACCTGAGAATCCAGTTTTTCATACAATAACTAAACATGTGGAGGTGCATTATCATTTTCTTAGAGAAAAAGTCTTGCATGAAGAATTCAAGCTTGAACATGTGAAGACTAAAGATCAAGTGACAGACATGTTCACAAAAAATTTGAGTGGTAACAATCTCGAAAGCTTTTGTCGTCAACTTAGCATGGAAAATAAAATGGAAGTTAGTGTTGAGGGGGAGTGTTGAAATATCAACACCATCAATTAATATTTTATTTATGTTATAAGTTAATTAATGGTTAAGTTAATTTAAGCTTAATAAATAGGCATACTAATGACATGTAATTTTATGCCTATATAAAGCATTGTTTGTTCGTGATTTAACACACTGAAGAAAAAGAAAATAAAGTCTTCCTTCTTTTATTTTAGCATTCTCTTTCGTTCTTTAAATGTTTTGACCGTAGGGTGTTCAACATTAACTGCGTAAATGAACAAACCAGTCTTTCGTTCCTATTTGTTCATTTAATCAAACCAACAAAAAATCTTACCCATATTCATTTATTTAACAAATAAACAAACATAGATAAATTTCTAATCGGACGGTTCATAAAACAGTTTTTTAAACGTTTAGTTTGTTTAATGTTTTAAAATTTTAAGGGTTAAATTTGAAATTAATTTTTTTTGTTAACATTATACTTTATTGTATTAACAGAAATTAACGAAAACTAATAGTTGGGTGACCAGAATAGTAACAATTAAAAACATAAGTGAATAATATTTTCTTAAAATTAAATGAACAAAATAGAATACACCCCGAACAAAAGAGACCTATAAAGTTTATCCTATTATAATTTACGTTGTAAATATACTTTTAATTACCGTTAAATCTAACAGATCAACCATTTTCTTGACACATACAATTTATGTTGTAAACTCATGAAAAATGAAACGCAACAAAGCTAGAAAACAACTGGACATTTGTTTTTGGACAGTGCATGTTATATGTGAACCATTGGAACACCAAAACCAAACAAAGTGGACCATTTTATGAACTTATCTGAAATGGATTCGACTTGAAATGATTCAACTCGAAATTAACTCGTACCTAATTATAATCGAGTCAAAACATTAAATTAATCTGAAATAATTTATATTCGATTTTACTCGAACTGATAATATCAGTCCTAAAATTCATCCGATTATTTTTTTTTACATCCTACTGATTAAATAAATTAACAGGTGGGATATTTGTCCAAGGTTAAGTCCCCATCCGTGCCAGAACTACCATCTGGATGAGTGAGATGGCAAACATGTCTGTCCAGCTGTGTCTCGACTGCCAAAATATTCCACAACGGTTCACTACAACCCTACACTCATCTGATTAACTCCTTAAACAATGAGTATTAAACTAATTAATCCATAACTAAACCACAGACCACATTCACGAATAAGGGTGAATATTCGATCGAGTTGAATCAAAATTTTTTGAGTTATTCGAGTTGACAAAATATATTTTACGACATAAATTTTATTTGAAATTTTTCGAGTCGAGACAAATTTTCGAGTTCCTATTAATATTTAATTGTAATTATTTATTATGTTATACAATAATTTGATTCTAATTTAAACGACTTTCTCTAATCATATAAGATATATATATGTATATTTTTCATATGTAGCAATATTTCTTTATATTTTTGTATATCAATGTATATATATCATAAAAATGATAAGACTCATCTCAAACTTAAAAATTAATCTTTTAATTACTAAAAATTTCGAGTTATTCGAATTTTCATTTTACAACTCGAACTTTATTTGAAATTTTTTCAAGTCGAACCAAAACAAGTCTAGTATTTTCGCCTCAAGTCAAATTGAATCGAATTATTCAATTTTTTCGAGTCGATTTTTACTCACATCTGTTCAATATATATATATATAAAACATCTAAACAAAGACCTAAACTCTAAAGTCTACGTCCTTTAGCTAGGCTTTTAAATGGCATTGCTTTTCGGACACAAATTTGTAAGCCTTTCTTTCCTGTCTTTCAAATGGCATTCACGTGCACTCATCACCAAGTCCAACCGAAGATGAAACCCAACCTCTCACCAAACTCACCTCACAGGGCATTAAAATCACTACAACATGGAACAAAACAAAAATAATATCTTCAAAGACAGGACCTGTTTTTCAGATTTGAAGCTTCTTCTTCTTTGTTGTAAGGTGAAAAAAAAAACAATAAAAAGATGTGTTATGTGGGGAAAGCAACAAAGATCTTCATCTTCATTGTTACAGTGTTGGTGGTTTCAGGACTTGTCTTGGGATTCGGGTTGCTTCGTCACGGACACCAGAAGTCGCATTCAAACATGTGCGGCGGAGACGACTCTTGCGGCGCTCCTCACAATGTCTTCCCTAACCCTAACCCTATCTCCATACCTAATACACCACCTTTTTCTGCAGCTTCGTCCTCTTATAACCCACCACCCAGCCCACCAGCCGTCGAGGACCCTACTCCAACGCCTACAACGCCTATCGCAGACCCAAATCCTCAACCACCACAGCTTCCTCCGCCTGCTGCTCCTCCACCTCCTGTTTCAAGTACAGTGTTGCCGGTGGCGCCCTACAATCAACCGACTCCGGTACTGGCGGCGCCAGGTCCTGTGCATGCATAAACTAGATAATCTCAGGTTAGTAGCCACAGAAAAAAAAAAATCAATTTTCTTGAATTAATTCTTTTTTTAGATGGCTTGTACAGTGATGGGATGATGATTAATGAGATTTGGATTATTTTTATTTTTATTTTCTTATTTTACTAATATTTGGAATTTTTGTGTGATTTATTTACATAATTGTCTGTTGTGCTGTAATTGAATATAGGAATCTAGTGAATTGAATGGTAGGTGAAATGTTATCTTCAGATTATGGGTCAAATGCTATGTCTTAACAAATTGTTTGGTGAGATGATATTGTCTGATTATTTATCGGATTAATTCGGATCGAATATACAAAATTATTATAAAGTGTCTCTTTAAACTAATAGAGATGAAATATATTTCTAAAGTAAATGTCAAGCGATTAGCGAGATGTTCTTTGAAGAGCTGTCTGATAGTATTAAAGGTCTGGTAAATATAGGGCGGTTCAAAGATTTTGGGGGCCCTGTACAATTTAGTAAAATGTGACCCTTAGAAACAATTATTCATGACCTACATTAATTCTAAAAATGTTGTCCTTAGAACGATTGTCCTTTTTAGGGCCACTTGTACAATCGTTTTTGTTGCGTCTATCCAGAATGTAATTAGTTTTATAGAAACAATATTAATAAGAATAAACAATAAGATTCTACAATCAATTATCAGATTTAGGAAACAATTATAACATTTTAACAAGGCATAAAGATAATTTTCACCCTTAACGTTTATAATTTTTGTCATTTTGGCCCCTATTCTTTTTTTGGGATAAATTTAACCCTTGATCTATGTCTTTTTAACAAATAACTCATTTTTTAACTACCATGATAACTGAACCATTAAAAATTTAGTAATGGTAACATATCATATATATGTGATAATATATTTTAAATGACATATAATTTAACCTATTAAATATATACATATATAGAATATAATTTTATTCTAGTATAAAATATAAAAAAATTAAAATTTAAATAAAATATTAAAAATTAATTAAATACAAAACAAAAATTTACTAAATATTCTCAACCCTAACTAAACTAAAATATCTTTATAAAACCCTAAAACCCCGATTTAGATTAAAACTAAAATACCTAAATTCTAAATTAAAATAATAAAAATTCAATTGATTATTATCAAAAAATTTTATCTTTGATTCACCGTAGCAAACTATACAAAACACTTTCTTTTCAGATTATGTTCATACCTTTTTAGATAAAATTTTGATTTTACTATAGTTAATGTTGAAAATATTTAGTAGCTTTTTATTTTAGATTTAATTAATTTTAAATAAATAAAAAATAATTTTTAATATTTTATTTAAATTTTAATTGTTTTATATTTTTAGATTGGAATAAAACTATATCCCGCGTTTATGTATTTGATATACTAGATGTTAAGTCATTTAAAATATATTATTACATATGACATGTCATCATTATTAAATATTTAACGGTTCAATTATCATGGTAGTTAAAAAATGAGTTATTTGTTAAAAAGATAAAGGTTAAGGGTTAAATTTATCCAAAAAAGAATAAGGGTTAAAATGACCAAAATTATAAACGTTAAGGGTGGAAACTATCTTTATGTCTTTTAACAATTATAACTCATCTTTTTTAGACCATTTTAAAAATTTTTACAATGAATTTTAAAATTAACATCATCTAATGAATATAATTTATCAAAATTTTGGGTCCTCCTTTTTAGTGGCCCTGTGCGGTCGCTCCTATTGCGCCTGTCCACTGAGTAAATAATGCGTTATCGATTTAGAAATAATGATACGAGTATTGGATAACGTTTTGTTTTTAGTCTGAAGTTATTTTGGTTGCTTTGTGGGGAAGTTTATTTTAATTTTTGGCTCTTGTCAAGTGATATTTAATGTTGTTCCTGTTACAGTCCTTGTACACGATGTACTCTTTTTCCTTCAATAGGTTTAGGAAGGTATTTTATCGAGGCATATGATCAACGCTTTTTCCCTCTTTAATAAAAAATTTTAAATTTATATAAGGTGATACAATTTCGACCAATTAATAATTTTTTATAAAATAAAAATTTTAATTTAATTTATATCAATCAAAATATAAAAAATTTTTATTTTAATTTGTTCTATTCAAAACAATAAGATTAAAATCTCTCATCATATTGAGCTATAGGTGAAAATTGAAATGCTATTTTAGATTGCGGGTGAAATTTAGTACTTGATCTCATTAAATTGACTAATTATTGGTATAATAAATAATTATATTTAATTATTATAATTATATAGTTTTGATATTTTTATCATTTATATTATATAAAAATTTTGATATATTTGCATATTTTTATTGTTTTAGTAATGTTTATGTTTAATGTTTTTTTTATCGAAAGTTAAAACCATTTTTCAATTAGATGGCAATTTTTTTAAGAATTTTTACTTACCGAAGAAAATAAATAAATTTTACTTCTAATAAATTTTTAACTCACAATTTTAAAAAATAGTATTCACCCATAACTTTAATTATTTATTTAATTGTCTTTTTTAAGTCTTTTTTAAGTGTTGTAATTATTTATTTACAACTATATATAAGAAAAGGTGATGAATAATGTATTGATAATTTATCACTTTTATTAAGTTTAAACATTAAATAGGTATTTAAACTATATTTTTGATATCTAAGGCTTAACATTGTTTTCACCCACATTTTCTCTATTACAAGACAATCACCTAGGTTTACTGCATATCCAACTTTTTTCAATAACCCTAATACAATATATAATCATTCGGATAACTATGAATTTTTTTAAAATAAAACCCTAAATTTTTATCAATTTTTGAATATATTTTTTGAATTGATTGAGGGGTTTTCTCAAAAAAAAAGCATCTCTTTTAAAAAAATTATAATAATTGTGTAAAAAAGTTATAGCCTTACCTATTCATGTATTTTAAGTAAAAAAGATAAATAAAAAATGAGAGTTTTAGCTATAATAATTGTGTGAAATAGTTATCGGTTTACCATTTAGCGCTGCATCGCATCCATCTTTCCTCATCTTGATGATATCAACATTAATATCACAATCTTTTCCTCTAACAGATTGATTATGATTGTTCATATTAAATGCATCTCACAATATACCCTTCATATAATCTTCTCTAACATATTGATGATTAAAATTACGAGGATAAGCCAAAATACTCGTGAAAGAAGATCTACAAGGTATAAGCTCTTCATACCATCTCTTTTTTATAGTAAAACCCCTCAAAAATATTTAAATACTCGTAGACGACTTCACAAATATATCTATTAATATTAACACACTTCGTATAATGATAAAGTGTTGAGTTGATCGAATAATGAAATTGGCCAAGAGGAGGGTGAATTGTCTATTAAAAGTTTGATGGAAGATTTTTGGTGAAAATGCGAAAAATTAAGGACACAAGATTTATAGTGGTTCAAGCTTCAAAACAAGCTCTACATCCACTACCTTAGCCCCACTAAGGATTTTGAAACCAATTCACTAAATGAATTCGACCTTTTTCTCAGTTCAAGGGATAACCGTTACAATTCGAATCAATTCTTCTACCCAAGAATTGATTCAACCTCACAAGGATAAAAAGATGAAACAAAGGCAAATTTAAATATCACTCAAAAGAAAAATATTGTCCCAATTATAGTTTCACTCTCCCCAAACTCAATTACAATGAATTCAAAATAAAATACAAGAGTTGGGAGTAATGATTAAGAAAAATATTGCCCCAATTACAGATTCACTCTCTCCAAACTCAATTACAAGGAATTCAAAATAAAATACAAGAGTTGAGAGTAATGATTTGCAATGAAGTGCTTTGGAGTTGAATTTGTGTGCTTGAATGATGCTTGAGGTTCAATAATTGTTAATGCTTCTTGAAATGCTTCATTTTATACCTTCTCATTGATTTTTAACCGTTGTGGTTGTTGAGAATTGAAATAAAGACGTTAGAGTCTCATCTTCCCACCATAAATACACTTTATAGCAACTAGCATCGAAACACGGGCTACCTGTTTCGAAACAGACCACGAAAAGAAAGAGTCATTGTGCATTTAATAAGGGTGTATCTAACCATGCTTCGATACCTTCAGTAAGCTGTGAAGGTTGGTATCGAAATATGTATCGAAACATGTTAACCATCATTTAAAGTTTTAACTGCCACCAACGGTCGACTCATTAAATGCTAAAAGAGCAGTTGGGAATTTTAGGAGTATCGATACTGGTATCGAGACGATATTTATATTTTAAAAATATTTAAAAATTAAACTCTGGTTCGATACCTGGTTCAAAACAAATATTGGTAGTGAAGTCTTGGTATCGAGGGATATCAAAACGAGTATCGATATTTGTTCTTATTTTCAAGAACATTCTTTGAAAAATGTAGGTCGGTATCGATACCTGTTCTAGTGGTATCGGTACTCTCGTTTAAAAACACTTAGAAAAAACATTTCAATGTTCTTGGTTTGACTTGAAACATAAAGTTTGACTTAGGGACTTAAAAATTTACTATAAAATAGTACTTGAACTTAATTGTTATATCAAAACAATTTTAGTTTTACACAAAGAATTATATACTCTTCGCTTGCATTTGTAAAAGCGAAATTGAATCAGTTTGTACTTCATTCCAATAGTCGACGCTTAATCTTGATGAATCAATCCAATTTTTATCCATTTTATAACCCTGTAATGTTTAATTGCTGTGGTATAAGATTAGCTTCCCCGTAGTGACGGATCCAGAATTATATGTGAGGTGGACACAAATCAAAATATTTTTTAGAATAAGTACAAACCATAAAAATTTCAAAATTTCAGGGTGAACATAATCATAAAATTTCAAAAATTTTAAAGACTAATTCATAAAAATTTCAAAAATCAATACTAAATATATAAATTTTTAAAATTTCAGGGTAGGCACGGACCCACCCTCGTCTACGTACGCATCCGCCACCGTAGACATGTATCTTATTATCTCGACCCTCACTACATTTATTTCAGTTTCTAAAGATTGAACTTGCTGTCACAAAGCTGAGATTGCAGCCCATGCACCTGTACAGAGGATCTCTTAGCCTCACAAAGCTGAGATTGCACCCCATAGTCTGCAGCTCTTTGGCTCTGTGTTAGCTCAATGGTTCCTGTGTTATTTAAACTGAAGTTTACTGAAATGGTTTATTTCTTAGATCAATGGTTTCCCATGTGTATAAGGGGACACATACCTACTCCGAGCGACCTGAGGGACGATCGACGGCGAGGAGGAACAGGAACAATCAGCTAGGAATTACCCGTTAAGAGAAAATTTTCATCCCGAGTCCGGTCTAAGTATCAGATAAAATTATTTGGTCGGGGACCTGACCCTATAGAAAAAAAAATCTCTAAATTACTCGTATATTTATGCTAGGTTATTGGATAATTAGGTCGAGTCAAACAATTTTGAACACCCCTAATTATGTATTCGAAGTTTTCTAAAGATTCTATTGAGTAAAGCTTGTACTAGTATGGTACAAAATATATAGTACAAAATGTATTGGAACACTTTTTAAACCTTACTCTATATCGATACGCTTGCCTACGTATCGCTACTCTTTTATTGCAACAACTATTTATATTTTGAACAGGTACCGATATGGAAGCTTGTGGATACCCACACTTGCTAGACAGTATTTAGTGCGGGAAATTTATAAGTAAATATCTTTATTTAATTTCTCAACAACTCAAATAGCTAAAAATAAATAAAGGGGTATAAAAACAAAGCTTCAAAGTTTCTTCAATAACAAGACAAGAATTCAAAAGTAGCGTAATTCTTCGATAAAAATAAATCGTTGGCTTAGATAGTTAAGGTGATGGATAAAACCTTGTTAAGAAAGTTGAATTACTATAAATCATTTATTATTTTTCGTTCCTTTCATAATTTGCTTTTATTAATTTTTAAATTTTCAGTTCAATATTTTTATTATTCGATCAACTCAACAGTAATATAGAGAAGGATGATTCCCCAATCATTTGTCTTATGTTCAATTTTGGATTAAAGACTAGTCTGCATGCATTTAAAAAGTGTCATGCGCAAAAAGAAGCTTTTGATCTGTGTTTTCTCCTCTATTCTACGACAAAGACCTGATTCAAAGTGCAAAGATTGGCTGGTGCTCTTCTAGGGATGGCACCGGGGCGGGGTGGGGCAGGTTTTTAGTCACCCGGTTTCGACCTGATTTGGGAATTTTTAAACTCGATCCCGCCCCGACCAGAATTAAAATATTAATTTACTCATTTCGCCTCGCCCCGATATATTATTTTTTAAATCCGACTTTGATCCGAACCGATCCAAAAAATTAAAAAATAATAATATTCGTCAACGATAAAAGTTAAATTCAATCAATCTTTTATCACAATTGTAAATTATGATTTTTAAGTAACTTTAAATCTATGTAAAAAAATAAAATAAAATATAATTTAAATTACACACATGTTAAATTACATATTTAAAAGAAAAAAACTTAAATCCTTGATTAACATAATCGAATATATTAAAATTTGAACAACATATAATAATTTTTTATTATAAGAATAAACTTCAAAAGTATAAAAAATACTTAAAACCCATAAAAATGTTTATGTATAATGATATTTTTTATAAATATAATAAAATATATAAAAATATATCGGGGTGGGACGGAGCGGGAAATTTTAAACAAATACCCAAATCCAATCCGATCCGATTTCATGACTTCTCCACCCTGCCCCGCTTCAATCCCCAAAATTTAAAAAAAAACTCGATCGGATCAAATAGGGATACACCGAATCAAAACAGAAACGGATATTTTTGTCATCCCTATGCTCTTTATGCAAAACATGATAGGGATCAGTTCACTTTGCTTTTGGTTCTGTTGTGGAATCAGTGGAATTGAAAAGATAAGATGGTGTACGACTTGCCTTTACTTCCAACTAGACTGCAGCGGCGGAACAGTGCGGTCCAATCAACGTTATTTTTATATATTAAAAAGAGATAACAAATTTAAAATATATAACTTTTTAAAGCAAACAACTTTTGTCACCGTCAATAAAAAAAATTAGAATATATATTTTAGTCCTTTAATGTTAAGTATAGTAAATCTACAGCTCAGAGAATTTTGTAACTAAGTGAGTTTTGTAACTAAGATCAGTTAGTTGATTAGCCTAATTAGTTACCTTTTCTTCCAGAAGTATTCATGCTTCTGCTCATTGTATAAATAAGACAGATGTACTCAGTAAAAGATAGTTCGCTTGTGATCAATAGCACCTTCTTTTAGACTTCTTAACATGGTATCAAACGCCGTGATCCTTGGAGCCTTTTGACGTTGTGTTCTTCTTCTTTTTCTTTCGACGTTATTGTCAAGATTTCGCTTTTCTCGCCAGTCATGCTTGCTTTCGTTTCAACTGCGTCTACTTCGAATTTTGGCCTTGGAGGTCTGCCAAAATCCGGGAAGGTGTTCACAAATAAAACCATTAATATCACCCTTGATGAGATGAACTTCTTGTTGTGAAAACAACAAGTTCTTCTCACTATGAGAAGTCATCGATTGGAACGTCTGTTGCTTGGGAGTCTTCAACCCCCACCAAAGATGATTTCTGGAGATGATGGCTCGATGGTTTTCAATGAAGATTATGAAATCTTCATGGCTCAGGATAGCGTCCTTGCTTCGTGGTTACTGTCGACCATAAGTGCTACCCTCTTGCCTCAGTTTGTAGGAGCAGAAACTGCTTCAGAAGTTTGGACCACAGTCATAAAATTTTTTACCAACAAATCCACCACGAGTATTATGAGTCTTCATTTTAAGTTGAGGACGATAAAGAAGGGAGATGAGAGCATGCGCACTTACCTGACTCAGGTTAAAGAAGTGTGCGATGCATTGGTTGCTTGTGGAAGTGCTGTTTCGGATGTTGAGCAAATCGCAACTATATTGAATGGATTGCCAATTGAATATCAGTCCGTTATGACTGTTATCACTACGAGTAAAGAAACCTTTTCTTTAGATAAGGTAAAATCAGTTCTTGTTGATGCTGAAACGCAGATGAAAGGTTTTCAAGCTCAGCATCAGGTTAGTTTTCCAATCAGTGCAAATGTCGCACAAGTTCAGTCAGCCAAGCCCTCCTATCCGAGGTTTCAGCAGTTCAATACCACTCAACCAATCTTGAATTTTAGTCGATCTGGGACTCAATCTGGTCGAGGCCGTGGAAAAATCAAGTTGCAATGTCAAATTTGTAGCAAGATTGGTCATACAGCTGATAGGTGTTGGAAGAGATATGATCAGAACTTCAATGGTAGTGTAAATGTTAGTACCCTTGAAGAGTTTCCTGAGTGCTTTACCTGCAATGTCACCCCTACTGGGCAAGTGCAAATTACACCCTCAACCGCAGATCGCTGGACAGATGACTCCGGTGCCACGCATCATGTGACACCAGACTCAAACAAAGTTGCAGGAAGTTCAGACTATGAGGGTTCTGGTAAGTTGGTAGTTGGAAATGACTGTTCTTTACCCATTCATAAAGTTGAATATGCATCTTTGCAGTCAACTTCTCGTCCTCTTACTCTTCATAATGTGTTTCATGTACCCTCTATCACTAAAAGACTGATTTCTGTGTCTAAGCTTGTTAAGGACAATGGCGTTTTTGTTGAGTTTCATGTTGATCACTGCCTGATGAAGGATGTAGCTACAGGAAAGACGATGTTACAAGGGGTTGAAAGAGACGGTCTCTACCAGTTTGATGCATGGCCTGGAAGTTCTGAAAGTTTGTCTACTATGGAAATAAATACTGTAAATAAACAAGATCATGCTTATGATCTATGGCATAAGAGATTAGGCCATCCTAATCATAACGTTCTTATGCAAATTTGTAAGAAATTAGATGTGGTTTGTCCTAGTAGTGTCAATGAGAAAGAATGTATTCCTTGTCGAATGAGCAAAAGCCATAAGCTCCCTTTCAATGCATCTGTTTCAGTTCATACTGAACCTTTCGAGCTTGTATTTTCTGATTTGTGGGGGCCTGCACATGTGGTCTCTAATGGTTCTTATTACTATATGTCTTTTGTCGATGCTTTTACTAGGCATTGTTGGCTTTATTTTCTGAAAACTAAGGATCAAGCTATACACGCCTTTCAATTGTTTGAAAAAATGGTGCGTAATCAGTTTAACACAACCATAAAAGAGTTACAAACTGACTGGGGAGGGGAGTTTCGATCAATATCGACAGTTTTGGCCAATCTGGGCATAGTTCATCGACTTTCTTGTTCGCACACTTCTGAACAGAATGGCATAGTAGAAAGAAAGCATCGACATTTGATTGAGTTGGCCCTTTTCTTATTGGCTCAAGCTAGTTTACCCTTTCGGTTCTGGTCTTACGCTGTTGCTACAGCAGTTTATCTAATCAACAGGCTCCCTACTCCAGTTTTGAAAGGGTTGTCTCCATTTGAGAGATTGTATAATAAGCACCCTGAGTATGACTTTATGAAAGTCTTTGGTTGTTTGTGTTTCCCCCATCTACTCCCCTTTCAGAAGCATAAACTGAGCTTTCGTTCTCAGCCTTGTACTTTCCTTGGATATAGCTCCACTCACAAGGGCTATCAATGTCTAGGACCTGATGGGAGAATTTATGTGTCTAGACATGTTGTGTTTGATGAAAGTTCTTTCCCTTTTTCAGGTGTAGAAGTCTCTGAAGTTAAAGGATCTGCCACGTTTTAGGCACCAGGAGCTAAGGTGCCTATTGTACCAGGAGCCGAGAAAGTCTACATGAAGGCCCCAAATGTGTGTCCAGTTGAGTCTCCTGTCTCGAACACCAGTCCAAATCCTGACTGCTCAGCTCCAACCAGGAGTTCCCTTGGTGGTTACAGTGCTACTCAGCATCAAGAAACCAGTCGTGTTGGTGATGTGTCCACTAGTCCTCAACCATCCTTTTTGAATGATGATATACCACCAGGCACATGTGATATTGGCATAAGTCAAGACACTGTGAATTCTCTTGCTAATTCCAACAATTCATTCATGTCTACTCCTTCAATGCCAGCTCACTCGACAAGACAAACATCTCCTGCAGTTGATGTTTCTCTTCCACCTCCTAGTGTTCTTGTGTCTTGTCACCCTATGATCACTCAGAGTAAACGTGGCATATTCAAACCAAAGGCGTATGTGGCTCTTCATAACTATGAGGAACCTGAACCTAACAACATTCGAGAAGCCTTAGCTTCAGCCAACTGGAAGGCAACAGTAGATGCTGAGTATGATGCCTTGGTGGGTAATGGTACATGGTCGTTGGTACCTCTTCCAGATGGACACTCGACAGTAGGGTGTAAGTGGCTTTACGAAGTCAAGAAAAATGTCGATGGTACTGTGCAGCGCTACAAAGCCAGACTTGTAGCCAAAGGATACTCCCAGATACCAGGACAAGATTTCCAAGAAACCTTTAGTCCTGTAGTAAAGTCAGCAACAATCAATGTCATTCTCTCCCTCGCTGCAACGTGGAATTGGCCACTCAGGCAGGTTGACGTTAACAACGCTTTCCTAAATGGTGACTTGAGTGAGGAAGTGTTCATGGATCAGCCAGAAGGATTTTAGAAGAAAGCATCCGATGGCACTTTGCTTGTTTGTAAGCTGAACAAGGCATTATATGGTCTAAGGCAAGCCCCTAGGAACTGGTATTCAAAACTAAGAGACTGTTTGATTGAGCTTGGGTTTAAAAGCTCACTTGTAGATACTTCCTTGTTCATCAGGCATACACAGACTGAAGCCATCTTTGTGCTTGTGTATGTGGATGACATCGTGGTTACAGGTACTTCTTCCATGCTGATTGAAGACATCATCAAGTTACTTGCTGGGAGGTTTTCTCTTAAGGATCTTGGAGACTTACATTACTTCTTAGGAATAGAAGTAAGGAGAAGTGGTGACTCTATCTTTCTTAGCCAGAAGAAGTATATTTTTGAGCTTTTGGTTAAGGCTGGCATGGACAAAGCATCACCCACTCCCACTCCAATGATCTCGACTCTCAAACTGGGCAAAGAAGATGGTAGCCTCTTAGTAGATGCCAAACAATATCGAAGTCTAGTAGGGTCTCTCCTCTATGCGTGTCATACTAGGCCCGACATTGCATACAGTGTCAACAAATTGGCACAATACATGTATGCCCCATGTGAACAACACTTGATTGCTGTTAAAAGAGTACTACGTTATTTGAATGGAACCCTTGAGTATGGGTTATGGTTCACAAAGACAGTAGCTCCATTACAACTAATGGCCTTTGTTGATGCAGATTGGGGGGGTAGTGTTGAAGATCGTAGGTCCATCTCAGGCAACTGTGTGTATCTAGGAGGAAATCTAGTCATGTGGAGTTCAAAGAAGCAGAAGACAGTGTCACGATCCACCACAGAGGCTGAATATCGAAGTCTGGACGATGTTACTTTTGACATAGTATGGCTTGATGTATTACTGAAAGACATGAAGGTTGAGATGAGCCACACACCAACTGTTTGGAGCGACAATTCCAATGTTATAGCTATGAGTAGTAACCCTGTGTACCATTCCAAAACGAAGCATGTCGAACTTGATATCCACTTTGTGAGAGAAAAGGTGGCTGCTAATAAGATGAAAATCAATCATGTACCTTCAAAGGATCAAGTGGAGGATGGATGAACCAAGGCTTTGTCTAAAGACTATTTTTCTGTTTTTAGACAAAAGCTAGGAGTAGTGTCGTTCTTAGAACTTCAAGATGAGAAAAGGTAGAGAGCATGTTAAGTATAGTAAATCTACAGCTCAGAGAGTTTTGTAACTAAGTGAGTTTTGTAACTAAGATCAGTTAGTTGGTTAGCCTAGTTAGTTACCTCTTCTTCCAGAAGCTTTCATGCTTCTGCTCATTGTATAAATAAGACATATGTACTCAGTAAAAGATAGTTCGCTTGTGATCAATAGCACCTTCTTTTAGACTTCTTAACATTTAATAATGGATTCTTAGTTTTGCGGTGGATAATGGTTAGACTCGGTAAACTTGATCTAAGAATCGAAAATTGAACCGATTTACTCAAATCGAAATCTAATTGAATCTGAATAAGATGATACTAACGTGATCCAAAATTCAAACAGAAATCGAAACCAAAATCGATCCGAATTCTAGAAGAACTGATATAAACCTATAACCGATTTGACTCAAACCGAAAGTAACCCAAAATTAACTTGCTCAAAATCAATCTAAACCAAACATCAATCCGATTTTAACTCGATAGTTGAGTCAAAGTGAATGAATAATTTATTTTTACTATTGTTTATTTATTTTTACGATTTTAATACGAATTCATGTATCTACAAAAATTTATTTTTATTATTTTACATTTTAACTCGATAATTGAGTCAAAGTTAATAAATAATTTATTTTAAACACAAAATGAATAATTTATTTATATGATTTTAATCAGAATCCTTGTATTTACAAAAATGACATTAGTTCTTTAATTACCAATATTGCCTTTACTTGAATAAAAACCAAGGTAAAAATTTTCAAAATAATTCCAATACGAAATTCCATAATCCTTGAGTCATCCTACATCATTCTTCAAAATTTTGTGATATTTCGAAGTCAAATGATTATCCAACTTTAAAATCGAAACTTTTTTTCCTTTTATGGCTTTTCACGCAAATCTTGCACTGAAATTTGATTCTCACCATTTTTCTTTTACTGATGTAAACTATTCATTTATATTTATGGAATAAAAATAATTATTAAGATTGTTATGAAGTTGATCCTTATATTTTTTCTCTTTTTCTTTTTATCCTCAAACAAATAAAAAGATATATTTTTACAAGAATATATGATTAATTTTATATATAATATACACGATTATATTCATACTCAAGTCTAACTCAAACTAAATTAACCTAAAAATTTAAAGATTTACCCGATCCGAACCGATCTAAACGATCCGATATAGACTCGACTCGAAAATATTTGATCCGATATTAACCCAACCCAAAAATAATCAATCCGATATTGACCCGAATCACCGATCCGATATCCGAATCAACCCAAATTATCATATAACCGAATTAAAACCAAAATCAAAATCTGAACAAACCCAAAATGAACCTAAACCGAATGTAAATAAATCGAAAATAAACCGACCCAAAACAATTCGAACCGAAACCGAACTGAACGACCCGTTTGCCACCTCTAGTGGTCGATAGACTATGGCAACTTCTATCTTCTGATTTTAGTGCTGCTCATAACTCTCGTGTAACAGGTTCCTTGTAGTAGAGCTTCCAAATGGATCTGTCCAAGTGCTGGGGAAATAAGGTGAAAGTGGATGGGGCGTATATTGCTGCTTCAGGTCTGGCCTCTTTTGATGTGGTTGCTCGAGATGCACATGGTCTGATAATAGATGGTTGAGCTTAGATACTCCACGGAGCAAATAGTGCCAAGACAATCAAGGCATGTGCATTCTCTAAAGGTATCAAAATGGGAGTGGCAAATGAATGGGATAAGTCATCGATGAGGGAGACTCTAAGTCAATTAGGGGTGTACATTTGGATAATTTGATCGGTGATTAAACCGAATTAACCAAAAATTTTAAAATCTTAATCGTTAACCGAATTAAATTTTCTTTAACCGAATTAACCGAACCGAAACTATTTTGGTTAATTAGCCGAACTAATCAAATTTTATTATAAATTTTGATTAAAATACATAATAAGTCACTAACTTATATTAAAATAATATTTTTAATCATTAAACTTTATTTTATGTTAATTTAATAAAAAATAGTGACTATTTTATAATATAAAAAAATTAATAAACATTTTATAATTCTTTATGTTATCAATGCGATGGTACAAACCATTGATCTTGTACTTGTCAAACGCCGAAGTATTTTGGACTTTATCCATAATCATGAATGATAAATTAAAGAAAATATAAACAGATTTTCTTTGTGGTGAAAATAATGGCGTTATTGATCCAACTCAATTGGATATTGATAATTTTTCTCATAACCCTTGAAGGGAATAATTCGTCATTTATTTCCTTTATAAATTCTAAAAGGAATAATCGATCTTTATTTTATTTTGTTTAATGTTAATTTATTTATTTATGTTACTTTAATTTTATTTATTATTTATTTATATTAACTTACTTTATATATTATTTATTTATCTTTTATGTTAATTTTTCCTTTAAAAGAATATGATTACTTCCGGAATAAAATATGCAATAATTTATGGTGATTTATTCTTAGCAGACAATGCAAGTACTCATGCAATATTTAAGTATAAGAAATATTTTTCTCATTTAAATATAAGGGAAATATGAGTATTATATCTCAAAGTACTGAAATATCAATACTTCGGAAGATCTTTTAAGAGTTTATCTTTGATAGATAATTGATTTGATATAATGTGCTATATTTAATATTTTGCCATTTCTTGAAGTGAATGGTACAAAGCACATATTTTTCATTCCCCGAAGTAAATGAAATAAAGCACATATTAAAAGGTGTATGGTTATGCATATTTTCCCATTTTAAATTCAAGGGAATAATGTGAGTACCATATCCAGAAATACTAATATCACAGAAGGCTCCGACTTAGTAAATATATTATTACCAAATGAAACTTTATTCAATATTTATAGTGCATTATGCTCGTCAAAGTCGCAAAGAAACTTATTGAATTTTAAAGATATTTACAGAAATATATTGAGAATATCTATCAAAGGGATGTTGATTATCTCAATGCTACGAGTATAACTCAAGGCAATAAGAAAATTTTGACAAAATTACATGCATTGTCATCCATATTATACTACATAAGAATTAGTATAAATTGAAGTTCATGCTATTGTAAACTAGATGTTTATTGATAATTTTATTTGGCATGACCGGTTAGACCATCTCGGTTCAATTATGATGCGTAAATTTGTTAACACTTTTATGTGGTCATTTATTGAAGAACTAAGATTTTCTTCATGGTAATATTTCACGTGATACTTGCTATGAAAGCAATTTGATTATTCAATCGTCAACATCTAAGATAGAGTGCTATTAATTTTCTGGAACGGATACAAGATGATATATATGGGCTCATACACTTTTCTTAAAGATCATCTAGATATTTTATGATTTTTATCGATTTATCGACTAGATGGTTATGTGTATCCTTATTATTAACCCGCAACTTGGTGTTTGCGAGGCTACTTGCTCAATTGATAAAACTACGAGCACATTTTCTAGATTATTTTATAAAGACAATCAGTCTTGATAATGTTGATGACATATTTTACATATATTATCACAAATTCGCATCAAGCCAACAAATGATCATAAGTTCTCCCTATTACAAATGATTTTTGGTCAGGAACCAAATATTTCTCATCTTAGATTTTTTGTGTGCAATATATGTTCTAATTGCTCCACCACAACGCATAAAGATGAGTTTTGTTGGGAATATGTATCAGATTTAAATATCTTGAGCTTCTGATAGAGAATTTATTTACAACTCGATTTATTGACTATCATTTTAATGAGTCAATTTATCCAACATTAGGAGGAGAAAATAAATAACTGGGGAAAGAAATAAGTTGGAATGAATTATCATTCTCTTTTTGATCCACGTGTTACACAATATGAATTATAAGTTCAATGGATAATTCATTTAGCAAATCAATTGCCAGATGATTTTGCTAACCCTAAAAGAGTGACTAAGTCACGTATACCAGCTATGAATACTCTGATTAAATTTGATGTCATGGAATGAAAAACTTTAGTTTCTAATGAGTCTAACTTACGCTTGAAGCGTGGTAGACAAGTAAGTTCCAAAGAAATCCTCGAAAAAGAAAAGAAGCTATATTTTATTATGGTCTGATCGAGGAATCAATGATTATAAAAAATCTCTAGAAGAGATTAAATGCTCTCCAACAGAGATATTGACATGACTCAGGTACCTGATAATAAAGAAATCTCAATATATTATGTCATGTCTGTTATAAGTGGAACTGAAATTAAATCGACGTCGTTTATATATTTGCATGTAATATAGTACTAGAGATTTTATTTGATGATGTAGATCATGAATCATTGTCAACTGAGCAATGTAAACAAAGAAATGATTGGCCAACATGAAAGAGGCAATTGAGGTAAAACTAAAATCTTTTTCGAAAAGAGAAGTATTTGGGCCTATAGCTCGTACATTGAAATTTGTAAAACTCGTGGATATAAACAAGCATTTTTCAGAAAAAGAAATCAAAAGGGGAAATCATGAGATATAAGCTCATTTGGTTGCAAAAGGATTTTCACAGAGATATAAAATTGATTATGAGGAAAATATATTCCTCGGTGGTGGATGCAACTACTCGGTTTCTACCTAATAGATGTTGTTACATCATATTTGAATGAGCCTCTTGACAATAATATTTACATGAAACTTCCGGAAAGATTTAGATTATCATAAGGAATTCATTCAAGTTCTCGAGAACATTATTTAACCATATTGAATATATCTTTTATGGATTAAAATAATTTAGGCGTATTTGATATAATCGCCTCATTGAATACTTATTTAGTATGATGCTATATGAATTATTTAATTTCCTCCAAGCATTTTTATTAAGAGATTTAGCTCTAAATTTTTATTGTGGTGTATGTAGATGATTTGAATATCATTGAGACTCGTGGAGAGATCTTCTCAAATCCATGTGCATCAATCGACATACAAAAAAGATATGTAAAGAGACTTCACATGCATAACGCATATTTATTGATCACCCTTATGGTCGCTAAGTCTCTTAATGTAAATGATCTACCTCAATATTTGAGGATAGTATTTAATATTGAATTATGGAGATTCAAAGATATTATATGATATTTTTATGAGGGAGAGTAAATACGCGTTGCACTCTTTTTTCCTTAACCAAGGTTTTGTCCCAATGAGTTTTCCTGGTAAGGTTTTAATGAGGCAACATGTTATGCGTATCGAAGATGTGTGTACTCTTTTTCCTTCACTTAGATTTTTTTCCACAGGGTTTTTATCTTAGTAAGGTTTTAACGAGGCACATTATCTTCATAGACATCAAAGGGGGAGTGTTATGAATATTATCTATATGGATGTCTATCATAATAAGAACTCTATCATTAGAAATATTATCTTCATTAATTAGAGTTTAATACATTATGTACTGCTTATGCCTATAAATAGATGAGTTTGTGAAGGCATTGTATGCAAGTCAATATTGAGAATAATACAAATATCTCTCTTTATATCTTCTCTTTGTTCTTTCATTATTGTTTTTATTCTTGTTTTATTTCTTCATTATTTTATTTATAACAAAGATATATTTTTACAAGAATATATGGTTAATTTTATATATAATATACACGTACTCAAGTCTAACTCAAACCAAATTAACCCGAAAATTTAAAGATTGACCCGATGCAAACTGATCTGAACGACTCGATATGGACTTGACCCGAAAATATTCGATCCAATTTTGACTCGACCCAAAAATAACTGATCCAATATTGACCCGAATTACCGATTTGATATCTGAATCAAAACAAATTATCATATAATCGAATTAAAACCAAACTCAAAACCCAAACTGACCCAAAATGAATCTAAACCAAATGTAAACAAACCGAAAATAAACCGACCCGAAACAATTCGAACCAACGACCCGTTTGTCACCTCTAGTGGTTGAAAGACTATGGCAACTTCTATTTTTGATTTTAGTGCTGCTCATGACTCTTGTGTAACAGGTTCCTTGCAGTAGAGCTTCCAAATGGATCTGTCCAAGTGCTGGGGAAATAAGGTGAAAGTGGATGAGGCGTATATTGTTGCTTCAGGTCTGGCCTCTTTTGGTGTGGTTGCTCGAGATGCACATGGTCTGATGATATATGGTCGAGCTTAGATACTCCACGGAGCGCATAGTGTCGAGACAGCCAAGGCATGTGTATTCTCTAAAGGTATCAAAATAGGAGTGACAAATGAATGAGATAAGTCATTGATGAGGGAGACTCTAAGGCAATTAGGGGCGTGCATTTGGATAATTCGATCGATAATTAAACCGAATTAAACAAAATTTTTAAAATCTTAATCGTTAACCGAATTGAATTTTCTTTAACCGAATTAACCGAACCGAAATTATTTCGGTTAATTAGCCGAACTAACCAAATTTTATTATAAACTTTGGTTAAAATACATAATATGTCACTAAATTATATTAAAATAATATTTTTAATCATTAAACTTTATTTTATGTTAATTTAATAAAAAAAATAGTGACTATTTTATAATATAAAAAAATTAATAAACTCTTTATAATTTTTTAAAAGTTAAATGATTAAAAATAAATATAATATATATAATATTTAATATATAATAATTTCGAATAATTTGTTAATTCGTCTAATTAATTGATTTCAAACCTCTAGGCCAATGAAATTCGTCTGTCACATATCGATCCTCTAGGCCAATGAAATTCTCCTTGTACTGATATACTTGTCAGAGTACAGATCCTTACATAATTTATTTAAAATTGAAAGGTTTTAATAACCAATTGGTATATAGGTAAAGTAACTCGTGTACAAATACATAACATAATTTTTATAAAGGCATACCAATATGTGAATTACCTATACATGTACCTTGTTCTAAACTCCAAGTGTTTGAACCTTCAATCATACCTGTGGACCAATTTTGAGATACTCGTACCGGTACGATAGATCATATTATAACTTTTTAACCTAATATATGATATTTTAACTCAATTAAACATCACCCGACTATCTAGAGGTGAGCATTCAGTTAATTCGGTCTATGGCCGAATCGAATTAATCAAAACCGAATTAACAGAAATTTTTAAAATTTTAACCGTTAATCGAACTGAATTTTCTTTAACTGAATTAATCGAACCAAAATTATTTTAGTTTGTAGGCGTGTAAATGAACTCCGCGATTGCGTGCAAGTGTACACGTTCAAGTTATAGTATAAATGTATCGAATTCATAGGGATTGGTGTGCCTTTCGGATTTTAATCTCTTTCACTGTAAAAATAAAAACACAATTTATTTAGAAGGTGGTATCGAAATAAACTAAAATAATAAACGAGCAAATAAAATAGTTGAGATAATGATTGAGAAATGAGGCTGGGTTATTCTGAATTATGAATGATTGCCGAATGATTTCGTCTTCGTGAATGGGTGCTCGCACCACCCTACTTGCCGAGGCAATTGGGCTTAATCGATTGCTTATGACATTTCTACAAGTTGTCAGTTCATAGATTGTTTGGGCAATGAAGACGAGGGAATTGTCTGGGCAATGTTGGGCAACTATCCTTGAGGTTTGGCAAAGCGTAGCTTTCTTAGCCGTTGAAATCCTACACTTATCCCTAAGCCGGATTAGTTCTTTCGCACTTGGATCGAACCATATCTACTCGTTTTGTGAATCCAATCCTCCCGAATCTGGATAAATAGATCGTTTATCGAGTCCTCTCCCGATTCTCTCGCAAACAAGTTTAAACGCAAAAAGTAGATAAACCCTAATTAAGAACGCACCAAACACTTAAATAAAATCAAACTAAATATTCATAACATAGAAATAACCCAAGCCAACTAAACTTAGTTCATGGCTGGGCAATAGTTGATGAATAATATTCCTCTCATCACTCAAAATAAAAAGAGACAAAGAAAAACAACTGTCACTTGCTTCCTCTCGATCTTTCGCTCCAGCCTCGTCTCTTCTTCTTGGACGCCAAACCATATTTTTAATGGAGATCTTCGGTCCACAAAGTTAAAGAAATAATATAGATATGGAAATAATCAAGTTAGAATATTTTCCTTTCCAATATATATTTCCTTCTTTGCTTGCTCCTTCAATCTTTCCATATCTTATTTCCATAGATAGCTCTCCATCAAAGATTTCCTCTTGTAAATAAAGAAATAAACCACAACAGCATCTTTTCTACCAAAAATAACCAAACAAGGAAATAAAGTGACGATTAATTAATATGCATGAAAATATGAACTTATAACTAATTAAATGCTTAAATAAAACAATAACCATGAGTAAAAAGGGAACTAAAAATAGTAAATTATAACACTTAACACACCCCCAAACTCAAGTTGTTGCTTGTCCTCAAGCAAATGCAAACCTACAATTAATTGTCAGGGCATTCAGTCTTCAACACATGCTTTAAAGTTTAACTTCTAATCCTCAGAACTGGGGTACAAAGTATGAATACCTTAAAGTTTTTTAAAATACAAAGAAATCTTCTAGAGTCAAACTATAATGCTCATGATGAGTATGTGCGTGGTGTGAACAAGTTGAGATTCAAGATTCTATGTGACAAAAAAGTTTTTAACAAAAATTGTCTGGGCATTAATCTTACTAGAGCCGGTTTTGGGCACTTCTAGCATTTAAGCAATTCGTTCAAAGTTATCAACTAGAGCCAGTTTTCGGGCACCTTTAGCGGTTCATTGATGCACACCAACTAGAGCCGGTTTCGAGCACTTCTAGAGTGATATTGCTTATCTTCTTCTTCTTTTCTCTTTTTTTTAAGATAATTGCCCAAGATTCTAGCAACCTAAAATCACAAAGTTTCTATCAACCAACAAGTCACAACCATGTAAAAAGATTTAGCATTATAGTAAGATTCTAAATTCTTCCTATGCAAATCTAAACTAAAGATAAATTCAATTAAGTGCTAATGGCATAATCTCATCATTGGTTATCCATCAAATTTAAAACAAGTATATCAAATTGAAACTCTTGGAAAGTAATATATACAACTATATGCAACATGAAGGATGATGAATGTAACTAATATGACTGACTCAAGGTGAATACCCCCCCAAACTCGAGATGAGCATTATCCCAAATGCATGCAAAAATAAAAATAAAATAAAATAATATGAAAATGAACTAATTGTCACCTGAAGGATTCAACTTCCTTGTGGGCATCAATTTTGCTTTCTTTCCCGTGTGTGGTGGCTGAGTTCGTACTACCGATTGAACTGGAACCTTTTCCTTTTGCTCCTCATCGCTAGAGGGACTCTCCTCGTCCGTGCATTCTGGAAATTTTTTGAGGATCACCTGATGCATAGCATACATGTGCTCCTTTATGAACTGCATAAAGTGTAGTTGCTCATCCTCCATTCGAGCCAATTGGTCTTTGATAGGGCATAACCTATCAGCAACTTGCTCCTTAATTCCCGATAGGATTGCCTCTCCAAGTGCAAGGGCATCAGGACCTGCCGAGGCAATTTTCGTTGCTTGGGCACTCGCAGATAGCATAACCTTCTTCAGCATTCATCCTTCCTCCTTCGATTACTCCTCTCCCATGACCTTCAAACAACGTTTCTTGTTCCATCCTAGTTTAGGGGATAATATCTCATTAGTAGTTTCACGTAGCACCTTCTCCTGCATACACAACTGAGTTATTAAGCAAGGAAAGAATAATGCGCCCACATCTTTTTTTCGGCAAGCGTATATCTCGTCACAAATGATCTGCCCCACGTTGATTGAACGTTTTTGCAAAATAGAATAAATTAGCAATAAACGAGTATACGATACTATCAAGTTGTGCGTTGTTTGCATTAAACAAGTTTGAATAAACTTATTCCACAACTTCGCTTCGGGTTTGGGCTGAATTCGATCCACTGTTCCTTTTAGAGATCCTGTGTTCCACTCGCTCCCTTTAATAATGAGATCACGCAATACCTCTTCCGCTTTATCCCTCGTCATCTTGTCGACAAAGAGCTGATGTTCATCACTCTTAATGTGCATGACAAAGAAGCTATTGATTGCTGCGGCATCTAAGAAAATTGCCTTTCCACGAACAAAAACAAGTGGGTTATCTTGATTTGTGACATGTGCATAAAATTCCCTTACCCAAGTGACATTCGGCTTACCCAAGTGACATTCGGTGGTTCTCTCTGCTGGTAAAATATTTGCCACTTGTGATCCTTGATAATCTAATAAATGCCGGAACTGAGCCCATAGTCCTTGTATGACATATCATACTCAAAACCTTGTTCTTCCCACACTTTCCGATTGGCAAATTTCTTGTTGAATCGATCCTCAATGCCCGTCGATGCAAATCTTCGGTAGGGTGGTTCGGATGAAGAACTTGGATTTGCAACCTTCTTGATCTTCATTGCCATATAGAGAAGTCTGAGAGTTTTAGGAAAATAGAACTTGGAAGTGAGAAAATAGAAAGATGAAGAAGAAGGCTTACTTGGGTTTATGGTTTGATGGGAAAGAAAAGAGCTTGGATAGATTGTGTATGGAATCAAGAAGGAAAATAATGATGGGAAGTATGGTGATTGGGTAAAGGTGGCAGCAAGGGTATGATTGAAAGAGGGAAAATTTTTATTTTAGGTTTAAAAAGGGAAAGAGGAAAGTTTTGGTGGGAAAATCTTAGAAAGGTTTGGGGAAGACTTTTTGATTCAAATATGACAACTTCTTTAAATCTTTCCAAATCTCAACCAAATCTTCCATGATCAAAGACTTCCTAAAATTCAAAAAAAAAAATTAAAACAAGATTACTTAAATAATGAGAGAATATTTATTCAATAAAGGAAATAAATAAAAACTAAATTATTAAAATACCAAAAATAAAAATAATTAAAAACGAAATTATTTAAATAATGTCTAAATAAAATGCAAGAAAATTAAAAATTACTAAAGAAGAGCATAATTATGCTTCTTCTAAAGTAACCCCATCCTTTTCCTCTTCAACATTGGTGTAGTGCTTCAATCTTTGCCATTGAATTTAAACTCTCTTCCATCTATTGTGGACTTGATTGTCACTGCGCCATGTGAAAATGGCTTAACAACCTCAAACGGTCTAGACCATCTGGACTTAAGTTTTCCTGAAAAAAGTTTCAATCGTGAATTAAAAAGAAGAACTGGTTTCAACTTCTTATAGTATAAATGTATCGAATCCACAGGTATTGGTGCGCCTTTCGAATTTTAATCTCTTGCACTGTAAAAATAAAAACACAATTTGTTTAGAAGGTGGTATCAAAATAAACTGAAATAATAAATGAGTAAATAAAATAATTGAGATAATGATTGAGAAACGAGGCTGGGTTATTCTAAATTATGAATGATTGTCGAATGATTTCGTCTTCGTGAATGGGTGCTCGCACCACCCTACTTGCTGAGACAATTAGGCTCAATCGATTGCTTATGGCATTTATCCGAGTTGTCAGTTCGTAGATTGTTTGGGCAATGGCGACGAGGGAATTGCCTAGGCAATGTTGGGCAACTATCCTTGAGGTTCGGCAAAGCGTAGCTTTTCTTAGCCGTTGAAATCTTGCACTTATCCCTAAGCCGGATTATTTCTTTCACACTTGGATCGAACCATATCTACTCGTTTCGTGAATCCAATCCTCCCGAATCTGGATAAATAGATCGTTTATCGAGTCCTTTCCCGATTCTCTCGCAAACAAGTTTAAACGCCAATAATAGATAAACACCAATTAAGAACACACCAAACACTTAAATAAAATCAAACTAAATATTCATAACATAGAAATAACCCAAGCCAACATAAATTAGTTCATGGAAATAATCATCCATGAACTAATATTCTACGCAAACTTGTAAAAACTAACCCAAAACACACATCATTCAAAATTTATTTATCTACAACGATAAAAAAAGAGTGTAAGCAGATAATTCTTAGTGAGAAATGCTAAAACATACATTAATGTGTTTAAAACCACTTAACCCAAGGCAAGTCTTCATATGTATAATTATTTCATTTGTAAAGCTTAAAGAGCAATGCATGTATACATCACAATATATAAAATATTATAAATCCATAATGTTACATTAATTAGGAGTATTAAAAAAATACCCGATTTGAATACTTGATTATCCGAACGTAAAAAAATCGGGTATTTTATTCGAAATTTTTTTTGGTCTGAGTTGGGTACCCATCACGTCATTTTTCAAGTCGGGTTTGGGTCACAAAATCACAAATTTTCGGGTACCCGGTTCTTTTTTTATTTATTATAAATATTATTATTATTTAAACAAAATATACTTATATAATCCATATCAAACAATCTAATTTTTAAATCTCGATCCCACAAACTTTATTTTTAAAAAATAATTAGAGACTTATTCAAAAAAATAAAATTATGATTCATCGTAAATTATAAATTAGTTTTCGAGTTGAAAAAATTCAAACTTTATTCGTTTAGATATGCACTATTTTTGTATGTGCATTGACCAATACGAAAATCAACTCAAGATTATTTACTATTTAAATCATTAATTTTTATATATTAAAATAAATAAACTAATTAAAAATATTTTAAAAAATATTTTTTAAAAAACTTCATTTAGATGTTATGTTTTGTTTCGAATTAGATTACGTAATTTAGGTCTTAATTTTATGTTTAGATTCCGTAACTAATGTTTTAAAATTTTATATTTCGATGTTGGATTATGTAATTCAAATTTTAAAATTTATCTATATTTTTTCAAATTAAATTTAAGATTTATAAAAAAATTAAAAAAACCAGGTACCCGACTACTCGAATTTTCGGATATCCGAATATTCGAGTACCTAAAGTACCGTGTATCGAAAAATCTGGATCGAACACGAACCGAAAAATTAACTACTCGAAAATCCGGATACCCGATACCCTAACTAGAATACCCGATATACCCGGATTTTAACACCCTTGACATTAATTCATATATCTGCATTAGAGTGACCTAAAATCATTCCATAACATTTTGTGAAATATATAGATACACGAATTCTTTTGGTGGTATCTTTAAACTACCTATACCACCAACCGAAGAAAATGGTACAATCACAACCCCTCAACACCTATGGTTCCTATGATGAAGTAAACAGTATAATTAAAACTCCTCAACGAATTAGAGTGCACTTTAAACTTTGTCATACCAACTATATTTTATAATATTTATTTCATTATCACGTAGTTAGTATATTTTTTTAAACATAAAATCCAACTCTTTTTTTCCCTTAGCAACATATAAATCAATTTTAAATACAATAAACCATGCTCAAAGCATCGTCATCGTACCTTTCGAAACCATTTTTCTAAACTCATAAGCACTCATGTATATAATCATTTATATTGCATTTTATATGTAAAAATAAAAATAAAAATGGAAAATAGGAAGAGTGTGGACGATTATGGGATTAATATCAGTTAATAGCCATGGGAAATGATGAGAGATATAATTATGATGAGATTAATTATTAATTTTCAATGTTGGGTGGAAAATTGCGGCAAGAATTGAAAGGAAAGCCGAAAAGTCATCTGCTAGAAACCAAACCAACACCAAAAATTCAAAGGGCGCCGGATTCATCATTGGAGAACTCATCGAAAGTCACCAGAAAGTTCAAAAAGGTAATTTTACAGGCTTTATGTTATTTTCTTCCACCAAAACTTAGATCTAAGTTAAATCTCACTTAAATAATGATGCAATTTTAGATCTAAATCTCTTTTAAGTGTTCTGATCAGTTGTAGTTCCGATGAAGGTTGTTTCTCGGTAAAGAAAGTGGATTTCAAGTGATTTATGATATAGGATGGGCGAAATGGGAATGATTCACTTGAATTCGGGTTCAAGTTTAGGAAGGAGTTTTCGATGGTGTTTGGTTGAAAGTTCGGGGAAGAAGGGTTCAATTTTGATGAATCGGGTTAGATTTAGGTTGTATAGGTGTTAGATTTGTGGTTTTTAGAGATTTTCGATTGATTTTAGAATTTTTCGGTAACCTGATAGTGGCAGGAAATTATCTAAACGCGGTCGGCGTCGGAGCTAACGATGGTCAGAGTATCAGAGCGGTGGTCGACGAACACCTAGTGGTTACCGAAGCACAGCAGCGCTGGATCGAATAGAAGAGGGGGTGGTGGTTCTGGGTTAGTGTTCTTCATGTTCTTCATGTTCATCGAAGAGCATGAAGAACACCATGTGACTTTGGTGTGTGATCCGAAAATAAGAAGTTTCCGATTTTTGAAATGTGTTTATTAGAGAGAGCTGAAAGAATCTGAGGGTTAGAGAGAGATTGAAATGTTAAAATAAGGTTAAAAATAAAAATTTGGGCTTTTATACTGTTTCAAAACGGTATAGTTTAGGGGAGGGATAATCCAGATTTTCTTCTTTGGGGGGAAATTACATTTTAGGTCCCTCAACCTTTAAAATATACCATAATTAGGTTCTAATTACCCCTATTTCGAGCTTAGATCTTGTTTCCTTCCCAATTTGGTCACTAATCCAGTTCAATTAGATCTCAAACCTTAGGAAATTCTCGATTTAATTATTAATTAAGACTAATTTGATCCCTAAAATCAGATGCTTTTTAATTTAGTTTTTCTTTCATTTAAGCCATGAAAATTCCTTTGTTTCAATTTAATTTCCAACATATTGTATTTGAGCTCTTATGTCTCTAATAAAAAGTAACTTAGCTCTTTTGTCTTATTTAATGCTTTATTTATTTATTTTGTTTGCATGTTTTTAAAGGCATATAGTATAGTTTCTAGGATAACACCTAAATTTTCTTGTAATTAATTAAATTAGAGCCTTTTAGGGTTAGTCACTCTAATCAAATAATTAATTTTACTAGGGAGATAATTATAGTAATAATGGCATTTTAATCATATATCTCGGATACACTAAGCGGTCGGTGTTTTGATGTAACATGACGTTGACCAAAAGAGTGTATTTTGGTATCGCATTCGACATTTCATTGAAACCTAGAAATTGATAAATACTTTAAGGTTAGAATTAAATAAAATTAATTAGGTAAATAACTAGAAACATAAATAGTATTATTAATTTTATTCGGTGTCAAGATGGTAGTGTCCGATCGTTCGGATGTTATCATAATACAATTGGTAAAACTAATAATTAAATAGGATTTTAAATATTTAATGAATGGAGCCTTCTAGGTTAGAACTTAAAACGAACAAGATAATAATCGGTCATGTATTTAAAACCTTATGGGGCAGAATTTATATTTCTTTAAAAACGAGTTAAGGTTTCCTATCTAGAGAACGTCTTATTCAAGCTTGTATTTAAAAGAAATATATTTTCTTATCCAAAAGGATATTCTCATTCAAACGATATTCATTTGACAATAACGAATTAAATTTATATTATTATTTAAAATATCAAAATGCCACGTGTAATTAATAAGGTACCGATCTCGGGCGCTCGTAAGGGTCGTCCTTACGCGTAATCGACTCTTGAACCAAATGTTTTAAAAAAGAATCTCTGGTTTATTTTACGGTGTCTGGCCTACCAAAGTGGCCAGTGGCGACTCCAAGTCATTTTAAAATTAAAATTAAACTTTTTTAATACAACCTTGATTTTTCATAATTTATAATTAAAAGTAATAAAATTCAATTTTCTAAAATCAATTTGCCAGACTATTTTTAAACATTCGGTTTTAAAATGATTGTGATAGCTTGACGACTCCGTTGGAGATAAAATTTTTGAGAGTCATGCCTAATTATTAATTACACGTGGCACTTTGGTATTTTGTACAATAATATTAATTTTCTCCAATAGATTGTCAAATGAATTTTTCGACGAATGAGGGTAGTTTTTTCTTTTGTATGGTATAACTGTCATTCATATATCAGCTCTCTACCCAAGCTTTTACCCTTGAGTGGGAGTTAGATATAATCTAACGTGATGCTCTTCAGCTTTGAGTTTCAGATTTATGTCTACATCCGGTATACTAACCTTATGTGTCATGTGTAACATCCTAGTTTTCCCCTAATTCTAAAAGCCTAAATCCCTAATTCTAAACCCTAGGATTTAGGGATTTTTTGTGGCTAAATTATAAATTCTAAAAGTATAATGGTCTGATTATAAAGATTCAAAATTTCTAAGTCCCTGTTGTGTAATTTCACCCTTATTCAATTTTTGATTTCAGTTTCCTTCGGTTATGTTTGGGAGAATTAATTTCTCCTTCAATTTGGATTTATTTCTGTAAATAATCTTTTGTTTATAGTCTAGTAAACAATCCGAATCACATTTGTTTTCTCTTTCTAAGTTATCATTTTTTGGTTTGGGTCTCTGTCAAGCAAATCGAGTCAACCTTTGGTGTGTTTGGTGGTTTCATTTTGTGGCTTTCGATCTGTCTAATTGATGAGCTTTTGTTAAGTATTTGACTCTTATTTTTGCTCCTTTCTGTTTCGGTTCTGTGAAGTTGTGTGAGGGTAATTATGAGTTATGATATTGCTTTTAAAGTTGAGAGAAGTTTCAAAGGTGGGGGTTCTGTTTTATGTTTAATCGGATGAGGTAAGGAGTTTGATTCGGTTTTTAAATGGATTTGTTGATTAGGTGTGTTAGTGTTCGAATCAGAGTCATGTTTGAATCTGGTTTAAAGTTGATTAAAGGGAGAGTTCGCGTGAAAAATCCGAGAAAATTGGCATGGGAAGAATCTGTATTTTTTCAGAGAATCTGGAAATTCTAGATTTTCTCAGGAAAATTTGACCCGAAAGACCCGAAAACCCAACTCGACGACCCGTGACCCGATCTGCTGACGTCACTGTTGACGTCAACGTTGACCTGCTTACGTCAATGTTGACCTATTGACGTTAATGTTAACGTCAGTGTTGACCATACTGACGTTAGTGTTGACTTTTTCCGACCTGGTCCCACTTTATGTTTTTCGACGTCCTGAGTTCGTTGGCGTTATTCGTTTTTTGAAATTTAAATCCGAAGTTTCATTTTTAGGGATATTAAGTTCAAATGCTTATTTGGAAGTTATTTGTACTGGATTTTGAAACAGTTTCAGATTCTGGAATATTTATTATATTTGCATAATAATATCTGTATAACGGACTTTGAACTTTCATCAGTTTTTGTGACATTTAATGTTTGTTAAATTAGAGGTTGAATTCAGTTTAAATAAATGTTATGTTTTTCAGTGTCTTTAAATTATTAAATAATTAATAATTTATCCAAAATTTAAATATTATTTTATTAAAACCTAACTTCTAATCTAAGAAATTATGTTGAATTTAGGGGTTACATTTAATGGTATAAGAGTCAGGTTCAACCTTCGGATTATGAGGTCTAAAATGATTTTTGATCTAAAAATGGATTTGTCAATTTTATCTAAAAATCCAGATTCTTGTTTTAACTCGTATTTTTGAATTTTTTAAAATATTTTGAATAATTGTCCAAGTACCGGTTCTAATGTAGGATTTTGTTTGTCCTTCTGTAGATACTCTACTATGTCACCATGTCGGAGTACACGTATAGTGACCGGGAGAGGTCGTGGCCAAGGCCGTGGATGAGGTCGTTCTTTTGGCTCTGCGAGTGATGTTTCGCCTCCTGCGAACCCGCCAAAGTATCAAAGTTTAGCCTAAAACATAGGAGAGGAGGATCAGCCTGAGATTTAGATCGAGACCAACAAGCCGAGGTTAACCAGTCAGTCTAGAGTGAGGGACTATATACTTCTGGAGACAATGAGACTGTCGGTTTGGATTCTGTGATGATGCAGAGAGAGTTGCTCCGTTATTTTTGACAAAATGAAGCTACTAGGAAACCCATATCCACGGAGTTTTTGGCTGCTGGAATGACCTTGTTAGATGGTAAGATCGGTACAGATCCAACTGATGCAGAGTACTGGCTGAAAAAGCTTCAACGTTTGTTTGTAGAGATGGAGTACCTGTGACACCCTCGCCCTGAGTTAGGTGAAAGGGGTATCGACTGAACTTAAAAGTTGTAATGAGACCGAAAGTTGTATTCATTTTATTGACAATTCAATTATTTGTAAACCATCACGAGTCAAAAATATTCGAACTTTATAAGCAAATCTGACAGTTGATTCATTTGTATAACATTTCGGGTGAATTACTTTATCAAATATCGGGCCAATTTAAAACTTTTCCATATTTATACGATTAACCATTTCGATTCTCAACTTCCATTCATTTATCAATTATAATCTCAATTGAACTTGATCTACCTCTAACCAAGTTTTTATTCGTTTAACCATCATTAATATTATCTTATTGATCAAGCAAATTTTCATTTTTCAAGTTCGAACCAAAATAGCTAGGGGTATCAATACCCCTTATAGGGAGCTACCGGAACAAGGGTATCAAACCCTAGTGATATAGGTCAGCTATGTTAACTCGTTGACCAAGGCTGAGAGGCCTAGTTCGAAACAAGTATCGATGCAATTTCGTTACTAGAAGCTCCAGTATCAAACCAGGTATCGGTACTGGTCAATCTCGTTGACCCGTTGACTAAAGTTGAGTAGCCTGGTTCGATATCGAACCAGGAAGTTCATTGCAAGGCTTGGCATCGAAACTGGTATCGATGTCATTTCGCTACTGGAAGACCTGACATCGATCCAGGTACCGGACCATATAGGCCTTAAACAAGGGGATATCGATACTCGTGGGGTCGGTATCAATACCCCTGCTCGAAATAGCAGGTTTGCATCTTATAAGGCACCTAGAAACTAACCAAAAGACCAATTGTGAGGTCTCAAGCCATCCTTAACCCTTAGAGGTCTATTCAAACATGTATAGTCACCGAGTAATGTCTTACAAGTTCATTTCCATATACCAATTGACTATTCAACATACAAACTAATCTTTTCAACTTATACTTCTTCTATGGCAACATCCTACCCTTAATGTGGTTTTGAGGGTTCATAGATTATCCTAATTGGCTCCATTCTTCTCATGCCACTATAGGCACTTACATACCACATGCTAATCACAAATGCTCACATATACAAAACATGAGCCTATCTCAAAAGATGCAAGCCTAGCCTAGCTAGTTCACATGCCTTATAGCTCACATACCGAATACTCAAATAATCTCATATACAAACCATAAACCGAATATCAAAAATGCATAAACTATTCTAAACATGGATACTATGCCACCAAACACTAGGAGTTATCAAAATAACAAAATACCATACTTTGCTTGCTTGGTGTCCTTGCTCACGATCGAACTCAATTTAGCTCCTTCGCTCGATAACCTGTTGTTTTGAGAAGAGGAAACAAACAGTGGTAAGTACTTACGAAGTACTTAGTGAGGCAGCCCTAAGTCTAACCAGTTTAGACATTAAACATATAAAAAAATGATATGTTCCAATTAAGCAATGCATCAAGTTCATACTAGCATTTCAATCGTAGGTGTAAAAGTGGCATGCTTTCTATGCTTGTCTCAATATCATGTTATCATGCCCCTAGCATGTAAACCGAATTCATAACTATATGCTCAATGACAATATCATATCAAATGTTTTTAGCAATATTATTTCAAATGCTCATGACAATATCAATTTCAAATGCTCAATGGGAACATATATTCGAATTCAGATGCTTCATAGCAGTACATATTCAAATAACCTTTTCCTGTCTTATGTTCAATTTTTCAGATTAATTTCAAATGATGCCTTGGTATAGTTAGACTAGGTAAGCGAGTCATCAAAAGTATCACGAAGGAACTGGCAGAAGTACCTCGAAGGTACTAACAAAAGATACCCACGGTATCTAACAAATGGTGACTAACCATCAAACAAAGGTACCTATAGTACCGAACAGAAGTATTGAAGTACTGAAAAGAAGTACCGAAGTACTAAAAAATGAGCTCAAACCCTAGGCATGCCGTACTACCTATGACCAACTATCGACCAAGGCTCAATCAAAGTTCCATATTCATTTAATATTTCATTTTGTATTAGATCAAGTTTCTTATCTCAACGTTTTTCATAACTTACTATCAACCGAAGCATTTATGTCATGCTAACATATCAAAGCATTTATCATGCTGACATATCAAAAGCATTATGATGCTAACATATCAAAAGCATTTATCATGCTAACATATCAAAAGCATTTATCACGCTAACATATCAAAAACATTTATCAGGCTAACATATCAAATAATCAAACCATCATTAACATGTCTTATGCATGACCCACGTACCTGGCATTCGTAACCGCGTGCCATTACTTACCTCAGTATTTCCAAGCTATGCAAATGTACTAAGCTAGTCTAACATCTAGCACTCAAACATGGTATCAAACAAATCGTTAACATTTAATCCTCCTTCTGTATTACCAATTATTTTATTATTCCATTTATATGAAAAATCAAATCAAATAACAAGGATGGTTAGGACCCTAGGGTCCTAACCCTAAGGTTTGCCACACTCACAATGTCTCCAAGCAACTCAAGGATTGTAGATCGCGATTCCTTTTCCTCTTTTTCTTGCTTGCTCGATCCTTTCGTCTTCTTCGATGTTCTTTTCTCTCGGATTCTCTAACAAACCATAATCATATAGAAATTCATTAGGATATATCCAAATCGTTTAATTCGAACAATCACATACTTAACAAATGTAATTATCCTTATTAGTTCTCTAGAGACAGCCTTGCTACTCTTTTTTAATTTGATCATATCTCATATCTCCGATGTCCAAATTTAGCTTATTTTATATCTTTAGAAAGATAAGAGAATCCTTTAAAACTAAAAATTAACCTTACAATTTAATTTCTATCAAATCGGTACCAAAATTCACTCGAATTAGAGTTGTTCGGATTTTGGGACTACTCGATGAGCCCTTACAGAACAACTTATAAATTTCTCTACAAAATTCCGATTGAGGTTCCGTAAAATTTCCCTTAAACTAGGTATATAGGAGTATCGTACTTTAAAATTTCAGCTCCTAACTCCTTAAATCCCGACCTTGGGAATTTCTCAAAGATGGCTACTTGCAATAGCATTTCTAAGCATTTTCGACTAAGTTCCATTTTATAGTTCAATTCCTAATTCTCAACCCTTCTCCATGGATTTCCAGCACCTTCACATGACTTTAACATCTTTCAATCCATTTTACAACAATTTATGAGGTCAAATATTACACAAGTAATATTTACAAAAATCCTAACTTTAATCTCTAACTCATTATTCATACTTCAAGAAACCCATAACCAATAAATTCTAGCTTTATATTAAGCCATCTAACAACCTAATCTAACTTAAGCACATCATAAAAACTTCCAACAATTCAAGAACTAAAACTTTCAACATCTCGGTTAAGGAGAAAAAAGCTTACCCAAGCTTTTAAATTTGATTTTCTTGCCTATTTGTCTAACCATGCAAAGGTTGAAGCCCTCTCCCTCAAATTCCATGGTTGTTTTCCCTTTCTTATTTTTATTTTGTGTTTTGCGTGAAATGGGAATGAAGAGGGGGGTGGGTTGGCTGATTCTTTGCTCATTAAAGTGGGTGAAAGACCATTTTGCCCCTTATGTTATAACTAAGCTTAACTTATTACTAAGGGCAGTCTAGGGATTCCTTATTTTATCATGCAATACTCAAATTTCACCTTTAATTTAATTTGATCCCTTCTTAATTCAATTAACATATGAATTAATCTTCAACTTAATATTTATTCGGATCATTTACTAACTTGATTTTGGGGTGTTACAATACCCGTCTGATAGGAAACTAAGGGCAGCTATATCGCTACTTCAGGGTGAAGCCTTGAACTGTTGGGAGGCAGAGGAGAGAGTGACTGCTTCGAATAAGATTACCTGAGAGTTTTTCATTCAAAAATTTAAGGACAGATATGTAGGACCTAAGTATATGGCTAAGTGCCGAGAGGATTTTCTGAACCTTTAGTAGAACTACATGATTGTTAACGATTATGAGATAGAGTTTCTACGACTGCTCCAGTATGCTCCTGGAATTTTTTTGACTGGGAAACAAAAATGTGATCACTTTTTGAAGAGACTCTGGGTACTGTGAAAGATTGTTGTAGCCACCCACCATGACACGAAATATAAGATGATCACTCGACGTGCCAAGACGACCGAGCATAATGAGAGTTTGAGGGTTCAGCTGGAATATCAAGTTCAAGATAGAGGTAGACGACAACATGTGACACCTGTACAACACAGTCAGAGTTTTCTATCTCGGAAGAGGGGTTGTGATGAGTTTGAGCTACAAAGTTCTGCACGGGCTAGAGTAATTACTTTTGTTGTTCCTACTGTTAGTGGAGCTAGATCCACTAGTAACCGAGCATTATCTTAATGTTCGTTCTGTAAGAAGTAGAACTCAGGAGAGTATCGTATACGGAGTGAAGCCTATTTCTGTTGCGGTTCTTAGGATCACCGTCTTAGAGACTGTCCAGTGTCACCACAGTCTGGTTATACTCCAAGGCAATCTCAGGCATCATTTCAGACCCCTACTGGGGGAAGAGGTCATAGTAGACCTGTCGCATCTGGTACTGGTAGTAGAGGTAGACCTAATCAGTTAAGAGGATCTGCCAGATCAGGAGGATCTCAGCCCAGCTTGGTTTATGCTACGAGGAGGTAAGAGGACCGGGATGAGCCAAACATCATTGTCGGTACTTTTTCTATACATGTTATTTCCTTTTTCGTACTGCTTGATAATAGGTCTACACACTCGTATAGAGGATACCGGTAGTTCTGATTCTGTATATAGTCTTATAGGTAACCTTGTAGAGATTACCAAAGTGTATAAAGATTATCCTCTTGAGGTTCAAGGGGAAATCTTTCCTGCTAATCTGATGGAGCTAGCGTTTGGAGAGTTTGACTTGATACTGGGGATGAATTGGCTATCAGTCTATCGAGTTACTCTGGATTATGAGCGAAAAAGGGGTCACTCTGAGGACTTCTGACGATCGTAAGATAACCTTTATCGGTGAGCGTAGGGTTTTTTTATCTAACGTTGTTTCTGCTCTAAAAGTAGAAAAGATGATCAGGAAAAGATCTGTAACCTAGCTTGCTTACATTCTTGACCCGGTGCAATATGATTCTGGGATGGATAAGATCTGAGTTGTGTGCAAATTTTCAGATGTTTTTCCAAAAGAGTTACTGGGAGTACCCCCTAAGCAAGAGGAGGTGGAGTTCGGTATTGAGTTGTATCCGGGTATTACTTCAGTGTCTATGGCACCATATCGAATGGCTCCGAAAGAGCTTAAGGAGCTTAAGGTTCAGTTACATGAACTTCTGAATAGAGGTTTTATTCGACCTAGTGTTTCTACGTGGGGAGCCCCTGTTCTGTTTGTTAAAAAGAAAGATGGATCTCCGCATCTGTGTATTGACTACTGAAAGTTGAACAAGTTGACCATCAAGAACAAGTACCCTCTCCCCCGTATCGATGATCTGTTTGCCCAGTTTCGAGGAGTTTCTGTATTCTCTAAGATAGACCTAAGATTTGGTTATTACCAACTCAAGGTTAAGGATTCAAATGTGTTTAAAACAACTTTCCGGACTCGATATGGTCACTACGAGTTTTTGATAATACCCTTTGGTCTTACTATTACCCCTGCAACTTTTATGGACATGATGAATAAGGTTTTTCGACCCTATCTGGATCAATTTGTTGTGGTCTTCGTAGATGATATTTTGGTCTATTCTAAGTCTGAGGAGGAGCATGAGTAGTATCTTCGTATTGTGTTACAGACTCTTAGGGAGAAACAACTTTATGCAAAGTTCAATAAATGTGAGTTCTGGCTATCTGAGGTTGTATTTCTAGGTCATGTTGTTTCATCTAAGGGTATCTAGGTTGATTCGAATAAAATTGAGGCTATTATAAAATGGAAGCAACCTAAGAATGTGGCAGAGATCCATAGTTTTCTGGGATTGGCCGATTATTATAGGAGGTTTGTTGAGGGTTTTTCCTCTATTGGTGCTCCATTAACTAAACTTCTGAGGAAGGATGTTCCTTTTGCTTGGTCTGAGGCTTAGCAGGAGAGTTTTGAGAAAAAAAAATATGTTCTGATGGAGGCATCAGTTCTGATACAGCTAGAGTTGGGAAAACCATAAACAGTTTACAATCTTGCCTCATACACCAATTTGGGATGTGTTCTGATGCAGGACGTGAAGGTAGTGGCTTATGTTTCTCGATAGTTGAAACCACATGAGTGTAACTACCCTATCCACGATCTGGAATTAACAGCAGTGATCTTTGCTCTGAAAATATAGAGACACTATCTCTATGGAGAAAAGTGTTATATCTTCACAGACTATAAGAATCTGAAGTACCTTATCACTCAGAAAGAGCTTAATTTGAGGCAGTGGCGTTGGTCAGAGCTTCTGAAAGATTATGACTGTGAGATTGATTATCATCCTAGTAAAGTTAATGTCGTTAAGGATGCTTTGAGTCATAACACCATTTCAAATTTAAGAGCTCTGTTTGCTCGGATGAATTTGTTTGAGGATGATAGTCTGTTGGCAGAGCTCTATGTTGTTCCTACTCTGATATCTGAGATTCAGGCTGAGCAGCTTACTGATCATTTCTTGGCTCACTGTATTACAAAATTTAAGGAAGGAACATCTTAGGCTTTCTCTATTAATCAGGATGGAGTTTTGTGTTTCTGAGGTTGATATTGTGTTCCAAGGAACTCTGAGTTAAAGCAAGTTATTCTTCAAAAGGCTCATGATAGTCCGTATTCTATGCATCCTGGTGGTGATAAGATGTATAAAAATCTTCGGGAGAAGTATTGGTGGAAATGTATCAAGCGAGACGTTGTTAGCTTCGTGTCTAAATGCTTAACTTACCAGAAAGTTAAAGCATAGCATCGACGTCCTTCTGGGCTTCTTTAGCATATTGAGATTCCTCAATGGAAGTGAGAGCGTGTAACCATGAATTTTGTCACTGGTTTACCTTTGACTCCGTCAAAGAAGGATTCTGTTTGGGTCATTGTTGATCGGTTGACCAAGTCTGCGCACTCACATGGAGTACAGTTATCAGACCAGTATATCTCAAAGATTGTTCGGTTACATGGAGTACCTTTGTCTATTAAATATGATCGAGATCCGATTTAGATCCTTGAAGATACGTTGAGAGGATGTATTCTGGATTTTAGAGGCAGTTGGGAGGATTTTCTACCGCTCGCATAGTTTGCGTATAATAACAGTTATCAGACCAGTTTTAAGATGACACCTAATGAGGCTCTATATGGGCGTAAGTGTCGCACTCCTATTGGTTGGACTGAGCTTAATGAGCACCGTTTACTAGGTCCAGATCTTGTACATGAGGCCGAGGAGACTGTCAGATTGATTCGGGATCGGCTTAAGGCTGCTTTTGATAGACAAAAGTCCTACGCGGATTTGAGGCATAAGGATCTCGAGTTTGAGGTAGGTGATGAGTTTTCAGATTCCGTGGAGAAGGTACTTCATTTTAGGCGTAAGGGCAAACTCAGTCCCCATTATATTGGACTTTACCGTGTTATCAGACGAGTTTGACCTGTAGCTTATTAACTTGAATTACCACCAAAGCTCAAGCGTATCCACGATGTCTTCTATGTTTCTGTAATGAGACGCTATCGAGCTGATCCGTCTTAAGTTCTGTCAGTTGAGGATTTTGAGATTCTTCCAAATCTGTGTTATGAGGGGGAACCTGTTGAGATTATTGCTCAGGACCAGAAAATCCTTCGAAGGAAAACCATTAAAATGGTTAAGGTTCTTTAGCATAATCGAGTTTATGATAAGGCTACTTGGGAGCCCAAATCTGTTATCAAAGCCCAGTATCCGCATCTTTTTGATCTAGGCAAATTTTGAGTATAAAATTTCTGTAAGGGGGGAGAGTTGTAACACCCCGATTTTCCCCTAATTCTAAAACCCTAAATCCCTAATTTTAAACCCTAGGATTTGGGGATTTTCTGTTGCTAAATTATATATTCTAAAAGTATAAGGGTCTGGTTATAAAGATTCAAATTTTCTATGTCCAGTTGTGTAATTTCACCCTTATTCAATTTCTGATTTCATTTTTCTTCGGTTATGTTTGGGAGAATTAATTTCTCCTTCAATTCGAATTTATTTCGGTAAATAATCTTCTATTTATAGTCTAGTTAACAATTCGAATCATATTTGTTTCCTCTTTCTGAGTTATCATTTTTTGGTTTAGGTCTCTGTCAAGCAAAATCGAGTCAACCTTTGGTGTGTTTGGTGGTTTCGTTTTGTGGCTTTCGATCCGTCTAAGTGATGAGCTTTTGGTAAGCATTTGACTCTTGTTTTTGCTCCTTTCTGTTTCGATTTTGTGGAGTTGTGTGAGGGTAATTATGAGTTATGATATTGCTTTTAAGGTTGAGAGAAGTTTCAAAGGTGGGAGTTCTATTTTATGTTTAATCAGATGAGGTAAGGAGTTTGATTCGATTTTTAGATGGATTTGTTGATTAGGTGTGTTAGTGTTCGAATCAGTCATGTTTGAATTAGGTTTAGAGTCAATTTAAGGGAGTGTTTGCGTGAAAAATCAGAGAAAAACGGCCTGGGAAGAATCTGGAAATTCTAGATTTTCTCGGGAAAATCCGACCCGATAAACCCAAAACCCCGACCCGACGACTCGTGACCTGACTCGTTGACGTCACTGTTGACGTCAGCGTTGACCTGTTGACGTCAGTGTTAACTTTTTCCAACCTGATCCTATTTTATGTTTTTTGACGTCCTAAGTTTGTTGGCGTTGTCTGTTTTTCGAAATTCAAACCCGAAGTGTAATTTTTACAGCTTTTAAGTTCAAATGCTTATCTAGAAGTTATCTGTACTAGATTCTGAAATAGTTTCTGTTTGGTTCAGGTGATGTGGATTATGATCCCGAGCAACTACCTCCTCCTCATGGACTATCTCCTGTTTCTCAGACATCGGGATACGCTCGTATGTATTCGATTTATTTTCTATTAGTGTACTATCGGTATAATGGCATAGTAGTGTGTCTAATATTCTGTTACTCGTAGGTTCTACACCTACACATTCTAATGGTAGAGCCGAGTCAAGTAGATGTCAGTATCGTCGTTGAGCAGCTTGCTTCAGGTGTGTCTCTTCCGACAACTCTGTTATTATTCTGTTTTCCGATTTTGTTAAACTTCGTATGATCATGCGTCATCCTGAAATTTCTGAAATATTTTATCATGCTACACTCCGAGTTAAATACATTTTATATCTGATTCTGACATTATCATGTATGCCTCCTGTTAGATATTAAGACATGCATTCTGATTCTGTATCTGCACACATTGCATCTGGTTGGATTATGTATACGGGGAAGTTAGTGATATATTCACTTCTGTTCATTGGCTCCACTTACGGATCGAGATACCACTTCTGATCAGTGGCTCCACCTCGGGTCGAGTTTCCACTTCTGTTGGTGTGATGGAGTTAGAGTGGTTCAAGGAGAATCTACTCTTCTGATGGTGTTCGGAGTTAGGTGCACATCATGCATACATTATATCATCTGTTACATTCTGTTTCTAATTCTGTTTACAAACACATTAGAGACACATTAGGCTCCCTAGCTTACACCCTCTCAGTTTCCTGTTTCAGATCTCAGACGTAGGCTACGTACAGTACTTGGAGGATCCTGATTCAGATTATTATTTATAGTATATTTTACAATTTTGGATTCTTGAATATTTATTATATTTGGATAATAATTTCTGTATAACGGACTTTGAACTTTCATCGTTTTTTGTGACATTTAATGTTTGTTAAATTATAGGTTGAATTTAGTTTAAATAAATGTTATATTTTTCAGTGTCTTTAAATTATTAAATAATTAATATTTATCCGAAATTTAAATATTATTTTATTAAAACCTAACTTATAAATGGAGTTTTCGTAATATGAACCCTAACTGCTAATCTAAGAAATTAAGTTGAATTTAGGGGTTACATCGTGAGGTCTTCACCTCCGTTGTAAGGGACCTATACCACCGAATCGATGTCTTATCATCACAGTAGACGGTAATGACAGTTTGGGAACCCAGTGTCTAGACCAAAACCCATATGTGTATAGTAGAAACTTACCCCTAATAGAGTCAGACAGGACCATAAGATAAGGCGGTATGCTACCCAAATGCCGCCAAATTAGGGTTTCTCTAATTAAATTGTTCTCTAGTTATTTTTATGCAATATAAACTGCTCTCTGGTTAATTTTTATTGCTTGATATAAATTATTCTTTGGTTATTTTTTGCAATTTAAATTATTATTTTTATGTCAAATTATTTTTGCTTAGATTATTATTAATTCACCATACTGACATTTTTTGTGGTGTGTGAGTGAGTTTTGCATCGTATAAAATAAATTAGAGATATTGATTCAAGAGTTAATCGATTAGGCAGTGATCATAAACTAAAGGGTTTGATAGGTAAGTGGAAGACAATATGCCGAGATAGACCATATTCGAGAAGACCCAATGCAAGATTAGAATTAGTGTTCGGGGAGACTGAGTATCAGTAATACAAGGGTGTTTTCAGAAGATCTCAAGAATAATACATGTTTACAAATTAAGGATAACTTGAGAATTCTTGGACGATAACACGGAGATTCATTTTTGATAAAGTTTCTTAGTTGCTGTCAGGAGAATGATTACAACACCATCAATAGGAAAATGCAAGGTTTTGCTACACCATTTTAGTAGGTAAAGAGAATTAGACTAATATTGGGATCAATAATTGTTCAAGCTTTAAGTCAGGTTTGGGGGCAAGTGTAAATATAAATAAGACGTGATAATTAGAGAGCGAAGATAGTTAGTGATGCGTGTTAGATATGCGCAATTTTTGTGCAAGTGAACACGTCGCCAAGTAATAAATGATGATTATCATCGCAATTTTAGTGCAGGGATTGGTATACTTAGTATCCTTCCTTTAGTCTTCTTGCCCTGTAAAAGAAATAAAGTAAAAACACAATTAATTTGGGTTTTGATTGAACTAATAATAATAATAACTAAATAAGGATAGAAAAATAAGATAAAGAAGGTGGTCAGGATCCAGTTATGTTGTATAGTGGAATTGATCAACTTGCTCTTGTCCAATATAATTTTACAACACTGCCTCGGTAGGACTGCATATTTCTATCTCGGTAGTGGTGTCAGTTGTCTGCCGCGGCAATCTCTTGCTCTTGGGCAGACTTTACCAAAGTTCGGTAAAGTATCCTTTAATGATTCTGCTTATCTCTAAATCAAAATACTGTTGATGATCATTCCTTGATGATACCTCTCAGCATAAATCAATTATAATCACCAATCAATCCCACACTTCTCTTAACCGCTGAAACTCTTAACATATCTCTAGGCCGAGTTAGTGTTTCCCGATTAAAACATTGTACTTATCCCTTTCGTGAATCTAACTCTCTCGATATTAGATAAATGGATTATTCACAAACTTCTCTCTCGAGCTTGAATGCAAGAACAAGGAATGGCAAAGAATAAGCAAACTTCGATATTTTATTGCATTGAAAACAAGAAACAAAGTTTGACTTCCTCACGCTAATACTTTACAACCTTCACCTAAGCCTAAACAAAATTAGAACATAATATAGAAAAGAAAACCTAAATCTAATTCTATATTCTAAGCTATAAGTCTAATTGTCTTTTACCCTTAGACGACTATGCCTTATATAGACTTGACCTAGGGCAAACCTTTCATAAGTAGAATACAACTTAGAGTAGGGAACAAGTTATGTACATAGGTCAAATATTTTCAAGTTTAATTCTTCTAGAAGGTTTTCCCGCATGGCCTTGTCTTTGGGCTTTCCTTGTGTTATCCAGCTCCGATCCTTGGGATTCTTGTCTAGAAACGTTCTCCTCATTTTTCTCCTTAGTTTGCCTGCCATGTTGCTACTTGTCCTCTACTGCCTCGGCATCAGGTTCTGCCTCGGCATCAGGTCCTGCCTCGGCCTCAGTTTGCTTCCACGATAATGCTTCTTCCTGCACAGATACAAAAGTGCAGTAAAGCTTGTCTTTTCTGTAAATATTATCTTTAACAACATAATCCCTAAATATATCACATTAAGAATATACATTAGTCCAAGTAGGTGTAGAATTAATGATTAATGCCCATGAAAAGTGTAGAAAGTGATAGTGAGTTGAGCACTTATCAGTTAGAAAGCAGATATTTGGAAGATAAATTAGGGGCATCATAGGGTTAGTGTTGATGAATGAGAACTCAAAGATAAAAAGGTATTGTGAGATCATGATTGAATTTCAACTTTCATGAATGATAAGAGTTACTTAAAGATGAAGCTGAGAAATAGAAAAGGAAATCAAAAAGTACGACACAACATGTAGAAAACCAGTTTGCGAGTTTTGAACCAACGCTTCGAATGAAGGACAACACGTCAAAAGTCGGACCGAGTTAGTCACCAAGTTTATACAAAATGGAGTTAGTGATCAACTTCAGAACCAAGTACAGGAAATGTCAGATATATATATGGATTTTTCCTGATAAAGTTATAGACTTGTCAACAGATTTTCATCAACATATCAATATAGTTGTCGAACCAGACTGAACGAGGTAATCAACCAAGAAGCTCGAGCTAGTTGTTTTTTATCAACAAATTGACTTCTCCTTGTATTCGATCTTTTGGTTGGATGAATGTTGTCTAATGACCAGCTCTTAAAATCGATATCTCTTGCATTCATGAATTGTAGAATAGATTTATATTTAATTTGTTTTACACAATTCTATTAACATTTTTTTTCCTTTCATAATATAATTTCATTATTCTGAAAGGTTGACATCTTCACATTACAGCATTCATGCATATATTTATTTCATATTTCATATCATAATATTATTATTTATCAGCATTGCATTTTGAGAGACATACATATGTAAGATTAAAAAATTTTAGAAAGTTATTGAAGACTGTTTGGGTAACATGGAAAAGATCAATCGGTCTCAAAATCTGACATTATTTTTCACATTGTTTGGAGTCAAGGAGATCGAGAAAGAAAGTCATCCAGATGAACTGTAGATACGAGAGATTGATATAAAAATTCATTTCACACAAGGGTACAGTTTGAAAGGATTTTTTTATAAAAAAATAGAAAAAAGATGAAAGAAAAGAAAATTAAAAATGAAAATAAAAGTTGAAAAGAGAAATGACGGTTGAGTTTAATCACAAGTGCATTTGTTGAAAAACTAGAAAGTTAGAGTTTGAGCTATCAAAGCAGCAATAAAGTGTTTGATCATGATGCCGACAAATTAAAAAGACTTTAGACATTTGTTCACCCTAAACAATGTAAGTGGGTGTAAATTTTGTTGAGTTATGAAATTAATAGTATCATTTTGATAATGAAAATCAAGAAGTTCAGACCAAACAAGGGGAAACCAAAGGAGATGTTACATTAATGCTTTAAAAACCGACAATTCAACATTGAAACAAAAGCAAGAAAAAGCAAAATTGATAGTAGAAATGGGGTAGCTTAAATTCACTCCGGTTCTTCTTGGTAAATTGTAGATAGTCAAATCATAGGGGATCTATCTGCATTTTTGGACTGTTACGGAGTAATACCCTGAATCATCCCAATTGCTTTTGCCTGCGAGCATTGGTGGTTCTTTTTAAGGGAGGTTATTTCAATTTATTTGTTTATGATGCTTGTTTCATATATATTTTTCTCAAGTGGCAAACATTTCATGTTCTTTGATTCTTTAATTCTTTGTTTCCTTTTTATGGGTTAATTTTTGATCACCCATACATATAGGTAATATCATCACTAACTTTATTCTTTCAGGTGTTGAATATCAATTTCAAGAGTGCTCTTAAATCCAATTCAGTGATCAACTTCAATAATGTGACTCGTTTCCACTTTATTTAGGCCGAAGGAGAACATTAATGTGTATTCAGGAATCACAAGAAATCTCAGATAAATTTTGAGTGAATTTCCTCTCAAGCATTGTTGACTAAGGTCTTTGAATCAAGTGATAACTCAAAGCATCATCCAACTGAATGATGCTTTTCTTCAAAGATATCCAAGTATGTGATGATATTTGACATTCCTTGATCTCCCTTCTCAAAGAAAGAAAATAAGAAAAAAATATTATTTATTTTCCCGTTTTGAGCCTAATGTTATTTTCTTTCTTTCTTTTCTTTTGATTCAACTCAAACCAAGGATCATCCCTACACTGGGGGAAAATGGACGAAACGTGTTCGAAGTGAAATACATTTGGTATACCTTGTGAATCAGGGGCAAAAATAAAAATGAAATGAGAAACCAAGAAAAATATGTGTGAGGAGGAATATTCTAAATCAAAACAGAAAAAATGAAAAAGAGAGTAAAAGTTTGCTTCTGAGGTGTTAAGTTCAAATTGTTAATATGAAAGTTGAGGCAATCGATTAAGGAAAAAATGAAAAGAAAGTTCTATGAGATATTTTGATGAGATGAGTCACTATCAAAAGAAGTGGTGAAAAGGAAATGACCTCTAGGGTGAAAACCCAAAAAGGGCAGTCTAGAGTGATCCGTAAGAAAAAAAGAAAAAAGAGAAGTATTTCATCAGAGCATATCTAGATCAGTGCAACAATGATCCTTGGTTTTATTACCCTTAAATAATTATTTGAGATTATATATCCTTTCTTTGGTAGCCATGAACTATAACCTACATTACAAGCCACAAAAGACCATTTTGACCATATACAGGTATTGGAGTAAGATGAGTTAATCTTCAGAATACACCCCGCTTATCAGGGTTAATCTTTTTTCAAGGATTTCTAGTCTTCTAATGATTGATCGAGATCAAAAAAGAGGGAAGAATTGGGTATGGTGAGCTAGTGAGAAAATGAGTGCCACCTAAATATGGTAGAATTAGGAAAATGGGAATGTATCTCTTGGAAGTCTAATAAATTGGGAAAGGGTCACATTGGAGTTGATCTTTGCAAATTGATTTAAAGGTGTTACTTCACTTGGTATTCAAAAGCCTATTTTTTTTTATTTTCTTGTTTGTCATGACTATCAAATTATTCAATGTTTTCAAAATAAGTAAAATGATATCTTAAACATTTCGCTTATCATTTTGACAAATATCTCACAGATAAATTGATTAGATACAAGAAAAGCAAAGGATTTTATGGAAATTATTATGATGTACTAATCCTTTTAGTGCAGGTAGAATAGAAGGTGACCTCAGTACTTAATTATTGATGAAAAATATGACGAGGAACAGATAGAGCTCTAAATTCCAAAATGTTCGAGCAACAAAGATACAAATAAACTTGGGACAAAAAGAGAATATTTACCATTATTTGGGGTAAAATATAGCAGGATCAATTTATCATGTGAGGAAATTGTTAATATTGAGACACCACAAGACAAAGAAGCTCTACGAGGTGAATATCAAAACAAGAAAACAAAACAATTATGCTCAAATTTGAGTGGGGCAATGCTGTAAAAAGAATGAAACATGCTTGAGCAATAGAAATGATGAATTCTTTAGAGCAGATAATAAATCTTCCTCAGAATAGATCTTCTCTAGTGTTCAAAGGTCGACGATACAAGAATAAAATTTATATGTTGAATTCATAGAAGACAAGAACAAGTGTCATTGAAATCGTGGTAGACTTCATTTGTTGCAACAAAAAGGAAAAAGAAAAAAAAAGAAAAATAATCTAAAGTGAAAACCTAAAAATGCGTTTTAGAGCAAAAAAGAAAGATCTTGAAAATTGAGCCTGAGTTCAAGATGAATTACCATATCATTCAAAGAATATATGTCGGGAGATAAAGCAATAAATTATGAGCACTCCATGGAGTTGAAAGTTTACTCAAGTGGTCTTCAATTAACATCCATACATCATATGGTTAGACATCCACAAGGTAAAACAAGCTAACTCATGCATTCAAAACATTTTTGGTTAATTTTAACAGGAATTTGCCAGATCAACAAAGCAATCCAGATCAGGACAAGCAAAGATCTCAGAGGAAAGAAATTTGAGAATAAACATTACAGAAGATGTACGAGGAAATTCAAATGAGAAGAACAACCTCATATTCTATGATTTGTTTGAAGGAATTCGAATGAGAAGAACAACTTCAAACTTTGGAGAATTTCAAATGAAAACAATAAATCCAGATTCAATATGAAGAAATAACAACATATTTCATGAGTTCATATCGGTCTTAAGAATTTAGTAATAAGAAGAACAACTTCAGACTCTTCAGTGGAGGTAGAGAATTTTGTAATAAGAAGAACAACTCCAAATTCCATTATTAAATCCTTCGGGTCATCAGTAAGGCCTTCGGGTCATCAGTAAGGCCCTTCGGGCATGATGTTAAATTCTTCGAGTCATCAGTAAGTTCTTCAGTCATGATATTAAGTCCTTCAGGCCGTCACCTTCGGGAGTGATAATATCATTTGCACAATCTAGGAGGCAATTTGATCTTAAATCCTTCGGGTCATTAGTAAGTCCTTTGGGTATGATGTTAAATCCTTCGGATCATCAATAAGTCCTTTAGGCCGTCACCTTCGAGGGTGATGATATCGTTTGCATAATCAAGGAGGCAATTCGGTCTTAAATCCTTCGGGTCATTAGTAAGACCCTCGGGCATGATGTTAAGTCCTTCAGACCGTCACCTTCGGGAGTGATAATATCGTTTGCACAATCAAGGAGGAAATTCGATTTTAAATCCTTTGGGTTATCAGTAAGTCCCTCGGGCATGATGTTAAGTCCTTCGGGACGTCACTTTGGGAGTGATGATATCATTTGCACAATCAAGGAGGCAATTCGATCTTAAATCCTTCGGGTCATCAATAAGTCCTTCATGCATGATGTTAAATCCTTCGGGTCATCTTTAAGACCTTTGGGCATGATGCTAAGTCTTTCGGACTGATATCTTTGAAATGATGAAAACTTTTCAAAGATTATCAAAATAAAATGATGATGTGTAGAAAATAAAAAAATGAAAAAAGAAAAGAAGAAAAAAGAAAATGAGAAAAAAAAGAAAGAAAGAAGGAAAGAAAAAAAAACAAAATAATAAGAAATTGATGATTTATGTTCCATACAGGAAAATAAATCTTGAGCAAGATTGATAAAGTAATGAGTTCAGACAAGAAAGTGTTCAAGCTAGAGCAGAAAAACGATAACAATAGAGAGCTTAGATGACAAAAGCAAAGATGAAGTTTTTCAATTTAATCCATGTTGAATTTGTATTAATTGATGATTTCTCTTTTTGCAGACAAAAGATTCAAGAATCAATAAAAAAGAATTCAAACAATCAAAAACAACAACAATTCAAGTTTTCATGGGATTTTAGGAATTTCATAATGAGAAGAATAGCCTTGGGTTCCAGAATTTTTTGTCTGAAGAAATTTATAATGAGAAGAACAATATCAGATCTTGAAGAATTTCATAATAAGAAGAACATCTTCAGAATCCCGGAGACGAGGAATTTCATAATGAGAAGAACAGTCTCGAGTTCCATCATTTGATAAGTTTGAAGAAATTCATAATAAGAACAGTTTCAAACTTTGGAGATTTTCATAATAAGAAGAACAGTGATGAGTACTCAAAATCCTTATTTTTATATCATTTTCCCACTCGATTATTGCTGATAATGGAAAGATTTAATGACAACATTGGATAAATCTGCTTATTTTCCATTTTCGAGTATCTCAATACGGATTTCATGAATTTACCTATATTTGGCATAAAACAGATGTATTTGACGATTTTCTTTCTTAGACAGGAAACTACATCACAGGAGTTGCCAAACAAAAGGATGAATGCTGGAAACCAAAGCTGAATTGCAGATGAGTACCCATCTCGGCATCACTTTGGAGGTCATAACAACTGATGTCGCGGCAGTACCTAAAGAATAAATGTCGATATGATAGGCGATCTGAAGAGAAAAATAAGGTGAACATTTTAAGACAAGCGACATAGAAATTGGAGCTGGGAAACACACGAAAAGTCAAGGTCAAAGGCCACGCGGTAAAAGAGTCCTTATTAGAATAAACTAGGAAATAAAATAAAGATTTTTTTATTTATGTACTTAACTTGTGTTTTACTCCAAGTTGTATTTCTAGTTTGGAAAGGTTTGCCTTAGGCCAAGCCTATATAAACCATAGCCTATGTAGAGAGGAAGATATCTGGAAATCAAGTGTTCGTAGAAAATCCTAAACTCCTCTATCGACCCTTAGGGTTTATGTTAGTTTGTGGAGTAGTTGTGGGAGAAATTTTGTAATTTTTTTAGTTCTTATTAATGCAATTTCAGAATTCATAGTTTATTCTCTCTTGGCATTCACTTTCTTTGTATATAAGCTCGAGATGATAAGTATGTGAAGAAATATTCATTTGTCTAATACCGGGAGAGTTAGGATCATGAAACGAGAGAATACGGTCTTTGCTTAAGGGCATTGACTAATCCTGGTCAGATTTCAGCGACTAACAAGACGCATGTGAGGTTGTTATCTACCTTTGATTAACGCAGGGAGGTATCATTAAGATACGAGGATTTCAACAGTTTTCATCGCTTAGGGATAAGGAAGAAACATATAAGGTTTCTCTGTCGAACTATGAGTTGTTGAATTGTCGACAAGGCATAAACCCGCCTAGGCAGCTGCGAAGACCCTTTATGTGAACCCGCCGAGGCGGTAGTTCAACCCTATTGCATTATAAGAACGAGACAATTACATTCTGATTCCACACTACGAAGCACTCTAACCTGGCCCACTTTTCAACCCTTGATTTCTTGATCATTTATCTTTATTACTTTAATTAGTATCCTTAGTATAGTTCAAACTCAGTTATATGTGTTTTTACCTTTCCATTGTGCAGGAATAATAAATTGCATAAGTAAAGACAATCCTCGTGAGATCGATATCTTAAATACTATAATATGACAAAGGTGGAATTAATAGGACTCCATAGCCTCCATCAGATTTGTCGCTGTTACCGAGATTGGCAATTCCAATTTTCCTTTTTATTTTTCTAGCACTATTATCTTAGGAATTTAGTTTAATTATATTTGAGTTACTTTTTCAGGAATGAATTTCAAGAAAGAGATCTCCCTAAGCGATACTGAAGTCGCTAGAACTGATCCTCATGAACAATGCAAGGCGATATCCACCAGGAGTGAATTACAACTAAAGGACCCTAAGATACTTTCTCAGACAGTAGGTAAGACACCTGAGACAGTAGCCCCCAAAATAAGCTACTGATGAAACACCTAAGGCGAAGGAACCAGCAGACACTGCCGAAGATGCTGTCACAGTAGATGATGTCGTAAACGCACCGCAAATAAAGATTTCAATACAATGATAAGACTGAAGATCTGCGTTCCAGAAGCTAGGTATTGGGTAGGCAAAACCAACAATGGTGATGCAGAAATTGGCAAACCAGTCTTATGTACAACCGAAAGAAAAAATTGAAGATATCCTGGTAAGAGTGGACAATTTTAATTTTCCTACTGACTTATTAATTCTTGATTATGAAGCAGATGAGCATGCTCCAATCATATTAGGAAGATCATTCCTAGCCACAAGAAGAAAATTGATCGACTGTGAAAAAGGAGAATTGATCATAAGGGTCAATGATCAACAAGTAAAGATCAATGTTTTCAACACTCTTAGGCATCCAGACGAACCCGACGAATGCAAAAAAATTGCAGTTAAAACTGAATTTAACTTCGAAGCAGAAACGAACTTCCTAAATAAAACCTGCTGGAGCAACCTCTACCGAGGCAGTACTTCCCTTGAACAAAAATACATCCGAAAGAAACCACCTGACGAGGAGACAGCAACTGGGGCATCAGCTTCTCCTCTATTCAAAAAGAGGAAGATGGTTGCTGCTGGGATGTATCATATTACACTCCTGCAGTAACCTAAATTTTTATCTCTTTGTCCTTATTTACTTTTATGTTTTAAGAATCAGTTTTTAGTTTTCAGTTTAGGAATTAGATTTTAAAATTCTTAAAATTTAGTTTTTAGAGTAATTTTATTATCCCCACATTTTATTAATATTCTTTACAGTTATTTAGAAAGGAAACTCAAGAAGGAGAAGTCATGGAGTACATAAAACGAACTTGAAATCAAGCTCATTGTCCCACCTAAGAAACGACCAACGCGGCTGACCGCCCAAACGCAAGTGACGGGGGGTTTGCATCCCTAGAACTTCATCTCCCCGGATTTATTTCATACTTCTTCATTATTGTTTTCCAGTACAGGTTTTTAGTTTTTTCTCAACAAACTCCATACAAACTGATGACCCTCAGGATACAGAAGAGGCCAGACGCAACATATAAATATTGGTTTATCCTTTCTTGACTCTTAATTTTTATCTTGTCTTTTATTGTTGCCTTAATTCATATATATGCATTGAGGATAATGCATCCCTCGATTTGGGGGGAGTATTGATCCTATTTTCTACCTTATATTTGTCATGTATGGAAATTATTCGAATTATCCTACTACTGCCTTAGATTTTATCTTTACAACAATTACAATTTTATGCAATTTTTTTAAGTGTTGAATTTTATTGAGACTGTCTCGGCAGGAATATATTCTCCAGCCGCCACAGCAGTATGCACCTTCACCAAACTTGAAATCAGAAAGGTCTTTGAGGATTAGTAATGAGGATTAGATTATGAGCCTGAAAATACATAAATATTGCTAGTCCTAGTTGATTTTAAAAGTTGTTTTCTTTGAAAAGCAATAAGGATTTATGTTTAGATTACAACTAGAGGTGCCTATCACCGGCTCTAGTAAAAGTCTATAGAGGTGCTCATCACTGACTCTAGGACTTAACCTTTTTCTCACTTACTAGAGGTGCCCGAACTGGCTCTAGTAGGAGTAGATAAACACTTGAGGTGCCCGAAACTGGCTAAAGCAATATAAGTATATAGCAATATATATTTATATACCAATTAGGGAAAAGAAAGAAAAATAATTTCGGAAGTCTTGAGCTAGAAAAAAGATTAGAACTTAGAAAATCATCTTTGACACAGCTACACACACACTCACCAAGACTCATAGTCCAATTCTGAGGAATTCCTAGAATCAAGAAGAGGCCGATTCAAGAAATGAATTTTGCCGTGGTAGGCAGGACAATATATTACTTTAAAGTTCCCTACTTAAAAATTATCCTTTGTATTGCTTGAGGACAAGCAATAGTTCGAGTTTGGGGGTGTGATGAGTATTCAAAAGTCCTCATTTTTATATCATTTTCCCACTCGATTATTGCTAATAATGGACATATTTAATGATAATATTAGATAAATCTGCTTATTTTCCATTTTCTAGCATCTCAATACGGATTTCATGAATTTACCTATATTTGGCATAAAACAGATGCATTTGACGGTTTTCTTTCTTAGACAGGAAACAACATCACAGGAGTTGCCAAACAAGAGGATGAATGCTAGAAGCTAAAGTTGAATTGCAGATGAGCACCTGCCTCGGCATCACTTTGCAGGTCGCGGCAACCGATGCCACAACAATACCTGAAGAACAAATGTCTATATGATAGACGATCTGAAGAGAAAAATAAGATAGACATTTTAAGACAAGCGATATAAAAATCGGAGCTGGGAAACATATGAAAATTCAAGGTCAAAGGCCACGCGGGAAAAGAGTCTTTATTGGAATAAACTAGGAAATAAAACAAAGATCTTTTATTTATATACTTAACTTGTGTTTTACTCCAAGTTGTATTCCTACTTTGGAAAGGTTTGTCCTAGGACAAGCCTATATAAACAATAGCCTATGTAGAGAGGAAGATATTTGGAAATCAAGTGTTCATAGAAAACTCCAAACTCCTCCATCGCCCCTTTAGGGTTTAACTTAGTTTGTGGAGTAGTTGTGGAGGAAGTTTGTAATTTGTTTAGTTCTTATTAATGCAATTTCAGAATTCATAGTTTATTCTCTGTCGGCATTCACTTTCTTCGCATATGAGCTCGAGATGATAAGTATGTGAAGAAATATCCATTTTTCTAATATCGGGAGAGTTAGGCTCATAAAATGAGAGAATACGGTCTTTTCTCAAGGGCATTGACTAATCCGGGTCAGATTTTAGCGACTAACAAGACGCATGTGAGGTTGTTATCTACCCTTGATTAACGCTGGAAGGTATCATCAAAACACTGGGATTTCAACAGTTTTCTTCACTTAGGGATAAGGAATAAACATAAAAGGTTGCTCTGTTGAACTATGAGTTGTTGAATTGTCGACAAGGCATAACCCCGCCTAGGCAGCTGCACAGACCCTTTGTGCGAACCCGCCCAGGCGACAGTTCAAACCTATTGCATTATAAGAACGAGACAATTACATTCTGATTCCACACTATGAAGCACTCTAACCTGGCCCACTTTTCTATCCTTGATTTCTTGATCATTTATCTTTATTACTTTAATTAGTTTCCTTAGTATAATTCAAGCTCAATTATCTATGTTTTTACCTTTTCATTGTGCAGGAATAATAAATTACGTAAGTAACGCCAATCCTCGTGGGATCAACATCTTAAATACTACAATCTGAAAAAAGTGGAACTAATAGGATTTCATAGCCTCCATCAAACAACTCCAAATTCCATGGGATACGAAGAATTTCATAATGAGAAGAACAGCTTCGGGTTCCATCACTTTTTTTCTGAAGAATTTCGTAATAAGAAGAACAACTTCAGACCCTGGAGAAATTCATAATGAGAAGAACAACTCCAGATTTCATGGAATACGAAAATTTTCAAATGAGAAGAACAACTTCGATTTCCGCAGTTCAGTATAAGTTTTAAAGATTTTCTAATGAAAAGTACAGCTTCAAGCTTCGATAGCGTAGAGTGTGGCCAAGAAGTTCAGAAGAAATTCTTGTCTTTTCAGTCTTTGCTCGTCTCTTGTTCCACAACATTGAGCAAATAGGGGAAGATGTAATACCCGAATTGCGCCCGGGTATTCAAACAAATAAGGCCACATGTAAAATAATAATATAAAAAACACAAAAACAATAAATAATAATAATAATAAAATAAACTAATGGAAAATGGAAAGAGTATGGACGATTATGGGGGTTAATATCAGTTAATAGTCATGGGAAATGATGGGGGATTTAATTATGATGAGATTAATTATTAATTTTCAATGCTGGGTGGGAAATTGCGGAAAGAATTGAAAGGGAAGCCAAAAAGTCTTCTGCTAGAAACCAAACCGATACCAAAAATTCAAAGGGGATTCATCATTAGAGAACTCATAGGAAGTCACCGAGAAGTTTAGAAAGATAATTTTATAGGCTTTATGCTATTTTATTCCACTAAAACTTAGATCTAAGTTAAATGTCACTTAAATAATGATGCAATTTTAGATCTAAATCTCTTTCAAGTGTTCCGATCAGTTGTAGTTCTGGTGAAGGTTGTTTCTCGGTAAAGAAAGTGGACTTCAAGTGATTTATGATCTAGGTTGGGCAAAGTGAGAAGGATTCACTTGAATCCAGGTTCAAGTTTAGGAATGAGTTTCCGATGGTGTTTGGTTGAAATTTCAGGGAAGAAGGGTTTGATTTTGATGAATCGGGTTAGATTTAGGTTGTTTAGGTGTTAGATTTGAGGTTTTTTAAGATATCCGATTGATTTTAGAATTTTTTGGTGACCTGTCAGTGGCAGGAAATTATCTGACGACGGTCAGCGTCAGAGCTAACAATGGTCGAAGTATTGGAGTGGTGGTTGACGAGCACTGATAGTTACCAGAGGATAGCAGCGTCGGATCAAATAAAAGAGGTTGTGTGGTTTGGGGTTGGTGTTCTTCGTGTTCTTCATGTTCATCGAAGAGCATGAAGAACACCATGTGATTTTGGTGTGTTTGATCCAAAAATGAGTTTCTGGATTTTGGAATGTGTTTATTAGAGAGAGTTGAAAGAATCTGATGGTTATAGAGAGATTGAAAATGTTAAATGAGGTATGAAATAAATATTGGGTCTTTTATACTGTTTCAAAACGGTGTCGTTTAGGGGAGGGATAATCCAAATTTTCTTCTTTTGGGGGAAATTACATTTTAGGTCCCTGGACCTTTAAAATTTACTGTAATTAAGTCCTAATTACCCCTATTTTGAGCTTAGATCTTGTTTCCTTCCCAATTTGGTCACTAATCCCGTTCAATTAGATCCCAAACCTTAGGAAATTCTCGATTTAGTTATTAATTAAGCCTAATTTGATCCCTAAAATCAGATGCTTTTTAATTTAGTTTTTCTTTCCTTTAAGCCATAAAATTTCCTTTGTTTCAATTTAATTTCAAACATATTGTATTTGAGCTCTTATGTCTCTAATAAGAAGTAACTTATCTATTTTGTCTTATTTAATGCTTTATTTATTTATTTTATTTTGTTTGCATGTTTTTAAAGGCATATAGTATAGTTGCTAGGATAACACCTAAATTTTCACGTAGTTAATTAAATTAGAGCCTTTTAGGGTTAGTCACTCTAATCAAATAATTAATTTTACTAGGGAGATAATTTTAGTAATGATAGCATTTTAATCATATACCTCGGATATACTAAGCGGGTGGTGTTTTGACGTGACATGACGTTGACCAAAAGAGTGTACTTTGATATCATATTCAACATGTCATCGAAACCTAGAAATTGATAAATACTTTAAGGTTAGAATTAAATAAAATTAATTAGGTAAATAACTAGAAACGCCAATAGTATTATTAATTTTATTCGGTGTCAAGATGGTAGTGTCTGATCGTTGGGATGTTATCATAGTACACTTGGTAAAATTAATAATTAAATATGATTTTAAATATTTAATGAATGGAGCCTTTTAGGTTAGAACTTAAAATGAACAAGATAATAATCGGTCATGTATTTAAAACCTTCTAAGGCAGAATTTATATTTCATTAAATACGAGTTAAGGTTTTATATATAGAGGACGTCTTATTCAAGCTCGTATTTAAAAGAAATATATTTTCTTACCCAAAAGGATATTCTCATTTGAACGATATTCATTTGACGATGACGAATTAAATTTATAGTATTATTCGAAATGCCAAAAATACCACGTGTAATTAATAAGGTACTGATTTCGGGCGCTCGTAAGGGTCGTACTTACGCGTAACCGACTCCCGAACCCAAATATTTTAAAAAACAATCTCTGGTTTATTTTATGGTGTCTTGCCTACCAAAGTGGCCAATGGCGACTCCAAGTCATTTTAAAATTAAAATTAAACGTTTTTAATACAACCTTGATTTTTATAATTTATAATTAAAAGTAATAAAATTCGATTTTCTAAAATCAATTCGCTAGACTATTTTTTACACATTCGATTTTAAAATAGTCGCGATAAAGAAGAAAAAAAATGATTACGTGAGAATATAAAAAGTATTTTTAAAACAAAATTCTTTTTATACCCTTTTATTTATTTATTGAAAATCACTTAAAAATCAAAATTAAAGGAGAAGTGTGATTAAAGATAAATAGGAATAAAGCTCTCTAGAAATTTCAAATTTTTACTATTTTTTAATTTTTACTATTTTGGTTATCAATCTAAATTGTTCTTTAATTCGAATTTATTTTTGTCAATTTGATCCCTTCAAACGTATTTAATATATCAATTAGATAATTTTAGATATTTTTATTCATTTTTTTAACTCAAAACTAATTATTCAAAATTATTTTCTGTAGGGAAAAATAGTTGGAACCCATGAGGCATATCGAGTTTCTATCAACCAATAGTAAAACATTGCTTTCATTGTCTCGGTGACCGAAACACCCCCACTGTTAATTAAGTTGCCAATAGCGTTGAGACTTTATAAAGATAAAACAATATTCTTCTATTTCGTTCATATTTATATTGTTATCAAAGGCGGTTCAAAAATTTTACGGGTCATGTGTAATTTATTAAAATATGATCTTTAAAAGTAATTGTTCATAACCTTATTAGTTCTACAAATGCGGTCCTTAAGTGTAATTGTCTTTTTTAAGGACTTGTATGACTTTTTTTATTGTGATTGTTCAGAACCTCATTGATTTTATAAAAAAAATAATAATAAGAATTTTTAAAACTTTTATAATGAATTTCGAAATTAACATCTCTTAATAAATATAATTTATTAAAATTTTAGACTTTTATTTTTCAGAAAACCCTATGCAGCCACTCTTGTTAAACTTGTTCGAACCCCGCTGATTGTTATCTATTATGACCCAACTCGAATATGATCCGAACATAAACATCACATTTGCCCATCATCAATTCCTTGGTTTTTAAACAACAGTGTCTAGATCAACCCTATGATTATGATCAACCCTATCATATAAAATCCGTATACTCTTCTCTTTGACGTGACAACTTAAATGGCTTTTGTCCATGGAATTCGGATTTTTTTAATATTCATAAACTCTACAAGTCCACACATACCAAGAAATGGACAGCACATATCAAGAAGAAGACATCAAGTTAGAACCATACATGTGGAGTAATGACATCAACTCAAAACCCAACACGTGGACAATTCAATGAAACACAGACACATGAAATGGTCAAATCAAGTGTCTCCAAGTGTTATGTCCTCTCACAGATACATCCCCTTGGTAGGTGGTGGGAAACCACACCTACAGAAAGAACTTGTCCAATTCATGGACATAAATTAACACTGGTTTCTTTGGTAAACTAGCATTGACTTGTTTAACCACACAAAAATAAAAAGGAGAGCAAAAATCATGACTCATCGCATTCCATATTAGGGCACAAAGCATGACTTCTAGTTTAATCATGTCTGGTTCTTACATATTTATTGGTATTCTATAATTAGAATAAAAAATTACATATATTCATTAGACCAGTTGATAATTAAATCGAAATTATAGCTTCACTTAATACAATATCTATTGTATTAGGTCAGTTAATAATTAGTAATCGCGTTTAGCTTTTTAACTCTTTTTTGGTACAAGCATTTGAGATTCGTATTTAAGGGTGAATATTCAAAAACTTTTGAGTTAATCGAATTGATGAGTTTATAACTTAAATTTTATTTTAAAAATTTTAAATTGAGTTTATAAAATTTGAATCAAGTCGAATTATTTATGTTTTTATTCAAATTTAATTATAAATATTTATAGTTTTATAGTGTTAATTAATTTCAATTTAAACAATCTTTTGTCACTATATATATTCTTATTTTTTCATTTGTTGTATACATATATTAGGCAGAGTTGAAGGACATAACTCAAACTTTAAAATTAATCCACTGATTATTAAAAATTTTAAATTATTCGAGTCTTGTTTAATAACTCAAGACTTTTTAAAAAAAATTGCTCAGATCAAATATTTTTCATCGAGTTGAATCAAAATATTTGTTTTCAATCGTGCCCAAATTAGTATTTCCCTTGATTATTTTAGGGTTAGAGTATAACATTGTTAAAAATGTAATTTCTCAACAAGTTTAAAATTTTCACTTTCTCTCGAAACATCATAGACACCTTTGTCGTGTAATGGACTCCCATGTATAAAGAAAACCTTGGGTCATAATACATGTAATCTTTCTCATTTCCAATACCGGCGTGTCTCATTTTCTCCCAAACATCTTCTTAGTCATCGTCCAAAAAATGTGCAAAGGTTTACAACAAGGGAACATGTCTGGTTCTTGTCTGTCTAATTCGGATCGAGTTTTGAGATCGATGAACTGCGAGCTATGCAACTCGAGGGCAGCCATATATTGCCAAGCCGACGATGCCTATCTGTGTCGGAAATGCGACCAATGGGTTCACGAAGCTAATTTCTTGGCTCTCAGGCACGTAAGGTGTTTCCTTTGCGGTACATGTCAGAATGTAACGCAGAGATATCTCATCGGAGCTTCCCGCGAGGTGGTGTTGCCGACGATGGTGAGTTTGTCCGAGACAACACACTGTGACTCCGACAGGGAAACAAAACATTCAACAAAAACACCTTTTCTTTTTCTTTGATTTTAAGTAGGTGTTCTTGTCTGGGAAAGAGTTATGGAACTAGAACCATGAATTCATACATGTAGGCAGCATATACATATATATATATGTTTTTTTCTGGGAATTTGTGTAAAATCTCTGTTCTTTGCTCAACTATGTTGCTGATATTAAAGGTAAGAGAAAATCTTGTCTGATTGGCGTTGTGGTTATGGGAAAGACAAGAGTCGGTTCGCAAACTTTTACTTGTTTTGTTTTATGTTTATTACAAGAATAGACTGTATTTACCTAATTATACTTTATTAAGAAATAATTAAAAAAGAAGAAAAAGTGTATAATCCCACTAATTATTTCTGAATAAATTTTTACCCATTTTTCATATGAATGTCTAAAATTGATTTAAATTATTTGTCACCAAATAATGTAACTAATTAAGTTCAAGTATGTCTATAAAGTATGTATCTTACACCCAATGGTGGTTGTATTAACACTGTCGGGTGCGTATAAGCTCACTCTAGAATTTTTAAAGTTTATATATTTGTTTTTAATTTTTTAAAATTTTATAAATTAATCTTTAAAATCTTTTGATATTTATGAGTTATGCTCACCTTGAAATTTAAAATTTTCATATGTGTTCATCCTAAAATATTTTTCTGGATCCGTTATTGATCTTATCCGATGGTTAAAAGTATGAATAGATATTATATTGCGATCATATTAACATTATTTAAAAATATCCTATCAGGTTAGTTTGGAGTTCAGTAAGATGGTTTAGGGGTGAGCATTCGATCGAGTTGAATGAAAATTGTTTGAGTTGATCAAGATGACGTGTCATATTTTACAATTCAAACTTTATTTAAAAAAATTTTATTCGAGTTTAAGAAATTTGAGTCAAATTTTTGAGTTCTTATAAAAATTTAATTATAATTACTTATCATATTATTATACGATTTGATTGTAATTTAAACGACTTTCTTTATTCATATAAAATATATATTTATATTTTTTTCATATTTTTATATGTGATAATGTTATTTTCATATTTTTATAAATCGATATATATATATTATAAAAATTTAAGAGACTCGTCTCGAATTTAAAAATCAATCCTCGGATTACTAAAAGTTTTAAGTTAATTGAATTTTCATTATACAACTCAAACTTTATTTGATTTTTTTTAGTTAAGTTAAGTTTATAAAATTTCAAGTCGACATAAGATTATTTAAGTATTTTTTCCTCGAGTTGAATTATTCTATTTTTTAGAATAAAATCGAATTTTACTCAAGATAATTTAAATAAAATCAATTTAAATTTTATTTGGATTAAAAAAATTGAAAATGTGAGTAAGTGTGGTCCAAATCATCCCCCAAGAGAAGTAAGAACCACCCATTTGAAACGAAGTACTCATCCGCTGCCTTAGAAGTGACAAACGGGTCATTCAGTTCGGTTTCGGTTCGGATTGTTTTGATTTGGTTCATTTCGGGTTTATTTGCATTCGATTTAGATTCGGTTCTGGTTTCGGTTTTAATTCGGTTATATGATAATTTGGTTCGGTTCGGATATCGGATCGGTAGTCAATATCGGATCAGTTGTTTTCGGGTTGGGTTAATATCGGATCGGATGGTTTTGGGTCGGGTCCATGTCGGGTCATTCGGATCGATTCGGGTCGGGTCAATTTTTGAATTTTCGGGTTAATTTGGTTTGAGTTAGACTTAAGTATAAATGTAATCGTCTATATTATATATAGAATTAATCATATATTCTTGTAAAAATATATCTTTTTTATTTCATATTGGAATTGTTTTGAAAATATTTACCTCAACTTTTATTCGAGTAGAGTCAGTATTGGTAATTTAAGGGACAATGTCATTTTTGTAAATACATGGATTCATTAATAACATTTTGGACATTTTTATAACACCCCAAATTTTAACAAAAAATAAATTGATTTTTAAAGAAAGAAATGTAATATTAAAAATTAAATTATTATCAGATGTAGTGATTAATTAGTATTATCATAATACAAAAAGATAATAAAATATATATTATTTAATTATTTATCATATTGTTAAAAAATAAACAATAATAAAATATATTATTCATTCACTTTGACTCAATTATCGGGTTAAAATCGGATTGATGTTTGGTTTAGATCGGTTTTGAGCAAGTTAATTTCGGGTTGCTTTCAGTTCGGGTGAAAACCGGTTCAGGTCAAATCGGTTACGGGTCTATATCGGTTCTTCTAGAATTCGGATCGGTTTCGGTTTCGATTTTGGTTCAGATTTCAGATCACGCTAAATCATCAGTTTCGGTTTCAGTTCGAGTTTTGATTCAGATGAATCGGTTCGGTTTTCGGTTCTCGGATCAAGTTTGTCAGGTCTACCCTGCCTCATGTCTAGAGGTGGCTAGCTGCTAGCTAGGGATCAGGTCGGCTTTTAGTCGACTTACATTAAATATAAAAATTTAAAATATTCACTCAAAATTTAATAAAAAATTTAGAGAAAAAAAAATTGAGTTTAACTGTGTATGAATAATTTTTTATCTGATATAATAAAAATTTAATAATTTATTGTTTTATTGTATAATATAATTATCTAATTATTATTTTTATCTGATAGACTTGCTTAGTTTGACGTTATTAATGTAATTTTTAAAAATTTATATTTAAATTTATTAAATTATTTTGAATTAGGGTCAAATTGATAGAATTTATAAATTTTTTGAATTAAAATTATTAATAAAAGAATAAAACAGTGAACAAAATTAAAATTGGGTATTAACTTAAAATAAATAAAAAATAAGTACCAACTTGAAATAAATACCTAATTAAGATTAATTTAAGAGAAAAATTCTATAGTTACTAAGTTGAGGAAAAAATTGTATAGTTTAAGTAGTAAATGTATATTTAAGTTTGATTTTAAATGTATTTGTGAATTTATTTTTTTATTAACAGTGTATTAAATAATTAAATTTTAAGATAATATTTCATATTATATAATCAGATAAATATTAAATCATATTTAATTAAAATATTTTAGAATTTTAATAAAAATATAACAAAATATTTTTTTGATAAAACTATGTTAAGCTCTTCGCATTCAATTTTTTAATAAAAATAGCAAAGCATTGAAAAAAATTTAAATAAAAATAATATTAATCGACCTAAACATGGTTAAGTAATTGGTTAAATTGACTTTAAAGCTATGAAATAAAATTAAAAATTATGTCGAACACGTTAAAAAAATTATCTTAAACTATAAACTTTAAATCTAATAAATTTTAATAAAATAAACATAAATTAATTAATACTTATTTATCGATACTTAAACCCTAATTTTTATGCGTTAATTTTTTTACTTTAATTATTATTTTTTAAAATAATTTAAAAGTAATTATAAAATTATATATATTTATATAGTTTTGTTTTGACAAATGCTATTGAATTTTTATTAAATCCATAAAAAATTATAATTACATCGTCTTCAAGAAGTAAAAAAACTTGCAATTCAACCATTTTACAACCCAAAACAGAGAAATTAAAATTCTTATGGAATTAAGTATACCAATAAAATTCAGCTTCTTAAATCTCTTTGTCTCTATCCAAACAAGACGCATAAAGAAGGAAGAAGGAGTTGTAGACGATCCAAACTGTCATGTAAAAAGCATCGCTACCAAAGACTGATTTCATCAGCAAACAACCATCAAACGGAGTGGGGATATAACTTTTCGAAAGACCACCGACAGAAATATAAATCAGAAACTAGCGCCGATTGAATCAAACCACAAGACCAAATAAATCAAACCGCCGGCAAACAACAATCGATCGCTAGGGTATGCTGCAACGTGCCACAAAAGCAGATGAATCAAACCACAAAACGAAAACATGTCACAAAGACAGAAGAAAACGTATCACAAGGACAAAAAACGTGCTATAAAAGCAGAGATTCTTATTAAAATTAAAAATAAAAGTAATAGATTTATAGATCCTGTGGTCGATAACCAATACTAAGATTAATTGTCGACCACCGATCAAAAGAAAAGATCAAAGTGAAGAACGATTAAGAACACAAAAATTTTTAAAGAAAGGAAAGAACGACTAAGGTTTTCCATATTTATATAGGTTTTTAACCTTTTATAATGCACATACTTACAAATAACGTAAATTAATTTCTTAAATTAATTAAAATTTATTCATAACTACCCTAACTATAAAACTATCAAAGTATTTTCTTTACTTTAATTATATTTTTAATTACATTCACAGATTCCAACGTAAAGATATGTTCTAGAATGATCATCAAAGTTTACGGTTAAAAAGAAAAAGGGTAAACTGCATTAAATGATCATCAAAGTTTTAGAATGTTTTCAGTTCGGTTACAAAATGTTTAAATCTTGTATTATAATCACTAAACTTTTAGTTTATTTTCGTAATGATACCTCCCTTTACCTTCCATTAAAAGTAGGAGCGTTCATTATCGGATATCGGATCGGATCAGATCATATTTTTTAGATATTTGGGTTTTTGGATTAATGATATAGTGATTTGCATCTGATCAGGAAAAAGCGAATATTCACATATTCAGATATCGGATAGTCGGATATCCAATTATCCAAAAATATAATTTGATTATGCTAATTTTTTGAATTTGAAGGTTGTATTTATAAAAAATTTATAATTTTGAATATAATAAACAACAAATTACTAAATACAATAAGATTCACAATTATAAAAGTTTTAATTTTTAAAATTTTTAAATATAACGAAGACTAAATTGTTAAATAGAACAAGATTAATATTAATAAAAAAATCAATTTTTAAATTTTCGGATTTTCGGATAATCGAAACTTGAAATATTGTGATCCTTATCCGATCTGAAAAACTTAAAATCAGATCGGATATTCAATCCAAAAATAAAAACCAGATCGAATATTCAAAATTTTAGATTAAAACAATAAATAATCAGATCTGATCAACCAGATCGAATATTTTTAAACACTACTAGTTAGAAGTTACTGATATGAAGTGATTAGATCATTTAATCGATTTTTTTAATTATGAACCGTAATGGATTTTTCTTAAACCACTATTGTAAATTTTATTAATTTAAATAAAAAAAAATTATTTTAATTTAACAATTGTGTCAATTTATTGGTCAATAAGTTTAAATTGAATTTTATAAAAATCTAATATGAGAATGATTCTCTCAACTCAATTTGTAGGTCTGATAATATAATTCGAGCCTATTGGATCTTAATACAATTTGATCTAATAAAGATAATTTTTTTTATTAAAAAATCGGGTTAAGATCATTTTATTAAAAATGTGAACGGAAAATTTTCATGAATCTGATTATTTCTATTCAATCGGGACATATAACGAGTAAAAAATGATGAGTGGCCCTAATTATCTGGTAGAATATTTCGTTATTGAAGACTAATTATATTGGCAAACAATTATCAATCGAAAGAGTATTCATTTTTTTATAACCATTAACAAAATCATAATCAGAACTTAATGCTGTTAAAATTTTCGTATAAATAACAAACGATCATTAGAATATGCTGAAATCATGTCATAAAGATAAATAAAATAAATAAAAAATCAGAAAAAATATGTTCTAAATACAGAAAACATACTTGTCACAATAATAAATATGTTTATAAAAATATAATAAATAATAAATAATAAATTAAATAATTAATAATAAAATTAATTATCGATCATTAATTAATGAAAAATTATAGGAATAAAACCTACTATTTTTTTTTCTATTTGTGCCGAGAATATATATTAAATGTTTCTGTCACACAATTAGACTCTTTGTTCCATGAAATTTATATGATATTTTACTCTTTTCTTTCTTTTTCTTTTCTTTCTTCCTCTTGGATCTGTCTGTTCTTCTAATTTTACACTTAAATTGTGACATGTTATTAAGGACCACTTATTTCTATATTTAAAGGATATTTATTTTATACATTTAAAAATTACTCTAATAAAAATCAATTACCATCAAATATAAATAATTTAATATTTTTATTTTATAATTTAATTATTTTTATATAATTTAATATCTTTAATCCGTTAATAAAATACATAAAAAATACTTTTGTGTGTATATATAATTTATGGCACATCTTTCTCCCTTTGAATCTTTGAATTAGATCCAGATAAATGATTTACATTTATAGATAATTTCTCACAATAGTTGATTATAAGTTGTGATTGCGGGTGGTCTTTAAATAGTTTGATCCTTTTTACGGTTCGTTTATCGATATCAAGGATTTAAAAAATGTTTTTGATCGCATCGTGTTTATCGTAATTGTGAACATAATAGTTGTTATTGCGGTTGTTGCGGGAGTCGCGATCGTGATTTTTTTTAAAATTCGTACAACTTATTATGGGAGTTTTTAAAAATAATAGTATAATTAATAGTAAATAAGATAGAATAATCGTAATAACGAATCGTTATTGCTGTTATCGATCGTTATCCGTTAAATAACGGTTTTTATTGACAGTTATTTGTGTGAATTTAAATCTCACCGTTATTTTTACGAATTACAGTTTCGGATAGTGGTGTTATCGTTAAATAACGATCGAGCGTAACGGATCGTTTTTTGAATTCCTGATCGATACAATCTAATCTATTTATATTTATCTTTTAATCGATTCCATTGATTGAGTTTTTAATCTTTTCATTGTATAGTTGTATATTAATGTAAAATGACTAATTTCTTATATTAATGATTATCGAAAAATTTACAAATTATGTTCTTAGCTTAAGCTTATAATTATAAATCATTATTATATTTTAAATTTTTTTTAACAAAATTAAATGTTTTTATATAAAAATAATAAATTGAATTTTCTAATACTTTATTGTTAAAAATTCTAATATTTTAGCAATTTTCATGAATAATTCTAACAATTAATTAACAAAGTAAAGCAGATTCAAGCGTAAGAGTTCTTCGAAGATTTTAGCCAAAATTGATTCAGGCAGAGGTACGTTTGATTAGAGATTGAGCTCAGATCTCCTCCATTTTTTATTCAATTCACGTCATTGTAATTCTATCAGGTACGTTTCATCCATTCTTATTTTCATACCGATCTCAATTACAATGCGATCTAACCGTTTCCTTGATCGGATCTTCAAAATGGATCTCTCTGTATATCATTCATAATTTGTAGTATTCTGGAATTTTTCACATTATATTAACACAGTTATTTAGTTTCCGTTCGATTCACGAGAAAATGGAACGAAAATAATATCTAATCAGTTACTTTTAGGTATCAGATTATTCTTTCATTTTGTTACGGAATTCGTGTGCTCGGCAAAGTAATGTATAATTTCATATTTCCTATGTATTTTCAGGATCATACATTGTCAAAGAATTTCATAAAAGATAAGTGGAAACAGTTTAGATGCAATGTTGCAGTCCAGGTTTTCTTTCTTTAGTGGTTGGGGATTAGATAAAGGTAATTCTGAGGAATGTGGTAAAAAGGGATTGAATCCGACACTTAAATTGCAGACAGAAAGAGATGTATATAGACCTGGAGATTCTATTTATGTTACAATTGAGATCTGCAATCCTTGTACCAGTGATGATTCTGGTAGCATTGCGCCTTCGCTTTTGATTGAAAAGCTTGGCTTTGAAATCAAAGGGATCGAGAAGTTGGACACTCAATGGTTTGCCAACCAAAAACCAATGTCCGGAACAAAGCAAAGGAGAGGTTAGTGTACTGCCGTGTGTTGAACTAAATGTATTCATTGTTCATTTAGTTTGTCAATTACGTGAATTTCAATTACGTAAGTAGTTTTTTTACATGGTATGTAATATTAAATAGATTGAATTCAAAATTCTTATGTTTCCATGAGGACAATGAAAACAGATCAGTATAAAGGAGTATATTGAAATTTGTAACATCTTTCATTTTGTTCTCAACTTTTAGCATTCATCTAATTTTTTTTTTTATATTGGCAATTTAGTCTCCTTTTTGTTACTTTTTTTCCTCTACGGATATTCATAAAAATTAGATTGATACCTGAAAGAAAAGAAAAGGATCATATTGTAATGATGCCCTTCTACAGTTTTTTTAATTTAAATATTTGTATATTTATATTTATATTATTGTTCTCAATCTTTTTTTTCAGGTGAACATATTTTTTTGGACTGTTCAACACAATCAGTGATTTCAAAACAGATTGTGCCCTCTGGCTCTGCAAAAACTTGTTAGTCTATTTCCTTCTTGTGTCTAATTGTTTACTTGGTTTATGTAAGTGAAGAGGTGTAAGCTTTTTCATCACAATATGTAAATATGCTATTGATGAGTGTTTCTATAAGCTGGCATTGCTGCCTCAATGACTGCGTGCCATCATGTTTTGGTCAAACCCTAATTTGCTCAATCAAAATTGTTGGTTGAAATTACCATCTGGAATAATACTGAATTTAGTTCATTGACTTGTTAGAGAGAGGATAAAAATTAGGAGGGATTTTATCTAAGAGAAAAGCAGAAGAAAGTACAAGTGCCAAGTATATTGTCAGCAAAAGAGGCTAAATATGGAGACGTGTGATTTCCAAGATGAAATCTAAGTTACATTATTGATAACTGTAAGCATAACTAATTGTGTGATAGTGGCCGTCCAGTCATGCATATTTTGAATTGAATACTGGTGTTTTTGGCTAATAGTACCTTTGCTATTGTTAAATGTTGCTTCTTGCCACCATACTATTGTTTGATTAGTCCGATTCTATTAGATTCATTTCTGTAACTGACTTTTGACACTAATCTGCAGATCTGGTACGGGCTGTGCTTCCTAGCATTATACCACCTTCTTACAAGGGTTCTACCATTCGTTATTTATATTATATAAAGAGTACACTGTTTTTTCGATGGCTGAGATTGGAAAATGGTCACTCCAGCAAGGATTCAGTAGATCTTACTGAAGTGGTTGGTTTTTCTTAATCTTCATTGTTTTTATTATGGATCCCCAAATCATCTTCTGTTCTTTTCTTTCAGAATTAGACATGTTTAACTTGCTGATAGGCATAATGCTCCTGAAAATAGAAATTCTGTTAAAGTTCAGGCTTTTATGTTTTTTACATTGTTTGTGCACATGTATGTAACATTGAAGGCAATTTACTATCTTGTCCTGTTATATCCGGCTTATTATTGAATCTGTAAACCCATAACTATGCGCATATGGAAATTTTGGCACATCTATGCATGTGTTTCTTTGCATTTATTCTAAATGCAAGATATGGCAGTTGGCACATCGTGGAATTGAATAGATCTTTTTGATGTCCTTGTCCAGTTCACCAAACTGCATATACTGTCAAGAGATGATATTTATGAACTTTGAATCTCAACAGGAGGCTCGTGTCCCTTTGCAAGTATGGGTAACTGAGAAACGAAATGGTTTGGTCATGGAAGATGGTCAAAGTGATGGTAAGTTACCGTATTTCAAGATTATCATCATTGTTACTACCTCCTCCTTTCACTTTTTATAAGATGATTATGTCTTGGCAGTCAAGAGTTTTCACTAAGTTTTGGGATATAAATGTTATAACTTGATCAATAGAGCAGGAAGATGATTATGCTTTTGGCAGTCATGTTTTATACTTCTCAAATATAGCTTGTGATGACAGTTGGTATACTTTGCTTATCAGAATATAGCAATATAGCATGATGACTATGTTTCCTCTTTTGATGATTCAGGTATTGTTCCTGCTACAACCATCCAAATGGATATATATTGGAAAGAGATTGATGGAGATTCAGAATGGGTAAGGCTGTTAGTAATGATGCTAAGTGCTAATGCTTTTGACTTACTCTTTTAGTTGAAAGGTTATTGAAAAAAGTGATATTTGTTACAGGCTAGAGTGAGTGAACTGTATGACGGTATTGAGGAAGGATATAAGAGCTCAAGGGATGAAATATCTACTGTTTCATCCTTCAATCTTTCTAAAGAACATCTTTATAAAACCTTGAGTTCCCTATCACTGCAATTGTCCACAGCCAGATCTCCAAATAGAGATGGTCTGTATCATGATGGAGACCTTTTAAGTTTATCTTCAAATGTAGGGATTCCACGATTATCGATAACAAAGGTCTTGCATGATTCTCGGACTGGTAATTGCGTTATACTTTTTACATGGCGTCACTATGTGTTCTGAATTTGTTTCCCTCCATTTGTCATAATACTTGCATGCTTTGTTTCTGTTAGATTGTTGCCGTGACATTTAAGTTTTTCAGCAGATATGCAGAATTAATATCAATCATTTGATCCAAAAATATATTTTCTGGTTCCTAGAATGCCTTTTGAAGTAGATTTTTTTCATGCAGACATATCATCAGCCATATCTCCAAAAAAGCTGCGGACTTCCTCAAGATCACTAGCTGGAAACACTATAACAGGAGTATATTCTGCACTCAGCCCAGGAGCAATTGAACCTTTAGCATGTAAATCACAAGACCTACCCCCATGTTTATTTTTTTGTTTCTTTCGTCTCATATACGGATCCTTGTATACTTATTTGTTACCAATATTTTCTGCAGCAGAAAACTTTATTCGAGGAAGGTCATATAATATCAGGATGGACGATCAAGTTTTGCTTAGATTTTCCCCTAAGAACTCTGACTCAACTTATTACTTCTGTGATATGGTAAAATCAGTTTTAGGCTGTAGCTTCTGTCTCACTCAATGAATTTGCATCCATTGTTTCTCTTGTTCTTATAATTATATGTTCCAATAACAGATAGGCGGAACTCTTACTTTCTTTCATGAAGAAGGTGCTAGAAGATGCCTTGAGGTGCCACAGATTATGACCAAAGCAAGTGAAGAAACCATGATCTATTGAATGATGGATCTTGTAATTTACTGGAATTATTTCCATTTTGTAGGTTTCAGTCACACTGGAAACTTTTGAGACAATAAGTCCACGTTTTGTTCATCCTTCTAGAAAGAATTCTCCAACAATTACCAGGGTGTGTCTTCCCAAAGTTTTGATTCTACTATTACATTGGTGAAATCAAGAATTCCAATATTAATTCTCGTAGATTAAACTCAATTACATGCTAGTCCTTTTCTCTGTTTTTGGATAGTGTTCAGTATCCCTAAAGCTTTCATTTTCCTAGTAGTTTTTACTCATTTATACTTCAGAAAAGCACATTGATTATGATTTTAATACGCATCGCATAGAATACACCATTTAGACAGCTATGGTAACATCGTTTATTGATTATTGTTCTTGTAGATCCAGAGTGATCATCATGAGATTGTTGCTGATTCGATACAGACAAGTTTTCTTTTTTCTATTCCCATGGAAGGTCCCATGTCGTTTTCCACTCCTCGCGTCTCGGTGCAGTGGGTTCTAAGATTTGAATTCTTCACTACTCCGAAGAATGTAGACTGGACAAGGTATGATCATTTGATAATCCTAGAAGTTCTTTTTCTTACCTTTTTAATGTAATCATGGTAACTTTCCAACAATTCGATTGAACTCTCATGTAGATTGTTATCTAAATTTGGAAAGGCTTACAATTAGTGTAATCCATGCTTTAAGTTTTATTGTAATTTATAATATTTATGCTCTATGCCAAGTATAACTGTTGTTATGAATGCAGATATGAGCATCCTCTTCTAACAGAAGGCCGAGACAGATGTGAATGGGTTCTTCCTATAACAGTGCATGCACCTGCGGCCGGAACTCTGGCCGTCATCCGTTCACGGAGTGAGAAACCTTTCTCCTTTGTACCCATGTGGATTCATAGTTGAAGGCCAACTTGTTTTGACAAGGTTGGTGGCTGCATTTCTGCAGTAAGATATTTTTTTTTCTCGAATCTCTGAGTTAGAGAATCGAATATCTCGATCATTTACTTTGAATCGTTCGGAAGGCTTAAACAGCTTCGAATCGGCAAGGAATTGCTTCAAAACTATGCAGTCTCTATCTACGTATACCGTCGCAACAACATGGATGTTAACATAATAACTCATGGGAAGTTCTGGAGTTTTGAACTCAGCTTCTGGTTTCAGTTCAGTAAACGATGTAATAAGATTGTTGATATTCGGCTTGTCACCCCAAATGGCTTATTTTGGTGGAAGTGGTATAGAGTCCTTTTATTGTTGGGAAGCACATAAACTTTGTAAGGATGCTATCTTTAATTAATATTAACTATTTTTTATTTTTCTCTCGGTTCCTAGGTTTTTGTCTCGGTTAATCCGAACCAATTTGTGTTGTTCACCTAATTTTAATGAGTGAGTCTCAAAGATGGACAAAGGAGGTTGAAGGGGGCAATTGGGAAACAAACCGCCTGCCCTCTTTATACCTCCATTTATGCCCCCACTTCAAATTAGAGGGTTTAGGGTTTTAGGTTAGGGGTTTTAGTTAGGTTTAGGGAATTAGGGGTAGGGTGTATATTTTAGGGTGTAGGGTTTAAGATTTAAGATATAGAAAATAAGGTTTTAGGGTTTAAAATTGAATTTTTAAAAAAAATTCAAAGAGGCATGAAATGAGGTACAAAAAAGAGACAGAGGATTTTTGTTCCGACGATTGTCTCTTGAAAACTTGAAATTCGTATATGATGTAGAATTTTTTATAGAAATTTGATGTATTTTCTATTGAAATTTTATTTTTGTCCCTTAGAGTTTTATAGGTTCGTCCTTAACGTAAAGTCTTATGTCCATCCCTGGTGATAGGGTGTAAACAAGCTGAGTAGAGCTTAAGTGGTGTTAAACTAAACTCGATTCATTAAGATTTTGAGTTGAGTTCGAACTCGAGTAATTTTAACAAACCTTAAAAATCTGAACTCGATTCGACTTGTTAAAAACCGAAATCGAGTCCAAACTTGATTTAAATTCAATCAAATCAAACGCTAAAACTAAGAGTACACAAACAATCAAAGTGAACAAAGAAAATGGAGATTAGCACCTGGAATTCAGACTGTTGTGGATGAATCTTTGCATCACCATATATGCATGTATTTATAGTAAACACCGGGAGAATTCGGCTTTTTGCGGGATACAATTCAAGAGTTTTCAGTCAATAAAGCATGTAGTATTGTTTCCAGTTCATGTCACAACTTGGTTGGCTACTTTAAGGTTGGCTTGGTTGCAAAACCACGTTGCTTTCAACCGGATTCGTTTATCAGATTTTAGTGGTGACAGAGTAAACGGGAAAAAAAAATAGGCTTTTAAAAATAAATATTAGAAAAATAATTCTTTAATAAAAATATAATAAAATTAAATTAGTATATACCTACTAATAAATATTAGAAAAAATTAATCCCCTAATAATAAATATTAATAAAAAATTAATTATTAATAATAAATACGAGAAAAATAAATTTTAAGAGTAAATCTCTAATAACAAATATTGTGAAAAACCTAACCTTTAATAATAAATATTGAAAAAGCATGGTCCAATTAATAATTATTGAAAAAATATATCTCTTATAAAAGTATTAAAAAAATTAAACCCTAATAACAAATATATTAAAAAAATAGGTCTCTTACAATAAATATCGAAAATAAGTTTTAAAATTAGACTCTTAATAACAAGCATTAGAAAAAATCGTAACTCTAATAGCAAATAAAGAAAATAAATAAATTTCAATAGCATATATTAATAAATATTAAAAAATATTTTTAGAGTAGACCCCTAATAATAAGTTTAGTAAAAGATATGCCCTTAACAACAAACATTGCAAAAATTGAGATTTAAAAATCATAATAAAAATAGTGAAAAATAAATTTTAAGAGTAAACCTAATATAAATATTGAAAAAAATGAAACTATAATAATAAATACTAAAAAATAAACTCGTATAATAATAAGTACTAAAAAATAATTAATTCATAATAATAAATATTAAAAATTAAATTTTAATAATAAATATTAAAAATTAAAATTAAATATATTTAATAAAATATTAAAATTTGGAGCTCTGGGCCATCGCCCTTATTACCCACCCTAGATCCGACACTACTGTAACGACCCGGATTCGAATCCAAGTTTCGGGTTAACCCGAGGGTTTTGGGCTTCGGGTTTGGGCTCGGTTTTGTGTGGATTTGGGCTTTTGTTTTGGGTTACCTTAGGCCCAAGTGTTGTCTTGAGGGGTAGTTTGGTCCTTATGCTTGTTAGACACTTAGAGAGGGAGAAAAACTTAATTTCTCTGCAGAAAAAGGGAAGGTGAGATCACCTTGTCTTCTTTTCCTTCAACCTTCATTTTGGCAAGGAAGATTAAAGAAAGTTCCAACCTTTGTTGAGTTAGGTTGGGAATCACGTTTTAGTGCAAGAGAGGGAGTTGTTGGGGTATTTGAGATCTATCCAAAGAGGTAAAAATGAGTTATTTTGGTAAGGATGAAGGTTTTGGTGGGGGGTTTGGTTTGAGCTCGGGTTTGAGTTTTAAGAGCTTAGAATTTGAGTTTTCTAAGTGTTTTTAGGCTCAAGAATCATCCCAAGACCTTGCTAATCCGTTCTTCATCTTTCTCTTGTAGAGAAAGAGGGTTGTGAGCCATCAACAAGCCTTGGAAAGAAGAAAGCTTGAGGAGAGGAAGAGTGGACGTTTTGAGCTGTAGCTTGTGTTAAGGTTGGTACTCCCAACTATTTCTTTCATCATGCATTTCATGGTAGAATGCATAGCATGTAGAAATTGTGTTTGTATGTTGAGTTGAAGCTTGAGAACGATTAATGGTGGAATTTATGTTAAGGTGATTAATGGCCAAAAATTGTTGTTAAAACATCCTAATCACTATTAAAACGAGTAGGAAGACTTTGGAATCGATTAGATTAAGTTTGGCGGTGATTCTTAGAATTTTCAGGTGAAACCTTTAGTTTCGTTCAGGGAGTATCGATACCGGTGGCCCGTGTATCGATACCCCTGAGTGGATAATAGGCTTTGAGGGAGGGGGTATCTAACCAGGGTTCGATACCGAGCCCTCCAATAACTTTTTATATCGATACCTGTATTGATACGTCCCTTCCCTTTTGTTGGCTTTCGGAATTGGTCAAAGGTATCGATACTGGCATCGATACCCTTGTTTCGATACCCTCTTTGGGTGGGTATCGATGTTGGGTGTTTCGATACCCCATATAAGGGTATCAATACCCCTGTGTATTTTGGCTAAGTTTGAGTAGAGTTTTAGGGCTCAGTGATGTTAATAAAGGGTTCCTCAAATCTAAAAGTTGTGAAACTAATTATCGAACTAAGATTGATAATTGTAACCCCGAAAGGCTTAAGAATGATAAGACTTAATATATCTTGTTGTGGTAAGATCCTAGGTGGATCGCTTGTGTGGTTCGAGTCTTTGTGTGTTGGAAATTTGGATATCTAAAACTGTTGCAACATGTCAAAGGTCATCCGATGTAACATTCCGGGTGATGATTTGACGACTATCCCGAATGTAGGATCCTGATGCTGTGTGGACACGGGCCTCATTCGAAGATACTCGATGCGATATTCCGAGTATGGGATTTGGAGGATCCCGATGCTGTGTGGATGCGGGCCTCAATCCCGGATGTAGGATCCCAATGCTGTGTGGACGCGGTCCTTATCCTTGAGTATGGGATCCCGATACTGTATGGACGTAGGCCCTACTCGTAGTGTAGGATCCCGATGCTATGTGGACGCGGGTCTCACTACCTTGTGTGATTTGTTGATTTGTATATGCTGTGTGCGATAATATACATCTCATTTATGCCATGTGTTAGGCAAGCATGCTAGACCATCATACTACGCACGAGATTTATATGCCATGCTTTACTGCTTTTGATATGCATGATGTTGGCCGAGTTCGGCGTATCCACTAAGCTTGTGTGACTCAGCGTTCGAAATGTATTTTCGTGCGTAGGTTAAGTGAAGCGGGTTCTGTGGAGCACCATCAAGGTTCGGATTTCAGCATCAATCGAGTTGTCAGAGTACACTTAGTAGATGTAGTGGGCATAGTACTATGTTGGACCCTATATGTATTTTTTTAACTCTGTTTATTTTAATTTGGGTCGAATATTTAAATGGTTTTGTAATATTTGGAGCTCCGAATTACTTTAACTATTTGGGCTTGTTTTAATTTAAATGAATTTTATGATTCGATTTTGGACTCGATATGATTTTATTATTGGACTTTAAAAGAAAATTTTGAAATATGGGCTGGGCCGGAGGCCAATATGACATCCGGGTCGGGGTGTTACAACTGCTTTCAACTATCCCAAGTTTGAATCCCTTAGGGAAAAAATTGTTTTCATTTTTTTCTCCAAATTAAGTGATAGCTCATGTCATTACCTTAATAAATATTAAATTTATTTTAATAAATTAAAATTAGAATCAATAAAATATGTAAATATTGAGAATTAAATTTATAATTATACAAAATATATTTTAACCTTAGTTTTTAAGGACATATAGTTAATTTAAAATCAATTATATTATTGATTGACATATTTGTCAATTTTTAAAAAAATGATGATTATTTTAACACTAATTTTATAATTAGATAGTATTTTTATGTAATTTACTCAATAAATATTTATATCAAATGTTTATTCGAATCGATTCTTAGTTACAGATTTTTCAGGCCATTTTCTTAAGCTAGCTGAGATTATTTTTGACAACAAACTACGTCCCCAAGTGAGATTATATCCATCTAAAGGGGGTTCTGGTACGTGTTTTACAGTAAATTTTTCAAAAGTAAAAACTAACTCTTAATATATAACTTATTTTTTTGAAAAAAGAAAGGGTCTCATTAAAAAAAACTCTCTTATACGAAGAATTTAAATTGATATGTTAAAAAATAAACCTCGATATAATTTAAGAGACATTTTTTCTTGTCTAGCACGCTAAATACAAATTGTCCATGTATATTATGTGTATATTTTTACAAATTTTTATTTATTTTCAATATGTTTGGTATCAGATTTGAACTAAAATTTATGGTTATGTTAAGAGAAAGACGTGATTGATATGATATTAATATTTAGAAGATTTAGTTAAAACATTTAAAGTTTAGTTTAGGGATTGATTTAAACTACGGGTTACAGTTTTAAGGACATCTGGTAGAATTAACTCAAAAGATAATTTTATCCTAAAATTATTTTTTTGGTCTAATGATAATTTTGTTTTTTTACTTTAAATTCTATTCAACTTAAATCTCGTCCCTTCGATATTTGTGTTTAAGTACTTAACGAGTCTCTGAACTTTTAAAAATATACATTTTAGCCCCATCCAGTATTTAATTCTAGTTCTGTCCTTACTGATGAAAGTGATGAACTTCATCCAGATTGAGAATGTATTGATGGAAGATGTAACAAATCAAAGAGGGATGGTGAATATCACTAAGGGTGATAATGAACCTGGCTGGCTCGCAAGTTACTCAGGTTTAGTTCGATCAAAGTTTAACTCGATTAAGCTCGATTCAGGTTCGGCTCGAGATTTAAACGAGCTCGTGAACAGGTTCAGAATAATTATATATAAACATACATATATAGATAGATACATTAAAAATAATTTTTTAGCAAAAAAATTATAAAATAATTGAGAGTAAATCCATTAAAAATAAATTAAATAAAACAAATTGAATATTATCAACTAAAACAAATTTATAAAACTACAAATAATAAATAATAAAAATAATATAGAAAATTATCCATTTCGAGCCAAATTGAACCGAGCCGAACTCGATGAGCTTTTAGCCCGAGTTGAACCTAGTAATATTATTTTTAAGCCGAACCTGAGCCTAAAATTCCGAACTCGGCGAGCCTCGAGCCGAACCGAGCCCAGATATGCTTGTTTTCGAGCCGATTCTGAACTGGTTCAGCTCGTCATCACCCCTAAATATTACGATGTGATATCCGATAGGATTTACAACAACATTAAACTCAAATATAACTTTAATCGTTCGAATCGGGCCGATGGTTGTAACAAAGCCTTCAATGCCTACTTCGATGTCTACAACATCATTGATATGTACAGTTTATACATTTCCATTTATGTTGGTAAGTTCGGCACCAACGAAGTCCCACGATTCAAGGTATTACCTATAGATATCTTCTAAATTCAGAAGTCCTTTCTCACACTCGAGTCTGAGTAATATAATTAGTATGTTCTAAATCTTCGATCTAAACTTATTTAATCAAGAGATTCCGTGACGAATGGCACAAGAGATCAAAAGATTACGATTGCAATCAGATAACACCGAAGCTTATTTAAATAGGCCTGATGTACAAATGCCACTTCATGCCAACGTTACCAACATGCTTAGTAATAATATAAGTATTATTATTAAAAGATCCTTAGTCACGTATTGTTATAGGCCTGGACAATAATGATACGCTTAAGACTAATATGTTATTGATTGATGACAATGAGTTGTCATTGACATCGAGATGTCAGAATTAATACATAAATATATTATTAGAGAATAATATATTGAATTGACCCTTCTATGAGCATATGTCTTGGATTATTATGTGATCGTCACGATATTACTCATAATGACAATTATATGTATGATCCTTAGACTTAAGATTATTATTATCTCAACATATGCTGTTTTGTGTTTTGATACTGTGAAACGTGTACCGTAATTGGTTACACTATAAAAATTGATATTGGACATATCATAATGTTTGTAGTGAGATGTGAATGATCAAGATAAGATTTGTCCTTCCTACATAATAGGTAAGTATATCACAGGCCACTTAATTGAGTAAGACTAGAAATGCATGGTCATGCTTGAATAAGTTGATATGAGATATCACAAATTATCATTAACAATAGCCTACTATAGATATCAAGAAACATTAAATAGACTATACAAGTATGATTATTCCAAGACTTTTGCCTATTATAGATATAAAAAGATAAAAAGATACAATACATTAAGAAAGTTAGTCACGGACACGGTATATCAAATCATGATCTCTTGTAACTTAGATGACAATGATATATTGCTAGATGTCACTCATTGTTTATAATATTAGAATTGTTCTAATATTATTACTAATGTTACAATGAGCATACAGGGTCACACCCAATGATTAAGAAAATAAGCAATAAATATATATATGTTAAGTAAATTATATTTAATCTTGAATTTAATCAAAGGACACAATTAAAGTAATTGTATCCTTTTTCAAAATCGGATTAAATATAGATCCTAAATTTTAAAGAAATAATTAAAGTAATTATTTCCTATAACAAATTCATAATATAACCTTAATATCTAGGGTGACTCATATATGAGGGATGTTTTGGTCTAGCAGCCGTTTAAGAGAATCTCGAATTCCCAAAACCTAAAATCACAAAAAATAGTTTTTGAGATTTGTTCTCACTGTGTGAACTGAGTAGAGGTCAAGACGATATTCGTGGAGGCTAAAGATTCGGATTGTTGAACGATCGTGACTATAGCAAATCCAGTTGTTGTTTTTGCTGCTTATTAAGGAACTCAATGTAAGTCATCGCATTTCTTCCTCCCGAGTTCGGATTAAACGTACATGGATCACTAGAAAGACCGTCGTAATTTTATTTTCGGGTATACCATGGGGTACGCCAGCGATCCCAACAGATATACTGACGAATGATTCTAGTCACATCAACGACACTAACCCTAAAATAGTTAGGGTTAAAAAAATATAAACTCTAACGAAGATCTTCCAATTATGATATGATTATATTTAAGGTATACAGTAAGTTAAAATCGCTATTTTAAAATTTTAACATCATGTAAACGTACGAAGTAATTCAAAATAAAATTTTGTAAACCAAATATTAAGTAAATAATATAAAAGTAATTATTCTGATTAAAAATAGAGAAAATGGGATAAAACGGTTTTATGCATGAAGTTTAAAAACATCTTTGATCCCTAATAATCGCAAAATAACTGATATAAAAATGTTTGTAAATAACTGTATTGAAAAAAATAAATAAAATGTTGTCCGATAGAGATATCTAAGTAACAACTCTCAGGTCCAGATATCTGGGAAAACAATTAAAAGAATGAGCTACAAAGCGAGTGTGTCTCTAAAGTGCAGTCAAACATCACAATGTCACTCAATTCACAATCACAATTATAGCTTAACTTTTCGTGGTAAATAAACACAAATACTGACAAATGCAGTGTCACAGAGAATGTAATCCCATACTCCGAACGCCAAATATAGTGGTGGTTAAACCAACCGATCGCTGTGGAGGTAGTTCCCCATAACCCCTCACCTCTTATTTCACCAAAACGTTGTGTGGTAAAACCACCTTCCTCCGTACAACCCACCTCATGCACATGTTATGCAATCAATGCTAATGATCTCAGTGTCTCATCACAGATATTCGTGTAATATACTAATCACACAATTCAGATAATCTGATCACAATATCACAGGGAATCTCAAGATCACAGTATCATAAAAAACAGTTAACCACGGAACACAAATCTAGCACAGAAGAAAACACGTATTTAAATTCATTCAACAATAGCACAAGAAAAACACACACATTTAGCACAAGAAGAAAAGATGCATTTAAATTTATTCGAAAATAACACAGAAAAAGCACATATTTAACACAAGAAGAAAAGACACAATACAAGAAAAATTAGGCATGCCAGCAAAACAAAAATATTTTTTAAAACATAAAATATTAAGCATGTCATAATATATATATTTGAAAAAAAAAAATGTAGCACTAGTAAGAGAACACACCTTAGCTAAAGCGACTCAAATTACTGAATAACATGGTTTTGAACTCGAACAAAAATAAAGAGTGAGAACAAAGGCTTTAGAGAATCTTGATGGAAGAAAATGACATAGGTCTTCTCTTAGACCATGATATGTATTTATAGAGAAATAAATAATTGATTTCAATTAGAATTAAAATTCTATTAGATCATATTAAAATACAATAAATATAAAAATAAGATTGTATAATTTTAAAGAGATTTCTTTTCTTTATCTGAGACTTTATATAATATATAATATTAAATAAAAAGTTTTAATAAAACAGTAATTAGAATAAAATAATATTTTTAATAAAAAGATTGATTGTAAAAAACTCTTAATAAAAAATAATCAATCTTAGAAAAAATAGAATTCAATTTAAAAATAAATTATTATTCAAAACTCATCAAATTTCAAAACACATATTATAATAATAAATAATAAAATAAATAAATAAATAAATAAATAAGAAAAAAAACACGTTGAGAAAAAAAAATTTAAAAAAAGGATAAATTGCATATTCAGCTATTAATCTCTTTAATATTTTTAAAACATCACTTAAACTTTTAAACTTTAAATTCACACCTTGAACTTTTGAAATTTTATAATCTTATCCCAAATTTTATTATTGAATTTAGAAAATCAATTTAAAAACCTCGAAAATTTAGGGTTTCAAAAATTAGGAATTTAAAAAGTAGGGTTTTTAATTTGGGATTCAAAAAATAAGGTTTTAAAATTATGAATAATTTTTGGAGTGTTACAATTATTAAAAAATTACATTTGGGTAAATTATGAGTAAAATTATATCCGAATCATCCAATTAATAAAAGTTAAATTTGTATCACTCAATTATAGGTAATGTTATATTTACATTTGGGTTACCTAATTAATAAAAGTTATATTTGGATCACTCAATTATAAGGTTATATTTGAGTCACCCTTCACATTTAAAAATAGTTTATTAATTCATGTATTAGATTAATTAATAATTTCAAATGAAGTATTCAAATATTAATAAAGGTATACAAGTGAATTAAAAAAAATATCAAACTGATATATTTTTTAAACATAAAAAATATCCAATCGAATATTTACTTATAATTAAATAATTCAAATATAATTTTTAATAAATATGTGACCTAAATATAATTATACTCATAATTCAGTGATCTCAATTAAACTAACCGAAATCCTCTCGAATGAATAAATGAACTTGGATCAAGATCAGTGGGGGTTCTGGACATGCGCAATAGGAGCGACCGCACAGGGCCTCCTAAAAAAGAGGGGCCCCAAAATTTTGATAAAACATTCTTTAGATGATGTTAATTCCGAAATTCATTGAAAGATTTTGAAAATGTAATTAAGAAAGATGCATTATAATTGTTTAAACGTTATAATTATTTCTTAAATGCGATAATTAGTTATAAAATATTATTGATTATTCTTATTATTATTGCTTCTATAGAACTAGTGAAGTTTTGGATAGACACAATAGAAATAATCGCACAGGGGTCCCTAGGAATGATATTTGTTTCTAAGGGTTACAATTTTATAACTAACAAAAGTTATGGACAATTATTTTTAAGGGTCGTATTTTAATAAATTGCACATGACCCCTAAAATTTTTGAACCGCCACGATCAAGATTATCTACGTGAGCTATGACTTTCAAGTCGGAGTTCCTGTAAATGTGGAATGTTCCAAGCTCTTTTCAATGTCCTTGACAAATGCAAATCATTCTCCGAATTAAAGCAAATTCATGCACTTGTTATAACTTTTGGCCTCCGCCATGACAAGCCTTTATCCTCTAAACTCTTCTCCGTCGCCGCTCTCTCCGACGCCGGCAACATCGACTATGCCTTCCGCCTTTTAATCCAGGCTACCGTCCCCTGGTGTCTTTGATTGGAACACAATTATTCGAGGCTACTCCGGCAGTAAAAATCCCAACAAATCGTTTTCGGTTTTCATTAAAATGCTCCGAGCTGGGGTCTTCCCGGATTACTTAACATACCCTTTCCTGGCCAAGGCTTCTGCTCGCCTTTTGAAACCGGAACTCGGTGGAGCAGTTCATGGCCACGCGTTGAAAAGTGGGTTCGAGTTAGATAAGTTCATAAACAATTCTTTGATTCATATGTATGGTTCCTATTGTTACATTGTCTACGCCCGCCGAGTGTTCGATGAAATGCCGATGAAGAATATTGTTTCGTGGAATGCTATTTTGGACGCTTATGCCAAGCTTGGGGATATGGCATTGGCGCGTCAAGTATTTGAATTAATGTCTCAAAGGGACGTTGTTTCTTGGAGCTGTTTAATTGATGGGTATGTTAAGAGTGGGGAATATAAGGAGGCGTTGGCAGTGTTCGAGGAAATGCGAGTGTTGGGTCCAAAGGCTAATGAGGTGACTATGGTGAGTGTGTTGTGTGCTTGTGCGCATTTGGGTGCGCTTGACCGAGGGAGGCTAATGCATTGTTATGTGATGGACAATGGGTTACCGATTACTTTGGTTTTGCGTACGTCTCTCGTTGATATGTATGCTAAATGTGGAGCGATAGATGAAGCTTTAGACGTCTTCCATGGGGTGTCGAATAGTAAGACGGATGTGTTTTTGTGGAATGCTATGATCGGAGGGCTTGCGATTCATGGTTTGGTTAATGAATCTCTCAAATTGTTTACCGAAATGCAAAGAGTTGGGATTGGCCCCGATGAGATCACATACTTGTGCTTGTTGAGTGCGTGTGCTCATGGTGGATTACTGAAGGAAGCTTGGTACTTCTTCGACTCTCTCGGGAAACACGGTATGACTCCAAAGAGTGAACATTACGCTTGCATGGTGGATGTTCTGGCTCGAGCAGGGCAGGTAACAGAAGCACATCGATTTCTACTCGAAATGCCCATGGAGCCGACTGCTTCTTTGCTGGGTGCTCTACTGAATGGATGCTTAATACATGGAAAATCAGATCTCGCAGAAATAGTAGGAAGGAAACTAATCGAGTTAGACCCGGATCATGACGGTAGATATATCGGCTTATCAAACGCTTATGCGGCCGTTAAACGATGGAAAGAAGCAAGAACAATGAGAGAAGCCATGGAAAGAAGGGGAGTGAAGAAGTCTGCTGGATTTAGTAGTGTGGAGATAGCCGGAGCTCTCTATAGTTTTATAGCTCACGACGAGACACATCCGAACTCGGAAAAAATTTATAGGATGTTAGAATTTATTGTAAGCCAAGTGAAACCTGATGTTCACAAGGATATTCAAGAGTACCTTTCTTTATGAGATGAAATTCGATTTGAATGCAAGCTTTTCAAAATCCAACCCTATTAGAAGTAATATCAGAAAGTAATTCGTACTTCTATAAGAACTCAATGGTATAAGTTCATTAAAAACACACAGACACAGAAAAAGGGTATTGATCTTAATGTTTAACTTCAGAAGCAAGAAAACATATATATATAATATATATGTAGCACACTCCCTAACCGAAAACAATAGCTGAAATATGTTTCTAATAGATATTTGAACCCGACAATGCCGACTTTCTTTCTGTGCAATATATCTTCTTTTCATCCTTCCCAGAAAATCTGCAGAATTGAAATCAAAAGACTGAAAAGTTGTTCTCAGATGGACATCGTTCGAATATACTAAATGTCGTTGATTGAAATATAAACCATATAGCTGCAATGGCAAATGCTAGACATTCGAATCCTGCAGGTTGGGCTGAGCAAGCTGGAGCTGATAGGAATGGAACTGCTGAGGACTAATGGTTGAGAGCTGAAGCACACTACTGGGTTCATCATAGAAAGGGAATTGCCCAAGAACTTGTTGATTCTCCACCGGCTTGGCTTCCATTCCTCCATGTTGATACTCGATCGTCGCTCGCTGTTCTTGAATCTGTATGATCACCGTGATTAGACGATTAACTAAATCGATACAAGTTCGATTGAAGTCTTTGTACTTACCCATCGGTACATATTGTTGTTTTCTTCCTCCAGTATTCTCTCCTACACAATATTTTGAAGTCCAAACATAAATTAGCATCTGGTTAATGTGAAGGAACTTAAAGAAGTTCCAATTCATCCATTACCTTCCTACGCAAGTTATCAAGTTGCTGCTGCAGAAGTTCATTCTGCAATATGCCAAGGCAGCAAACAGTTTTAAAAAACAAAAGAAGAAATCTTTATTCAAAATACATGAGAAGATCGATATGAAGACGCATACCTTCCGTTCTCGGACCTTGAGGACGGAGCTTTCAAGTTCGTTTTCGAGTTGTTCAAGCTCTTCGAATGGAATCGAGCTCATGTCCTCACCGGTGTAGCGCCGCATGCTCAGTTGAAGCCGACGGGTTTCTTTCCTTAACACTGTCAATTCATGGTACAGATGTTCCTATATGCATATACATACATAAATATACATGCATACATACATAAACATGAAAGTATCCCCCAGATTGAAGAAAGAAATGTTAGTTTCCAAGGTTCTTACACGATTGTCATGCTCAGGAATGGTATTTCCAGTAACCTTCAGATACCTATCTATGATCTGCTCCATTCTGAGACAAAACATTTAGCCATGAAACAAAGACTTAAAATCTCTAATCATTCAAATTAACCATGCAAAAGTACAAGATCTGCAGAAACATGAAAAAACCAGCCTTGAAATTGAAACCCTAACTAGTTTTTACTCCCCCACCCCCACCCCACAAATCAAAAACTTGAGAGACCAAGTAAAGCTCATATCTTTGTTCAAAACCAAACAAGGTGGACTCATGAAAACCAAAAGTGAAAGACCTATACGGCTCACTGCAGTACTGGCACATCTTGCCAGTGGTGGAGAAGATGATGAGGCCAATCTGAGCATCACAAAGCACAGAAAGCTCGTGCGTCTTCTTCAACAGCCCTGCTCTTCGCTTCGAGAACGTCACCTGCCGAGTCGTCTGGTTCTCTATCCTCTTGATCGCTATCTTCCCACGACCCATAATTATATCTAAAGATCAAAACAGATATATAGTCTTACAAACTTGTATACACCACCATAAAAAGAGTTTGAAAAAGCAAATAATGATGGGAATTAAAAGCTTCTTCTGGAGCTGAAAATAAGAAAAGTTTTGTTTTTTAGTTTGTACTGAGTTGAGAGATGAGAAAGATGATGAGTTGAATTACCTATGTTTGCTTGTAGATCTGCAGCTCTTTCGGTGTAAGAACTATGAACATGGAATTTATTATCTATAAGCTATTGGGTTATCTCTTTCTGTGTTTCCTAAAAACCCCATTCTCTTCCCATAAAACTACAAAATTGCACCTGAATTTTGATTTTTTATGTAAAAATGTAATAATTATAATTAGGGGCGAGCAGAACTTGACTCGACTCAAAAAAATTTCAAATAGAATTTGAGTTGTAAAATAGAAACTCGAATAACTCAAAATTTTAGTAATTAAAGGATTATTTTTAAGTTTGAGATGAATCTCTCAATTTTTTATAATATATATTCATTGATATATAAAAATATAAAGAAATATTGTTACATATAAAAAATATATATGCATATCTTATATGATTAGAGAAAGTCATTTAAATTAGAATGAAATCATACTATAACACAATAAATAAATACAATTAAATATTTATAGTAACTCGAAAACTCGACTCGAATTTCTTAAACTCGACTCGAATCAAACAAATTTCAAATGAAATTTGAATTGTAAAATATGACCCATCAACTCGAATAACTCAAAATTTTTTAACTCGACTCGACTCGGTCGAATACTCGCCCCTAATTATAATTTAATTAAACATTTATAATAGATTGATAACTGGTTGATTAAATCAGTTGAATTAGATATAGCAAATGGAATGTTTGGTTCGAATCTAATTATATTTGATTTAGGTCTAGTTTGGGTTTGTAGTAATTCAAGTTGAGTCATATCGAGTATGATTAATAAAATATTTTGATTTATAGGTCGGGTCAATTTTTTACACTCCTATATAAGGTTTTATAAAACTAGTATATTTGACTTTTTTAGTGTTGTACGATAATTCTCATCTATTTTTATTTCTTTTAATATATTTTTTTTATAATGGGTTAACTTCAGCTTAGGTTCACTCGATACAAGTAAATTTGGGTTAGATTAATTCGGTTTATTTTAATTCAATTTTGAAGAATCATATTCAAATCAATATTATATCTGAATTCTTAGGTCAAATTTATCAAATCTAGATTAAATCGAAAGTTAATAGATAATTTCTATAAAATAAATTTAACCGTTTAAAAAACTAAAATTAGAATAAAAAATATTATGATTATACTAAAAATATTAAACTCTAATTTTTAAATTAATTTACCAATGATTTTAATGTTTTAGTGGCAGTGGCATTCTCAGTAATTTCATCTCAATCCTCCACCCTTTATCGTCAAAAGTATAAACAAAGACAAAATGTGTTTTGGAGTGTTATGGTGTGAGCCTTTAACTACTCTTCTGTGAAGCAACCTGAAATTTACCAAAAATAGAAGTTTATTTTGGGGTGGTTTGAAAACTCTGAGCATTCTAAAAATGGAAAGTTTGGGTCCACCAACACCCTAAATAGGTCACGACAAGCTGTAACAAATCCCATGAGCAGGACAGGTTATGCAGGGGTTCAGGGTAACTCAAGATCAAACAACGAGAGGTAAAAGAAAAAAGTAATAATATTTTTTTTTACTTTAAAGATTCATGGAGAAACCTAATTTAAATCGAACAATAAATTAAATTAGTGGTCGATGTAGAAAAATATTTTTAATCAATCACCAAATTATTTTTTAATCAATCATCAAATCACATTTCTCTCACCGTCTAATATCTCCATACATTGATAGTTCACTGTTCACATATTGTATATTTCACTGTTCGATATCTCTCATATTATAGCAATCGGTCAAAACCTACCTCCTCCTTTTCTTTCATCGATTTTTACGATAAAATGATAGATTTTTTAACTGTGAGATCCGACGATGACAACGATAATAGATGATGATTGAATTGGTGGTCAAATGGGAGGAATTTAGGATTAAGGTTTGTTTTTTTTAATAAATTAAAGGTTTTGGGTTTTTTATTAAATTAAAGTTTTTAAATAGTGTCACAACCGAATTTTGAGTAAACAAAATAAAATAAATAACAGAAAATCAAAAATAATAAAAATAATAAGTTTTAAAATAGAGATAAGAGAGTTAGTGGGTGGAGAGATTTTAGGGAGTTTGAGTTTGTTGATGTTTGATTTGGATTAGGACTGTGAGTTTGAGTCCTTTAAAAGAGGGAGGAATCGATAGACTGAAAGAAAACCTGAATCGAAAAGGGGAAGAGATCAGAAGAGGCGGGCATTAGAACAATCAGGACTACCGACCAAAGCATCTCCAAAGGTAAATTCTAATTTGTTTTATCATGTTCTTTGTTTTTAAAGCTAACACTACACAAGAATGATAACATACATTAGAGATGTTTGAGATCCGGGTTCGTTTGGTTAGTTTAGGTGATGAATCCAGTAGTCAAAGGAGGTTTCAGTGCTTAAATCTTTAATTTTCGAGTTTTTAGGGTGTTTTCAAAGTGTTTTTAGGGTTTCCGATGAGCTCGTCGGCGCTAGAAATGATCATCGGAAGGAAAACGTGACGGCCAAAAGGTTCTGACGGTGGCCGAAAAACTCACCAGTGTGATGGTTGGCGGCGACGACGTGGATCTGTGCGGCGGAGGTTGCGGCGGTTTTGGGTTTGTTCTTAGTGTTCATCCTTGTTCATGATGAATAAAGATGAACACCAAACAAAAAGTGGTGTTTGATCCATTGTAGGGGGTGTGTCTCTGGGTTTAATGTGTTAGTGTAGAGAGAATCCTTAGGGTGAGTTAGTTCACCAAGTTAGAGAAGAAATATGATCTGACCGAGTCAACTCGAAAGGGAGGTTTTGTACTCCCTCAAAACGCTGCCGTTTTGGCAAGAGAGTCCGAACGGGTTGGATTCGGGTCAACCCGGATCCGCGTGTTTCTGAATGGAGGGAATAATTACCTCCTCGATCCCAAACTTTAAACCGCATTTTATTTTAGTCCCCAAACACCCTAATTAACCCTTAAAACTTTAAAATTCATTCAAATTAGCCCCTAATTGACCCCAAATTGAACCCTAAACTCAAAAATTAATCAACTTAGATGTTAATTAGGCCTTAATTTAATTTTAAGGCTTAGGAATAATTTAATTAGGTTCTTAGTTGAATTTAATTTAATTTCTAAGGTTGAATTTAAAATTATTTTAATCTAATTAAATCTAGTTTGATCCTAGATTGAACCCTAAACCAAATTTCTATCAAATTAGACTCTAATTAGGATTGATTTAAATTTTAAGCTTAGAAATAATTTGATTAAATCCTTAATTTAATTAAAGGTTCTAAGTTTTAGAATTAATTAAATTTAATTGAGTCTAATTCAACCTCTAAAATCGGATTTTTGTTAATTTAATTCATGTCTCTTTTGTTTATGCCATGTAAGTCCCTTTATATTCAATTTAATTTCCCTTGTTGTAATTTGAACTCCTATGTCTCTAATAAAAGTAACTTAGCCTTTTTTATATATTGTTTTATTTATTTATTTATGTTTTCATGTATATATTTACTTTGTTTGAATATTTTTAAAATCATGTAGTATATTTGTAGGGTGATATTCAATTCTCATTTAGTTAATTAATTTAGAGCCTTCTAGGATTAGTCGTTTTAATTAATTAAATAGGGAGATAATTTAGTAATGTTAGCATTTAAATCTTATACCTCGAATACACTAAATGGTCGGTGTTTTGACGTACCATGATGTTGGCCTAAAGAGTGTACCTTGGTATCGAATTGATGTGCGATCAAAACCTAAAAACCGACTCATTAATTTAGGTTTAGAATTAAATAAAATTGATTAGGCATGTAATTAGTGACATTAATAATATTATTAATTTTGTTAAGTAACAAAATGGTAGTGTCCTAGCATTCGGATGTTATCATATACTTGGTGAGATTAATAATTTAAATAGGATTTTAATACTTAATTAATGGAGCCTTTCTAGGTTATGACTTTAAATGAACAAGATAATAAATGAGCATGCATTTAAACCTTTTGAGGCGGAATTTATATTTCTTTAAATTCGGGTTAAGGTTTCCTTTCTAGAGGACGTCTTACTCAAGCTCGTGTTTAAAAGAAATATATTTTCTTATCCAAAAGGATATCCTCAATTCGAACGATATTTAGTTAACAATAAAGAATTAAATTAATATTCAAAATACCAAAATGCCACGTGTAATTAATAAGGTACCAATTTTGGGCGTTTGTAAGGGTCATCCTTACACGTAACTGACTCCCGAACCCAAATATTTTTAAATGAATCTCTGGTTTTTTTTATGGTGTCTGGCCTACCAAAGTGGCCGGTGACGATTCCAAGTCATTTTTAAAAATTAAATAATATACGTTTTTTAATAAAATATGGTTTTTCACAACTAAGAGCAATAAAACATGATTTTTCCTAAAATTATTCGCCAGGTTATTTTTTACGTTCCGGTTTTAAAACGGTCGCGATAAATAGAAATAAATAAAAATAGCAGAAATATATCACATATCGTGTTTTGATTCAATAAATAATTTTTAACAATTGTGATGGAGAAACTTATTTTAATAACGAAGTAAAATGTTACGTACCTATTTGACCCGAAAAAAGATTCAGATACCTAATTGAAAAAAGGTATGTATACTTTAGACACTTTGTGATTGTTAAGCCTATAAACTATTAAATTTATATTTATATTTTGATACACAATATGTATAAAATATTACACAATCTTTTTATTTAAACTATACAAATTAAAATCTAAATCTTTCGTACTAAACTTTAACCCTAACTCCAAAATTTTAATTATTATAGTTTAACTCTTAACTCTTAGATTTTAAATCTTAAACTAAATTTGACGTATCAAAAATTTTCTCGTAAACTAATATAATGGTAAAATTACATTTTACCCCTTCCCAAAATATGAAATGTATGAATTAAACCCTTTAGAAATCATAAGATTTAATTCAACATCAACTTTCCCATGTTTTTTTTTCCCTATTTGATTCCCTTCATCAGTTTATAACATGACCCCATGGTTTGGTTTTTTCAATGCTCTTGTTGGAATTCTTACCGAAAGGATGGGACTTTTTGTTGTTTAATAAGAAATATTTGTCCGAAATATATTTATAGAAACAAGGCTAATGGGGAATAGGTTGTCCAAAAGAGGAAAGGACTGGCCATTGGGCATTGGTCCCCCAAGGAGTTTTCTACACCATTATTCCATTGCTTGTCGTCATCAACATATCCCACTTACCTCGCCATAAACTGTACTTACGGGTGACGTAGTGAGTAAAATTCGACTCGATTTAAAAAATTAAAAAAAAATTCGATTCATGGTGGTTCTAACTAGTGTTCACTGTCAAACAACTATGTTCACCATGTTAACACACAACATCCACGTTATAACATCGTGTCGAAAATCATTATCTTTTAAATTATTTGAATTTGAATTATTACGCATCATAATTTAAATCTTTTAATATTATAGATGATCAAGATTTGAATCTTTAAACAAACGGATATATCCTCAGTTTCGTAATCCGAAGTTAGATTAAGATACCTAAATCCACAATCTACATCCATGTAAGTTCGAGTCCTCAAACTAATAAACGTGTTCTTCGATTCATAATCCGAAGTCAGATTCTGATACTTAAATCCATAATTCGTATCTAAAATATTCGATTTAGAAATGAAATAACAGAGTGAAGAAAAAATGAAGATGGGAACATGGTTTGTTACCTAAAATGGGAAGTGTAGCAGAATTGGTTTGAGGTCTTATTCAAACCTAATTAAGAACTGAGGTTTCACATGAAGCTTGCCAGTTGACAGATATTTAATTAGTTTTTGCATCATCATAATCATTAAATATTGTAAAAAGGTATAAACCCTTGATAATATCTTTCGGTTTTTAAAATTTTGTATTAATTAATTAATTAATTTAAATCGATCCATATCATAAACTTGATTTCAGTGATTGAGTCTTTCAATAAAATTATTTGTGTATACATCTCAAACTTAAAAATTATTTAAGTAAAATTAAATTACTTATCATTTCAACCGATCCTTATCGGTTAATTTTAGATTTTAATTATCTTATAGTATTAATTACCATTTTAATTTATGTTAGCATTATTAATATGATTATAAGGTAGTGTTTGCTTAATTTTAAATTTTTAATAAAAATTTATATATACTTTTTAGATAAAACTACACGAACTCGTATCTTATATTTTATAAATAAACTTATCAAGTTCGGATTTATTGAAAATAACAATATTCTCTTTTTTCTGGATTATTCTAGGTAAATATTTTATACATCATCAGTGTAAAAAGTTTGTACCCGTAAAACTCGGGTATCCAGCTAATCGGGTAACGGGTACCCGGTTCACAATTATTATTTTTTATTTTTTTATTTTAAAATTAAAAAATATATATTAAATATATAAATTTTATAATTTTATAATACATAACCAAATATAAAAATAAGTGATTTAGAGTTAATTTTAGAATATTTGGATGTATATAAACATTTGTATTTATTAAATTTTATTACTAAAATAACGTTACAAGTATTAATCTCGTTTTTCTTTCGATATTAGTAAATTAATAAAAATATATTTAGAAATCTTAAAACTTAAAAAAATATAACACAAACATAAAACTAATTTAGAGATTTAAATTTAATTTTATGTATAAATATTAAAAAAATCTAAAATAAAAATATAATTTAAAATTAAAAAATATATATAATAAAACTAGTCGGGTCGGGTATCCGAAAATTAAAAAATTTCGGTCCAAGCCCGGCCCACTAATTCTTGGGTCTGGTATTTTTTTCCAGAAATTACCCGTTATTTTTGTTTTGGATCATCGGATCGTCGGGTTGTCGGATCAATCGGGTCAGATAATTTTAAACACCCCTATCCATTAACACTAATAAAGATGATTCACAAAATGCAAAATATTCTGATTTCAACATGGAGCAAGAACTTGACTTGCTTACGGAGATGGGTTTAGTTGGACCGACTTGGTTGCAATCGTTTATCTTTTTATTAGTGTCTTTATTTTAAAATAGTGAAGTTAGAGTTTAGAGTTTAAGGTTAGAGTATGTGGTTAGAAAAAATTAGAATTATGATGTAATTTTTAAGACTTAGGGTTTAAGATATGATTTAGAGAATTTAATTTTAAAAAGAATTTTAAATTGGATTATAGAAGAAAGCATGATTAAGGGCCAAGAGATTTTTACTTCAAAGACTCACCGTACAAGATGGGTAGATAATGGCCTACGTTAAAAGTGATGATAGCGATGACAAAAAAAAGAATAAATGAATTGAGTTTAAGGTTTATATGTTACTGAAAAGATCAAACTATATTTAATTTTAATATATTAATTAAAAATTATAAATGAATATTAAAGTTTGTTAAATTTTTTATTTTTAAAATAATTTTAGTTATAATTTAAATCTGTAATTTTTTTAATCTTTACTAAAATAATTAATTATATTCAATAATATTTTATATTAATAGTATTCAATAATATTTTTTTTACCCGTAATAAATACATCAAGAAACACAAAAAATACATCAGCAACAACACAAGACCCCACCCAAAGGTACAGGGCAAAAGTTGAAAAAAGCTTCCGTTGCCGGGACTCTCGGGTGAGAGCCGAGTATCCTAACCAACTAGACTACAACGGAATCATGACAAAATTTCGTAATAAGACTATATGTTTAAGTTTAATCCTGATAGGCTGATGCTGAGCATCCTGCATCCATCCAACGTAAATCGAAACACACTTCTACATACATAACTCCTAATAGAATACTCCATGTTGAATTCGCCAAAGATGACCATAAATCTTCTTCATCATCATCTACAAGTTACACGAATACTTGGTAGCAGCATACGGGATCTTTCGGATCAATCACCAGACCGCGACCTATCCTGGTATACAGTCTCCATAATGTCTACGAACTCTTATCGTCCTAGACAGCAGAATTGATCTTGTCAGTGCCGAGATCAATCTTAATGTGCTTCTTTCTGAAGAACATGACCGACTGTCGACAGATAGTACAGTACGTAGATCTCATACAATGTTGCAACAGATTATCAACATTATATAAACAATGGCAACATGCAAACAGCACTGTTCTTAAGTACAAGGTGCTCAAAAATATAAACAAGCATTGTTTCAAACATTTATCTCAAATTTTGCTCTCAGGTCTGAGCCCGAGTACCATGCATGCATTGCAATTCAAAACACACATCTACATACATAGTTCATAATGAGATAATCTGGCATCAAATTTGCAAAGGATGGCCATATATCTTCATGGTTAACTTCAAGTGCCAAGAATATTCAGTAGCGGTACTTCGTAGAGTAATCTTTTGGAGCAATCACCAAACCACGACCTTTCCTTGCCCCACGGTATACAGTCTCGATAATGTCGATGAACTCCTGTTTGTCCTTGAGAGCCCAGTTGATCTTGTTGTTATTACCAGTGCCAAGATCAATCATAATGTGCTTGTTTCTGAAAAAGAACATAACTGTCGATGGATCGTACAGCTCATACATTGTGTTAAAATCAGGAACTTCTGTTATGTCTACAAGATAAATCACAGCAAAGTTCTTTATTGTCTCAGCAACTGAAGCAAGCACCTCATCCATCTGAAAATGAAAATTGTTGACCACATGTGTAAGTATAGCAATAACACTATTTTCATTGCAGAGGAAGCATTAATTTCATATTCAATAAATTCAGACAGAAAACTGACGTTCCCGGGCCAAGCGGCAAGCACAAAGAAAAACAAGACAGATTCAAGGAATGCAATAAAATATATTGAAGCCTGTGCATTGACAAAACCAAAGACACAACCTCAAATATAAGCAAAACAAGAACAAACCATAAATGCATTTAAACCCAGCCAAGTTCTGTCTTTCCTTTACACTTACTTGGAGAAGATTTCTTATATCCTACTCAGCTAAACACTTGAAAAGGATTCCATCTCTCAATTCGTCTTAAGCATTGGCTCAGGCCTCAGGGACAAGATGGAAGCTAGAAGTTCACAAGCCATGTTCACAAAATGGTTCATGTAGCATTGAAATTTACGACTAAGGTGTAATTCCATAAGGTACCGGAACCAGGTAAGAATACTAGACAGCAACCTAATTGACATCGGACATTCTACTAAACATAACTCTTAAAGGAAACTAGCTAACTAGCCACCTGCACACAAGTTCTTCAGACTTATAAAATAAAACCAGGCACCTTTTCTTTAGTTCTGTCAACTTAATGAACATTACAGAAGCAGACGATGTCAAGAACCAAGACCAAGCATTTTCAACCAAACAATATTTGTGACCGGACAAATAAAGCAAAGAAGCATGCTTGGTGAAGGATTGAAGGCAGTCTAAAAATAAAAAAAGGGTAAACATCACCATTGGTCACTAAATTATTCCAGTTTTCCTATTTGGTCACCAAACTACTATTTTTGGCAAAATAGTCACTAGTGTTACTTTCCCCCCCTAATTTGGTCACTCCCCGAGTCGCCGTTATAAAACTCAAGGATAACCAGGAAAGAGAGGATAATTTAGTGACCAAAATAGCAAATCAGCGATAAATTGATGACCAAAACAGGAAAAAGAAGTAAATGAGACCCATCAAACCTGTAAATAACTCAATTTCTAGTTGCTTAATTATTGGGTAAAAATAATCAGTTTTTCATTCCAACAGGGTATTGTCCTCAAATTTCAATCATACCCTTTATCAAATTCGATATAAGAAACTTCAAATCTACCATGAACATAGGAGTTACATATTGCTGTCCCTATTCTATGTCAAAATCTGAAATAAATTCTACGAACAACATAATCCAAGAAGGGAAGGAGTCAGGAGATAATTCCCATGGTCGATGTAAAATTAATAAAGCGATTGAAACAATAAAGAGAAAGGGGGAAACGATGAAAGGTACCTGCATGCACGTTTCGTCCCAATCGTGGCCGAATCGGATGACAACGAGACGCTCTTCCTCGGCGAGGATGGCCTGCTCTACAGCCCACCCTGAGTGCAGATGTGGTAGTAGATACGACATCGTTGAATTGTTTCCTTGAAGACGAAACTCCCTTCTTCGTTGAGGATGTAATCGATTTTGCTCACGAAAAAATTGGATACCAAACCCTAATTTTTTGGACCCTGGATGCTTTGAATTGTTGAGCAGTATATAGAGAGAGACTATGCGTTGGCCACGTGCAACGGCCACTGTAGGCCGGTGCCAAATCCATATCGAAACGCAACGTTTATCAAGGAAACACGAAGTAAACTGAATCGAACAAAATGGATCCGAATTTTAGTTGAATTGAAAATGAACTCAAATTGATTTTTAACCGACTTCACCCAAACCGAAAGCAACTCAAAATAAAAAAATAAAGATAAAAATTAAATAAGAAAAAAGATAGAATATGAATCATCTTACAATTCACCAAAAAAGACAAATACATATACTGTATAAAGTGATATATATAGTATAAAAATTAATTCAACCTGAAAACTTGATTAAAACTGGTCGATCTCTTGTTAATCCGATATTACCCTAACCTAAAAATTTGAACTAAACTAAAATTAATCTGAATTGAATTTAAATCCATAATAGTCAAAATTAAAATAATCCAAATTAAAATAACTTGAACCGAACCTGAACAGTTATCTCACGTGGATTTTTTTTTTAACTTTTTGATTTTTGTAATTCAAAGATTACTCAAAATCAAATTTATAATTTAATGTCGATCAGAATTAAAATGATCTTTATTAATTAGCACAAAGTTGTACTAACTTAATAAATCAACATGATTCGAAGAGATTAATCTTTTATTTAAACATCTAAATAAATCGACAAGAATCGAGAGACAGTCGTGACTCATAAACACAATAAAATATTAAAAATTTAAATTAATTTTAAACTTCGATATTGAATGACTAAATTCGACCTTACTCGTTTGATAATTTTATAAAATATTATTGCCATTTATTTTTAAAGTTTTATTATAGACAATTTTAAAAGGTTTTAATAAGATAAACAATAATATTATTATTAATGCACGTTTTATTTTATAATAGAATCTACTAAAATATAATTAATTAAATTCTCCAAATAATTCAAGATCGTTTAAGATATTTTTGGGTCTTATATAAAAATTAATATTATTTATTTATGATAGAATATAAATTTATAAATTATATTTAATGATAATTTCGATCCAATAACTTCTTAGTTTAACTTGGTGGTTAAATATTTATGATGGTATATTTTTATAATAATTTAAATATTTTTATGCAGTTCAATTTTTTTCTTGTTTGAGTTTCCTTAATTCATATTTATTTTTTTTCCTGAAATTAATAACAAATTATTATAAAATATAATAAATTTAAGATGCAACAGGATTTTCTTTACAAGATATTGTATGGGGAAATCATTTATTATATCTAATAAGATACTACACGCTTAAAAATAAATTCCGTTGTAGTCTAGTTGGTTAGGATACTCGGCTCTCACCCGAGAGACCCGGGTTCAAGTCTCGGCAACGGAATAGTATTTTTAATTTTCTTTTCTATTGTTTTTTACATCAATCCCAGTCCCACCGGCCACAGTCTTCTTCAGTCACGGCAAAATGAAAGATGATTAACTGTCATGCAAGGTTCCATCATCTTTCATTTTTCATCCAGAAAGCTCACAGGATTCGATATTCATCGGTACAAGTCCGATCGAGCTTCTGTCATCATCGTTTCTATCCAAGCATGTGGTTCCGTCTCTGAGTATTAAAGCCACTCCCTGAATTACAAAAAGTTGATAATGCATCCAATACAAATTTAGCATGATCCGGCGACAATCGAAGAGCATCGGGAACTTCACGACGGATTCAATCGTGATATTCCGCGACCAACGTGCGCTTGCGTAGAAAAGATACTAAACCCATTGCATCCATGATCCATGATAGTACTATAAGATTGTTGGTCAATCACATAATTAGTAGATGAAGAAGTGATATACTGCTCATACTTCCCTTCCAAGGCATCCGGTATCCGGATGATAATCGTCTGATCGAAATGTTCGATTTTGAATCAACCATAATGGATTGAGCATACAGAAACTCAAATGATGCAAAAACTACCATTTCCGTTTTCGATTTTTCGAACTTCTGGTGTCTTTTCTTTTCCGAATACTCCAAGTGGCCATTCAGGAGGTAACTGTCGAATGCAACCGAGTTTCGCAGTTGTAACAACATTGCTTTACCTATAAGAGCAAGAAACCGAGTGTCGCTCCCAAATCAGGAAACTGTACTCGATTCTCGGTCGCATCTACCGAGAGCTCAAGGAGTTCATCATTGTTATATGATTAACAGCACCAACAAAAGAATATAACTCTTTCTTACATTGGATAAGGCTACACACTTGAACACATCCCCTGCTTTTGAACACTAAAAAGATTATAATACATCCCAACACTAATTTTTCCGGATCCGAGGTTGATCGAATCGAAGAGCATTACTAACTTCACCTCGCCTTAGATTACGATCTTCAACATGCCGAGACATAGACTGATCAATCTTTACTGGAGAATGAATCAACTTGTGAGCATAATGGCATAGTAGTAAGTGAATCATAAAGAATGAAACAAAAAACTAAGTGTAAATTCAACAATCTATAAGTAGGACAGAGGCCGATTAGAAATATGAAAAAAAAAACATTTTCCGTTGCCGGGACTTGAACCCGGGTCTCTCGGGTGAGAGCCGAGTATCCTAACCAACTAGACTACAACGGAGATTGGAATACAGAGTCATGTAAATATTTAAATCTTATACATGAATTATATTCTAATTTAATAAAAAATATTCATTGTATCATTAATTTTAATATTATTAATCTAATAATATAATATTTAAAAGTATATATTTTTTGAAATAATATAAAACTTAGTAAAGTTTTATTAATTAAAAATTAGTAAAATATATAATTTTTACTAGATGAATCTATAATTGATGAGATAAATTGAATTATATAATTTAAAAAAAAACTCTTTTCAACGGATTTCATTCTTGCTCTTCAAATCTTCCGTTCCGTCCAAAAACACATTTCTACCCTGAAAAATCATGTCGTCCGACGGGATCGTCACCGGCGGCAACGTCGGCGATAATGCCGTCGGTGCAACCAATAAGCTTTTCTTCTGCTATCAATGCAACCGCACTGTGACGGTAACGATATCCCCTTCCTCTTCCAATCCTTCTTGTCCCATATGCCACGAAGGTTTCCTCGAAGAATACGAAAGTTCAAACCCTAATCAGGTCTCCGGCTTCCCCAATCCGAATCCGAACTCAAACCCGGTACCTGACCCGTTTTCTTCCTTGTTTCCGCTGCTTTTTCCTGCCGTTTCTTCATCTTCTTCATCGACAACAACTTCATCGTCCTCTGCTTCTGTTGACCCTAATAACCCTAACTTATCTGGACCGAACCGGTCAGGTAGACGTAACCCGTTCGCTTTTGATCCGTTTACCTTCATCCAAAATCATCTAAACGATCTGCGTTCGGGTGGGGCGCGCATAGAGTTCGTGATCCAGAACAATCCGTCCGAGCCGGGATTTCGGCTTCCAACGAACATCGGGGATTATTTTTTCGGACCAGGCCTTGAGCAATTGATCCAGCAGCTGGCCGAAAATGATCCAAACCGATATGGTACCCCAGCGGCATCCAAATCAGCTATTGAAGCGCTACCTTCGGTGAATATAACAAAGACTAATTCGAATTCGGAGTTCAATCAGTGTGCGGTTTGCATGGACGAATTCGAGGAAGGGACGGAAGCCAAGCAGATGCCCTGTAAGCATCTTTATCATAAGGATTGCATATTGCCGTGGCTGGAATTGCATAATTCTTGCCCTGTGTGTCGTCACGAGTTGCCTACTGATGATCCTGACTATGAAAGGAGATCTCACGGGGTGCAGGGAACTGGTGGTGGTGATAGTGAGCAGAGGTCTGATGGGGATAATCAGCCTGTTGAGAGGAGTTTTAGGATAGCACTGCCTTGGCCATATCAAGCCGGGGGACCTGGTCCAAGACCAAGACCAGGTGATAATACGGAGACCAGGCAAGAAGATTTGGATTGAGAATTGTGAGTATCTGTTTGCCTTTTGTAACAATTGTAAGCATTATCATGTCCCATTTATGTTGCTGTCTTGATAAACATGGGTTGCTAAATCTTTGGCTTTTAGTTCCATATATTGTGCTTCAATGGCAATGCAATAAATTCCCCAGCTAATATAGTGAACCTGGCCATCTGAGTTTTGGGTATTTTTTATTACATGCCTTTTTGACCATTGTTGGGTATTACAATGTCACACGAGAATGTGGAGAAAAAGAATATGAGAATGCATGCTAGGCATTAGACAATACTGAATTGTCATACATGTCATGAAGCTCTTTTAGAGCTTTAAGGCCTCACAGCATTTGGACAACAAATGAAACATGTAATTTATGCATGATGTCTTGCAAGTCCTTGACTGTCAAATGTCATGCTGAAAGGCTGTTTAGATTATTTCCTTGCATTTATTATTGATTGAATTGAAACTATGATTCCAGATGCCTTCAGAACCATCTTTTTCTTTATCAAATAGAGCTACAATTTGAGTTTACTAGCACTTCATTTTTGTAAGGTCACAGCGCATACATTTTTAGGTTTTTATACATATTTAATCCCTATCTTAACATTTTGAGGGAAAGGAGAAGAAGTCTGAACTTTCTTAAGCATCATTTCCAAAATCCACATTGTTGCTTAGATTTTGATATGAAAATTATAAATTACAATGATAATGGAAGGAAATCCATTGATCATTTTGATTTAACTTTTCACAAAGATACGCCTGCTAACTACATTTGGTTTCTAGCAATTTTACTTTTCTATTGGTTTTAATGATTTTCTATGGACAGTTGCCACATTGATTTTGGAGGCCATTATATTTGGCTTGTTCCTTAACTTAATACGACATTCAGTAACAGTGCTATGTCACTAAATTCTTTCCGTAAGGCTTCCTTCAAATCTGAGTCACAATCTTGTCATATCTCCTTCAACTTGTCAAGTTTATTATGCTTCGAAACAATCAAAGTGGGCTTCACAATTTCTGATACATGATTCTCTGATAAGTTGTTTCCTTTCTCCATTTGTATGCGTTCAGGTTACCCCGTACTGTTGTAAACAGAACCTCTCATCCATGTAACATCCCGGTCTCTGGGTGTTATCTTCTTTGAATTGTTGTGTACCAATTTCTGGGCGTTATGGGGTGCTAATCCTTCCCGAAACGTAACCAACTCCCGAACCTAATTTTCTTTGGTTTTGTTTTTTGATGTTCGATCCACCTCTTTGAACGGTCGATGACGACTCCAACCAACCAACTAATTTTCAAATTTCAACGGTATTCTAATAGGAGTGACATCCTGTTTTTCAGGTGTCATCTTCGGATATTGAATTTTTAAATCTCACCAAACCTTCGATACTTTTTTAAATTTTCAAAAAAAAATTTCACTACAGCTTCATGTGACATGGTGATAAAACATCCACTTTCGGAGTTCGGGTGTGAGAGTTGTGTGTAAACATGGAGAATTGAGATGAATGTTTTGGCATGTGCATCTGAAAATTTAACAGCTTTGTTTGTCCATGACCAGCTACATTTAATCTTTCACCATTGTTGTATAGCTTCTGTGATCCCTAATTATTATTTTCTTCCCTTTATATCAGCAAACTATTATTGCCCGAAAACAAAGCCGCTGCTCCGAGGCATTGTGAAGTAAATCTAGAAGTGTAAATGTTTTAAAGCATGTTTCAATTTCTTGCTATGATGTTTACTATCACTTTCTCTTGAACCTGCCTTAACTTTTGTTGTGTTTGATTTGGTTTCGGTTCTTGTTGAATTCCGAGTAAAGGTGGTCGGTTCGATAACAAGAAAACGATACGGGATATAGAGAGATCTAAAGGGAAAAGTAAGCCATTGATGTGTTAATCCTTTCATTGAGTTTTAGTTCAGTTGATATCGTTCTTCGTGTAGTAATTTGGCAATCCAAATTATGTATTCGAATCTGTTTAAAATGTTTTAGAAGTGTTATGAGTAGTTTAGTATAGGATCAATAAGCTTTTGATTTTGGAATGTTTCCTATTACAAGGATGAGGAAAAGGAAAAGATGTTATTAATTGATGTGCTGCCAATGCCAAATCTCATGGTCCCTTTGCCCCCAAACCAAGTGGACCCTGCTCAACTTGGTTCACATGTTGGATACTTTTCTGGGTTCAGTTTTGTTCCCCATTCACGTCAACTTATGTGAAGTAATATTTTTTTAAAATAAATGCTTCATATTTAGTAAAATACAATTATTTTAAGATTTTTTAATTTGATAAAATAATATTTCATGTAATATTAAATGATAAAAATACGGCGCTGAGGTTTTTTTATTAACCTTAAATCTTAAATTCTAATTATAAATCTTAAATTTAAATCATAGCCTCTAAATTTTAAGTACACAATTTGGTATAAAGATAATTTTAACCCTTAACGTTTATGATTTTTTTTCATTTTATTTTTTATTTTTATTTTTAGGATAAATTTAGCTCTTAACCTATATCTTCTTGATAAATACCTTATTTTTTAACTAACATAATGATTATATAGTTAAAAAATTAACAATAATGATATTTTATATATACGTAGAATGATATTTAAGATTTGAGAATGCTTAGTAGCCTTTTATTTTAGATTTAATTAATTTTTAATATTTTATTTGAATTTTAATTGTTTTACATATTTTTTAAAATAAAATTATATTTTACATGTATATATTTGTCATTATCGTAAAAATTTAATGATAATGACATGTTATATATATATAGAATGAGGCTAGATGTCATGTTATTTAAAATATATTATCACATATATATGTCATGTCAAAATATCGTTAACGGTCTAATCATTATGTTAGTTAAAAAAATAAATTATTTGTCAAGAAAACATAAGTTAAGGGTTAAATTTATCAAAAAAAAAAAGAATGAAAGTTAAAATGATAAAAATTATAAATGTTAAGGTTTAAAATTATCTTTATGTCTACATAATTCTAGACTCATAATCCGGGTTAAACAGATCTATAAATTCTGAAATATAGTCATTATAATATTAATGTCTTTAGAGTTATTTTACTTGTTCAAATAATCAAACAATTATCATTAAATTTTATCAAATACTTTTATACAATCAACTAATATAATCCACTAAATAAATCAATTATATTATCTATTATCAACTGATATAATTCGTTAATCGCTAAACATAATTATAGTGGAAATAATACTAATGGAGAAATTATATCACAGGTAAGTCCTATCACGTCATTCATGGGGCCAACCAATAAAAACCATTCATCTCATCATTTTTTTTCATGTCATATTTTTCTAAATGAATATTTACTCATATTTACTGTTAATTCATTTTAAAAATAATTTTTTCAATTGAAGATTCATTTGAAAAAAAATATGATACGAAAAAACTGATGAAATAGGTGATTTTCAGTAGTTGATCTCATGGACACGTGATGAGACTTACCCATGATATAATTTCTCTAATGGGAGAGTTTGGTATCCTTGTAACTTAATTCACCCCAAATGACATCCTTTCCGCCGAGATTCGTTCCTTGCCAAGTTTTTTAGCTTCGCTTAACTACTTTTGTTTGTCTTCCTCTTCTCCTTTAAAGTGTGGTCCATAAAGCTCATCATGTCACCTACACAGAGAAATGAAAACAATTTTTCTTCCTTGTGGTGGGAGCAAGTACGGATCTCTATGGACTAAAATCTCAAGGGAGTGGATTTTCCTAACCCTAAATAAAGTCTAACATGCTTATCTAAAATACTAAATTATATATTTATCAATTTAAGCATTATAATTTTAAAAGTATGAGATTTTATATCGATTTCTTTTTTAATTAAGTAGATAGATAATTGTATTCTCAAGATTAATGTTAAAAATTAAATTTATATAAGATGAGATAATATGAATATCTTTGTCTGCTTGATCACTAAATAAATCTCTTATTTTATCTATATTTAATCATTACATTAGACTGATAAACATTGATTCGGATTTTATATGATATATATCTAATTATGTGATCATTTGAGTGTGAAAAGTTAAAAAAAAATACTTTTTAGAACTCGAAGGAAAAAATGGTTCTGATTAGGTGTGTTCATTATCGGATATCCAGTTATCGGGTACCCGAAAAATCAGGTACGCAGTTCTTGGCCTAATTATTCTCGGGTTGGGTATTCGGTTCAGTCGAATAATTTTTTTAGGAATTACCAGTTATTTTTATTTCGGATAGTCAGATCGAGTCAACCGAGTCGGATAATTTTGAACACCCTAAGTTCTAATGGAAAAGAGTGATATAATCCATCTAAGTGATCCAAATTTTGGCAATTTAGTATATAAATATGTGAAAGTTTATTCATGTTTAAAATCCGACACTAATACTATCTTGTGTTTGAATAGAATTATAAAAAGGATAAATTACGTAAATCACTATCTGTAGCGACCTTTTTTTTTGAAAAATTGAAAATAATCGTTTTGAAAACGTTTTTTGGCGGGGTTTTGAAAATTCAGTATCTCGAAAGATGACACCTGAAGAACAGGATGTCACTTCTATGAGAATACCGTTAAAATTTGAAAATTGATGGGTTGGAGTCTCCATCTGTCACTTTGGTAGACCGAATACCATTAAAAATAACTAGAGATTCAAAACATTTGGGTTTGGGAGTTGGTTACGTGTGGGGAAGGATTAGCACCACCACAACACCCAGAAATTGGTACCTAAAGGTTCGCATCATAATTTTTAAGAAAATATAAAATTCGAATTAATATAATTTTTAATTTTAAAATGCGGATTTAAAACCTAAGATCCACGATAATTCAAAGAAGATAACACCCGAAGACCGGGATGCTACTCCTAACAGAATATATCGGGATAATAAGGTCTCACAAAACACGTATGATAAAATAACAAAAAAAAGTAATATACGATTAAAGTGATAAAAACATAATAAAAATATAAACAATATTATAAAATTAGTAAAACTATAATAATAATAATAATAATAATAATAATAATAATAATAAACAAGAAGTAGCGTTCAATCTGTACGAAAACAGAAATATGGGGTTAGTATAGTAAAAACTAGACCTGACAAACTTGATCCGAGAATCGAAAACCAAACTGATTTACCCGAACTGAAACCCGAACCGAAACCGAAACTGATGATTTAGTGTGACCCGAAACTCGAACCAAAATCGAAACCGAAACCGATCCGAATTCTAGAAGAACCGATATAGACCCATAACTGATTTGACTCGTAACCGATTTGACCCGAACCGAAAGCAACCCAAACCAAAACAACCTGAAATTAACTTGCTCAAAACTGACCTAAACCGAACATCAATTCGATTTTAACCCGATAATTGAGTCAAAGTGAATGAATAATATATTTTTACTATTGTTTATTTTTTAACAATATGATAAATAATTAAATAATATATATTTTATTATCTTTTTGTATTATGATAATACTAATTAATCACTACATCTGATAATAATTTAATTTTTAATATTATATTTCCTTCTTTGAAAATCAATTTATTTTTTGTTAAAATTTGGGGTGTTATAAAAATGACCAAAATGTTATTAATGAATCCATATATTTACAAAAATGACATTATCCCTTAAATTATAAATACTGACTTTACTCGAATAAAAACTAAGGCAAAAATTTTCAAAACAATTCCAATATAAAATAAAAAATATATATTTTACAAGAATATATGATTAATTTTATATATAATATAGACGATTACATTTATACTTAATCTAACTCAAACCAAATTAAACCGAAAATTCAAAGATTGACCCGATTCGAACCGATCCGAATGACCCGACATGGACTCGACCCGAAAACATCCATCCGATATTGACCCGACCCAAAAATAATCAATCCGATATTGACCCGAATCACCGATCCGATATCCGAATCGAACTGAATTAAAACCGAAACCAAAACCAGAACTGATCTGAACCGAATTAAACTGAATGCAAACAAACCCAAAATGAACCAAACTGAAATAATCCGAACCGAAACCGAACCGAATGACCCTTTTGCCACCTCTAGTAAAAACAAGGACTGAAATTAAAAAAACAAAAATTACAGGACTAAAATGGAGAAAAACAGTGACTAGAGTGTAAGAATATACAAACTAGAGAACCACTACGCGAAAGAATATGAAACGCAGGGACTATGTGAGCGATTTCCACATTTCTTTGGGTTGCTGCGTGGGTCGAGTCCTGGATCGGGTTTGATCCATGGGTCAGAGGTTAAAACGGTGTAGTTTTGGACTTGGCCAAAACGACGTAGTATTGAGTGCTTTATATATACCACTTTTAACCCAGAAAAATCATTTAATCATTCAACTCATAAAAAAATATATAAATTCTCTCAACTCTCTACACTCTCTCTTCTGCCGATCACCATGGAGTTGTCAACCACCTTTGCCGCCACTATGAGTCATTGTCGACCACCGTGCCGGCCGCTGTCGCCGATGATGAAAGATGGAAAGGTCCCACCTTTCCGACTCTATTAGATGTGGGGATCTCAGATTTGACCTCAGATTTTTGAGAAGATCAACGGATAAGCCTAGATCTACAAAAAGATAAGTGTTTGAAACCCTTTTTTTATATTTTCTTTTGCTATTTTCTCGATTTCTCTGTTTTTTTTTTGAATATGGTGATGTTTTTTTTGTTATAGATTTGCTTCGAATTCCTTTTTTTGATTCAAATCTCTTGTTTTTTTTCATTGATTCGTAACCCTCATTACATCCGATTTCATGGGGTTTTATACCCATATTTTTACATATAAAATATTACAAAAGATCTCTGATTTCTTTACAGATCTAATCCATGTCTTTTTCTTTAATTTTGCAGACTGAAGGGACGTTGGGCGGTGGCCGACGATCGATCCATTGAACAAGTGACGCGTGGCAGTAGAGGCAAGACAAAAGGGTGGCTAGAGGTGGCTAGGTTAAAGGGAAATGGTTATCATGTTTTAGAGTTTATTATTTTTATCAGATTAGGATTTTTAAATTTGGATAGGTTCATTGTTTGGGTCTGTTGGGCTTAATATTTGGGCTACGGGTCTGAAATGGGTTATCACAACTGCCCCTCTTTGCTCATTATTGTGTAACAACAACAGAGCAAAAATAAAGAATAACCCATTTCACCTGGTATGGTTTCAGGGTTCATCTTGGTAAGGCAAGGGTTCTTCTTTGGTGAGGTTGAGGTTTTTTTTGGTAAGGTTGGGGGTTCTTCTTGGCCACCGCTTTTTCTGCTGGAGCTTTAACTTGATCTACTCCATCGCCCTTGTTGACAAAATCTTCAAGATGATGCTCCGTTGAGGAAAACGAAAGTTGAGGTTGATCTGTTGGAGGAGCCAAATTGAGCTTGTCTTGCCACGACACTAACGACGCTGCAATACCTAAAGAAAACTTGACCTAGCTATAACATCGACAAATGGGCAAAGTGCGCAAAACTTGATCCAGCTGCATCTGATGAAGAAGTACGATCTGACACATATATTTTTTTTCTTTTCTTTTTTTCTTTTTTCATTTTCTTTTTTCTTTTTTCGATTTTTTGCTTTTTCTAGAAAATATATTATATCTGTAAATACAAAATTTGGTCAAGTTGCACCATCAACAGTAAAACAAGACCAGTTAAAACATGATATGCTTACACCATCAATGGCAAAATGACATTGAACTCTGATCGAAGAGGCAAGACTTGAAGTGTAAGGTTGGATCTTATCCACACCATCAATGGAGGGGTAGATAAAATTTCAGCAACTTGGATCCTACTTCGCTATCAACGGAGAAGTAGGATTGAACTTCAGTAATTTAGATTTGGCCACACCATCAACGGGGACAAGATCAAATTTCAATAATTTGGATCCTATTACGCCATCAATGGAGAAACAGGATCGGATTGGATCTATCTACTCCATCAACAGAGGTGTAAGATCAAGTCTGTATCATACTACGCTATCAACGGAGAAGCATGATTGAATGAGATCTGGCCACACCATCAACGTGGATGAGATCAAGTTTGTGATTTGGATCCTACTACGCCATCAACGGAGAAGTAAGACTGAGTTGGATTTATCCATTCCATCAACGGAGGGGTAAGATCAAGTCTGGATCATACTGTGCCATCAACGACAAAACATGATTGGTTTAGATCTGGCCACACCATCAACGGGGATGAGATCAAATCTGTAATTTGGATCCTACTACGCCATCAACGGAGAAGCAGGATTGAGTTGGATCTATCCACTCTATCAACAGAGGGGTAAGATCAAGTCTGGATCATACTGCACCATCAACGGTAAAGCATGATTGAATGAGATCTGGTCGCACCATCAATGGGGACGAGATCAAGTTTGTGATTTGGATCTTACTGCGCCATCAACGGAGAAGCAGGACTGAGTTGGATCTATCCACTCCATCAGCGGAAGGGTAAGATAAAGTCTAGATCATATTGTGCCATCAACGGTAAAGCATGATTGGGTTGGACACCATCAACGGGGACGAGATCAAAGCCTAAAATATTTGAATATACGATTTGAATGTGTCTTCAATTGATATCTTGTATCTTCTTTATATTTTTCCCAAATGCACAGGGATCAATGGATTTGATGTCTCTTTACCGATAGCCGTTTGCTCCGGGCTAGCTGTACCATTACCCTGGGTACAATCAGTTTGTACCAATCATAAGATTGGATTTTTCAAAGGATTTATCTTCTTTAGACCATTCGCGAAAATAAATTTTTGAAGGATATTTGAATTGTCCAATGTCTTGTTTCTGCATGTCTTTGTTGTTTTTCATTTCATTTTTCATTTTTCTGTATTTTTATTTTTTTCATTTATTCATTTGCATTTTTCATCATTCATCATTTTTTTTCACTTTTTTCATTTTTTTGCATTTCATTCATCATTATTTTTTTCATTTTTTTCAAAACAACTTTGATTCACATGTACTATCAGTATAAATATGGAAAAGTGAAATTCGCATCAAAGCTTGATCCGCAACATAGTTGTCAGAGGAGCATGATTCTATCAAAATTGATTCCCCACCACTAACGGAGGTGACATTGAAAAAAAGTTGTTTTTGATACTCCATGATGGATAGTCATGACCTGAAAGCAAAATAAAATGTTAGTTAGTAATAGTTCAAAATTTTGGAGTCATTAAATGAAAAATTTGTGTTATTTTAGTCTTCTCGGGGCCAAAGGTTGGTCATCATGTTGTTGCCCCCTGATTAAGGTCTTTCGGTCTCTTCTATGGACTTGTTTATATGTACAAGCAAAAATATGTGCATCATGAATGCTCAATGTATGTCAAGTCTGAATGCATGATGTCTAAATGCAAAATATCTGAATGCATGAATGACATGATTTTTCTGTTTAAAGGATGCCCCTGACTCCACTGGTCATAATGGGTTAGATCTTTCATGTGCAATGATGCTCGAACTTCTTTGATTTGACCATCTTTATTGGAATCTCTTTCCTAGATGGATGCATGATGTGAGCCTAATCTAAAGGCATGGTGTTTTTAATGTATGCATGAACCTAGATGCAAAATGATTTCAATGTATGCATGTATGTGACATGATATTTTTTTTGTCTCAAAAGGGATGCCCCAAATTATGTTGGTCTAAGCAATGATCGGTCTAATGATGCCCAAATCTTCCCTAAGCCTAAAAAGAAGAAAAATGTTAGTTCATATTAAAATAATTGAATAAATAAAATAAAATTTAAACAGATAAGAAATTGTACATAAACAACATATAAAGGCACCTAAGCCTAAAAAGGTTATCGCTGAATGGACAAAGTTTCGCATGGTTCTACGGCTCACTATATGCGGTTTGGTTCTAGAGTATCGGTACCCGAACTATCGCTAGGATATTGATTCGGGAGAATATGATTCTTATTTATACGGAAGTGAGAACCCCAAGAAATATAGGAACCAAAATTCCAGAAATGAATTACAACACAATACGGAGGTGAAAACCCCACGAAGCGAAGTAATCATTCCCACTTACGGGTTCTTAATCTAATATGATGAAAATTAAAAATCAATTTAATTTGAATTTTTTATTTTCTTAAAAATTATGATGCGAACCAGACTAAGGCCTAACTCCTTAAAAACGTCCCCAGTGGAGTCGCCATTTGTAGCGACCTTTTTTTTGAAAAATTGAAAATAATCGTTTTGAAAACGTTTTTTGGCGGGGTTTTGAAAATTCAATATCTCGAAAGATGACACCTGAAAATTCACTTCTATGAGAATACCGTTAAAATTTAAAAATTGATGGGTTGGAGTCGCCACCGATCACTTTGGTAGACCGAACACCATTAAAAATAACCAGAGATTCAAAACGTTTGGGTTCGGGAGTTGGTTACGTATGGGGAAGGATTAGCACCACCACAATGCCCAGAAATTGGTACCTAAAGGTTCGCATCATAATTTTTAAGAAAATATAAAATTCGAATTAATTTAATTTTTAATTTTAAAATGCAGATTTAAAACCTAAAATCCACGATAATTCAAAGAAGATAACACCCGGAGACTGGGATGCTACTCCCAGCAAAATATATCGGGATAATAAAGTCTCACAAAACACGTACAATAAAATAACAAAAAAAAAGTAACGTACGATTAAAGTGATAAAAACATAATAAAAATATGAACAATATTATAAAATTAGTAAAAATAATAATAATAATAATAATAATAATAATAATTATAATAATAATAATAATAATAATAATAATAATAATAATAATAATAATAATAATAATAATAATAATAATAATAATAAACAAGAAGTAGGGTTCAATCTGCAAGAACACAAAAATATGAGGTTAGTATAGTAAAAATAAGGACTGAAATTAAAAAAACAGAAATTACGGGACTAAAATGGAGCAAAACAGTGACTAGAGTGTAAGAATATACAAACTGGAGAACCACAACGTGAGAGAATATGAAACGCAGGGACTATGGGAGCGATTTTCCTATTTTTGCGGGTTGATGCGCGAGTCGGGTCCTGGATCGGGTTTGATCCATGGGTCAAAGCTTAAAATGGTATAGTTTTGGACTTGGCCAAAACGACGTAGTATTGAGTGCTTCATATATAACACTTTTAACCAAAAAAAAATCATTTAATCATTCAACTCTTAAAAAAATATATAAATCCTCTCAACTCTCTACACTTTCCCTTCTGCTGGTCACCATGGAGTTGCCAGCCGCCTTTGCCGCCACCGTCGGTCATCGCCAACCACCGTACCGACCGCCGTCGCCGGCGACAGAAGATAAAAAGGTCCCACCTTTTCGACTCTATTCAACATGGGGATCTCAGATTTAGCCTCGAATTTTTGAGAAGATCAACGGATAAGCCTAGATCTACAAAAAGATAAGTGTTCGAAACCTTTTTTTTATATTTTCTTTTGCTATTTTCTCGATCTCTCTGTTTTTTTGAATATGGTGATGTTTTTTTGTTATAGATTTGCTTCAAATTCCTTTTTTTGATTCAAATCTTCTGTTTTTTTCATTGATTCGTAACCCTCATTACATCCGATTTCATGGGGTTTTATACCCATATTTTTACATATAAAATATTATAAAAGATCTCTGATTTCTTTACAGATCTAATCCATGTCTTTTTCTTTAATTTTGCAGACAGAAAAGACGTTGGGCGGTGGTTGAAGGCGGTGGGTAGTGGCTGACGATTGATCCATTGAACAAGTGACGCGTGGCAGTAGAGGCAAGGTAAAAAGGGTGGCTAGCGGCGGCTAGATTAAAGGGAGATGGTTATCATATTTTAGGGTTTATTATTTTTATCAGATTAGGGTTTTTAAATTTGGATTGAGTCATTGTTTGGGTCTGTTGGGCTTAATATTTGGGCTAGGAGTCTGAAATGGGTTATCACACTATCTAACTTTACTTTCAAACCTATTTTGGTCACTAATGATTAAAAAGTGTTTAAAAAATAGTTTTTAAAACCCACATCATAATACTATCAAAAAATTAACAAAAGAGTAAACAAAACTATTCAATGCTTCAACTTTAGTGAGCAAATTAAACGTTTTAAAATTTCACTAAACAAATTAAATTTAAGAATAAAATTTATTGATAATTTACGTAATTTATCCTTATAAAAATTTATTTTTAAAATTTAATGACATTATTTTTTTATCGTGTCAGTTTCATACCGATGCTCCAATCGTTCTATAAATACTCTATGTTAGATTTAAGCAAATTTTCAATACCCAACTTGATAATAAGACTTGATTCATATGGTATTGATAATTTAAAAACTTGTTTCGTATATTTTAAAATTTAAAGATAAATTTAATATATAAACTATAATTTGAGGACTTCCTATGAAATTAACCCTTTTATAGATACACAAAATTAAGGGCTTTTATCAAATGTGTACCTATTTTTTGGTATGTACTCGAATATTTAAATTAGGTATCCGTTATTGTATATTCGCAAAACTCAAGTATCTAAATAATTTCGAATAATGTTTTTTTTTTTCTAATTATATATTAAACATATAAATTTTATAATATATGATCATACATAAAAATTAGTGATTTAGAGTTAATTTTAAAATATTTGAATATATATTTATTATAGTTTATTATTAAAAAAATTAAAAAAATAATTTTTTGATAATAATAAATTAATAAAAATATATTTAAAAATTTTAAAACTAAAAAAATATAAAATACAAATATAGAATTATTTATATTTAATTTTAGGTATTAATATTAAAGAATTTAAAATAAAAACATAATTTAAAATTAATATATATATTAAATATTATCTGATCGAGTCGGGTATTTGATAATTAGAAAAATTAATATAAGTCCGATTCAATTATTCGGTCAAATATTTGATTTGATTCATTTTATTTTTTAAAATTTTTTCATATTTTTCTTTTAAAATGTCGAATATCGAATCGGATTAATGCACTAAACCTGTTCATTTCTTTTTCAAAATCTTATATACTTTGATTATTGTTTGATCTTTCAAAATAAATAGTATTTCTTCTACTAATCGATAATGAACCCAGCGGTAATGCAGCCGAGAAAATCTTTTTAGTTTGACAAAAACTAGGGAAATTGAATTCTGTAGCAGTTTCTCGTCCCGCCCATGTCAAATTCCGATTATGTTGCTGCAAACGGAGCCATTACGGACCCCAAGGCGCGACAAGCGCCGGCAAACGGTTCACTCGCCGTAAAAAAGCCTCCGACCAAAGACCGTCATAGCAAAGTGGACGGTCGTGGGCGAAGAATCAGGATGCCGATCATTTGCGCGGCCCGTGTTTTCCAGTTGACTCGTGAGTTGGGTCACAAATCCGACGGTCAGACCATCGAGTGGCTGTTACGCCAAGCTGAACCTTCCATAATAGCCGCCACTGGTACCGGGACGATTCCCGCCAATTCTCCACCATGTCGGCTTCCGTCCGCGGTCGAGGTAATTCCACTTCCCTACCGTCGTCGACGACGACGTCTTTGGATTTGAACCATAAATCTTTACTAAGTCCCACTGGTTTTATACTTGGGAAACGGGTCCGGTTCGACGATGGTAACGCCGGGAAAGACGATCCCAGAGTCATCACGATGGGACCAGATATGGGGTCCATTTTGGGACATGCGGGTGGATTCTGGGCTCTTCCAACAAGGCCAGACTATGGTCAACAAGTGTGGAGCTTCGCGCCGCCTCCACCAGAGATGGTTTTTCATACTGCTAATGCAGCCGCTCCAGAATCTGCTCAGCCACCTACTGCTGCCGCGTTATTCGTTCAACAACAGCAAGCAATAGGAGAAGCGTCGGCGTCGAGGGTTGAAAATAATTATCTTCCCGGTCATCTGAATTTGTTAGCATCGTTGTCGAGTACACCAGGAGGTTCGGGTCGGAGTGTCAAGGAGGATCCGAATTGAATTTGGGTGAACCACTTCACCCTTGTCGTTTGCCAGTGTGGTGTGTATATATATATATTATAGAATCTATGAATATTTGTTATATAGTTGCTGTTTCAAGCATGTTGATGTGGAAGTTGAGTTTTTGTTGGAGACTAGAGAATTAGGGTTTTGAATGGAAGATGCCATGGATTCAAAGTAGGCTTTTTGCTTAGCAATTCCACCTCACGAATAAGGTTTAGTAGGATTTTGAGGGTTCATGTCACAGGAGAGGTGAATCAAGAATTAGGGCTTTGATGATTTGGGGATTTCCAGAATTGGGGATTTCTTTTTTGTGATTTGTCATTGTTTGTTGTTGAGAAAATAGAGTGTTTGTTTTTTTCTTTTCGATTTTAGCTACATTGATTACAGTAGTATCTGCTCTAGAATATATACTCTTAATAATTAGACATTGATCGTTTAATCACTGTATTGACGGTACTGTGCTCGAATCTGTGTCCTCTAAGAACAACAACTGTTCCGTCAACTGACTAAATAGTTCGTGCAAATAGAGTGTTGTTTCACTCTGAGTTTGTGCAAAGAATTGTTGGTTTGTTTCTGATTTTTCATGTTGGAATAACTAATAAGGTTTGTACACTTGAATGTGAACTTTGAAGTATTAGTTTCTTCCATTATTCATGATTTAGCAATGTGAGTTGCATCTTAAAGTCTTGGATTGTTGTGCTTGGTTCATGCATAATCGGGGTCTGAAACTTCGAGTTCGAGACTCGTACTTTGTTATAGCTTAGCATTTAAAATCCAGTCATGGTGGATGTGAGTTGAACCTTAACCTTGTTGCTTGTGGTTGATTAGCCAGAATTCAGATTTGTAACTGTGTTAGTTTCTTTGCTGCACTCTGCTGTATCTTAGCATTGAACTCTAGCACTGATGAGTGAGTTGAATCTTAGACCTTGTCGATTGTGTCCGAGTTAAGCAGGATTGCAACCTATATCGATCTCGTTTCCGTAATTTTCGATATCTCAACTACATTTTGTTTTTGTTCATTCCTAACTGGATCATCAGTCATGAATGTCATCTTCGCAGATCGGAGCCGCCTTAAGTAACTCCATTGGGCTGGATCTTTTCTTGCTTGGTTCTGCAACTGCCAGAACATACAAGTTTGATGACTCTGTAATATTCAGACATGATTGATGATAAAAAAAAAACTTTAAAAAAACTTGCCCCCATGCAGGATCGAATTACAGACCTTCAGTTTACAAGACTGACGCTCTACCACTGAGCTATAGGGGCTTTCACGGCGCAGTTCGTTACAAAACGTTATTTTACTTTTATTCATATTTTCTAAGCAGCTTTAGCGTGGCAGAAAGTAAGTGGAGAAAGCAAACGTTTGTAATATTCAGTCGGATTCTTCATGGATTAATTTTTTGCATTGCTTTTTTAAACCGATTCTAAAGGGTTAAAAGTTAATTGAAGATTAAAAGTAAAAAAAAATAAAATAATTTTTTGGGTTAAAATAATTTTTCTATTTAATTTAAAAAGTGATTTTAAAAATTGAAATTTTTAGTTTCTAGATTTTTAAAAAATAATTTTAAATAAAGTTATTCATATATCATCATTTATATTATTAATTTTTTTATATTTAAAAAATATTTAAAATAAATATTTTATCTAATTAAAAGTATTTTTTTATCAGTAATAACAAACACTCGTATTTTAAATCAAATAATCTAAAAATACTTTTTTAATATTAATTTTCTATTGTTTTTCAATTGCATCATCTTCGTTGTTGGTAAATTTGTATCAGTCAGCCGAGTTGTCTAAAGCATCAGAGCCTGTTGATGTTTTATACAGATGGCATTTGCCAGAGCCATCTACCTTTGATGTTTCTGGTAATTCTGATTGTTCATCAGTAGTCTCGAACGGTTGTCGTATTGATAGGCTGGTTAGGATCGAAGCAGAAACATCTCAAGAGATATGCATAGTGGTATATGTCACGGGGTTAGATTCGACTAGCGGGATCGTGTAACTAAGTCAGCTTGAAAATTCAAGCAAAAGACTTGGATGAGCAGCAGAAATAATTGCAAGGAAGAAAGATGAGAGGAAAAATGTTGCTATCTTGTATTACTCAAGAGAAAGTGAAAATGTGAATCTTGTCACGGGGTTAGAGTTTTGGTGCAGGGACATCCACCCATGCGGCACCTCAGGTCTCTCGCATATCCGAGGTTAAGCCTTTACCATCTCCGATACTCACTGGTTTTGCCCTCCCATGGATTCATCAGTGTTGATTTCTAGCTCTCAAAGTTTATAAATTTGAGACTAAAACGAGAGAGAAAATGAAAGAAAGATAGAAAACATTTTCAGTGCTGGAAATTGGTTCATCGTATTGCAACATAAAACATTTACATTATATCTAGCAAATTTCTACCAAGCACAACTACTACAAGTCTTTTCTATCAACTTGCTACTTAAGTGACTTACACACAAAAGATTTTCAGCCAAATCAATCAACAAACACTGACATATCAGTGTACAAAATAAACATGCTAATCTAAACAAAATAAAGTAAAAGATATCAGCAGAGTAGTCACTTAGCTCAACACTCCTCCTTGGCTACTTTGCTGTGAATACCGATTTGCATCATTAAATCTTCAAATCTGATCTTGCTAAGAGGCTTAGTAAGAATGTCTGCTAATTGATTTTCAGAACTGCAATGAACCAGTGTAACTTTATTTTTCTGCTCCATTTCTCGCACAAAATAAAACTTTATCTTGAAATGCTTTGTTTTGCCATGAAAAACAGGGTTCTTTGTAATTGCAACAACAAATTGATTGTCACAATATATCTTTGTTGCTTCCTTTTGTGTCAGATTCAAATCAGACAACAACTTCCTTATCCAAATGACTTGGTTAACAGTAGCAATAGCAGTAATATATTCAGCTTCTATTGTTGATTGAAAAATTGTTTCTTGTTTTCTTGAGCTCCATGAAAAAACATCAAAACCAAGTGTAAAAAAGTACCCATAAGTGTTTTACATATCACCAATTGATCCAGCCCAATCACTATCTGTATATCTAATAAAACTCAATTTTTTAGCCTTCTTGAACCATACACCATAATCTGTAGTGCCTTTTATATACCTCAACACTCTTTTTGCTGCCTTGAAGTGGGAAACATTACAATAATGCATAAATCTTGATAATAAACTTAAACATGATATCCGGTCTGGTTATTGTTAGATACAACAAACATCCAATGAGACTTATGTAGCTTTTCTCATCAACTCTTTCAAAGTCTTCTTTGCTGCTAAGTTTTTCACCTTGAGCAACGGGAGTAGTAACGTGTTTGTAATTCTCCACGCAAAACTTTTTCAAAATCTTTAATAAAAAGCTTTGTTGACTTATGAAAGTGCCTCGTTGAGATTGATGAACTTCCATCCCAAGAAAATAGGTCATTTCACCAAGATCCGACATTTCAAACTCACTTTCCATTTGTTTTTAACCTCCACCAGCAATTTTTCACTACTTTCAGTCACCAAGAGATCATCGATATACAAGGATACTATCAATGAAGTTTATTCTTTTGACTTCTTCATATATAAAGTAGGCTTACTAACACTTCTTTCAAAACCCAGCTTCAATAGGTGAGTATCAATCCTCTCATACCAGGCCCTTGATGCTTGCTTCAGACCATAAAGAGCCTTCTTGAGGTGGTAGACTTTTGCTTCATTCCCCTCGACAATAAAACCATGTGGCTGCTCAATGTAGTTTTCTTCCTTTAGAAAATCATTCAAAAAGGCAGATTTAACATCAAGCTGGTGGATTTTCTATCTCATTTGTGCTGCCAAAGCTAACAACAATCTAACGGTGTCTAACCTTGCTACTGGTGCAAAAGTTTCAGAATAATCCACTCCAAATTGCTGAGCATATCCCTTCACCACAAGTTTTGCTTTAAGTTGATTGACAGAACCATCAATATTTAGTTTCGTTCTAAACAATCATTTCACACATATTACCTTCTTTTCAATTGGTCTATCAACCAACACCCATGTTTGATTTTTTTAAATCATGGACATCTTATTTTGCATGGCATTCTTCCAATCTTCTGAGTTGATTGTTTCCTCAAAATCAGCAGGTTCAAAGACTTTTATATTGCATCTTCCGTAAACATCAGAAAGTAGTCGAGTACCTTAAATAGGATGATCATCATCTGATTCTTCACAAGGATTTTAATCTTCAACTTGTTCTCGAGGCATGTTAGTTTTAATCTGATTTTTTTTGAAAAGCTCAACTTCACACTTGTTCCAATTCCAAAAAACATACTCACAAAATTTAACATCTCTGCTTACTAGCGTCTTGTTAGTATAAGGATCAAAAATCCTATACCCTCTCTTTTTATTGTTGTAGCCAACAAAGATTCCAAGTTGAAAATTCTACTTCAACTTCTCTCTTTTAGTTTCTAGAATGTGAGCATAACATACGCATTCAAACACCCTTAAATGAAACATTGAAGGTTTAGATCCGAACCAAGCTTGAAATGGTGTCTTTTCTTTCACAGCTTTAGTTGGCAGCCTATTTAGCAGATATATTGATATATTTACTGCTTCTGCTTATAATTTTTTAGGTAAATTTCTTTCGAACAAAAGACATCTCGCCATTTCCATCACGGTTCTGTTTTTTCTTTCACTAACCCTATTTTGCTGAGGGGTGTAAATATTTGTCAATTGATGTTCAATATCAGCAACTTCATAAAACTTTTCAAACTTGTCAGACGTGTTTTCTGTCCTATTGTCTGATCTAACAATCTTCAGCTTACAATTGGATTGATTTTCCACAAACACTTTGAACTTCCAGAAAACTTGTGCAACCTCTGACTTTTGCTTCAAGAAGTAAACCCAGCAAAATATGGTACAATCATCAATGAACAGAATAAAATACTTGATTCCATTAAGTGACAATGTCTTCATAGGCCTACACATATTGGTATGAACAAGATGCAATTTATCTATTGCTCTCCAAGCTTTATTCATTGGAAATGGCAGCTTGCTTTGCTTCCCCAATTGATACACTTCACACATTTCATCATGCTTAACAACTTTTAGCAAGTTTAAAACAAGATCACCTTTGTACAAATGACAAAGTGTATTGTGATTCACATGCATGAATCTTTTGTACCACAAGTTAGTTTCATCAACTATACCAGCATAAGCATTTGAATCTACACTATTCCGGTTCAAAACAAAACTTTTTCACTCATAGCAACAAGCACAAGTTTGTAGCCAAACGGATCAATAATCAAGTAATTTTTGTTCTTAAAGACAATTGAATAGTTCATTTCTAACAACTGACCAACACTAAGTAGGTTCTGATCAATATCAGGAACAAACAAGACATTGAAAACTATTTTAATACCTATTGGAGTATTGACAAATACATCCCCTTTTCCTTTTCCTTCAATAAACTCTCCATTACCTATTTTGACCCGTGAAATGTTGGTTCTATCAATGTTCTTGAACATACTCTCATCTGAGGCCATGTGGTTTATACAACCACTATCTATTAACCAATTTTCTTTGGTTTTGCTGCTGGTTGCATAACAAGATGTAGTGAACATTTGTTCCTCCTTAGATTTATTTCCATCAACAGCTTGAGCTTGTGCATTTTATTGCTGTTGGCCTTTGTTCTTGCAAACTTTTCCATGTGACCAAGTTGCTTGCAGGATCTACATTGTATGTCTAGTCTGAACCAACAATACTTCTCCAAGTGAGTGGTTTTTTTACAATGTGCACAAGGTGGATATTTCTTCTTTTCATCATCCTTGGCATTGTCTTTGTCTTTTTTTTGCTTCTCTCTTCTGTCATTCCAATTCTTCCTTCATTTGTTGTTGAAGAGTTTGCACTCTGATTACTCTTCATCTAAAATGCAGCCTCTGAGTGTTCCTCTTGCCTGCTTGCTCTCCTTTGCTCTTGAGCATATAGTGCATTTATCAACTCAATCAAAGAGATGCTGGACAAATATCTTGAGTCTTCAAGAGAGGAGATCTTGGACTCATATTTTTCTAGAAGGGTTGTAATCACCTTTTCCACAACTTTTTGGTCACTAAATTCATGTAACGACTCGTATTCGGATCCGAGGGTCGGGTTAGCCCGAGACATTGGACCTTGGTTTGGGCCTCGGGTTTTGTGGTTTCGGGCCTCGGGTAAGTGTTGGGCCTTGTCGGGTCTTGTTGTGTTAGGTTTCTAAGTGGTAAGTTAGGGGCATTTTTGTAAATGCCAAGAGAAAATGAAAGAGAGGAAAGAGGGGGGTGTTATGTTTGGCAGAGGAATCAGTGGGTGAAGTCACCCTTTGTCTTCCTCATCTTCTTCATCTTTTCCTCTCAAACTAGCTGAGTGTAAAGGTGAAATCTTGTTGTTCTTGGTTAAGAATCACGTTTTAAAGGTGAAGGGTAAGTTCTATGTCTTATAGAGATCTATAAAAAGAGGTATAGATGAGTTAGTTTGGTGTAGATGAAGGTTTAGTGGCAGAGGAATCAGTGGGTGAAGTCACCCTTTGTCTTCCTCATCTTCTTCATCTTTTCCTCTCAAACTAGCTGAGTGGAAAGGTGAAATCTTATTGTTCTTGGTTAAGAATCACGTTTTAAAGGTGAAGGGTAAGTTCTATGTCTTGTGGAGATCTATAAAAAGAGGTATAGATGAGTTAGTTTGGTGTAGATGAAGGTTTAGTGGGGGTTTAGGGTGCAATCCGAGAATGAAGCTTTGAGGGGTGTTTTTGTGTTTTCTCGATGTTTCTAAGAGTTATAGATATCTTTGGACGTGTCTAAGAGTTGGCTTAACTTCTCCCTTGTAGAGAAACAAGTGGAGGACCCATCTTCAAGCTTGGGAAGGTGAAAGCTCGTGTGGAGGAGGAACTCGAGTTTGTTGTTGTTGCTTGCTAAGGTTGGTACTCCCAACTCTTCTAATTATTTTTGCATATCATGATAGAAGCATTCATATAGTTTGGTGTATATGGGTATCGATATAGGGTGTTTCGATACCCTACTTAAGGGTATCGATACCCTACTTAAGGGTATCGATACCCTTGGGTGTTTTGGCTAAGTTGGGTAGAATTTAGGGTTTTGGTGATCTTAATAAATAAATACTTAAATCTGAAAGCTATGAAATGAATTGTCGAACTAAGATTGAGGTTATAACCCTGAAAGACTAGTTGAGATAAACTTTAATATATCTTGTTGTGATAAGATCCTAGGTGGATCGTTTGTGTGGTTTGAGTCCTTGTGAGTTGGAAATCTGGATATCCATAAGTGTTGCAACACGTTGAAGGCCATCCGATGTGATATGCCGGGTGATGATTGAAGACTTTTATTCCGAGTGTTGGGCGACCTCACTCGAAGATGTTTGATGTAACATTCTGACCATAGTGTTGGTTGGGCGGCCTTCACCCTTTCCGAACGTTGGGCGGCCTCATTCGAAGATGTCCGATGTAATATTCCGGGCATAGGATTTGAGGGCAGCCTCAATCCTAAGTGTAGGATCCCGATGCTGTGTGGACGCGGGCCTCGCTCTTGTGTGACGACTTATATGATTGTATATGCTGTGTGCGATAGTATACATTCATTTATGCCATGTGTAGGCAAGCATGCTAGACCATCATACCATGCATGAGATTCATATGCCATGCTTTACTGCTTTGATATGCATGATGTTGGCCGAGTTTGGCGTATCCACTGAGCTTGTGTGGCTCAGCGTTCGAAATCTGCTTTCGTCGTAGGTTAGGTGAAGCGGGTTTTGCGGAGCACCATCAAGGTTTGGACTTTCAACATCGACCGTGTTGTCAGAGTACAGCTATTTAGATGTAGTGGGCTTAGTACTATGTTGAACCCTATATGTATTGTAACTCTGTTATTTTTATTAGGTCAAATGTTTTTAAATAGTTTGTAATATATTTTGGAGCTCCGAGTTACTTTGAATTATTTTGGGTTTGTTTCAATTTAAGTGGATTATGATATTGGTTTTGATCCTTACATGATTTTTATACTGGACTTTTAAAAGAAAATTTTGAAATATGGGTTTTGGGCCGAAGGCCCACTGTGACATCCGGGTCGGGTGTTATAATTCATCTCCAAGCAGCCTAATGCTATTAACAATAGCCATTATTCTATCTGAATACTGTTTGACAGTCTCACTTTCTTTTATCTTCAAATTCTCGAAATCCTTTCTTAGGTTTATAAGTTGTTGTTGCCTTATCTTCTCAAACCCCATAAACTCCTCTTTTAGCTTGTCTCAGGCTTGCTTTGGAGTCTCACAAGCCATAATCCTGGTGAAAATCACATCAAAAACTCCATTCTGAAAGCAAGACATGGCTTTGTGTTTCTTGACACATTCTTCACTGTGTTGCCTAATTTGAGCAAGTGTAGGATTAACTCTTAAAGCTGGTGGATCCCTATCCGTCTCAATAACTCCCCACAGATCATAAGCTTGCAGGTAAGTTTTCATCTTCACTGCCCAAATATGATAATTTTCTCCAACAAAGATATGAAGTGATGGAGGAGAGAAGCTAGCTGATGACATGAGAACAACAACAACGAAACCAGAAACCTATGTTGGTAAACTCTCAAGAACAATAACAAATATCTCAAACCAGAAACCTTTGTTGGTAAATTGTCAAGAACTTAAACAAATATCTCAAGCCTTCAATGATTACAGCTCTGATGCCAATTGTTTGATTTCTAGCTCTCAAAGTTCATAAACTTAAGACTAAAACATGAGAGAAAATGAAAGAAAGACAAAAAAACATTTTCAGTGCTGGAAGTTTTAGAAGCAGAACCTTCTTTAATGGGGAGTATAAGAGGTAGGGGTGAGTAAAACTCGACTCGACTCGAAAAAATCGAATAACTCGACTCGATTCGAAATTTCATAGACTCGAATCGACTCGAAAAAATTTTAAATAAAGTTTGAGTTGTAAAATATGATTTGTCAACTCGAATAACTCAAAATTTTTTAACTCGACTCGATCGAATACTCACCCCTTATAAGAGGTGGGATTGTGGATTCTACACCTATTACAGCTCCGACCCTCAAGTAATTGATGCTTGGAGACTTTTTACATATGTAATGAAGTGCAAAATCGTATGGATACGACCCTTATCATGCATCTTAATCAATTGGATTGTTTCTTGGTGGATTTTTATACACAATTTTTGTAGATGTATTTTCATATATTTTTTTTATCATTTCGCACAAAAAAAATTTCCTCTACTTCTAAAAGGTGTTCTAGAATACTCTTTTCTTAAATATCATTAAAAAAGTATCGGATTGCCTATCATTCACTTGATTAACGAAAGTTATGATCAGAGGGGATGCTCTAACATCACCTTATCTATCTTACTGAGGAAGAGTAGAAATATGGAACTTGCTAGAGCTAGTAGAGAATTGAAATTTGTTTTATATGAAAGGCAAAGTAAGTTATGATCATTGACCAAGTAAATGGACATTATACATTTTTCTTTTCTGTTCATGCACATTAATCATTATCCTTAAAATGCTTATTAATTTTAGCTTTTCGATTTTCAGGTCTGGCCTTCAGGTTTCTCAGTTGCTTTTCTGATGAAACACAGTGTTGCAACTAAAGGATTTCCAGTATCAAGTGAATCGGATACAGGAGCCGGTGAAACAAAAGTTTTGGTACCGAAGCTGCTTTGCTGGAGAAGTTCTTTCAGGTGGTTTTGAATTTTCCTGAAGTTTATCCTGCCAATTATGTGGAATCGTTTATCGAGAAGCAGATGCGATCCGGGCATGCAACTTCATCTCCACACCGCATTTGGATCACTTTAGAAATTGAAAGATTTTGGGACCATGTACAATTTATTAAGGGTAAATTATATAGATAATCATCATACTATGGGATTGTTATCGAAATGACCACAATACTTTAAAAACGTCAAATACACCGTTCAACTATTAAAATAGTATTAAAATAATCATCGACCGTTAAAAACTAATGGACTGATGACGTTTCACCACCTTGTTGGAGGATTATATTTTTATATATATATAATTTATTAAATTTATTTCTTTCCTTCAATAAGGTATTAATAAAAATGTATTAATAACAGAAAATAAATGTGTAATTATTTCATTTTATTTTTAACTGTTACGTCATCAGTTCGTTAGTTTTTAACGGTCGTGATTATTTCGATATCATTTTAATAGTTGACTTGTGTATTTGACGCTTTTTAAAGTATTATGGTCATTTCGATACCAACCACGTAGTATGGTGGTTATTTATGTAATTTACCTATTTATTAAGATGTAACCCTTAGAAGTTATTGTTCATAAATCTCACTAGTTCTAAAATATTGCTCGAAGCAATTGTCTTTTCTAGGGACCCTATGTACTCATTCTATTGCGATTATCCAGAACCTTACTGATTTTACAGAAACAATAATAATAAGAATAATCAATAAGATTTTATAATCAATTGTCACATTTAGGAAATGATTATAGCGTTTTAACAATTATAACTCATATTTTTTAAGAATATTTTCAAATTTTTTATAATAAATTTTGAAATTAACATCATCTAGTGAATATAATTTATCTAATATTTGAGACCCTTATTTTTTAGAAACCCTATGCGGTCGTTCCTATTACGTTTATCTAAAATCCACCGGAAATGACCCAAAACTGTATACAAGTCAGCTCAGCCGGTTTTTAGGAAATGACCCTTATTTGTTGCAAAGATTCTAAAGTACCATTGAAGCACTGACTATAACCATATCCATACTCAATTTTTTAATCACTTTTTGCATACGAACTTGTATGACAAATTCATAGAATTCTCGTAGAAAATGTGAAAAATATACCTTCATCTATGAAGTGCAAGACCCGTTATCAAAGGGTTATCCTCCGATTAAACGAGAGGAACAATGCTAAAGATACGATGAAAACCGAGTAGGACGTTTCCGACAGGCAAAAAATGTTGAAAAAACATATTCGAATACCGTTCTTGAGATAATGTATTAACCGAGTCTATTGCTAATAAAAGAAAGGGTGTCAAAATGGTGTTCTAACCATAAATCTGCCAAACCAAAGTTTCCCTAAGATTAACTAAATGACATACATAGCTTGTACTTGTAATTAAGAATGTCTTATTAAAGCTAATATCAACACAAGCAAATAGTCTTCTTTCCTTTGTACATTTTGCAGCTAAAACATTGTCACGTTACCTATGAGAAGATGTATGAGGCATCGGGTACGTCATCAGAGCACCTGGAACGATTGTTCTGGGTAAAGTCACTATGACTCCATAAGCCGTAAGTGCCAGGGCAGGAAGTTCACGGGTTTGCCAACTGCTGAGACGAGGGGACCCCCTATTGATTGCCTTATAGTTGGCATACTGATACCAGGTGGTGCAGCCAGATGTCCAGGAGGCTGTTTGGTTGGTTTTCCGACGGAACCTACGGCTGCAGCGCTGTTTGATTGACTGGTGATGGGACCTTGGGGTGCTGACACTTGTGATATCATGGATGCTAGACCACCTCCGATCATTGTTCATTGAGTTCAATCTAATGAAGTATTTTTGTCCGTGACTTGCAACTTGTGTAGGCGTTCTAGTGACCACAATGTTCCGGGATATGTTTCGCCAGTCACCTTTTCCGTATTTATCCAAACCCAGAAGAAATAACCTGGTTTTCAAGATTAAAAATCAAGTAAAACACCATTAAAATCATAGTATAGAAGATTATTCTCATCATGCATGCCTTACTAAATCCACTACAAGGAGCACCTTACTAGAACCGTCCTATGTTCTTTTTCACATCCATCAGGAAAGCAAGGACTTTTACACATGCTACAAGTGATTACTATCTTTAGAGCACAAATATTCCGCAAAAGAGGAAACGGACCACCACCAGGAAGATCTCTCTCCCAAGTGGTAACATCAAAATTCCATGTTCTCTTTGGTTGTTTCATAATCAATCTAAAATGGAAAAAGAATTTAGTTCACCTGTGTTCATCCTCTGTCCAAGCAATCCCTTGCGGCGGTCTTGATCCGACTTTGAATTCTTACTCCCATGGTTTGACTCACTGTTAAAATTCCCTAATTGGCTGGTTCCCTTCTTACTGGCTCCTTCATCACCTGCATTGCCTGCTGAACTCTCGGAAGAATTAAATGATGGCAGAGGCGGACAGCCTGATTCGATCGCGTTAATGTCATCCTCTAGAAGCTTATAGTGTTCTTTAATCTCTTCCAAAGTTTTTCCAGATACACTGGCTGCAATTTTTTCCCACCAATCCAAAGAGTCCTCGGGATAAGTTGCAACAGCATTCTCAAATGCCTTGTCTTGCTCCATAGTCCACTCGGAGTCGCTACCGGCTTCATCCACACTCATCTAAGTTCATCAAACAAGGAATCCAGAATATCACCTGCAAGAAGCAAAAGCTAAATTCACTAAACATGCAAATTACAATATCCTCCGATCCATCTCCCAAACCACAGCTTTTCAAAAATAGCATAGATGTCAAGACATGAGAATATGCAAGAACAGAGGAAAAAATACCCAGAAAAGCAATTGAAAACTTAATCCTAGATCAAAATCCAACAAACCCAGAAATTCCCAGAAGAGCATGTGAAGAATTCAACAATTCTTTGCTCAGAGAATTAAAAAAACTGGACTTTTCTGAATTGCTGACCTGTTGATGAATGAAAGGGCAACAAAGTATTAGATCAAAAAATATCTCTAAACCATAAAATCTAAGATAACAAATGACAGTTCAAAGAATTAAACTAATGCCATGTGAATTCAACAACATTATTAAGGTTTTCGATTGAGAAATCGAAGAGAGTGACAATGCAAAAAACAGAAAAGAAAAACCCAGAAAGTCTATGAAGATATACTGAGAAATCAAGTTTCAAATTTACTTGACAACAACAGTTCTAACAGCACAAACCCAAATAGCAAAATTATCTTCTTATTTATCTTCCATTTTGCAGAAAAAAATAACAGATTCTTACAGAAAATACTTCAGTTCAACAAATCAATCAAAGTAAAAAATACCATAAATTATATATCAATCAACTGAAAACAGCTCAATGAATTCAAAAGAAGCTCTTCAATTCAGCAGCAGAAATGAAAATCAAATAGAAAATGTTATATATATTCATTCACTAACACAACCTCAAGAAACCCAGTAATTTCAAGTTCTTCAACAATTGAAATGAAATCAGAAAAAAGAAGAAAACTAGCCTCAATGTTTAAATCTAAAAATTGTTCACAAAAACAGTAGAGAACGCTGTAAAAAGGAAAAGAACACCTGGTTGAATATCATAGTAATGGCAGCAGCGTGACACTGACGCTTGAACCGCTAAAATAAATGAAACTTTTTTTCATTTTAGCAGTAAACTTTTTAACTAACCATAACATAAGAATCTAACCTTTTAGAAAATGAGAAGAAAAAATCAGAAAAGAAAACGAAAAACAGGTTGAAAAGTGGGAAAGCTCAAGAAAAAAAAAGACTACTGGAGTAGAATCTGCAATTCCCATTAAATATCTGACAAAATTGATTTAAATCATTACGTTTTGGGTGTTTTTTCATGGAGACAAAAGGTTCACAAACTGCACCATACATACGAAAATTACAGCAATCACCCACAAGGTTAAGTTCCACAAATTTCACAAAAGCCTGTTTTTTTTTTATTTAGTTCACAAAATAATGTCATATGATGTTCAAGAAATAATGACAAAGTTCATCTAACATGCTGGCATCATCACCATTTCAGCGACATCCAAGAAAAGAACAAATATCTAAAGGAATGAGATGTCAATTAATCTACATAACATCTGCACCATACAACTTCCAGAGACTTGTGAACCCTCTAAGCATGATATGAGTTTCCACATCAAGTGTCAATCCCCTTTGGAGAATTCTTTAGCAAGCATCAGTCTTCTCTTTACTGTTGTTCTTTGCATACACATTGATCAGCATCTGGTGCAAAGCTTCCATCAATAATTGTAGTATAGCATATCAGATCAGGTTCAAAGCTTCCATTTCCACTCATCTTTATCAGCAAAACAAGTGCATGACGAGTATTCCCTGAGTTGCAAAGTCCCCTGATAATAATACCATAAGTGTATTGATTACAAGGATAACCATTCTTCAATGTTTTCCAAAACAACCCCATTGCCTCGACAATCATACCCCCATCAATCAGTCCAAGAAGCAGAGCATTCATGGTATAAGGGTCAGGTTGAAGACCAAGTTTTATAATCATAGCCAACACAGAGAAACCCAGGTCCACCTTCAAATTGCACAAACAGCGGAGCCAAATAGTCATTGCAACAACATCAGGTTTGAATTCAGTACAACCCATCATCTGTTTATACATCGAAGCAACGAGTGCATAGTGTTTCATCTTGGCGAGTGCTCCAAGCAGATGATTGAAAGAATCAGCTGAGGGCAAGGGTCTCATTGAAACCATGGAATTGAAAAAACCCAGAGCTTCATCAAGCTCAAGGGATCTAGATTTGCACTTACTCACGACCAATGTCTCGAGATGGGTGGGGTTAGACATACCCATACCCATATTCACATTTTCATCAGAAGCAGTGGAATAACAGGAAAGGAAACACGTAATTGGAAGTTTAGTAAAAGAAAAGGGAAGAGAATTACCAGTGAAAGGTACAATCAGATCAGGAATTGCTGAGTTTATTCTCGATAACCCAAATATAACCTTATCTATAATTAAATAGCCTCTATTATAATTTATCAATAATTTTTTAACTTTAATTTTTTCATTTGAAATATTTCTAAAACAAAAAAAATAAAATAAATTTTATAATTAACGAGTAATTGATACTAATAATATATTATAATAATTAATAATTAATTTAACTAAATAAATTATATTAATTGATTGTATAAAAATATATTAAAATTAATTAATAGTCAATAATTATTTTATTATATAAACAAATAAAATAATGTATAAGGATATAATTATAGTTATTTGAATAATTTATTAGTTATTAGTATTTTGTATCTATTAAGATTAATTAGATTAAAAAATATATTTTAATCTATCATTGTTAAGCATATTTAAAAGATTTATATAGTAATTTATTATTTATATATATTTTAAATATAATTGAATTAATTACTAAATTTAAATACAAATATAAAATATATAAGAATAAAAAATATTAGTTTATAAATATCTATGTGATAGTGAAAAATTAAAAATATTAAATTTAGGTTACTTGAATATTTTTATAATTAATATGATAAAAGGGACTTTATAACTCTAATGTCAATTTTTGAGGAAAGGTGTTCAAGAATCAAATTTTCCCTATAAGGATTAGGGGAAAGAAGATAAAAGAAGGATTATAAAAGATCCAAGTCACCTCACGTCTAAATAGAATAAAATATTTTAGCTAACAAGGGAGAAGAGGTAGCGAGAAATTATATCATGAATTCTTTTTATTACGTCATTCGTGGTTTCAACTATTAGATTTATATCTAATATTTTTTAGTAGTGAATTATCACCTCTCTTCTATTTGTAATAGGTAGGTGGATAATTATCAAACAGTTACTTAAAGATAAACAGACATAATTGTATATAATCTCAGAGTTGCATCTTGTCCCTCAAGATACTATTAGAGTGTGTTCTCATTCATCTCACAAACTGCAGCATACATACGAAAATTACAGCAATCACCCAAAAGGGTAAGTTCCACAAATTTCACACAAGCTCCATTTTTTCTTTTAGTTCACAAAATACTGTCATCTAGTGTTCAAGAAATAATGACAAAGTTCATCTAACATGCTGGCATCATCACCATTTCAGAGATATCCATGAAATAAACAAATATCAAAAGGAATGGGATGTTAATTAATCTACTTACCATCTCCAACATACAAGTTTCATAGATATGTCAACCCTCTTATCATTTTATGAGTTTCCACATCAAGTGTCAATCCCTTTTGGAGCATTTTTTCCGCAAGCCTCACAGTCTCATCATTTCTTTTGCTCTTCACATACCCATTGATCAACATCTTGTAAGCTGTTAAATCAAGTGCAAAACCCTCAATTTCCATTGAATCAAAGACTTCCTTTGCCTTATTCATTTCACCAAGCGCACAATACATTCTGATCATTGAACTGTTAGTAAATCCATTAGGCTTCACATCATATTGACCCATTACTTTCAGTACTTCACCAGCTTTATCATCTGTTCCTCGTTTTTGCTAATAGCATCCAACAAACTATTAAAAGTTTTGATATCAGGAAACTATATTTTCAGTGACCATCTTACTGAGCAAGCTTGTTGCTTCTTCAAATTGGCCTGATTTGCATAATCCGTCTATTAAACAATTGTAGGTGATAATGTTAGGTTTTACATTTCTCTGACTCATCAGTTCCAACATGGTGATTGCTTCTTTGGTCTTCTTTTCCTTGCATAAAGCACCGATTAAAGAATTGAAAGTCACAACATCAGGATGAACTCCTTCATTCATCATCCTATCAAGCATGCTTGTTGCTTTTGTCCATTCGCCTGAATCACATAATCCTTGTATTAAACAATTGTAGGTGACAGTGTCGGGTTTTACATTTCTCTGACTCATTAATTCCAACACAGTGATTGCTTCTTCAGTCTTCTTTTCCTTGCATAAAGCACCGGTTAAAGAATTGAAAGTCACAACATCAGGATGAACTCCTTCATTCATCATCCTATCAAGCATGCTTGTTGCTTCTGTCCATTTGCCAGAATTGCACAATCCATGTATTAAACTATTGTAGGTGACAATGTTGGGTTTTATATCTCTTTGAAACATCAGTTCCAACATGGTAATGGCTTCTTCAGTCCTCTTTTCTTTGCATAAAGCATCAATTAAAGAACTGAAAGTTGCTACATCAGGATGAACTCCATCATTCATCATCCTATCAAGCATGCTTGTTGCTTTTGTCCATTCGCCTGATTTGCACAATCCAAGTATTATACAACTGTAGGTGACAGTGTCAGGCTTTATATTTCTCTGACTCATCAGTTCCAACATGGTCATTGCTTTTTCAGTCTTCTTTTCCTTGCATAAAGCACTGATTAAAGAATTGAAAGTCACAACATCAGGGTGAACTCCTTCATTCACCATCCTATCAAGCATGGTTGTTACTTCGGTCCATTCGCCTGAATTGCACAAGCCATGTATTAAACTATTGTAGGTGACAATGTTGGGTTTTATATCTCTTTGGAACATCAGTTCCAACAAGGTAACGGCTTCTTCGGTCCTCTTGTTCTTGCATAAAGCAGCAATTAAAGAACTGAAAGTCACTACATCAGGATGAAGACCGTCATTCATCATCCTATCAAGCATGCTTGTTGCTTCTTCACATTGGCCTGATTTGCAAAATCCCTGTATTAAACAATTGTAGGTGACAGTGTTGGGTTCTACATTTCTCTGACTCATCAGTTCCAATATGGTGATTGCTTCTTCAGTCTTCCCTTCCTTGCATACAACACTGATTAAGGAATTGAAAGTCACTACATCAGGTGAAATTTCAGATCCCATCATGTTTGTGAAGAATTTTGTGGCCAATCTCCACTCGCCAAACTTGCATAAGGCATGGATTAGTATATTATATGTGGTGGCATCTGGTTTTATGCCACTTTGGGTCATTAAATCGAATAGAGATACTGCTTCTTGGATCTTCCCATCCTTGCAAAGAGGAGCAATGAGAGCATTTAAGGTATACATGTCAGGAGAAAACCCTTCGTTAACCATGGCAGCTAGTAATCGTTTTGCTTCGTCCCATTGGCCAACGCCGCAAAACCCCTTAATTAATATATTAAAAGTAAAAACATTTGGCCTAATTCTCCGGTCTAACATATCTTGAAAGATAATCAAAGCCATGTCCATTTGTTTCAGTTTACAAAATCCATCAATAATTGTAGTATAGCATTTCACATCAGGTTCAAAGCTTCCATTTCCATTCATCTTTATCAGCAAAACAAGTGCATGACGAGTATTCCCTGAGTTGCAAAGTCCCCTGATAATAATACCATAAGTGTATTGATTACACGGATAACCATTCTTCAATGCTTTCCAAAACAACCCCATTGCCTCGACAATCTTACCCTTACCCCCATCAATCAGTCCATGAAGCAGAGCATTCATGGTATAAGGGTCAGGTTGAAGACCAAGTTTTATAATCATAGCCAACACAGAGAAACCACAGTCCACTTTCTTCAAATTGCACAAACAACGGAGCCAAATATTCATAGAAACGACATCAGGTTTGAATTCAGTACAATCCATCATCTGTTTACACATCGAAGCAACGAGTGCATAGTGTTTCATCTTGGCGAGTGCTCCAAGCAGATGATTGAAAGAATCAACTGAGGGCAAGGGTCTCATTGAAACCATGGAATTGAAAAAACCCAGAGCTTCATCAAGCTCAAGGGATCTTGATTTGCACTTATCTATGACCAATGTCTCGAGATGGGTGGGTTTAGACATACCCATATTCACATGTTCTTCAGAATCAATGAAATAACTGGAAAGTAAAGACGTAAAGGGCAGTTTAGAAAAAGAAAATGGAAGAGAATTACCAGTGAAAGGTAGAATCAGATCAGGAATTGCTGAGCTTATTCTCTTCATCGTATGGAAACCCTAAACATGCATTCATTACCTTACTTCTCAACTTCTAACTTTCCGACGAGATAATGTAGGGTTAATTTATTTTTGGGGAAACTACTCCGGTGACTATCCTATTAATCGGAGATATTTATTTTGATCATTCAACTAACGAATTCATCAATTAGGTCATCAAATTTTAAATTTTATCTATTTGAATCATCGTCGTTAAAATTCTAACGGAAAAAGGTTAACAACAATGATGTGACAGTTAAATAAATCTGCATAATTACACATTTAATTCATGTAATTTATTTATTATTTTAATTTAATCCTAATTTTAAATTAATATATAAAATTAATCACACAATCCGGTGATAACACGTGTCATCACCGGATTGGATGATTAATTTTATTTATTAACTTATTTTTATTTATTATTTAATATATTTCTCTCTCCAATCAGGTGGTGACACGTGTTTATTTATTATTATTGTTATATGAATATATTTATTATATAAATATTTATTGTACGAATATATTTATTATACAAATATTTATTAATTTATTTTTATTTATTATTTAATATATTTGAATATTTTTATTCGTATATTTAATATTAAAATTTTTTGAATATCCGAATATTTTAATTTATATATTTAATATAAGTATTGTTTTTATTGTTTTATTTAAATTATATTTAAACCACTTACACTATATTTACTCTATTCTATTTTCTCAAAGAATATATTTTAAATACATTATATTACAATATTATTATATAAATAAATATTTGCTTTAGCGGTTAAAATGCTTGTTTTTCATCTTTTGAATCGGGTTCAAAACCCCATGGCCTCAAAAATAAATCAATAATAAATAAAAATAAATAAATTTAAGATTAAATTAAAATAATAAATAAATTACATGGATTAAATATCTAATTATACAGATTTATTTAACAGCTAAGCCACTGTCGTTAATATTTTCCGCTAGAATTTTAACGACGGTGACTCAAATAGGTAGGTTTAAAAGTTGGATGACCTGATTAACAAGTTCGTTAGTTTGATAGTCAAAATAGATATCCTCAATTAATTAGATGTTCACTGAAGTAGTTTAACCTTATTTTTAAACTTTAATATTTTCATTTGAAATGATTCTGAAACAATAAAATAAAATGTATTCAATAATTAACGGATAATTAATAACTAATAGTATATTATAATAATTAATTATATTATATTATTTAATTTAATTAATAGATTATATTAATTGATCATATAAAAATATGTTAAAATTAGTTGATAGTCGATAGTTATTTTTTATATAAACAAATAAAATGATAGATATAGATATACTTATACTTGTTTAAATAATTTAATAGTTATCAATATTTTGTAGTATAAGCAGCAATTAATATAAAGATATTTAAATATACTTATACTTGTTTAAATAATTTTAAAAAATATTTTTTTAATATAATATTGTTAAGCATATTTAAATATCTATATATTAATTTATTATTTATAAATATTTTAAATAAAATGTATTTAATTACTGAAATACAAATATAGAATGTATGAGAATAAAAAAATATTAATTTATAAATATTACAATGTAAATATACGATAGTTAAAAGTTAAAAATATTGAATTTAGGTTACTTGAATTTTTTTATAATTAATATGATAAAAGGGACTTTATAACTATAATGTCAAAAATCTCTAATTTTAAAATTCTTGTTAACAATTTTTTTAAAAATTAGAGATTTTAAATTAATCTATTATTCATCAAATATCTAAATTAATAGATTTTAAAAGATCATGCTTATTAGGGGTGTTCATTGTTGGGTACCTGGTTTTCAGGTCCCGGTTTGTCCGAGTACCTCATTCATTGCCTCATGTCCCGGCCCATTATTTTTGGGTACCCGCAAAAACCAAGTACCCGAGATTTCGGGTACCAGGTACTGCTAATTTTTAGATTTTTATATATTAGAATGACATAATTAATAATACTAAATTACACTAATATGAAGTTTAAGATCAAAATTATAAAAAAAAAAAGAACAACTTTAAAATTACCTGTTAATAAGAGTATTACTGTAATTAGATTTAACTTTCTTTTAATTAATAAATATATATTTAATTATTATAAAATAAAATATTATATTTAACCGGGTCGTTGGGTACCCGACATATATGGATTTTGTGGCTCAAGCCCAGCCCATGTACTTAGAAAATTTACTGAGTCGCGTACCGACCCAATAAAAAAAACTTAAAAAATATTTATCTATTTTAAACCGGTTAATCAGATATTTGAGCCGGGTCAATCGGGTTAGATAATATTGAACACCCCTAATGCTTATAATTTTAACTCAAATATTTAATTTTAACTTAATCAATTGATTACTAAACATGGTCTTTATTTCTTTTATTTAAAATTTTTAAGAAACAGAAAAATATTTTATTTCGAAAAATGTGAAAAATAGTCTGGCGATTGAATTTTGAAAAAACGGGTTTTATTGCTTTTAAATATGAAAAACTAAATTTTACTGAAAACATTTGAATTTTAGAATGAATTTGGAGTCGCCACCGGCCACTTTGGTAGGCCAGACACCATAAAATAAACTAGAGATTCATTAAAAATATTTGGGTTCAGGAGTCGGTTACGTGTAAGGAGATCCTTACAAGCGCCCGAAATCGGTACCTTATTAGTTACACGTGGCATTTTGGCATTTTGAATAATAATATTAATTTAATCCGTCATTGTCAAATAAATATCATTCGAGTAAGAATATCCTTTTGGATAAGAAAATACATTTCTTTTAAATACGAGCTTGAATAAGACGTCCTCTAGATAGGAAACCTTAACTCGTATTTAAAGAAATATAAGTTCTTTCCCAAAAGGTTTTAAATGCATGATCGGTTTATTATCTGGTTCATTTTAAGTTCTAACCTACAAGGCTTCATTAATTAAATAATTAAACCCTATTAAATTATTAATTTCACCAAGTGTATTATGATAACATCCGAATGCTCGGACACTACCATTTCGACACCGAACCAAATTAAAAATACTATTGGTGTTTCTAGTTTGCCTAATTAATTTTATTAAATTCTAACCTTAGATTATTTACCATTTTCTATGTTTCGATGATACGTCGAGTAAGATACCAAAGTACACTCTTGGCCAATATAATATCATTTCAAAACACTGACCACTTAGTGTATCCGAGATATATGATTAGAACGTCATCGTTACTAAATTATCTTCATATTTAATTTAGTTATTTAATTAAAGTGACTAATCCTAAAAAGGCTCTAATTTAATTAATCTACGTGAAAATTAAGTATCCCCTAAACATATATACTACATGCTTTTTTTAAAAAGCAAACATAATTAATAATTAAATAAATAAAGCAATAAATAAATAAAATAATAAAGCAAATAAATAAGATGAAGGAACTAAGTTACTTCTATTAGAGACATGAGAGCTCGAAATATAACAAGGAAAGTACATTGAAACAAAGAGGCTTACATGGCATAAGACGAGAATTAAAAGGCAGAACTGATTAGGGGTGATTTAGACTTAATTAGATTTAAATAAATTAATTTTAAACTTAGAAAATTTTAATTAAATTCAATTAAGCATCTAATTAAATTAATTCTAAGTTTTAAAATTAATTTAACCTTAATTAATATCTTAATTAATCAAATTTTGAACTCAGGGTTTGATTTAGGGTCAATTAGGGGTTTAATTGAGTGAAAATTAAAGTTTTTAGGCCTTAATTAAGGATGTGGGGACTAAATTGCATTACGCTTTAAAAGTTTGGGGATTGTGGAAACAAATTCCCCCTTTTCCAGATACACACGGATCCGAGTTAACCCGGATCCAACCCGCGCGGGTTGCCTCACCAAAACGACGTCGCATGGCGTCCGAACGACCTCTTTTCTGCCGAGTCGACTCGGCCATAATTCCCCACTCACTGACTCGGTTGACTCGGCCTAAACCTAAATCTTCTCAACTAAAACTCTTAAAAACCCAAAAACTCTTCTCATTTTAGATCAAAACACCTTTATTTCTAAGGTGTTCTTCATGTTCTTCGATGAACACGAAGAACACGAAGAACATCAACCCAGAACCGCCATGGCAGCCGCCAAGCTTTCGCCAGCAGAGTAAATTTGAAAACCGAAGAGCAAGGAGGTTGGGGCGGCCATTTTTCTCATTCGACAAGGCAAGCAAGCGGCCGAGACACTTAACCATTTGAAGACAAGGGAATCGGTGATTGCAAAAAAGGATGAAAATGTGAGGAGGCTACTAAACATGGAACCGAAAGCAATGAAAAATGGGGAACACACAACCAAACCGAAGGGCAGAGGAAAAATAATGGAAGATAGACAAAGAGAAGCTTTCGCTTGGATGCAAGATCACTGGTTTCATGTTTTACATGCATAGATGGAGAAACAAGAGAAGCTAAGTGGGATATGAGTAGTCGATGTTGTCTAAGCTTACGGTCCTATCTACAAGCTTTGGCTTGGAAACAAATTGTGTGTTGTCGTCATCACTAGCTAAAGAAGTGTAGTCTTGACTGGAGAAATAAGAGAAAGGTGCTGGTGCATGAAATGCTTAGCCATGGTAGCATTAAAGCTTGTTATATTGGTGAAATGGCTTTTCTTTCATCGATCTAAGCGATGATGAGCATGTTGTGGGGTGGCAAACAAGATCAGATGCTAGTGATGTTAAAATGGTATGTAATCATTCTTATTTTCTTATAAAATTTGGTCATTTTATTATTTATTTAATGCTTTATTTTTATTTAATGTTTTAATTTTTTCCCTCTTTCATATACTTGTTTTAAAACCATATAGAATATTTTGTTTAGGATAACACTTTAATTTATACTTAGATTAATTAAATTAAAGTCTTTTAGGGTTGTCACTTTAATTAAATAGAGAGATAATTTAGTAACGATGACGTTCTAATCATATATCTCGGATACACTAAGTGGTTAGTGGTCATTGTCAAATAAATATCGTTCGAGTAAGAATATCCTTTTTGATAAGAAAATACATTTCTTTTAAATACAAGCTTGAATAAGACGTCCTCTAGATAGGAAACTGTAACACCCCGACCCGGATGTCACATTGGGGCTCCGGCCCAAAACCCGTATTTCAAAATTCCATCGAAAGTCCAATAATAAAGCCAATTCAAGTCTAAATACGATCCATAAAATCTATTTAATTTAAAACAAAAGCCCAAATAGTTTAAAATGACCGGAGCTCCAAATTACTACAAACCTATTTAAAACATTTGATTCAATTAAAATGACAAAGTTACAAAAAAAATACATATAGGTATGACAAAGTACTAGCCCACTACATCTATCACTGTACCCTGACACAAAGTCGATGCTGAAATTCAAACCTTGATGGTGCTCCACGGGACCTGCTTCACTTAACCTACGCACGAAAACAGATTTCGAACGCTGAGCCACACAAGCTCAGTGGATACGCCAAACTCTGCTAACATCATGCATATCAAAAGCAGTAAAGCATGACATATAAATCTCGTGCATGATATGATGATCTAGCATGCTCGCCTATCACATGGCATAATGAAAGGTATATTATCGCACATAGCATATACAAATCAATCAAGTCAACACACAAGATTGAGGCCCGCGTCCACACAATATCGGGATCCTACACTCAGGATTGAGGCCGCCCTCAAATCCTATGCCCGGAATGTTACATCGGACATCTTCGAACGAGGCCACCCAACGTTAGGAAAAGGGTGGAGGCCGCCCAACCAACCATATGCTTGTTATGTTACATCGAACATCTTCGAGTGAGGCCTCCCAACACTCAAAATAAAAGTCTTCAATCATCACCCGGCATGTTACATCGGATGGCCTTCAACGTGTTGCAACACTTATGGATATCCGGATTTCCAACACACAAGGACTCAAACCACACAAATGATCCACCTAGGATCCTATCACAACAAGATATATTAAAGTCTTATCTCAATTAATCTTTCGGAGTTATAACCTCAACCTTAGCTCGACAATTCATTTCATAGCTTTTAAATTAAAGTATTTATTTATTAAGATCACTGAAGCCTTAAATTCTACCCAACTTAGCCAAAACACACAGGGGTATCGATACCCTTAAGTAAGGTATCGGAACACCCTGTATCGATACCCACCCAAAGAGGGTATCGAATCACACAGGTATCGATACCTCTTGACCAAAGTCAAAGTCTATTCTAACCCTAGGCTAACCCTAGGCTGCAGTCTTCTGCTAGCCTCAAATAAATTCTTTTGGTCTCAAAGTCTATTCTAACCCTAGGCTTAATCAGTCAGTCCATACCAAAAATTACATTACAATCGTAGAATGACAATTTCATCATATCCGCTGGAAACACATACCCCTGAACCATCAATGAACATCGTCTACACATCTTTCTGACCACTGCAGTATCTCTGAAGAATCAGTAACACTAACACCTATATCTAGTGTCTCACAAGGTATATCCAACATCCTAGCATGCTCACTCAAAAAACATTACCGGTGGGTTAACTATCAAAAAGGTTCGGATCTCTTCCCTCAAACCTCTCAGAAACCTCTTACACTTCATCTTCTCGATAGCTATCAACTCGGGTACATATCTACTCAACTGTGGGAACTCTTGCTCGTACTCAAAGACCGTACAATTACCTTGCACAAGAAGGGTAAACTGATCTCTCAACTGATTGATGTGAACCTCGCCCACATACTTTTTCTCAAAGTCATCCAAAAAGTCATCCCATGTTGGCTGATCGAAACACTACTCCATCTCAAATGTTTCCCCATCACTCTCCCACATTACCCTTCCGAAGCGACAATACACATAACTGCCGATCCTCTTAACTCAACCTTATCTGTCTCAAAATCCAACGAGTATCATGAAGCCACTGATCCACTCTCACAAGATTATCTTAGCCAACACAAGAAATCCGTAGCACCCTACTTGCGAACCCTCTCGATAGGTGCCTCACTTGGGATAGGTTCATGCCTCGGAATAACCTTCGCTATCCGATCGAAAGCACGGTGCAAATAGGCGAAATAATTCACCCCTTGCCTAACCTCTCACTCAGACTCGTCCACACCATGCACACACAACAACAACAACAATAAGCAGGATTACACCATCGAAATTTCAACTTTAAGGAAGGTACGCTACTGACTCGTGGGCCATACTTGTCTAACACCTATACAACACACTAGACTCCCCCGGGGACTTCTAGAACCGACTAAACCTGGGCTCTGATACCACTAAATGTAACACCCCGACCCGGATGTCACATTGGGGCTCCGGCCCAAAACCCGTATTTCAAAATTCCATCGAAAATCTAATAATAAAGCCAATTCAGGTCTAAATACGATCCATAAAATCCATTTAATTTAAAACAAAAGCCCAAATAGTTTAAAATGACCGGAGCTCCAAATTACTACAAACCCATTTAAAACATTTGATTCAATTAAAATGACAGAGTTACAAAAAATACATATAGGTCTGACAAAGTACTAGCCCACTACATCTATCACTGTACCCTGACACAAAGTCGATGCTGAAATCCAAACCTTGATGGTACTCCACGGGACCTGCTTCACTTAACCTACGCACGAAAACAGATTTCGAACGCTGAGCCACACAAGCTCAGTGGATACGCCAAACTCTGCTAACATCATGCATATCAAAAGCAGTAAAGCATGACATATAAATCTCGTGCATGATATGATGATCTAGCATGCTCGCCTATCACATGGCATAATGAAATGTATATTATCGCACACAGCATATACAAATCAATCAAGTCAACACACAAGAGTGAGGTCCGCGTCCACATAGTATCGGGATCCTACACTCAGGATTAAGGTCACCCTCAAATCCTATGCACAGAATGTTACAGCGGACATCTTCGAACGAGGCCGCTCAACGTTCGGAAAAGGGTCGAGGCCGCCCAACCAACCCTATGCTCAGAATGTTACATCGAACATCTTCGAGTGAGGCTGCTCAACACTTGAAATAAAAGTCTTCAATCATCACCCGGCATGTTACATCGGATGACCTTCAACGTGTTAAAACACTTATGGATATTCGGATTTCCAACACACAAGGACTCAAACCACACAAACGTTCCACCTAGGATCCTATCACAACAAGATATATTAAAGTCTTATCTCAATTAATCTTTCGGAGTTATAACCTCAACCTTAGCTCGACAATTCATTTCATAGCTTTTAAATTAAAGTATTTATTTATTAAGATCACCAAAGCCTTAAATTCTACCCAACTTAGCCAAAACACACAGGAGTATCGATACCCTTAAGTAAGGTATCAGAACACCCTGTATCGATACCCACCCAAAAAGGGTATCGAAACACACAGGTATCGATACCAGTATCGATACCTCTTGACCAAAGTCAAAGTCAACAAAAGAAGGAATGACTGTTCTAAAACACGCATCGATACCAAAAGTTTCTGGAAACCCTTGGTATCGAAGCATGGTTCGATATCGTTGACCAATTTCAAAATTCAACAAAAGAGAAAATCCGTTTCGAAACACGTATCGATACCAAAAGTTTCTGGAGACCCCCGGTATCGAAGCATGGTTCGATACCCCTGGGCAACAAGTCAAAATACATTCACGGGTATCGATACCGGTAGCCCGAGTATCGATACCCCCTGCACTAAGGACGGTTTTACACTTAGAAATTCTAGATTTTCAACTCCAAACTCAACCCAATCGGTCTTAAAGTGTTCCTACTCATTATTAATGATGTTTAGAGTATTTTAACACCAAATTCCAGCCCTTAATCATATTAAAACAAATTCCACCATTAACACATACCAAACTCAAACCAAGCACACACATGCACCAAACCTATATGAATGCTTCTACCATGATATGCAAAATAATTAGAAGAGTTGGGAGTACCAACCTCAAGCAAGCAACAACAAAAACGAATTCTTTCCTCCCATTTAAGCTTTATCGTTTCCCAAGCTTGAAGATGGTGTTCCAACTTGTTTCTCTACAAGAGGAAGACACTTAACCATTATCCACCATTTAGGGAGGTCCTCAGAACATCAAAGACACTAAAAACTGAGATTCAAACCCTTAAAACCTTATTCCCGTTTTTCCTCTCAAACCAACTCATAAACCCCCATCCTCACCAAACCAACACATTTTTACCTTGTTGTGAAGATCTTGGGATGCTCTACTACTTACCCTCAAGCTTCTAAATGATATTTCCACTTAAACTCCAAAAGATGATACCTTTCTCTCTAAAGTTTGAAGAAGGAAAGGGTGAAAACAAAAGAAAAGAGTGATGACTTCACTCTTCAGATTTCTCTACAGAAAACAACTCTTTCCCTTCCTTGTCCTCAAAAAAAGAAAGACCAAAAAGCCTCTTGCCAAAACCTCACACACCCAACAACACATAAGCCCAAACAAGCTAAAGGCCCAACAAGACCCAACACAAAACCGAAACCCAAAACCACTAAACTCGGGACCAAATCCGAAACCCATAACCCTCAGATTAACCCGACATTCGGATCCGAATCCGGGTCGTTACAGAAACCTTAATTCGTATTTAACGAAATATAAGTTCTGCCCCAAATGGTTTTAAATGCATAATCGGTTTATTATCTGGTTCATTTTAAGTTTTAACCTACAATGCTTCATTAATTAAATAATTAAACCCTATCAAATTATTAATTTCACCAAGTGTATTATGATAACATCCGAATGCTCGGACACTACCATTTTGACACTGAACAAAATTAAAAATACTATTGGTGTTTCTAGTTTGCCTAATTAATTTTATTAAATTCTAACCCTAGATTATTTATCATTTCTATGTTTTGATGACATGTCGAATACGATACCAAAGTACACTCTTAGCCAATATAATGTCATTTCAAAACAGTGACCAGTTAGTGTATCCGAGATATATGATTAGAACGTCATCGTTACTAAATTATCTTCCTATTTAATTTAGTTATTTAATTAAAGTGACTAATCCTAAAAAGGCTCTAATTTAATTAATATACGTGAAAATTAAGTGTCACCCTAAACAGATATCCTACATGCTTTTTTTTAAAAAAGCAAACATAATTAATAATTAAATAAATAAAATAATAAATAAATAAAATAATAAAGCAAATAAATAAGATGAAGGAACTAAGTTACTTCTATTAGAGACATGAGAGCTCGAAATATAACAAGGGAAGTACATTGAAACAAAGAGGCTTACATGGCATAAGGCGAGAATTAAAAGGCAGAATTGATTAGGGGTGAATTTAGACTTAATTAGATTTAAATAAATTAATTTTAAACTTAGAAAATTTTAATTAAATTCAATTAAGAATCTAATTAAATTAATTCTAAGTTTTAAAATTAATTTATCCTTAATTAATATCTAAATTAATCAAATTTTAAACTCAAGGTTCGTTTTAGGGTCAATTAGGGGTTTAATTGAGTGAAAATTAATGTTTTTGGCCTTAATTAAGGATGTGGGGACTAAATTGCATTACGCTTTAAATGTTTTAGGATTGTGGAAACAAATTCCCCCTTTTTCCAGATACACGCGGATCCGAGTTAACCCGGATCCAACCCGCGCGGGCTGCCTCACCAAAACGACGTTGCATGGCGTCCGAACGACCTCCTTTCTACTGAGTCGACTCGGCCATAATTCCCCACCCACTGACTCAGTTGACTCGGCCTAAACCTAAATCATCTCAACTAAAACTCCTAAAAACCCAGAAACTCATCTCATTTTAGATCAAAACACCTTTATTTCTAAGGTGTTCTTCATGTTCTTTGATGAACACGAAGAACACGAAGAACATCAACCCAGAACCGTCGTGGCAGTCGTCCTCTGATCCATCACCACTGTACTCCGACGACCATTGGAGGTTCGCCGGCCACCACCAAACATTCTGGTCGTCATCAGTTCTATGCTGACCCCCACACAACGATTTCCAACCACCGTCAGATTGCCGGAAAATACAAAAACCTACCGAAAAACTCAAAAAACCCAGATCTAACACTTAAAGCCCTTAAATCTACCCGATTCATCATTTAAAACTATATTCATCATCCGAATTTAATCACTCTTCTCCAAAACTTCACCTAGACCTAGCCAAATCAAAACCCAACCCTCACATTCAACCACAAACAAAACTTAAACACCACCCATAACCAAAACACGAACCTAAACAAACACTCAGGTCCTCAATTTCAAATCAGAAGTATGTTTAAAGTTTTTTATTGTCTATTCGATAGTTTTGATTCAAAAGAATTAGTAATAGCAATGGAACAAATAGAATGTCCGAATAAACTTACCTCTCGGTGTATTTTCAAGTTTTCGATTGTTTTCCGGTGTTACTTCTCCGGTGACCTATCCTATCCTTCACGAAAATCTCCAGATCAATCTCCCCCCCTTCCTTTTTTTGTTAATTACCGTCCTTTTTTGTTCTTTGTTTTGTTTTAAATTCACCCTTGATTTTTCAAAACCACCCGTAACCTCTTTATCCACTAATCAATTCAAACTCCCATGACTCCTAGCTGTAGGTAACCACTTCTCTCATCTATTTATTTTTTTTATTTGTTTATTTTCCTTTTTTATTATTTATATTATTATATATTTACTTAGGCCTTTAGGCTAAAATTCATGTATGACAGCTGCCCCTCTATTCTCAATGCTGTGGAGCAGGAGACGAGCAAAGATTGAAAAGACACGAATTTCGCTCTAAACTTATTGGCCTCTGTTACGCTAGCAAAACTTGAAGTTGTTCTTCTCATTACGAATTTCTTCAAGCAAAATACATGTGATGGAATCCGAGGCTTTTCTTCTCATTATGAAATTCTTCGTATCCCGTGAAAACTTGGAGCCATTCTTCTCATTATGAATTTCTCCAGGGTTTGAAGTTGTTCTTCTCATTATGAATTTCTTTAGACAAAAAATGATAGAATCCGAAGTTGTTCTTCTCATTATAAAATTCTTCGTATTCCATGGATTTTGGAGTTGTTTTTCTTATTATGAAATTCTCCAAAGTTTGAAGTTGTTCTTCTCATTACGAATTTCTTCAAACTGATCAAGTGGTGGAAACCAAGGTTGTTCTTCTCATTATAAATTTCCTCGTCTCCGGGAGATCTGGAGTTGTTCTTCTCATTATAAATTTCCTCGTCTCCAGGAGATCTAGAGTTGTTCTTCTCATTATGAATTTCTCCAGATCAAAGTGATGGAACCTGAGGTTGTTCTTCTTATTATGAAATTCCTCATATCCCATGAAAACTTGAATTGTTGTTGTTTTGATTGTTCTTTTTCTGAATCATTTCTTGTAAGTTTCTGAATCTTGTTTAACAAAAATATGATGCATTATTAGTATGATCCTAATGCAGATATTTCTATTATAATGCATGAGTATTGCTTAGAAAGTCACATATTATCAGTCAATTGTCATTCTGATGAGCCTAATTGACTCTTTGATCTTCATTCTGTGGTCTTGATGATGTCTTGATTCTCCATCTCACACTAAGAGGCAACCTTTGAAGATAGTCTTCCTCACAAAGTTGTTTTGAAGCTCCCTTTCAGGTTTTTACTTCATTTTTTTCTTTTTTCTTTCTCTTTTTCTTCTTCTTTTTTCTTCTTCTCTTTTTCTTTTTCTCTTTGAATTGATCTTGACATTGATCTCAGGCACTGTTTGGAGACTTTTCTCTAACGTATTTACTATTTTAGGGTTTTGTTTGATCATATGAATGTATTCACTTTTACTCTATTATCCTGATCTAAAAGTGAATATTCCTATAACTTTTAAAACAAAAATAATGACAAAATTTTCTGCATTTATTAATTCACATGAATTCACTTGCACGATGCTTTGGATAAAAAGAAAAACTCGGAAGAGAAAATGAATATGTACTGAAGCTTTTAAATATTTGTGACAAGTATAGAATTATAAAATAGTCATGGCAAACAAATGAAAAGATAAAAGCAAGAAACAAATGCAAATTCTCAACCACCTATCATATGCGATCATCTGGGTCTTTTCTCGAGATATAGATTTAGAATAGATCTGCATGTCTAACAGTTGTTCAAGTGATGATCCAACTTTGCAAACATGAAGCCCCTTCTGAACTACTAGATAACCGAGAGGTATAAATTACCGGATGCCTACTATTACACATTTAAGCCACCATTTCTAGTTTTCGATTAAAACCCTCCTTTGGTATCAAGACGCCCTTTGCGGGTTTTCATCTTGACCCCTTATTTCTTTTTCATCATTCATTTTTTATGAAACGTCCTTTCGGATTTTCGCATCATTCTTTTTCATTTTATTTTTATTTTTATTCTTTTTCTTTTTCATTTCCCTTTTTTCATTCTTCAGGCGTAGTACTTCTTAACTGAATCAGAATTCACAGACTTGTGTAATTCTTTTTCGTCCATTTCAACCAAGATCATCGCACCTCCGGAAAAGGCCTTTTTGACAACATATGATCCTTCCCAATTCGGCATCCATTTCCCACGAAAATCACACTGTATCGGCAAGATCTTTTTAAGCACTAGATTGCGCTCTGAAAATTCTCTTGGTCGAACTTTCTTATCATGAGCTCGAATCATCCGCTTTTGATACATTTGGCTATGGCAGATAGCTTTCAACCGCTTTTCTTCAATCAAATTTAACTGATCAAAATGAATCTGTACCCATTCTGCATCATCCAGTTTCACTTCTGACAATACTTGAAGATGTGGAATTTCAATTTCCAGTGGTAACATTGCCTCAGTCTCGTATACCAGAGAATATGACGTTGCCCCGGTAGAAGTTCTCATCGAAGTTCGGTATGCAAACAAAGCAAAAGGAAGCCTTTCATGCCAGTCTTTATACGTTCATGTCATCTTTGATATGATCTTCTTGATGTTCTTGTTAGCTGCCTCAACTGCTCCATTCATCTTCGGTCGGTATGCCACAGAATTGTGATGAATTATTTTGAACTGCTCACAGGTTTCTGCAATCATTCTATTATTGGAATTGGTAGTATTATATGTGATGATTCATTTTGGTAGACCATATCGACAAATAATCTATTTCTTCAAGAACTTGCAAACTGTTGTTCTCGTGATGCTAGAATAAGAAATAGCTTCTATCCACTTGGTGAAGTAATCGATAGCTACTAAGATGAAGCGATGCTCATTCAGAGCCTTCGGGTGAATCTGTCCGATTACATCCATTCCCTATACAGCAAAAAGACCATGGTGAATTCATAGTATGTAATGGTACTGGTGGAGAGTTGGTCTTATATGCATAAATCTAACACTTGTGACACTTTTTGGCGTACTCTATGCAATCTCCTTCCATGGTAGACCAGTAGTATCCATATCTCATTATTTTTCGAGCCATTGAGAAACCATTGGCGTACGTACCATAGATCCCATCATGCACTTCTTCAAGAATACTTTTAGCTTCACGAGCATTGACATATCTCAATAACACTTGATATCTACTCTTCCTATATAAAACGTCACCATCTAACACATACCTTGCAACCATTCTTCTGATTGTTCTTTTATCATTGTCATTTGCTTCAAATGGATAAGCCTGGAACTTGATGTATTGCAGGATATCGAAGTACCAAGGATTACCATCCTCTTTTTCCATGTTGCAACAATGAGCATACATTTCATAATTTTGTATTCGGATCAATATCATATCCTCTGGTTTATTTGCTTGGAATACCGAAGCCAATATAGCTAAGATATTCATCATTTGTTTGTCTTCTCTAGGGAGGCATGCAAAAATTACCTCTTCAAACTCTTCAATCAATTCCAACAACAACTTTTGATATTCCATCAGTTTTGCATCTTTAATTTCTCATTCTCCATGCAATTGATAAATAACTAAGGCTGAGTCTCCATACACCTTTAGAGCTTTTATTTTTCTTTCTATTGTAGCCCTTAATCTCATGACACATGTTTCGTACTCCGCCATATTGTTCGTGCACAAAAACTCTAATTTGCTCGTAAGAGGATAATGTATATCATCTGGAGAGATCAACATAGCTTCAATTCCATGTCCCAATGCATTAACCGCTCCATCAAAATACAAACTCCATTTCTTCGTCTCATCATTTTCTTCTACATAAATAGTCATCACATCTTCATCAAGAAAGTTGAAGTTCAATGGTTCATACTCATCTAAAGCTTTGCTTGCAAGAAAATCAGCTATAGCACTCCCTTTAACTGCTTTCTGAATCACATACAATATATCAAATTAAGACAGCAATATTTGCCAACGTGCTAATCTTCCGGTCAAAGTTGTTGCTTCCAATAGAAATTTTAACGGATCAAGCTTCGATATCAACCATGTGGTATGATATAACATATATTGCTTGAGTCGACGAGTAACCCAAACAAGCGCACAGCACGTCTTCTAGATAAACGAGTATCGCACTTCACACTCGATAAACTTCTTACTCAAGTAATAAAGTGCTCTTTCTTTTTTTCCAGTATCATCATGTAGCCCCAGTACACACCCCATAGAATTCTCGAACATTGTCAAGTAGAGGATCAACAGTCTTTCGGAAACGGGCGCCACCAATACCGGTGTATTTGACAAGTATTGCTTGATCTTGTCCAACGTTTCTTAGCATTCATCGTCCCACTCATACAGGTTATTCTTCCGCAACAATTTAAAGATTGAATCACATCTATTAGTTAATTGAGAAATAAACCGAGAGACATAATTCAACCTTCCGAGGAAACCCCGAACTTCTTTCTAAGTTTTTAGAGGCGATAAATCTTGAATCGCCTTGACTTTATCTGGATCAATTTCGATGCCTCGTCTGCTAACGACAAAACCGAGTAACTTGCCAAATGTAACCCTAAAGGTACATTTATTAGGGTTAAGCTTTAACTGATACTTTCGTAGTCTCTGGAACAACTTTCAAATTCTGAACATACTCATCTTTTGTTTGAGACTTGACTATCATATCATCCATGTGACACCCTCGCCCTGGGTTAGGAGACGGGGGCGTCGACCGAACATACAAACCCAATATTGTAATCAAATTCAAACAATTTATTTATCTATTTATATGACATTGGGAGTCCATTTCAATTATTTCTTAATTGTTTTGCGGATCAAGTTCTTGTATTATTTACACAGATTCGAGGCAATTTTAAACTTTTTCGATGCTTAAACAATTTTTTTTCCATTTTGAGTCTCGGATACCGTTTATTATTCAACTATAGCCTCAATTGGCTTGATCTAAACTTTTATAACAATTTATATTCATTTAATTATCATTAATTATGTCTATTTAATTAAGCAATTACCCTCGTCAAATCGAACCCAATTAGTGAGGTGGTATCGATACCCCTAATGTTGGTATCGATACCAGCCCTTAGTGTTGACCCGTTGACCAAGGCTAGGTAGCCTGCTTCGATACTGGCATCAATACGAAAATTACTGGAAGCTCCAGTATCGAAACAAGTATTGGTATGAAAAGTTACTGGAAGCTCCAGTATCGAAACAGGTATCGATACTGGCCTGCCTCATTGACACGTTGACTAAAGGTCAAAGCTTGGTATCGATACAAGCTTCGGAATAAAATGTTTCTTCCAAAGGTGGTATCGATACCCAAGCTAGTGGTATCGATACCCCTACTCGAAATTGACAATTTCAAGCCTTCTAAACACTTAGACATATCAAAAGGGACTATCTAAAGGTCTCAACCCGAACCTAAGCTTTAAGGATCATTTCACATACTTAGGTGACCTATATCGATTCACCAAACTTGTCCGTTTTAACATATTTCATCATGCATTTCCATATTCGAAGCATCCCTTACTAGGACCATCATCTAGCCTTATCTTTTTTATGGCTACTTAAGCAATCAAAGATTAGTGTCCTAAGTTCACTTGAACTAGACACAATGTTAGGCTAACCATATACCAAAGGCATTCCTCCCAAGCTAACATACCAACCATAACCAAACTCAAAACAAACAAGGCTATCCTACCATGAATGTTATGCCTTATGGCTTACAAACCCCAAAGCTTAAATGATCATACGAATATATACACGTCATAAGCTAGCTATCAAAATGCACATAGAATTCTAGCATGATCACTATGCCACCGTATACTAGGAGTTACAAAAACTATCAAAATACCATACTTTGGCTTGCTTCCCGTGTCCTTGCTCTGGTTCAAGCTTGGTCTATCTCTTTAACTCGTAAACCTGTTGTTTGGGAAGGAGGAAACAAAGAGTGTAAGTACTAAAAAGTACTTAGTGAGGTAGCCTAAGTCTAACCAAATTAAACATGAATTATAACAAATGATATACTTCAATGAGCAACAATTCAAATACATATGGCAAGTAGTACATCATATAATCATACTTAATGCACAATGGCAAGTCATATTCAATGCTCAAGGTCAAATTATAACAAATGTTTTATGGCAAGTACATATCGAATGTTCAAGTTTGAATCATCTCAAATGCCCTATGGCAAATACATATAAAATGTGCAAGTTCAAAGCATGTCAAAAGCCCTATGGAATATACATATCAAATACTCCTGTCCAAATCATATCAAATACCCTATGGCAAGTACATGTCAAATGCTTATTAGCAATTACATTTCAAATGTCCTATGACAATTATATTAATTTTAATCTTCCGAATTAATTTCAAACGTTGCCTTGGAATAGTTAGACTAGGTAACGAGTCAACAGAAGTACCCTAAGGTACTAACAAAAGTGCCACTAGGACACTAACAAAAGATACCCATGGTATCTACAAATGGTGACTAACCACCAACAAAGGTACCCATAGTACCAACAAAAGTACCGAAGTACTGATCAGAAGTACCGAAGTACTAACAAATGAGCTCAAACCCTAGGCATGTTGTACTACCTATGACCAACTATAACCCAAGGCTCAATCAGAATTTCTTATTCAATTAGTTTTCCATTTTACTTAATCAAATTTCTTATCACAGATAATGTACATAACATAGCATATCAAAGCATCAAGTCATGCTATCAAGTCTAAAGCATAAGTGTCATGCTACTAAATTCATAAGCATATGTGTCATGCTAGTATATCAAAACATTTACATATCATGCTATTATAAACATAACTCATGCATGACTAACATACCTGGCATCCTCAGCCGCGTGCCATTACTTACCTCGGCATTTCCGAGCTATGCAAATGATCTAATCTAGTCTATTATCTAGTACTCAAACATAGAGTCAAACAAGTCATTATTAATTAGTCATCCTTCCCATAGTGTCGAATATTCATTTAATCCGGTTACATTACAAGGCAAATCAAATATTCAAAGATGGTTAGGAACCTAGGTCCTAACCCTAAAGTTTGCTACACTCACCAATACTCCGAGCTATCACGGGTTGTAGATCACAACCCCTTTGCCTCGCCTTTTTGTTGCCTCGATCCTCTCTTGATCCTCGTTAATTCCTTCTCTCGGGGTATCTAACAATTAACATATAATAGCTATGTATCAATACATTTTCAACTGTCCATTTCAGATATTCATAGGCCTAACAATTGCAAACATGTACATTTGTTCTTTTCGAATAGTTTGCCACCCCTTTTTAGCGAAACGGGCATATCTCCTATCTTAAATGTCCGATTTTAGTCCATTATACCTCGTTGGAAAGCTAGAAGAACCCTCTACAAGGTAATATTAACCTCAAATTTAATTTCCTAATCTATCAGCTCCAAATTTAATTCGAACAGTTCTGGTCGGATTTTCCCGAGACTGCTCGGGTAGCCTTACGGAACAGCTTATATCTTCCTCTACCGGACTCGAATTTAAGTTCCGTAAATTTCCTCTTAAAATAGGTATACATGAGTATCATAGTCTAAAATTTCAGCTCCAAATTCCTTAAATCCCGACCTAGGGAAATTCTCAAAGTTGGCTACTTGGAATAGCTACTCTAGGTTATTTTCGGCTAATTTCCATTCTAGATGTCCGAACTAAATCTTATCGATTTCCAGCATTATTATCATAAAATCAACCTCATTCAACTAAATTTTCCATCCCTATCTTCATGCATGTTGAACATTGATTCAATCAATACAAATGACATCTCTAAAATCCTAGACCCAAGCCCTCAAATCCACTTTTTATGCTTCTAACACCATAACCAAACCATAGCTAACTTTAATTTAATTTCTAACAACTTAGCCCCAAATTTCAGCAACTATAAGAATTCAATCTCATGCCAATTATCAATCTAACAGGGGATCGAAAGGCTTACCCGGTTTCTTTTTGCTTTTAGCTTCCAACTTCACCAATTTCTCATGAACTCTAGCTTGCCCCCTTTAAGCTCCCATGGAGTTTTCTCCTTTTTCAACTTGGGTTTTCACGTGTAAATGAGGGGGAAGGAAGGAATTTTTAGCTGATTTTGTTTGATTATTATTGTGTGTAAAAAGACCACCTTACCCTTAATGACATAACTTGACTTAATTTTAGAATGAGGGTAGTCTAGGGAATATGAACATTTATCATGAAAACTCAATGTTTCTCTTCTCATATAATTTAGTCCTTTACTTTAATCTAAATGTCACATGATTCGGTTTAGTTCTATAATTATTTCGATTCATTTTACTAGCCCAGTTCCGGGGTGTTACAATCCACGTAAACTTCAATCTCTTTATGCATCATATCATGAAACAGTGTCACCATAGCTCTCTGATACGTTGCCCCAGCATTCTTCAATCCGAAAGGCATGACTTTGTAGCAAAACGTGCCCCACAGTGTAGTAAATATTGTCTTCTCCATATCCTCCAAGTTCATTTTAATCTAATTATAATCCGAGAAACCATCCATAAAGGAGAACCATGAATTCCCCGAAGTATTGTCAACTAGAACATCTATATAAGATAGAGGGAAATTATCTTTCGGATTTGCTCTATTTAGATCTCTGTAATCCACGTACGTTCGTACTTTCTCGTCTTTCTTCGGTACTAGAACTATGTTTACTACACATTCTGGATATGCTGCCACCTGTAGAAATCCCGTATCAATCTGTTTCTGCACCTCTTCCTTGATTTTCAACAGGATTTCTGGTCTCAATCCTCTGAGCTTCTACTGTACTGGCTTGCATTCTGGTCTAATTGGCAACTTGTGTACCACGATGTTAGTATTCAAATCTGGCATGTCTTGTTAGGATTATCCAAAAACATCTTTGAATTCTCGAAACAGACCAATCAAGTTTTGCTTTGCCCCAGGTGAAAACGCTGTCCCGATCTTGACTTCTCTTTTCAATTCTTCGGTGCCCAAATTCAGAATCTCTATTTCTTCTTTGTAGGGCATGATCTGTTTATCTTCTTCTTCCACCAATCTCAATAATTCTTCAGGAACCTCATAATCCATATTATCTTCACACTCATTGATTTCTGTTAGACAAGAGATCTTTTCCAAATCTATTTCGAGATTAGGCTCAAAATCACTTACGCAATAATTGATTGGGAACCTGCGAAAAAAACTTATATATTTGGAAAGGAATAATAAATGAATGAATAAATAAATGAATGAATAAATGAATGAATAAAATAAAAAGAAAATGTTTTCCATTTGAGAAATAAAAGAAACATCGTTATTTGCTAGTGAAAATACGTAAAAATCCCCCTACAGAAAATCCTCTATACTCACGGGCAAAAGTATAGGTTGGTTCATGACATTACTCTGTTTTAAAAACTGCAGGTATATCTTCCAGAGTCCAGTTCTTCAGAGTCTTGCCAAGGAGGCACGGACGAATCCCCTCCAAAAAATTTATCTTCGGTCCTTTAGAAATTCCTCCCACAAACAAACCATCGAAAGCATCCCCGAAAATCTCTTCCTCATGCAGCCTAATCGCCTCTTGATGATTCTTCTCGACTTGCTCTGTGACATTCACAAATCCGTGAGAAATGAAAGTCAATCTTTGAACTTAATGAGATTGACCTCCTAGCTGCAGGTTTCCCATATTTCTTCCAAAATGCTTCTATTGAAAATCTCAGTCCACTTCGATCCTTTTTCATAACCACGGGTCTTGGATGCAACCTCCTTCCTAATCCTTTTCCAATCTTGGCTCCTTTACCGAGAGTTTGTTTAACAGTCATTTTTGTGCAATTCGATAATTTAGGGCATGGAAACTTCGCACCTTTGGCAAGGAACATGGCGTTGATGAACTCTAGAGCCCTGAAAGAACACTCCAACACATCCTCGTTTGCCTGAATGTACGGTGTATCAGTAGAAACTGAAGCGATAATGTCTTCCTCCGCTCCAACACATACAAGCTTTCCATCAATGACAAACTTCAATTTCTGATGTAGAGATGACGGCACTGCCCCGACAGAATGAATCCAGGGTCTTCCAAGCAGACAATTATAAGTGGGCTTGATATCTATAACAACAAAATCCACATTGTACACAGATGGCCCAATCAGCAGTGACGCTTCTATTCTACCCAACACATCCCTCGTAGTTCCGTCGAATGCTCTGACCATATTCTGGTAGCTTTTCATATGAGCAACATCTATAGGCAACCTTTGCAAAGTCACCATAGGCAATACATTTAATGTTGAACCATTATCAATCAACACTCCTGGCACAACATGACCCTTATAGTGAGTCGTAATATTTAGAGCTTTGATAGACCCTATTCCGTCATTCGAGATCTCATCATCAGTAAACGTTATATAATTGTCCATAATGATATGATTAATAATTCGATCCAACTTGTTCACCGATATATCCTTCGTAACGAACGTCTGGTTTAACACCTTTAGCAAAGCATTACGGTGTCCCTCAGAACTCAATAACAAATCAAGAATAGAAATTTTGGCCGGTTGTTTCTTCAACTGCTCTATAACATTGTACTCGTTGTGCTTCAAGAACCTTAAGAACTCATATGCTTGCTCCTCGGTAACTAGCTCGTTTACTTTCGGCATTGGCTCTTCAAAAATCTTTTTATTCTCGATATTCTTTCCCTTCTCTTCTTCCTTCTCTTGAACTTGTGAGTAAAATCTTCCACTTCTCGTGAAATATCCTACCTCATTCACTGGTTCTTCTGTCTCAACTTTGTTTTCGACCTCGGGCTTCTCTGGTTGTATCTCCTCGGTAAACTTTGAACTGCTTGACACGGTCACACTTGTAGTGTAGTTCCATGGAATCCTTTGTGTATCCTTGAACGAAAAAAGTACTGAAGGAGTAATCACTATGTGAGGGGCAATGACTGGCTTCACTTCCCCTGATAAACTATCACCCTTTGGTTGGGCCGAAATGACCAATGGCCTATTCACACTGTACTTTGGCATGATTCTCTTAGACGTGCACACATCCATCATTCTTCGCTCTCCCATCTTAACGAAAAACTTCACCTCCTTGTTATCCAACATTCCCTGTAGCAAAGTTCTGAACTCAACACAAAACTGAATCTCATGTCCCAGTTCTTGGTGATACTTGCAATAAAAACTTGTCTCAACTGGTTCTTTCATCATCATCTCTTGGCATATAAGCTCATTATCAAACAACTGTCTGAACACCCACTTTAAAGGCGATCTGATCTCTGATACACTCATCTTTATCTGCTTCATCTAATCCTCCTCAATCACATTCACACCTCGACCCCTATGATTTGGCAACAGGTTCGTAGATATACTGGGTTCGTCAAATTTCAAAACCCCAGTATTGATCAGGTTATAAACTATTCTTTTTTATGCAGTGCAGTTCTTAATGTTATGCCCCTGAACCTTAGAATGATATTCACACTGAGCCTTCTGATCATACTAATACAGATACGGAGGTTGAAGCGGTAGAATATAATACAGATGTATCATATTCGCATCATACAACTGAGTGTTAACTCGGCATACGTTATCGCAATAGGCACAAAACATGGTTTTTCCCATTTCGAATCCTTCTTTTTTGAACTCTGCGAGCTACTTGCTCCAACTCCTGGCTTAGAGATCATCACATTTCTCAGTGCCTCGTATACAACGGCACTATTCACTTCATTTTTCTTCTTTTTGAAACTCCTCTTGGAACTATCGGATCCTTCTATCCTCTCACTCTTGATGGCTGCTTCGACAAGCTCTCATGTAGCAACAATCTGAGAAAAACTTTGCATCGAATTATTAGTAAACAAATGGTCATACATCAAACCTTTCAATGTCTCCACAAATATATGGGTCATTTCACTCTCAATCAATGGAGGTTGTACTTGGGAAGCCAAATTCCTCCACCTGTGAGCGTACTGTCGGAATGTTTCATTCGACCTCTGTCCCATTTGCTGCAATATTATTCTAGTAGGTCCCATTTCTGATACATGTTTATAGTTTTCCATAAAAACGTGATGTAAGTCCTTCCACGTCTTTATACTTTCCCGACTCAGCTGTGTATACCATCGGATCGCTAAACCTGTCAAACTATCTTGGAAACAGTGAATTAGTAGCTTATCATCCTTATTAAAAGCAACCATCTTTCGACAATATATTGTCATATGAGCATTTAGGTATATCATTCCATCATACTTCTCAAAATTAGGCATTTTAAACTTTGACGGTAAAACCAGATCAAACACTAACCCCAAATCAAATATGTCAGTGTTTTTATCAGTTTTCCCCTTTATCTCTTGTATTTTTGCCTCCAACGCTTTGAAATGATCAACATACCTTTTCTCCATGTCCTGTCTCAGCCTTTCCACCTCATTCATGAAATTGAGATCCGAGACTTCCTTAACATTCGGAGAAATAAAATCAACAACTTCAACTAGGTGACTTGCAGATTCTCCCGCTAAATTGAATTGTACTTTTATAGGTACCGACTGTACTTCAGGTTGCCCCCTTATGTGAAATGTAGTATCCGTCTGACCTTCCATTTTATTCGATCCTCCCACCGGCTCCTTGCCTTTCTCTGAATCTTTTGGTCTCATCAGAGCGGTCAACTGACTAATAATATTCACCTAAGCTTCGGCAATACTATCTTTCATACTATTTTCTATACCATCTAGTCGATTCTAAAACTCTACACGATCATCCTCTAACTTCTTTATCTTTCTTCGGTTCCCATCTTTTTAGTACGTGACCGGGTTGAGTATGAGTACGGTATGATTGCAACTTAAGTATTCACTGCCATAAAACCCTTTTATTATTAAAATTTAATTTTAAAAATTAGCAATGAATATGATGCATGAATGCATGTATGCAATAAGGAATTGTATTCGAAGAACAGTATCTTAAAAACATCCGTTTCGTCTAAAAAGTTCATATAAAGGTAAGACAATCAATCATCCACTAAAGAAAACTGCTAGCTCTAATGTCCAAATTGGTCAACTCATGTAGCAAGCGTACGATAACCTCTCCATGCTCTTGCTCAATATTCGGTTGTTTCAAGAGGGTTGTAGCTTCCTTCGACAATATCTGTACATAAGATGCAATGCTTCTGACCTGTCCTTTGAAGTTGGCTAACTCGTTGTTTTGACTCCGAACGGTGCACTGCGTTGTTTCGTATTTTGCTTTCCACGCTCCTCCGATGTCCTGGCATAAAGATCCCTCGTAACTTGTTAATTTCTCACGCAACTCTTGGACCTTGTTTTCAAGAGAGACTACCTTCTGTTGTAGACCTTCCTTTTCTATTTCCATCTGAACCTTGTCTTCATTGTGATACTTGGTAATCAACTCTTCCAACTGCGTCACTTGGTTTGTCAACTCAAAATTTTTCGCTTGTTCTTTCTCTAACTTTTTCTTTGCTTTGGAGTTTGCTTCCTATCCTTCACGATACTTTTGTTCATAGAGCTTCTTGTAGTCCTCTTTTTCCTTCGCCACCCTATCTAAGCGATCAGACAAATCTTCAATCTTCCTACTTTCACTTTCTTTCCTAAACTTTTTTTCGTTTCCCTCGTACATCTCTTGTGTTTCCTTCAAATCCCGGCTTAACTTCTCATTTTGACTAATCAACTCCTTCTCTTTTCTCTTATGCGTTAATACCTGATATTTTGTCATATTTAACTCTTGCGTAAGATCATAAATCCCTTTTTCATACCTTTGTAAATCCAGCTCTCGATCATGCTTTATTTTCTCTAATACAGATACTGCTTCTTGGGTTGTTCCGCTTGATGATCCGACAATCCTTGGTATCTCTTGAAAAGACTTATCATTCATCCTATATGTTCTCCAATCGTCATACCTGGCCATAAACTTCAAACCTCGATAAGGCTGAACTTTTCTGATTGTTTTCCATGCTTTCATAATTGTATCGTTCCTAGATTTATACTCATCGGTTTTGTTTGCGTATTCGAAACCTGCCATCCCAGCTGTAGCAGGTATGAACTGTCTAGATCCGAACTGTCTGGACACTAGAAGTGGGCAATAAGTTGTTCCACCCTAAACTCCTGACAATGGGACCCAATCTATTTCCCCACATTTGTATAGAAATACAGTTTCTCTACTTAACCAACATGCCTTCCAAACAACATCTGCGCCCGTCAAATTCTAAAAGAGTTCCTCCCACTGTCTCTCATCCTTCTTCTCTATGACGCAATCCTTCAGATGCTCCAAAATTGGAGAATATGAAATAGTATGCCTTAGTGCATGATATGGTGCATTCCAACGGTGACCTCTGAACCAAACCTCCAATAACTGTGCACAACCCCAAAATCTTCCTACACCCGATTTCTTGCATGCTGTCAAAGATCTGTACGTTTCCGCCAAAATAGCAGGGGTTGGATTCACGCCTTTAAATAACCTCTCGAATAACCTAACAGTGGATGGGTCTATGTATTCCGGGATTCTTGGAAATAGCACTAATCCATAAATGCATAAAGCATATATTCTCCTTATCTTGGAGGGCTCTTCACGACTACCCACTATTAACTCTTTCAAAACTTTCCAACTAACTCTCTGTTTATCCTTATTCATGTCCGTACTATCACGGTTGGCAAGCTTCTCATCTCAAAACTCTTTTTCCTTTCCTGTAACCTGCATCAACTTCTTGAAGCCTAAAGTACTATTCAGTTTAACATAGATCTTGTCTCTCTTGACCGTGGGACTGTTAATCAAAACCTCATACTCCTCCAATGTAGGTGTCATGTCGACTCGTCCAAAAGTAAAACAGTTATATGCTGGATTCCAAAATTACGTCATTGCTCTGAGTAGTTGTCTATCAATAGGTACTTTTAATGACAATGATATGTCTCCGAATTCCTTTTTAAATTGTTCCCTCATATCATCAGTCCATTGATCTCATATTTCCCGGACTTCCTGAAGACATGGATTCTGAGCCGTGTTGATCTTCACATAACCTTTCATTACTGACACACTTTCCGGCAATAAGTTCTCTCTTTTTTCATGTTGGACTGCCTCTAACCATGCCCAAACATCTGTATTATCTTCTTCAACAATGAACACTTCAGACATTTCTGGATACTTTTAACTTTACTGTTTCTCGAATTTAATGCCAATACAAATGATATGACAGATAATAAAATAAGATAATTAAAGAAAATAAAAAAAGAAAAAAACAAATTCGTGTTAATACGGTGAATACAAGAATTTAAACAAAATAATCGCAAAAAGGAACTGTGCTTAAAATAACCAGAAAGCAATTTAAATTACATAAAAAAAAAACAGAGAGCAGTTTAACACAGAAATCCTAATTTGGCGGCATTTCGGCAGCATACCACCTTATCTTATGGTCCCTGTCTGGCTCTATTAGGGGTAGGTTTCTACTCTACACATGTGGGTTTTGGTCTAGAATCTAGGTTCCCGAACTGCCGTTACCGTCTACTGCAACGATAAGACATCGATTTGGTAGTATAGGTCCCTTACAACGGAGGTGAATACCTCACGACGCGTAAGGTTAGTATACCAAAAGCAGATAAAAATTCAAAACTCGGAGCTGGATAGCATCACATCAGACAATATCTAACTCCCACTCAAGGATAAAAGCTCGGGTCGAGAGCTGATGCATGAATGACAATATATATCACACAAAATAAAAATACTACCCTTATCCGAACGATATTTATTTGACAATAATGAATTAAATTAATATCTATATTCAAAATACCGAAATGTCACATATAATTAATAACTAGGCCTGACTCACAAACATTTTGTCCCCAGCGGAGTCGCCAAGCTACCACGACCATTTTAAAACCAAAAAATGTGAAAAATAGTTTGACGATTGAATTTTGAAAAAGCGGGTTTTATTGCTTTTATATATAAAAAAACAAATTTTATTGAAAATATTTGAGTTTTAAAATTAATTTGGAGTCGCCACTGGCCACTTTGGTAGGCCAGACACCATAAAATAAACTAGAGATTCATTAAAAATATTTGAGTTTGGGAGTCGGTTACGTGTAAGGACAACCCTTACAAGCGTTCGAAATCGATACCTTATTAGTTACACGTGGCATTTTGGCATTTCAAATAATAATATTAATTTAATCCGTCATTGTCAAATAAATATCGTTCGAGTAAGAATATCCTTTTGGATAAGAAAATACATTTCTTTTAAATACGAGCTTGAACAAGACGTCCCCTAGATAGGAAACCTTAACTCGTATTTAAAGAAATATAAGTTCTGCCCCAAAAGGTTTTAAATGCATGATTGGTTTATTATCTGGTTCATTTTAAGTTCTAACCTATAAGGCTCTATTAATTAAACAATTAAACCTTATTAAATTATTAATTTCACCAAGTGTATTATGATAACATTTGAATGCCCGGACACTACCATTTCGACACCGAACAAATTTAATAATACTATTGGTGTTTTTAGTTTGCCTAATTAATTTTATTAAATTCTAACCTTAGATTATTTATCATTTTCTATGTTTCGATGACACGCCGAATACGATACCAAAGTACACTCTTGGCCAACATAATGTCATTTCAAAATACTGACCACTTAGTGTATCCGAGATATATGATTAGAATGTCATCGTTACTAAATTATCTTCCTATTTAATTTAGTTATTTAATTAAAGTGACTAATCCTAAAAAGGCTCTAATTTAATTAATCTACGTGAAAATTAAGTGTCACCTTAAACAGATATACTACATGTTTTTTTTTAAAAAAAAGCAAACATAATTAATAATTAAATAAATAAAACAATAAATAAATAAAACAATAAAGCAAATAAATAAGGTGAAGGAACTAAGTTACTTCTATTAGAGATATGAGAGCTCGAAATATAACAAGGGAAGTACATTGAAACAAAAAGGCTTACATGGCATAAGGCGAGAATTAAAAGGCAGAATTGATTAGGGGTGAATTTAGACTTAATTAGATTTAAATAAATTAATTTTAAACTTAGAAAATTTTAATTATTCGATTAAGCATCTAATTAAATTAATTCTAAGTTTTAAAATTAATTTAACCTTAATTAATATCTAAATTAATCAAATTTTGAAATCAGGGTTCGATTTAGGGTCAATTAGGGGTTTAATTGAGTGAAAATTAAAGTTTTTAGGCCTTAATTAAGGATGTGTGGACTAAATTGCATTAAAGTTTAGGGACTGTGGAAACAAATTCCCCCTTTTTTCAAATACATGCGGATCCGGGTTAACCCGGATCCAACCCGCACGGGTTGCCTCACCAAAACGACATCGTATGGCGTCCGAACGACCTCCTTTCTACCGAGTCGACTCGGCCATAATTCCCCACCCACTGACTCGGCCTAAACCTAAATCCTAAAAACCCAGAAACTCTTCTCATTTTAGATCAAAACACCTTTATTTCTAAGGTGTTCTTCATGTTCTTCGATAAACACGAAGAACATCAACCCAGAACCGCCGTGGCAGCCGCCCTCTGATCCAACACCACCGTACTCCGACAACCATTGGAGGTTCGCTGGCCACCACCAAACATTCCAGCCGTCATCAGTTCGACGTCGGCCGCCACCCAATGATTTCCGACCACCGTCAGATTGCCGGAAAACATAAAAACCTACCGAAAAACTCAAAAAACCCAGATCTAACACCTAAAGCCCTTAAATTTACCCGATTCATCATTTAAAACTATCTTCTTCATCCGAATCTAATCACTCTTCTCCAAAACTTCACCTAAACCTAGCCGAATCAAAACCCAACCCTCACATTCAACCATAAACAAAACTTAAAAACCACCCATAACCAAAACACGAACCTAAACAAACACCCAGGTCCTGAATTTCAAATCAGAAGTAGGTTTAAAATTTGTTTTTGACTATTCGATAGTTTTGATTAAAAAAGAATTAGTAATAGCAATGGAACAAAGAGAATGTCCGAATAAACTTACCTCTCGGCGTATTTTCAAGTTTTCGATTGCTTTCCGGTGTTACTTCTCCGATGACCTCTCCCATCCTTCACGAAAATCTCCAGATCAATCTCCCCTCCTCCTTCCTCTTTTTTTGTTAATTACCGTCCTCTTTTGTTCTTTGTTTTTCTTTTAATTCACCCTTGATTTTTCAAAACCACTCATAACCTCTTTATTCACTAATCAATTCAAACTCCCATGACTCCTAACTGCAGGTAACCACTTCTCTCATCTCTTTATTTTTTTTTATTTTTATTATTTGTTTATTTTCCTTTTTTCATTATTTATATTATTATATATTTACTTAGGCTTTAGGCCAAAATTCGTGTATGACATATTCATTTGAATTTTTTCTAAAAATAACATCCATTGAAATCTATTGTAAAAGAAATTATAGTATAAACTATAATAACCAATCATTTTATAACAAATAAATAATTTAATGATTTCTTTATCAAATAAATAGCTTAATTATTATTATCAAATAAATAGTATAAACTAGTATATTATTATTCTAATTACTCTATCTCGACTTTAGGTTTTAACTCCGGTATAATATCCTCGATCCAAATGTTATATTTAGGTTTTACTAAAATCACATCTATTTTATAAATTCATTAAGTTCAATTAAAAATATTAATATAATCATTAATCTTATATAAGTCATTAACCTTATTTTAATTTTTGTTAATACTGAAAATAATGGACTCAATAATTAATATTATCATTTATTAAAGCAAAATAAAAAAAGATATATTATATCAAATTTTATTATTAATATATTACTTTCATTATTAGTTTTTTACATAATTATTATATTTATATTATATTTTATCATTTTAAAAAACAAAAATGTTATTATTATTATTAGTTTTATTTATTATTACAATCATTATCCTTATTATTATTACTAGTACCTATATTTGTTTATCTTTTTCCTTTTCCGTTTGGTTTCATATTAAATCCAACATCAAAAAATAATTATCATTATTAATTATTATTTATATTATGCTATTATTTCTTCTTATTATTATAAAAATAAATCAAAACCTAAAAATTAACAAATTATTAAATAAAAGTTCCAAGTCTAATTAAATAAATGTGAAGTCCTACAAGCCCAAATAGCTTTAATTATACAATCCGGCTCCATAGGCTCATTTCTTAATCTTCCCTAACAGATTCAAAGAGGGACTTAACTCGACAGGCTAAAGTGGTTAAAAGAACAGAGTATTGTTCTTAAAAGTCAAGGATTCGAACACCAATAATATCAATAGAGTGATTGAACGATTAATGTTTAATGGTTGAAAACATACTCTAGAACATATACTAACTATTATTATTAGCTAATTCAAAAAAGAAGAGGGAACTTGTTCTTACAGAAATGGTTCAAGATTCAAAGAAAAAAATGAGAAAAAGTTTCTTTTCGAATACGATTTTCCAAAAATAATTTATTTTGTGGTGGTTTCAAATCGTCGGTCACCGCTAGCAGCAATCGGCGTGACAGCGACGAAGATGAACCGGCGGCGTATTCATCATTCTCTAGGTCTTATGAAGAACAACCAGAGAATTTTGTTTTAAAATGAGTTTAAACTCGTTTAATTTCCTAGAAGTTCAGTAGACTCATCTGAGCAATTCTTTAGGAAGAACCCTTTCAGTTTCTACAAGCAATGATCACAATCACAACGTATGCATAAAAGCATCAAAAGAGTTTCATCATGCCCACAGCTGCATATGCCTGTAGGCTGTAGGAAATATATATTAAAAGATGAGTAACAATGAGATGATAGGGAACACCAAAAGGGACTTGGAATCTATTCTATTTAGCTAACAAGGGAGAAGAGGCAGTAAGTATAACTATTAGAGAGAGTTGCATCCTGTCCAACTCATCATGCTAGAGAGACTTCTCATTCAACTCACAAACTGCAGCATACATACAAAAATTACAGCAATCACCCACAAGGTTCACAAAAGCCTCATTTTTTCTTTTAGTTCACAAAATAATGTCATCTGATGTTCAAGAAATAATACAAAGTTCATCTAACATGCTGGCATCATCACCATTTCAGAGATATCCATGAAATAAACAAATATCAAAAGGAAAGAGATGTTAATTAATCTACTTACCATCTCCAACATACAACTTTCGTAGATATGTCAACCCTCTTATCATTTTATGAGTTTTCACATCAAGCGTCAATCCCTTTTGGAGCATTTCTTCCGCAAGCCTCACAGTCTCATCATTTCTTTTGCTCTTCACATACCCATTGATCAACATCTTGTAAGCTGTTAAATCAAGTGCAAAACCCTCAATTTCCATTGAATCAAAGACTTCCTTTGCCTTATTCATTTCACCAAGCACACAATACATTCTGATCATTGAACTGTGAGTAAATCCATTAGGCTTCACATCATATTGACCCATTACTTTCAGTACTTCACCAGCTTTATCATTTGTTCCTCGTTTTTGCTAATAGCATCCAACAAACTATTAAAAGTTTTGATATCAGGAACTATATTTTTAGTGACCATCTTACTGAGCAAGCTTGTTGCTTCTTCACATTGGCCTGATTTGCATAATCCGCGTATTAAACAATTGTAGGTGATAATGTTAGGTTTTACATTTCTCTGACTCATCAGTTCCAACATGGTGATTGCTTCTTCGGTCATCTTTTCCTTGCATAAAGCACCAATTAAAGAATTGAAAGTCACAACATCAGGATGAACTCCTTCATTAATCATCCTATCAAGCATGCTTGTTGCTTTTGTCCATTCGCCTGAATTGCATAATCCTTGTATTAAACAATTGTAGGTGACAGTGTCGGGTTTTACATTTCTCTGACTCATTAATTCCAACACAGTGATTGCTTCTTCAGTCTTCTTTTCCTTGCATAAAGCACCGGTTAAAGAATTGAAAGTCACAACATCAGGATGAACTCCTTCATTCATCATCCTATCAAGCATGCTTGTTGCTTCTGTCCATTTGCCTGAATTGCACAATCCATGTATTAAACAATTGTAGGTGACAGTGTCGGGTTTTACATTTCTCTGACTCATCAGTTCCAACACAGTGATTGCTTCTTCAGTCTTCTTTTCCTTGCATAAAGCAATGGTTAAAGAATTGAAAGTCACAACATCAGGATGGACTCCTTCATTCATCATCCTATCAAGCATGCTTGTTGCTTCTGTCCATTTGCCTGAATTGCACAATCCATGTATTAAACTATTGTAGGTGACAGTGTCGGGTTTTATATCTCTTTGAAACATCAGTTCCAACATGGTAATGGCTTCGTCAGTCCTCTTTTCCTTGCATAAAGCATCAATTAAAGAACTGAAAGTTGCTACATCAGGATGAACTCCGTCATTCATCATCCTATCAAGCATGCTTGTTGCTTTTGTCCATTCGCCTGATTTGCACAAGCCATGTATTAAACAACTGTAGGTGACAGTGTCGGGTTTTATATTTCTCTGACTCATCAGTTCCAACATGGTCATTGCTTTTTCAGTCTTCTTTTCCTTGCATAAAGCACTGATTAAAGAATTGAAAGTCACAACATCAGGATGAACTCCTTCATTCACCATCCTATCAAGCATGCTTGATGCTTCTGTCCATTCGCCTGAATTGCACAAGCCATGTATTAAATTATTATAGGTGACAATGTTGGGTTTTAAATCTCTTTGAAACATCAGTTCCACACATGGTAAGGGCTTCTTTGGTCCTCTTGTTCTTGCATAAAGCACCAATTAAAGAACCGAAAGTCACTACATCAGGATGAAAACCGTCATTCATCATCCTATCAAGCATGCTTGTTGCTTCTTCACATTGGCCTGATTTGCAAAATCCCTGTATTAAACAATTGTAGGTGACATTGTCGGGTTTTACATTTCTCTTACTCATCAGTTCCAATATGGTGATTGCTTCTTCAGTCTTCCCTTCCTTGCATACAACACCGATTAAGGAATTGAAAGTCACTACATCAGGTGAAATTTCAGATCCCATCATGTTTGTGAAGAATTTTGTGGCCAATCTCCACTCGCCAAACTTGCATAAGGCATGGATTAGTATATTATATGTGGTGGCATCTGGTTTTATGCCTCTTTGGGTCATTAAATCGAATAGAGATACTGCTTCTTGGATCTTCCCATCCTTGCAAAGAGGAGCAATGAGAGCATTTAAGGTATACATATCAGGAGAAATCCCTTAGTTAACCATGGCAGCTAATATTCGTTTTGCTTCATCCCATTGGCCAACGCCGCATAACCCCTTAATTAATATATTAAAAGTAAAAACATTTGGCCTAATTCTCCGATCTACCATATCTTGAAAGATAGTCAAAGCCTTGTCCATTTGTTTCTGTTTACAAAATCCATCAATAATTGTAGTATAGCATATCAGATCAGGTTCAAAGCTTCCATTTCCATTCATCTTTATCAGCAAAACAAGCGCATGATGAGTATTCCCTGAGTTGCAAAGTCCCCTGATAATAATACCATAAGTGCATTGATCACATGGATAGCCGTTCTTCAATGTCTTCCAAAACAACCCCATTGCCTCGACAATCATACCCCCATCAATCAGTCCAAGAAGCAGAGCATTCATGGTATAAGGGTTAGGTTGAAGACCAAGTTTTATAATCATAGCCAACACAGAGAAACCCAGGTCCACCTTCTTCAAATTGCACAAACACCGGAGCCAAATAGTCATTGCAACAACATCAGGTTTGAATTCAGTACAACCCATCATCTGTTTATACATCGAAGCAACGAGTGCATAGTGTTTCATCTTGGCGAGTGCTCCAAGCAGATGATTGAAAGAATCAACTGAGGGCAAGGGTCTCATTGAAACCATGGAATTGAAAAAACCCAGAGCTTCATCAAGCTCAAGGGATCTTGATTTGCACTTACTCACGACCAATGTCTCGAGATGTGTGGGTTTAGACATACCCGTATTCACATTTTCTTCAGAATCAATGAAATAACTGGAAAGTAAGGACGTAAAGGGCAGTTTAGAAAAAGAAAATGGAAGAGAATTACCAGTGAAAGGTAGACTGGAACCAGGAATTGTTGAGGTTATTCTCTTCAACGGATGTAAACCTAAGCCTGCTTTCATCGTTTTGCTTCCCAATTGCCTACTTTGCGATTTGCGACGATATTTAGGTATAAGGGGTCAAATTGTCAAAGTACTGCCACAAGCCCAAAACCGGAGAAATTATTAGTGTCCGACTTACCAGGGGAGGATAAAAACCAGATTATCTGGTCTTGATCTCGGACTTGATAAGATTCTATAAATTTTAGTTCGGTAGCATTAATTTTGATAATATTAGGTGATAATGAGTCAAGCTAAGCCTAAAAATAATATTATAGGGTTTAGTTTAGGTTTGATTTAAAAATAATATTATACGATTTGGCTCGAATTCAAAGCTCGCCAGGCTTGGTTCGACTCAAAATAGATAATTTTGTTATTTTTTTATAAAAGATAAGATCTCGTTAAAAACTCTTTTCATAATCAACAATGAAACGAAATTCAATATTGAGAAAGAAAAAATACTTAATTTATTTTTAGTAGATTTCTCTATTTTATTTTTTTTATTTTGTTAATCTTTAATGTATATGTAGCATATATGTAATATAATTATTTCGAACATGTTCAAGAGTTTTTCAAACTGAGCATGGGTAGGCTTGATTCAGCTTGTTAAGGTCTCGAGTCAAACCCGAGCCCAAGTCGTGCTCACTCGAGCCGAGTTTTGACTAAGGCGAGCTCGAGTAGCTCGCGTGCTAGTCATACTCATTATCACCGCTATATGAGACCAGGACTGAATCTAAAATTTAGGTGCAAGTCATAATCGGGGCTGGGACTTGATCTTGATTTTTTGGACTCGGTACCTGATGGATACCCAATAGAACTGAGACCAATATCAAATATCCGATATTAGTTTTCTTGCTTTTAATAGATAATATTCTTTTGTTTATTTTTTTATCCAACTTTTTCTTTATGCATGAATATTATGAGTATGACTAGTTTTAAAATTTTAATATTGTTGGTTGAATTTTTTCTCCAATTACTTAAATTTTCTTAAGAATTAACTAATTGAACGGGTACCCAGTATTGGTACCGGTTCTCACCAGTAACAGGACTGGTTCTTAAAATTTAAGACCCGGCGTGATCGAGACCGAAATTGATTTCAATTTTCAGGAACCGACAGTTATCGAAACTAAGACCAATTTATTCAAATTAATCGGGTACCCGATATTGCCCACCCCTACAACTTACTACATTATTTGTAGTTCATCCGATGAGAGTCATTTATTTTAACATGATGAATCAAATTTATTTAATATTTTTTCTTATGAGATAAAAGTCGTAAAAAGGTACAAAAATCTAATTTGATAAATAGCGGTTTAAACTAAAATTCGAGATTTTAATCAAAATTAGAGATTTAACTAGTAAAATTTGCTTAATGGATGTTTGTTGAATAACGAATTGGTTAACCGTTTCATTTTGAAATTAAAGGTTTTGATATAAAAGTTATAAACATCATATTTTACCTTTTATAATTATAAAAATCTCTAAATAATTCAAATTTTAACCTTTTTATTTTAATTATTTACCCCCATGTACTTAGATTAGAATATCAATTGTTTTAAATAATTTGATCAAAATATAAGTGAAAATTTTTTTTAAAGGTGGAAGAAAACAACAATAGATTAAAAAACACCACTTTGTCAATGAAGTAATTTTTTTGTGTGAAAATATTTTTATCGCTAAAAACAACAAAACAAAGACAAATGTACATCAATTTAAACTCTTTTCTAGTGATGTTTTTTATTGTCATCTTGTTCGAGAGAAAATTAAAATTTGGTACAATTGATTTATATAACGTTCATAATTTTTTTACGTTTTTTAAACGACGGACAAAATGAATATGTACTCTCTCTTCTCCGACCTCTCTATTATGGGTATATTCTATAAAGGAGAGATTATATTATAGGTCCGGCTTGACACGTTAGTCGTGATCCTTAACTAATGAAAACTACCTATTCCACCATTAATCATCTATGTCATTAATATAATTTTTATAAATTATATTTTTTAAATGACATAGAAAAATTGAGTGAAGATTCATTGGTTGAAAAAATAACTTGAAAGATAATAGTGAAGTGTGTGATTATAATTGGATGAGACCATGATTGATACAGTAAGCCAGGCCCATAATATAAATTCTCCTATAAAAGACATAATAGTTAAAAAAAGTTTAAGTTATTCTTTTTCAGATAAATACTTAAAGTATTTTTTCGTCTAACATTCACTATTATGATTTTAGTTGCCTTATTATTAACGATATATCCTCAAATCAATATATCCTCAAATCTTTAGGTCTCATATCTCGATTCTAATCGTTACAGTCGACAATGTATCCACCAATTTCGCCGTTAAACCCATGATCATCTTTCCCATTTGACAGGATTAACTGAGGCTATTCAAACAGGAACGAGTCAACTAAACGGTACTCCTATAGCAATCGGGGTTATAGATTTTCAGTTTTTCCGATTTCTGTTGTTAAAAATTGATGTGTTGTATCTAACGTCGAAACAAAATTGAATAGCGAGTAAAAAAAGAAACAATAGATAAAAAAACGTCAATTGCTCAAACGACGAGAGAAAAAAAGAAACAGTAGACACAGATCTTACAATGATAACATGATGAACAACGACGATAGTAACAGAATTCGAGTCTAGAAATTTAAGGGTTGTTTTATAAATTGAGAAATTTAAGGAATTTTTTTAAATAAATTAAAAAATAAATAAGAAAATAAAATCAAAGGCACATGATAATTTGAAAAAATATATAATTCCAACATTTTTTTTTACTATATTAAGCTTTCTAGAATCAACATACTTGAAGAAATTGATAGTTTGAAATGTACCTTGATTGACCCCAAGCAGAAGCCTCCTTGCTTTCCATTGTCATCCCCTAAGGAAAGCTTATAGAGACCAACACACAGTTTACAGATAACATTTATGTATTAAATTAAGAGCAAAAGAGACCAAAAGTTTGATGTAGATGGAAAACTAATGACAACATTTACAGGCACACTAACTTTCCTATTTCTGCACCTGCTGGACTAAAAATATGGCTCAACTTTTTTAAAAAAAATCTCAGAGTCTGCATCTTAATTTGCAAAACATGAATGGCAGCATTTAGCTGGCAACAGATATGTGTGATTCCCTGTTATGATCGAAATTTTCAAAATCCGAAACATTCTTGATGGGAACTTCAAGTAGCAACACATATGGTTGATGAAAGCAATGAAATGAGATGGCTAATTTCCCATAAAGAGATATCTGAGATCTTCCACTGTTAATCGAGTTGCCGAACCACCACCTTGATCTTCACCGAAAGCAGAAGCTACCATTTTTCGTTTTTCGTCCTACATAGACATGTAAAGATAAAAATTAGACAACAAATCTTTTCACAAATCTGCCAGCAATGCAAAATTTTCATCTCCAAAGGTTCAATTATATGACTGGTCTTACGATTTCCGGTAAGACACTAACTCATTACTCTAATATTATTATACAGCAATCTGTGGTAATGACGGTCGGACATATCCCAAATCAACGTTGCTACAGCAGTTAGCTTCCATGTGTAGAAGTCTCAATTTCAGGTGAGGAGATCCTATGACCTTAATTGAAGACAGTTATAAGTAAGCACAATTTCTAGAAAGAAAATACCTGAAGAGATAATATCCGATCTTCTACGGTATCTTTAATGGTGATCCGAGTTACAGTAACAGGACGAGTCTGACCGATTCTATGTGCTCGATCAATAGCCTGGTCTTCAGTTGTTGGATTCCACCAGAGGTCCAGAAGGATAACATGACAAGCAGCAACCATATTCAAACCAAGGTTTCCAGCTTTTAATGACATCAGCATCACAGTAACCTGCAAGAAACAGGATTAATCGAGTTATATACATCATCAATTTACTAAAGTAAGACAATCGAGTGTGTACAGAATAAAAGCACATATGCACGCATATCCAAGGAATAACCAATGGCGGCCTTGGGGCATTTACTTAAATGCAAGGGGTAGGAGCAAACCTCTGGGTCAGTATTGAAATCTTTGACATTCCGGTCTCGTGAAACTAAAGTCATTGTTCCATCAAGTCTCCTGTAGTTTATACCATGATGACGTAGTGAGTGCTCAACCAAGTCCAACATACCAGTCCATTGTGAGAAAACAATTGCTTTTATTGGTCCGTCGGCTAAAGAGTTTGAATAAACTGTTGTGCGCTTTACAGCTTTACTGCCTGAAGGGCCTGTTTCTGTAAATGCTTGCTCAGAAGTAAAAGGAGTTTCACTGTTTCCATTAGAATTTGGTGATTCAGGACTTGAGTTCTTTAATAAACATCTTGATTGAATAATCTCAATGACGGTCTTGATTTTTGATGAACTGTAGTCGTCTTGTAAAATCACAGAGTTTTCAAAGGAATGGGGATGTGTGGGACTACCGTTAATATCACCAGAAACACAACTCCTAAGAGTAGGTCTAGAGAAAACTATATCATCACCAAGTTGTTCTTTACATTCAGGTGCAGGGCAGGTATGATCATCACCAGTCAGATATTCCGAGACACACTGGTAGCAGAAAACATGACCACACATGGTAACAACGGGTTCATCAGGTGTATCCTGTAAAAGCATTAAACTATTTAACAATTATACGGATTCCTTTAAAATGATCAACTTTTTCAGCTCGCTGGCCAGATATTAGTTAGAGTTGGAATAAAAAAAATATTTTGCATCTATTGCCTATACCAAAGATGACTAAAATGAAAAAAGAAGTAAAAATTGAGTACGGATAAGGGAAAACACTTGTAGAACACGAAACCTTTCCAGGTTAAACACATTGAATTGCAATTGCTTAAAAAATTAGAAGCTATCATGACAAGGAACCTGGCTATATGATATGCAGATAAGTCATTGCCACTGTAAGAACATTCAGATGGTGCGAAATAGTCATATTTAGATAAAATATAACGTTCAGGAAAAACTCACATGGCATACAAGACAGTTGGCAAAGGAAGTTTCCAAGCAGTTCAGTAGATTAATCAGCATTTCTCTAGGAAGTGCCTTTGCCATTTCTACAGAAACTTGCCCAACGGGGTCAGAGTTTTGAACGGAATCAGAGTTCCGAATGGAATCAGAGTTAAATCCTTTCACAAGGAGAGGATGATCACAAGCCTGACGTAGACGCAAAAGCATCAAAAGAATATTTGCATAATTTTGGTGCAGCGTGCCTGCAGCTGCATATTGCTGTAGGAAATATATATTAAAAGATGTGTAATTATCAGATGATAGAGAATACTGAAAAGCATGAGTCATTCTTCACATAAGCAAAAAAAAGTTCTAGGAAAGTTTAGGTTATTCCATATTTACAGCATGAAGTCAGACTGATATGAGCATTAAATTAGAGTAAATGAATTTGAATGCTTGTAAATGACGGCAAAAACACAATTTGCACTAACACACAGGAAATAAGTCTTTAAACCATAAAATTAATCTCAGTAAAGAGTAATATCAAGCAATTATACTTTTACAAGCTTAGCAATCATTACAATTTTGTATAGCAAAAATATATCGTGGAGCAATTTTACAATAAGGGTTACAATAGAAGCTAGAAAAAACTAAAAAAAAAATCATGAATGAATACAATTCAGTTGGGTGATCAATGAAATTTAGCATTATATTCCGCCCAACTTACCACAAGATTCCACAACACATCAAGTCTATATAGAAGAAAAGAATCTACTAACAAGGGAGAAGGGGCAATTGCTTTTTCCTACATGCAATCAACTCAGTATCTCTTATGCAATATAAACACATGAACACAGAAAAATAAAATCATGTCTAATTCATCATACTATTACGAGAGAAGAAGTTCTTGACTTGTTCATCAAACAATCTGCAGCATAATGGAGAAATTACAGCAATACCCACAAGGTTAAGTTCCACAAAATTCACAAAAGCCCCATTTATTCTTGTGGTTCAGGAAATAATGTCAAGTGATGGTCCAATAAAAAGGAAGGGAACTTTATCATATCCCTCACAGCTGATGGTTTCATCATCTCATGTCTAAATCATGTGGCAAGATTTTTCCATACTAAGACTGCAAGCTTTTAATTGCATTATAACATTATTCAAACCTTCCCACCCCAAAAAGTAAACAAAAAAAGTACAAAAGAACCATATTTGGGAAGTAGAGCTTCATTGTTGAAGTAGAGAACAGTTACTAGAATCATTTGAGTATCATTTCCCAAAATTAATTTTTTGCAATAGACCATAATGATTTTTGAAGTACAAAAACAGTGATTCGAACACAAGCAGGGATTCAAAAGAAGGCTTTTTACTTGACATATCAAAAAGGTGGAATATAAAACCAATTGCAAATAAAACAGAAGGATAATTCCATTTGAAATAGGATACCAGTCACAATGTTTCAAAACAGCAACATGAAAGTGGCAACAAAAAAGCAGAATAAAAGGGGCACCTTAAATAGAGATCGTGAATCAGCTTCTAGTTGGGTATAGAAAGCTCGCTCCTCAGCTGTGAAGTCTACTTTGGACAAGTGAATTGACTTTGGCGGCAACTTGATTATTGGCTCCCCATCGATCAATGTTGCTGCATAGAAACCAATCAAATCAGACAAGACAACAATATGATACATAGCTTAAATTCAACTACAGCACACCTATATTAGATGATACGTTTACATATGATTGCCATACCAAAAAGTTATTATACCATTTCTCTATGACATGGATGGGTCTAGAAAAAAGGATTTAGGGGGTCCCAAATTGCAAATACTATGGGAATATATGAAGTATGTTTAGTGTTTATATGCTCTAGAAAAAAGGATTTAGGGGGTCCCAAATTGCAAATACTATGGGAATATATGAAGTATGTTTAGTGTTTATATGGGCAAACTGCAAAGGGTAAACTTTTGATTTTTCCTAATATACCAAAATCCCATCTCCTAATATTGTTAGAGGGCCTTTTTCTTTTTACTTATTCAAAGAAAAAGAGAAGGGAACCACCTTTTGTGCGGCGCAACATTACTATCTTCAGAACAGCTTGCAGCTTCTTGTAACCTTTTACATGATCTCTAGCTATTGGAACTTTTATCCCAAAGCAAAATGATTTATATAAATCATATGGTTCATGTTTCAGGAACCTAAAGTAGCTATATAAATCATCAATAGCATTTTGTATAGGTGTTCCAGATAAGCACCACCTCCTCTTGGCTCGAAGACCACAGCAAGCTCTAGCAACCTGTGTTCGATGACTTTTTATTGTTTGAGCTTCATCTAGTATCACCCTTAACCAATTTACTCTGGCAAGGGCACCAGCACTAGAATCGATAAGGGAACCATCAATTCCTTTCCTACCTTTTTTTCCCTTCTTACCAACATTAGATGATTTCTTCCTCTTAATATTGGTTAAAAAGTCAGAAGACAATCCATGTTTTTCCGCAGTTTTTTCATCAATTTCATCATCATCACCAATAGCTTGTTTAGGAACCTCATTGGTAACAATCGAATACGTTGTAAGAACCACATCATACTTGGCAAGTTCAGAAGGATCCTTGGTTCTGCTAGCCCCATGATAGATAAGGACAGAAAGTTTAGATTCATCTGCAACTTTATCGTACAGCTCCCTCGCCCACTGTCGAAGAACAGTGGCTGGACACACAACCAATGTCCCTGCTGGTAACCTCTGTCTGCTGAATGCTCTACTAGAAGTACTCACTTCTGGAATTGACATGGTATCATCAGATTCTCTATTTTCCTTTACTTTGTCTGACCCACCAGTACCAGTACCATTATCATCATCATCATCCGAATTCACAGCTACAACTTCACATTTTTTTGGATCTTCTGGTTTTAATTTGGACTCTAAAAACTTCTGCATTTGTATGAGAGCAATCATTGAGATTGTTTTACCGAGGCCCTGTAAGATCAAGTATTGATAAATCTCAGCAGAACATTTACACTGCAATATAAGCATCGAAGGCGCATTAATCATATATGAATAAAATAATACTACTCCTTAGTTTTAAACAAGTAACCTGGTCATCAGCTAATATTCCACCTGAGCAAAGTCTAGTTCTTGTTTCTCTTTGAAGCATCCAATGTAATGCAATCTTCTGCAAAATTCAATGATTAGATAACCCATGTAACATGTACATAATAATAAAAATGAAAAAAAAAAGTAACCAACATGAACCCAAGAATCATCCATAACACCGGAAAAAAATATGACCTGATGTCTGAAAAGAGGAACAGACAGAAGGCCATCAGGAAGACTAGCTTCAGCTTTTGGTTGGCTGAGGTCCTACATGAAACATAAACCCTTCATATAAAAACTCTCCAAAAACACATCAAATATGAAATAGCTTTTAAGGAAGTAGCAAAATAAAGAAGACAAAACATTACGTCAACACAAATCACATGAAGAAAGTGGCAAGGACAAAACAGCAAGAAAAGAAACCCATCAGCAAATTCATACTCCATATGTTTAGCATAAGAAAGTCATTAAATTCACAATTGAAAATTACCATAGTAGCATGACAATTTTTGTCTTCATTTTTATGGAAATTTCCAATGTTTACAAAATAGTACATGTGCTTGCTTTAAACATCATCCAGTAAAGGTGAAAAAAAAACATTGGAAAAAGAATAAATTAAGCATATGAGGTCCCCCCCCCCCAACATGCAAGAATTTAAATAGTGCATAGTGGATCATCAAACATTAAATCATGATATTAACAAGGAAACTCTCAGATCAAACACGAAATACCTCCAGTGCTGCTTGATAAATCATTCTTTCATCATTTATAGGAACTCTTTCATCACTTACTCCTCCATGATAAACAGGATTTTCAGGACCAGCAAACTGCATAAAATTAACAGATTTTCCTTGCATAAAAGATGGAGGAAGGATCCTACTAGTGTTTCCATACGACACTCCATCAGTGTTGCCCCTGCTATGGTGTTCTCTCATATGGCCCTGGCTAATCGAAAAACTAGGTCCAGACAAATGGTTAGAATTTCCTAGAGCAACATGAATCTGAGTGCTGTCCACATTCTCCACTAAATTGCCTGGTTTACTACTTTGTCCAGAGTGTTGAAGGGACGAAGGAAGTGTCCTCTTTAGAGCTTGCTGGGATGTCAATTTCTCAAAATCGGTACCAGGACCGTTAGAAATTTGAGAATTAACAGTCCGAAGGTGACCAATATTCCCATTCATGGTTAAATATTCAGAACCATCATCTAAGATACTATGATGAGATGAAGCTTTAAAATTGTCACAGGGGTTATGTGTCAGAACTTCTTTTCCTGAATGATTATTTACACCGGAAGAGTTCAAATTAGAAAACTCTGCTTGATTGGAAATCTTTTGAGACTGCCTAACAGCACCTGCATTATTTAAGTATGATTATACGGGCCAGAGCCAGCAACATTGACCTATGAAATGGTAATTTATCAAAACACAGACTAACCAGTACTCCTTGAATTAGTGCCATTTGTAACTGCCCATTGAGGAAGAACCCTTGAAGATGAGGCATTTCTGGCTACAACATCTTCTGTTTCAAACTCGCTATCAGAAGAACTAATGTCTATTGGATTCACAGCAGCCATTAGAGTTGAAAAGTTATTAGTTTCTCCTGAATTGACGTAGAAAGCAGATTCCTCAAAGGAAACCCAACCTGTGATAAGAAATAATCAGAGTATCAATATTGCCTTGGGAACACTAACATTGACAGACCACACACACACACACACACTCACCAAAAAAATCGATTGTTTCCGCTAGCCAGGATGAGAATATTGAAATTAAGTTGTAAATCCAGCCATTTCCACCAACAATCTTAAGCTATTGAAATTATTCAAGAATTAGCTATCTAGGGTTGTTGCAGTGGCAAACGACAAGCTATTGGAGCAGCACCAAGATTTCAGGAAGTAAGCTCAATTCTAATCAGAGAAGAAAACCTGTGCCAACAGCTCGACAAGTAACCTTAAACTCTAAGTGAATTTATGAGGAAAGGGACTACTTCTCATCACCCCAAATTGTTTGTCTTTGCTCATCTTCTAATTTACTTAATTCCTTGAACTATTACTATTTCTGGACATTGCAACCTCTAGAGTTCCTAAATTATTTTCCCAGGTTTCTCAACAAATTCCCCTCTACTAAAATGGGCATTTCCTATCTGATTCTCCAAGCAAATCAAATGCTTTAAATCAATCAAGACTCATCAAAAAGTTCCAAATTCTTTTCAAAATTAAACAGCACCATTGCTACCCCATGCAAGAACAAAATCCCACAGTAAAATAGGAACTAACCCGGCAAGCAACCCCACTTCATTGTCAAATCAAAATTCAAAACTCCCAAACTTGATAAAACCAGTGAGATACATTCACATCAAATAACAGTAACTAAATTAAAAGCTTGTTCAAACCAATTAAATTTAGAAAATAAAAAACAACAATAAAACCCTTACCTTTGTCTATGATTCTTCATTATACAAAGGTAGAGTTGGTGGAACTGCTCCCGCGAATGGCCAAGTTTTCGAATCGTACAACTGAAGAATCTGAGCAGAAATAAAGGAGAGGGAACGGCGGCGTTTCGGACACGAAAGAAAACCGGGGGAAGTGGCAAAGTGTCGAATGTTGCTGATTTGTGTTGGCTTTAAAGTGAATATTCATTGCGTAAACAATTTTTTTCCCTTTTGATGGGAGGTTACAAACGATGGTATTATATATGTTATTTAAGAGTACGGGTGGCCAAAAAATCCGATTATTCGATTTCGGTCTCGGACTCGGTATGATTTAATAGATTTTTATTTAATATTGATTTTGATGGGATAGAGATTGAATCTAAAATTTAGGCCCCGGTCATAACCGGGACTGGGACTAGATCTTGATTTTTTGGACCCGATACTCAATAGAACCGGGATCAATACCAGATATCTAGTATTTGTTTTTTTTTTTTTTTTTTTTTTATCAAACTTTCTCTTTTATGTATGAATATTATGAGTATGACTAGTTTTAAAACTTTAATTTTCAAGTCTATAATATTCTAATTTTATTATTTGATATTATTACTGGTGGTTGAAATTTTTTTCGTCAATTACTCAATTTTTTTAAAAATAAACTAATTGACCGGGTACCCGGTATAGGAACCGGTGCCCATCATTAACGGGATTAATTCGTAAAATTTAGGACCTGGTGTGACCGAGACCGGCTTTAATTTTCAGGAACCGATGGTTACTGGGACCGAGACCAATTCTTTTCAAATTGTCCGGATACTCGGTCTTGCCCATCCCTATTTAAGAGTGTTTAAAATTATTTGATCCAATTGATTCGATCTGATGATTTGATGACTAAAACAAAAATATTAATTAATTCTAAAAAAAATTATTCGATCAATATTTTATAATATATGTCTTTTAAAAAATAATAATCTATAAGATATATCTTTTAAAAAAAATACATGACTGGCATATCCTATCAGATATATCTTTTAAGAAAGCGATCCATGACAATATACAAAATATATATACAAAATATATTTTTAAAATTTTATTTAGACCTCCCAAAATTTATAAAGTTTTCACTTGACAAAATTTTTAAAAAAATTTAATTAAACCCTCACATTTAAAAAAAAAATTATTAAACTCCTCAAAAATTTTATTTTTTATAAAATTATTATAAATTTTAAGTTCCCTCGGACTATATTATGAAGATCCGCCGTGGACTACATCAATATGATTATTACAAATAAAAGGTTAAAGATTTGATCATTAATTAAAATTATTATTATTACAACAACCAAATAATGTTATTAGAATCGAATTAAGGATGACAATAATATTCGTTCTTATTAGATCTCGATCTGATTCAATTTGTTCGGGGAAGGGTTCTAGTATTAAAATCGAGTTTTGAAACGAGGTAGGAAGATGAATATTTAAAATTTTGGGATCAGATTAGGGTCGAATTTAGAGTTTAAAATATTCGATTTGACCCGATATTTTTATATATTATATTTAATATTTTTATTTTTTAAGATTAGTTTTGGTCAATTTTTTTAAATAATGGGACAAATCAGATCAGGTTATATTTTTTGTTGGGTCAGGTAATAGGATATATTAAAAATCGGGACGAACGAAGTGAGTTCGGGTATGCTAATTTTTTTTCCGAATCGAATTAGAACAAAAAAAAAATAATTTTGGGTTTTAGATTTTATTTCTTGACCCATTTTTAGTCCAAAATAATTTTTTTCTAATCTGATTAAATTTAAAATAAAAAAAAACATACCAAAAATTAAAAATAATCTGAAAAATAAAAATACTGAATACCTGATTTTTTTTTTTAATTTCACTTCACCCCTTCATCGTTCCCTTCTGAGTTACTTCGCTGCTACAACTCTTCTCGTCAATTGTGCTTCCTCTTTCCTTTAATTATAGAAATAACTCGACACTCGATTATAAAACCTCTCTAACTTAACTAGAGAAAAAAGACGCTTACCGATTAATACGAAATCCGGCGGATTATGTACCGGCGGCCTCTTCGGTTGAATTTCTAGCTCAATTATGGATTCGAGACCAGTATCACAAATGTTAGGGGTTAAAAAATATTCAACTCGAATTATCTGACTCGTTAATCTGTCTACCCGTTTAAAAATTATTGGGTATTTATAATAAAATACTCAAATTTTTGGGTCGAATATCCGATTCATATTTTTTTCAGGTAGTCGGGTTGGGTTGGGGCTGAAATTTTTTAGAATCGGATACCTGATCCGATCCGGTAATTTAAATAATTATATATTTTAAATTATATTTTTATTTTATATTTTATATTATTTTTTTAAAAATTAATTTTAAATCCTTAACTTCTTTTTATACTTGTATTATATACTTTTAAATTTTGATTTTTTCATAAATATTTATATTAATTTGTCAATATGATATTTGAAAGAAAAATCATGATCGAGAATAATACATTCTTTTATCGATAAATTTTAATATATATCCAAATATTTATCTTTAAAATCAATCTCAAATCAATATTTTTGTGTTTGAAATATATATCATGAAATTTTATGTATTTCCTATATATATATTAAAATAAATTTAAAAATATATAAAAAGTAAATCGGATACTCGATACTCAAATTTTGCAGGCATTCGACTTGCGGGTATCCGATTATATGTTGGGTCATAGGCTGATATTTTGATAACCAAAAATTTCGGGTACCCAAAATCTCGGGTACTCGGATATGAATACCCCTAACTAGCACCTCTCTCACACACCATTGGGCCTAGCCCAGCACCTCATGTTCTTCTCAGTTGAAAAAGATTCGAGGGAGCTCTCTCAATGCACCTAAGGGGGCCAAACAGAGAACACTCTTTGTCTTCCAAACAAACGTAAAGGCCTAGATGAGTCTGTAACCCCCTAGACTAGCCTATGCGGAAAGTCCGACCTAAAGTAGTTACACATTTTTTTTCAAACGAACATAGAACAAGTACAAGTTTAACCAAAAATCAAGATATCCTGTAAAGACGACAATTCTATCAAAATCATAGTTTCGACCATAATCCATATGATCATAATAAACTGTTAATCTCGAAAGTAATGTGCGTTCAAAATATTGCTCATAAAACAATCCATATCATAGTAATAAAATATAAAGGGGTTAAAAACCATCCAGTAACAAAATATAGGCATAATAGTTGCGAAATAAGGCACATGTCACCATAATTAAAAACCCGGGAGTTATAAGCGTTACATCAAAAGATAGTCTGGGAGGTGTAGATCCTCCGAGTGCCAAATCCGAAATGCCTATCTACGAGTATCTAAAAGGGGAAAAAAACAAGTATGAGCTATGGAGCCCAGTGTGTTCCAGCAGTGCATAAAAATCACAGGTAAAACAATATATAATGATATCAGAAGAATAATGCATGAAATGCATGGCATGATATACTACCCCCAATCGATCTCCAGGATACGGTTCCCCATAACAGTATCTAGTACAGGCATTAACCTAAACCCAAAGGGGCAAAGGTATCGTAAACAAGACGAAATTACCCCGGTTGTAGCACGGGAACTGATATCAGGACGGAATTACCCTAACCATAGCTAGGAACCGTAAACAGGACGGAATTACCAGCTGGATCAAGGCTGAACCGAATAATAGGCACTACTCATCAACCCCAAACCTAAAGTGACAGGCATGCAGTAATAACAGGTATAATGATGGCAGTGACAATATTTATCCAGATATCATGTAATGCTAACTCAGGACATGTCATGCAAAATATATCAAGCATATAGCAAAGCAGAATGTGATCAAGTTCAACATGTGTGTTAAGGTAAAGTCCAGAAATAGTCAAGTGTACATGCTTGGTTTGTAAAAACGGAAAAACAATGATATACAACATATAGCACGTAAGGAAATACACCTCAAAAGAGTAGAAGCAAACAGGTGGTCTACTGGGCGGTTAAGCCTCACTCTGCAGCAGTACTGGACCCTATAGGTACACGATAAGATTTTATATCAATACAGGAGTTTAAATACTGGATTTATTCACTAGAGAGAGAATACATACGAGTCACGATCGGATCACGAGTCAGGTCGAACCGGGAGGAACCAGGCTAGGTCGGTATTCGATCGGGTGGACTAGAGATCCTACAAGTAAACAGGTATCGATATTAGACCCAGATTAAAACTCTGAACTTAACTTAACTTAGAAGAAAAGTTTGACTCAAGACTTTAAAGTCCAATTTGGAGGCTTTCAGGATTGAATTTCGAAAAACAGACTTCACGGATGGACTCAGGACGTCGAAAAACATAAAATAGGGGTTTTGGAAAAATTTGACTTTTTGGTCGAAGTCAACGCTGACGTCAACAGCCACGTCAGCAGTCAACGCTGACGTCAGCTGCCACGTCAATTGCCATGTTAGCTGCCACGTCAGCAGTCAACGCTAACGTCAGCAGCCACGTCAACAGTCAACGCTGACGTCACTAGTCAACGGGTCTGGTCGGTCAACGGGTCTGGTCTAGTCAACGGGTCGGGTCTGGTCAACGGGTTGGGTCTGGTCAACGGGTCGGTCAACGGGTCGGGTCGGGTCTAGCCGGTTCGGTTCGGGTTAGGCCGGTTCGGTTCGGTTCGGGTTGGACCAGTTCAGACCGGCTGGCTCCCGGTAGCCGTCCACGGTGTCCGGAAATCGCCAACGATGGCGCGTGAAGGCCACGCGCGGCCCTAGGCGGCCGGAAAACACAATTTTAGGCTTGGAAAAACCCCAGGATTAGATTTAACTCAACCATTAAACACCAGAAGACCAGAAATAACCGGAAAAACAACCCAAACTCACCTTGAACTGAAACCGTCGCAACCTTCGACGAAGGTTCAAACGGCGGAGGACGGAGGCGATTGAGATGGGTTTTGCTCGCCTTGGTACAGTGAGTGCGGTGGTGTTGGCGATGCGCCAAAACGGCGTCGATGGTGGTCGGAAAACGCGAAGGAACAACTAGGGTTTTAATCCCTCGCCGTCGAAGCTTCAGACCCCGATTTCGGGCGGTAACGGCAGCCGACGAGCGCGTCCGATGAGGGGTTTTACTCAGGGAAGGGAGACGGTCATGGTGACGGTGGTGGTGCACGGCACGGCGCGACGGTGGGCGGGATCGCCGACGATCGGAGATGGGCTAAGAGGGGAAGAGTATTCGAATAGGAAGAGGGTTATTTTTTTGATCTAATATGGTTCTAACATGGGATAACATAAAATATTCGAACAATTTTAATATTTATCAGATCTATTACGAGTACAGGTTAAGAGGAGGGAGGGGAAGTTTAAATCACAAGAGCTTGGTAGCTCAGTTGGCTGGGCACTTGGGCTTGGGACAAAAAGGTCGTGGGTTCAACACCCAACAACCATATTTTCCTCCTTTTTTTTAAGTGTTACAGAGTCTCATCCGAGTTGTCCTTGATCCTAGGACCGGATTAAGCACCAACAAGGTTGTCATGGAAGTTTTGGTCTAACAAATCATGTCAAGGCAAGTTCAATCGGTCAATATTAGGGGTGAGTATTCTATTGAGTCGAGTCGAGCCAAAAAATTTTAGAGTTATTCGAGTTTACGAGTAATATTTTACAACTCAAACTTCATTCAAAAATTTTTTGGTTCAAGTCAAGTTTAAGAAATTCGAGTCGAGTTGAATCGAGTTGAGTTTTCGAGTTCCTATAAATATTTATTTATAATTATTTATTATGTTATATTATGATTTGATTTTAACTTAAACGAATTTCTCTAATCATATATATATTTCATAGTACCGATATTTCTTTATATTTTTATATATCAATGTATATATCATAAAAAATTGATAGACTCGTCTTAAACTTAAAAATTAATCCTATAATTATTAAAAATTTCGAGTTATTCGAGTTATTCGAATTTCTATTTTACAACTCGAACTTTATTTGAAATTTTTTAGAGTCGAGTCAAGTCTATAATATTTTGAATCGAGTCAAAACAAGTCTTCATCTATCATTGTAAATCATTCTATCATTTTTAAGTTTTTTTGAGTAAAAGAGTTTACAATTTTCTCTCAAGTTGTTTCCTCATTCTTTTTCTTACTTGCCTTAGCTATTTTTTCGAAGACCTTTTTACGGTGCTAAGTATTATTGTTTAGTGATTGTTAAGAATAATTTAATCTTCGACTAATCGATTAAGATCGCACGGATCAACTATTCTGATTCTAAAACCCTCGTAATTAGTTCGAGTAATATCAATGTTTTTATAATAACTCAAACATGTTAGTTTGAGCACTGATGTAACTACATATTAAAATGAGGGTTTCGAATGACACTAAAAAACTTTAATATATATAAATTTTATATAAATTATTTAAAATGAAATGAAATATTTATAACAATTTTTAAAAATTTGATACTCGAATTCACATCTTACACCACCTTTTTAATTTATAATATTTTTTGATAGTGTAAAAATATTATAAGCTAATATTTGTTTACGGATATCATTAAGTCAATGATAATAAACATATTTTATAGACAAAAAATTTAACTCGAATTTCATAAATTGAATACCATCAATTTTTCCACAAAAATCATTATTGGTTCTTTAATTTTATTAATGTTATCATTAAATTTTAATTTTAATATATTTAAATTCGTAATTGAAATTTAAAAGATTATAGATGATTTAATAAAGAAAAATAGAAATTTATATTTTAAACTAAATAAGATTTAGATAAATACACATGTCGGTATTATTATATATAAATGTAACTCAAAAATAACTAATTTATCATAATTAAAAAATTCAAATAAATATATTAAAATATTAATAATATTTAAATAAAATAATTTAGATAGAATTTGAAATTCATTTTTAAATTAAAATTGAATTTAGATAAACAAAAGTAACAATGAAGTAAGATTCAATTACACAAAATAAAAACTAACAATAACTTAATGATACTTTATGATTCAAAATATAATCTTATAATATTTTAAAAATATTACTAATTTTTCATATTTTAAATGTAACAATCCGAATTTTAGATCCGAAGCGTTGGGCTTCAACGTTTGAGCCTCAGTTGGGCCTCAAGATTGAGTGTTAGGTTAATTTTGGGCTTTGAACTTAAGTGTTGAAAGGTTGTTGTTAGGCCTAAAAAGTTTTGTGAGGGCTTTTTGGGTAATACACAAATTGAGAACAAAGAAAAGGGGGAAAAGGAGAGTGTTCTCTGCGGAATGAGTTAAGTGTGGTGAGGTCACCTAGTTCTCCATCTTTTTTATCCTTTTTCCCTAACCAATCTTGAGTTCAAGGCACCATCTTTGAGTTCTAAGTTCCAAATCACGTTTTGGGATCTTTAGAGTAAGTTGCAGAGTTGTTGGAGATCTATCTATCAAGTTAAAAATGTTTTGTTTTGGTGGAGGTTGGTGTTGGAGTACTTGAAGAGGCAAGAATGAGAAAGGTGTTGAAAGGGTTCTTTATCTATTTCTTTGATGTTTTTAGCTTCTAATAGCTGGTTTAACTTCTTCCGTAGAGAAAGAAGTTGAGGAGTCCTCAAAGAGGCTAGCAAGGAGAGAGCTTGAGAGGAAGTTTTTAGCTGTAGTGGCTTGAGTTTGGTACCCCTCTAACTCTCAATGCATCATACATTCCATGAAATTAGATTGCATTACATGTTTGATTCATGTTTGGTGTGCTTGATAGCTTAGGAAGCCTTTAATGGTGATTTATTGATTTGCTGATGAACTGCTATGATTTGGGTAAAAACACACCAATTAACACTTCAATAATGCCTAAGAATGGTTTGGGAAGTGTTCTTGGCAAATTTCAGGCTTAAACTTGCATTTCCGTGCAGGCGTACCGATACAGATTGGGAGCGTACCGGTACCCTAGAGGGAAATAAGGTTTTAGATAGCATGCATATCAGTACGATAATCCTGTGTATCGATACCTCATACTTTCAGGTTCTAGAGACGTTTTGGGTATCGTTACACAATGGTGTATCAATACAATTGTTGCATTGGTTTAGAATATGCAAGCGTATTGATACATCGTATAAGCGTATTGATACTGGTGCGAATCGATACCGATATGAGGCTTGGATGTATCGATACGACTAGAAAACTTAGGCTCTTATAAGGCAATATCATATCGATATGCCTTGGGGGTGTATCAATACCGAGTGACGTACCGATACTGCATATAAGCGTATCGATACTCACTGATCAATCTGTCTAAAAATTAGTGTTTGAGTTTGTGGATTTTATAATTTGTGATAATGGGTTTTAAGGGTCTCTTATGGTGCAAAATAATTATTAAAATTGAGAAATTGATAAATTAACCTCAAATATAATAATTGGACTAAAAAATTGATAAGACTTAGTTGTTTTAGATGAATGGTAGAAACCGATGAATTTTGATGCTTTGTGATAGCTAGAACCTTGCTATGTGCTGATAGGTTGCTTAGCTTAGGAAAAACCCTTATGTGATGGAAATCTGGATACCCAAGAATAATGTTGCAACACAATGAAAACCATCTGGTGTAACGTTCTGGGTGATGTATTGAAGACTATTTTGAATGGAGGATCCCGATGCTGTGTGGACGCGAGCCTCATTCGAAGATGATCGATATAAAATTCCAAGCATGGGATTTGAAGGATCCCGATATTGTGCGAACGCGAACCTCAATCCTTGAGTGTAGGATCTCGATGCTCTATGGACGCAGACCTCACTCGTATTGTATGATCCCGATATTATGTGAACACGTACCTCACTATTTTGTGATTTGTATTGATATATATATATGTTGTGTACGATAGGTATACATTCATGGTGCCATGTGTTTAGGCAATTATGGTAGCGCCATCAAATCATGCATGATATTACATGTGTTGCATTGCTTATTCATGGTATGTGTAATATTGGCCAAGTGACGGTGTACCCACTAAGCTTATGTAACCCAACGTTTCGAAATGTGTTTTCTTGCATAGGTTAGGAGAAGTCGTGGATCGGAGGAGCATCATCGAGGTTGGATTTCAGCATTCACTTAGTGTTAGAGTACAAACACTTGATGTAACTGGGTTATGTACTTGTAGAACCTATATGTGTTGTAATTCATATTTTAATTTAGTTTGAATCGAATGCTTTTAATGGTTCGTAACTATTTTGGAGCTCCACATTACTCTTTTGAAATACTCCTTTTATTTGGATTTGAAATTAATGTATTTAGTTTGGACTTGAATGGTTTAATGAGCTTTAGAAACATAAATTTTGTAATATGAGTTTTGGCTCGAGGCCTAATGTGACATCCGAGTCAAGGATGTTACATTAAAATTGTAACACCCTAAAAATTATTCCTAATTTTAAAACCCTAATTTTGAAATCCTAAGTTAAAAATCTTAGTTTTTAGATTCCCAATTTTTGAAAACCTAATTTTTTGAGGTTTTTAAATTGATTTTCTAAATTCAAGTGAAAAATTTTGGATAAGATTATAAAATTTTAAATGTTCAATGTGTGAGTTTAAATTTTACAAGTTAAAATAAAGTTTTAAAATTTCTAAAGAGATCAATGGCTTAAAAGATAATTTACCATTTTTAATTTTTCCTTTTTTTACGTGGATTGTTTTTATTTTTTTTTTACTATTTAAGTAAAATTGTTATCTTATTTATTATTATATAGATTTTATAAAGTCTTTGATAAAGAAAGAAAATCCCTTTAAAATTTTACAATTTTTTTATTAATATATATATTTTGATCTAATAGAATTCTAATTCTATTTGGAATCAATTATTTTTCTCTATAAATACATACTTTGGTCTAAGAGAAAACCCTCAATCATTTCTCCCATCAAGATTCTCTAAAGGTTTTGTTTTCATTCTTATTTCTGTTCGAGTTCCAAACCATGTTATTCTGTAGATTAAGTCGCTTTGTATAAGGCGTGTTCTCTTACTGGTGCTATATATTTTATTCCGAAAAATATACTTTTTTGTGATCTGTTTAATATTTTGTTTTTTAAAAAATACTCGTGTTTTGCTAGCATGTCTAATTTTTGTATTGTGACTTTGATTGTGCATTTGTGTTATCATGCATGCATGTCATTGTGATTTGAGAAATATTAAAAAATTTAGATTTGAGATTTCACACTTTTGAGAGTAAATATGATTTTTATATCCTGTGAATTTGTGTTTTCAGACAAATTGAGATTTCAGATAAATTATGACTTTGGATTGAATTGTGATTGTTTTCGGATTTTCAAATCATGTTATATCATATTATGTGCATGTGATGGAATTGTGTATGGAGGAAGTCGTGACAGTTTTTCGAAAGCTTAAGACCACTCTCGGATTTTAGTGACGTTTTAGGTGAGGGTTCTAGGGAATTCCTTCACTCGGACCGGTGATGTTGTAGCTGGGATCTGTGTTGTGCATAATGATATCATCCATACATCATGATTGACATTTTTTTTCCAAAACTTTACTATTGAGAAAATTATTTATGTGAACCATATTTTAGTTTTTAAAATATTACTCTTGAAAAATAATTTTATAAACTGTGTTTTATTTATTTTCACTTTAGAGACACACTAAGCTTTTTAGCTTATTTCTCCTTAATTTCCTTTTACAGATCTTTGAACTTTAGGCGATGCGGTACTTGGAGGAACTCAGATTTTGTTAATTATGAGAAAATTATTTTTGAGTTAGGTATCGATTACACTTCTATGTTCGATTCTATAATCTTCAAGTTGAAATTTGTAACGACCCCTTTAAAAAACCTTAGGAGTAAAGAAAGGTCGTTATTTTGAAGATCTTGAAAAATTAAAAATAAATTAAAAATTAAAAGGTTGAAAAATCAATTTGAAAAGTTAAAGTAAAAAGGGTTGGCTAAAAAAATTAGAAAACTATTGGAAAACATTTTAAAACGTGGGAAAATTATTAGGAAAAACAATTGGAGTCGCCATCGATCCTTAAGTAGGCTGGACACCTTAAGACCCGAGTTTCGAAATTAAAAGGGTTCGGGAGTCAGTTATGGTTAAAAAATGATGTTTTCATTTTTAGACCGTCCAAAATTAGTATATTAAAAATATTTAACGCGTAATTAGTATTAAATTTTACAAATTAAAGTTACAATTAAATTGATATTTAATTAAAAATTCGAATAAATTTTAAAGACCTCAATATTCGAAGAACGCCCAAACCGCTATCATTATGTCTAGTACCGATCTCCGCTACCATTACATCTAGTACCGATCTCGCTTACGATCGAATAATAAAATACTTCATTAATTAGTGATTTAACATTTGAAATTGTAACTTAAATGGAGAACGAAATCAAATAAGCATATGTTACGTAAAATAATAAGCAACTTAAAAGGATTAAAAAAAAGCAAATTAACATGTCACATGTCACGAAACATACAGATGATCAAAGATAAGACTGAACATACCAATATTAATGCGAAATAAAACTATAGACCTAAAACTAATCGAAACACAAATATTTGTTTGCACATTTTAACTATTTATAAATGACTCTTACATGTATTATATATTTATTTTATTCTATTCGTATTAGTAAATTTAATAATTAAAGTAAAAAATAATTATAGTATTAAATATTATTATTATTTAAAGAAAATTAATGTCAATTAAATCTATACCGGCAGGCAAAATCATCGGTATATGTCTATTAAATCATCGGTATATGTCTATTAAAATACACAACTACATGATATCTTTACGGAATGTCCGTCGTTATATGTATATAGATTTGTCGGGGTAGTCCATACATACCTACAGACTTCTCCACCGACATATCTTACTAATATCTATACCGACAATACATTCCGTAGGTAAAAATCTATATTGACTAGCGTTTTATGGAAGGTATGTTGTTTGTTGGAATTTTTCTCCTGTTCGTCGGTAAAGGTTTTCAGATTATAAACCGACGAATATATGTAGTTTTACAGACAAATTTTTATCCGTCGTTATATGTCATTTTGTTTGTAACGAGTTCATCGTACCAAGATATACATATGAGACAAAAACACATAAAAAATAGATAATTAAATAAATAACCAACAAAACAAGCAAATAACATGTCATAACCCATTTTAAAAAACTAAAGCCCTTAACCCATAACAAAACCCAGTTATAAACCCAATTCAAATGACCCAAATCCAATAACAAATAACCTAATGATAAACCTAACCAAACCTTAAACCAGTAGCCTCCCTTGTCAACCACATCTGGCCGCCGCCCTGTCTTCTGTCCGTTCATATCCCGTGCGTGGCCGCCACGTGCGGCTATTTGAATTGCGCGTGGCCGTCACGCGCTCATCTGATTGGATCACATGGACGACCACCGTCTGACTCGTCTGCAGTCATCGCCCTTCACCTGCAAAATAATAAACACAAATCAGATTTGAAAAGTGAAGGAAAACAAAGATTTTATGTTTATTTTATGTATAAATTCGGGTTATAAATACCCTAATCGAACAATGTAATGGAGGGACGAATGGAATGAAAAATACTCATTTTTGAAGAAAAAAAATACAAAAATATTACCAAATATTAGATCCAAATCGAAAAGCAAAAAATAGAGAGAGAACAACCATAAAAGCATTCGAAATAAGGTAAAAAAAAAGAACCAAAAACTTATCTCTTCTTAGATCTAGGCCAACATACGCATCTTTTCGAAATTCCAAGGCTAGATTCGTGATCTCCACGTTGAAACGAGCCGAAAGGTGGTTCCTTTTCTCGATTTCGGCCACCGTATGGCTGCCGACGGCCGCGTGCGGTGGTCAGAGACACCTCCATTACCCGCTACTTCTGAGAGCTTCAAGGCTCTGTTATTTCGTGTGAAAGGGAAAGGAAGGAAATGAGAGGATGAAGTAAAAAAATATGGTATAAGGGTATTTATATGGTGCGCAAAACGGTACCGTTTTGGTCTCGGTTCATCAGGCCCAAAACGGTGCCGTTTCACTGCTGGGTACCCGGAACCAACCCGATCCAGGCTCTGACCCGCTTCCTAACCCGTAAAAATGGGCGAATTGCACCTGGGGTCCCTACACGCTTAGTATCCTTGCATTTGGGTCTTCCAATTTCGTTTTTCTTACAATTTCATCACTGTTTTCATGTTTTTGACACTCAACTTTTGTTTTTCATGCAATTTCATCCCTGTTTTTGCTATATAATATTTATTTTATGTTTAGTACATGTTATATTTATTATTATTTATTTATCTTGATATATAATTTACTTAACTAACTCGTTTTTTTTATATATATTTTTTAGATTCGTTTGTAAAAAATATATATGGGATCATATTTTTAAATTATATCAGATTTTTATTTTCATTCATATAAAATATTTTATAACCGACAGGGGTCGATTTCGGGCGTTGTGGGGGTGCTCACCCTTCCCCACGCGTAACAGACTCCCGGATCCAACTTTGTTTTCGCAGACCCTATTTGGTGTTCCAATCGCACCGTTAAAATCGATTGGTGGTGACTCCTCGAACGAAAATCGGTGATTACAATTGGCGACTCCGCTGGGGACTATATTTCGAGAGTCAAGCCGCAAATCGGTTGCATTTTATTTATCGATCGAAAATATAAATTCGGTTTATTTTTATAATCTTTATTTTATTTATTTAAAATATTTTCTAATATATTTTAAATGTTTTTTGTCAAGACCCCTCATTCCATGAGCTCTCAACCTGGGCTCCGTCCAATTAAGTGGGAGCATGAAACCACTCCTTTGTGAGGTTATGCCTTCGTGTAGGATGTTGAATTGCTTCCAGGATATTTTTTCCTCTGTCTTCGTGAGATCTACGTCTCCGCATAGACTTAGAGAAACGTATCCCCCTGAATTATGTTTATTATCCTTAGTAGGATAATAAATATCGTTCGGGTACCTTCTAGAACCACAACGCATATAGTGAGCCCTAGAAGCCTATCCTTAGAGCTGTCATGCCAGACCTCTACCCGATTAGAGGGTCACCATGTAGGGTTTTTGTTTCCAGAAAGAGAGTGAGCGGGGGGTTATGTTTATTTTCGCTCTTTATTTTATTGTTTATTTCTCATTATTTATTTTCGCAACATATCTTCCATGTGCATATTCATGCATCATAAAGCATGCACGTTTATTATTGTCTAGTTTGATACTAATATTTATGCATCCTTGTATTGCATTGTTTATCGTATTTTTGCATTCACACATCTAAATTTTAAAAGGGTGTTGACACAAGTAAAACCGTTAAAAAGGTTTAGTCGCATAAGAACCGTTTTCTCGATAAAGTGAGGGGAACCGGAATGGGTTTCACTAGTGTCATCACGACCACATTGCTTTCCCGGAAAATCGAAATTTCGAAGATGAAGGCTAAACAAGACTTACTTTATATAGAGAAAGCTTCATTCTGACTCGGGCTCCCTTTTCAAATTTGTACAGAGTCAACACCTTTTATTTAAAATATTTTGTAACACTTTGCATATCATAACATCATTTTAGTTGCATCAAAGCATTATATATTGCATCATTTTCACCATGAGCCTAACATCAAAGGGGCATTTCCGTTGCAGTCATTAAAAGAAACAACATCCTCGTCTCAAGCAAGAGCCAAAAGAATGGAGGCGAGATTAGCTAGGATCGAGCAAGAATACGAAGATATGCAAAAAGGCATAGGGATTATGCTGGAAAAGATGCAGTTAGACACTCACGTGTCGTTCACAATCACATGATGACTTGATCAGAAGAATGGCCAAAATGTTGATCGAGAGGAATTTCGAAAGGCAGAAAGAGAACCTGAGTGCAATGGTCAATGGCTCAACCCTTGAGTCGATCGAAACCCTTACAGCAGAAATGGAAATGACCAAACAAGATTTTGAAAGAAGATGCACCAATCTGGAAAAACGGATGTTAGCAATAGAAAATGAAAGGAACCAGGTGAAGTTTGGGATACGATCCCAGGAACAAGAAATGGAAAGGCTAAGGAAAGGAAAAAAATAAAGCTGAAGAAGGCCGAGGTGATCTGCAAGGCGATCATGAAAAATTTCGACAGTCAACGAAATATGTGAGTATCAGGAAGTTTTCTGTTGATCGAAAATTTGAAGTCTAGAAGAAAGTTGGTTACTGGGAAAGGAAATTTAAAGATGTATACACGCAACAAGCCCTCATGCAAGAAGAATTGGTCCATAGCCGGTTCGAGAATATCAATTTGAAGGATTAAATTATTGAGCTGAAAAAACCCTTACAGGGGCACCATAACCAAGACTTGGCGGTCGAGGCGAAAGAAAGATCAATATTAAATCAAAAGACGAACCCAGAAGAGAAGAAGTTTACCCATATCTCTATCTCTTAGGACGAGCTATATAAGCTTCTGTATAATGCACACATAGTTTCCCCATTTTACTCAAAGCCATTAGAACCTCCTTACCCAAAATGGTATAACCATAATGTTCGATGTGAATACTATGCTCGAATTGTGGGTATTCCATTGAATACTGCATTGGCTTCAAGAAAATCGTGGAGAAGCTTATGAACCTAGGGGTTTTGAGATTTAATGACCCTGTTGGACCTAATGCAATCAGGAACCCTTAGATTTCCCTTTTTGAAACTTTTTGTTCTAAGGGTACACCCTCTTTGCAACTACTATAGTCGGACTGATAAAAAGTTCCCTACGGCTTTTAGAGTATCTTAAAGCTATGTACATAATGTACTTTTGACTCTTGCCCGAGAGTAACAAGAATTTTTTGTAAAATGACCTAAGTTTGTTATCTATATAAGGTGAAACTCTTTGTTGTACATATAACAAACATTTTGTTTCCCTTCTATACACAAATTACACACTCTCAAAGACAAGCAAATGTTCCAAGTCTTCAAGTATCGACCCATCAAACAATGTTCGAGAGAGATATGTCTCGAGGAGCTACTTGAGTCCGAAAATGATAAAGATCATGATCTGTTTTTTGATTTACTAAGACTGATTGAAGGAAAACCGGTAAAGAGGACATGCCTTGGCTAAAAGAAGGATTACAAACCAGTTTGATAAATGTTACGAAGAATAAGACCTAACAAGGTAATGCCCTTTGATTAAAATGATAGGGGCAACATATCAGCGAGCCATGATCGCTTTGTTCTCGGACATGATGATTGAAGTTCAATGTTGTAGATATGATTGCCAAGTTGTGCATAAAAATTTTCTTGAAACTAAGATACTTTTCACTAAAGATGAATCCTTCCAGATGAGCATTCGAAGTCGCATCCAAAAAGCTATTGAGCCACATAGACGACGAAAAAGGCTATAAATGATGAAACTCGAGATCGGAACTCTGACGGTGACTTCAAGTCCACATGTACAAGATATTGGGGCAATATAAATACCCCTAGCAGATGATTGTAACCCTTCCGTTAGTAAGCTCAATTTTAATAATATGAAAATTTGAGTTGTAAATACTCATAGGAGGTCACGGAAAGCGAGAACATGTTACAGAGACAGACAGGTGATTTCATCATGAAAATCAAGCACCACCACGATGCGTAAATGTCGCTGAATCTAAAATGATTCCCGAAAAGTCTACGAAAGTGTTTGCTGAATGCTGAATTCATACCAACATAGTCACATTGGTAGGCAGATAACGAGATTTGGGGTACTACGGGCCCATAACGAAAATAGATAGCATAGATCATGCTAAAAAAATGCCACTAATACAACACAAAATCCATGTTCTTCTATCATCTCTACAAGCGATGACTTTTCTTGGCCATTCTCTCTGTGGGGGTATGGACATCGTTGAACCTAGCTCGATAAGGGTTTCCAATAGACACTGATTCATCTTCGTGGTTTTTGACCATTTTACCAAGGGGTAAAAAGATATTCACTTATGCTAATGGACGTGATTAGATCCCTAAGGAAATCATATACTGATGCTGAGTGTCAGAAATCATAATGACTAATGATACGCAAAACTTGAACGATGAAACCATAAAAGTGTGCTAATAATTCAATATACAACATCGTAATTCCTCATATGAATAAAGCAATGAAAACCGCTAACTGAACATTAAGGAGAATATTGTTGCAAAAATGGTTGAGACCTACAGAGATTGACACGAGAAGCTATCATTTACTTTATAAGCCCACAGAATATCGGGTAGAACTTCTATCGAGGAGGCCTCTTTTTCCCTAATATAAGGGATAAACGCTTTATTACTCGTAGAAATCAAAAATCTTTCCTTAATCACAGAAGGGGCACGAGAAGTCATCCTTCTTTTTGCATCATTCAGAACTTCTACTAGCAACCTCCTTTTCCCTAATTTATGAGATAAACGTTGTATTACCTGTAGAAGTCAAATACTATTTCTATGGGTTTGCTAAGAAAATTGAGATGAAACAAAGCTTCACGATACAAGAGGAATATTCACTCAAAGTCTTCAAGGCATAAGATGCCTCGTCAATTTGATAATACCGAACTTGTTAACGAGATATGTGGGGCACCACATCTTGCTACTTTATCCAAGTAGCTATCAATGTTTGTTGCTTAGGCTTTAACAATCAGGTGACAATTTTGTCTTAATTTCTCCAGAAACATTCCTAAAATTACAAGAACTGAGAGCAATCTCAATTCAGAAGAAGAATTTCGCCAAGAAAACACCAAAAAAGGAAAATAGCTACTCCACAAACAGATTGGGGTCAGATAAATTTGCTTGAGCTATGTCAATCAATGGATGATTTTGTCTATATTGCTCCAGAAACATTACTAAATGTACAGATACTGAGAGCAATCTCATTTCAGAAAGAGATTTTCGCCAAGAACACACCTCAAAAGAAAAATAATATCAAAAGGAAAACAATCGCTCCACAAATAGATTGGGGTTAGATATGTTGTCTGAAGAAGACACTACTATGGGAACAGAATTCCAGCAAACAAGCGGACCAGCTAAATGAGCCAATCTTAAAACAAAAACATTAGCATATGCACTTTGTATTTCATACTAGGATCACACATGCATACATCAGACATGTTAGGATTAGAATCATGCACCGCATGCTAACCATAACATTCTGAATTTGTTTGTAATAGTGATACAGGATTCACTCCTCTTCTAATAAATGAGGGAATGGACGAACACAACCAATTCGTTATCGAGATCCACCACTCTTGCAGATGTTGTGTAAATCAGTTCCTACGAAGATCCACCACTCTCGTAGATATTGTGTAGATTGTTTTCATTAAGATCCACCACTCCCGCAGATGTTTTGTAGATCGTTTTCACGAAGATCCATCACTCCCATAGATGTTTTGTAGATCAATTTTCACGAAGATCCACCACTTCCTCAGATGTCGTGTAGATCACTTTCCACGAAGATCCACCACTTCCTCAAATGTCGTGTAGATCACTTTCCAAGAAGATCCACCACTTCCTCAAATGTCGTATAAATCACTTTCCACGAAGATCCACCACTTCCTCAGATGTTGTATAGATCAGTTTTTACGAAGATCCACCACTTCCTCAGATGTTGTATAGATCAATTTTCACGAAGATCCATCACTTCCTCAGATGTTGTGTAGATCAGTTTTCACGAAGATCCACCACTTTCTCAGATATTGTGTAGATCAATTTTCATGAAGATCTACCACTTCCTCATATGTTGTGTAGATCAGTTTTCACGAAGATCCACCACTTCTTCAGATGTTATGTAGACCAATTTTTCACTAAGATCAAGCCACTTTCTCAGATGTTTTGTAGATCAGTTATTCACGAAGATCTAGTCACTTCCTCAAATGTCGTGTGGATCAATATTTCACGAAGATCTAGTTACTTCTTCAGATGTAGTATCGATCAGTTTTTCATGAAGATCTTACCACTTCCTCAGATATAGTGCAGATCAAGGCTTTATCGGTGATACTATATCATATTATTCTATTAAATTATGTCACGTTATTAACTTTATGTATTAAGTTTTCTTCGTAAAATATTTTAATAAATAATTTGTATCATAGAATGGAGGGCTAACTAATCTGGAGATGTAGATAAAAGTTGAAGATGTTGCCGATTGGAGGACACAGATGCTGAAGATAGCAAGATGGAATGAGCTATTATGCCTAACATGTTTTTATATGAACAAATAAGGGTGGGAAATTGAAACAAAGAGGCAATTCAAACATCCATTGAAATTCATTCTTGCGAATTATTAATGAATTAAGTCCTTGGTACCAACTGATTGTACCCAGAGTAATGGTACAATTAGCCCGGAGCAACGACTACCGGTAAAGGCGAATCAAATTCGTTAATTCCTGTACATTTGAGAAAATTATATTAATAGAGACCATTCGAACGTACATTAATCCATTCTCGCAAATGGTCGATGGATTAAAATCCAATATCATAATTGGTACCAACTGATTGTACCCAGAAAAATGGTACAACTAGCCCGGAGCAAACGACTATCGATAAAGGCAAACCAAATCCGTTAGTCCTTGTGCATTTTGGAAAAATGCAACCGAACCAAGATCACTGCTTCCTAAGCGCTACAATGGAATCAAATGTCAAAACGCATCCCCTCGTTGATGTTGCATTCGAATCTAATACTGAAACCCTCAGACTTGAAGACATTACCTCCCTATCAGTCCTGCAGTTAGATCAAACATTGACACTGAAGCTAAATTAGATGTCAGAAACCATCTTCTCAACGGTGTTGTAGTTGTATCAAATTTTATACTCCATCTCATCGTCAGTGCTATAGATGGATCAAGATTTATGGACCTTGCAGCTCCATCAACATTTTAACAAAGTTCAAGTTTTCTTCGAAGATGGTAACATCATCAGTGTCGTTGCAGAACAAACATATTTTATCTCATGCAACAAGTCAAGCTTAGATTGTTTTCTCCAACAGATCATCAGTTTTGAAGATTTTGTTGACAAAGGTGGTAAAGTAGATCAAGTTCAAGCTCCAGAAGAGAAGTGATGGCCAAAAAGAACCTCAACCTCACCAAATGAACCATAAGCTTACCAAAAGATCCCCAGCCATACCAAAAGAGAACCCTTAAACCATACCAGATAAAATGGGTTATTCTTTATCTTTGCTCCATTGCCGTTATACAACAATGAGCAAAGAAGGGCAACTGTCATAATCCATTTTAAAAAACTAAAACCCTTAACCCATAATAAAACCAGTTATAAACCCAATTCAAATGACACAAATCCAATAACAAATAACCCTAATGATAAACCTAACCAAACCCTAAACCAGTAGCCTCCTTTGCCAACCAGATCTGGCCGTCGCCTTGTCTTATGTCCGTTCATCTCCCGTGTGTGGCCGCCACGCGTGGCTATTTGAATCGTGCGTGGCCGTCACGCGCTCATCTGATTGGATCACATGGACGACCACCGCCTGAGTCGTCTTTAGCCACCGCCCTTCATCTACAAAATAATAAACACAAATCAGATCTAAAAAGTGAAGGAAAACAGAGATTTTATGTTTATTTTATGTATAAATTTGGGTTATAAATACCCTAATCGAACAATGTAAAGGGGGGATGAATGGAATGAAAAACACTCATTTTCGAAGCAAAAAAATCCAAAAATATTACCAAATATTAGATCCAAATCGGAAAGCAAAAAATAGAGAGAGAACAACCATAAAAGCTTTCAAAATAAGGTAAAAAAAAAGAATCAAATACTTATCTTTTCTCATATCTAGGACAACATACGCATCTTTTCGAAATTTCAAGGCTAGATTCGTGATCTCCACGTTGAAACGAGCCGAAAGGTGGTTCTTTTTCTCGATTCTGGCCACCGACACAACGGCCGGCGGCCGCGTGCGATGGACGGAGACACCTCCATTAGCCGCTACTTCAGAGAGCTTCAAGGCTCTGTTATTTCGTGCGAAAGGGGAAGGAAGAAAATGAGAGGATGAAGTAAAAAAATATGGTATAAGGGTATTTATATGGTGCGCAAAACGGTACCATTTTGGTGCCGATTCATCAGGCCCAAAACGGCGTTGTTTCACTGCTGGGCACCCGGAACCAACCCGATCCAGGCTTCGACCCGCTTCCTAACCCGAAAAAATGGGCGAATTGCACCTGAGGTCCCTGCACGCTTAGTATCCTTGCATTTGGGTCTTCCAATTTTGTTTTTCTTACAATTTCATCACTATTTTCATGTTTTTGACACTCAACTTTTGTTTTTCATGCAATTTCATCCCTGTTTTTGCTATATAATATTTATTTTATGTTTATTACATGTTATATTTATTATTATTTATTTATCTTGATATATTATTTACTTAACTAACTCGTTTTTTATATATATTTAGCAGATTCGTTTCTAAAATATATATGGGATCATATTTTTAAATTATATCAGATTTTTATTTTCATTCATATAAAATATTTTATAACCGACAGGTGCCGATTTCGGGCGTTGTGGGGGTGCTCACCCTTCCTCACGCGTAACAGACTCTCGGATCCAGCTTTGTTTTCGCAGACCCTATTTGGTGTTCCAATCGCACCGTTAAAATCGATAGGTGGCGACTCCCCGGGCGAAACCGGTGATTACAGTATATATATAAATAAATAAATAATAAACAAATATAAATAAAAAATACTAATAAATCCACGACTCGAATAATTTTAGAAGTCTGATGAAGGTGATGTTGATTTTGGAAATTAGATTAGAAACTGGAAATAGAAACCAAAATTGAAAATCAAACTGGCGTGCGGCAAAATGGAAATAGAAAACGAAATGGAAAATGGAAATGGAAATCGGAAATAGGAAAAACAAAATTGGGGGAACAAAATAGATTGCGTCTGCTGGAAAAATTATGATTGGGGTACTGCGGCTGTAGGTAATGAAAAATATTTTGGGTAGAGGTGTGTATTATTCGGTTTTAATTGAATTAATTGATTGAATTAAAATTATTTCGGTTAATTTAAAAAAAAGTTGATTAATTTTTTATATTATAAAATGGTCACTAATTTTTTGTTAAATTGGCATAAATTGAAAGTTTAGTGACTTAAAAAATATTTTAACATAATTTAGTGACCTATTATATAATTTAACCAAAACATATAATAAATTTTGGTTAATTAATCGAAATAATTTAGTTCGATTAATTCAGTTAAAGATAATTCGGTTTGGTTAATTGTTAAAATTTTAAAAATTTCTGTTAATTCAGTTCAGTCACCGACCGAATTAAACGAATGTACACCCCTAGTTAGGGTCCCTTATATTTAGGGTAAATGTTATATATAATTAAGGTATAGGGTATTATAAAATAATAAAATATGATTTGGATTTTATCTATAATGTGATGAAGGGTTCTTTAGGTTTATTCCTTTAAAACTGAGAACCAATTAAGAACAAGACCTTGGGCACCAATTAAGAATTTTTATTATATTTTTAATTATAAAACTATATGTAATAGGTCAAATTTATTTATGGTTTGGACTAATAAAAGTGGACTCTAATGAAAGTCTTTTATTTATATCATATATAATTTTTTATTTTTTATTTTAATTAAGAGATAATAATAATAATAATAATAATAATAATAAAAAAGTGATAAAATTATAGTAAGTTAAGAGGGTTTGGATATTAAAAAGAATATGGATTGATTTATTTCGAATATAAATCGGATAAAATTTAGTGATTACAGAAATGTTTTTAAAATTGTAGTAGTTAAAAACCTCAAAAAGGAACGAAGAAAGACTGAAGTGAAATCTAGAGGTGTTAAAAAATACCCGACCTAAATTATCACAATTCAAGTGTCAAAATTCAGAATCGGTTTAACCTGAGGTAGCGGGTTTCGTATTTGGAATTTGAGGGACTTGTTGGGCTTAAGAGTTTGTAGTTGGTTTTGGTTTTGGGTGGTAACCAAGAGTGTTTTGAAAAATGAATTATTGAAAAAAATGGGGAATGAATAGTTTTTTCTGCATTATACAGAGGGGTGACATCATCACCATCTTTATTGTCTTCTACATCTTTTTGTCTCATCTTTCTTTCCTGAATCCATCATCAAAAGTAAGATTTTTAAGTGTTAGCTGGTATAATCTCGTTTGGAAGCTCGAGGAAGGGTTGTTTAGCTCAAAGTAATCTATCTTACAAGGTAGGTTTAATTAAAAGTGGTGAAGGTAAGATTTGTGAAGGAATTTTATAGGATGAACGAGAATAAATTTTTGGCAAGGTTTTAGTGTGATTAAAGGGTTGTTTTAGTTTCATTAAATCACCTAGATAGAGTAGTAATTTCTTGGTTATCTTCTTTGTATTTGGAGAGAAAGGAGAACCATCAAGGAGCTTGGACAAGAAGAAGGTTTAAGAGCTTGTTATGGAGTTTTTTCAACTCGTTTTGGAGGTTGGTACACTTTTAAATCCTTTACATTTTATGTGCATCATCATTCTTGACATGCTTGATTTGTTTGTGATGATTTAGTCTAGGATAAAGCCTATGCATGTTTTAATGGTGATTTGTATTATAGTTGATGATATTGGGTAAAATTAGTTAAAAACTCACCTAAACTACTTTAATAATGTGTAGTAATGTTTTGAGGTCGATTGATTTAGTTTAGTTTGGGGTTTTTAAGCATTTCAGGGTGCAAACATGTATTTTTGTGCAGGCGTATCGATACCCTTGGTTGGGGTATCGATGTCGCTGAGAGGAAAATAAGGCTTAAAAGACAGGAGTTTGGAACGCCGAGCTTTTGTTTCAAAACCAAAAATTTCAGTGGAAAATTGTTTCGATACCCCCTTTGGGGAGTATCGAATAGGGGTGTCGTATTGATACCCCACATAGGGGTATCTATACAGGTTGATCACTATTGGTCTTAAGCTATCATCTTAGAGTATCGATACGTATGGGGAATGTAGTGATACAAGAGCGTTTCAATACCCTATTTACAAGCTTATCGATACGCTTGGGTAATCTACACAAGTTTTTAAGGGTTGAGTTTGGGGGTTCTGTAATTCATGCTATGGGTTCTTATAGGTTGTTTAAACCATAAAAAGAATTAGGGACTCATTGTAAAAACGAAAATTAAGATTCATTGTAAAATTATAAATTTAGTTTTTTCGTGTTGGCAAAATTCGAACTTTACTAATTTAGATATGCACTATTTTTGTATGTGCATTAACTAATACGAAAATAACTTAAACTAATTAAAAATATTAAAAAAAAGTCCTTCAGATTGTTTCAAATTAGATTAATTTGGGTCTTAAAATTTATGTTTAGATTGTGTAAATAGGGTTCTAAAATTTTATATTTCAATGTTGGATTATGTAATTTAAAATTTAAAATTTATGTATATTTTTTTTAAAAATTAAATTTAAAATTTATAAAAAAAATAAAATCCGGGTATTTTAATTACCCAAATTTTTGGATACCCAAATATTTGGATACCTGAAGTATCGAGTACTCGAAAATTCGTACCGGAACGGGGGTCGAATTTTCAACTACTCGATGGTCAGGGTACTCGGATTTAAACACCCTTAATGAAATCTAAACAAAAAACAATTCAAGTATTTTTTTTAGGTTCATTTTTTTATTTTATTTTGAGTTTAATCAGATAGATGAAAAAAACTATTTTGGACTAAAAAATGGGCCAAGAAATAAAGCCTAGAAATCGGAATAATGATTTTTTAGTTCAAATGGCTTTAATAGTTGAGCAATCGACAAACCAAATTAAATGTATTTAAATATACATATTGGCATTTATTATACATAAATGTAACCGACAAATAATTAAATTTTCACGATCTGTCAGTGTATAAAAATAAATAATGTATAATTATAAAAATAACTTCTATGAATAAATGTGACAGGATTAAATTTGGAATTCATATTTTAAACTAAATAGTATCTAGATAAGTATATATGTCGATATTAATGTATATAAATGTAAACTAAAAATAATTGTTTATCAGAATAGATATTATTATTATGATCGTAAATGAACCGAACAAATATGATCGAGGGTGTATTTATATTCGTTTGTTTAAATTTAACCGAACAAATGAACGAATACGAACATAAATGAACACAATTTTTCTTGTTCGTGTTCGTTCGTTAAGGATTATAGCTTGTTCATGTTCATTCATTTAAATGATAAATAAACATAAATGAATGTGAACGAACGTAGACGAACGAACATAAACGAACGTAAACAATCGAACATAAATAACATATATAATATGTTAAATATTTAATATTTTGGATTAATTCAATTAATTCAACTAATTAACAAATTTTATACCTAATTAATCGATAATTAATATTAAAAAAACTCTTATTTATTAGACGAGCCCTATAATTTAACAAATTAACCAAATTTATTTTGGTTCGATCCGTTAACTTGGTTTAACAGAACAATAAACACCCTTAGCCTATAACAAAGAAAATTTTAACGAGTCATAAAATAAGACTTCTCAACTCGAGTAACTCATTTTTTTTTATTTAACTTACTTGATCTAATGCTCACCCTTAAATATATGTGAATAAATTTAAACGAACATAAATAAACTAACATAAACGAACAAACATAAATGAACAGATTATCAAACGTTAACCAACATAATGAACGAACGAGCCCTTTATTCTTGTTCATGTCCGTTCGTTTAATTAAACGAACAAAAAATCTTGTTCATGTCCGTTCGTTTAATAAATAAACGAACTTCCCATTGAACGATTCACGAACGGTTCACCGAACGTTCGATTCATTTACGACCCTATTATCATTTTTATTGGAGTCATTTATTAAGTTCCAGTGCACGTTAATTTTAAATATGATATAAAAGCCCAAAGTATATATACTGTGGGTATAATGCTTGAATCCCACACTCTATATTTGTAAGAGACATGGGAGTAGTTCGGTTAATTTAAAATCCCTTTTTAATTTTAAATGTGTAACCGATTAGATTTAATAAATATCAGAGATTTGGAATATCTATACTACTTTTTCTACTCTACAGGAACCCTTTTGAGTAAGAACCCTAACCCTTTTTTACCCTAAAGCAACTCAAATTTGAACTAGACCAAAGCCGATATGAATATGGACCCAAATTAAAATTAATTCAAATCAAAAGAAATTTAAATTTATTTTTAAAATATGATCTAAATCGAATATCGACATGAGTTTAATTTGATAATTGAGTTGAAGTGAATGAATAATTTATTTTCGCTATTACCTGATCTAAATCCAATATCAACACACTATAGTAAAATAGGTTTTTTGCGGTATTTATAGCGACGTTTTTTACCAAACGTCGCAACATTTGCACTTTTAGTGGCGTGTTTAGTAAAAAGCCACTATATATAAGTCATCTGCAACGTTTTTGGAAAAACGCCACTAAAAACAATGTTTTTTACGGCGTTTTTACACAAACGCCGCAAAAGACATTGTTTCTAGTGGCGGTTTTTCTAAAACGCCGTAAAAGACATTGTTTTATTTGTTTAGAGCAAGCATTACTCCTGGACATTGTTGATTTTGTTGGCAAGTAGATTTATGGGAAAGTGAGTTGTATTTTTGAAGTAACTTCCTTCTGGGCTTCATTTGGTCACTGGTAATTTGTTCTTTTTTACTCATTTTTGCTTCATTAATATCTATATGCACAGACATAAATACATATGCATATGTTTGTTTCTTATTTGAATACATTTTGGAAACTGTACTGTTGAAAGGAAACTAGTAGCTGTGACAGTAGTTATAAATTTGGCAAGATGGAGCCAGGGTTGGGAGCGAAAAAATTTAAATGGGTGACAAAGGGGAAAAAATTCTTCGGGAGTGTGGGTGAGATTAGTTAACCTAACTAGATTGATTTTGGTTGGTTAATTCAGTTTTAACCAAAAAATAGAACACTCTGATCCAAGACAGTGGCAAATCATATAGTTAAGGATTAAATTATGAGTTTTTATTGTTTACTTTAGTATAGGCTGTGGTTGTTTGACCTTGATATTTTCTTGGTTTTCTTGAGCAAAATGATGTGGTTTTGCCTTTGTTACACACCTGCTTATGTCTCAGATTCCGTCATGATACAACCCATATAACCATTCAACATGCCTTTGTTTAAGTGCTGCAAACATGAAATCATAACCTGGATTTCCTCTGGTGCTATTTGCTTCTGTAGATAGTATCTATGTTTTCCTCTTGTGGCTTGTAATTATTGTTACCCGTTCATTGTTTGTTATAAGTTAGTTCTTTTTATTAGAATTTTGTGCTTTGCTTATATTCAAGATCAATGAACGGGTACTTTGCCCAATCCTATGTCATTGCAACTTCTACCAAGGTGTTATATTCACTCTTCAGAAAACAGAAAGGATTACAGAAACAGAAGATTGATAGGTTTCAGAGAAGAAGAAAATACTCAGATATTCATTCAAAAGATAAAAACCTAGAACATTACATCCATGCTTATTTAGAAATTCCTGTAACAGAATTCATTCTCTGGTGCCAGCTGTCTAACTGCCTGTCCTTCTGGATTGTCTGTGGTCAGGTGTAGCCTTTCTCCCATGAGCCTTCGTCTTCACGTGCTCTCATTAAGTTCCCACGTGCCTCCTTTATTAAACGTGGTCGTTTACTCCCTTAACTGAAACGGTGTCGTAGGCCTCTTCCCCTGGATAACATTGCATCAGACTTCCACTCTCCCTTTTTCCCCTAATTTGCTCGATTGAAATCCCTAGCTTGTCTGGTTCCTCTCCTAGGGCCATGACAATTCCACCCCCTTTGGTCGATTCTTGTCCCCAAGGATCGAAATCAGGGAATTGAGTCTTCAAGACACTAAAATCCTCCCAGGTAGCATTCTCACTTTCCAAGTTTGACCATTGTACGAGCAACTGAGTCACTGCCTTGTTCTGTCGTTTAACCATTCTCTTGTCTAAGATTGCTGCAGGAAAAATCTTCATTTGTCCTTCACTGTCCATATCAGGAGGATCTATAGAGGTAACTACTCCATCTCCCACTTTCTTTTTAAGCAAGCTCACATGAAAAACTGGATGGATCCGAGCATGATCTGGTAAATGCAATTTATAGGCTACTGTTCCAATCTTTTGAATCACTTTGTATGGACCATAATACCTTGCTGCTAATTTCAGGTTCTTTCTCACAGCCAAGGATGTTTGTCGGTAGGGTTACAATTTCAGGTACACATCATCTCCAACTTGAAATTCCCTTTCACTTCTCTTTTTGTCTGCATAGTGTTTCATGCGTTGTTGTGCTCTCTCCAGTTGCTCTTTAAGTGTTTTTTGCATCTGTTCTCTTTCTTTTAATTCCACTTGCACACTGTTCACCGTAGTATTAGGATTCCACTCTAATATTGGAGGTTTGTAACCATACAATGCCTAAAATGGTGTAAGTCCAATGGCTGTGTGGTAATTTGTATTATACCACCACTCAGCTAATGGCAGTCACTTTGACCAATCTTTAGGCTTTAGAAAACTCATACTCCTCAAATATTGCTCTAAACACTGGTTGAGCCTTTCAGTCTGGCCATCTGATTCAGGATGATAGGCAGAACTGTAAACTGCTGTAGTTCCTATTTGCTTCAATAATTCTTTCTAGAATAAACTAGTAAAAGTTTTGTCTTTGTCAGATAGTGCTATTTTTGGTTGCCCATGTAACTTATAGATATTATCTAGGTAGAGTCTAGCAATATCCATCACAGTATAAGGATGAGACACAGGAATAAAATGCCCATACTTAGTGTACCTGTCAACCACCACTAGGACACAGTTGTGCTTGCCAGAATTGGGAAGCCCTTCCACAAAATCCATGGTTATAAATTCCCAAGCCTCCTTAAGAATAGGAAGAGGTTGTAATAACCCAAGATAAGCCACATGTTCACTTTTAGTTCTCTGGCAGACCTCACATTTCTGAATGTATCCTTTCACCATTTTTTTTAATCCCTTCCAATAAAAATAAGCCTTGATCCTATGATAGGTGGCCTGCATACCTGAATGTCCATCTTGAGGAGAATCATGCATCCATGAAATCAATTGGCCTCTAAGATCATCTCCCTCTCCTACATATACTTTTTTCTTGTGCCTTAATACACCCCTGTTGTAGCTCCAGTCCTTTTCAGCCTCCTTATCTATAGTTAGAGCTGTAATAAGTTCTTGGGCTCTAGAATCTCCTTGATAGCTCCTTTCTATCTCTTGCACCCAGTTAGGCATAATCATAGTTGCTGATAATTGAAACATCTCTGCTCCGACTTCATGTTGTCTTGATAATGCATCAGCAACAACATTCTGTCTTCCTTTTCTATACTGAATTACATAATTCAGTCCAAGCAACTTTGTAAGCCCTTTTTTCTGTATGGTGGTTGTGATCTTCTGATTTAAAAGGTGTTTAAGAGGTTCATGATCAGTTTTAACCACAAACTGATTTCCCTCCAAGTAATACCTCCACTTTGTAACAGCCATTAATATTGCTATGTATTCTTTTTCATAAATTGATAAATCTGCCTCCCTTGGTCCTAAAGCCTTGCTCAAATAGGCAATAGGTCTTCCTTGCTGACTTAAGACAGCACCTACTCCCCTTGCACTTGCATCTGTCTCCAAATAGAAAGTTTGTTGAAAGTTGGGTAGTGCCAAACCAGGAGATTGACACATAGCTGTCCTCAACTTTTCAAAGGCCAACATTGATTCCTTAGTCCACTTAAAACCCTCCTTCTTAAGCATCTCAGTGAGGGGTTTACTAATTTCCCCATACCCTTTAATAAACTTTCTATAGTAGCCAGTTAACCCTAAAAATCCTCTCAAAGATTTTAGGTTCTGTGGCAGAGGCCATTCCTTCATTGCTTCAATTTTTGTAGGGTCAGTAGACACCCCATTTGGGGATATGATGTGCCCCAAATACTCTACCTGTTTTTGTCCAAAGAAACACTTGCTCCTCTTTGCATATAGCTGCTGCTCTTTAAGAATCTGTAGCACTTGCCCAAGATGCTTAACATGCTCCTCCATGTTGGTACTATAAATTAAAATATCATCAAAAAATACCAAAATAAACTTTCTAAGGTAAGGACCAAAAATGTCATTCATCAATGCTTGGAAGGTGGCAGGGGCATTAGTAAGCCCAAATGGCATCACCTTAAACTCAAAATGCCCATGATGAGTTCTAAAGGCTGTCTTAGGAATGTCCTCTTCTTTGAGCCTAATCTGCCAATATCCAGTCCTTAAGTCAATCTTTGAAAAATAATTAGCTCCCCCTAACTCATCCAACAAATCCTCTACAACTGGAATAGGGAATTTGTCCTTCTCAGTCACCTCATTTAATTGTCTATAGTCCACACACATCCTCCATGATCCATCCTTTTTCTTTACAAACAAACATGGGGAAGCAAAAGGGCTTCTACTTGTCTGAATTATAGAAGCTGCCAACATGTCTTTAATATGTCTTTCTATCTCTGTTTTCTGGAAATAAGGATACCTGTAGGGTCTGAGATTGGTAGGAGCAAACCCAGGTTTCAGTTTAATGGCATGGTCATGAGATCTCCTTGGTGGCATCCCCTTTGGTTCTGCAAAAACTCCTTTATACTCTTGCAATACTGGCAGAAGTGCTTCTGGAATGTTGTCATTTCCTTCCTCCAAACTGAGCAAATACAGTTCCCCTGGTAAATCAACATCCTTCTCTCTCAATTTTTGCATTTTTCTTTCTGAAATTAGCTTAAAACTGCTGGTCTTTGTCCTCCATGCAGCACAATCTTTTTCCCTTCTTTCTCAAAGCTAATTGTCATCTCCTTGAAGTCTAGTAAAATAGGACTAAACTTCCTCATCCAGTCTACTCCCAGCACCATATCACTGCCCCCCATACTGATTACTCTAAAATCATGTTCGAATTGTTGGCCCTGCATCTTCCAAATTAACTGGTTACTTTTTGAAGTACTGTACAGCTTTTCTCCATTTGCAACAGTAATGGCCAAGGGGTGAGTCTGTTCTATTTCCATGCCTTCCTTAGCCCACACTGGTGTTATAAAGCTGTGGGTGCTGCCACTGTCTACTAGAATGTTGATAATCTTGCCCTTAACCAGCCCTGGAATTCTTAAGGTATTATAACCTACATTTCCAGTTAATGCATTCATAGATATTTCCAGATTTGCCTCTCCTTGTTTCATCTCTTCTGCCATTTCATTTCTTTCTTCCTCCTCCCTTATTTCCCCTTCTTGGTTCTCTTCCTCTTCCTCTTCCATAGCATTAAATTGTTTGTTGCTGCACTGGTGACCAGGGCTGAACTTCTCCCCACATTTGAAACACAAATTGTGGTTCCTTCTGTACTCAATCAATGCCTGTCTGTTGGAAGGTTGCATCACATTCTGCTTCTTAACTACTGTAGGTAAATTACTCAACTTTGCATTCACATTTTGAGTCATGCTTATAGTCTTGGCCTGGTATTTAAACCTCCTGTTTTCCACCTCAATAGCCAGTTCATATAATTTAGCTTGCCTAAAAGCAGCAGATAATGTTATTGGTTCATGTACCTTAACCTTGTGCTTCAATTCCTCTTTCAGCCCACTTATGAAACTGGACACATAATAACTTTCATCTGCACTAGGATTCAGTTGAATCATATAAGGTTTAAGTTCTTCAAATTTCTCCTGATACTCTTCCACTGTCCCCTTTTGCTGCAGCTTGTTAAACTCCTCTATAACATCATTCATGGTCCTATCCTCAAATCTGTGACTCAAATCAGCCACAAACTCATGCCATGATACCTTGTTCTTCTGCATAATATATCCATCAAACCACACCTCAGCTCTGCCAATGAGATACATAGCTGCAACTTCCACCTTGCCCTCCTCTGGTATTGAAAAAATGGCAAAGTACTTTTCACATTTCCTTATCCAACTTCTAGAATTTTCTCCTTCAAAGGCACTCAATTCCACCTTAGGCTTCAAATTTAGAGACCTTCACCCAGTGTTCATAGTGTTGTTTTCTGAACTCCCAACTTCTTGTAACAAGGATATATTCCCTTTCTCAGACCAAGTCTCTCTAAATCTCTTTTTTTCATTAGGAACAAAAGCTTTTGGGGGGTTTTCAGCCAAAATTCCAGGTTCATCTATTCGCATAGAATATCTTTCTTTTTCATCTAATATGGTTACCTGGACTGGTCTCTTGCTCTCTTGCTTCGATAGGTCACTTGGTGATGAAGTATTTTTCTTGATGGGGGTAACAGCCTCTGCAGACTCCACTTCCTTGGTTATCAACCCAATGAGCTTCTTTAGATCAGCCTGGGTATCTTCAATCCGGGTCTCCAGCTTCTCCATTCTATTCTCCCAGCTCACCTTATCAGTTTTAAGCTCGTCTAGCTGTCGTTGAACTGCAGCCAGATCCACATTATCAGCCATCTGCTATGCTTTCTTTGGCCTTCCCAGTGTGACTTTGGATCCAAACAACCTGGCTCTCGATACCAACTGTTATCTTCACTCTTCAGAAAACAGAAAGGATTACAGAAACAGAAGATTGATAGGTTTCAGAGAAGAAGAAAATACTCAGATATTCATTCAAAAGATAAAAACCTAGAACATTACATCCATGCTTATTTAGAAATTCCTGTAACAGAATTCATTCTCTGGTGCTAGCTGTCTAACTGTCTGTCCTTCTGGATTGTTTGTGGTCAGGTGTAGCCTTTCTCCCATGAGCCTTCGTCTTCACGTGCTCTCATTAAGTTCCCACGTGCCTCCTTGATTAAACGTGGTCGTTTACTCCCTTAACTGAAACGGTGTTGTAGGCCTCTTCCCCTGGATAACATTGCATCAGACTTCCACTCTCCCTTTTTCCCCCAATTTGCTCGATTGAAATCCCTAGCTTGTCTGGTTCCTCTCCTAGGGCCATGACACAAGGTTGACATTTCAGGAGTTAACGTAGAGAAAGTCGATGACAAGTACTTTGCCCATGTGTCCACTGCACAAGCCTTGAATGTGGTTAGTTACGATATGATTCAGAGTATCATGTTAAAGTAGATAACATCTTTGATTATGTTGCAGGGCCTTATGTTGTGAACGTGTTAAAGAGATCGAACCTAGTATTCGCTACTGCCTTTACAAAATTGGAGGGTCAAATTTACAAACATCTGAACTTTTACAGATTAGTGAAATGGAAGGACCTACACTGGACCTTCTCAAATCAAAACTAGAGTTCAACTCATTTCTATCGGTACTTTCTCTTATTATCATAAACATTGTGGCATGTATCATGTTCGAGTGCCTTACTACTTTTTTTCAACAAGAACTACAACATTTTCTATATTTATCCAAAGCATATTAATTATTTTTATTGTATTATTGAAGTGTAGAGACTAATTATTTGTAGCAATCCTACAAAATTAACATGAAAAATAGATTAATAGATGACTGTAAATAAGGAATTGTTTAGATACACAAACGCCACTAAAGAACCACTCTGTTGTGGCATTTGGATACACAAACGCCGCTGAAGATCTTGACCTTTTGTGGCGTTTTTGTGTAAAAACACCGCAAACTATTGCGACACAGTTTTTTTGTGGCGTTTTTATAAGCGCCGGAATGGTTTTTAGCGGCGTTAAAAAACGCCACTATAAAAATAAAAAACGCCGCTGGTAATCTATTTTGATGTAGCAACGTGAGTTTAATTTAACAATCGAGTCTAAATCAAATATAGACCAAAACTAATTGATTTGATATTGGTTCAACCTATAAACCAACTAATTTGATATTGATCTGAATCGGAACTAAACTCTACCGAATTTATGATAGACACAAACTAAATTTGAATCATATGACCCGACGTGTACCAAAATTATATGAATGTAGTCCAGATCGGAAATGACCCAAACTCAATCCAAACAACCCGATAAACATCTATACTCAAATGTAAATGATATTTTGTCAACTTTCGTAACGACAACAAACGTTCAAGTGAACACAATGTGATTAGTGGGCAATGTACATGAGCAAAACAAAGTTTATGAAAAATTAAGTGATCAAAACCAGACAAAAATAAACAAAAACGATTATTAGTGTAATTCATCAATAAAATTGTCCTTTAAACACAAAAAAATAAAAAAAGGCCTAATAATTTTTTTAAACACGCTGATAGTGATTACAATAGTATTTGTTCTAGAATATAATCTCCACTATTTGATATTGATTGCTCAAACACTTTGTTGGCATTATTGGTGCTCGAACCCATGACCTCTAGTAACAACTAGGGTTGTAAACGAACCGAACGAACACGAACGAGGGTGTGTTCTTGTTCGTTCGTTTAACTTTAACCGAAAAACGAACAAACAAGAACATAAATGAACACAAATTTTCTTGTTCGTGTTCGTTCGTTAAGGATTGTAGTTTGTTCATGTTCGTTTATGTTCGTTCGTTTAAATGATAAAGGAATGTAAACGAACAAACATAAATAAAAAAACATAAACGAACATAAATAAACGAACGTAAACGAACGGACATAAATAACATATATAATATGCTAAATATTTGAGATTTTGAATTAATTCGATTAATTCAACTAATAAACTGATTTTAAACCAAATTAATCAATAATTAAGATTAAAAAAACTCTTAATTATTTGACAAAACCTAAAATTTAACAAATTTAACTGATTAACCATTTTTTTTGTTTGATTTGTTAACTCGGTTTAACAAAATAATAAACACCCCTAGCCAATAACAAGGAAGTTTTTAACGTGTCATAAAATAAGACTTCTCAACACGAGTAACTCAAAATTTTTGACTCAACTTACTTGATATAATGTTCACCCTTCGATATATATGAATAAATTTAAATGAACATAAACGAACGAACAAATTACCGAACGTTCACAAACATAAATGAACGAACAAGTCCTTTGTTCGTGTTCGTTCATTTAATTAAAGAAACGAAAAATCTTGTTCATTTTCGTTCGTTTAACAAATAAACGAACATAAATAAACTTCCCGCCGAATGGTTCACAAATGGTTCACCGAACGTTCAGTTCGTTTACGATCCTAAAAACAACAACAATTCCTTTAGCCACTTGGGCTAGAGAGATCACGCAAGAAATCCTGATAAAATTGAATTGACCTGATGGCTATAGGTTTATATTATTAAAAAAAACTTAGACTTCAAGATTCAATTTTGTACTTTAAATTTAGTCTTAATGATATTTTGGTATTTTAAATCTTTAGTCTAATTAAATGCCGAATTTGATTTTTTTATTAAAATTGGTACATAAATTTTACGTCAGGATTTAAATTTCATTTATAGTATTTAACATCACAATCACATACAATTCAATAACTATATAAAAAAAAACTCTTAAAGAAGCAAAATCCAGATAAAAGAAAGATAAGTCTATCACGTGTGTCGAATCAATTTAAATATTATAAACGTTAAATACCATTAAATTAATAAATGAATATTAAAAATCTAAAGAACTTAATATATAATTATAATTTTTTAAAAAAATAAAATTTTAATAAAATTATTTTTCATATATATTATATATTTTTTATAATTTTTAAATAATTGAATCAAACACTAATCATACTCAATTCTTAAATTTAAAAACCTAATTTTCACCAAAGCTAAACCTTAAACCTAAATTAAATCATCATCATCATCGATTAGAATCTATGCAAAGGACGATACGCATGTGTGATAGTTATTCACTAATGTTCTAATTCAGAGGGAAAAGATTTAGGATTTTTTTAATTGGTATTTAATTTAATTATTTAAAATTTTTAAAAATATAATATATAAAAAATAATTTAATTAAAATTTTATTTTAAATAATATATAATTATATATTAAGTTTTTTAATTTTAAATTTTTATTAATTAATTTAATAATATTCAATATTAGTGGTGTTCAGCAATGTTCGATGCCCGTTGTAGAATTTTCTTAAGGATGAGTCTACCACGTGCGTCGAACATTGCTGAACAACACTAACGATGAATACTGCTGAACACTATTAAATTAATTAATAAAACTTAAAAAGTTTAAGGATTAAACATATAATTTCAAATCATTTAAAATAAAATTTTAAACAAATTATATGTAAAAATTATATATCATATATTCTTAAATAATTTATTTAAAATATTTTTAATTTTAAAAATAAAAAATATTAAATAAAAAACCTAAACCCTAAATTCAAAGGCCTAAAAATACTAAACCTTAAATTTTAAAATCTAAACCCTAAATTATAAAACACTAAAGCCTAAAACAAAAAACTCTAAACCCTAAATTTTAAAAATATAACTCTAAAAGTATAAACCATAAACTTGAAACTAGTTTAGGATTTATGATTATAGGGTTTTAGCTTTAAGGTTTAGGGTTTTGGTTATTTTAGGTGTAACACCCTCGATATGGTGTCACATTAGGCCTCTGGCCCAAAACCTATATTTCAAAATTTTGGCTTCAAGGCCAATAATAAAATCAACTCAAGTTCAAATATAATTCATAAAATCTATTTAAGTTAAAACGTAAGCCCAAAATAATTTAAAGTGCCTGGAGCTCCAATATTACAAATCCATTTAAAGTATTCGACACAAATTAAAATAAATATAGTTACAAAATACATATAGGATTTGACAACGTACTACCCCACTACATCTATAACTTATTCTAACACAAAACCGATGCTGAAATCTAAACCTCGATGGTTCTCTCCGAACCCGCTTCACCTAACCTACGCACGAAAATACATTTCGAAACGCTGAGCTACAAAAGCTCAATGAGTATGCCAAACTCGGCCAACATCATGCATATCATAAGCAGTAAAGCAGAACATGTAAACCTCGTGCATGACATGATGATCTATCATGTTTGCCTATCTCATGGCACAGATGAATGCATACTAACGCACAAAGCATATACATGTTAAAACAGACAACAACTCAAGGTAGTGAGGCCCACGTCCACAGAGCATCGGGATCCTACACTATGAGTAGGGCCCGCATCCACATAGCATCAGGATGCATACTTAAGGATGAGGCTTGCGTCCACATAGCATCGGGATCCTACATCCGGGATTTGAGACTCGCGTCCATACAACATCGGGATCCTCCAAATCCCATACTCGGAATGTCACATTGAGTATCTTCGAATGAGGCACGCGTTCACACAACATCGGGATCCTACATTTGGTATGGTCTTCAAATCATCACCCAGAATGTTACATCGGATGGCCTTTGACATGTTGCAACACTTTTGGATATTCGGTTTTCTATCACACAAGGACTTAAACCATACAAACGACCCACCTAAGATCTTAGCACAACAAGACGTATTAAGATTATCTCAATTTAGTCTTTCAGAGTTATAATTATTGATTTTAGTTTAACAAGCCATTTCATACTTTTAAGATTAAAGGGGACTATTTATTACAATCACCGTACCTTAAATCTCTGCCCAAAGTTGGCAAGATTACATAGGGGTATCTGATGCGTGTAATAATAGCGCAACTGTGCAGTGTACACGTCGCAAGTAATAAAGTGATAAGTATAATGTGTATCGTCTCCATATGAATTGGTATACTGAATATGTCTTCCCTTGTTCCCTTGCTCTTGAAAGATAAAGTAAAAACACAGATAAGTGGATTTGTTTAACTAAGTAACTAAATAACAAAATATAAAATAAAGGATTGAGAACGATATAGAGAAAGTGGGTAGGATCCAGCTGCGTCAATTAGTGGATTCGATTGATCTTCTTCTTGTCCAATGCAATTACACAATACTACTTCGGTAGTACTACAGATACAACCTCGGCAGCGTTAGTGTTCTCTTCCGCGGCAATCTCTTGCTCTTGGGCAGATGCATCAAAGTTTAGTAAAGTGTCCGTAATTGACTCCGCTTATCTCTAATTCAGAGCGTTGTTGATGAATGGTCTTTGACGATACCTCTCAGCGTGAATCAACGATAATCACCAACCAATCCAACACTTCTTTTAGCTTCTGAAACTCTTAACCTATCTCTAGGCCGAGTTAGTGTCGTCAACACCGTACTTATCCCTTTCGTGAATCTAACTCTCTCGATGCTAGATAAATATATTACTTACAAAGTTCTCTCTCAAGCTTGAATGCAAGAACAAGGAATGGCAATAAGATAAGAAAACTTCGATATTATTATTGCATTAGAATAAAGAAACAAGAAACAATCTCCTCTCACTAATATCTACAACCTTCACTTATCCCTATGAGATTTAGAACATAATATCGATAGGTATAAATCTTAGGGGAAGGGTTTCTCTAAAATTGACTCTCTTTAACAATATGGTCGGCTAGGCTATATATAGTCTTAACCTAGGGAAAACATTTCCTAAATGGACTCTAACTTAGAGTAGGGAGCAAGTCTTCTACATAAGATTTGATGTTTCCAAGTTTGCAACCTTCTAGAAAGCTTTTCCCATTCGGTCTTTGACTTGGGCTTTTAGTGCGCTAGCCTGGTCCAATTGGTGTGCTGCATCTTCTAGAATGTTCTCTATATTTTTGTCTTTCATTCGCCTACAATGTTGATGTTGCCACTCTGGATGTTGCCGCGACCTTGTCCCTACTTCGGCCTCAACACTACTTCACTGCTGCTTCGGCTCTAGATATTCCTACATGTACAGAATATGTAATAATATTCGTATTCTTTATAAATTTCGACTTTGTAAGTAGTGATAACGGAATATCCAATATTATGCAAAGAGTTCATATTTCAGCTCAAGTTGGAGTATAGTAGATGCATAAAGTGTCATGAGAAGGGTAGTAAATAACTGCCTTTTGGGCACTCATCAAATACCCCCAAACTTGAACTATTGCTTGTCCTCAAGTAATGCAAGACATCAAACTGCCGAACCTTACTCCCCTTTGGTCATACTTTTCCATCTATTCTCCCCACCATGGTCATGTCTATCTCTCCGTTTTAGCCACTAGTTTACCCAAAGACTTTTACTAAGAAACAAGCTACAAGGCTAGGTGAGTGTGTGCGTTTTATGGACAAGGTTGATTCAAGGCTTTTTTAGATAAACTCTAAGTTCAAGACAAATAAAATTTTGGCTAAAGTTGTCTCCTTAAAACAACAAGTCTTGAGCCAATTTTGGGCACCTCAAGATATGTGTTTTCTATTTTCTTCTTTTTCTAATTTTTTTCTTTTTAACCACCTATTTAGCATACTAGAGCCAATTTCGGGCACCTCTAGCATGAAGGAGAGCAAAACTAGAGCCAATGATAGGCACCTCTAGTTATTTTTCCAAAACGTTCTAAGTCTTTATCACCTAAGTTTATTAAAAGAACTCCTAAATCAAGCAAGTCCAAAAAGTGTTTATTTTCTTTCTAAACCTAAAGCAAGCTTCTAAGTTTTATTCCATGAGTATCCTATGATTATCCCTTCAAAATAGAACTTGGTCATGGTAAGGAGAAAGATTTCTATAGCCTTAAAGGAGTAAACTAAAGCAAAGCTGATGTAGAGTAGTGCAAGATTAAAAATAGTAATTCAAGAAAAGAGAATATTGCCAAAAATTTCAAAAAAATACTCCCTTTTTCATGGTAATGCTGCGGCAGTGAATTGCCTCGGTAGTGCTTCTACACCTACAATACCCCCAAACTCAAACCAAGCATTGTCCTCAATGCTCAATATATGCGGCAAACAAAAATTTCAATAAGGAAATAGACAAAAGAATTAAAAGAAATCATTTATAACGACTACGAGGAGCTGCTTGTATGGAGCAGTCTCTAGGCTGTGCTACTGACTCCTTTCGTCTAGATCCTTGTGCTGGTGATTGTTGTTGTTTGGCTTGACGATACGGCTGAACTCGACTAGGCGGTGTGCGTTGCGGTGGTACAGTAACTTCATCTCCTTCTTCCACTTCGTCAATATTTTCTGTGTGCATGATTTCTGTCCCGCCCCCTACCGTAGCAGTGGGTATTGATGGTTCATGTTACGAACTGTGGTATTCGTCAATCTCGCGAGACAGAGTGTCTCTACTGAGACTGGCATAGGGATTGGTTCCCGTTGGAGAGAGTTAAAAACAACTCGCCTCTTGGACGACCGTTGGCTGGTAGAGGATACTCCGACAGACCTAGCCGGCCTAGAAGGTCCGACAGCATGAAACTGTTGAGGCGTCCGTGGTTGGAAAAATGGTTGCGGCCTTGGGGTAGGTGCTGTCTCGGTATAAGGGGCGGCGGTGACAAAGATGTTAGCTGGGAATTTTGGGAATTACGCCCCTTGATTTGGGAAGCTTGTCATCATTACGTGGGCAAGAGATGTGTTGAAGTCGCGCTAGTACTCCATATAGCGTTGTTGACGAAGGTCCATGGCTGCCATCCTCTGCAGAATTTCTTGGTAAGGGTCTACTGCAGTAGGGCCCTGGGCAGATGTGGGTACTTCTGCCGAGTATTGCCCTCCGGCAGTAAAGTCTGTAGTGAACTACTGTGGTGTTGCTTGGACAGGATCTACCTGGGTTATCTGCATGACTCGGCGACAGAAATCTTTAGACCATCCCAGCCGATTCTGTGTGTACTCGTCTGTAGCCTCGACTGGTACACCTACAGCAATACACAAGGCAGAGATTGAAGAAGGGAAACACAATGAGCCTTTGTCTTTCTTACCGTAATCCTAAATTTTTTGGAGAATAATTTCTCCAACGTTGATGATCCTCTTGTTGATTATGGACTGGATGAGCACCAAACGTCTCCTGTCGATTGTGTTGTTATTCGATGTGGGCATTAGACGTCTTTTGATAAAGGTGCACCACATCTTAGCCTCGGGTTTGAGGCTCAATCTTGTTACGGGTCCTTTATGGTTACCGATCTCCTAAGGGGTATCATCGTAACAAAGATCATCTTTGATTATCTCTAAGTCGACATTGGTGACCTCTACCTCAAAATCACTATGTGCATTGGACAACGGAGTGAGGCCATAGCGTTGGTTGACTGCTTCGGCATTAAGGGCGACTAGCTTCCCTCGGCAGTGGACATATAAATTTCCTTCACTCGGCATGTGGGCATAAAACTCTCGGACGATCGTGGTATTCTCTAGGGGAGGTTGGAGACAGAAGATTTCTCAATCTTGGTATTTTATTTTGTCGAACAAGAACTGTTCGATGTCGTAATTATCTTCATCCAAGTGCTAAAATCCTTACTCTTCCCATAATTGTCGTGCCATAAAAGAACGGTTGAATCGCTCTTAAATGGCGACAGGGTAAAAACGGTTGTAAGCGGCCATGATTGAAGTTATTGAATGCCTTGAGCGAAATTTGGAGTACTTGAAAAGATTGCTGAAAATTTCAAGAAGTAGATGAGAGCTAAAGTAATGAAGAGCAAAATTGTGAAAGAAAGAAGATTAGCAAGAATACAAGAGTGGGTAATTCTAAGCAAGAGAGTTGTTTATATAGGCTGTAAAAAAATATGACTGTTAAAAATTAGCCGTTAGGCATTTACTGCCTTGCTGAACAGTTACTGCTGCGGCGGATTTCTCAGCAGAGAGCCGTTGTACTGTTCCTGCCCGTTAGAATTTCTGCGGCTCTAACATAGTACACTGTCGCAGCAGCAGACTTCCTGTTTTGTGATGCGTGTGGTATAAGCGCAATTTGAGTACAAGTGTACACGTCGCCAAGTAATAAAATGATAAGTATATCGTGTATCGTCTCCATAGGGATTGGTATACTTAATATGTTTCTCCTTGTTCCCTTGCTCCTGAAAAGAAAGTAAAAACACAAATAAGTTGGTTTGTTTATTTAACTAAATAATAAAATAATAAAACATAAAATAAAAGGTTGAAGACGATTATAGAAAAGTGGGTAGGATCTAGTTGCGTCAATTAGTGGATTCAATTGATCTTCTTCTTGTCCAATGCAATCACACAACACTGCTTCGACAGTACTGCAGATAAAGTCTCAACAGTATTGGTGTTCTCTGTCTCGACAATCTCTTGCTCTTGGGTAGAGGCATCAAAGTTCAGCAAAGTATCCGTAAGTGACTCCGCTCATCTCTGAGTTAGAATGCTATTGATGATCCGTCCTTGACGATACCTCTCAGCGTAAATCAACGATAACCACCAACCAATCCAACACTTCTTTTAACTGTTGAAACTCTTAACCTATCTCTAGGTCGAGTTAGTGTCTACAACACCGTACTTATCCCTTTCGTGAATTTACACCTCTCGATGCTAGATAAATAGATTACTTGCAAACTTCCCTCTCGAGCTTGAATGCAAGAACAAAGAATGACAATAGGATAAGCAAACTTTGATATTATTATTGCATAAGAACAAAGATACAAGAATCAATCTCCTCTCATTAATATCGACAACCTTCACCTATCCCTAAGAAGTTTAGGACATATTATCATTTAAGTATAATTCTTAGGGAGAAAGGTTTTCTCTAAAAATTGGCTCTCTTAAACAATGTGGTCGGCTAGGGTATTTATAGTCTTAACCTAGGGCAAACATTTCCTAAATAAACTTCAACTTGGAGTAAGAAACAAGTCTTCTTCAAGGAATCTGATATTCCCAAGTTTGTCGCCTTTTAGAAGGGTTTTCCCGCTTGGTCTTTGAATTGGGCTTTTAGCGTGCTAGCTTGGTCCAATTAGTGCGTTGCATCTTCCAGAATGTTCTTTATATTTTTATCTTTCATTGCGCCTTCATTGTTGGTGCTGCCACACTAGATTCTGCCTCGGCCTTGTCTTCTGCCTCGGTCTCAACATTGCTTTTTTGCCGCTTCGGCCCTGGATGTTCATGCATGTACATAATATGTAATAATATCTGCATTCTCTATAAATATTAACTTTGTAAGTAATGATAACAGAATATCCAGTATTTGCGCAGAGAGTTCATAATTCGGTTCAAGTTGGTGTATAATAGACACATAAAGTACCATGAGAAGGATAGTAAATAACTGCCTTTTAGGCACTCATCACTGTGAAATAATTTTTCTGCATTTGTTGTTTTATTTATCCTAAAAAATCAAAAGTTAAAAACATAAAATACTAAAAATAAAACATAACAACATATAAAACTAGTCCTAATATAATAAATAAAATAGAAGGGAAGAGATTATGTTACTTGTGGAGTGCATGTGAATGCATCTCCTAATTTGATTATCTCTTTCTTGCTCGTATCTTCCTTCGCATGTTGGTTAGTCCCTTCAGTGCATTCAACTTCTCCTTTGGGCTTTATTCGCTTACCGAATAGTCTTCCGAGCGTGCTGCCCTGGCAGAATGTTTTAGTACCCTGGTCTGGTGTATGGAGAGCCTTACATTCTAGAAGAGCGTCTGAAATTGTGAGATTATGGAAGGCGTTCAACTTGACTTATTGATCGCTTATCCGCATCGTGAACTCGCCATTTTCTACATCGATGATGGTGCGTCCAGTAGCAAGGAAAGGTCGACCCAAGATGATCAGTGCATTGTCGTCGACCTTACAGTCAAGGACAAGAAAGTCGGTAGGAAATATAAACTTGTCGACCTTAACTAGAATGTCCTCAATTTTGCCTTCGGGGTGCACATAGGACCGATCCACAAGTTGGAGCAGAACTGTTGTTGGTCCTTTCCTTCGTAACCATCCCCAATCGCACAGAGGATTGTAAAACATCCAGGATCCTTTAGCTTAGGCGGCATGCGATTATGTAGCATGGCCATGCAACCTTCAGTGGCTGCCACCGTTTCAAATTCACCTAGCCTTCGTCGTTTAGATACTATGTCCTTTAAGAACTTGGCATAGTTGGGTATTTGTTCAATAGCCTCAACTAATGGCAAGTTGATATGGACTTGCTTTAAGATGTCTAGGAATTTCCAAAATTGATGATCCTGTTTGTGCTTTTTTAACCTCTGCGGGAAAGGAGGTGGTGGTCTTATGTCCTCCAGGTTTCCTTGGATATTGATTTTAATACCTGGGGTGAACTTATCTGTAGCTGCCTTGGCAGGATTTTCAGGTACTGTTGGTTCTACTGCCGGGGCAGTGCTTTCGGCAGGGTCCTGTTTAGCTTCTGAGTCCTCGTGATGTTGCTTTTCTGGTTGGACTCTATCGTTTGGGGGGCCTTCTTTATCTTTTAATTGTAAGCCACTTCTTGTCGTAATTATCTTGCATTACTCGTGGCCTAACACCTTAGCAACCTCAGTATTGCTAGGTAAATCCCCTGGTGGTCGAGTGTTTTGTCGTTGGGCAAATTGACCAACTTGGGTTTCTAAAGACTTGATTGCAGCCTCCTGGTTCTGCAGTCTCATCTTAGTTTGATTCATGAATTCATCGGTACGCTTCATGAAGCGGCTATTCTCGGCCATGTATGAATCAGTCTTTGACATGAATTCCGTAAGAGAATCGACCAATGCGTTCAGAGACTACTTCTGTTTGACCTGCTACTGCGACATGAACTGCTGAGTATGCTGCTGAGGCAGGTTCTGACTTTGGTGTTGGTATCCAGGGGCTTGGTTCATTGGATTTAAGGCATTGTTGGGGTTACTCCATGAAAAGTTTGGATGTCTTTTCCAGGATGGGTTGTAATTGTTAGACATCATATGATTGTTCCTGTTATAATTTCCAACATATAGGTTGGTTTCCTCATCTTGCATGTAATCAGATGAGTTGATTGCCTTAACCTCATGTATATTTTATTGGGCTTGCATATTCTGAACCATCTTGGTTAGAGAAGCCAATTGTGTTGCCACCGAACTGGTTGTGTCTAATTCATGGGACGTGGCATGGCGTCTCATTCCTCCTCGCCTTGATGTAGGAAACTAGAAGTCGTTCCTTGCGAGTTTGTTTAGAATCTCAGTGGCCTCCGCGGGTGCTCTATCCAAAAGTGTCCCATTTGCGGAAGCATCTAGCATCATCCTTGTGGAGGCATTGGTAGCATTATAGAACATGGAGACTTGCGTCCACAAGGGAAAACCATGTAATGAGCATTTGTTTAATAATTCTCTGTAACGTTCTCATACCTCATACATTGGTTCATCATCATCCTACCGAAATGATGTGATTTCATTACGGATGCGATCATAGAAATTTGTCGGGTTAAACCTCGTAATGAATTCTCGGCAGAGTTTACTCCAAGATCCTATGGATCCTGCTGAGATGTCATTTAACCAAGTTTTTGCCTTATCCCTCAGTGAATAGGGGAACAACTTTAATCTTAAAATATCTTCATGGACTCCTTGGATTTTGAAAGAATTGCACACTTCCATGAAAGATTTAAGATGTTGCCTTGCATCTTCAGTAGCAGACCCACTAAACTGTCCAATTGTGTTCAAAATGTTGAACATCACTAGTTTGAGCTCAAAGTGAGTTGCTTCAATTTCTGGGGTGACTAAGCTAGGGTTTAGTCCGTTTAGGTCTTCCACCAGAAAGTCTCTAACAATGAGCTACCTCGGTAATGGTCGCGGCGGTGGCTGCTGCGGCATTGTTGGTGGCAGTACATTATGATCAACAGGTGGAATTTGTCCTCTTGGTGGATCATCCATGACTTGAAACAGGTTACGCCTTAGATGGTGTCTTGTGCGTTCAATTTCAGGATCCAATTCGTACAATGGACCACTCGGGTTTGCCCTGGTCATACACCAGATAAGTCAAAGTTAATAAAATAAATAAATAATTAGAATTAAAGTTAAATAAAGAATGGTTAAAGGGAAAGAAAATAAAGAAAACAAAAATTTAGTTGTCAATCCCCGATAATGGCACCAAAAACTTGATGTGTGTAATAATAGCGTAACTGTGCAGTGTACACGTCGTAAGTAATAAAGTGATAAGTATATCGTGTATCGTCTCCACAGGGATTGATATACTTAATATGTCTCCCCTTGTTCCCTTGCTCCTGAAAGATAAAGTAAAAACACAGATAAGTGAATTTGTTTAACTAAGTAACTAAATAACAAAACATAAAATAAAGGATTGAGAACAATATAGAGAAAGTGGGTAGGATCCAGTTGCGTCAATTAGTGGATTCGATTGATCTTCTTCTTGACTAATGAAATTACACAATACTACTTCGGCAGTACTGCAGATACAACTTCGGCAGCGTTAATGTTCTCTGTCGCGGAAATCTCTTGCTTTTGGGCAGATGCATCAAAGTTCAGCAAAGTGTCCGTAGTTGACTCCGCTTATCTCTAAGTCAGAGCGTTGTTGATGACTGATCTTTGACGATACCTCTCGGCATGAATCAACGATAATCACCAACTAATCCAACACTTCTTTTAGATTCTGAAACTCTTAACCTATCTCAAGGCTGAGTTACTGTCGTCAACGCCGTACTTATCCCTTTCGTGAATCTAACTCTGGATCTTTTCCCGTTCGGTCTTTGACTTAGGCTTTTAGTACGCTAGCCTGGTCCAATTGGTGCGCTGCATCTTCCAGAATGTTCTCTATATTTTTTTTCTTTCATTCACCTACAATGTTGATGTTGCCACTCTGGATGTTGTCGCAGCCTTGTCCCTGCCTCGGCCTCAACACTGCTTCACCGTTGTTTCGGCTCTGGATATTCCTGTATGTACAGAATATGTAATAATATCTGTATTCTTTATAAATTTTGACTTTGTAAGTAGTGATAACGGAATATCCAATATTGTGTAAAGAGTCTATATTTCAGCTCAAGTTGGAGTATAATAGATGCATAAAGTTCCATGAGAAGGGTAGCAAAAAACTGCCTTTTGGGCACTCATCAGTATCGATACCCTTAGATGGGGTATCGAAACACCCTGTATCGATACCCACCCAAAAGAGAGTATCGAAACACTGGTATCGATATTGGCATCGATACCCTTTGAACAACTTCAATGTCAACGCAAGAGGGATTATACGATTCGATACTAGTATAGAATCACGAGTATTATCCGATGTCACTTGAGGGTTTGGTATCGAACCACGGTTCGATACACCTGCTTAACAGGCCTATTTTTCTCTTAGGGGTATCGATACACGGGCCACCGGTATCGATACCCATTACACGAAACTGTAGGTTTCACTTGAAATTGTCTATGGATTCTTCCCAACAATAATCTATTCGATCTTAAAGTGTTCCTACTCAATATTTAAAATATTTAGAGGGCTTTAACATCAATTTCCAGCCATTAAACACATTAACATCAGTTTCACCATTAAAGCTTATAAAGCAACAAACCAAGCAAACATACACAAAATCTACTTGAATTCCACTACCATGATGTGGATGATAAAAAGAAAGAGTTGGGAGTACCAACCTTAGCAAGCAACAACAACAAACCCGAGCTCCCAACCTCTTTAAGCTCTCTCCTTACCCAAGCTCTTGGAAGACTCTCTCACTTGTTTCTCTATAAAGGGGAATTAAACACCAAGATGATAATTCTTAGAGTCTAAAACACTGGAAAAACTATTATTTTCACCCTCTAAAACTTATTCCCATAATCAACTTAAACCTCTTCCTCCACCAAACTTGGCAAACAAAACCTTGTTTTGTAGATCCACCTCAGCTTTATAACTTCCTCTCCTTCAAGAAAACGAGATTCTAAATCAAACTCAGCAAGATCTTACCTTTACTCCTCCTTAGACTTTAGATGAAGAAGATGAGAGGAAAAGAAAAGCCCTCTGCTCCTATGACCTCACTCTTTACAGAAAACAACACCCCCAAGCCCCTATATTTAACTTATTTCGTCAATTACCAAATTTTTCTCTACTTAAAACTCTCAAGGCCCATAACTACTCAAGCCCAACAAGCCTAAGCCCCAAACCACTCAACTCGAGACCCAAAACCAAAGCCCAAACTCTCGGGTTAACCCGACACACTAAACCGAGAATCCGGGTCGTTACATTAGGGTTTAGATCTAGTGGTCATGTTTAGTATTTTTAGGGTTTTAAGATTTTATATTTTAGGGTTTGAAGTTTAATATTTAGTGATTTAGGTTTTGGATTTTGATTAGGGCTTAAAATTTAGAATTTTTTTAATTTTTTAAATTAATTTAAATTAGTATTTTATTCAACTATTTAAAAATAAAATAATATATATAGAAAGTAATTTAATAAAAAAAATATTTTAAGTATTTTATAATTATATATTGAGTTCTTAAATTTTTTAATATTTATTAATCGGTTTAATAGTATTCAGCAGTGTTAATCATTAACGGTGTTCAATGATATTCGACATCCGTTGTAGAATTTTCCTTTCTCTCTAAATCTTACACGATATCAATAGGTTTCGATCTTTAAACCTAATGACAAAATCTATTTCAGGGACAAAAATCTTACATGATATTCTCAATCTATTTTGGTCATTAAAAATATAAAAACGTTTAATTCATTTATTAAAATTTTGATATCAACTTTTTTTCAATCCTCCTTTAATTCTCTAAAAGCATTGAGAAGTGGATGCGATCCACCAACAACGATCGTAACGATGATGATGAAGTCTTAAATTTTATCAATCTCTTCGTCTTGACCCTTAAGTTCAAATCCAACCTTTATTTTTGTCGAAAGGTATATCAAAATTCATGAATCAAATATTTTTTTTATTTTTCTCTCTTTCATTTTTCTCTTTCATTGTCGGATAAAATTCATTTTTTAATCTTAATAAAATGGATTTAATATAACAACTTAAATTTGATTTAAAATTCGAAATAGATAAGCTAAACCAAAACTAATATGGATATGGACCCAAATTAAAATTAACTCAAATTAAAAGTATTGAGTGGATCGTAAGATCAATATTTGTCGAGAGGGTATGAATTGACTTTTTAAAATTGAAGGGAGTGAATTGAAAGATAGAGAAGTTGAAGACACTGATTTATAATGGTTAAAGCTTCGAACAAGCTTTACATTCAATACATTGGCTCCCACTAAAAATTTTCAACCAACTTCACTAAATAACGTTCTTTTTTCTCGGATTAGAAAGAAACTGTTACAATAAGTCAACCTTTTTATCCAAAAATTGACCTAACATTCACTTTGTTACAAGGAAAAGAAATTGACAATTTAAATTTCTCTCACAAGATAAATATTGTTCAATTTAAATGAACACTCTCTAAACTCAAAAATAAAAATTACAATGAAGAACAATTTGAGTTGAATGCAGAAAATTTGATGATAAAGAACTTAAGTTAGATTGATTGCTTGGATTTTTTCTTGAAAGTTCAATAGTTGTTACTTAAGCTTTGGAGGCTTGTATTTATACCAGCCCATTGAATTCTAACCATTTGAGTGGTTGAGATCATCAATATAGCCTTTGAGAGACCTTCTCACTATAAATACACTTTTGCAACCTATTGTATTAATACATGAAACCCCTGTATCGAAATAGTGCTAAAAAGAAAGAGTTATTGTGTGCAATTAATAGGAACATATCGATACACTTACCAGGTATATCCAAACGAAAAGCCTTAAAATATGGGCTATTTTAAAATAGGCTAAAGGTTGTATCGAAACGTCTCTGAGACGTATCAAAAGGGTGTAACCACTTTTCAAAAATTTGTTTTTTCAATAATTGACAGGTAACGATCATAAAATTTAATGCTCAATTTTTTGAATTTTAACCCCTTGTATCAAAACAGTAAGAGATTATATCAAAACGCCTTGTAAAAAATTCTTAGTTGAAAGCATGGTTGTATCGAAACAACAAAAGACTATCGAAACGTCTGTTTCGCTACGCATTCTTCCTATTTTGGAACCAAAAATCACAGTTTTAAAATATATCAAAACGGTCAAGGGCCATATCAAAACGTCTTAACAATTTTCTTTTTTCAAAGCTTAGTTGTATCGAAACACATAAACACCTGGGTAATTTTCAACGGTTTGGCTTTGGAAAACATAGGAATATATTTGTTGGGGTTATTTTTGACATAACTTTAAACATTTATTTTATTTGCAAACTAATCCTTTTATAATTTGTTATATCAAAAATCAAATATAGATTTTACAAAAAAGCAATTCAAATTTATTTTTTTCTAAATCTGATCTAAATTAAATATCGATATGAGTTTAATTTGATACCTGAGTTGAAGTTATCTACTTTTAGCAATGCAATAAATAGTAAAATGATGTGTGTTTCATTCTTTTTTGTATTATTATACTATAACCACATCATTGTTAATAATTCAATGGTTGAATATGATATTTTCTCCTTTAAGAGATCACCTTCATATATGAGAATAAATTAATAACCTACATATATTAGATTACTTGAATTGAATTAATGCGAAGATTCAACTATTAACCTGACTTAAAATTTAATTGATTTGATATTGATCCAATCTAAAATTTAACTAATCTGAAATTGATTCGACTTGAAACTGAACTCTACCTAATTTGTGATAGACACAAATTAAATTTGAATCATATTTGATTTGACATGTACCAAACTTATACGAATGTAGTCCAAATCCGAAATAACCCAAACTCGATCCAAACAACCCGGTTACCATCTATACTCAAATGTAATTGGTATTTTCCGACTTTCGTAACGAAAACAAACGTTCGAGTGAACAAAATGTGATTAGTGGGTAATGTACATGACCAAAACAAATTTTATGAAATTAAGTGATCAAAACCAGAGAAAAATGAAACAAAAGTGATTATTAGTGTATTTCACCAATAAAATTGTCCTTTAAACACACACACAAAAAGAAAAAGGGCCTAATTAAATTGAATTGACCCGATGGGTACGGATTTGTATAATTAAAAAAACTTAGACTTCAAGATTCAATTTTGTACTTTAAATTTGGTTTTAATGATGCATATCGAAAGAATCATAACAACATTTAATATAATAAATATATAAAATGAACAATAACAAAATAGAGTTATCCCATTAAATGGAGAAATTATATCATGAATCATGTTTACCACGTTATTTGTAGTCTAAGCAATTATGTTCGTTCATCTTTAAGTAATTATCTAATAATTACCTACTCACAAATTACATGTAGGAATTCACCTTAAAAAATAAGATAGATAAATCTGATTGGTTTGGATCACGAATGAGGTGATAGAAGAGGTTCATGATATAATTGTGAAAAATAACATTATTTGATAAATGAGTATTAAAGTTATAGAATTTTGTTTTAATTAAAAGTGTGTATCGCAATAGAAGTTTTATCTTGGCATGAAGATAATTTCAACCCTTAATGTTTATAATTTTTATCGTTTTAGTCCTTATTCTTTTTTTGGATAAATTTAACCCTTAACCTATATTTTTTTGACAAATAATTTATTTTTTAACACCATGGTAACTGGACCGTTAAAAATCTAACAATGATGACATGTTATATGCATATGATAATATATTTTAAAATAACATGGGTAAGTCTCACTACATGTCCATAGGATCAACTACTAAAAATCATCAATCTTATCACTTTTTTCATGTCATATATTTTCCCAAGTGAATCTTCATTTGGAAAAATTATTTTTAAAATGAATTAACAATAAATATGAGTATGGATTCACTTCAGTAATTTTTAGTGGTTAGTCTCATAGATAACGTAATGAGACTTACCCATAATATAATTTCTCCTAATAGAAAAAGTTTAACTTTAACTATAGAGTTAGAATTTAATACTTAATGATAAAATCTTTTTTCAGAGTTAGAATTGACCCGATGGGTACGGGTTTGTAATATTAAAAAAAACTTGTACTTCAAGATTCAATTTATTTTGTACTTTAAATTTTGTTTTAATGATCATTTTGGCATTTAAATTCTTTAGTCCAATTGTACGAGCCCTATAATCCAAACGGTTAACGGAACGATTATTTTATTTAGAAGTCAATGGTTCTTGCACCAGCGATATCAGCAGAGTGGTTGAGCGATCAATGTCAAATGGTGAATGAGAGATTATATTTTAGAACAGATACTACTGTAATCACTATTAGCTTGTTCAAAAAAATTCTTTAGTCCAATTAATATCTAACTTAATATATTTTTTATTAAAATTGGTATATAAATTTCACATCACGATTTGAATAAAGTAATTTATAATAAATGCTAATTTTCCTTTATTTAATACAATCCTTTACATATATGTATTCTTAAAAGGATATTTTAATAGCAACATCGTAATTACATGCATTTTAAAACCTAGAAAAAGAATCCTCTTAAAGAAGTAAAATGTAGATAAAAGAAATCACCTTCTAGTGTCGCTTTACTATTAAAGTGAAAAACGACGTTAGATTGTAAATGGATGTCGATAGAAATTAGATTTTTTAACTGTCAGTAAAGGAATGTTTAAACGTTAAATGATAAAAAAATAAATACTCCTTTATATCAACTTAATTCTTATTTAATATTAAAATCACAATAAAAAATTGAGCATACGTCTCTTCACAGTGATAGATTCAAAAAAAATGAGAGCGGACATAAATAAAATTTTAAAATTTTAAGGTGGACACAACTCATAGATATTAAAACATTGAAGGACTAATTCATAAAATTTAAAAAAATTAAAGATAAATGTATAAACTTAAAAAATTCAGGGTGAGCCTAGTCCACCTTACTTTGTAAGTGGGTCCGCAACTGCTAACCAACTAGACTATAACGGAGATTGAATACTGTACTTTTATTTTTGTTATTAAAATTACTAACTTCGATTTTGATCTTTACTTATGCTGATAAAACCTGTGTTTCGATGGTTGCATCATTTTTCTTATAAAAATTATAAGAATTTTGGTACATGTTTTTCGATATTATTATAATTTTTATGATTTTCTTAAAAAAATGTTACATACTTAATTTCTTAAAAGAACACAAAGATGTCGATATACATATTAATTTTTTTTAAACTTAATATTTTTCATAATTATCTCAAATCAAGATTAGATTCCCTAAACTTAATCTCAACTCACTAGTTTTATAATTCTATCCAACTTAACCAAAAACTCAAATTTTGTGAAAGTAATTGTACCTTTAGAATTTTTAAACTTGTATATTTTATGTATTTTTGTATATTTTTTGTATTCTCTATCCATGTTCTAAGTTCGTGCCCCTTAAAATTTTTATAATTTTATAATCTTATTTTTTTTAATATAACGCTCTCATAATTCACACTTTCTGACATAAAATCTTATCCGTTCTTGGCTAAAATACATATGGGAAATTACTTCTATTATTCTTTTTTGTTCACGTCCTCTGAACTTAGATTTTAGTCTATCTTGGACACAAGAAGGCCAAAGAAGAGTCAAAGGAAACCTTAAACCCTAACCCTAAACTCTAGTGTATGGTGCCGAGAAAGAGAGCATTCTTATCGGTGGGATTCTAGATAGACGTAATAGGAGCGACCATACAAGGCCCCCAATAAAGAGAGTCCCAAAATTTTTATAAACTACATTCATTAAATGATGTTAATCTTGAAAATCATTAAAAATTTTGAAAATGCTCTTAAGAAAGATAAGTTATAATTCTTAAAACGTTATAATCATGTCCTAAATGTGACAATTAATTATAAAATCTTATTAATTATTCTTATTACTATTGTTTTCGTAGAACTAATGAGATTTTGGAAACATATAATAGAAACCACTGCACAGGGCCCCTAAAAAGGACAATTGCTTCTAAGGATCACATTATTAGAACTAGTGTGATTATGGACAATTGCTTCTAAGGATCACATTTTAATAAATTACATAGAGCCCCAAAATCTTTGAACCGTCCCTGATTCTTACCGATCTCGAAAGTCATTGGCCATCACTTTCGAGAGCAAAACGCTAGAAGGAAATTTTTTCATGTGATCGGATAATCCCCCTCCATTATTCAAGTTTGAAAAAGACTAAGCAATAAATAAAAACAATGAAGAAAAGAAGCATTAATTGAAATGATTGAGCCAGACCTACAAAATATCATCCAAAGGGCCATCTCAGCATTATAAACCGATTGAATGAGCTCAGAGAAATCACTGTTCTTTTGTTTCTAGTAGCGCAAACAGTTCTGAAGAAGTGTTCTTTCTATATCTTGGAAATCCCTGGTAAAAGCTGAGGCAGAGATGGGGAAGCGACATTGTGGGGTGGTGGCACTAGCAACGATAACGGTGGTGATGGTGGAGTTGGCGATATTGGCAGTAGCAACAAGGAGAAGAAGTACACTGACTAATGGTCTTGGAATGACTCCTCCCATGGGGTATGATGTGGTTTATTTTCTTTAAGGCCTCGTTTTTTTGTTGCTTTTAGTTTCTCAAACTAGTTTTTCATCTAAAACTTTCTAAAAACAACTAAAAACACTAAATAAGTAAAAATTATATCACGGGTAAGTCTCACTACGTCATCCCATTACTTTTTTCTAAATCATATATTTTTTCAAGTGAATCTTCATTTAAAAAAATTGTTTTTAAAATAAATTAACAATAACTATGAGTGAAGATTCACTTGAAAAAATATATGACATGAAAAAAGTGACGAGATAGATGATTTTTAGTAGTTGGTCCATAGACACGTGATAGTACTTATTCATAATATAATTTTTATTAAATAAGAGAATGCTTGAGTGTAAAATTTTTTGTCTTTTTCTCAAATTAACTTTTAAAATTATGATTTTGAATAATCTATTTTTTTTAGCTTTTAGAAAACCTTGATTTAGAGCTAAATCAAAGTTTTTCAACACAACCAAAAACAAAATCTTAGTTTTTTTAAAAGTAATTTAAATAGTTGTCCGTAACAACGGTTGTTATATAGCGATTTTGACACCGTCCAAAATTTTGATACCTGCAATCGTCCATATTTGACTGCAATAAGACCTATTATGTCTGAAACCAAAATGGGTTCAGTTCATTTTTGAAGATTTTTATGCATTTGGGAAGTTCTTGAAAGATGGTGAACATGTCTGGGTACTGATATCAGACATGACAGGAACTCTGTTTCAAGATTGAACTTTGATTATGTATTTTGATGAGATTATGTTCCTTGTTTCATTATTTTTCCTACTGGTTTGAGAGGATAAAGTTTGATAATCCATTTCTGTTGTTTTTCTTTCCATTTCCCCTTTTCACTGCAGTTGGAACAGCTGGAACCACTTCAGATGCAATATTGATGAAAAGATGATCAGAGAAACTGGTAAATATATGCACCCATTTATGCATTTCCTTTAAATTTATCTTGTTTTTTAATCCATGTTGTCACATAATCGTATTCGATACTCACCCGAATCCGAATAACACCGGTTTGTTTCGACAGCCGATGCTCTAGTTTCAACTGGGCTTTCCAAGCTTGGATATGAATATGTTAACATAGGTATGCTGCTATATATATGTGTGTGTATATTTATTCTTCTAACATGAAGTAGTAGCCAATATTGGAATCATTGATTCGAAATTGCTGATTAACCATTTCGACATTTGCTTCCTTAGACGATTGCTGGGCCGAAATTTCTCGAGATGACAAGGTGTTTCATTCTCTCTATATAACAGGTTTGGTATGGTAGAAAGCTAGAAATATTCGATATGGCTATAACGACCGGAGTTGAATCGAATTTCAGGGTAATCTAGTGCCTAAGAAGTCTACTTTTCCATCTGGAATAAAGGCTGTGGCGGATTATGTTCACAAGAAGGGTCTTAAGCTCGGGATCTACACAGATGCGGGGTGATGTAGCTCTACCAGTGCTGCATATCAATGTCGAATTTTGATGAATCTTGTAGTTGCTATAACAAAGCTAATGGATACACTGTTTGGTGGTTTTCCAGGTATTTTACTTGTAGTAAGAAAATGCCAGGTTCACTTGGTCATGAAGAACAGGATGCTAAAACCTTTGCTTCATGGGTATGGAGTTCATTTGTTCATTTTCCATTTGCTAGTCTTAATGTATGTATGTATGTATTATTGTATGTATGTATTGTTTCGTTTGCAGGGTATTGATTATTTGAAGTATGATAACTGCTATAATGGTGGCCCGGAGCCAACAATTAGGTACTGTACTCATATCTATGGCAACAATCTGATTACAGGTTGCCATTTTAGCCAGTGGTTTTTAAAACACTACCAATCTTCTCATACGCCAGTACTGTTCTTGGTGTAGATACCCCGTCATGACTCGTGCTTTGTTGAAGGCCGGCCGCCCGATCTTCTTCTCTCTATGTGAATGGTACTTTCCGAAGCACCGCAACTTCAGCCTTTATTCAAGTGTTTGCCATTCTTCTCGGTTCGGCTTATGTTTCGTTATTGTTTCTCAGGGGAGAAATGCACCCTGCTACATGGGGAGCTCCTGTAGGAAATAGCTGGAGGACAACTAGTGACGTAGCTGATAATTGGGAAAGGTAAAAGATTCATGTTGAGAAACATATGGATTTTTTTGTTTTCAGTTTTATAGCCTCGATCTAGAGCGATGGAGCTGTAACTTGTGATTTTTTGTGCATGTCAGTATGATCTCCCGAGCTGATCTGAATGAAGTTTATGCCGAATATGCAAGGCCTGGTGGCTGGAATGGTTAGAAACCAGTGTCAACATTTGTAAACCTATGTCTGAGAAACTTAATATGCCATTGATTTTGATAGATCCGGACATGCTCGAGGTCGGGAACGGAGGGATGACAAAAGACGAATACATAATACATTTCAGCTTGTGGGCTATTTCCAAGGTATGTTACATATGAAATCTTCTTTTTCAGTGCCTGCTGATAAACATGTTGCATCTGGTGAAAACACAAATGTTATCACAGGCTCCTCTTCTTCTTGGTTGTGATATAAGAAATATGTCGAAAGAGACTCTGGACATCATCATGAATGAGGAAGTCATCGCCGTTAACCAAGGTAAACTACACATGCCTCTCGACTGATACCGTTACGTTCCATCCCTCTTTCGATTCATTCATCGGTAGTTACCTTTTTGTTTTTGACTTCATGTTATGGCCTGCCATAGACCTGTATGGTTTTCAAGCAAAGAAGGTTAGGAAGGAAGGTGATCAAGAGGTAAAGTTTATACAACTCCAGCTTTGTTACGCCATGAAATAGATCCATATGGCCTCGTGTCGTCGAACATATTCGGAATTTACCGTCACCCTTATACATTTAAGTTTAAAGTATTGTCTTGTTTGTGCATCTGCAAACCCCTCAACGCTTTGTCACATATAAGATGTGTCTCCTTGTCCTGATCATGCACTTTTTGATTCACTGAGCTCGGCTCGGGTTCGTTACTCTACTAATTTTCCTCTTCCTTCTAACAGACATGGGCAGCTCACCTTTCTGGTTATAGAATTGCTGTCCTCCTACTCAACAGGGGTCGGGTCCGTTATTCTACAACGGCTCTCTGGGTCGATATCGGACTCGACCCCAAGACTCTGGTCGAAGCCAGAGACCTTTGGGAGGTAATTCAATTGTGACCACAAGCATTATCCATATCCTATACTGTCATTTTCCATTGCATGCATGACTTCACTCTTTCTGATCTATGTTACTCGAATCTGGAGTGTGAGTGACATACAAAAATATCACGTTCGAATATGTGTCGGACACGAATATTTCGAAAGATTCACTCTCCGGTCCGGGGTAACACACCTATTAACATAAATGTATGCATCTTTTGCAGCACAAAACACTGAGTACACACTTTGTGGGGAATATTACAGCAACTTTGCCTTCTCATTCATGCAAGCTTTATGTATTGAAGCCAATTGCTTAGGCTTTCCTCTTTATTTGGATCCAGAAATGGTGTATGTTTCCTGAGAAACTTTTCGTCTGTATTGAACTATCAAATATGCATTACAATAAGAATAAATGAATAATCTTGTGCTTTAACATGAAAAATAAGTGACTTTTGAAAGATTATCTACTTAAGTAATCATGAAAATCAGAGGTGTTTAAAATTACCGGATCTGACTTGACTATTCAAAAGGAAAATATCAAATATTTTTTGAAGAAACTTGACCAGGTAGGGTACTCAATCCGGGAATAGTTGGATCAGGTTTGAGGTGATTTTTTTAGTTACCGGGTACTTGACCTGATAAGTTTTATATAAAAATTAAGGGTCGATTTAGCCTTATTTTTGAAAAGTATTGTTAGAAAATGATTTAAGATACTTGACATGGATGGTAATTGTCTATCCCCTAAATATCTCTTTTTGTGCCCATATTAAAAATTAGAGTTAGGGTATGATGTATTTTTATGGTATATGATTAAGTATTTAAGATTTAGAATTTAGGGTTAAGGTTCATAAATTTTTTTGGTAAATTATATGTCTATTATATAATAGTTCATGTTCGGGATTCATGACTCTTCCTTTCAACAATGTCTTCTTCAAAATTTGAACCCGAGAAAAGGATATACTTTTTTGTTTGTTTGACATTATTATTAAACATACTTTTAAAAAGATAAAATATTTATTTAAACATATTATAAAGTTAAAGTAAGTTAACATAAGGGTGAAATTCAATAAATATGATTTTTTAAAAATATTTCTCAAAATATAACATCAATCATTTTATTTTATAAAATATTATATTTTAAATAACAACTTTAAAATAATTTTAAAAGAGTTCGACTTTTAGCTGAGAAATAAACTAATTAAAAAATTCGGTGCCGAGAAGTACCATCTTTGAACAATAATTTACAGAAAACACTTTAAAAATTATTAAAACACTGTTTAAAGTCAGTACCATAATTAAATTTTTTATTTAATTCAATCCATTTTACTGTTTAAAGTTATATTCTTTTATAATCATCTTTAAAATTATTGTTTAAAGTGTAATATTTTGAGAAATAAAATAATTGATGTCATATTTTAAAAAATTAAAAAATAAATATAATATTTATGTAAAATTTTCGAACTTAGTTGATATTTTTATTTTAAAATTAAAATATTAAAATTTTAATAACTTTAGTGATTGTAACATGATTTTTCAAACTTTAGTGGTGAAAAAAGAAACTTATTCAAATACTAGTGACCATTTTTGTAGTTTACCCAATACAAATATCTCTTCCATTGTTTTATTGTAGCTTTCTTAAAACCCAAAATCTGCCTCTTGAAAAGTGAAATGCCTCGTTGTCCCACACTGCCCATTCAACGCTCTCTCAGCCGCTCAACGCTTCCGGTCTACGTCGACGCCTTCTCGTCCATTGCTCCCCTCAACGCCCATTCGCCACCAATTTATCTCAATTTTATAGATTTATTTGACTCTACCATATTTTCTCGATACCAACCAAACTAGTAAACATCATTTTGTTCAAAAAAATCTTTTGTTTTTGTTTAAGAATTTAGATTCGATGATCCAGAAAAAAAGGAGTTTTGATTCGAGGGTGACGTTTAAAACCAACAATGTCGCTTCCCGTATCTTCGAGCGCCAAATCCGCACCCCAGCACCCGGAACCAGTGTATAAACATTACCCAACTTTTATTTTTGTGGGTTTTTGAATTATGTTTTTCATTTTTATTGCTCACCACCTGTTTGTTGATTTGTCTCAATTACAACAGGTTCATTGCGCTAGAAGATTTTACGAGAATTTCGTTCCTGGCTTCACGTTGTACGATGTGGAATGCCCCGACCATTCGTTCTTTAAGTTCACGGATGATGGTCAGTACTTTGTGAGTTTCAGTAGGAACCGTCAGGATTTGATTGTTTATAGGCCGACGTGGCTTTCGTTCTGGTGCAAAGAAGAGGATTGTGATAATACCCATGAACTCCCTCCCCATGCTAAGAGGTTTGAGAGTTTCTTCACGCAGTTATATGTTCGATCACTGGCTTCCTGCAACGAGCTGATATGTAAAGACTTCTTTCTCTACATGGAGAGTAACCAATTTGGAATTTTTGCTACTTCCACCGCTCAAATTCAAGATGCTCGTGCCTCGGATGGAGCAATCCTTGGGGTACCATCGTTTGAAAAAATCACTATTCATCTATTGAGGTTTGTCTACTGCACTATTCTTTGCCAAAAGCAGGATGAACACTGCATCAGTTGTAGAATTCTTTCTATAAATGGCAATTTAAACAATCTGATGAACACTGAATTTGTTAATGCTATGAAGTTTTGTTCTTAGTTTTGTTTTGTTTTGTTTTGTAATGCAATCAGGTTGCAAGATGGGGTTATACTAGATGAAAAGGTATTTCACAACGATTGTGTCAATTTTACCCATAATATGGGTGCCTTCTTGTATGATGATTTGCTCGCGGTTGTATCACTTCGTTATCAAACGATACACATTATTCAAATCAGGGATTCGGGGAACCTTGTTGATGTGCGAGCTATTGGTGCATACTGTCGGGAAGATGATGAGCTTTATATAAATTCTAGTTCTCAGGCAAGATGCTTTTGCTTTTATGTTCTCTATTTGAGTGTCACACTATACGTAGGCATCAGTGATTCAACTTTAACTGAAGTCCTTGGGTTTTTCAACTCATGCACTTCCTGTTAGCCTGTAAAACTCTTCAATGTGGGGTTACTTTTGTGTTTATAAATGTTTTGTACACAAATGGCTTATTTTTTTCACCAAGTTTCCAGGAGGGGTGTCTGAACTAACAATCTGATTATTGATGATAAAACTTCACAACTTCTGACAAAAGTTAACTGCACCAGTTGTCAGGCAGTCGTGGAGACCTTGTAGATAATGGTATAAATCATGATCAGCCTAATTCAAACAATTCTTTTTTGAGTGGTATCAAACAACGCTTACTTTCATTCATATTCCGAGAAATATGGAGTGAACAAACAGATCAAACCCAGGTTAGTTAGTCTGCTTTCTGCACTCCCAAAGTAATTTTATTTCGTTTTGCTCGTGTTTAGTTATATTCTTTTGAAGTTACTTTTTTTTTTCACATTGCTGTATATTATCAGTATTCAGTAGTCCAACTGAGCTGTATGAAAAGTTTCAGATATAGTTTTCTCATCTAATTTCAGTGATTTGATTGTAATGTTTGATTAATTAGAGGGTCCAATGCCTGAAGAAGAAGTTCTATTTCCACTTCCAGGACTATGTTGATTTGGTGATCTTGAAGGTAGAGTTTTAGTTTCTTATGTTCTACACACTTGTGATGCTGTTTTCTACGAGTCAAATGAATTTACTTGTCTGTTTGTTTAGTTCTTCCATATAATATGATCAAAGTTTTATTACACTAGTGGACAGTAATGTAACAAATATATGTCCAACTCTTGGACAGGTGCAATTCTTGGACCGGCATCATCTGCTTATCAAGTTTGGCAGTGTTGATGTGGGGGTAAGGTTTTCCTGCTTTTGCTTGTACTATGTTACTCGTACTTGGTTGTGAGTGTAGGAAATGAGTATGTATTTGACATGGTGTATGTTGATATGTTCATTTTTCCCAAGATCTTCATGTATTTGATGATTTTGGAGGATCATATCTCCATACCCATGTTTAGATATGTGTTTGATATTGGGTGTCAAACACATATACCTCTATAGAAATGAAGAGTAAAAACAACATAGACCTTAATTAGAGTAAAAGCAGGCCTGAAATATTTGAGGAAATATACTGTAGTGGCTTGATGAAAGATTTTCAAAATTAATATTTCTTTATCATAAAATCCTCAACTACTCTTTCTGGATTGATAAACTGGTTGTTCATTATATAGAATATTTGATTGCAATACAATACGATCTGTTGACTTGAAAATTCCAGGGATCACGAAATGCTGATCAACTTCCTGCATTCTTTGCTGTATATAATATGGAGACAACTGAAATTGTAGCATTCTATCAGGTATTATTTCATCTTTGTTTTGTTTCTTTTTCCTTGTTTGTTGAATTCCCGAACAATCACATGATCTATTACTTCATTCAGAATGCAGCAGACGAACTTTACCTTCTCTTTGAACGTTTCTGTGACCATTTCCATGCAACATCAATAAAAGCAATGTATATGAATTTCATATCTTCTCACTCAAATAATATTCATGCTCTTGAACAACTAAAGTCCATGAAGAATAAAGCCACCAGTGCCTCGCAGGTGTGAATTTCTTAATCAGAAGTTGTTGCCATTCTTCTATTTTATCATTTATGTTTTTCTTGTATTTTTTCTGGAACTCTCTTCTAGTAGTTTTCCTCATTAGGGTTCTGCCAGGCACAATAGTATAGTTGCTGGATATCATTTCCAGCTTGGTACCTTAATTCTTCATTCTTTGGTTTTGTATGACTAAATTGCCTGATGACTCTTCTGCAGTTTGTAAAGAAGATGCTATCCTCGTTGCCTTTAAATTGTCAATCAATGAGTCCTTCTCCCTACTTCGATCAGTCTCTCTTCCGCTTCGATGAGAAGGTGTGACTCACAGGCTGCTAATATATTCCCATGATTTCTACCTCATTTTTATGTCAAGGTTCTTTTATGTCATACCTTTAAGTCTATAGTTTCTCTTTGTTCTATGTATGCCTTCCCTCTCCTTATTGTTTATATTCCCCTTGAATCCGGTTTATCAACGCCTAACTGTTTCCAGGCATGTTCTTGCAGCTAATCTCCGCAACTGACCGGCCCAGACAGTCTACTGATCATCCCATCAGGTTCATTGCTAGGAGGCAACCAAACATTTACAAGTTTAAGATCAAGACAGGTAATGTCTTTTCCTTGTGCTATCCAATTATTTAAACTCGGGTTATTTTCTTCAACCTTTTTTTCTGTCATATACTGGCTTAATCGGATTTCACCTTCCATTTACACCACGATAATCGGTCTTTCCGTCTTTGGTTATTCCTTAATCCTCCTTTTTGTCCCTCTACACGATTAAAAACCATAGGTGCGCAGCATGAAAAATATTAACGGCTTAACCATCTCTCTATAGGCCCAGAATTCGGTAGCACGGATGGTCGGAGCAAAAGGTATTCACATTTCCTGTTCCATCCTTTTCTGCCTTTGGCTCTCTCCTTCATCCAGCCATCTTTGTTCTTGCCGCCGTCGGCGGTGAACATTCACTTCCGAAGATAATATTTAGTTAAGTATTTGGTTTGATGGCCACTATCCTCCCTTTTTTTGAAATGCCCTGAGCTAGTTTTGTAGTAGATATTATAATTATTATCATGTGTATTTGGTACTTAGGTAGTTGATAGTTGATGATTGTAACCCTCACCCAAACTGTAAAAATATATGTTGCTTTAAACCTTCTTATTAGTAGAGCCAAGCAGGCTGAGCATAGTTAATCGTAAAACTGAAAATCGATCAAAATCAAAGGTTTGGATGGTTTATAATTCATAAGTTTAAGAATTATGGTTAAACGTTGAATCAAATTTGATTTTTTATTTAATTTATAATTATTTTTATAAGGTAACAGTACGTCTTTTATACTTAAAATAGTTGCATTTTTAATTATTATTTTTATTGTTAAATTTATTTATTTATATATCAGAAAATTAATTTTTATTCATCTAATTAGTTTAACCAATTTGTTTAATATTTCAAATACATTATTTTTATTGTTAAATTCATTTATTTACATATCAATAAAAAATAATTTTAATCTTTAAATTAATTAATTTATTTAATAAATTATAAAATTAAAAATATAAATAAATAAATTTAGGGGGTCTAAGCTAATTGAGGGCCTTGAACAGTCGCTCGGGGTATTCTTCTCCATAGTTTAAAACTTTAAACATAAATCTCACTTATAAATTATATAAATAGATATCATAAACATTTATCTATTTTTCTTTTATCAAATAGAGATTATATTTTTATAATAAATATCAAGATTCAAATCGATATAATATTAAAGAATATAAATATTGTTAATTATTTGATTAGTTAGTAGACCTTATGACCATTCATTGTATTGAAATCTATAAAACATGAATTATTTTATGACGAGCCCATATTTATATAAATTTTATATTATTTCAACTCAAGAATGATCGTCGGATATATAAATTATTTTGTCGATGAAACCAGTCTTGGATAGTTATAATTTTTGCATGACAGTTTAGAACGTCTACGACTCTTTTCTTTCTTCGTTATGCGTCTCGTTCGGATAGAGACAAGGAGATTCAGGAAGCTTCTAAATTTTATTGGTATGCTTATTTTCATAGAAAATTTTCTTTTTCTTTGTTTTGGGTTGTAAAAATTTTTAGATTGTTTAATCCAACTATTTTACTTCTTGATTGTGATATAATTATAATTTTTCTATGAATTTAATAAAAATTAAGTGACATTTATAAAAAAACTTTAGCAGTGGAGGAAATATAGAAGAAGGGAGATATGAAGCTTTATTTTAATCATCTCATTAATTAATGATGAATCTATAAATAATTTTGAGAGTAAACTCACATAAAATTCAATTTTTAAGATCACAAGTTATAAAAAAAATCTAAAAAAATAATTCATAAAAATTAAACTAATAAACCACATTTATTTTATAGCTATACTTTATTCGAGCACCGGTAATGTCAACAGAGTGATTGCGATTAATATATCTAATGGTTGAGATTATACTCTAGAACAGATACTATTATAATCACTCTTAGTTAAATAAAAAAAACTTATATATTAATTTTATCTATTTTTATTTTAATCCATTATATATTACTAACCAAATTAAAGGAGCCACTGCCGTTGGATGGAGCTTGTAAATCCTGACCCTCTAAAGTGAAAACATAGATAAGCAAGCATAATGCTTTGAAAGGACTCAAGTAATTCTTCCAACCAAAAGAGATTTTAGGTCAAATGGATATTTTATATTATAAAAATAGTTTTCTTTCGTAATTCATTATTTAAAAAAAAATACAAATAATATTAAAAAAAACTAATAAATATATTTACAGGTGGCTTTGTTTCTTAGACCTGATCCGAGTAGTATATCTTTGGAGGGTGAGACTGTGTGTCTAAGGTGATGTGTAGAGGTTTTTGAATAAGGCCACTGTCCTTCCTTGCCTTGTCTTGTATGATTCATATATATATATATATAATTGGAAAATATTTATCTTTTTAAAAAAATCAACCCTAATCATTTTATTCGACTCAATTTATTAAAGTCTCAAAATTTTAATTCTAACCACTCCTCATTTTAATCAATCCCTTTGATCGGTGATCGACAATCAATTTTAGCATTGGTTGTCGACCACCGAATCTATTACTTTTTATTATTTTATTTTAATAAGAATTTTTATTTTTTTAGCTTTGTGACACATTTTTTTGTCCTTGTGATATGTTTTTATTTTTGTTTTATGGTTTGATTTATCTGTCTTTGTGACATATTATAGCATACCCTAATGATAGATTATTGTTCGAGATTCAATCGATGTTAGGTTCTGATTTATGTTTTTCTCGGTTGTCACTTAGAAAGATTTATCCCCACTCGATTGATGGTTGTTTGTTGATGAAATTGGTCCTGGGTAGCGGTACTGACAGTTTGGATCACCTACAATTCTTTCTTTCTTTATGCGTCTCGTTTGGACAGAGACAAAGAGATCCAGGAAGCTTCTAAATTTTATTGGTATACTTATTTTCATAGAAATTTTTATTTTTCTTCGTTTTTGGTTGTAAGAATTTTTGAATTGTTTAATCTAATTATTTTACTTTTTGTGCGATATAATTATAATTTTTTATAGATTTAATAAAAATTCAGTAACATTTATAAAAAAAATAAACTCGAAACAAACCCTAACCTAAACATAGGCTACACAAGTACATTCAAACATGCCAACCATAGAGAATTTTAAGAAAAAATGCTGTAACAAACCCCATAATTCCATTACTAGTTCCTGGAAACAACCCTTTAGCTGCATGGCTAATTCCTTCTCCTTCCATGTCGATGGATCCTTGTTCGAGTTCTCTTTTGTGGGTTCCTATTGATCATCTTCACTAGCCAACGAGGTCTTCCAGTTGTGAAAACTATGTATCCCATGCTGATCCCAAACACCAGTCCACATCCATAAACCATAGCTGTAATTTTCCAAAACAGTGCTGTTTCTGATTCATGATCTTCAGCAACTGTTGGTGGAGGTGATTCCGATCCCACATCGTTGCCACATTTCTTTGACAATGGAAATCCACATAGTCCAGAGTTACCACCAAAGGAATCATTCGAGAAAGTGTCAAAATGATTTGCTAGTGGTATAGGCCCCTCAAGATTGTTCTGAGAAAGATTCAATGCTCCAAGAAACGTCAACTCGGTTAACTGCTTCGGAATTCTTCCTCGGAGCTTGTTCGATGAGAGATCTAACGATTCGAGTGCTGCCAATTTTCCCAGTGATGGTGTGATGCTACCTGTTAAGCTGTTATGCGACAAGTTCAGCACTATGAGCGAGTTAAGTTCTCCCACTGCTTCAGGAATCAGGCCCTGGAAATGGTTGCTTGAAAAATCTATGATTGTGAAAATAGTTAAAATCCTCTCAAACTTAATCTCTAATCCTTTCATTGTTACAATAATTGGATCATCATAATAAATTCCATCATAATAACTTTCTCCCATGTACCTTGGACCTGTTGTGTTTTCATGAATATCTCTCATTGCTTTGAAATGATCAAAGAGTGCAGGTGAAATTCGACCACTAAACTCGTTTCGAGCAACATCGATCATTCGCAGACTGCTGAAGGAAAATGTGTCCCTGATATCTCCTATGTCACCATAGAATCGATTCGATCGAAGAACAAGAACTTGCAGATTCGGAAGCATTCGTAACCAATATGGAAACGTGCTAGTCAAGTTATTGTTTCCCAAATCTAAAACTTGCAAGCTTTTGCAGTTCCCTAAAGATGTTGGTATTGATCCTTCAAGTTGGTTGCCATTAAGGTTAAGACTTCTCAATCGGCCACCTTCAAGGCATATTGATGGGATTCTGCCATTGAATTGATTCATTCTCAGGTCCACAACCGAGAGAGAACTCAAATTCCCTAGACAGATTGGAATAGAGCCACCTAACTTATTCATGGACAAGTCAAGTATAGCAAGGGAACTGAAATTGCAGATTGTAGAAGGAATTTCTCCGACCAAATCATTGTCCGACATGAAGATATGAACCGAATTCGACAGAGGGTCGAGAGTCGACAGAAGCACCCCAGGACCTTTCTCTGCACTTGTCATCAAGTTCATACAAACATTCAAGGTGACCAAGTTAATACAAATCTTGATAATAATAATAATAAATGAAGAAAATAAGCTATAATTCTTTTATAGCCATATTAAAATTGTTGATTTTAGATTACTGAAAGGATCAAATTACCCCTTAAAATTCTTAAAATAGATTAAAACATACCTTTGAAATGGTTGTCACCTTTGATCATGGTTGAATTAAACATACTCTTTGGAATGGTTCCTGAGAATTGGTTTGCTGATAGTTGTAAAACTCTCAGGTTGTAGCATTCCCCTATACTTGATGGAATATTACCATGTAATTTATTCATATTCAAGGCAAAACCTTCAAGCTTGGGAAGATGGTGACATAGATCATCTGGCAGACTACCAGATAGACTATTATTGGAGAAATCAATAATCTTCAAAGAAGATAGGTTGAAGATAGAAGATGGAATTGGACCTGATAAACCCTTAATTTCTTGAATAATTAGAATCTCCAGATTTAGGAGATTGCCAATTTCTTGTGGGATTTCACCTGCAAACAGAGTACAAAAATCAGTTCATGATGCAGCCTACTTGTAGCATAAATCCAGCTAGTTGTAACAGGGATTCAAAAGACGGTTCGTTACCACTATAACGGCTTTATTTAACGGTAACGTTGCTATCTAAAACCGTTATTAGTAAAAATAACGATGAGATTTAAATTCACACCAATAACGTTGTTATGAACTCTTTTGTAATTAAATAAAACAGTGTCGTTTAGCAACAATCCTATACATTGTTGTTTTGCTTTGTGGGTTTAAATCCCAAGTTTGTAGGGTTTCTACACTTGAGAAATGAAATGAGTTAATTTGTTGTTTACTTTTTTCTTTAGCCCTCTCTGCAATCTTCTCTTCTTCTCACCTTAATCTGTTTCTTTTGCAATCTTTATCTATTTTTTGTTTGTGTGTGTTACAAAGGTATCAGAGCTCACGATCCTCGAATATTGGTAAAACCGATTTGGGTGAAGGGGTCAAAACTCGTATTCAAACGGCGACAGATTTTACTTCCCTTCAAGGAGACGTTAAGGCTTTAGAAAGTCGTGTTCAATCCTTAGAACCCATCATTGAATCTTGTTTGAAAAGACTGAGTTCGGATTTTGACTCTAGCTTCAACCATAGAATCTCAGCCATGGAAGATAAATTTCAATCTCAATTTCAAGGGTTTGAATCTACTCTTCTAAATTTTTTGGAGAGAATAGGAATATGATTGGTTCTCCGAGTTCAACAACTTCATTGGTTGCTCCTTATCTCGGGCACCCCATCATTACCGTCGATATGCTTCCTAAAATTTCAGATCCTCCTCCATTGACGTCCTCGGTTGAAGTATCGTCGGGTCTTTCTTTACATGACGTTTTCACTACAACGGGATTATCTACTGAAACTCGCGATCAAGTTAAGGGTAAAGCTCCGATGCAACTAACAAACCAAGTTACTGGAATTACAATGGGTCAAGGATCGAGATCCGGTAACGTCACTCAAGGACTTCTGGGTCCACTACCAAGGGCTGGATCAGAAGCTGGTAACAGGGTAGGGACTAACTATGGTTCTGGAGCAGAGTTACCCATGCATTTTGGGTCATTCAAATTGTTAGATCCAGTTACACACCCTCGGCCGATAATTTCTAGTCAGACAATTGGGTTAACTCATTTTGTAACCCCCTAGACCGGTCTATGCGGAAAGTCCGACCTAAAGTAGTTACATTTTTTTTCCAAACGAACGTAAAACAAATACAAGTTTAACCAAAAATCAAGATATCCTGTAAAGACGTCAATTCTATCAAAATTATGGTTTCGACCATAATCCATATAATCTTAGTAACTGTAAATCTCAAAAGTAATATGCGTTCAAAATATTGCTCGTAAAACAATCCATATCATCGTAATAAAACGTAATGGGTTAAAATCATCCTGTAACAAAATATAGGCATAACAGTGGCAAAATAGGCACATGTCACCATGATTAAAAACCCAGGAAATATAAGCGTTACATCAAAAGATAGTCTGGGAGGTGTAGATCCTCCGAGTGCTGAAATCCAGAATACCTATCTACGATATCTGAAAGGGGGAAGAAAACAAGAATGAGCTATGGAGCCCAATGTGTTCCGGCAGTGCATAAAAATCACAGGTAAAACAATATACAATGATATCAGAAAAACAATGCATGAGATGCATGGCATGATATTCTACCCCCAACCGATCTCCAGGATACTGTTCCCCAGAACAGAATCTAGTACAGGCATTAACCTAAGCCCAAAGGGGCAAAGGTACCGTAAACAGGACGAAATTACCCCGGCTATAACACGGGAACCGATATCAGGACGGAATTACCCTAACCGTAGCTAGGAACCGTAACAGGACGGAATTACCAGCTGGATCAAGGCTGAACCGAATAACAGGCACTACTCATCATTCCCAAACCAAAAGTGACAAGCATGCAGTAATAACAGGTATAATGATGGCAGTGACAGTATTTATCCAGATATCATGTAATGCTAAATCAGGACATGTCATGTATAATATATCAGGCATATAACAAAACAGAATGTGATCAAGTTCAACATGTGTGTCAAGGTAAAGTCCAGAAATAGTCAAGTGTACATGCTTGGTTTGTAAGAACAGAAAAACAATGATATACAAAATATAGCACGTAAGGGAACACACCTCAAAAGAGTAGAAGCAAACAGGTGGTCTACTGGGCGGCTGAGCCTCGCTCTGCAGCAGTACTGGACCCTATAGGTACACGATAAGGTTTTATATCAATACAGGAATCTAGATACTGGATTTATTCACTAGAGATGAGAAAACATACAAGTCACGATCGGATCACGAGTCGGGTCGAACCGGGAGGAACCAGGCTGGGTCGGTACTCGATCGAGAGGACTATGAGATCCTACAAGTAAACAGGTATCGATATCAGACCCAGACTAAAACTCTGAACTTAACTTAGAAGAAAAGTTTGACTCAAGACTTTAAAGTCCAATTTGGAGGCTTTTGAGATTGAATTTCGAAAAACGGACTTCACGGATGGACTCGGGACGTCGAAAAACATAAAATAGGGGTTTTTGAAATTTTTGACTTTTTGATCAAAGTCAATGCTGACGTCAGCAAAGTCAACGCTGACGTCAGTAGCCACGTCAGCAGTCAACGCTGACGTCAGCTGCCACGTTAGCAGCCACGTCAACAGTCAACGCTGACGTCAGCTGCCACGTCAGCAACCGCGACGGCTGCCACGTAAGCTGCCACGTCAGTAGTCAACGCTGACGTCATTGGTCAACGGGTCGGGTCAACGGGTCGGGTCAGGTCAACGGGTCGGGTCGGTCAAAGGGTCGGTCAACGGGTCTGGTCTGGTCAACGGGTCGGGTCAGGTCAACGGGTCGGGTCGGTCAACGGGTTGGGTCGGTTGGACCGGTTCGGTTCGGTTCAAGTTGGACCGGTTCGGTTCGGTTTGACTCGGGTTGACCCGTTTAGACCGGCCGGCTCCTGGCAACCGTCCACGGTGGCTGAAAATCGCCCGTGACGGCGCGTGGAGCCCACGCGCGGCCTAAAACGGCCGGAAACAACCCTCTAAACTCGGAAAAACTTGGAAACAATCCAGGAATCAGTTTTTTTAACCATAAAATGCCAGAAAACCGATCAAGTAAAAGAAAACTTACCCCCTTATCCGAAACTACCACGATCTCCGACGAGGGCTCAGTCGGCGGCGACCGGATTTATCGAATAAAGAAAAGGGATTAAACCCTAAGATCGGCGAGGCTTTAAGCCTCGATTGGCGGCGGTTGCGGCGGCGTCAGGGCGCGTCGGGTGAGGGGTTCGGCTCAGGGTGCGACGGCGAGCACTCCGGTGGTGGCGGTGCACGGCACGGCGCGACGGTTGGTGAGAATAACGGTGGCCGGAGAGTTTGGTGAGGGAGAGGGTTTAAACGAATAGTTAGGGTATATTTTGATCCAAAAGGGTTCCAACATAACCCATCTGTTATAATTCGAATATAATATTATTAATATTATCTGACACAGGAATGGATTAAAAGTAGGACCTGTGATAAGAAATCAACCAAGAGCTATCTAGCTCAGTTGGTTGGGTCACTAGTTGAACAAACTGAAGGTCATGGGTTTGAAAACCCACAACCACACTTTTTTTTTTTTTGATTTCAGGTGTTACACATTTGGTTCATGAACGACAGGGTCAATCCAACATTCCCATACCAGTTCAAGATACTTTTTTATAATCCAGTTCAAACCAACTCAACATTACAGATTCAAGGCAGTGTATTTCCGACAGTTCAAGGTATTTTTCCACAACTAGTTCATTTCCGTCATTATAATATAGACCATGCATCGAATATGAATGTGTTTAGAGATGGAACAATGAATAATATGAATCGAATAGATGCTGCCAATATGAATTTGTTTAGGGATGGAACAATGAACAATTTGGATAGAGTAGATGCTAGAGCAATTCAGAATACAAGGGGAAATCAAGCTTATAAGTTGAAATGTCTTAAATTTGATAGGACTAATTTTCGTGATTGGTGGTATAAAATCGAATAATTTTTTGAAGCCGAATTAGTTTCGGAAAATTCAAAGATACGTTTGGTTATGTTGCATTTGAATGGTAAAGCATTACAATGACATCAATTACTCATTAGGAATGTGGGGGAATTGATCACTTACATTGGGATCAATACTTACGATTGATGCGAGATAGATTTGCACCGAAAGGCTTTGAGGATCCGATGGCCGAATTGGTATCCTTGAGTCAAGAAGGAACAGTGGAACAATATTATGAAGATTTTATATGTATCTTAAACCAACTTCAGCCATCGGATGAGTATGCATTGAGTATCTTTGTTAGTAAGCTACAATGGGATCTTAGCCAACGTGTGAAGTTGTTTAAACCGCGTAATTTGTTGGATGCATTTCGTAAGGCTCGACGTTTAGAGACGGTATTATATGGCACCCCCGATAATTTGTCGGATGCATCTCATAATCCATTACTACGTCCCGAACCAGCTCCTACCTTATCGGATCATACATTGCCTTACGGTCAACCTGTGCGTAATCCATTGACTACAAATTTTACTTCCAAGGTTGCTGGTGCAGTGAATAGCCCTACCCAACAAGGTTCCCCTCAAGGTTGGTAAACCATCAGAAGTCTAAGGGTTCTGATTGTTCGCCATCTCAAGCTGAAATTGAAGATCGACGTAAAAAGGGTTATGTTTTTGGTGTTCAGCTAAGTATTTTCCCGGACATCATTGCACTCGTTCTCAACTCTACCAGATATTAATGACCAATCTACCTATGCTTGAGGATTCGGAAGAATTTGTGGACTGCAAAAAAAATATGGACAATGAAGTGATTCATGGATCAAACTCGAAGGCAAAAGGGATTCTTCTTTAATCATTGAGGACAAGGATTTTTCAGAGCTAGAGAATAGTTTATGAGCTCTTTCGTAATTAAATAAAGCAGTGTCGTTTAGCAACAGCCCTATACACTGTCGTTTTGCTTTGTGGGTTTAAATCCCAAGTTTGTAGGGTTTCTAAACTTGAGAAATGAAATGAGTTAATTTGTTGTTTACGTTTTTCTTCAACCTCTCTCTGCAATCTTCTCTTCTTCTCACCTTAATCTGTTTCTTTTGTAATCTCTATCTATTTTCTGTTTGTGTGTGTTACAAACGGTCGATAATATCGTTATTTAACGGAATAGTCGATAACCGTCCGTTATTTCCGTTATTATACTGTTATTTGACTATTATTTCAAAAACTCTTGTGTGAGTTTTAAAAAAATTCACGACTGCGACTCCTTCAACGACCGCGATAGCAACCATTATGTCTGCAACCTCAATAAACACGACGCGACCGAAAAAGCTTTTTAAATCCCTAGTTGTAGCCTTTGAACCTAAATAATGACTCCCATTTTAAATCAAAGTTGTTTCTTTTGGTATCTATTATAAATCAAAATTCCAAAAACTAAAATCTTAATGTGTTTTAACAAAAGAAAAATCATGGAAAATTTGTACCTTGTAGGTCATTAGTCCTCAAATATAATTCTGAGTCTTGTCAAGTTCCCAATGCTTCTTGGAATGATCCCACTGAATCTATTGACAGATAGTGATAAAATTTGAAGGTTCCTGCATTTGCCTATACTTGGTGGAATATTACCAAATAAGTACTTCAAGCTTGGGAAGATGGTGACATAGATCATCATGCAAACTATCTAATAGACTATTGTTGAACGAAGAAATAATCTTCAGAGAAGAGATGCTGAAGATAGAAATCGGTATCGGACCGGAAAGACCTTTATTTTCTTGAATACTTAGTATCTCCAAATGAAGGAGATTGCCAATTTCATGTGGGATTTCTCCTGCAAACATAGAGAAAATTTCAAGGTGAAGAGATTAGATTCTGATCCTAGTGAAGGACAGATGTTATTGTGTTTGGCATCAAGGAAAATGCATACCTTTTAGGTTATTAACTCCCAAATATACTTCTTTGAGTCTTGTCAAATTTCCAATGCTTCCTGGAATCATCCCACTGAAATTATTAACTGATAGTGCTAAAATTTGAAGCTTGCTGCATTTGCCTATACTTGGTGGAATGTGACCAGATAAGTCATTTGTATCTAGGTACAACATCTCAAGTTGAGGAAGATGAGTGCATAAACCATGGGGAAAACTTCCAGAGACGATTTTCGTCGAGATAAATCTGTTTCAAAGAGGTTATCTTGAAGAAGATGGAATCTGACCAACTAGTTGATTGAATCCCAAGTCCAAGATCTCCAGATTGGACATGTTGAAAAGTGTTTGAGGGATTTCCCCAGTAAGATCATTGAAGCTGAAGTTAATGGTCCTCAAATGATGCAACTGCTCCAATTGTTTAGGCAGATGGCCATAGAACTGGTTGGTGCTCAAGTCAAGAGACTGTAAAATGAAAGATTTCCAAGGTGTGGAGAGATGGGACCCTTAAGATTCATGTTGGAAAGTGTTAGAGACTCGACGGATCCAACACATCCACTATGAATGACCTATGACTGACCACTAGAACGACACCAACTCTCTATGGTTGGTTAGCCTTTTATCTCTTCTTAATTTCTTAGTGCACAATAACTTAGACGGCAGTGCCAATCATATACCAATTAGGCGGTAAAACCGACCATATATTATTTAGGCGGCGGTGCCGACCATATAACGTTTAAGCGGCATAACCGACCATATAATAACCAATTAAGTGCACTAAGAAATACATGAACAAAGGCTTAACCAGAAAACTCTTAATTATAATAAAAAAACTATTTTTATTAATACACAAAAATATTACAAAACGTACCTTAGTATTTCTCGACTCTAATCTAGCTTATACTACATGTGCACACACCTCACTAAGCTCTCAACTTTCACTCTGACACCTAGCACCATTGAATTCACCCACACATTTTTACAAATGGTAAAAGCCTATATATAGGCCAACTAAGTCGGTGAGATTAAAGATTTTTTACAATACTTAATTATTATAATACTTCTAGATTAATGGAGATGTGATTGAGACTTTGGATGTCTCTAGAATGAATGAGAATTCAATGACTTCTAACACTCCCCCTCAATGACTTCTCTTCAAATGGCTTACAGACCATGCCGAATATTTCTCTGAATTTTTCGAACTTTAGTTTATTTAGACTCTTTATAAATATGTCTGCGACTTGTTCATCTGTCTTTATTGGCTCCATTTTAATTTCTTCTTTAAGGACCTTCTCGCGAATGTAGTGATGATGCACTTCTATATGTTTTGTCCTTGCATGAAAGACTGGATTTTCTGCTAGACGTATGGCTGATAGATTATCACAGAAAAGTCTTACTTGATAATTTATTGGTTGATGAAGATCTTTCATTAATTGTTTTAGCCAAGTACATTCTTGTGCTGCTGATGCTGCTGATGCTGCTGAACGATATTCTGCTTCGGTGCTTGATAATGATACCGTTGGTTGTCTCTTACTACACTACGATATTTCTCCTGATCCAAGATTAAAGATGTATCCAGAGGTAGATCGTCGTGTATCATTGTCTCCAGCATAGTCGGCATCACAATATCCAGTCACCTGCCATTCTTTTATTTTAGTGTATAGAATCCCAAAATTGATGGTGCCTTTGACATACCTCAAAATTCGTCTTACTGCATCAAGATGAGGCTTCTTAGGATTGCTCATGTACCGACTAGCCACACCAACTGCATAAGTTATGTCTGGTCGACTTAGAGTAAGATAAATGAGACTTCCAACAAGTTGTCAATACATGGTTGCGTCTTCCAAATCTTTTCCTTCATCTACTTGTAGCTTTATATTAGGATCCATGGGAGTAGAGATAGACTTGCAATCAAGCATCCCGTACCTCTGTAGAAGATCTTTTGCATATTTTTGTTGTCCCAAAAATATTCCTTCTTTTGTGTGCTCCACTTCTAGCCCAAGGAAGTGTTTGAGTTCTCCGAGTTCCTTCGTATGAAATCTGATACACAAATTTTTCCTTATTTGTTCTATTTCTTCAAAATATTCTCCTATGATGATTAAGTCATCTACATATACTAGCACTATGGCTAGTTTTCCATGATTTTCTTTCACAAATAAACTGGAATCTGAATGAGCTACTGTAAAATCACTTTGTATTAAGAATTCTCCAATCTTTCCATACCATGCTCTCGGAGCCTGCTTTAAGCCGTATAACGCCTTCTTCAATTTACAAACATACTCGGGGTGAATCTTGCTCTCGAAGCCTTTTGGTTGCTCCATATAGATGTCTTTATCGAGCTCTCCATGTAAGAAAGCATTCTTAACATCCATCTGCCACAACTTCCAAGATTTGTTGGCTGCTAACGCTAGTAACACTCGAACAGTTGTGATCTTTGCTACCGGGCTGAATGTTTCTTCATAATCCAACCCGTATTCTTGACAAAAACCTCGAGCAACGAGTCGAGCTTTATATCTTTCAATTGTTCCATCTAGTCGAGTCTTTACCTTGTAGACCCATTTACATGATATTGGTTTCACATCTCTTGGCTTTGGAATTAACTCTCATGTTTGATTTTCATTTAGTGCTTCGATTTCTTCTTCCATAGCTTTCTTCCATTCAAGGCTTCGTGTAGCTTCTTCATAATTAGATGGTTCAATTGGTATAGGCTTATCTACGAGTGTAGTGTTGGCATACCTTGAGTTAGGTTGTCTTCTTCTTGTTGATCTTCGTAATTCTTGTACACGCTCTTCATCTTCCGTTTGTCTTGGCCGGAGCTCTTCTGGTGTGGGTTGGTGTACACCTGTCTTCCAAGGACTATTATCTTTTGAGGGTGCTTCACTTGAATCTGGTTCTAGCCCTTCATCTTCTTTATTGTCTTTTGGAACATCTTCTAAGTCTCGGGATTCAGAAAACTCGATCTTTTGTGGCGACCACCATGAAGAAGCTTCATCAAACACCACGTTCCTTGAAGTGTAGCACTTGTTAGTAGTTGGATCACAACATTTCCACCCTTTCCGTGCGTCATCATAGCCGACGAAGATACATCGTATTGCCTTTTTGTCAAATTTGCTTCTTAGATGGTTTGGCACGAAGACGTAGAATACACAGCCGAACACCTTGAGATGACTAACTGTTGGATTGATTTTTATTAGCTTTTCATGTGGTGAAATAAATCCCAACTTAGCTTGTGGTAGCCTATTAATTACATAGGCTGTTGTTCTCATACACTCGGTCCAAAATCTTCCTGGTACATTCTTAGCATGAATCATACTTCGACATGTTTCAGCAAGATGACGATTCTTTTGCTCTGCCACTCCATTTTGTTGTGGAGTATAGGGGCATGTTAATTATCGTCTAATATTATGTTCTTGAAGATAGATAGTGAACTTTGTAGATAAATATTCTTTTTCATTATCAGTGCGTAGACACTGAATTTTCTTATTGAGTTCACTTTCTATCTTTTCTTTAAACTCTTTAAATTTTATAAAAGTTTCCGACTTCTCTTTCATAAAGTAAACCCACACATACCTTGAGAAGTCATCAATAAATGTCACCATGTATTTCATACCTCCGAGTGATGTTTGCTTCACTAGGCCAAAGACATTTGAGTGTATGAGCTCTAATGGTGTTTCGGATTGATGCTCTGACTCTTTAAATGGCAACTGATGAGGTTTGCCAAATTGACATCCAGCACAAACTACGTCTATTCGAATGTCTGCTTGGGGAAGTCCTCTTAAAATTTGCTTCTTCATCATTACCTTTAACTTGGTGTAGCTTACATGTCCGAGACGCTCATGCCAAAGATTACTTGTCTCATTTTTTCGAGTCTTGTCAACATATGCTGACTCCGTAGATAGCACATAGATTGATTCTGTTTTTCTTCCTTTCATAATTGGATCGCCAATCACCTTTATATTTTGAAATATAGACACGTCTTCAAGACCAAAGAGTACATAATTTCCTGCTGTTGTTAGCTGAGGAACTGATAACAAATTTTTCTTCAAGCCTGGAACGAGATAGACCTTCTCGAGTTGTAATTGTTAGGAGTCATTCCTTGGAAGCGTTGTCTTCCCAATATGATTAATTGATAATCTTGAATTGTTGGCTGTTAGCACCACTCTTATTCATTTATACTCGTCCATGTCTTGAAGTTTCTTCTCGTCATTGGTCATATGATTAGAACACCCTGAATCAACGATCCAATCCTCGTTGTAATCAACTTTTGACTCTCTGATTATTGTGAAAGCTGGTTCTTCCATGTCTTCTTCGAACTCTTCTTCAACAAGAAATCCGGCTTCTGCATTCCATTCTTCCTCTTCGATGGAAGTTTCTAACATGACCTCATTTTTCTCTTTTGTGGTGGTCATGTTTCCTTGGTAAGTTTGTTTCTTGGACAATCTACAATCTTGAGCAAAATAACCCTTTTTGCCACAATAGAAGCATTCGCGACTCCCCCTTAATCTGCAGTCTCGAGCAAAATGGCCCTTCCTACCACAGTTGAAGCATTCTTCATTTTGTCTCCTATCGTTCGCCTCGTACTGTTGGTAATAATCTTCTTTTCTATGTTGAGCTCCCTCTGAAGTGTTACTTCTTTCTTTTAAATAAAACTTGTCTTCTTGTGACCTTCGATTTTTCATCAATTCTTGTCTGCATGGCGTGCCTTTCTTCTTGTTGGTGAAGAGTGCCTCATCTTCGTCTTTTATGGTTACGCCGCTCATCTGTCTGGCTAATGTCTCTTGATTAGCCAACAGGTTCTTCAGTTCCACTAAGGATGGTTGAGTAGGCCATCCTCTTACGGCGGTAATAAAGGCATTATACTTGGTTTTTAAACCATGGATGATAATTCTCTTCATCCTTGCCTCACTCACTTTCTCCTCTGGTGCAAGTTGAGATATCTCACGACAAATTGATTTCACCTTGGTGAAATACTGAGAGACAGATAAACTTCCTTGTGAGATACTCGCGAGCTCATTTTCTAAAAGTTGTCATTCTTCTTTGATAATAATTTCGCCAAAGTCTCCCAGGCTGCCTTTGGTGTTTTATCATCACGAATATGCTCTAATAGGTCCTCCTCGATCGTGGTCTTCAATATATATAAAGCTTTTCCAGCCTTAATCTTCCATTTTCTCAATGCTTCAATATTTTCCCTCGATGGAGGAGTTGTGTCGGTACCCGCGACTATTTCCCACAAATCTTGACCCTGTAGGTAGGACTCTATGCATGTCTCCCAATAACCGTAGTTATGATCATTGAGCTTCTTAATCCCGTTGCTTGCGCTTCCAAAGTCTGTCATGCTGACTGACGACCAACATCCACTAAGCTTGGTTCCAAACCAATAGTTTTACAATCCCTGATTGTGTTCCGGCAGAATCTCTCCTTTGCACCTTAATCCAATATAAGCGTTCAACGTTTACCGAAGCTTTCTCTACTGGTAACGGTCCCGGATCGCCCGCTCTAATACCAATTGTTAGAGACTCGACGGACCCAACACACCCACTATGAATGACCTATGACTGACCACTAGAACGACACCAACTCTCTATGGTTGGTTAGCCTTTTATCTCTTCTTAATTTCTTAGTGCACAATAACTTAGGCGGCAGTGCCGACCATATACCAATTAGGCGGTAAAACCGACCATATATTATTTAGGCGGCGGTGCCGACCATATAACGTTTAGGCGGCATAGCCGACCATATAATAACCAATTAAGTGCACTAAGAAATACATGAACAAAGGCTTAACCAGAAAACTCTTAATTATAATAAGAAAACTATTTTTATTAATACACAAAAATATTACAAAACGTACCTTAGTATTTCTCGACTCTAATCTAGCTTATACTACACGTGCACACACCTCACTAAGCTCTCAACTTTCACTCTGACACCTAGCACCATTGAATTCACCCACGCATTTTTACAAATGGTAAAAGCCTATATATAGGCCAACTAAGTCGGTGAGATTAAAGATTTTTTACAATACTTAATTATTATAATACTTCTAGATTAATGGAGATGTGATTGAGACTTTGGATGTCTCTAGAATGAATGAGAAGTCAATGACTTCTAAGAAAGATTCAAAGCTATGACTCTTTCATGGATGGCATTGGCACCACAAGAAACACCAAGCCAGTTGCAGACAGAGATGGAGGATGTCCAATTGTTTGTCAAGGCATTTTCGGGATCGACAATGCGATGTTTGAATTCGAGAAGTGCGAATCGATCGGTGGTCAGATTCTTGGTTGGCATGGAGAAGCAAACTATAAGACATTGTGACAACAAAACCAGAAGGAGAAAGCATGAGTTGGTATTCATGATATAGAGATGAAATAAGGCAAGACAAAAGAAAATGCTAGATGATGAGGAAAAGCACAGAAACATGCTTAAATAGCACAATTCTCCCTCCTCAATTGACTGCCATTACAACTTTAATCAAAGTTGTCACGAAACTCTTTCGCATGAGAAATTATTTTATGGGTCATTCTCATTATACGACTACTTAACTCGTACTAAACCGAACCTTATAAAGAATGACTCGTGATTCACCCCACGCTTATTCAAAGCATACCCCGACCTATTTGCTTCACAAAACACGTTATAAAAAGTGTACACAATTTTAAAATAAGAACACACACCATATCAACATGTTTAGAACAATCCCACTAAATCCAAGAACAATGTGTCACATAGGTGAGACTAGAGGTGCTTAACAAGTTGAGTAGGTCGTGAGCTGTTTAAATTCGATTCGGTCAAAACTCGGTAAGAGTTCGATTCAAGTTGACTCGATTGAAGACTTTAACAAGTTGAGTCGAGCAATGTCTAACTCGACTCAATAAGTTGGCGAGCAGCTCATTAATTTTTTAAAATATTTTTAATAATTTCTTTAAAATTATTTCATTAAAAAATAAATATAAATAATAATAATAATAATTAATTTGTGGATTATTATTTTTGGGTATTCATTATCGAATATCGAATTAGATTCGATCTAGGTTTTTTATATATCTAGTTTTTTGGATATCTAATTTTTTCGGATCAATAATATAGTGATCCGTGTCTAATACAAAAAAATGAATATACGAATATTTAGATATTGAATACTTGAATCGAGTAGTCAGATATCCGATTATTCAAAAATATTATTTGATTTAACTATTTTTTTAAATTTAAAGGTTGTATTTATGGAAATTTTTAAATTTTGAATATAAAAAATAATGAATTGTTATATATAATAAGATTTGAATCTATAGAAATTTTGATTTTTAAATTTTTTTGATGTAACAAACATTAAATTGTTAAATATAACAAGATTAATGTTTATGAAATATTGAATTTTGAGATTTTCAGATAATTTAAAACTTGAAACGTATCCAATCTGAAAATTTTAAAATTGGTTCGAATATCCGATCCAAAAATAAAAATCATATCAGATATTCGAATTTTCGAATTGAATCAATAAATAATCAAATTAAATCGATTAGATCTAATATTTTTAAATATCCCTAAATCAAAAACAATCTTTAGTGAATAATTAATCAAGAAATAAAGTTTATATGAAAGTGGGTAAGATCCAAATACAATAAAAAGCTTGTTAGTTTATATTTTATTATTAAATAAATGAAAATGAATGATTGAGAATCAAAGAGATTTTTGCAAAGAAAACCCCACACAAATTATTATCCTGGTTAATATCTGATCTCATCAACAACTCAACTTGGCTTCATTTATTCGAATAAAAATATTTATAATTTTTTTAGATTTTAGGTTTCGACACCGAAAAATTTTTAAGTTTTAATCTTAAATTCTATATCTTAAATTATATAAAATTTAAGGGCTAAAAAATAAACCTTAGTCTGAATTTTTTAATTCTTAATCACAAAATCTAACCCTAAATCGTAAATCTAAACCATAAACTTAACTTTTTAATATAAGAGCATAAAAAATACAAAAAAAAAATCTATCCATTTACTCCAATGGTTGAAACCTTTAATATAGAAGAACCGGTGGAAACGTGAAAACCGTTTTTCTATTTTATGTTTCTTCCATTATTACTATACTGTTAAAGTTAGACCCGATAAATTTAATTCGAGATTCGAAAATCGAATTGATTTATTTGAATTGAGACCTAAAATTGATTTAAATGTGGTGACTTAAATTTGACTCAAAACTTGAATTGAATCGGAACCGATCCAAATTCTAGTTAAACCGAAAATGGACCTCAAATCGATTTTTAATCGAATCGAATGTATGGGTGAGCAAAACTCGACTAAAAAACCGAATAACTTGTCTCGAGGTCAAAATACTCGACGTTTTGATTCGACTCAAAATTTCATAAACTCAAATCAACTCGAAAAATTTCAAATAAAGTTTGAGTTGTAAAATGAAAATTTGAATAACTCGAATAACTCAATTTTTTAATGATTAGAAGATTTATTTTTAAGCTCCAGACGATCCCCTCAAGCTTTTAAAAATATATATATTAATATATAAAAATATTAAGAAATATTACTACACATGAATATATATATATATATATATATATATACATATCTGATATGATTAGTGAAAATCGTTTAAATTACAATCAAATCGTACTATAACATAATAAGTAATTACAATTAAATTTTTATAAGAACTCTTCAACTCGACTCAAAAAAATTGAATGAAAGTTCGTATGATAAAATTAGACTCGTCAACTCGAATAAATCAAAAAAAATTTTACTCGACTCGATCGAATACTCACCCTAACCAAATGGACCTGAATTGAAGGCAACCCAAAATAATATATATATATATATATATTAAATTAAAAGAAGAAAGATAAGATGTGAACTGTCGTACAATTCACCCATAAACAAATATGCATATTATACATAGTGATATATGATATAAAAACCTAGCTCGACCTAAAAACCCGTCTGGAACTAACCGATCTCTTGCTAACCTGATGTTGACCCGATCTAAAATCAATCAACGGAAATAATCGAACCGAAATCAACCAACTTGAACTGAACTAAAATAAAAAATTTGAACTAGAATAAAATTTAAACCAATTATAATCAAAATCAAAATAAATCAAACCAAAATATCCAAATCGAATAATCCATTTTTCACCTCCGATTATTGTTTTTGCATATATTTCGGTAAAGGTCCCATATTCCCTTACATTTTAGTTATTTTTAGGCAAACAATTTAAAATTAATGTAATTACTATTATGAATATATTTATTTATGGTGGATATCCATATATTAAATAATACTTTAATATATTTTATTATTAGAGTTTAATACCCGTTAAAATTAGGCCTTTCATCTTATTCCTATAAATGTAGACTTTTGGAGAAATCATTGTACAATCTTACTTTGAGAACATAATACAAATCTCTCTCTTTTTGTCTCTCATATTTGTTCATATGCTTTATTCTTATTCTTTACTTTATTCATAACACGTTATCAACACGAAACTCTAACCAACGAAAGTTTTTGTCATTCGAATCTTAAAGGAGTTATTGAAAAGAATTTGTTACTAGCATGGATCAAAGATAAGTTCTTCTCCCTCTATTGTATTTTAATTATTGATTAATTTTCTCCCTTGATCTTTAACTTGATTTTTAATTTTTGAAAAATCATTGATTATTTAGTGTTTGTATAACGATAGAGTTGCTCAATTACCGTAGTTCTTGTCAATAATTACCGAATTTTTTTAACAAGATATTGGTGATCAAATATACCATATATTCAACTTAGCTTGGAAAGTCCGATATGTTTTACTTATTTATCTTGCTATAGTGGATAATTAATTATTCTCAAATTAAGGGATGGTTGTTCAAAGCGTGAAATTATCTTATATTTAAAATATAATAAAATATACGACTAGTATTTTGTATCTATTTAATTTGAGATATTTTTATTTTAGTTATGACCAATATTTGTTTATTTTAATGCTTAAAGTTTGTGTTTTTAATTATATTTTAAGTATTACATGATATTAGAACAAATATTGAACCTTTAATTAATTAATATATTCTTTGTTATATTGGTTTAATTCGAGTATATTAGTTGGATATCCCGTTCTACGAGGCTATTGATTTTAAAGGAAATTCTTTTTAAAGGACCCTGTGAATTGGTTTAACAATGCCGCGTATGGGGATTAAATTTTTGTTCTCTGTATATATTATATATTGATTGATCTATTACTATTTAATAGTATGAATGTTATAATGTCTATATTTGCTTGAAAGCAATGTTTTTTTTGTGTGTATCGAAAAAATCAATTATAAACTTCTCCCAAGTTCAAGTTACGAAAATCTTTTTGATCCAAGAATTTTTATGGAAGACATTCTCAGAAGTGAATGCATGCATGATGCTTATTCCATGCCATTATTGGATCTATATCATTCCCTGAATTGAATGCAAACATAATGTATATTCCATGCGATTATTGAATTTGTTTCATGCCTTGAAGTGAATGCAAACATGATAATTCACTATATGATTAGTGAATAAAACACAATTATATGCTACAGTATCACTGATGAGGATGTGTTAGAAAAACATACTTCACTTTCCACACATTAATGTTGTCATATAGGCACAATATCGTGAAAATGTTTTAAATACCTATTAGTCTCCGCTCCATTCCCTAAAGTGATTGTGATATTTTATAGTAGAAAGAATAAATGTCACATTAGTAATTGTGGTCACGATTGAGTCATAAAATAAACATGAATAATATGATTCTTTTGATATCCACCAAAAGTAGAATTATAGTATGACAAGAATAATAGAGATCATATCAAAATCTTTATGTTATCAATGTGATGGTACAAACCATTGGTCTCGTACTTGTCAAACGTCGAAGTATTATGAATTTTATCCATAATCATGAATGATAAACATATTTTCTTTGTGGTAAAAATAGTTATGGCTTTTTATTCAACTCAATTGGATATTGTTAATTTTCTCATAACCCTTGAAGGAAATAATTTGTCATTTATTTTATTTCCCTTATAACCTCTAAAGGAAATAATTGATTTTTTATTTATTTTATTTTATGTTAATTTATTTTTATTTATGTTAATTTATTTTATATATTATTTATTTATGTTTTATGTTAATTTTTCCTTTAAAGAATATGATTACTTTCCAAATAAAATATGTAATCAATCATGGTGATTTATGCTTATCAGACAGTGCAAGTACTCATACTATATTTAAGCATAAGAAATATTTTTTTCATTTAAATACAAGGGAAAATATGAATACTATTTCTCAAAGTAGTAAAATATCAATGCTTTAGAAGAGTTCTTGAGAGTTTATCTTTGATAGGTAATCGATTTTATATGATGTGTTATAAATATTTTTTTATTCCCCGAATTGAATGGTATAAAGCACATATTTTTCATTCCCCGAAGTGAATGAAATAAAGCACATATTAAAAGGTGCATAATTATGCACATTTTCCTATCTTAAATGCAAGTAAATAATGTGAGTACTATATTCAGAAGTACTAATATCATAGAAGGCTCCGATTGAGTAAATATGTTATTGCCAAATGAAACTTTATTCCATATTTATAGTCTATTATACTGATCAAAGTCACAAAAAGACTTATTGAGTTTTAAAGATATTTGCAGAAATATATCGAGAATATTAGTCAAGAGGATGCTGACTATCTCAATATTACGAGTATAACTCAAGGTAATAAGAAAATATTAGAAAAAAAATTACATGCACTGTCATCATATTATACTACAGAAAAATTAGTACAAATTAAAGCTCATGCTATTGTAAACTAGATGTTTACTGATAATTTTATTTGGCTTGACCGGTTAGATCATCCCGGCTCAATTATAATGCGAAAATTTGTTGACATTTGCAATTGGTTACTTATTGAAGAACTAAAACTTTCTTAAATTTATTATTTCATGTGATACTTGCTATGAAAGCAATTTGATTATTCAATCATCAACAGTTAAGATAGAGTGTAAATCTATTAGTTTTCTGGAGCGGATACAAGGTGATATATGTGGGCTCATACACCTTTCTTAAAGATCATCTAGATATTTTACGATTTTTATTGATGCATCGGCTAGATGGTTATATTTATCTTTTTTATTAACCCACAACTTGGTGTTTACGAGGCTACTTGCTCAATTGATAAAATTATGAGCATATTTTCCAGATTATCTTATAAAGACAATCGGTCTTGATAATGTTGATGATATTTTATTTTACATTTAGTATCACTAATTCACATCAAGACAACAAATGATCATAAGTTTTCCCCATTATAAATGGTTTTTGGTCAAGAACCAAATATTTCTCATCTTAGATTTTTTTGTATGCGATATATCTTCTAATTGCTCCACCACAACGCACAAAGATGAGTTTTGATGGGAATATATATAAGATTTAAATATTTTGAATTTCTTATAGGGAATTTATATGCAACTTGATTTACTACTATTATTTTAATGAGTCAGTTTACTCAATATTAGGGGGAGAAAATAAATAGTTGGAGAAAGAAATAAGTTGAAATGAATTATCATTTGATCTACGTACTACACAATGTGAACTATGAGTTCAAAGGATGATAATTCATTTAGCAAATCAATTGCCAAATGATTTTGCTGAACCTAAAAGAGTGATTAAGTCATGTATACCAACTATAAATGCTCCGATTAAATTTGATATCCTGGAAGGACAAACTCTAGTTGCTAATGAGTCTAACTTACGCTTGAAGCGTAGTAGATAAGTAAGTTTTAAAGATAAAAAAAGTCCTCAAAAAGGAATATGAACTATATTTTATGATGGTCTGATCGAGGAATGAATGAATTATAAAAATCTCAAGAAGAGATTAAAAGGTCTCAAATAAAGACATTGACATAAATCATGCATCTGATAATAAAGAGATCTCAATAGATTATGTCATGTATGGTAATAAGTGAAACTAAAATTAAATTGACGTTAACAATATATTTGCATGCAATATAGCACTAGAGATTTTATTTGATGATGTGGATCATGAACCATTGTCTTTTTGGGCATTGTAAACAAAGAAATGATTGACCAACATGAAAGAGGCAATTGAGGCGAAACTAAAATTTCTTTCGAAGAGAGAAGTATTTAGGTCTATAGCCCGTACATTAAAATGTGTAAAGCTCGTGAATATCACTACAAACAATATGACATATACCTACGAATAAATATCTGTCGGTAAAAATATACTTATCCATCGGTAAATGGTCTGAAAACCTTTACGATGGACTGAAGACAAATTCCGACAAACAGTTCACCATCGGTAAAATGCTAGTCGGTATAGACTTGTACCGACGGCTGTAAGTGTCGGTATCTGGTTTAGTAAGTTATACCAAAGGACACATCTGTAGGTATATGTAAAACCAATGTTTTGATATAATAATTGAAAAATAGTTTTGAACTAATTTGAAAAGACTTCTGTAATCACCAGAATTCATCCGGGGAGTCGCCACCAATCTATTTTTGTACCGGTGCGAATGGAACACCAAAAATGCGTCTACGAACCAAAGCGGGTCCGGGAGTCTGTTACGTGTGGGGAAGGATGAGCACCCCTACAACGCCCGAAATTGGTACCTGTTGGTTACATAATATTTTATATGATCAAAAATACGAATTCGTTATTAAAATCTGTAATAAAACGAGTTAGTAAACAATTAATAATAATAATTATAATAATAACATGAAAGTAATGAATATAATAATAAAAATAATAATATGAAAATGATAATATTTGAAAATTTCAGGGACTAATTTGCAAAAATAGAAGTATTAGGGGGTTAAAATATAATGAAAATAGGATGAAATTGAATAAGAATAGAAGAAAGTGGCTTAATTGGGCGAAATCAGTGACTAAAATTATAAGCAGGACGAACTGGGAGGCCGGTTCGAAAGCACACTGAAAGTTCAAGGACATGGGATGCAATTTCCCCTTTAATTCGGGTAAGGCACGGGTTCGAGTCGGTGAACGGGTTTAGAACCGGATATCCAACGGTGAAACGACACCGTTTTGGGCCCTAAAGACCGGCACCAAAACGGTGCCGTTTAGGTCCTGATATAAAGCCTTCTTTTCTACTTTATTTTTTGCTTAATGTTTCATTTATCTTCTTCCCTCAACTCTGAAGAAAAGGGAGGGGCTAGAGCTCTCTGGAGATCCGGCCCTCTACACGGCTTCCGGCTGCTGCGCACAGCCGCCGGCCACAGCACCGGTGGTCGGAAACTTGAAAGGAGACAACTTTCTGGTTCGGCTTGAGGAGAGGAACAAGGATCTGACTTTAGTTCTTCGAAAATGGGTGTCTATCTCCGTAGATCTATGAGATAAGATTTCGAAAATCTCTTTTTTTTTGTTTCTTTTACCTTTATATTTTGCTTTTCTTTGCTTTGATTGGACCTCTCCTTCTCTTTTATTTGTTTCGACCGAGATATTGAATGTTCTTGGACTGATTTTGGTTCGAAAAAATTGTTCTTTTCGATTGATTTCTTCAACCGGTTTCTAACCGGTGTTACATGTTGATTTTTAGGGGTATTTATACCCGTTTTACAATCATATTATAATGCTAAAAACAAAGGTTTCTTATCCTACTGAGATCTATAAATTAGACCTAATTATCTTTGCCTCTTTTGCAGGTTGAGAGGACGTTGGGCGATGGCATTAGAGGAGGGCGGTGGCCAGCCGTTCGATCCAAAGAGGGAGTGACATGTGGCTACCATGCGGCAGGCTAAACATGTTGAGGTTCTTTCGGCCACCGCTTTTCTTCTAAAGTTCTGACTTGATCTACTTCCCCTCCCTTGTCGACAAAATCTTCAAAACTAACTATACATTGGAGAAGATGACACAAAACTTGAGCTGAGATGATACTACTATTTCTGGTGAAGACTTGACCTAACTGCAACACTCCCGGAGAAGCAAGGTCTGTAAACCTTAATCCATCTCAAACACTGCCGATGAGGTGGGACACAACATTTGACCTAGCTACAACACTGCTAGAGAAGCGAGATCTGACGACGAGCACTGATATCTGATCTAACTACTACACTGTCGAAGAAGCAAGATCTAGCGATGAATTCTGGCGCTCAATTAAACTGCAACACTGACGTTCCATCTGACCCATCTACAAACACTATCGACGAGACGGAGAGCAATACTTGATCCACTTACAACACTGTCGGAGAAGTGAGGTCCATTGCTGAAGGTTCTGATCTAGCCGCAACACTACCGAAGAGACACGATCTGATGACGAGAACTAACATCTGATCTAACTGCTACACTGCCAGAGAAGCAAGATCTGTCGATGAATTTTGACGCTCGATTAAACTGCAACACTAACGTTCCATTTGATCCATCTACAAGCACTACCAACGAGACGGAGAGCAATACTTGATCCACTTACAACACTGCCGGAGAAGCAAGATCTGACAACGAGTTCTGACGCTCAATTTAGCTGCAACACTGACGTTCCATTTGATCTATCTACAAACATTACCGACGAGACGGAGAGCAATACTTGATCCACTTACAACACTGCCAGAGAAGCGAGATCTGACAACGAGTTCTGACGCTCAATTTAGCTGCAACACTGATGAAGGAGCACGATCTACGGAGTTTTAATGCTGCTGCACTGACGAAGATGCATAATCTGACTGAGTTCTGATGCTGCTACACTGAAGAAGACGCACTATTTGATAGAATTCTGATTCTGCTACGCTAACGAAGAAGTGTGATGTTTGATCAAGCTACTACACAGACGGAGAAACGCGATCCTTACTGATATCCATTTACTCTGGGCTAGTTATACTATTTTCTTAAGTACAATTGGTTGATATCAGACATGAAATTGAAGTTCTTCAAAGGATTTGATTTCTTTTGACCATTCGTAAAAATGGATTTTAAAGGATATTTGAATAATCCTCTTTTATGCATTTTTCCTAAATGCACAGGGATCAACGGATTTGACTTGCCTTTACCAATGACCGTTTGCCCCAGACTAGTTGTATCATTCTCTTGGATACAATCAGCAATCCTGAGATTGGATTTGTTCAAAGGGATTGATTTCCTTTGACCATTTGTGAAAATGGATTTTAATAGACATTCGAATAGTCCTCTTTCGTACATTTTTCCCAAATGCACAGGGATTAACGGATTTGACTCACCTTTACCGGTGACCGTTTGCCTCAAGCTAGTTGTACCATTCCCCTGGGTACAATCAGTTGGTACCAATCCTGAGATTGGATTTGTTTAAAGGGATTGATTTCCTTTGACCATTTGTGAAAATGGATTTTAAAGGACATTTGAATAATCCTTATGAATCACTGGTATTACTTTTTCACCAAATGATATATTTACTGAGTAAAATAGTAAGCGCAAAGGGTGAGAATTCTTACCTGCACTCCCCGATGAATGGTTGTGATCTGGATAGAGTTGCACTTATTCTGCCAAAGTGCCTTGATGATGTCTCTATGTTCTCCTGTTCCTTTGCTTCCTGAAGGGACAAAACCTGTAATACTTTCGTAAATAGATACAAAATATTAGGGTTAACATACATCGTGTGATTCTAATCCTAACATGTATGATATATGTATGCATGCATGCATGATCCTGGCATTAAATGCAAAATGCATGTGATGATAATTCTGTCTTAAGATTGACTTTATCAGTTGGTCTGCTTGCTCGTTAAAACTCTGATAATCGTGCCTCTTTCTTCAGGCAAAATATTTGACTTCGCTTTGTTTGTTGAGTGACTATTCTCTGTTTGAGATGATTTCTCGAAGAATGCTCTTAGTTCCTGTACTTTTAGGAATATTTCTGGATCAGCATAGATAAAGTTCAAGTACCCAAAGTGACAGTTTCTCAAACGAATTCGCAGAATATGATGCCCCACGAGTTTGATAGAAAGCTCAATATAATCAATTCGGCGAGATATTTTGTGTCTTGTAGGTTTTGAGTAGACATTCTCCTCATATCACAGAGCTATGTTTCATCTCATTTTGATCTTGGGAACATCTATAAAGAAGAGACGTTTATCCCATAAAATATGGAAAAAGAGGTTGCACCAGCAGAAATTTGTATCGATATAAAGCGCATGATGGCTTTCTATATCCCTTACATGATTAGTGAATGATTTTCAATCTCGATGGGCATTATAGCATTTATCCCCTATATTAGGGAAAAAGAGGCTACTCCCGTAGAATTTCAAATTAATATAAAGCACCTGACGGTTTTTCATGTCCCTTTCACGATAAGGGAGAGATTTTTAGCTTTTATGAGAATTATAGCGTTTATCCCTTATATTAGGGAAAAAAGGCTACCCCATTAGAAATTCAGATTGATATAAAGCACCTGACGGCTTTTCATGTCCCTTTCATGATAAGGGAGAGGTTTTCAGCTTCTATGGGAATTATAGCGTTTATCCCCTATATTTGGGAAAAAGAGGTTACCCCTAGTAAAGTATTGATATAAAACACATGATGGTTTTTCATGTTCCCTCCATGTTTAGGGGAAGATTTTCAATTTCTATGGGCATTATAGCGTTTATCCACTATATTAGGGAAAAGAGGCTACCCAATAGAAATTATAGCCAACGTTTCATAAGCGTATAAAACAGATAGTAGCTTCTCATGTCAATCTCTGTAGGTTGCTACCATTTCCAATATTAATGTTCTTGTCAACTTTTGTTGCCCCGTTCATCTATGGACGGTATGGCAAGGAGATATAGTATCATGTGTTGGATTTTTCACATGATTCTGCTATATTTTTATTGTTTAATTTTAGCGCAATATCGACAATGATGCTTTCTGATGCTCCCATCGGTATATGATCTTGTTTTTTAGGAATCTGCTCACGACTGTTTGGTAACATTAGTCTAAGTGGTTGTCTCCACCCCTATTGGCAAAGTTTCCAATAACCACGACGATGAATCGATATCTTTTGGAAAACGAGGTAGGTTCAATGATGTCTATGCCCCACGTGAAGCATGGCCAAGAAGAATTCATCACTTGTAGAGATGATAGAAGAACATTTATTTTGACAGCACTATTTTGGCATTTTAGCATGATCTATGCTATCTCTGTCCGTTATGGGCGAATGATACCCAAATATCATGGTTTGCTTGCCAGTGTGAATATGTTGGTATGAATTCAGCATACATCCTCGTAGACTTTTTCGGAAATCATTTTGCTTCAGCGGCACTTACACATCGTGACAACGCCTAATTTTCTTTCATATCACGTCCTTATCTAGGACGTAGTTACTTGAGTCTTTGTAACATCTTTTTCATTTTAGTGACCTTTTTTAGGTAGTACCAGCCTTGATTCTCGTGCAGTTTGAGCTTATTGCCGAAAATGGTAGCAGTCACTTAACACTACCCCAACCTCTCGCATTTATGACATTGAAAGCATCATCAAAGTTCAAATCTCAGATTTCATCATCTATGGCCTCTTTTTATTGACGATGAGACCTAATAACTTCTCGGATGCGACTCCGATTATGCATCTGACGGGATTTAGCTTCGGTGGAAACTTTTTTAGTCTCAAGAATTTAAATTTCTTACGCTCGTCTTCAGTTTGCGATTTGGTGATCGCGTCGTCGACATATATGTCATGGCTCGTTGATATGCATATATTCGTGCTTAGTCCAGGCATGTCTTCTTCGCCTGTTTTTCTTTCATCAACCTTAGTAACTGAAAAGACGAATTATGTTCTTGATCATTTTTAGACTCGGGTAGCTCCCCAAGATATATTTCTCTCGAACATGAGTTGTAGAGCCATCTTGACATCGTTTGATACATCAATACTTGAAGCATTTGCTTGTTTCTGAGAGTGCGTAATTTGCTTGACATTTGTGTATAGAAGGGAAACAAAAATACTTGTTATATGCACCACAAAAAGTTTCACTTCATACTGATAGCTTTAAGCCCCTTTTACAAAAGCTCTCGTTACTCATGGGCTAGAGTAACAAGTATGTTCTGTATATAGTTTTAAAATATTCGCAAAACGGGAATGAGCTATTTAGTAACCCAATTGTTCCGAGTAATCACAAGATAGAGCATTTTTCAGACAAAAAGTTTCAAACAGGGGGAATCAAGGGTTCCCGGTCACACTAGTACCCTCAGGGTCCTCGAATCGTATGACTCCCATTTCTAAGAACTTTTCAGTAAGCCTCTTAAACTTGGTGCAATTCTAGATGGAATGCCCCGCTACTCCGACGTGGTATTCACATTGAACGTCAGGGTCATACCATTCTGGGTAAAGGGGTTGTCGCGGTTTCACGTATGATGGGGAGACTGCATGTGCACTATACAGAATCTGATATAATTTGCCATAAGAGATAGGGATAGGGGTAAACTTCTTTTCTTCTGCGTTTGTCTTCTGGCTTGATTTCGCTTTTGGAAAATTCATATTTGCTTTCGCGCCAACTATGAAGTCCTGGTTATAGTGTCCCTCTGAGGGTTTTTCTAGCTCTACCATTCGCTCTTTCAAACTGATGTTCTCAGATTTGTTGCGGGCTAACTCTTTTTGCATAAGGACTTGTTGTGTCTGTGCAACTTTAAATTTCTTTTCCCATTAATCAGCCTTTTTCTAGACTTCAATTTTTTGATCAGTATAAGACTTCTTGATTCCCGCATATTTATAATCGCCTTGCAGATCATCTAGGTCTTCTTCAGCTTTATTTTTGCCCTTCATTAGCCTTTTCATTTCCTCTTCCTAGAATTGTACCCCAAAGCTCAACTGTTTCCTTTCGTTTTCCAGCATCGATATTCGTACCTCCAGGTCGGTGCATCTTGCTTCAAGACACATTGAATTTGGGTTTTCATTCTCCCTTTCGAAATCCCTTTCTTTCAAGATCTTGGCTATCTTTCTAATTACGTCATCATGTAACTTTGATATGTACACGTGAGTATCTTGTTGTATTTTTCCCACCTTGTTTTCGATATCTTGTTTGACGTCTTCGTAAATTTTCTCCAGTTTCATCTGCCTTTGTTCCATGTCTTCGGCTTTGCTTCTCGTAAAATAAGGATGTTGCATCTTAACAGGTGTCTGAATTACTGCAAGAGACATGCCCTTTTTATATTAGAATCATGATGATAATGATGCCAAATGTTATGCTTGATGCAACTAGAATGATGTCATGTATGTACAAAGTGCTGCAATATATATATATATATATATATATTTGAAAAAGGTGTTGGCTCGGTATAACTTTGAAAAGGAAGCTTGAATCAGAACGAAGATTTCTCCACATAAGGTGGGTCTTGTTTAGCCCTCATCTTCAAAATTTTGATCTCTTGGGAAAACACTGTCGGCTTCTTACCCCAAAAAAATTTGGGCTTGAACAGTAGATACGCGGCCACCTCTTGAACCCGCTTCAGGGATTTGATCAAGATGCGAATTTAATCTTGCGTCTGGTCGAGGTGAGCCTTCCATTATTTCTAGAATGAATTATCTCGAACTATGTTTTCTTGACGTCACCGGTGGAACCCATTCCATTGCCCCTCACCTTATCGAGAAAACGGTTATTGTGTGACTAAACCTTTTTAATGGTTGTACTTGTGTCAACACCTTTTATAATTTAGAAGTGTGAATGCAAAAATGAGAAATAATGCAATACGAGGATGCATAAATATTAATATCGAACTAGAAAATAATAAAAGTGCATGTTTTATGATGCATGAATATGCACATGGTAGATATATTGCAAAAAAATAAATAAATAACGAGAAATAAAGGGCGGAAATAAACATAACCCCCTGCTCGCTCTCTTTCTAGAAATAAAAACCCTACAGGGTCACCCTCTAATCGGGCATAGGTTCGGCATGACGGCTCTAAGGGTAGGCTTCTAGGGCTCACTATATGCGGTGTGGTGCTAGAAGATACCCGAATGATATTTATTATCCTACTAAAGATAATAAACTCGATTCAGGGGGATACGTTTTTCCAAGTCTATGCGGAGACGTAGGTCTCACAAAGACAGAGAAAAAAATATCTCGGAAGCAATTCCCCATCCTACACGAAGGCATAACCTCACGAAGGAGTGGTTTCATGCTCCCACTTAATTGGACGGAACCCGGGTTAAGAGCTCATGGAATGAGGGGTCCTAAAAAATTATTTAAAATATATTAGAAGATATTTTAAATAATGTAAATGAAATAAAACAAGATCACAAAATTGAAATAAACCGAATTTATATTTTCGATCAATAAATAAAATGTAACCGAATTGAGGCTCGACTCTCAAAATGTAGTCCCCAGCGGAGTCGCCAACTGTAATCACCAGAATCCGTCCGGGGAGTCGCCATCAATCGATTTTCTTGACAGTGCGATTGGGACACCAAAAATGTGTCTACGAACCAAAGTAGGTCCGGGAGTCTGTTACGTATGGGGAAGGATGAGCACCCCCATAACGCCCGAAATCGGTACCTATCGGTTACATAATATTTTATATGATCGAAAATACGAATTCGTTATTAAAATCTGTAATAAAACGAGTTAGTAAACATTTAATAATAATAATTATAATAATAACATGAAAATAATGAATATAATAATAATAATAATATGAAAATGATAATATTTAAAAATTTCAGGGACTAATCAAAATCAGAAGTAGGACGAACTGGGAGGCCGGTTCGAAAGCACACTGAAAGTTTAGGGACCTGGGATGCAATTTCCCTTTTAATCCGGGTAAGGCACGGGTTCGGGTCGGTGAACGGGTTTAGAGCCAGATATCCAACGGTGAAACGACACCATTTTGGCCCCTAAAGACCGACACCAAAATGGTATCGTTTAGGGCCTGATATAAAGGCTTCTTTTCTCCTTTATTTTTTGCTTAATGTTTCATTTATCTTCTTCCCTCAACTCTGAAGAAAAGGGAGGGGCTAGAGCTCTCTGGAGATCCGACCCTCTACACGGCTTCCGGCCGTTGCACACGGTCGCCGGCCACCACACCGATGGTCAGAAACTTGAAAGGAGACAATTTTCTGGTTTGGCTTGAGGAGAGGAACAAGGATCTGACTTTAGTTCTTCGAAGATGGGTCTCTATCTTCGTAGATCTATGAGATAAGATTTCGAAAATCTCTCTTTTTTTGTTTCTTTTACCTTTATATTTTGCTTTTCTTTGCTTCGATTGGACCTCTCTTTCTCTTTTATTTGTTTCGACCGAGATATTGAATGTTCTTGGACTGATTTTGGTTCGAAAAAATTGTTCTTTTCGATTGATTTCTTCAACCGGTTTCTAACCGGTGTTACATGTTGATTTCTAGGGGTATTTATACCCGTTTTACAATCATATTATAATGCTAAAAACAAAGGTTTCTTATCCTACTGAGATCTATAAATTAGATCTAATTATCTTTGCCTCTTTTGCAGGTTGAGAGGACGTTGGGCAGTAGCGTCAGAGGAGGGCGGTGGCCAGCCGTTCGATCCAAAAAGGGAGTGACACGTGGCTACCACGCGGCAGGCTAAACGCCGCGCGTGGTGGCCACACGTCGGAGATCTAGAAGACAAGGGGACAGAGGCGATGGCGGCTTGGGTGGCTAGAGAAGGTTTAGCTTAGGGTTTGGTTAGGGACATTTAGGGTTTATTTGTTATTGGACTTGGGTTTGTATATGTTGGGCCTAAGGGTTAATGGGTATTGGACTTGTAATGTATTTGGATTTTGGGTTAATAAAATAATTTTTGGATTTTATATATATGAGATTTGGTTTTTTGGGTAAATATTAAATGGGTTATTACAACTTCAAAATTTTTTCTTATGTCCAAACAACTTGAAAATATATTTAAGATATTTTTGATAATTTTTAAATATATTTTGAATGATTTAAAGAAACCAAACAACTGATTTTTACCAGGTGTTTCGATACACCCTCAAGGTGTTTCGATACTTGTTCTTCAATGCCATGGTTTCAAAGGCAAAATCACATTGGTATCGATACTAGTATCGATACCTTTTCACCACTGTGAGCACCTATTTCGAACCATGGTTCGAAACACCCTCAACGGTCAAAATGTTTTATAAAACCCCCAACGGCTAGGAGCAATATCGATACTGGTATCGATACCTGTTCACAAATACAGATCAACGATCATTTCCTAAAGAGGGTGTTTCGATACCGGTCATACGTGTATCGATATCACCTGCATCAAAAGAGGAAATAAGCCTTAAAATCCGCTCCAAACGGCTCCAAACCAATCCCAACGGTCACCAACGGCTAGAAGCTCTTTTCGGATGATAAAAGGAAGCCTCAAGTATCAAGAGAAGGCTAATGCTTCACTTGTAACAACATTATGATCAAGAAATTGTCTTAGTGCTTAATTTCCTATTATTTGGGTAGACAAACACTTGTGAGCTTAATTGTCAATATATGCTCAAATATAATTAGGAATTGAGTGAGTGCTTAGATTGCAAACATTAGCCTTATTAGAAGGATTTAAGTTTGCTTAAGAATTCTCTTTCTGAGTTAATTCCCAAAGTTCGGTTGTGAACCTTGGATGCTTGATTCGGGTTGTGAATAAAGGTTGTGAGGTTATCCCTTTGTTCCTCAAAAGGTTGAATTGCTAGTGAATTATGGAAATCCTTAGTGGGAAGCTACGGTAGTGGATGTAAGCGAGGCCGAACCACTATAAATCCTTACGTCATTGTCTATTTTTTGCTTTCACACAGATCCACCCAAATTAGTCAATTCTCCATCACTTGACAAGTAAATTCGGTTGTGTATCGGGCCACTCCAAGCCTAACAGTATAGATATGGACTAACTCGACAAATCTATATACCTTTAGTGATGGAGTATCTGTAGCTACAATATTTATCTTTAGCAACGGTATGTCTGTCGGTATAGATAATAACATGTAGATGTGTAGGGCTTAGTAAGATATACCGACGGACACGTCTGTAGGTATATATCTGGAGTAACCCGAAAAATCTATATACCTATAGCGACGGACAATTTGTAGCTATAATATTTATCTATAGAAACGACGTGTTCGTCGGTATAGATTTAGTTGATACTAATTTTAATTTAATATTTATTTTTAATAATTTTATTTTTTTTTAGTTTAATTATTAAAGTTACTAATACGAGAAGAATAAAAAATGTTTCTTTTGTGTAAAGAGAAAAATAATAAATTTAAACTTTGAATAAAATAAGTATCTAATACATGTACGAGTCTATTACAAATAGTGAAAATAAGCAAGAAAATATTTGTGTTTCTTAAAAACTTAAATAATAAAAACTTCAAAAAGTCAAACATCTTTTATATCCTATATCGGATCATTACCATCAGTATTCTGTTGATTAGTTGAAGGCACAGATCGAATGGTACAATTCATTGCGCTGAAGCACTACCAACATCAGGGGTTGCCTGTTAAAAGTAATAAAAATTATTACTTTAAATAAAAAAGAATGGAAAAATAAAAAATTAAAATTTTTTGTATGCCTCTTTAGCAACCATACGAAGCAAAGCATCCATATCAGGCACATGTAAATTAGGACGTTGTTTTTGAAAGTAGGGTAGGAAACAAGTTTTAAAAAGTTTCTCTAATTTTACAACCTTAGATTTCAACCCTTCCATCTCTTCAGTATTTTGGACTGGTCGTGAAGGTCCAGATTCTTGAGAATTAGTGTGAATTGCCCCTACACAATGAACACGTCCTCTTCTTTCCAATCCCTTAACTTGAGCAAACGCATCATTTGACCATGAAGTTTGTGATATACTATCAGAAGAACCTTCATTTCTCTTCTCTTGAATACGTTCCTAAAATATAAGAAAGTTAAAAAAATAATATTATAACTATATTATATTTTTTGAAGCACGTATATAAGATTTTATAAAAATCAATTACCACAACAATTGTGGCGTTGGAATTAACGATACTCCCATCTTCGTGTGTACGAGATCGAATATAAACATCTGCTCGTGTTGATGGAATTCCATTAGATTTTGCAGTCTAACATCAAAACAATGTAAGATATTAGAAACACACGTTATTATTCTAATCAATGATAATAATAAACAAAATTATACGTATAAGTCTTCAACAATCCTAGGGAAATATCTTGTTCCTGTACAATGTCGTTCTTCTAGTTTTGACCTATTCGATCGATTTTTAGCACTTTGTTCCTATTCATCATTATAAGTATAAACAGTAAATAAAAATTAAAATGTGGAGTCTTATATAAATTATAAAATTATAGCATTTTACCATCGCTTTTGAGGACAACCAATATTCAACAAGTGTCTTCAGTTGATCCAAATTAACTCGTGGATTTTTTTAATTTTTAATGATTTGCTCAACAATTCAGTTTTCATCAAATATTTGAGATTTCAATTCATTTTTTCATTGCTTCCATTTCGTATTCATATCTGAGAGAACCCATTTCTTAACATGTTTTAATGTGGCTTCATCAACTCTTTCCTCCAAATCAAATAATTGAAAATGAAATTTTAACTACAATATAAAAATAAGACATAAGAACCCATTTACATAATTAAGAATAGTTAAAAAGAAGATCTATATCGTATTTTGGAATAAATAAATTTCAAATCTTATGTTTTGACAGAAAACATACCTCGATCGTGGACCACATTTCTTCCTTCTTATTGTTCGGCATATCATGCCAATTTAAATAACTTATTGGCGTAAACTCATCCTTTCGCACCATCGTACCAATGAATCGACATAAACAAGTTGATTCTGGACCCACAAGTTGATATAAATTGTTAACTTTGACATTAACACGTTGTCCATCAGGCAACTCCCAAATATCTGACATAAGTGTTGCGCCTCGAATTTCTTACGATTAACATTCTCTACAAATAATATATATAATTACAAATGACATTCAAACAAATAATTTTATTTCAATTTTTGATTTGAGATGAGCATGTCCTACCTGATGATGGTTGTGATTGTTCTTCATGAGATTATTGCGTTTGAGATTGTTCCAGATGTTGTGTAGTTGTCGAACGTTGTTCTTCACCTTGAGCACGAGATTCTGAGTTACTGATTGATGAAACAATATTAAGACGCTTTCGTTTTATGATAGTGTCTGAAGTCCTGCAAAATTCAATCTCAAACATTAATAAAACCCATATTTCTAATGAAAAATTAAAGTGGAAGCAACATCTCGTACATGTTTCATAATTCATAGTTAGACAAAAACTAAAACTTAAATTAGAATAGTAAAACTATGAATCAACAGCAGCAATCAACAATGTCTTATGAGCCACCAGAATGGTCAAACTATGATTGTTTTCCATCTCTTTTATATATTTATGTATAGATTTAATTTATCTTGCTGGAAATTCCAACAAGATGCAACTCGGCTTGAAGTAAGCGAATGGAACATCTTATAAATTTATAAATGTTTCTAGCAATTAAATGAAAAATCTACAGAAGATAAAAGTCACAACCATATATACCAATACATTAATCAAAGACCATTCCAATTGCAAATCTAAAATAAAAGGGAATGAAAGACAATGATGTTAGAATTAAAATATATTTGATGTGAATATAAATCCAAGATTTATATGTCAAATCATCAAGAATAATAAAATAATAAAATGAATACGGAAGCGTATCTGAATTAATTGATAGAGTTTTTCCAGAAGGTTTGATCTTCCAAGAAGTTAGGTTTTCTCTTGCGGCACAACTCTCAGACGGGGAAAAGAGATATGCAAGTTGACCTAATTCTTGGGGACCATAACCCTTTATATAGTTGATTTAATAACCAACAAGTAGTTGATTTAATAACCAACTCTGAAGTATTTATAACTCTGCCCCTCATCAAATTATAAATACACCTTATGGTATCTACATTTTTAATTCCATGATAATTTAATACCTATAACACGTGTAACATAATTGTTCACTTAATTACGTGTTAAATTTTATAATAGCAATATACATTATACATATGTGCCCACTATTATTGATTTTAATCCAACAATCTCCCACTTGGGCAACATATGTTTCTTGACAAATGTATAACCTTATGAGCACAAAAAATTGCTATCATATAATAGATATTCTAAAACAATCTTGTCCATCAATTATATTCATATAGGATCAAAGCGGTCTTCATCATATCAATCATGACTGGACCCATCAATGGTCACGTATAAAAACATAATCAAATGACATAGATCAATCATGGATGTGTAGCATGGAAATTACATGTAAATGTGAACCGAACATGCCTATTTCTAACTGGTCCTCCTAAACTTTAGTGAGATCAAACTTTACTGAATTCAGAGTGTGCATAAGCCAAAATAACTTTATTTCTGCAGAAATTAACCTTAAACTAAAATAACCAAAATTGTGTCTAAAACGAATGAGCATTTATCAAAATTACAAACTCCTACTAAAACTGAATATACTTAAATAATATTACACTCATATGAGTAGTGTGCTTATGAAAGACCTAGGGTGATAGTTTCTCAATAAGCGCGCAATTATGGAATTTTTACCAACATGCTCTATAGACACACAAACACTCTGAATTTTCTTTAACAACTAGGAACTAAAATTTTAAAGTGTTCCTATTGTTTATAGAATAAATGATGCATATTTATGGTCACAAAATAACTGAAATAGTCTTTCTATTCAATCTATAATTAGCAGCTCATGTGACAGAGTCTTTTACATCAATATTCTAGTAGAATCGAAGTCTGTAAACTTGATGATCTCTAACTTACCAGAACTTCGATATGTGAGCATATAAATTTTGTTCTCTAAAGTCATTTTATAACTCTATTTGCTGCTATCCAACAATTCATATTAGATTTCCTTAAATATCTGTCTAACATTCTAATAATATACGCAATATCCAAATGCATACATACTTAAGCATAAATTAGATTCTCAATAGATTATAGAATCTTTTGCATTTTATAAATTTCAAGGTTACTTGTAGGGTACTAAAAAAATTACCTTCTTTAGTAATATGAGTGTCACTTGGTTTACTCCCACTGAACTTGTAATACATACAATTTTCAACTAAATTTATCTCAAAACCAAATGAGATAATCAATATGAAATTTATAATTTCGTTAATGAGAGTTAAACTTAAGCTCATAGATAGATTTCTTTAATTTACATTCATTAATTTTGTATCATTAGACACAAATCAATGATTGTACCATATAATTAATTTATTCAATGTTGCCATTGAAAAACATAAGCTTAACATCTATCTTATGTAGCTCAAGATTAAAAGCAACAAGTGTCAAGATTATTTTGAAAGAGTCTTTCAGTATAACTTGAGAGAGAGTCTTCACAAAATCAATGTATTCTTTTAGAGTATATCCTTTAGATACAAGACATGCCTTATACTTGTCCACATTATCATTTATATCCCTCTTGATTTTAAATATTAATTTACAACCAATTGGTTTGTACCTTAAGGTAATGCGATAAATTATTAAACTTTATTGTCTTGTATAAAATTATACTCTTTTGAATAACATCAATCCACTTTTGAGAGTTAAAACATTTATGGTTTGATAAAAGAAACTGATCAAGTTGTCTTTTATCATTCCATTATTATCTTTATTTTCTTGATGAAATACTAAGTAATAATCTTCAACAGTATTTCTCTTTCCTCTCATGGATATCTTTAAAGACACATTTTTTAGGTTGTTTTTAGGTTATTAAGTTTGTTCTTCTAAAAAATAATTACCTTATCTTGAATGAGAGTTGTTCAACATTGTTTTGTTGATGTACTTGATTCACTTTTTATTAATGATAGGTGTAAAACCTAAACATCGTGGAAAGTGATAGTAGGAATTAAATTAATATCCAATTCCTCTTTAACAACAATGTATCTAACCTTATTCTCCCTCCAAACTCAACATCCTAAAACTATTATAAATCTTTCATTAAAATAATCTTAATTGTGGGATCATAAAATTTACAGCCTATGGATCACTCAAAATAGCCTAAGTAATTGCTTACTTTTGAAGTTTAATTTCTTTACATGTATCCTAGCTTATACAAAAGAATCAACACTTTATACCTTATTGTTATTCCTTTGGAGTAAGACCCTTAGCAACTTTATTCTAATATATATTTTTTATTGCCCTTATTCTTAGCGACACTAACCGAAGAGCACTAACTGATTGAGTATTTTTATAATTATAATGCTTTAACTTTTCTTCTTCTTTAACACAATGAGAAATAATCTCATTTGAAGTTTATTTCTCCTTTAATAATTGTAACTATTTTGAGTTAGTTAAACTGTATAGGAAGCTATACAAAAATTATAAGAACAAACAATTGTTATAAAGTTTGATCTTATGTGCCTTAAGTTTTGAAGCAATATAATATACTCCCTCACATTTCCTTGATCCTTATACTTAATAGACATCAAGTAAACCAAAAGTGATGTCATGTTAATCTTAAAAATATATATATTTTTTATCAAGGAAACCCTTAGTATGAATAATTTCTTTAAATTTGTGCTCTTAAAATTTTTTAAAATATTATACTTTATGATCATTAGACTTATGCAACTTGAATAAACTCACCTCTCAAAATCCTATTTATGAATGTTTACCGCCGTGAGAGGTGCAAGTTGTTATTCACTTAGTGCAAGTTCTATGTTCATACCAACAAATACTATATATAAGTGTCTTTTCTATTCCTTGAAATTAATTTCACTAAACACAAGTGTAGAATGTATTCAACATATATTATAACAAAGATAAATTACCTAAAGAAAGAACAAAAATAAGTAAATAAATAAGCTCACATAAATATTTATAAGTAAACAATAAATTCAAAATAATGGTTAGTTTCCCTTAAGATACCAAGCACAACATTAATATCAAGTCTTTGGACAGTAATATTAACTGTAAGCGATACTCTTGTTGTAGCTATCAAACATTGACAATAAACTATGTCAAACAAAAGATTAATCTTTGGACTAACGTATTGTTCACATAAAATACCATATAATTGTCACACATTTATCGCCACAGTTGTCATTGTAATTCGGCCAAATATTAATTTTCCTTTGGGCCAATTAATAAACGCATGAATTACAAAGACCTATAATTATCTTAATATTTTAAATAAACTAATCTACACAAAAGCAGTCACTTTGGTGACATTATGTTTTAATTTATCTATTAAAATATTAGATATCCGAAGCCAAAATATGAATTTAATTGTTTAAAAATATTTTTCTTAATTTTATCTTTTACTCAAGATAAAAGATAACCAAAATAATAATAAATTTGAATAAAGGTAACATCATCACAAGATATCGAACACTCCAATAATATTTTAAAAAAAATATTAATTTGTAAGTGATATCTTGATGTAGTAATCAAACATTGATAATAAGAATATGTTAAACAAAAATCTTCCTTTGGGCTGATTTATTGTTCACATAAAAACTGAATAATTATCACATGTTTATTACCACAGATGCACATGTAACATTACTAATTATTAATCTTCCTTTGGACCGATTAATATTAGCATAAACTGAATTACATGCACAAAACCTTCTATATTTTAAAATAAAATAATTTCCACAATAAAGATCACTTTGGTGACTTAATGCTTCAATTAATTTATATTAAAATATATAACATAAATAACCAATATTCAAACTTAATATTTATAATAGTCAAAGTTGAAATTTCTGATAACACTTGAGTTTTCAAAATAAACCAAATTAAGGTTGTCTTAATAGGGCTATCAGAATCCAAATAACCAAAATCTTTGATTGTTCTTCAAAAGTTATTTAAATATGTTTTTACCAAAACTAAATTCAATCAAAACATTTAATCTTTAAATAAAAACAAAATACAAAAATATCATACAAGTGAGTAATTCGTATAATAATTACTTGAAACTTTAAAATAATCATAATAATACAATAAATCAAAAATAAATTTTCGATCAAACCGAATTGAATATATCAATACCAAATATATATTCTATAATCCAAAATAACATATGATCAAAATTAAATACTGAATATGTTAACCAAATAAATTACATAAAGTAACAATATACTTTAAAAGTAACATGTCAAAAGATCATTCAATCATAACTTAATATACATAAACCGAATATAAAACTTTAATAGCTAACTTGATTATAAATTTTTTTGAATCATAATAAATTTATCATGACAAAACCAAAATTAATTATATTTTTTTATTATTAACGACCAAAACTAAAATTTTGATCTAACTAAATTTAACTTAATACCCAATGATCAAAACTAAAATTTTGATCTAACCGAATTTAACTTAATACCCAATGATCAAAACTAAAATTTTGACCTAACCGAATTTAACTTAATACTCAATGATCAAAACTAAAATTTTGATCCAACCAAATTAAACATATAATTTAAATAAAATATATTTAAAATATATATTTCATAAAAATAAAGTAAATTGCTACTATCGAAGTAATTGAAATCCAAACTTAAAATTTAATTTCCAATTAATAGCAACCCAAAAAAAATTAAATAAATTTTCATGCAGACAAAACCTAATCTTCATATAAATCTAGATTGATTTCTATGATTTCTTAATTAATCGATTCAAACCCATGGACATAAAATCAAACTGAATCCACGCAAATAGAAACAATGAATGTTAATCCATTGGAAAAGGACGAATTGACGAAAAACCAAAATAAAATCATAGAAAACAAATCAAATTGATTTGTTCTTAAAATACGTCAGATATATATAATTTAATCTCATACGATTAATTATAAAACCATATCGAAGTAAATAATCCTTAAAATTATATTTAATTTTAGATCATACAAATAAATTAAAACTAAAAATTTATGATCTCAATGAATTGACATAATTCTGGCACTGATGCAACTTGTTAGAATTAAAATATATTCGATGTGAATATAAACTCAAGATCTATATGTCAAATCATCAAGAACAATAAAATAATAAAATGGATACGAAAGCGTACCTGAATTAATTGATAGAGTTTTTTCAGAAGGTTTGATCTTCCAAGAAGTTAGGTTTTCTCTTGCGGCACAACTCTCAGACGGGGGAAAAGAGATATGCAAGTTGACCTAATTCTTGGGGACCATAACCCTTTATATAGTTGATTTAATAACCAACTAGTAGTTGATTTAATAACCAACTCTGAAGTATTTATAACTCTGCCCCTCATCAAATTATAAATACACCTTATGGTATCTATACTTTTAATTCCATGATAATTTAATACCTATAACACGTGTAACATAATTGTTCACTTAATTACGTGTTAAATTTTATAATAGCAATATACATTATACATATGTGCCCACTATTATTGAATTTTAATCCAACAAATGATTAAGATAAACAAAAACAATAAATGAAAAATAACTCTAACATATGTCTTCTCCATCTTTTTCATTAATCGGATCATTCTCAATATTTTCATTTTTTATATCTGGAGTGACATCCAATCCATTACCATCAACAACATTTCTAATCCAATTAGAAACATTAGTGTCAGTAGAATCATTCCAAACCAACTGTCCAAGTTCCTCATCATTGTCAAAAGATGACGCATCACCCATATCGAACACATCTCTAAGGTTAACATGTTTGACGATTTGCCAATCGACTTGTGTTCCATCTTTAACATAGTAAACTTTCTTAACTTGTGATGCTAACACAAATGGATCATCAATTAAATTGTCACCCCAATGCGTCAAATGCGAGAAATTCACAAGCGTGAATCTAAATTTATCTTTCTTACAACCTCTATTGATATCGAACCAATCACATTTAAACAATACAACTCTAAATCGACCTGAATAAATCAATTCAACAATATCTTTCAAAACCCTATAATATTTAACTTCTCCTTCAATTGGTTGTTTGTCTCTTGAAGTTGCATAACTCCATGTCTTACTCGTAACAACAACTCCACTATTTTGAATTTTCAAGTTTTTCTCTCTTCTTGTTGTATGAAACCTAAAACCGTTTATCATGTACCCACTGTATCGCTTAACAACTTTGTTTGGACCTCGAGCAAGCCACTTAACTAAATCCACGACACTTGTCGATCCAATGTATAAGTTTCACATATTAATTTTTATACTTACATGATCACGAAACCATGTATGAAAAGTTTCAGTTTGCAACTTTTGTATCTTAAATGGTGAAAATTGCTTCCTTCGATTAAGTCTCTTAATCTCTTGTTCTTGTTTCTTAAAAGAAAAAAATAGATGGATTATAATCCACGTGGAGTTAAATATATGTTAAATTGAAATAAACTTACTTTATATATGGAGACACTTCCTCTGAATTAAATAACATATCGATGTGCTTGCGCTAATCCTTTCTCATCAAGAACAAGTCTTGAAATCCTTTTACGCTTCTTGACAAGAAAAGCAGCTTGTTTTTTTCCTTCCCAATGGTCTTCCAATAGTAGAAAAGATTGTGAATTTAGAACCAAGATAAAGATTTTATAGTCACAACAAGAAAATGCATACTCTCTTCTAGTATTCTATCCAGATAAGTTGGCATATGCCGAAAAGTCATTTATAGTCCACATCAATGTTGCACGAAGTTGAAATTGTAATAACCCATACCCAATAATAATATACCCATTAAACCCCACAGCCCAAAACAAATGATAACCCACTAACATCTAACCCAAGTTACAAATCCAATCAACAGCCCCAAAAAAAACCTACCAGCCTTGCTCATCAACCCTAGCCTCCACCCTATCTGACCGTTCCTCTTCCCCGTGTGCCACGCATCGCTCCATCGTTGGACCGACCGGCGTCCATCACTGCTCTACCACCCGAATATATCTCCACCGCCTTGCTTTAAACCTAAGAATCTGAAAAAAAGAAGAAGATTAGACAGGAGATAATATTTTTATATATGTAAAAATATGGGTATATAACCTCGACGAAATCGAATATAAGGGAACCAATTTTGGATTGGAAGGAAAAAAGTGAGATTCGAAGCGGAAAGCCAAGAGCAATCCAACACCCAACAATCCTGAAACAAATCCAAAAAGAAAAGAGGGATTAGAGAGAAATTTTGAATAAAAAAAACAAAAGAGAAAAGGTAAAAACATACATATTTTCGAACTTTTCATTCTCAGATCTACGCTTATACGCTTAGATTCTCGAAAATCCGATTCGGATTTGAGTTTAGCATGCAAAGAGTAGTCAGAAAGCAAATTCCTTTTCAACTTTCGACCACCAGCACGGCGACCGATGGTCGTGCAAGGCGACCGGAGACGGTGCTTCTCCTCTGACGTTTCCATTGTCCAAAGCCTCATGTTTTGGTTATAAAAAAAAGACAAATGAAATATGAAGTAAAAATAAGGAGAAGATTATATATATATATATATATATATATACGGGCTAAAACGGCACCGTTTTGGTGCCGATTATGATGGCCCAAAACGTCGTCGTTATGAAATCTATACCCAACGAACCGACCCGATCCAGTACTCGACCAGTATAGTAACCCGCAAAAATAGAGCAATCACGCTATAAGTCTTTGATCTTTAAGAGAGTTTGCGTTTCTGCCCTGCAAGTCCAATTCGTTTTCAATTTAGTCATTATTTTCGCTATTTTAGTCATTTAAAGCTTATTTTGTTCGATTTTAACCCCTAATTTCTCTATTTTTAACCTTGTAACTTTATGTTTTGCAGATTTAGTCCCTACTACTTTTTATTATTATTATTATTAGTAGTAGTAGTAGTATTTTTATTATTATTGTTATTATATGTATTATTATTATTATATGTTTTATTATTATTATGTATTATTATTATTATTATTACATCCTTTTACTACTAATCTATGTCCATTTAAATATTTTTGTCATCTAATATTTTTATTTTGTTGGTTCAAAATTATAGGATTATAAAATTAACATCGAATTTATATTTTTCGATCATATAAAATATTTTGTAACCGATAGGTGTCGATTTCGGGCGTTGTAGGGGTGCTCATCCTTCCCTACACGTAACAGACTCCCGAACTCAACTCTGGTTCGCATACCGTAATTTTTGGTGTTCCAATCGCACCGCAAAATGATTGGTGGCGACTCCCCGGACCAAAAACGATGATTACAGCTGACGACTCCCGCTAGGAACATTTTCGAGAGTCGAGCCTAAAATTGGTTACGTTTTATTTAATGTTCGAAAATTTAAATTCGATTTATTTTAATTTTGTGATCTTTTATTTTATTTATTTTAAAATATTTACTAATATTTTTAAATGTTTCTCCAGGTCTCCTCATTTCACGAGTTCTCAACCCGGGCTCTGTCCATTTAAGTGGGAGCATGAAACCAATCCTTTGTGAGGTTATGCCTCCGTGTAGGATGGGGAATTGCTTCCGGAATATTTTTCCTCTATCTTCGTGAGACCTACGTCTCCGCATAGACTTGGAGAAAAATATCCCCCGAATCGTGCTTATTATCCTTAGTAGGGTAATAGGTATTATTCGGGTACCTTCTAGAATCGAACCACATGTAGTGAGACCTAGAAACCTACCCCTTAGAGCCATCAAGCTGAAACTCTGCCTGTTTAGTAGTAACCCTTTAGGCTTTGTTATTTTCAGCTTCATTATTTATTGTTATTATATTTGTAATTTGATTTATTTATTTATTTTAATGTGAATTAACTTCGTTTCTTTTTGAATATATTATAACATTTCATAATCATCCATTTTGCATCATTTACTACGATCATGTTTTAATTTTTGCATTTCACGAGCATGAAGTATTGATTCATGATTGGTTCTTTAATTTAAAATATATTGGGAGAAAATCTAGCGCTCTAGATGTTAATACAACATTCAAAGTTGTGAATAAATCTCGTGCACAAAAAATGATGGACCCGAGAACCATTTTTGAATCGATATTTTCACATTTAAGTCATGCATCATGCATTCACATGCATCCATTTTTATAACATCAGTATTAATGTTTGGAGTCCCTCATCTCAACAATACTGGACCACACGACAACCCAGCATCCTTACGGAACTCGAATCAAGACGAAGAAGATGAACGAGGATAGATTGGATAAGATTGAGCAGACTCAGAAAGATTTACAAGATGACTTAACATGAAAAATGGAAGATCGATTAGCTAGGGCTCGACAAGGAATGAAAGACCAAATTACAAGATCTCAACAAGAAATGCTCGGGAAACTAGCACAAATACTAGGATTCAAGCAAGAAAACGCTTCTGTTGTTGACCCAGGGGCAAATCCTGCTAACATGATTGAAGATCTCATATATCCTTCAGGTTTTACTCCTCTTCAAACTAAGATATCATCGGAGGCTCATCCCCAGGTGATTTTTTTCCAAAGGGAAGTTACCATTACATCTGACTGACACATATGGCCCCATGAACATACCCTCAACATCAAAAGCCAAACCAGGGGGCAATCAAGCAGAAAACTTTATCTCAGAATTAGACCAACTGATCGAACCAAAGAATGAGACTTCAAAAGAAATTGAAGAGCGTTTTAAACGGCTCGAAGAGAAAATGAAAGCTATGGAGATTGAAGACACCTTCATCGGATTCGATGCCAACGAACTCAGCCTTGTCCCAGATCTAGTGTTACCCCCAAAGTTCAAAATCCCAGAATTTGAAAGATATGACGGGACCAACTGCCCTCGAGCCCATCTTACCATGTTTGTCGAAGAATGACAAGATATGGCAGAGAAGACAAGTTACTGATACACTGCTTTCAAGATAGTTTAACGGGATCTACCACTAAATGGTATATTCAGTTGAATCGTCATTAGATAAAGTCATGGAAGGACTTGGCTAAGGCCTTTCTGGAGCAATATAAGCATGTTAGCGATATGATACCAGACCGTTTAACTTTGTAGCACATGAAGCAAAGGTCTAACGAAAGCTTTAGACAATACGCACAACGCTGGAGAGATGTAGCGGCACAAGTCCAACCTCCTCTCAGTGAAAAAGAGACGGTGGTTATATTCATCCAAACTTTGGAAGGCCCAATCCTGGATCGCCTCATAGGCAATACAACCACTAATTTTGCTGATCTGGTTCTATCCGGTGAGCTCATTGAAAATGCCATCAAGAGTGGAAGAATTGATGCCGGTGGAAGTTCATCCCACAGAAAGCCAACACATAGGAAGAAAGAGCATGAAGTGAATTCTTCAGGAATCTATAGTGTTAATTATTCAAATCCTGTAACGGTGACACAACCTGCAACCAATGGTACTTATAACTCCTCAAACCAAGATTTCAGTTAGAGAAAGAATGTTGAAAAGAAAGAATTTACTCAATTACCAATATCTTACGGGGAGCTACACAAAGAGTTGTATGATAAGCACGTGGTGTCGCCTTTTTATCAAGCCCCGATACAACCCCCTTTCCCAAAATGGTACGACGCCAATGCAAGATGCGATTATCATGCAGGACAAGCGGGCCATTCAATTGAAAATTGCCTAGGTTTCTAAAGGCTAGTGGAAAAACTCATCAGGCTCGGAGTGATAAGATTCAACGACCCAATTGAAATGGCCACAAAAGCGGATCCTTTACCAAAGCATGAAGACGCTAAATAGGAATGACAATGTTGTTTTTGAGTTGTACAAAAGTAAACTATACCCGTTAGGCTAAGATATTGCTCTACCTTGACCATAGTAGGTCACTTGTAGTTTTCATCTCTTCCAATGAGATGTTTTTTTTGAATTATCTTGCTGGCCTAAACTCACTAGTAGCGAGATTCTTTTGTAAGGGCCCAAAACTACAAGTTGCAATGAAATATATTTTGATGCAATACTCTGAGGTAGAATGCTAAGTGAAACAACTTCAGAAGATAGAGACAACTCAACTGGGTAATATGACCATGCGAGTGTTTGCACTTTAAAGGTTCAGATTGTTATAAATTGTTTGGGGCATCCATTTTGAGAAAAGGTTCCGAGGAAGGAGGCCAAATCAAAAAAGTTCAAGCAATTTCCGTTATGATCGATGGAATCAAGGGAAACCCTTCTAAAATAATGTCATGCTTTAAGCATTTTTACAAACCATGCATTTAGATTAAACATGTATCGAGCATAAATTAGGGACATCCTTTAAAAACGGAAAAATCATGTCATTCATGCATTCAGATATGTTGCATTTAAAAATCATGCTTTCAGACTTAACATACATTGAGCATTCATGATGCACATATTTTTGCTTGTACATATAAACAGGTCCATAGAAGAGACCAAAAGACCTTAATCAGGGGGCAACAACATGATGACCAATCTTTGGCCCCGAGAAGACTAAAATAACACAGATTCTACAGGTAATGACTCCAAAATTTTGAACCATTACTAACTAATGTTATATTTTGCTTTTAGGTCATGACTACCCATCATGGAGTATCAAGAACAAATTTTTCCCAATGTCACCTCCGTTAATGGTGGGGAATCAATTTTGATAGAATCATGCTCCTTCGATAACTTGTTGCGGATCAAACTTTGATGCGGATTTCACTTTTCCATATTTGCACAGATAGTACATGTGAATCAAAATTAAAAAAAACAAATGAAAAAAAATGAAAAAAATGAAAAATTTAGAAAAATGAAAATACAGAAGAATGAAATGCAAATTTGAAAAAGACATGCAAAAACAAGATATTAGACAATTCAAATATCCTTCAAAAATCCATTTTCGCGAATGGTCGAGGGAAGATAAATCCTTTAAAAAATCCAATCTTGTGATTGGTGCAAATTGATTGTACCCAGGGTAATGGTACAGCTAGCCCGGAGCAAACGGCTACCGGTAAAGGTGAAACAAATTCGTTAATCCCTGTGCATTTGGGGAAAAATGCATTGATAAAGACCATTCAAACGTCTATTGAAATCCATTGTTATAAATGGTCAAGGATTTAAATCCATGATACCAACTGATTGTACCCAGAGTAATGGTAAAGCTAGCTCGGAGCAAATGGCTACCGGTAAAGACAAATTAAATCCGTTGATCCCTGTACATTTGGGAAAAATGCAAAGAAGATATACAACATCAATTGAAGACACATTCGAATCAGATATTCAGATCTTCCAAAATTGATCTTACCCCTCTGTTGATGGAGTGGATAGATCTCAACTCAAGTTCTGTTTCTCCGTTGATGGTGAAGTAGGATCCAAATTACAGACTTGACCTCGTCCTCATTGATGGTGTGGCCAGATCCCATCAATCATGCTTCTCAATTGATGGCGTAGTATGATCCAGACTTGATCTTACCCCTCTGTTGATGGAGTGGATAGATCCAACTCAGTCCTGCTTCTCCGTTGATGGTGAAGTAGGATTTAAATCACAGACTTGATCTCGTCCCCGTTGATGGTGCGGCCAGATCCCATTCAATCATGCTTCTCCGTTGATGGCGTAGTATGATCCAGACTTGATCTTACCTCTCCGTTGATGGAGTGGATAGATCCAACTCAGTCCTGCTTCTCCGTTGATGGTGCAATAGGATCCAAATCACAGACTTGATCTCGTCCCCGTTGATGGTGTAGCCAGATCCTATTCAATCATGCTTCTCCGTTGATGGCGTAGTATGATCGAGACTTGATCTTACCCCCTCCGTTAATGGAGTGGATAGATCCAACTCAGTCATGCTTCTCCGTTGATGGTGCAGTAGGATTTAAATCACAGACTTGATCTCGTCCCCGTTGATGGTGCGGTCAGATCCCATTCAATCATGCTTCTCCGTTGTTGGCGTAGTATGATCCAGACTTAATCTTACCCCTCCGTTGATGGAATGGATAGATCCAACTCAGTCTTGCTTCTCCGTTGATGGTATATTAGGATTTAAATCACAGGCTTGATCTCGTCCCCGTTGATGGTGCGGCGAGATCCCATTCAATCATGCTTCTCCGTTGATGGCGTAGTATGATCCAGACTTGATCTTATCTCTCCGTTGATGGAGTGGATAGATCCAACTTAGTCCTGCTTCTCCGTTGATGGTGCAGTAGGATCCAAATCACATATTTGATTTTGTCCCCATTGATGGTGCGGCCAGATCCTATTCAATCATGCTTCGCCGTTGATGACGTAGTATGATACAGACTTGATCTTACCCCTCCGTTGATGGAGTGGATAGGTCCAATTCAGTCCTTCTTCTCCATTGATGGCGTAGTAGGATCTAAATTACAGACTTGATCTCGTCCCCGTTGATGGTATGACCAGATCCTATTCAATCATGCTTCTCCGTTGATGGCGTAGTATGATCTAGACTTGGTTTTACCCCTCCGTAGATGGAAGGGATAGATCCAACCCGATCCTGTTTCTCCGTTGATGGCGCAGTAGGATCCAAATTATAGATTTGATCTCGTCCTCGTTGATGGTATGGCCAGATCTAAAACACTAAAGTTCAATCATGTTTCTCCGTTGATGGCGGAGTAGGATCCAAGTTGTTGAAATTTTATCTTATCCCCTCCGTTGATGGAATGGATAGATACAACTCGATCATGTTTCTCCGTTGATGGTGTAATAGGGTCCAAAATTGCTACAATTTGATCTTATCCCCGTTGATGGTATGACCAATTCTAAATCACTAAAGTCCAATCTTGTTTCTCCATTGATGGCGGAGTAGGATTCAAGTTGTTGAAATTATCCCTTACCCCTCCGTTGATGGTGTGGATAAGATCCAACCTTTTACTTCAAGTCCTGCCTCTTCGACCAAATCTAACATGTTCTCATTCTGCCATTGATGGCGTAAGCATTTCACAGTTTGATCAGTCTCGTTTTACCATTGATGGTATAACTGGACCAAATTTTGTATTTATGGATATTATATCTTTATAAAAAAATCAAATCAACAAAAAAAGAAAGAAAAGAAAAAATATAATACAGAAAAAGAGAAAAAGAAAAAAAGAAAAAAAAGAAGAAAATATGTCAGATCAGGATGCAGTTGGATCAAGTTTTGTAGACCTCGCCTTTTTGTCAATGTTACAGTTAGGTCAAATTTTCTTTAGGTATTGCAATGTCATCAGTATCGTAGCAAGCCAAGCTTATTTTGTCTCCTTCAAACGGATCTCCTCATTTTGAAGATTTTGCAAATAAGAGCGGTAGAATAGATCGAGTCAAAGTTCCAGTAGAAGAAGCGGTGGTCAAAAGAACCCCAACCCTTACCAAAAAGAACCTCAACCTTACCAGAAGAACCCCAACTTTACTAGAAGAACCACAACCTTACCAAAAGAACTCTCACCATTTCAAAAATGACCCCTAAAAACCATACCAGGTAAAATGGGTTATTCCTTATCTTTGCTCTATTGCTGTTACACAACAATGAGCAAAGAGGGACAGCTTTAATAACCCATACCCAATAATAATCATACCCATTAAACCCCACAGCCCACAACAAATGATAACCCATTAACATCTAACCCAAGTTACAAATCCAATCAGCAGCCCCCCAAAAAACCTACCAGCCTTGCTCATCAACTCTAGCCGTCGCCCTATCTGACCGTTCCTGTTCCCCGTGTTCCACGTGTCGCTCCATCGTTGGACCGACCGCCGTCCATCACTGCTCCACCACCCGAATATATCTTCACCGCCTTGCTTTAAACCTGAGAATCTGAAAAAAAAAGAAGAAGATTAGGCAGGAGATAATGTTTTTATATATGTAAAAATATGGGTATATAACCTCGACAAAATCGAATATAAGGGAACCGATTTTGGATTGGAAGGAAAAAAGTGAGATTAGCGGAAAGCCGAGAGCAATCCAACACCCAACAATCCTGAAACAAATCCAAAAAGAAAAGATGGATCAGAGAGAAATTTCGAATAAAAAAAACAAAAGAGAAAAGGTAAAAACATACATATTTTAAAACTTTTCTTTCTCAGATCTACGCTTATACGCTTAGATTCTCGAAAATCCGATTTCGGATTTGAGTTTAGCATGCAAAGAGGAGTCGGAAAGCAAATTCCTTTTCAACTTTCAACCACCGGCACGACGGCCGGAGACGGTGCTTCTCCTCTGACGTTTCCATTATCCAGAGCCTCATGTTTTGGTTATAAAAAAAGACAAATGAAATATGAAGTAAAAATAAGGGGAAGATTATATATATATATATATATATATATATATATATATATACGGGCCAAAACGGAACCGTTTTGGTGCCGGTTATGATGGCCCAAAACGGCATCGTTTTGACACCCATACCCAGTGAACCGACCCGATCCAGTACCAGACTCGTAAAGTAACCCGCAAAAATGGAGCAATCACGCTATAAGTCCCTGATCTTTAAGAGAGATTGCGTTTCTGCCCTGCAAGTCCAATCCGTTTTTAATTTAGTCATTATTTTCGCTATTTTAGTCATTTAAAGCTTATTTTGTTCGATTTTAACCCCTAATTTCTCTATTTTTAACCTTGTAACTTTGTGTTTTGCAGATTTGGTCCCTACTACTTTTTATTATTATTATTATTATATGTTTTATTATTATTATTATTATTATTAGTAGTAGTAGTAGTAGTAGTAGTATTTTTATTATTATTGTTATTATTATTATTATTATTACATCCTTTTACTACTAATCTATGTCCATTTAAATATTTTTGTCATCTAATATTTTTATTTTGCAGGTTCAAAATTATGAGATTATAAAATTAACATCGAATTTATATTTTTCGATCATATAAAATATTTTGTAACCGATAGGTGCCGATTTCGGGCGTTGTAGGGGTGCTCATCCTTCCCTACGCGTAACAGACTCTTAGACTCAACTCTGGTTCGCAGACTACAATTTTTGGTGTTCTAATCGCACCGTAAAATGATTGGTGGCGACTCCACGAACCAAAAATGGTGATTAAAGAAATGTTTGATTTGTTACAGCATCAAAAGTCTCAACGCCAACTTCTCATAGATCATGTAACTCTGCAACTAAAGGTTGCATATATACATCTATATTATTTTTTGGACCTTTCGGACCAGAAATAAGCAAAGAGGGTATAAAATTTGTCTGCTTCATATATCCACGGTGACAAATTATAAGGTATAATGATTACAGGCCAAGTACTATACGTCACACTCAAGGTTCTAAATGGATTAAACCCATCAGATGTAAGGCCTATGCGAATGTTACGAGGATCTGAAGAAAATTTAGGATACCAAGAATCAAATGATTTCCAAGCCAAAGAATCTGCAGGATGCCTCATACGTTCGTCATTCTTATGACCATCTTTATGCCAAGTCATCAAAGGAGCAATACTTGAAGATATAAATAATCTTTGCAGTCTTGGAATGAGGGGAAACCAACGTAAAATCTTTCCATTGGGAGGCTCCACATTTCAAACAAATATCTTCATTTTCATTTTCTTTCCAAAATAGAATACAATCGTTTGGGCAAGCATGAATCTTTTCATATCCTAAACCCAATTCACCAATGATCTTTTTCATTTCATGATAAGACCCTGGCAAAGTATTATCATCCAGCAATGCAAGTTTTAACACCTCTAGTAAAGAATTGAAAGACTTATTTGTCCACCCATTAAAACATTTAATGTGGAACAAATAAATGATAAATGACAACTTCGAGAAATTTTTACAATTGGGATAAAGTGACACATCTGCATCTTTCAATAAATCATAAAACTTGTCTCCTTGAAGTCTATGATTATGATCCCCAAGCCGTATACTTGCATCTCCCGAATGATTGTTATGTTCATCATTAGTCATAACTCGTTCTACCATCATGTCATTTAAAAGGTTATGAATATCGTGTTCAAACTCTATTTCTTCTACATTAGTTGGAATTGGTAGCGTAGATCCATTACATCGCTCCCCATGAAATATCCAACGAACATATCCCTTAAAAAAGCCATCACATATCAAGTGATCAAACGCATCTCTCCTAGATACTCTATAAGTGTTTACACAATTCACACAAGGACACCAAAATTTTTTATCTTCGGTTCTCTCAAAAGCAAAGTTTAAAAAACTAGTAACCCCTCTAATGTATTCTTCACTTGCTCTTGATCTAAGATTAATCCACGTCTTATCCATCAATGATACCTGTATTAACACATGACCATGATTTAGACTACTTTAGTCTTCATAAGAATAAAACAATTCAATTGATTTTTTACGACTTAAATATGATATATCTAAAGGTGCCTATAACTACGTACATGTCCTGAAAGGTCTAAAGCAGAAGACAAAATAGAAAGAGAATAAAATATCCGCCAATAAAATTGTAGACAAATTCAACCTTAAAAATGCTGGCATAAGCAATACTACAAATACAGTCGAAGCAAGCTTACGAATAAGAACACATAAGGACTTGCCCTTTAAGAATGACCAAGCCCACAAAATCTGTCATTCCAACCCACTGTAACTCGATTAACACTACACAATACCATATGACTTCACAAATGTTCTTTGAGTAGGTCCAACCAAGAAAGCTAATAAATGATCCTTAGACATATATCATATATCTAAGATATTTGCAACATAGCACATAGGTTACGAAGTAAGCTAATATCTATACACCGAGTTGGAAAGGTGTAGGCAACTTGGCCATTGGCATAGATGTTTTATTACACTATTTACATTCTTTCACAATATCAATGTCATAATTAATTGCTTGAGTTCCAAGTACCAACCACTACATAATAAAGAACAAAGACATGGTTGGTTGGTCATTCCAACTTGAGCAAACAATGTTCAATTCATAACATGCAGTACACCACACTTTGTTTCATCACAAGGATAATTTATAGTACTTCATTTTCATATGTTATTTTTCTTTTCTATTTGGCTAACATGGAATGCTTAGTGTCTGTTATTTTCGGTACAATAGTTTAATTTACGATTAAAAACAGTACAATCAAAATATTAAAAAATATAAAACATAAAATGTTATGTAGGCAACTGAATGATTAATCCACAGTCAAAGTGCTGGGAAATAAAGCTTACGAAAAAAAAAACTACAAGAACAACCTGAAAGCTGAAGTCCTTGCCCTTCTTAGATGCCCAGAAAGTGTATCCAATAAGAGATACAACTACACAAATTCTAAAGCAAAATAAAAGATTCAAAAGATTAGAAAAAAAAATTAAAATATTTTTAAAGAATAAAAGATTAACATAAAAAAATGCAAAATAAGAAAAAAAAGTTCTAAAGCAAATTAGTTATGTTTCTCATTCACCTGTAAAGTTGTTATGGGAGCCATCAAATTTTCTAAGAAGAGATAAATTTGCAATTTGTTCTTTAATTTGACCTGCAACAATAAACTTCACAACTGAGATTCAAAAGTTTCCCTTTTACTATTATTCATTAACTTGATTTTTTTTTCAGAAAGCAAAGATTATAACTACATATAACAATATGTGTCTCCGCACATGAGGAAATCTACATAATATCAAAAGAACCCAAATCTCGAAGAACTGAAAAAATCGAAGAACCTTTAAAAAATGAGAAAAGAACTTTTAAAAAAAGTAGTGTAAGTTACCTTTGAAGTGATTCCGACTAATATCGAAGAACTGAAGCAAAGATTATAACTACATGTAGAAGAAAAAGAAATCTGATATCATGATTATTTCAGGAAAATATGAGCAGAACAAAGTAAAAAAAAAAAAAAGCAAATCTTTAGTGAAATAAGAGGATGAAGATGCACCACTGCACCTAAATCTCACCGGCGAACGATTGAGAATGACGGTTGATTGAGAGCAACTAGAGATTTCAATGCTTTGAACGGGTGAGAGTTAGAGTAAGTGTGGGAAAAGGTAAAAACAACGTATTTTAATAAAATATTTTAAACCTTTAAAAATATCTACCGACGAAAAACAGAGACGTCATTATATATAAATCTTTTACCGGCGGCTCCAATATAATCTGTCGCTATACATTAAACATACAACGACACACTAATGCTACCATCGGTATATAGTCAACCTATACCGACAGAAAAATTAACTATTGATATAAACTACACTTGTACCGATACACGGAAACGACCATCGATATAAATTGTATCTATACCGATGCTTTATTGTTATTCATCAGTATAACTGTTACGTATACCGATAGATATTTAACCGTCGGTAAATTCTCAAAACTTTTACCGATTGTTCAGAATACCGTCGCTATATACCTTATATATCGACAGTTATTGTCCGTCGATATAATCAAGCGTCGGCATATGGACATTTTTTTGTAATGTATAAATAATCCTTTATGAGAAAGAGAAATTAAAATGGAAAATCTTGAGATATAAGCTCATTTGGTTACACAAGGATTCTCACAAAGACATCCATTTTAAGGAAAATATATTCTTCGGTGGTGGATGCAACTACTTTTAGATAGTCTAGTAATGAATGAAATGACTTAGTTTCGTTTAATGGATGTTGTTATATCTTATTTGTGTAAGCCTCTTGATAACAAACATTTACATGAAGCTTCAAGAAGGATTTAGACTGTCAGAAGCCGTTAATTCAAGTACTCAAGAATATTATTCAATCATATTGAATATATCTTTTTATGGCTTGAAACAATTTAAGCGTATTTGATATAATCACCTTATTGAATACTTATTAGCAAAATGTTATATGAATTATTTAATTTCTCTGAGCATTTTTATTAAGAGGTTTAGCTCTAAATTTATTATTGTTGTGTATGTCTGTAATTTGAATATCATTAAGACTCATATAGAGATCTCTTTAACAATGGAATTCTTGTGCATCAATCGACATACGGATAAAAAATATTTAAAGAGACTTTACACGCATAACACATATTCATTGATCACCCTTATGATTACTAGGTCTCTTAATGTAAACAAAGATCCATTCCACCTCAAGAAAAGGGTGATGATATTCTTATTCTAAAAGCACCATATATACATTAATTAATTTGAAAGCATCGTATCTTAGTTAATCCAAAAATAATATTTAAGTGTTACGAGACCATTACCTTTAAACAATTATTATGCTTGAGGAAAAGTCAAAATATGTGTTTGCTAAACATATCCAGAAGATATGTAAATTGCTTTCATAAGATAAGATGCAAGCTATCTTACGTAAAGATAATGCAAAATTTATATCTCAATGTGGATACATCAAATGTGATAAAATGAAACATATTTCTTTAAAGTTTCGTCCCTCATGATCTTAAGAAGAATAGTATTCGATAAATCATTTCAAGCAATAATTTGGAAGATTTATTCACTAGTGCACAATCTACTTCTACACTTGAATATTGTATTCAATATTGAATTATGAAAGATTCAAATATCTTATGTAATATTTTCATGAGGGAGAGTAAATACGCGTTATACTCTTTTTCTCTTAACCGAGGTTTTGTCCCACTGAGTTTTCCTAATAAGGTTTTTAATGAGGCAACATGTTATGTGTATTAAAGATGTGTGTACTATTTTTTCTTCTTTAAGTATTTTTCCCCACAAGATTTTTATCTTAGTAAGTTTTTAACAAAGTACATTGTTGTGTGATTTGAGTGCAACGCAAACAGTGCAAGTGTACACATCGCAAGTGATAGTATAGATTTAGATATTGTCTCCACAGGGATTGGTGCTTCTTTCGGAATCTAATTTTTTGCACTGAAAATAAAGACACGGTTGGTTTATAGAATTGATTTAATTAAAATAAATAATAAAATTAACAAGTAAAATAAAATGGAGTAATCGATAAGAGAGATTTGGTTGGGTTATCCTAAGTTATAGAATGATGGACGAATGAATTCTTCCTTGCAAGTGGGTGCTCGCACCACTCAACTCGTTCCAGCAATTGGGCTCAGTCGGATTGCCTATTCAATTCGTCGAATTGTCAGTTCTTCAAATGCTTGGGAAATTGCGATAAGGGAAATGTTCGGACAATTTGAGTAATTATCCTCAAAGTTCGGTGTAATAACCCATCAGAAATAAATAAACTCTAAGCCCAAATAATAATAAACCCAATACCAGGCCCATACAAACTAAGCCCAGAAGCCCTAAACATATCTAACCCTAATATGAACAAAACCCTATCCCTCAACCCTCTGCCGCCGTCGCCGCTGAACCGGCCACTCCCCTTCGCTCGTGCGTTGCACGCGCCCAACCATTGGCTAGGATGGCCGGCCACCGCTCGTCTGACTCCACCGCCTTAGTCATTCAAGACTTGCAAAAATTAAAGAAAGTAGATCTAAACAAAAAGCAGAGATTTATTATATTATATGTGTAAAATCGGGTATATATACCCATTCAAACCATTGTAATAGGGGGAGAAGAGATCGAATAAAAAACGCTTAGTTTCAAAACAAAGTTTGCACTCAAAAAACAATAAAAAGGGTATATATACATCTAGCAAAACGACACCGTTTTGGTGCCGGTTCATCGGGCCCAAAACGGCACCGTTTCAAGGCCCAAGATCCGCACCGAACCCGTTATCCGACTCGAACCCGCTGTTAACCCGGAAAAATGGACAAATTGCGTGCTAGGTCCCTCATTTCTCGGCGTGTCTCTATTTCAACCCCTTAGTTCGCATTATGTTCTATTTTAGTCACTGTTTTGCATTATTTAAGCCATATAACTTCTAATTTTCATATTATGGTCACTATTTTTTCTATTTGATCTAATAATTTTGTTTATTTTGCAGATTTGGTCCCTCTCATATTATTATTATTATTATTATTATTATTATTATTATTATTATTATTATTATTATTATTATTATTATTATTATTATTATTATTATTATTATTGTTATAAATATTATTATTATTTTTTTATTACATGTTTATTAGTAGTAGTAGTATATTTTATATTATTATTTTTTTTATTATTATTATTGCTATTATCTCTATTTGCATTATTATTATTATTATTATTATTATTACATTATATGGTATATTATTATTATATTATATTATATGTTATGTTATTTTATTTTTATTATATTATATGTTATATTAGTAGTAGTATTATTAGTATTATTAATCTTAATATATGTTTTCTTCTTATTATTGTTATTAGATATTATTATTGATATTAGTATTAGTACTATTTTTATATGTGTTACTATTATTATGGTTATTATCATTATTATGTGTTTTAACTTTATTATCATTTTACCATCTTATTCTCGTTATTTAACTTATCTTTATTTTGCAGGTAAAAAAAAATTACAGGATCATGAAATTAAATACTGATTTTATCTTTTCGATCATATGAAATATTTTGTAACCGATAGGTGCCGATTTCGGGCGTTGTAGGGGCGCTCACCCTTCCCTACGCGTAACAGACTCCCGGACTCAACTCTGGTTCGCAGACCTTAATTTTTGGTGTTCCAATCGCACCGTGAAAAGATTGGTGGCGACTCCCCGGACCAAAAACGGTGATTACATTCGGCAAAGTCGTTGAAATCTCTAAGCCGGTTTAGTTCTCACGCACTTGGTTCGAATCATACTTATTCGTTTCATAAATCTAATTCTCACGAATCTAGATAAATGTATCGTTTTACGAGATCCTTTCCCAATTCTCTCGTAAACCAAATAATTACCAAGAATATGTAAAATTTGATTAAGAACACTCAAAAGCTTAGATAGAATTCAAATGAAATCAAAATCTTATAACAAAATAACCCAAGCCAACTTTAAATTAGTTTATGGTTGGGCAAAATATCCTAAAACAATATCCTCTCATCACTCGAATAAAACAAGAAAATAAGAAGGAAATTGAGCCTCTTTGCGTCAATCTCTCTCACTCAATCGTCTCACTTTGTTTAGACGGCAAGTTCTCCTTCTTGCTTGGTCAAATTATTTGATTTGAATTAATTTGATAATAAAATAATTCTCTTTAGAGATTTCAAATTAATTCAAATCTTTATTTTCCTTATCAAGTCCAATCTCTTAGAATCTCTCCATGTCTTTTGAAATCAACTTTATCTCCTTATCTCCTTGTAATTCCTTTCAAATTGGCATCAAATCATACAAATAAGGAAAAACACGACCACAATATCTTTTTCCACATAATTTAACCAATATAGGAAATAAATATGACAACTCAGGAAATTATGTAAATATGCATGAATGACTAATTATGGAATTAATATTATGCTTAATTCTAACAATAATGAGAGTAGAAAGGGTAATAAAAATAATACTTTTGGACACTCATCACACATTATCTTTATGGATATCCAAGGGGGAATATTATGAATATCTTTATTTATGGTTAAATAATACTTTAATGCACTTTATTATTATAGTTTAATACTCATTGGAATTAGGACTTTCATCTTATGCCTATAAATATAGACTTTTGGAGAAAGCATTGTATAATCCTACTTTGAGAATATAATACAAGTCTCTCTCTTTTTGTCTCTCATCTTTGTTCATCTATTTTGTTCTTATTCTTTACTTTATTCACAACAATTACAATATGTTTAGTAGTTTTTTTCTAATGCTATTTTTATTTTTTAAAATAATGAATTACGAAAGAAAACTATTTTTAGAATATAAAATAAATATAGTATCGATTAGGGGTGAGTATTCAATCGAGTCGAGTCAAAAAATTTCGAGTTATTCGAGTTTACAAGTCATATTTTATCATTCAAGTTTTATTTAATTTTTTTATTTGAGTGGAGTTTTCTAATTCTTATAAAAAATATTTTTAATTATTTTTCATGTTATAGTATAATTTAATTTCAATTTGAACGACTTTCTCTAATCATATAAGATATGTATATATATATATTTCATCATATGTGATAAAAATTAAAAAACTCATTTCAAAATTAAAAATATATTTTTTTAACTATTAAAAACTTCGAGTTATTCGAGTTATTCGAATTTCTATTTTATAACTCGAGCTTTATTTAAAATTTTTTCGAATCGAATCAAAACGAGTCAAATATTTTTTACCTCAAATCGAATTATTCAAATTTTTCGAGTCGAATTTTGCTGCCTTATATCATTTTGATCTAGTATCTCTTTTGGGTGGAAGAATTACTCGAGTCCTTTCAAAGCATTATGCTTTCTTATCTATGTTTTCACTTTAGAGGGTCAGGATTTACAAGCTCCATCCAACGGTAGTGGCTCGTTTAATTTGGTTAGTGCTACATAATGGATTAAAATAAAAATAGATAAAATTAATTAATAAGTTGAATAAAGTATAGCTACAAAATAAATGTAGTTTATTTGTTTAATAGTTGAGTGAGTTTGTATTTATCTTAATTTTTTTAAAATTTACAGATTTAATTTTTATTTTTATAAATTAATTTTTAGATTTTTATGATTTATACTCGAACTAAAAACTTAATATTTTTTATATACTCACTCTGAAAAATAGATTTCTCACTGATTATAGAAAGGAGGAAGATAAAAGCTTCATCTTTCATCTTCCTTCTTCTATATTTCCTCACCATTGCCAAAAGTTAGACTAATAGAAAGAAGTTGTGATTAGCATGAAATTAGTAAGAAAATCTTCAGAAACACATTGAATCTAATTTCAATTTTAAAAGAGATATTTTATAACAAAATCTATTGTTAAACGAGAATCTAATTTCATAAAATTATAATCGAAAAAACATATTTCTATTGTGTTACTCAAAAATACTTTATACTATCTCATCATGTATGAAAATAATCTATTTTGAATCCGATAAGACAAACCCTTAAATCGTCAAACTTAAGATTATATTGATAAGTCCAGACCACTCATGATTTATCTTTAAAGTTCAAACATTGCATTGAACTCAATCCTTATCACAAATTCTCTTTTAACCTTCTGACATATAAAACTTAACTTATGAACGATCTTATGAAAATATTGAAACTCTTCAATAATAACAAGATCATCCACCCTGAGAATGGACAACAATCATTCACCGTTATACATCGACCCACAACCAAAATCACTAGAGATTATTAGGTAAACTCTGTTCACCACCTCATTCATGGTTCAAACAATTAAGACTATTTATTTTTAAATAACTACCTAATAACCGTTCACTTCACTTTAGAAAAATTAAAATAAACGATTATGATTAATTAAGACCATAAATAACGTGATAAATAAGGTTACCTGATAATTTTTCCAACACCACTATATCTTGACATACCACAACATAGCCACACCCCAAGGTGAACCACTCTTGGCGACATCGCCCGCATCCACTTTTCTCTACCAAGGAGTCTTCGCGCAAACAATTCGGTAGACCTCAGATTATGGGTGCATTCCGTTCGGGTTCGGTTTAATTCGATAAATTATTTTAGTAATTATTGGTTTTTGGTTCGGTTAATTGTGGTTTTCGGTTTTTCCATATTAACGTTAATTTATAAAAAAATGTATTTTATCTTGATAAAATAGCTTTATTTTATGACTTTTAAACATTAAATGATAAATATTTTAAGACATTTTTTATGAATACTTATTTAAACTTATTTTTTAAGTAAAAAATAAAAAATAAAAATGCACTTATAATATTTTTAAGTATAAAATGTATATTTTTACCTTATAAAAATAATTAAAAATTAATTAAAAAAATTAAATATCATTTAATTCGGTTAATCACGGTTCGTAAATTTATGAACCACAATACCTCGGTTCGATTCGATTTTACGATTAACCATGCCCAACCTTACCCCAGACCACAAGGTTGTTAGTGTATTAGATAATGAGTGCAGGTAGGATTGTTTGTACTGCACCATTACTCTTAGATCAGTTTGGAATTTGTTAAAAACAGATTAGGCAAAATTGTTAGTGATCTGTTAAGTTAGCATAACAGATCACTAACAATTTTGCCTAATCTGTTTTTAACAAATTCCAAACTGATCTAAGAGTAATGGTGCAGTACAAACAATCCTACCTGCACTCATTATCTAATACACTAACAAAGGTGATGGATACTAACACCAAGCCCGGCATATCTCCTATCATAATTCAAGCTTTTTACATAATCGGTAACTACTACAGGTGTGCCTTCGATTAATTCAGTCAATGATTAAACCGAATTAATCAAAATTCTTAAAATTTTAACTGTTAATCGAATCGATTTTCCGTTAACCAAATTAACTAAACAGAAATTATTTTGGTTAATTAACTAAATCGAATCGATTAATTTTTGTTCTTTACTTTTTTAACTGTTTTTTTTTTTTTTTTTTTTTAAATTTTGAATACATTTTTTAGTTTAATCTGAGATCAGTTTGTGCTCCGCTTCATTATTTCTTAATCGGTTGTGGTTGAATTAATTAGTGTTGCAGATTATTCAGATTTCTCTTGTTTTAGTACTATGTTTCAGTGTTGAATTGATATTGTTTTCGAATCCGAAGAAAAAAAGGTTAACTCTCCTCGTTATTATCTGCATTACTGCTTTGTAATTGTGGATTATAATCCTTTTAGTAGTATTGATTTATTCTGAGATCTATTGGAGCTCCGTTTCATTACTTCTTAATTGGTTGCGGTTGGCTTAGTTTCGTGTTGCAGATTATTCAGATTTCTCTTGTTTTAGTACTATGTCTCGGTGTTGAAATCCGTTTCATTATTTCTTAATTGGCAGTTGATTTAATTGAGTGTTGCATATTATTCTAATTACTCCTGTTTTAGTACTATGTTTCAGTGTTGAATTGATGTTGTTTTCAAATACAAAAGCCAAGTTTCTTCGTTATTGTTGATATTGCTTAGTGCTTTGTAACTGTGTATTGTATTTATTTTAGTAGTACTAATTTTAGTACTTATAATTGTTTAGGGATTTTATTGACTAATTTCATTTCTGTTGAGGATTGAGGTTAATTCATGCATATTTGGCTTGGTTGTGAAAGTTTGTAAATTTATAAGTTTGTTTCTCTTTTATGCTTTTCATGTCTTTCGTAGATGAGAAATCTGGTACAAGCTCAAAACCAGAAACTTCCAGTGGAGAGTCAAAGCCAGTACAGGGTGGAGCTTCACCTGCCACTATGCCTGAACCAGGGTTTGCCCCACCAAATCCATTTGATTTCTCAGCCATGAGTGGCATTCTTAATGTAAGATTCTCTCTTTTTATGTTAACTCTTATTTGCATTGTTATGAACCGTTTTGCTTAAATGATAATCATACTCATCTTTTCTTATGTCCTTGCTACTGCTGCAGTAGTATAACGTCATGAGGGTTATGGTTAATCTGATTGATCGACCATTACAGTAGTGTACTTAATGGCTGTGAACTTACAGAATATAACACCATCCGCTGATAATCTTGTAGATTAGATAAAGCATGTGAATTAGTCTGCAGTTGCACTTATACTTGGGTTGTTAAATTTTGGTGGATCTGGCCATGTGGGATTAAAACACAGCCAGAATGTGGTGTCAAGTAGCAGTGGCAAACAGACAAGTTTTGGTTGGGTCATTTAGGGTTTGAATCATTTCACATTCTGATTGTTATGGCTTCATGTAATTTTCAACTCGTGTGTCTTATAGTTTAGATGAATACCATATTTTTAAAATACATATGTTATTAATTTTTAGTTCTAATTTCAAAAGGAATTTGGGTTGTATCAAGTCATTTTAGATTGTATTACTTTGTGTTCGGATCTTTGACCTATTAGTCAATTCAGGTAAGGGTTGGTTGACTTGGTTCTAAATTTTGTTATTCTTGCAAGTGACTTGAGACTGATACTAATCTTATATTTATTCTCCTTTTGGTGGCTGTAATAATTTTGTCTCTATATCTAATTGCGTTCTAATTTTTTTTCTTATGGTTGTGGATTATTTCGATTAGGATCCAAGCATCAAGGAACTGGCTGAGCAGATAGCAAAAGATCCTTCATTTAACCAAATGGCAGAGCAGCTCACTAAAACATTTCAAGGGGCCACAGAAGAGAGTATTCCGCACTTTGATCCACAGCAGTATTATTCAACCATGCAGCAGGTTATGCAGAATCCTCAGTTTATGACCATGGCTGAACGCCTTGGTAATGCATTAATGCAGGTATATGTGGCTTAATTCCAGTTTAAGCAGATTTACGATTTTTTACTGGTTTTATGGATGGTAGATGAAATTGAGTTTTGTCTTTCTTCAGGACCCAGCTATGTCTAGTATGCTTGAGAATTTGACTAATCCACAACACAAAGACCAGATCGAGGAAAAGATGTCAAAAATCAAAGAAGATCCATCGATGAAACATATTCTAGAAGAAATAGAGACTGGCGGTCCCGCAGCAATGATGAGGTGATTGATCAAAATACTAGGCGATTAAGAGCATCATACTATCATAAGCTTGTTGGCATGAAATATTCTTCTTTGTAATGCATTTAGGATGTCTACATTCTACCATCTTTTTTTCTAAATTACTAATAAAGAAAAACATTCTGGTCTAGGTACTGGAATGATAAAGATGTTCTGCAGAAGTTAGGTGAAGCAATGAGTTTTGCTGGTTCGGGAGATACAGCTACCTCTGCTGGTAACTCTGCTGCAGATGAAGGAGATGAAGAAGGAAATGAGGATGAATCTATTGTACATCATTGTGCCAGTGTTGGTGATGTTGAGGTATGGCTTAATTAACACTTTGTACCTATCCTTTTCGTGTTCGACTGATAATCTATAAACTCTTACTGTATTTATGACTTAGGGTCTAAAAGCTGCACTAGATTCTGGTGCTGACAAGGATGAAGAAGATTCAGAGGGAAGGACAGCACTGCATTTTTCTTGTGGATATGGTGAGGTAAATTAATTTTCTAACTGAACCTCTCTCATCTCGTTCTCACATACACACTGCTGCATTACCCAATATATCATATCAAGATCACTGCAGTAATGTAATTACTGGGGTAATTATTATATTAAAAGTCGAAACACATTAATAAGGCTTTGCTAGTTATTATCAGATGTTATTGTTATCATGGAATCTGTTGGCTACTAAACTGTGCTTGCTTCTTGGTTTGGTGGTACTTATTTCCTTTGCCATCTAATCGACATATACACCCTAGCTTCACCCTATGTAATCGGGACAGTTTAGATTATTGTTAGTTATAAGTGTTAGATAGAATAATAATATTATTATTAGGATAAAGTTCTATTTAATAGGACTAAGTCGATTAGGACTAACTCTTATATTTTAGGAGTTATTAGTATGTTGAAACTTTTATCTCATTAAGAGATTACAGTCCTATTTGTTTAAGAGATTAGAGTCCTATTTTTAGTTATTATAAAACTCTTGCAACAAGAGTCTATATAAGAAACCATTCGGTTCGGTAATAAAATAAGTAACAGAGACTATTTCATTCTGTTTTCTACATGGTATCAGATTAGAGCGATCCTGATTTCTCTCAATTTGAATTCTTGTTTCTTCTTCTCGGATTAGTTTCTCCTCATGACTAATCCAGATCAATCCTCTTCTGAGATTAGTTTTCAAAACAATTCCTCACAATCAGAAAATATATTGTCTGATTCATCCCTTTCTCCGATAACAACCTACAAATTAAATGGGAATAACTATCACCCATGGTGCCAATCAGTACAATTATACATCACTAGAAGAAGGAAGATTGAGTACCTCTCTAATTTCATGGTCATTCCGACAAAAACAAATCCAAAGTATAACACCTAGCTGAGTGAAAACACCATGATCATATCATGGTTGATCAATTCAATGCTTTCTGAAGTTGACGAGAATTTCATGTTGTATCAAACAGCAGTAGAAATATGGGAAGCAGTAAGGGATATCTATTCGAATAATGATAATACTGCAGAACTCTTTCGGATAGAAAATCTCATCAAAGATCTTCGACAAGGAGATCTTTCAGTTGTGCAATACTATGGTCTTCTCAACAAGTATTGGCAGCAACTTGATTTATACGAGAACAATGAGTGGAAGTGTCAGAAGGATAGCCTTTTATATAGTCAACAGAAAAATCAAAGGTGAATTTTCCAGTTCTTATCTGGATTAAATGGAGAGTTTGATGGGGCTAAAGGAAGAATATTGGCAACTAAACCTCTTCCATTGGTACGAGAGGTTTTTTTAGAAATTCGAAGAGAAGACAGTAAAAAAATTGTAGTGATAGCACCACCAATTCAATCAGATGCTGCTCTTGTCACTAATTCTCATCCTAAGAACCAAACTAGGAGAAGTTGACTATGGTGTGAACCCTGTCGAAAGCCTGGCCATTGGAAAGATCAATGTTGGAAACTCCATGGCAAACCTACTGATTGGAAGCCTACTCGATCCAAAGCTCCAAATGAAGCTAATGTGGCTACCCAAGAATCATTGTCGAGTCCCTTTACTAAGGACAGATTGTCACATTGCAACAACTTCTGAACAATATGACACCTCAATCTTCCAACATTGCACATGTTGTTACTACATGTAACTCTTTTTCCAAATCCACTATTCAATGGATAGTGGACTCTGGAGCATCAGACCATATGACAGGGGATTTTACTATTTTAGAGAACTATGATGCTGTTAATCTTCCAGCAATTTGAATTGTTGATGGTACCCTTAAACCAGTCGAAGGAAGTGGTTCAGTTACCTTGAATAATAATTTAACTCTTCACAATGTTCTCTATGTTCCTAAGCTTACATGTAATTTGCTTTCTGTTAGCAAGTTAATTCATGAATCCAAGTATAATGTTCTTTTTGGCATTGGTGGTTGTACTTTTCAGGAACATGACTCGAAGAAGGCGATTGGCAATGCTAGGCTACTAAAGAGCTTATACATACTCGAAGGATGTATCTCTTCTCATCATACCTTCTCTACCTCTCTTAGGAAATAAGTTTTTCTCTCCACTCTTAGCACAAATGAGATTTTGTTATGGCACTATCGATTAGGACATCCAAATTTTTTTTATTTATCCAAGATGTTATCACCTTTTTCAATTATTCATAGTGACATATAGGGTCCTTCCTCTGTCAAAACTATATCTGAATATAGGTGGTTTATTTCCTTCATTGATGACCACTCTCGAACCACATGGGTCTATCTTATGAAAGACAAATCTGAAGTAGAAATCATCTTTAAGAACTTCTACCAAAAAATTTCAAACCAGTTTGACACAAAAATAAAACTACTTCGAAGTGACAATGAGAGTGAATACTTAAATTCTTCTCTTGTTTTTTTTTTCGGAAAAAGGGATAGTTCATCTTACTTCATGTGTCAATACACCCCAACAAAATAGAGTGACAGAGAGAAAAAACTGACATATTCTAGAGGTTACAAGGTCTCTACTTTTCTCGGCCTGTGCACCTAAGTACCTTTGGGGGGAGACAATTCTAACAGCTACCTATCTCAGAAATAGGATGCCAAGCAAAATTTTGGGTTCAAAATTCCTAGTAAGGTTCTTCTTGACCACTTCCCTCACTTTAAACCTTTACATTCAAACATTCCTCCTAAAGTTTTTGGGTGTACTGCCTTTGTACATATACATCAACATCATCGCAGCAAATTAGATTCTAAAGTTGTCAAATGTGTTTTCATAGGGTACTCTCCTAGTTAAAAAGGCTATAAATGTTATTCTTCATTCACAAGGAAAACTTATGTTTCTTTTGATGTAACCTTTTTTAAAAATACACCATATTTTTTCAGGTCAGAAATTCAGGGGGAGAATTCTAAGGAATTTCAGCATGTTCATATACCTGAGCAACCTATTTTCCCTCTTCCTACTACTATTTTTCATCTGTCAATTATTTCAGCTCCTACTGAAAATAATGTGACTAAGAGGATATAATCACTGAATTATCCTTTCCTTTATCCCAGCTTCCTAGTCCTTCGATCAAAAATACACCATTTCAAATCCATGTCTATTCGAGAAGGAAAAAGACCACTGCAGACAAGCCTAGCATTAGCCAAAGATTAGACTCGATTCCTGCTACTGAAACTGAAATTATTGGTGCTGAAACAGATCATATTCCTGTCACTGAAACAGAAGATAGAAGTGCTGAAACAGATCATGTTCTTGCTACTGAAACAGAAGATAGAAGTACTGAAATCGAGAACAATAATGTTAAAAATGAAACTAATAGAGATACTACAGCTGAACTCGATGATTTTCTTATTACCATTAGAAAAAGAGTAAGAAAATGCACTGCACATCCAATAAATATATATGTAGCATATGAAAAATTGTAATATGATTTTAGCGTATTTACGGCTAGCATTGATAGTAAGAAGGTACCAAAAAAAATGTGGCAGAAACACTCCAAATTCCAGAATAGAGGAAAGCACTGAAAAAAGAAATAAAAGCTTTACAGAAGAATAACACATGGAATCTGATTGAGTTATCACATGGAAAAAAAGTTGTTGGGTGTATGTGGATTTTCACAATCAAATACAAATCAGATGAGAGCATAGAAAGGTATAAGGCAAGGCTGGTTGCTAAAGGTTTTTCACAAACCTATGGTATTGATTATCAAAAAACATTTACACATGTTGCAACGTTGAACACTATTAGGATTTTATTATCAGTAGCAGTCAATATGGATTGGAAGTTGCATCAGTTAGATATTAAAAATGCCTTTTTAAATGGGAATCTGGAAGAAGATGTTTACATAGAGGTACCATCGGGACTAGAAGGAAAATTCACAAAAAATACTGTCTGCAAACTCGAGAAATCCCTATATGGTTTAAAGCAATCACCTAAAGCATGGTTCGATAGATTTGCTAAAGCAATGATACAAGGAGGATTCAAGAAAAGTTAAACCGATCATACTTTATTCAAGAAAGGTGACCCGAATGGTAAGATGACTCTGTTAATAATATATGTAGATGATATTATTATCACTGGAAACAATGAAAAAGAGATAGAAGAATTAAAAGGGAACTTGGCAAAAGAATTTAAAACTAAGGACCTAGGGAACATGAGGTATTTTCTTGGTATGGAAGTTGCCCGATCCAAAGAAGGACTTATCAATCAAAGAAAATATGTGCTAGACCTTTTTATAGAAACATGAATGTTAGGCTGCAAACCAATCGAGACTCCTATGGATCCAAACTTGAAGTTCAGCAAGGAAAAGAATAGAAATCCAAAAGACAAAGAAACCTATAAAAAGTTAGTAGGTAAACTAATTTATCTCTCTCTCACACGATCAGATACTGCGTACTCTGTTAGTGTAGTCAGTCAATATATGAGTGATCCTAAGGAAGAACACATGAAAACAATAAATAGAATACTTAGATTTTTTAAGTTTACACCTGGTGCTGGACTTATATTCAGGAAAAATCAAGATAGGTCAGTGAAGATCTATACTGATGCAAGTTGGGCAGGAGAATTGACTGATAGAAGATCAATGAGTGGCTACTGTTCCTAGGGGAAATCTTGTCGCATGGAGAAGCAAGAAACAAGCTGTGGTTTTTTGAAACAGTGTTGAGTTAGAATACAGAGCTATAGCCCTTGGAATATGTAAAGGGATATGGATTAAAAAATTACTTACAGAACTAAAACTGGAAAGTGAAGGCGACAAAAGTTTTGAGATTTTTAGTGATAGTCAATCGACCATGAGTATAGCAAAGAACCCAGTGCAACATGATAGAACGAAGCACATTGAGATAGATTGACACTTCATTCACGAGAAGGTCAATAGTGGAGTGGCAAACCTACAATATGTGTCTACTAAGAAGTAACTGGTAGATATTTTCACCAGAGCCCTTCCAAGAGTTAGCTTCGATAAGCTTTCATTCAAACTGGGTATATACAACATATATACTCCAGTTTGAGGGGGAGTGTTAGTTATAAGTGTTAGAATAATATTATTATTAGAATAAAGTTCTATTTAATAGGACTAAGTCGATTAGGACTAACTCCTATATTTTAGGAGTTATTAGTATGTTGAAACTCTTATCTCATTAAGAGATTAGAGTCTTATTTGTTTAAGAGATTAGAGTCATATTTTTAGTTATTGTAAAACTCTTGCAACAAGAGTCTATATAAGAAGCCATTCGGCTCAGTAATAAAATAAGTAACAGAGATTATATCATTCTGTTTTCTACAATTATGTTTCCTTAGTTATCTAAATTTCCATGCCAAGGAATGGGTTTAATATCATGTCCATTGTCTGGGTGGGTAAAGTTAACTTAAGGAGCACGGTAGGTTAAAACTGTTGCTTTTAAAACTTTCATGTCAAATAATCGCAAAAATGATAAAAATCAAATTTATAAATCAAAAGATAAAAATACGGTTAAAAAGTAAATTTTTTATTTAAAATTAACAAATTTGAATAACTGGTTTTATGCATGGGGTTTAAATACATCTCTTGTAGGGCCAGACATCTGAAAAAAAAACTAAAAAAATGAGTTATAAAGCCAATGTGTCTCTAAAGTGCAGTCAAACATCACAATATCACTCAATTCATAATCACAGATAAAATATATATCTTTTCGTAGTAAATAAACACAGAGTATGATATATGCAATGTCATAAAGAATGAATCCCATACTTCAAACGCCAAATATAATGGCGGCTAAACCAATCGATCGCTGTAGAGGTAGTTCTTCAGAACCCCTCATCCCTTATTTTACCAAAACGCAATGTGGAAAAACTACATCCCTCCGTACAATCTCACCCATGCACATACTATGCAATTAATGTCATGGTTCTCAAAAGTCTCATCATAGATATTCGTATAGTATACGAAGCACACATTTCAGATAATTTGATCACGGTATCATAGGATAACTTAAGATCACATTATCACATAGTATGTTCAATATTAAAGTGTCACAGTAAACTGATAATCATAGAACACACACAAAAAAAAATGTAGCACTAGTAAGAGAACCTTAACCAAAGCGACTCAAATTACTAAATAACATGGTTTTGAACTTGAACAGAAATAAAAAATGAAAACATAGACTTCAGAAAATCTTGATGAAAGAAAATAATGTATGTATTCTCTTAGACCATAATATGTATTTATAGAGAAAAATAATTGATTTTAATTAGAATTAAAATTCTGTTAGATAAATATTATAAATATAAAAAATAAGGTTGTATAATTTCAATGAGATTTCTTTTCTTTATCTGAGACTTTATATAATATATATAATATTAAATAAAGATTTTTGATAAAACAATAATTAGAATAAAATAATATTTTTAATAAAAGATTGATTGTAGATAAATTTTTAATAATAAAAAATAATTACTCAGTAAAAATAGAATTCAATTTAAAAGCAAATTAGTTATCCAAAAGTTATCAAATCATTTTAACTTTTACTCTTTAAATTCATATTTAAAACTTTCAAAACTTTATAATCTTATCTCAATTTTTTTTCCTTAAATTTAGAAAATCAATTTAAAACCTCAAAAACATAGGGTTTTAGAAATTGAAAATCTAAACATTAGGGTTTTTAATTAGGTATAATTTTTGGGTATTATAACTCTCCCACCCGTAAAAGAAATTTCGAGAACGAAAATTTTCAGACTTAGTAGTAGATTTTCAAAAACACGAATGTTCAGAGAAAAAAATTAAAAGAACACTTAGGTTCAGGTAACAATTGACAACAAAGAGTTTTTAGACAGTCTTTGATTTTAAATTCATAAGAATAGGTATAATCATGATCTTTTGCTCGATAACTAAAGTTTAGGTCCTTGACCAGAACTTGGGTTAAGACTTATAAAGATTACTCAAAAAACATGACTCAAGGATTCACATGGTTCAAAAGGATACCTTTTAAGGTTGAAAGGAAAAGAAATTCTATATTTCGAATAGTAATTACTAATTAACGGTACACGATCTTTCTCGATCTGAATCTATATGAAACATACACAAATCAAAAACTCATGCAAGATGATATAATAATCTATCTGCTGAAGATGATAACATAAAGTAGTGTGTAAATAAATAAAAAGTAAGAGTTGATATTGGAGTTTCGGATTTAAAACACATAAATAAATATTTTTTCAAAACTTTTCATATCCAAAAATATTTAATGCATACATGTTTTTCAAAAATTTCGTAAAACACTTGTAATGGGTCCCACAGTGAGTGTTGAACTCGGTTTTGAAAAAAAAATGAGGTCTTATCTGTATAAACGGAACGGTGGTACTGTACATCCTATCAGACATTTTTTTTTTAGGAAGAATGACCTTGTGACATGATGACATAATGCACATCTGATTCTATTTCAGGTTAAATGCGCTCAAATCCTTCTTGAAGCTGGAGCAGCAGTGGATGCTTTGGACAATAACAAGAATACCGCACTCCATTATGCAGCTGGCTACGGACGGAAAGAATGCGTGGCCCTGCTACTGAAGAACGGTGCTGCTGTGTAAGTAAATCGAATTGACAATAGCCGACCTCAGCCGAGTATCAACTTTCTTTTCCCCTGTAGTTCAATTTTTCTTCTTACTGCAGAACTCTCCAAAACATGGACGGCAAAACTCCGATCGACGTGGCCAAGCTGAACAATCAGCAGGAGGTAGTAAAGCTGCTAGAAAAGGATGCCTTCCTGTGAGCTGAGAAGAGACACTGGTAAGGCTATGGCATATGTTTTTTTGGGTCTAGCAATGTTACGGTCATTTTACTGTGCTGTAAAATAATTGGATTTTCTCTTCATTTTTTTATAAGGGTGAGGTTTAAGATTCATAATTAGACTAGGTTTGCTATTAGATTCAAATTAACTCTTTTAATTTCTTCATTTCTATCTGATAAATTCATTTGAAATTATATTACATCTTCAAAGCCTCGGAAGAAATTATATTATGGTTCATTCGCGTCACGTCATCTATAGGATCAACCAATTAAATATTTATTAATATTTTTATTTTTATCAAGTGAATTTTTATCAATATTTACCGTAAAAAACTGTTTTTATTAAGTGAATATTCAATTGATAAAAGAAATGAGATAAAAAAAAATTAATAGAACAAATATATTTATTGGTTGTTCATGAATGACGTGGTGGAAATGAATATTATATAATTTTTTCAAAACCTGATATTAAATTTTTTAGTCAAGAATATAAGAACTCGTGACTGTTCCAAAATTTTTAGGGCGATCTAATAATGAAAAAATGGTTTTGGTAATAAAGTTAAAAGAAAAATATTTAATTATGTTTTTTTGCGCTTATACTATTATTAAATTTAAACTTTAGTCCCTTTAGTCTGAAGATTAATCATAAATATATTATTATCTTTGTTAATTTTAATTGAAGTTTAATCGATAATTTCATTAAAGAATTGAAGTTTAGTCCCTTTAGTCCGAAGAATATTACATAATTTAATTTAGCAAAGTCAATGTATAATCATTAGGTTCCAATTATTACATCGATTCTTTGATCAGAATTTGTCAAAATCTGAGATTTTAACAAGTAAAATTTAATTTGATTTGATGCATTTATAAATAGTTTATTATTTTTTATAATAAATTAACTTAATGTATATATGTATTATTATTTTAGAGTAAGAATTTAAATTGTGTTCGGACTTTTTTATCATGAAGTTTTATCGCAAATTTATGGGTAACGTTGGGTTTAGTAGTTAGGTGTGTGTATTTTGGATTATCCGATCTGATCCGATCCAAAATTTTTGGATATCAGAAATTTTAGATCAGTATTTTAATGATCCGTATCCGATCTAAAAAATTAGATATCCGATTTTTCGGATATCTGAAATTTTGAATCTGATTTTTAGATATCCGATTTTATGATTTAACTTAAGTATTTTTTTAATTTAACAATCTCATTCATGAAAATTTTGATTTTCAAATATAATAATCAAATAAATTATTGAATATAACAATATTTTTATTCATGAAAATTTTATTTTTTATATATATAATAAGTTAAAATATCGAATATAACAATATTTATATGTATAAAAAATTTAAATTTTTTGGATATCGGATAATTGGATATCCGATCCGAAACGAATTATCCAAAAAATAAAATTCAGATTGGATATCCAAAATTTTAGATCAGATTAACAGATAGTCGGATCGGATCAACCGGATCTATATTTTTTGTACACCCTTAGGTTTAGTTTGGATTAGACTTATATACGAGACCAAACTTTCATATTTTTTTGAATTTGACCGACCTAAAATATAGGTCTCAATCTAGTTTTTTTTTTCTCAGTCCCCCAATTTATTGTCCCTATTAAAAAATATTTTAAGATTAGGAGTTAAAATTTAAGATTAAAATCTAAGGTTAAATTTAAAAAATTATAGATGAATTATATTTTTAAGATTTAAGATTTAAAATTTAATATTAAAACTTAAAATAATATTGAAAAGAGAAGATAAAAAAAAATCAGGACTTTTGTCTCTCAATCTCACATTTTGCAAGTATCACTTAAATTCCGTAGTTTGAACCTTTAATTAGATATATCGTTTAATCTTTGGATATATAGATTCAAATTTCAAACTATTATTTTATTTTTAAAAACCCTACCGGATTAAACCTTGCCGCATTTTTTATAATCGACGGTGATATTAATTTTAATGTTAATTATTAATCGTCATTAAATTATTTTTATTTAATATAAAGTATGTTCAATTTTTAATGTATTCAAAGGATTACGACTCTGCATCTATGTACATGTACTGTATCAAATACGAGTAAAAATATATAAATAATGAAAATGAAAGGGTTTGAGTAACATGATTCTAAGCATTGATTTAATAGATAAGGTGTACAAAATGTTTACTACAAACAATACTCCAAAATCAACAAAGAAAAACAACTTATATTATTCGAATTCAAAATAAACATCGAATATCGTAGATATTATTACATCAACATAAGATCATATCGTATTTAAATATTTTATTTAATACGAGTATTAGATACGAGTATTAGATCGACAATCATTCTAGCTTATTTTGAGGCTTGTGTGATTATAGTACTGATGGAACTAGTCTGCTCTTTTACAGTCTCTACCAGGGAATCCTACAAATCAAAGATCAAGGGTTGAAAAAAATGGATTTTATGAAGAACCAACAATTATTATTTTATTTTATATTTTTACAATTAAATCATAAGTTGGTCTACCTGTGCAGCTACAGCACGTACGATGGTTCTCTTGCCTGGTTCTTGTAGTTCACCAGAAATCAAGATTTCATCCAAGATATAGTAGGCCTTCCAATGTCAAACATCACAAATGAGTTAAAAGAAAAAGATTATTGATTTTTAATATTCGAGTATAAGAATCGGATATCGGTATATGTTTGTGTAACACGCCAAAATACTATGTCATTTTATTCTTCTACTGTAACTTACGTTTAATGAAACGGTGAGTATTAAAGTATGTAAGTAGAGTCAGAACAATCTCGTTCTTTTTAGTGTTAGGTTTTAAAGGCTGAAAGTGCAACTAAGAGGGTATGAAATGAATTGAATGAAAAATCTGATCGTTTCCTTTCTTCTTCCTTTTCCCTAATATTTTGTCTCTGTTCTTCCCTTATTTCTTCTTCTTGAATCTCTGTTTCTTCTCTTCTTCTTAATCTACCTCAATTTCTTATTTCTTTAAGTTTTGTTCTGTTACAAAAGCATCAAAGCCGCGTTGATCTTATAATGGCTGAAGGAACTCTCCATACTTCCACTCCAACAGTTTTAGAATGGCAGCAAGAAATTTTGAGTCTACAATCATTGATCGATCGTTTCGAGCGTAGTTTGGAGGAAAAGTGCAATGCATTCCAAGCCCAATTTCTAGAGGATGCAAAATTGTTGTTCGAGAGGGCTTTCGGAAAATCAATTGATTTTCCTGTGACTATCGAACCAAAGGTTCAAATCTCAACCACGGAAATTTCAGACATAACGAAATTCAATGACTGTGTGTTGGAATCATCGCTGGTTCAAGAGTTGATCGATGTTGTTGAACCAATACAAATCTTAAATTCATCTATTGATGCTGCAAAGGTAATTTCAGTTTCGAAAATTTTAACACCATCGTTGATCCTCCCAAATGTGATGGAAACGTTAAGTGGATTGGATGCACCAATTCAGATATCTTCAAAATCCATTACTGGGTTGAACCAAATTGTAGGCTTGAGTACAAAATTTCCTGTGCTAGAGTTGACACCATTGTATGCGTTAAAAACATGGAGGACTGAGGGTGTATGCGACACCAAGATGTTTGATAAAAAGTCTCTGAGAGAAGTGGTTCTGTGCACCACAAAAAATGCAAGCAACATTGATTGACAAGGAGCAAACTGGTGTACTTGTGAGAACTGATATGAAAAAGCTTATAGTGTTCTTTGATGACTACTCTTTGAGTATAATTGCAGTAGATGGGTGGCGTATTCAGGATATAAATAGTTTATATAAAGCTATGAAAAAAGCGATTTCTAGCAGCAAGGGATTGTATTCTTGATCTTCACATACTCCTCCAACTATAGATGATGCATCAACAACACAAGAAAAATCTGGAGATTGGGAGATAAATAGAAGACTTCTGGAGATGAAAGAAAATATTGCGTGTGAGTCTTGTGACAATGTGGTCAAGCTGAAACATTTTGGTGTTGTTCGATTCCTGAACCAAAGAGGAGTTATGACCGCTGAGATTGGGACGTATAGATGGATTGCATCTGAGTTACAAGCCGGCTTGGGAGTAAGACAAGAGCTGCATCTTGAACTACTTGAGGAAGCTCATCCGAAACTCTTAGATTTGATGAAAGAGGGCAGTGAGTATAATTCTTCTAAGGCATTGATGCCTTCTTTTGATCCGGGAGGAGAAAACCAAATTACAGGAAATTATTTCAAGTTGAATTCCCTCAAGCAAATTGTTCATATCCTTAATGGGACAACAAAAATATCTCTTCAACCAGCTCCAGAGACTTATGATCTTTTTGATGACATTATTCTCCTTTCCGATGGGATAATATATGAACAAGTGCTGAGTTTTTTCGATTTTATAAGGTTCAGGTGTCCTGACAGAAAATGTGTTGCAAACTTCTTGCAAGAAGTTACATCAAAGGAATATCAAATGCAGTATTGGACACATAAAGACCAATCTTACAGGTTTGTCACGATAGATGAATTTACAGAGGCATTCCAATTGTTTCATGTTGAAATGACAGTCTCGGATGAACTTTAAACTCCATTTGAAATTAACAAAGAATCATCTTGCTGCTTTGACAACCAACAAATATGGAGTTGAAAAGTGAAAGTTGCCGAAAGCTTGCATATCAAGGGGGTTTTGGAATGGGGTGATGATTATTACAACAGAGAAATATAGACTAAGAAAATAATTCATGCTATAGAGCTAAACACTGACCAACTGAGTTTGCAGAGAAGTGAGAAATTGAAGCAACTTTATGAGTCCTTCTCAACTACTCAAAGTAATCCTCAGGTTAAAAGACTTCTTGAAGGAGGTGTGATTGAGTTTGGTGTAACTGATTTGGTATTGGAAGACTTCAGCTTTGTTCAGTGGATAAAAACTTTGTTTCTGAACATTCCACAGCCAATTGTCTTTGATAAATCAATTCTTATAAGAGAAAGGAAATCAATTTCATCTATCTTGGTTTATACTTCATCCCTTATCAAGGCTAAGAAAGCATGGGACATGTTTGGTCCAATCACCGAAAAAAAGAAGAAGATCAAGTTCAAATCCTTGAGGACAAGGATCTTTTTGAAATAAGGGGTATTGTAACACACCAAAATACTATATCGTTCTATTCTTCTACTGTAACTCACGTTTAATGAAACGATGAGTATTAAAGTATATAAGTAGAGTCAGAACGATGTCGTTCTTTTTAGTGTTAGGTTTTAAATGCTGAAAGTGCAACTAAGAGGGTATGAAATGAATTGAATGAAAAATCTGGTCTTTCCCTTTCTTCTTCCTTTTCCCTAATATTTTCTCTATTCTTCCCTCATTTCTTCTTCTCGAATCTCTGTTTCTTCTATTCTTCTTAATCTACCTCAATTTCTTGTTTCTTTAAGTTTTGTACTGTTACAAATGTAACGGCTACAATTTGAGAATTATAGCTGTCGAGACGAAGAGTTTGCAAGAGTGGTTTGTTAGTTAATTTTTTTTATTTAAACGGTGCGTTTTAGTGATGGGCCATGTTTATACATAATACGTGGTTGTTTTGAAGAGTAGGGTTAGATTATATGCTGCAGTCGTAAAGAGAATTGTTTATCGATGAAATGAATTGAACTATCTTCTTCTTCTCTTTTCTGCTATTCTTTCCCAACCTCTCTGATTTCTTTTCTTTCTATCTCAAAAATTCTTCTTATCTGTTTTGGTATGTTACAGTTTGATTTGAATATCTATATATTTAGATGATATTTTTAAATACCAATATCTATGTATCTCATGTTCATGATCAGAATGCGCTTATAACCCGACCAAATGTGTCGAGTTGCATTCTGAGAGCGTAGATCAGAATTATTTTAAGTACTTATATTTCCTCGAGGTTTTGTAATGTCCAGATCAAGCATGTTTTTTGAAACTTTAAAAAGTCTAAGAACGAACCTAAAGTTTGCTTCTAATAACGATTATTATAAATATCCCGATAGACACGAATATATATATGATCCTTCAAGCCATCCTATCGAATTTCGTCTCGAGTTTAATCATCAAATCCATCAACAAGTAAAGCATAACATACCTTATGAAAGTTGTAGATCAAATCCAGTTCACAGACCTGTAGGCATCTAAGTCACATTCTGAGATTTAAAAACTCCCAGAAAAAGGGTGAAGTTTAATGAAGCTAAACTTACACTGCCAAAGTATCTGTCAAGAACCTCAACATAGTGATGGATAATCTCAAGAATCTCCAATTCATTGCCATCAGGATCAATGCACATGCAGAAGTAAAGACTTGCATATCTGCACGATGGGACAATACCCGGATTACGGTATAAATCGACTATCTCTTTATTGTGTTTTTATTGGGCGCAAATCGTCTACCTTTTTTTATGTCTTTATTCGTACTTCCGTTTCAAATTAGAGAGTTTAGGGCATATGGTTTAGGATTTTAGGTTAGGGTTTAGAGAATTAGGGGTAGGGTGTATTTTTTAGGGGTAGAGTTTAGAGTTTAGGATATAGAAAATAAGGGTTAAGGTTTAAAATTCAATTTTTAAAAATTTTTAACATGATAAAGAGGTAAAGAATTTTTACTCTTCTTTATTGGTGTCCCACTTTAAAATAGTAGATTTAGGGTTTATAGTTCAAGACTACGAATTTGGTTAGGGTTTAGGGATAGAGTTTATTTTTAGGGTAGGGTTTAGGATGTGAAAAATTAGGGTTAAGGTTTAAAACTTAAATTTTAAATCTTTTTAGTAGAAAACATATAAAAGGATAGGTTAGAGACAAATGTTTTCGAGTGAAGTTCCTTTGTCTATTTATTATGCCTTCAACCATGCCTTCTGTTAAAAATTTCTAAAAAATTAAATTTTAAACCCTAATTCTTATTTTCTATATCATAAACTCTGAACCTTACGCCCTAAAAAATACACCCTACCCTTAACCCTTAACCTTGAATCCTAAACCCTACACTCTAAACCATCTAATTTGAAGCGGAGGCGTGAATAGAAGCACGAGAAAAAGGTACACGATTTACACCCAATGATTTCTACTTCTCGGATTATGTTCAGGAAATAGTAAAAAAACATGAAACTCTCACTTTGATATGTAATGTGTGTGTTTTTACCTTTTGTAAACAACTTTTAATCCTCTCCATTCCACAAAATTACAGAGCTTGGGTCCTCTGGTGAGAATCACACCACTTAGCTCCCTGATAACCTGTCTCAAAATGCCTCACAATGCATTAGTACCAAAAGTATCAGGAAAATGAAGCAATGCTTCTGATTTTCTCGTATATTACTTCGAGTATTTAGACGATATTTAGAGATTTGTGTTCGTGTTAAGATTCGTTCATGGGAAAGATACTATCACTTTCTTTAATTGCGCCATGCCTATAAATCGTTATGTTGGATGCCCTAATCAAGTGGGTATCAAAAGATGACAATTACGACTTATAAGCATGGCGCAACCAAGAAAATGGGAGTATAGTGTCGATTAAATATCCGACATTCATGATGAGTCGGAGTAATATAGATTTTATAGTTGAATTTAACATAAATGAGGAATCAAATTTTCTAGTCATACCTTGGTTCTTTCCTTCTGAGAATAAGTAGAATACCATTTTGTTAGCCTAACTTTCCCTTGTCGACTGATTAGAAGTACAAAGTGAATCTGAATACATAAAAAGCTAATACATCATAGGGAGAAGCTCATGCAAGCATGCATATATACATACAGGGACAAAGCTACTAAGGGATAGGGAGGAGCAATCACTCCCACCCTCGAAGATTTTTTTATTTTTGTCTCTCTATTTAAATTCTTTTAAAAATTATTTTTTATGAATTTGCCCCCTACTTCTAAATATTTATATTTTGCCCCCCTCAACCTCAAATTCTGGCTCCGTCCCTGTATACATACATATATGAAAGCATTTTTAAAATGTTAAACATATTGAATACATATCTATATACGACATTTACGTCCAAATTTGAATGTCACTGAAGAATAAAAAACGAATCGAATCGAATTGATCCCTTCAATATGCTCAAGAAGTTGGCATAAGAACATAAAACTTGAATGTTTTAATTATGATCAGAAAACATAATATTTTTGTAATGTTGAAATATGGAAATAGGGAAATCTAATAAAGCTTGAATTCAATCAAACGAATAACATTCGAAATATTTTTAAAAAATATGATATTATAACATTTAATACAACATTTATTTTATCAGCAATCGTGATAAACACAATAAAATCAAAAATATCCCTCAAATTTAATTACCATAATTGATGTTGTTTGGAGGGGAAGTCGAAAAAAAAAACAGGATTGATCTCTCAAGAAAGCAACCGGTTTCTCCTATTTCGAGTTTTGTTGTTGAGATTGTTTTTGAAAATTTAATTCAATGGCTCGAAATTTTGATATTCAAAAGTGAAATAAAATAGTGCTTTTCCAAAGTTATCGGATCACATGCCATCTACATTTGTTTTAAACGACTCTTATAATAATTTTTACGATATTAAATTAATCTGATTAACAAATTAAATATCAATAACTATATATTTTTTAATTATCTTTCTTGGTAAATATACAAAACAATCATAAAGACGAAAATATGTATACCCAAAAGATTATGAGATAAAACCAACGTTAATATAAAAGTATATCAATCAGACATGAACAACAACAAGGTATGTGTAAATTGAATTCAAGTTTGTTAGCTAGTTAAGCATATTTAATGTGTGATCTCAGTGATAAAAGCAAATGCGAAGTTATAAAATAATTGACAAAAGTCGGATCTCAACGACCTATTTTTACGTTCTATTTTTCTATTTTAACAAACTATTTTTTAATTAAGTCCCTAAAAAATTAAATTATAAATTTATTTACTTACTTTAATAATATGAAATAAGTCTTGTCTTAGTGATAAAATATATAAGTGAAAGTGGATTTATTTTACTTGAAGATAATGAGTCAAATCCTATGATTGCTCTCTTCTAAAAAGAATCCATTGGCTCCCCACTAGAGTTCGAAAGAGTTTGTTTTATATGCTTAAAATAGTTGACTGATAAATAAAAAATTGAGAGTAAAAATTCTTAGTCTTTTTATCATGCCTTCAATTATGCCTCACGTTAAAAATTTTAAAAAAAATAAATTTTAAACCCTAACTCTTATTTTCTGTATCCTAAACCTTAAATCATATACTCTAAAAATACACCATACCCTTAATTCCTTAAACCCTAATCACAACTCCTAACCTTAAACCCAACCCTAAACTCTCTAATTTGAAGCAGAGACACGAATGAAGGTATGAGAAAGAGGTAGACGATTTACACCTGAGAAATTGATACTTAAAATAGAAAAATTATGAATTGAATAAAGAAGTGAAAGCCTCTTATCTTTCATTGATGGGATAAATAGAGTAAAAATGTTTATATACAATAATTTTATTAATTTTAAAAGTGTATAAGAAATATAAATATATTTAACTTTCAGTAAGAATCTCTAATCAAATCTCTACCAAAATCTCTTCAATTTCATTCTTTGTCCAAGCTTAAAAAACCCCAAATCATCTATTTTTTCCATATACACATGGAAAATGAATAAGATTTGAAATAGTAGCTTAAGGAAAGCTTATCTTACAAAATACAACCTTTAAAATTAAGGGGGAACTTTCTTCAAGCTTTGAACCCAAAATTCATTGATAGAAAAATTCACTTTTTTTTTTGTTACAAAAGTATATTTTTCTTGAAGCTCTTAAAAAATAATTAGCATACTTAAATCTTGGTTTAAATAATTGATGCATAGAAATGAATTTTTTAATTTCTTGGAATCAAGTTCAAAAAATGGAGGTGTGAGAAAAGAAAGATGAAGGAGAAATAGTGATGTAGGATGGTCTCCTTAACCCAACATGAAGACAAGAAAAAAGATGCTTCAACGTTTTGATTGTGAAATGGTGAAGAAGATGTTTGTTGGGTGATTTAAAGTGGGAAACAAACAAAAAAAAAATAACATAATGATTTTAAAATAATTTGAATTTCTGATCAAATTCTATATCTACTATCTTAGTTTCTCTACTAATGACATTTCAAATTCACTAGAATTTCTTTTCCTTTTATAGGCTTAGTAGACAACCTTTACAACCCAAGTTTTGAAAATCCTCTCTAACAAAGAAAAATAAAAACAAAAAAAAAATATTCTCTTAAGCAAATTATTTTTGCTATAAGCATTCATCCAAATCTTAATACACTTGAGCTTACATATATATATATATATATACATATATATATATAAGCTCACACGTGTTTGTTTATACAAGAAATAAAATTTAAGCACTAAGACATTTTTTTATCGTAATAGATATTGGCAAATTGAGCATTAATTGTTTTTGTTGCTTTAAGGGCTTTTTTTTATACTTACAATTGAGTTTTTAACTGTTAAAGATCATTGAGATTGGATTAAAACCGTTAGGGATAAATTTTTATGTTGAATTCTTTCTTCTAGTTTTGTTAGTATCGATACGCGCGTGTGCATATCGGTACACTATCACTTATAGAAAGAGTTGTTGCAAGCGCATTAGGCTTTGGGTATCGATACGCTTTGATCCATATCAATATAGTCATCAGTATGACGTATTGATACACTTGTATGAAACTAGCTGTTAATGGTTTAAAGAAAAAGGTATCAACATGCCTATATGCGTATCGGTACACCCCTCTTCGTATTAGCACACCTATATGCTTACAAGTACAACCCACTCCGTATCAATACGTTTGAGCTTATACAGGTACAAATTTTTATTTTTAAAAAATTATTGTAGCTAAAACTCTTATTGATATCTATATGAGGTTTATTGTATCAATACGCTTGTGTATAAAACTTCAGTTTGACTACTTAAAAACGTTGTGAACACTTTCAAAAATTGTTTAAAAACATCTCAAACTTATTTTTAAATTGTTTGAAATTAAAACCATTTTAAAATCTTTTTAAATTAGTCTAAAAATTATTTTTTAATAATTATATCAAAACAAATATCTCAATACACTATTTACCAAACAGAGCCATAATTTATAATGTCCCTCCTACATTCAAATAATCCCTCATTAAATAACATTATGTTTCATCAATATAAACAATTCTAACCGAACCTTGATTCGACCTTATCCATGAACATAGATACATGATATACTGTGACATTAACCTAATAGTCCCTCTGTCTCATAAATCTTGTTCATTATTGATTCTTTTTTTTTTGGTAAAACTATTTTTTTTAACTTTAACTCTTGATTATTTAAATTTTAATATTGATAAAAATATTATATATTAAAAATCTCTAATCTGGTAGATTTTAAATATATAATCTATAAAAATTAATTATTTAAAATATTTAATATAATTATAGTTAAAGTTTAAAATTTTGATTTTTAAAAAGTCAATAAGAGACATTATTTATGAGACGGAGGGAGTAACGCATCTACATCTTTTTACCGAATTAATTTAAAAATAATCACTTAAACCTGAATTTAACTTTATTCTTTTAAGCATGAGCTGTTTAGCCCAAATGGTTAAAGGAACGATTGTTGTTCCTAGAGGTCACGAGTTCAAGCACCAACGACTCCAGCGGGCTCATCGAGCCATTAAAATCAAACTATTGTTGTTCATTTGGATTGTTTAGTTTCAGATAACTTTCACAATCAAAAGTAAACAACACAACTCCATGACCTCAACAGTAGCTTTTAATTTTGTTTTGTAGTTCAACCGTTCAATTATCCCTCCTCCTGTATCTTCTCTCAGTTTTGGTCTCTTTTTAAAACTCCAAACCCAGGGTACAGGACGAAACCCAGGGTTCAACTCGCTGCTGAGTCCTCAGGCTTCCTCCTTCCAACGAAGACACCAAGTGAGTTTTCTTTTTCTCCGTTTTGTTTCGGGTTCATAATGCCGTAAGCTCTCTGGGTTTATGTTTTGGACATCTGTTTTTGTTCTTTCATGGTTCTTTTTTACAGGTTTCAGGAGAAAAAGAAACCCTTTTTTTGTTTAAAAGTTTTTGTTTTTATTCCATGGCTCTTTTCCCGTTTTGTTTGTTTTATGTTGTAATATAAGTGAGAACAAAATGGAGTGATCTCTGTGTGTGTGTGTGTCATTGGCCTTTTGTTTAAAGATAGTGTTTTGATTTATGTTTTTTTTTTTCCTGTTTTCTCCATTTTTGGTGTTTAGGAAACTGAGAAGGTGACTGGTAGTGTTGGTGAGGCTCAAATGGATGATTTCAAGCCAGTTGTGGAAGAAGCTGAAGCTGTTGTTGTTGCTAAGGCTGAAGTTGAGGTTCAAGCTCTTATGGAGGCTGAGGCTGGAGCTGGTGATGGGAAAGGCCAAGTTCAACTTGAAGAACCTATAAAAGTTGAAAAAGATGATGGGAAATTGCAGGTTGGACCGGTTGGTGACAATCCAGATTCAGTGGAACAACAAGAGTCCCTTGAAGACACTGTCAAAACTCTCAATGTCGATGATACCGGTGCTCAAGATGAGGAAAAATTAAAACCCGAGGAGAGTGTTGATGTTGAATGTAAGGATGTTAAGGACAAATCTTTGGTTGAAACTGATACCAAGATGGATGATGCTGGACATGATGCCCAAGATGATGACCATGGCATTGGCAATGGGGAACCATTGAAGAATTTGTCTACAGAAAGGGAGATTAATACCCCATTGTCTTTGTCAGTCCCTAATTTATGCTTTGACAACTCGGGGTCAGACACAGAGGAGGAGCAAGCAGCTTTTGTTAAGGAGGTTGAAGCTTTATACAAGGAGAAGAACCTTGAATTCAAGCACCCTAAGTTTTACAAAGAGGATCTGAATTTGCTAAAGTAAGCCTTTCGAGTTCTCGTGTTTCGTTGAAAAACGAACCCATTGTGATAACCTTTCTTTACTATTTTCCCTTCCACTACAGGTTATGGAGAGCTGTCAATAAATTGGGAGGATATGAACAGGTTTTCCCTAAGTTTTGAAAACCATCTCTGCCAAAATCTTCTACAATTTCATAACACGCTTGTATAAATGATGGCCGGTTTAATTTGAAGTGCGAAACTAGAATGAAATATTATATGAACTTTTAATTTTTGGGTATTACGTGGCTTTCCTGATTATGATTTCTAAGTATATGCAGCGTTTGCATATAAAACTTGTTCTTGTCCTTTACACTGAATTGTAGTTATCCGGGTTTGACACAACCGGTAATATGCCATTAGATTAATTAAGAATAAGATGGAGTTATGGTCTTGCCTTTTTAACCATGCTGTGGACTTTGTAGGTGACCTCATGCAAATTGTGGAGGCAAGTGGGTGAATCATTTAATCCCCCGAAGTAAGGATAACTCTCTTGTTGATGTCTGCGTTCTAGCATACCAAGTGAATTTTAGGGTTCAAAAATTAAATCTGCTAGCTCTTTTTTCATAGTTATGTATAATTTTGTTAATGAGGCACCTTTGTTATTTGTTTTTGGTGTAGAACCTGCACTACTGTGTCGTGGACATTCCGTATCTTTTATGAGAAGGTTTCACTCTAACTGATAATTTCCTTTTTTAGATTGAAAGAACACGTACCATGTGATTTAAGGCCGTAACTCCGAGATTTTCCTCCGTCACTCCAACTTTTGTTTTCTTTATTTGTTTATTTAACACGTGTTCTCCTGTAATTTGGTTCCATAAATTTATTAGGCACTGCTCGAGTATGAAAGGCATAAAATACATGGTGGCTTGATCCCTCACTCGGATGCTCCCTTTGTTGAGCCTAACACAGTTGAAACACAGGTAAATATGCTTGCTGATCAGCTTCAACATCAGTGTTGTTTGTTGCAGCCATGGTTTATGTTTATCCAGTTATCTTTCATGTAACTTTTATGAGTTCCTGCGGTGAACAAGCGATATTTTGGATATTAAATATAAAAAGTTGCCTTGTTTTGAAATGATAATAACTTTACTAAGATAATTTACATTCGTAATAAATATATTGTCATCAAAGTAACCATTGGTGCCTAAGTTGGTAAGAGAAAGGAATCATGGAGGGAGATCTTCCCTGAAAGGTATGCTTTAATGTCTTCGTAACATGTTATATTTATGGGAATCGAAGATTTGGTTGTTGGTGTTTGAAATTATGGTGTTAAATCCAGGGTGTCCTTAACCCTAATTGTATTCTTAGTAATATGATCGGAATTTGTCTTGATAAATATCATCATAATCCTATATATATTTATCCAGTGATTTCTATTACACTTTCGTAGGCCGGTAATAATCAAGCTCCTGGGTCAGGTAGGGCAAAGAGAGATGCTGCTGCTCGTGCCATGCGAAGCTGGCATTCTCAGCGTGTTCTCGATAACGGTGAGGTCTGTCATCCAATCATCAAGGTTTGTGGAGACCTTCTAATCTATGTGTTTACTGCATTGTTCAATCTCTTCGCTTTTTCCCTTTTCGTGTGCCCTGATTCTGCCCTTTTCATGCAATGTCTTCGATTTTTCCAGGACAAGACATCTAGTCCGACACTCAAAAGTGACAGACAACTTAAAAATTTTGGTATTCCTAATATGCTTGGCCTAGCACATTCAGCAACTACAATGCCCAAAATGGTCTTTATTGATGAGATTTGGTCATTGTCTCAGGTTTATTAAAGCGTAGGAAGTCATCCACCATGGAGCCTGGTGCCCGAGCTTCTAATCTTAAAGAAACTAAATCACAGTTAAGATTGCCAGTTACTTATTCTTATTTCCTCCCATTTTTATCATGTATACGAAACAGTATCTCGACTTTTCAAGGTGCCGAAACTAGGTATTCTTTTGGCAGGTTGGATACAATGGTTGTCGATATTGGAGCCCCAGCTGATTGGGTGAAGGTTAACGTGCAAAAAACTGTAAGTCTTTCGTGTGTTATTCTCAGGATAATGTGATACATCCTAAGGTACATCACTAATCTGCCATTATTATATGTCGCTTCCCCTCACAGGTTGACTGTTATGAGGTATATGCTTTGGTTCCCGGGCTTCTTCGTGAGGAGGTTCGTATATCTTTAGACAATTCTCTGTTTCATGTCAAGTATTTTGCCTTCTAAATTGCACGACTTTAGGAGGTAAAGCTTAGAAGAGACTTTTTGTTCTAGACGAAGGGTCGGTTACTTTACAATAATGGAACTTTACTAGGATATCTGTTTCGATGCTCAAGTGATTCTGTGGTCATCGACCCGAGGGAACGAGGCTGAACAAAAAATGGGGAAAAACTTAAGGCCGTTGAAATAAGCTGATATATCATTAGTATAGCCAAGTTTGCACACAAAGAAGATATTTTGGTTATATCCGGTTAAGTAGATTAATCTCGAGATTTCTATCCTTTTCGATAAGATTTGTAATTTAATATGGAAGAGGATCCAAATAAGAATTCCATTAATTGCTGAATCCATTTTCTTGTTTTTGCTTTTTGTTGATGGATTGCCATATGTGCTTTAAGTGAATCAGGTGCACGTTCAGTCCGATCCAGTAGGACGCTTGGTTATATCCGGTCAACCGAATCAACTCGATAATCCTTGGGGTGTCACACCCTTCAAAAAGGTTAGTCCAAGTTTATGAAATGTCAATGTAGTATAGCCATCTATCATCGGTTTTAATATCATGGCAGGACGATTAGTCGAGTGTCAACTCTCCCGACATCCATTTTTCATGTGCAATACTGGTATGCAACTTTGTGTCCAGGTTGTCAGCCTTCCATCAAGAATTGATGCACATCAGACGTCGGCCGTGGTTACCCTGCACGGTCAGTTGTTCGTACGAGTCCCGTACGAGACGCCCGATGTATAAGAAGAATTGATTGTAGGGTTTCTGTTTTGTACCTTCACATTTAGAGATTTGTTTAGTTTGTTGGTTAGTTTATGTGAATATGATTACAAAAGATTGGATTGTGTTTTCATGGCTTCAACAGTTTGAAAACTTAAACAATGGCAAGGGAACTGCTATCCATCACTCATGACTTTCCTCCAAATGTTAGATGTGCGTGCTAGGGATGGGCATGGAACCCAAACTTGATGGGTTTGACCTGACCGGTCCGATTAAATCGGATTTTTTGATAAAAAATTCGGGTTCAGGTCGGGTTAGGTTTTTTCAAGGGTGATCTTGGGTCGGGTTCAGGTTTAGGATGGAAAAAATTCGACCCGACCTAACTCTGGACTAATAGTGTAATTTTTCCATATATATTTTAAGGATATTTGTAATAATGATCGTCATTATATATTTTTTATACAATTAGGTCATTAAAATTATTATTTTTATAATTAGGTCACTAAAGTTTTATTTTTTTGCAATTATATCCTTAATTTTTTTATAATTAAGTTCCTAAAATTTAAATTTTTAATGATTCAGTTTGGATCTTAAAGCTTAAAAATCAGGTAGGATCAGGTTGAATTTTTTTACCTTAAACTTGGGTTGGGTCGGGTGGTGGGTGGAGAGTATGATTCTTCAGGTCGGGTGTGGGTGGGCCGAAAATCCGACCCGTGCCCATCTCTAGTGCGTGCATGCATATGCGACAAATTGGGGTGTATATGGTCCGATTTTGGTTTTGGTTTCGGTTTAATTTGATAAGTTATTTTAATAATTATTAATTTTTGGTTTGGTTAACTTTTATTTTCGATTCTTTCATATTAACGTTAGGTCAAATTTTATAGTTTATTTGATAAAATAATTATATTTTATAATTTTTAAATATTAAAAGGAAAAGTTTTAAATGTTTTTATATAAATATTTACTAAAAACTTATTTATAATTATAAGTAAAAATAATAAAAAAATATATCTATAGTATTTTGAGTATAAAATACTTATTTTATCTTATAAAATAGTTATAAATTAAATAAAATTTTAAATTTAGTTTAATTCGATTAACTATGGTTTATAAATTTATGAATTATAAATCGTTTAGATACCTCAGTTTGAATCAATTATCAATTTTATAGTTAATTATATTTAACTCTAATAATAATATTAGAAAATTTAATCACCCAATACGATGGTGTAACAACATTTATAGGATGTTGGTCAGTAATAAGTAGATAACTTAATAATGTAATGATATATGTGTTCGAATAACTTTATTTATGAGGTGAGTTATTAAAGAATTAAAAAATAAATAAAAAATATAAAAGGGTATTTAAAAATTTATGATTAAATTTGTCCTTTAAATTATGAAAAGTTTGATTATATATAAGATTTATATTCAAATAATTGTACATAAAATATTTTTATATTTTATATCAAATATAGTTTAATATTTTTATGACCAATTTAAGTTTTTTCATCAATAACTTAATTTTTTTCTCATACAATCAGAATATACATATGATCTATTTTTATAATTTTTAATTTTTTTATATAAATTTCAAAGTTTTAATCACTTTTAATCAAAAACTCAAATCATATATCACTCACTGATCAACATCCCCCGCACAATTTAGGGGTGAGCAAAACTTAACTCGAAAAAATCGAATAATTCGACTTGAAGCAAAAATATCTGACTCGTTTTGATTCGACTCGAAATTTTATAGACTTGACTCAACTCGAAAAAAATTCAAATAAGGTTTGAGTTGTAAAATGAAAATTCGAATAACTTGAATAACTCGAAATTTTTAGTAATTAAAAAAATTATTTTTAAGTTTGAGATGAATCTCTCAATTTTTTATGATATATATACATTGATATATAAAAATATAAAGAAATATTACTATATATGAAAAATATATATACATATCTTATATGATTAGAGAAAGTCGTTTAAATTAGAATCAAGTCGTACTATAACATGATAAATAATTACAATTAAATATTTATAAGAACTCAAAACCTCGACTCGACTCGAATTTCTTAAACTCAACTCGAACCAAAAAATTTTAAATAAAGTTTGAGTTGTAAAATATGACTCGTCAACTCGAATAACTCAAATATTTTACTCGACTCGATCAAATACTCATCCCTACTACACGTAACTGGTTCGCAATTCAGAGCCAAAGTGTTAGGTACCAGGGGTGTTTAAATCTGGGTACCGGATATTTAGGTACCCAAAGTACAGGGTACTTTAAAAGTCGGTCCATGTCCCGACCTGGATTTTCCGAGTACCCGATATTTTGGATACCTGAAAATTCAGGTAACAAGTACTTAGTTTTATATTTTTTTTTATAAATTTTAAATTTAATCTTAAAAAACATACATAAATTTGAAAGTTCGAATTACATGATACAATATTCAAACATAAAATTTTAATAACTTAGTTACATAATTTAAACATAAAGCTTAAGACCCAAATTACATAATCTAATTTGAAACAAAACATAAGATTTAAGGGATTTTTTAAATATTTTTAATTAATTTAATTTATTTTAATATATAAATAATAATAAAAAGAAAAAACGTAAATTTTATAAAACAAAGCTTATTATTTAATATTTTTAATTTATTTAAAATTTTAATTAGTTTAATTTATTTTAATAAAATAATACATATCTAAACGCGTAAAGTTTGAATTTTGTTAACTTATAAAATTAAATTTATTATTTTATCGTAAATTTTAATTTTTTTTTTTTACAATGGATGCCTAATTCTTTTTTGAAAATAAAATTTGAGAGATTTAAATTTAAAAATAAGGTTGTGTAATTTAAGAATATATTAAATATAAGAGTATTTTATTTAAATAATAATTATATTAAAAAATAAAAATAACAAAATATATAAGAATCGGGTACCCGAAAGTAATCGGGTACTCACAATTTTTAATGTTATGACCCGGGTCCAACCCGAAAAATGACGGGTCAAGTATCCACTTCAAATAAAAAAAATTGAGTAAATACTCGATTATTTAGATTTGAGTCATCGGTCATCGAGTCAGGTATTTTTGAACACTTCTATTAGGTAACTCATTGTTCTATACTCTCCACCTTTAGTTGTTAGTCAAAACTCAATTGATCTATTTTTTTTTTATTATTGGATATTTATCGATTGTATAATCAAAAATTAGTTTATCGATTTTAAAAGACAGGATAATGTAATTTGTTGAGATAAATATTTTAATATAACAAATTAAAAATATTTTAAAATTTAACTAAAATATTACAAAAATTACTCAATGTCCAAATAATTTAAAAAATATGTTTACAATATTTTTAAGGAGTTTTTAACTTAAGTAAATATTTTCAAAGGGTTTCAAAATTTTAAAAACTAAATTAGAAGAATATCTAAATAATAGAGATTAAAAGTACAATTATATTATTTTAATTATTATATTACCGCGATGTTAGATTCTAACAATTATATTAAATTCAATTAATATTATAATATTTAATTATTTAAAAAAAATATTATGACAAATTACAAATTTATCTATAATATAATGATAAAAAAATTATCCTAAAAAATTTAATATCAAAAATTTAAATGAGACGAAGAAGTAATATTTTCTTTAATTTTTGTTAAAATAAAATAAGAAAATTAATTAATAAAATATATTTTTTAATTTGTACAGGCAAGTGATACATATACGTAGTCTAAGAAATGTATACAAAAATGAAATACAAAACTGTCGAGGGAGTGAGAGAGGCCTTTTCCGGTTTTCGATGCTCAGGGGAATTCAAAACCACCGTTGGCGGTGTTACTGGCCGTTCCGATGGAATTGATGCCACCGGGATTGAGTGCCATCCACAGCAACGAGATAATAATCGAGATGAGACCGGCCCACACGAAGACGATGGTCGGCGTCTTCCGTCGCCGACCCATCAACCCTTTAGCGAAAGGATACAAATGGCACAACACCCAGGACGCGAAGAATGCACCTCCGATGAACATGTTCCACTGCCCGCTGCCGAACAGCGTCCTTGAGAAGGCGATGACCAGTGCCACGATGTTAACCAAAGCGATGACGATCGGCGGGATCATCAACGATGTCCATTTTACTAAGTACAGATCGGCGTATATGTCTTCCTCATCATCGGCGGCTGATTTCGATGTTAATGTGAAAGAAATTTCGATGCCGGCGATCACTTTCAGAAGACCTTGAATGCATGCGGCGAAGTGAGAACTGGTACCGGAGATGAGCCAGAACTGTTCGTTTCTCCACCATTCTTCTAATCCGATCTCCGCCCATTGTACCTCCAGGAGGGCTAATCCGATGAGGCAGAACGTGATGATCATTAGGTAAACCAAGAACCAGATGTTAAGCTCTTGGACGATGAACTGGCCGGAGATGAGTGACATTGCCGGGAGGAAGCAATAGACAATGAGGAAAAAGGAAGTGAAAGGGTATATTCCGACGTTTAAATAAGCTAATCGTTGAAGGAATTTGAGCTTAAAGGTGGCGAGCAAGGCGTTGTTTCTGGAGAAGAAGATCTCAACTGAGCCTGTTGCCCATCGGAGCACTTGGTGGAGACGATCAGTAAGGTTGATCGGCGCTGAACCACGGAAGGCGTCACGCTTGGTGATGCAGTAAACCGACCGCCAGCCACGGTTGTGCATACGAAAGCCCGTCACCACGTCTTCCGTCACTGAACCGTAAATCCACCCTACTCGGTCACCCCATTCTGTCTTGTCCTCGTACCTGGTCGGAGAAAAAAACATAGGAAACATGATTTCATCATTTCACTTAGGTGTCATATTAGAACTAATTTGAGTTTAAGTTAAAAGATTGCATCCGCGTTTTCGATTACGTTATGTTTATCGCGGTTGCGCACCTAAGAGACTTTATTGCGGACATACCAGCAAGAAATGACCGAAACAGATTCGCCAACAGTGACTGCATCGAGTGGTTCACGAGGGACCCTGAGAGCACCAGGAGGCCTCCCGAATTTGATGGCCGGATGATCGGCAAGGGGTCGGCCTTGGAACTCGGCAATCGGTATCGATTCCGCCAGCAATGTCGAATTCCCGAATCGCTTCGGCAACAAATTCACATCCAAGTTAGGATCGAAATCACTAGTCGCCAATGGTTGTGTTTCATTCTCTTTAGCCACTGTCATTTTATCAGGGTTTGGAGGATCGAATGCATACAGAGCAAATCGCCTGAACATACAACCAGTTCCGACATACACCGGGCCTTGCACACCGTCAAGTGCACGCATGTTGCCGTCGAAAAACACGGTGTTGTGATTAGCATAACGATCCGATGGATCGATCCCTTCGAATCTCTGAGGGAACTGAATGTAGCATATGTCTTCGCCGCCTCGATCCATCATGAAGCACATCCCTTCTCGAATAGCTCTGCAGTTGTTTATATAATGATCGCAATCGAGATTGAGGATAAACGGACCGTTCGACAAGATCGCCGATGATCGCACCAATGCATTCATGGCACCGGCTTTCTTGTTATGATCGTACCCCGGACCTTCTCTCGTGACATGTAAACAAACATAGGCAATCGTATGTCTACATCAACAAAACTAACGAGCTTATCTTCGCTCTTTCCCCCGGTGAGTGGATCATGGCTCGGTGGCTTCAACATCACTTGCATAATTCCGGCATGGTCTCCTTTCGAGTGTTCCTTGGATGGATTGTTCCAAGTTCCCGGCCAATGGCTGCCATCAGCCATCCATGTTGCCTTTTGTACCTTTAGTTTCTCCATTGGGTCCGCCCCTGTTTCCCTAAGGTGTTTCAACAACTTCATTTCTTCCCTTGCATTGAACGCCTCGGATCGCCTTCGGATTGCGTCGGGGAGCCCGTTGATCCTCACTTTGAACTCTTCGTACTCCCTCTTTACCCTTCTTCGATCCTTCACGAAGTCAGGCCGGCTCTTGCCTTTAGTCGGATCACCTTTTAAGTTGAAGTAGGCATCGGGATTCCTCGGCTCGATGTCGTGTTTTCGACAAAACGGAACCCATAAATCGGCGAAACTACAGGCTTCCGCCATCGCTTCAAAGGTTAGAAGGGCACCACCATCATCAGAGACGTAACATGCTACCTTTTCCACAGGATAATCAACTGCTAAAATAGAAAGGATAGTGTTGGCAGTGGTAAGCGGCGGTTCCTTCTCCGGATCCGCAGTTGATACGAAAAAGTCGATTCCCGGGAGATCGGAACGGCCTGTCGGATTCGAAGGTGATGGTAAATCGAACTTTTCTCGTAGTACTTCGAAATCCGTCGAACGGTTAATCGGACACAGTTTAGGAATCTGATCAAGGATCCATGAGAAGGCAAACCATACTTCACATATAATCGACATTAACCACAACCATATAGCATTATTATTTGGATTAACAATTCTCCAATGTAGGAAGAATCCCAGCACCACCAATCGGACGAATATCAATAACCTACATAAAAAACATACTAATTTATATTCCGAATCAAGTTGAGTCGAAAATAAAAAATAAAAATCGAGTAAATTTACATTATACCTGTAAGGGCTAATGATGCTATTTTTTATGGGAATCACCCGACTCAAGGGCTTCCAAGGCTTGTCATTGGTCTCCAAGTCCCCTTGGAGTCTTTCATCACCACCGTCACCATAATCGTCACGAAATGCATTGCCGTATCCATATGTACCACCCGTCTCGAACAACCATCGATTGTGATCAAAGTCTCCTCCCATTTTCATCATAGACATGTTATTACCATCTCTTTTCCCACCCGAAGCCGGTAATTTCAACGTCCCGTTAGAATATTCCGGCTCGTCCTCATAGTCCATGACCTTGTATGGTTCCTTGCAACCGGGGCACACGCCTTTGTCCTTTTGAGCATCCATGTAACAATCTCTGCATATTTTGAACCTATAGAAAACAATGTCATTTATTACCAATCAACAATGTGGGTTCCAATGGTTTGGTTTGGTCTGGTTTTGTTATAATGTGTGTGTTTGTACCTGCATGGGCATGGCATAATGTCATTTCCACGCTCATCCTTCATGACTTTGCCATCGCAAGCATTCATAGCACACGACGCACCCTTCGCGCCCGCCATCTGCGGATGAGTAACCTCGGAATCGATCACCTTATCCATCAAATGTGCCCGTGTAACACTGTTGAAACCGCCGGTGAACAACGAATTCGAGACGTATTGTTCCTCGGCCTTGGAGGCAATCGAGTTATCCATTGGCTGATTATCGGGCGTCGGTGGGATATGCACGGTGTAATTCATGTAATCCCCCGACAACTCCCCCGACATATCCATATCTTCCCTCGACAAACTAACATACCGTCCACTCGACGTCCGGCGGGCAAATTTCACCTGTTGTCCGGTGCCGCCGACGTCATCGTTGGAACCGTCCTTATTCATTTTTTGGGACAATGGTGTAGCCATTGTTGATTAAAATTAAAACATAAAAGAAAGTAAAACAAAAATACCTTTCCCTTGTCAAGTTATTACAGGTAAATATCTCCTCACCATGGCAATAAACTATTTTTCCAAGCTTTTGAGAAAGTATTTAGCCTGGAAAATATTATGTGCTGAGTTTAGAGATGACTGACAGGGAAAGGTAGAATGGTGTTGAATTGTTTCTAATTGGTAAACTTGTTCCATTTGTATTAAGAAACACATCGAATGTTGGGACCAAACCGGACGAAAGATTTGGTGGTGGGAGACCAAGTCCGAGGTTTCACTACTTTTGTGGAGATCTTGCAGGATTTTGGTTATTCTTATGGTCCACGTAAAAACATGGTTCCTGATTTAATTCCTTCATGTTGGTTAGTTGGTTTCTTGCTTTTAGTATGTAATGTTGTAAGTTGGTATATATATATGAAGAAAATGAAAAAAAATATGTATATAAATTAAGAATTATGTTATTGTACAAAATACAAAGTAATTTACACACAGATCATAACCATTTCATTACTTTTCGATAACCATCGGAATTCGACCCATTAACCATCGTTACGGAACGATCCTTCCAACCTAATTTTTTCATTTTACAAATATTATCAAGTGTTCACTAAGAAGCAGTGTTGGAAGCATCCTTACTTGACCTATTGTACTTCATATGGCTCTTGACTAGTTGCCCAGATGCCAGCGCGGACATGAGGGATAGTTCCCCGGCAAGCACTGCACCGGCTACGATGGTTGCAAGAAGTCTAGAGTTTGCACCGGGTGACTCTCGGTTCGCACCCTTGACCCCGAGAAGGTTCAAACATGCTGATTGAGAAGCAAGCTGAGTTCCACCACCAACAGTGCCAACCTAAAAGATGAATCAGAAGTTACATCAGTACCCAAGTTCACTTGGCTAGATAATTTGATAATCAGACTGTAACATTGCAAATTACCTCGATGGAAGGCATCGTGACAGAGATGTGAAGGTCATTGCCATCATTGACAGATTCCATCATCGTGATGCAATGCGAACTCTCGACGTTTTGAGCTGGATCTTGACCGGTAGCGATGTAGATTGCAGTGACGATGTTACTAGCATGTGCATTGAATCCACCCAATGCTCCGGCCATAGCAGATCCAGTAAGGTTCTTAAGCATGTTAAGCTCCACAAGGGATTCAACACTAGTCTTCAAGACTTTCCTCACCACGTCACCCTTAATGATGGCCTCGCAGACAACCGATTTCCCTCGTCCTTCAATCCAATTCACTGCAGCAGGCTTTTTGTCCGAACAGAAATTTCCTACATCCATCAGAAATTCATGCAATTCAATGATCTAGCTCAAAGATGAGAAGGAAGAATCGAATTGTAGATATAATTATAAGTTCATGGAAATGGAACTCACCAGAGATACCAATGACATCCATGTCAGGGAAATCAGTTTGAAGGAAATCCAAAACGTTTTGGACTCCCTTTGAAACCATGTTCATCCCCATAGCATCGCCGGTACTGCAAGTAAATCTCAAATAAAGATTCTTCCCTGCAATTGCACATTTTATACCTTGAAGCCTAGCAAATCTACTTGATCTGCAACCACAAAAAAGCCAAACCTTTCAACAAACCAGCACCATATTAGATTAATCAACTCGGAACTCGAAATATCGAATCAAACCTGTTGAAAACAGCAGCCAAGGTCTCAAAATTTAAAGGATCCTCCAAATACAACTTCAAATCAGCTGCCCTCTTTGCGGTGCCGAACCTTACGACAGGAGCTCTAGTCATTCCATCTTTTAATAGAACACTTGAAGCTCCACCGGACAAATTAATAGCCTTACATCCCCTGTTAGTACTAGCTACCAAGCACCCTTCCGTGGTTGCCATAGGAACTGCATACTCGATTCCATTAAGCAACAACGGCCCAGCAATTCCGACGGGAATCTGCACGTATCCGATCGGCATCTCACAACACTGTCCTAAAATCGACTCGTAATCGAATCCATCCAAAGGCAATCCCGATAATGACTTCCCCGTTACTCTCCCCAATGCCTCACGCCTTATCGCAGCCGCTCTCTTGCAATCACCTAACTTCGATTCTAAAGAATACGATGGGGTTGTCCCAGCCACGACGGATTTAACAATCTCTTCGTCTTCCTCGGTTGTAACTCTCACATGCTTTTCATCGAACACTTTATGGTAAGATATAAACGGTGCTGATGGAACTGAGCAATCAAGAGCTTGGCCGCAAGGGACCTTACGGGCATCTTCTTCACGAAGCAAAACTTCGTTCTCCTCTTCATCATCCTCGGAATTCCAAACGTCATTCGAGGGTCGTAGAACCAAAGACTTAACGAAATCAATCCCGAAGAACCCCAAAAGATAAATAAACGAGGCGATGAAAGCGAAAATCGCGACGATCTCAGAGGATGTGACGAGGTGAAGAGGCGTGGAGGTACGGATCTTTTCACGCCAACGTGAAAGGAGAAAATAAACCACCGAGAAAAACAGCGTTAAGAACACCGCATTCGGTAATGCTTCAGAAAAGGCTTTGGTGGAAGAATCCTCCTCAAAGAAAATCTTTTTCGTTTTTGCCTTCGGAGATTGATTGGGATTAGACGAAAATTGCTGGGTGTCTTCCATTTTGGGGGGATGTGGTGGTTGTGGAAGCCGGCGACGGAAGGGGGCAAAATGGAAGAAGCTGAAATGAAACGGAGAGTCGGAGACGATTCCTTTGGTTTCTAAAACGGTTTTTTCTCCGGTGAGATATTTTGGATGAAGAAGCGGAAGTTGAGGGAAGTAGGTATTTATAGAGTAGTTGGGAGGACACGTGTCGAATATTAAGGGGAAGTACAGTAAGAGCGCGTGAGAGTGACATGGCATTTTTTTACTCGACAAACTTAATAATGTAAGAAAAAATTTGTTCAATTATTAAAATAAAGACGGCACTAATTTTTTAGGTGATAAATAGGGAGGGTCTTAAAAATATTAGATTCAATTTGATTTTTTATTAATCTACTCTAATTTAAAAATTTAGATATTCGATCTAATTTTATTTTCAGACCGAATATCGGATAAAATTTTAAATTTTTCAGATCAAATATAACTCATAGTATTTTAAGTTTTAGATCATCTAAAAATTTAAAATTTTATGAATATTATTTTTTATTTTTAATAATTTGATGTTTGTTATATTCGAAAATAAAATAAAATTTTTATAGATGTGAATCTTGTTATATTTAGTTATTTGTTGTTTGTTATCTTCGAAGTTTTAATTTTTTTATAAATGACCTTCAAATTCAAAAATATATATTTTACGTAATCAGAAATCCGAATATCTTGTTTAATTATCTGATACCCAAAAATCCAGATATTCGAAAAAAATTATATTAGATGTAATTTAATATATTAGTGATATAAATATCTGAAAATCTAAAAAAATCAGATAAAATCTAATCTGATATCTTATAATAAACATACCTAATAAATACAATATGATGATAAGTACAACTACAATTCCAATTAAAAGTTATTAATTTGGTCAAATTTTCTTAATCAAATCGAATTAATCGATAGTCAAAGTAAATAAACGGTCAATATTAATAAATTGAAAGGTTAAATCTAATATATTAATATAATTTAAAGGTTTAAGGTTCAAAGAAGTTCTTAAACTTTTAAAAAAAATCAATTAAGCGTTTATACTTTTATATATCCAATTAAATCCTTGAACAAAGAAATTGAATCAATTAAACCCTTGAATTAAAAAATTGAATCAATTAAGCCCTTTGACTAATATTGATCATTAAATTTAAACAATTTTTTATCCATTGTTATAATGCATCGTATGAAAATATTTTCGCTTAATATTTTTTAGAATTTTTATTTTATTTAAAAATTCTTTAAATATTATAAAAAATCTGTAAAAATATACTTTTTGATTTTTTTTTATAAATGCAATATGATAGAACTGTTTTGTATCATGTGACGATAATATTTGAAGAAAAAATTGTCAAGATTTAATAGTCAAAATTGGTCAAAAGGCTTAATCGATTTAGTTTCTTGGTTCAAGGGCTTAATTGATTATTTTCTTAGTTCAAAAGCTTAATTGAGTGCAATAATTAATATGGATTTAATTATTTTTTTTTAAATTTAAGGACTTCTTTAACCCTTAAGCCTGTTTATTCATAATTATTATAGAGTAAAAAATAAAAGATAAATAAAATGAAAATATTTTGAGAAAATATGAGAATCGCAGGTTAAAATTGTCAATTGCATCAAAAATAAATACTATATTAGAAAAAAAATTTAAATTTAAATGTCAAATTTTATATTAAATTTAATTTTAATTCCTTGTGTGAAACTTTTATTTTTCACGAAAAATGTATATCGTTATACATTATAAAGCATATATAGACAAATAAAATAAACTAATTGAAATGATTAATTTTTAAAATATATATTTTATTAAGTAAGATTATTTATTGATAAATATTTCGTTAAAAAATATTTTTTAAATCTAATAGAGAAAAAATAGTGTAACAAATCAATGGTTAAAGCATCTTCCAACATCCAGCAACTCCAAAAGATTTTTTTTAATTTTGTTTTTTTATTTAAAATTTTAAAAAATATTTATTTATAAATTTATCTTCACTTTTAAATATTTATATTTTATCACTTAATATCAAATCCTAACTTCGTCTATATCTCTTATAATCATTATATTTGTATGAAAATGATATATTTATAATATATATATATATATATTTATAAAAATCTATTAAAACTGGGTTAAATTTCCATAAATTTAAAAAAAGTTATTTTGTTTATTATAATTAATTAATCACATGATGTGGTTAAGCTCTATCATATAGGAAATAAATCTAAAGGTTTTTTTATATACTCTTAATTTTTCGGGTATTTTTCTTGATTAATACAGATTAATTTACGTTGTATATTTAATTTTAATAGATCTTTTTTATATAAGACTTTAAATTCAAGACTTAAGTGAATAATTGATACCAACATACTTATCATTTGAACTAACCCATTAACATGTATTTAAAGTTTTTCAAACAATTATGCTTTTATCGATTATAATTAATCGATCAATAAATTATCATATATATATGTATGATTTCAAATTATATATATAGAATTTTGTAGAAAACTCTAGGAGTGTACATTTGGTTAATTGGGCTGACCAAATTAACCAAAATTGAATTAATCAAAAATTTTAAAAAATTTTAACCGTTAATCCAACCAAATTACCTTTAACCGAATTAACCGAACCAAAATAATTTTGATTAAGTAGCTGAATCAACCAAATTAACCAAAAATTATTATAAATTTTGATAAATTACATAATAGGTCACTGAATTATACTAAAATAATTTTTAGTCACTAAATTTTTATTTTATGCTAATTTAATAAAAATTTAGTGTCCATTTTATAATATAAAAAATTAATAAATATTTTATAATTTTTTAAAAGTTAAATGATTAAAAATAAATATATTTAATATTTAATATATAATAATTTCGGTTAATTCAGTTAATTAATCGTTAACTGAATTTTTAAAAAAATATATCATTAACCGAATTTAATAAAATATAACCGAACGAATTAATCAAAACAATTTCAATTCGATCGATTAATTCTATTGAAACCGAACAATACTCACCCCTAGAAACTCTGGTAAAAATGGGCAAAATTTCCATGTAAGTAATGCAATTCAAAACAATATGTTTTTGTCGATTATAACTAATTAATCTATTAATCACATATATGATTAAGCTTATCATGTGGGCAACAGATTTGAAAATTTGAAAATAATTTGCTCATAACCCACTAGGGTTAATACAAGTGGTAAATAACTTAATTTTATTTAAGTAGGTCCAAGTAAAATCATATCATGAGTCTGATTTATTATATCAGTCATAATGGTCCCATCCCATCATAATCACCCACTTGACCATTATTTTCCAAGTTATTTTTTCGATCAATGAATTTTTACTTATTTTTTTCAGATCATTTAAAAAATTATTTTCTAGACATGGATGATTTGTGATAAAATGGGTGGTTTTTATTAGGTAATTGTCAACACGATTTTAACGTATGTATAATAATATATTAAATAAATAAATGTTAATAAATAATAATAACATAATAATATAATATATTTAAAAAAAAGAAGAAAATCGAAAAACTGAAAAATCGGGATTTAAATCGTGAAACAGGGAGAGGCCGGATTTTTGGGGATATTGAGATTGAGTTTGTTTCAGTTGGGTAGATAGAATTTTAGTTGGATTAGGACTTGATTCAAATCCTTTTTAAGGATTGAATCGACACCTGGGATAAGGGGGAGAGCATTCGATTGGAGCAAAGATCTGAAGCAATCGGCAAGAGATTTCTGGAGTTTGAGAGGACGATTGAATCGGCTTGGAAGCTTAAGCAATTCGAGGTAAGCCTTTTTGCGTGATTCCCTTGCTTCAATTTTCGTTTTGGTTGTTTAATTGCTAAGATCTGGGTTTCGGTTAAGTTTAGGGTGCTTTGGCCGGTCACTTTTAGATGTTTAGGGTGGATTAGATGCCGGAAATAGGTTTTGGATCGGTTGTTAGGGTGTTTAGATCAGAGAAGTGATGTTTTCGGGTGGTTTCCTGGCCGTTCGGGGGTTCCGGCGATGTTGCCGGCGCCGAAAATGGCTTCTGGCAGCATCTCGGTGGCGATCGACAGTTTTTTGGAGTCGCCGGCGAACTCGCCGGAGTTGTCATCGGCGGCGACAGAGTCGATCCAGGGGCGGTTGATGCGGCGGTTTAGATAGGTGTTCTTGATGTTCTTCATGTTCTTTCAAGAACATGAAGAACACCAACCAAGAACAAAGGTTTTGATCCAAAACATTCTTGTTTTCTGGGTTTTGGGTGTTAAGCCCAGAGGTTTTTGAGATTGAGTCGAATGGCCGAGTTAGCAAGGGGGTGGGAATGGCCGAGTTAACTCGGATCAAAGGGAGTATATCTTCCCCTATACGGCGCCGTTTTGGCTTCCGGGTCAAGCGGGCCGGATCCAGGTTCAACCCGGATCCGCGTGCCTTTATCCGAATAAGGGAGAATTCTCCTTTTAGTCCCTCTAAGTTTCAGGCGCTTTATATTTTAGTCCCCTAAACCCAATTTTAACCCCTAAGACTTTAGATTTAGTTCAATTAGGTCCCCAGAACTTCAATTAGGGCCCTAGAACTTTAGAATTCATCCAATTAGGTCCCTTAGTCCTTAGATTAAACTCTTAGGATTTAATTTAATTTATTTTAGATTTAATTAGAGTAAAAAAATTAATTTTAAGACTTTAAAAATTAATTAGGTCCTAAATTAGAACTTAGTTAAATTTTAAGAAGACTTAAAAATTAATTTAACCTACTTAAAATCTAATATAAATTAATTTGACCCCCTAAAACTCCGAATTAGACTTAAAATAGGTTTAATTTAATTCTTTAATTTAGAAAATAATTTTAATTAATTATCTTAATTAATTTTAATTAATTTCTAAAAAGTAAGTTTTAAAATTAATCCAACTTAGGCCTAGTTTTGCCCTTAAACTTTAAAACACACACCAAACTAGACTTTAATTAGGTTTTTAAAATTCTTAAAAATTAGAAGATAATTTTAATTAATTATTTTAATTAATTTTAATTAATTTCTAAGGTTTAAAATTAAACTCCTTAATTAGGTCTAGCCTTAAACCTTAAGACATTCACCCAACTTAGACTTTAATTAGGCCTTTTTTTAAAAAAAAATTCTTAAAATTAGAAATAATTTTAATTAATTTAATTAATTTTGATTAATTTCTAAAATGTTAAGATTTAGAATTAATTAAGTCTAATAAACCCTAATTTCACCAAACTTTAATTAAGTTAAAATTAAATTCTTAAAATTTAGAAATTACTTTAATTAAAACTTTTAATTAATTTAAAATTTCTAAGATAAGATTTAAGAATTAACTTAATTAAGTTTAATCCATCCCCAATTAAACCTTTGAACTTAAAATTCACCAAGTTAGATTTAAATTAGGTTTTAATTAAAATTTGAAGTTAAGGAAAATTTAATTAACTAATTTAATTAAAGATTTCTAAAACTTTAAAATTTAATTTCACTTAATTAAGTCTAATTGATCTTTCAAGGTTTGTTCTCGAGTCCCTTTTGATCTTTTTTTCAAGTCCCTTTTGTACTCTTGATGAGAATTTTTGATGTAATATGATGTACCTATGATTCTAATAAAAATGATGAAGTTCCTTTATCTTGTCCTTTTTATTTTATGTTGTTTTGCATAGCATATTTTAGGAAGGTCACCTAATAAACTTAAGTTAATTAATTTAGAGCCCTTTTTAGGATTAGTCACTTAAATTAATTAATTTAATTAGGGAGAAAATATAGTAACATAGCATGTGAATCTTATGTCTCGGATACACTAAAGAGGTTGGTGTTTTGACGCACTATGATGCTGACCTAGAGAGTGTATCTTGACATCGAATTCATGTGTTATTAAAAACTTAGAATTTTGACAAAAACTTAGGTTTAGAATTAAATAAATGGATAGGTAAATAACTAGTAACGCTAGTAACTTAGGTTTTTAAAAAACTTAAGCAATGGAGCCTTTTTAGGATTAGAACTTAAAAGAGACAAGATAAAAATGATCATGCATTTTACTTTAGCCTTTTGAGGCGAAAGTTACATTCTTTTAAATTTGCGTGAGGTTTCCTATCTAGAGGACGTCTCATTCAACTCAAGTTTAAAGGTGGTGTAACTTCTAAATCAAAAGGATATCCAAAATTCAAATAATGTTCACTTAACAATAAAAAATTAAATTAATATCTTTCTTCAAAATGTCAATGCCACGTAATGTTTTTTTTCAAGGTACCAATTTTTGGGCGTTTGTAAGGGTCGTCCTTACACGCAACCGACTCCCGAACCCAACGTTTTCAAAATGAATCTCTGGTTTATTTTTATGGTGTCTGGCCTACCTAAGTGGCCGGTGGCGACTCCAAGTCAACCTTTTTCAAAATTAAATTATGTTTTTCCTAAAATTTGGGTTTTTTGAGATTAATAAAATTCATGTTTTTTTGAAAATCAATCGTCAAACACTTTTTCACCCTAAAAAATCGCGTTTTTTCAAAAGAGGTCGCGACAATAAAGACCACGGATGATGTGGTGAGCTGGGCCCATGATATAATCTCTCCAGTTCGAGACATTGTGTATGTAAAAATATATACTAGGAGACTTACCACTAAGAGTAGATATACAATACGGGTCGGTCTAAATTAATTAAAATAAAACACTAAAAATCAGGAAAAAAATAATAGGCTCAAATTACTCATCAACATGTACTGATTTAATGACCCAAGCCATCTTTTTCCCTAACTTTTATTATATCTCATATGCCAAGTTAGGCCACCAAAGAAGAAAATGATCAATTTTGACTACAAATATTATCATGTTTTAGACATTTTTTTATAAGTATAATTATAATTTATGTATTTGATGAGGTATTATTTTATATAAATCTATAAATTAATTATTTTTTATTTTTTTTAATAAGTTACATACTTATTTGTCATATGAACCACAAATATCCATTATCGATATATCTAGTATAAGTATCTATTCACGACGTTAAAATTTAAATATAATTTTATTTACAGAATCGAGAATTTCATTTAACTAAATTAACCGATGATCGGTTAAAAACTAAATTAACCGGAAGAAAAAAAAAGTCATCTCTCGGAGAGTCGATATGCAATAAAGGCAATGCAATAATTATGATATAATTAATATTAGAGATAAATATATATTTAATATTCTATCTTTACTTATTTTTCTATTTTTTATAAAATAATATTTGATGTTATGTTTTGTTTTTATTTTAATACTCCATCATAAAAAAAATAACATACTGATTAGGAGAAAAATCACATGTGATATACTGACTATAGGAGTGAGAAAAATACTCATAATCAGCATGTCACATGTAATTTTTTTATAACTTTTGATTGTGTTGTTCGAATCGATATTAAAACTCTATACTCTTTAATTTAAATTATACGATTAATAAATCAAATATCAATCACACTTAATAACGATGGTAAATAGTTAGCGGGAAGGACTCTTGCCCAGGAGATTATTTTAATTATATATTTACTTTTTTAAAATTTAAATTTTATTTTATTTTAAATTCTGATTTCGTCTCTTATAGTACTTTTAATGAATGAAATTTCTTATAGTACTTTTAACGATGGTTGAACTATTTAGAATTAAATTAATAATTAGTATAGCCTATACGATTGTTATTTTTTATATTATTTAATGAATGAAATTTCTTTCCTATTTTCTTACTACTTATTTTTATAAAAATTTGGACCGACGTAATTAACACCAATCATTTTGGATTGACTAATGAATGTGATTTTGATCACATCATTTGTATAGTTAAATCACTCCATCTTGTACCATGGACTAATTCAGTCAAATAAATTCTTAAATATTGTACATATAATAAAAATATTTTTAAAAAAAAAATGAATTTGATTAAATTTCGAAATTTCTTTGAAGGTGTTCGACGATTGTTTTTCTTCATTCTTGTATGGTTCTATCATTGATTAATTTATATGATTTAATTTTAAATAATTAGAATTTATGACACTTATAATTTTGTTTTTTCTTTGTTCAGTAGTCAATAATTATTCGTTGACGATTATTGAGCATATTATTATTTTTCTTCGTATTTTTATATTTTAATAAAAATCCATGCCTTTGCGGCATGTATTTCTCTATCCTTTTGATATATTTTTTTTTTCGTGATTTATTTTATTTGTATTTGTGATATGATTTCAACTTACACTAGCAATTGTTTGTTGTTCGCACAAAGATTTTAATAGCGTTAGTTTCTAATTATGGTTTTATTGATAGACATAGAAAGTTAGATTCTCACTCGGTTTATGGTTGTTTATCGATGTAATCAGTGATGGATGGCGAAACATTTTATCTAATAGTTTGGGTCGTTTACCACTCCTTTTTCACCCGTTATATGTCTCGGTTGGATAGAGAGAAGGAGATTAAGAAAAACTTCTAAATTTTGATGATATTTTTATCTCTATCAAAGTATTCATTTTTTATTTCTGAATAGTAAGAAATTTCGATAAATTAGTATAATTATTCTTCTTCTTAAATACATTAATTCTAATCGTAATATCTTTTATAATTTTAATAAAAAATCAATAATTATTATAAAAAATAATATAATTAGAGTTTATACGAATCTCGAACATAAATAAAAAGCTTGATCTTAGACCAGATTTCTGACTAAACAGTAATGATACAGACAAATGTGGTTAAAATATTCTAATGGAAGACGAAGATCGCTGTTATAATTTTATTGTTATCAGTTTTGGATGGGTTGAAATATTAGTCTTTAAATTTGTTAATTTTTTCGTATAAGATCATAAATTTGATAATTTTAATTTTTTAAAGATTTTAATGACGTGATATTTTAATTTTTTTAAGATAAATTATTAAAAAATTATATAATCAAAATTAAGTTAAAAAGAAAAAAACCTAGTCAAAGACGGATTTTATTCATCTTTGGTCAATTTGAGGTTGAGGTTAAGAGTAGTTAGAGTCGATAGCTAGAGTTATTGTGTGTCGGAAATCGTCTCTTTTACCTTTGATCTTGAGAATATTGATATCCCATTGGTACGAGAATCTCCGAAAAAAGATGGGTCTTAAGAAAGAGTTATAGACTAAAACGTAATACGAAGACGATAATGATATCTCCTTAAGCATTTTTTGTAAGTGGGTTTCTGAAGGTAATTTTTTCGGAGATATTTAGCGGAGGTATAACGAACATATACATTAAATGAACGTTTGGTTGTTCCGTTAGATTTTTTTGTAATCGACTATCTATTTATATAATTTCAGTTCATACTTTCATGCAGTGGTGGTTGTTCCGTTTGGTTAAATTTTTTGAAGTTTATATATTTGTCTTTAATTTTTTAAAATTTTTGAATTAGTCCTTAAAATTTTTTAATATCTATGAGTTGTGTCCACCTTAAAATTTTAAATTTTCGTTTTTATTCTTTTTTAAATATTTTTTTGGGTCCGCCACTGCTTCTATAATATCCAGAGACATCATATGCAACTTTGTCAGATAATAATTTAAACTTAAACGAGGAAAAAGAATGTACTCGATAGTATTTAGAAATCTAAATTCTTCTCAAATAAAGTTACGATATTAACCCACACCCATTTTAGGCAACAAATCATCATGCACCGTAAAAATAATTCATCTGATTACATCGAGAATAAACTATATATAAAATCAATCTCTTTTTTAGTCAGTTACAATGATTACAGTAGTATTTGTTAAAGAGTATAGACTCAATCATTAGACATTGATCGCTCAACCATTATACTGGTATTACTGGTGTTCGAACTCGTAATCTCTAAAAACAACATTTGTTCTTTTAACCATTAAAATTAGATGACTCGTGTTAAAATCAACCTCTTTAATAGATAAAACAACACGAAACCGAATTAATTTAATTAAACCATCAATAACCCTATTCGTTGACCGTTGAACATGCCAAATTTGGCCAATGAAACCTATTCAAAATAGGATGAGTATGACCCTCTAATATTGGACTTCAAAAAATATATAATAAAATGTGGAATCAAAGACCATAAGATAAACTACTCAATTAGTCAACTTCAAGTAATTAGTTAATAAATTTTAGATTATTATTTTGACTGTTAATTTGGAAATTTCTTCCTAAGATGAATTGATTAAAACCTATAAACATTATATACGTGATTCTAAATATATAATATAATTTTTTTAGTTTTAGTGTTTACGAAATAATTTAAGGTCTATGGTTAAAAAAATTGATATAATGGCTAAAATTGAGGGTATAAAAGTTATGATTTAGTATTTAAAATAATATATTGAGAATTTAGGATTTAAACTATAAACCCCAAGTTTAAACCCATAACCTAAATTTTTATTTGTAATCCTTAAATTCTAAATTATTAAACCAAAATCCTTAAACCTTACTCGCTAAATAAAAAATTTAAAGTCTAAAATAAAAACGCTCGTATTGTAATACCCGAATTTTATTCGGGTTCGAATATAAATAAGATTACAAGTAAATATCCAATATAATTTTTTTAAAAAAAATATATAAATAAATGAATAATATTTGAAATGAATGCATAAATAAAACTCAAAAAATAATAAAAAAATATATTAGATAAGGGACTTCCACCCGTGCGGTACCTCGGATCTCTCGCATACCCGATATTAAGCCTTTACCATCTCCTATGTTCACTGGTTTCGTCCTCCCATAGGCTTATCAGGGAAGCGAAGACAGCTCTCGACTAGTGTGGTGAGCGATCAACACGCCCATCCGAAGATAAGTCGACTGATCGGCACATACTATATCCTTATTGTTATCCCGCTTTCAAGCATTAAACACAATCAAAAAGCATCTCGTTCGGTCCCGTGTTGTCACGACCAACGGTCCGTGATATTTTTTAATCGTTCACGCAGAGGGGGAACGGAAAAAAAATCCACGGATGATTTGGTTCTTGAGGGGAGGTCTCTCTCTGACAAGATTCCATGGAGGTCATTCTTCTATCAAAATCATAGTCTTTAAACGCCGATCAAAGGATTTACTGCAAATGGAGATTGCTTCCAGTTTCCACCATTGTTCCAAGCAGTTTCATGGATGAAGTTTGGGTTGTCGGGAAATCGAAAGGAGGGGATCCAACAAAAACATGAGAGCAAGGGCAACAATGGTTGGAGGGAGGAGTTCGGTTGGTGATACAGAGAGGGGAAAAAGTATGGAAAATCTGAGTTGAACAAAAGGTAGAAACCGACAATCCATTGCTCCGTATATATTATTCACCGGGAAGTGCAAGGCTGAGTGTTGATGTGGCTTCATGGTTTTTCAATGTTGCCACGTATATGGGAATGATCATGGGCACTAAAGCCATGATGGCCATGTATGGCTTCTTATTTGAACACATGGAGATTTATTTTTGGAAGCCTATATTTTCATTTTGGAATTTCGGCAAACACAACAACAACGAAAGAGTTCATTAAAAGTTCGACGGACGTGGAGGTTAGATCCATTTATCATTTAATTTATTTATTTATATCAATTTAGGCTTTTATTATGTTATGTTGATAAGATTTTTAGATCATATTTTTAGAATCTCATCTTTTATATAAAATTTAATTTGGATTTTATCTTTTAATTAGTATTATTTTATTTATCTTGCTTGCATGATTTAAAAGCATATATACTTATTTAGGATAACACCTAATTTATACGTAGTTAATTAAATTAAAGCTTTTTAGGGTTAGTCACTCTAATTAAATAATTAATTTTATTAGGGAGATAATTGTAGTAACGATGATATTTTAATTATATACCTCGGATACACTAAGTGGTCGGTGTTTTGACGTAACATTATGTTGGTCAATAGTGTACTTTGGTATCGTATTCGACGTGTCATCGAAACTTAGAAATTGATAAATAATTTAATATTAGAATTAAATAAAATTAATTAGGTAAATAACTAGGAACACCAATAGTGTTATTAACTTTATTCGGTGTCAAGATGGTAGTGTCCGATCATTCGGATGTTATCATAATATACTTGGTAAATTAATAATTAAATAGGATTTTAAATATTTAATTAATGGAGCCTTGTAGGTTAGAACTTAAAATGAACAAGATAATAACCAGTCATGCATTTAAAACCTTTTGGGGAAGAACTTACATTTCTTTAAATACAAGTTAAGGTTACCTATCTAGAGGATGTCTTATTCAAGCTCGTATTTAAAAGAAATATATTTTCTTATCTAAAAGGATATCCTCATTCGAACGATATTCATTTGACAAATGACAGATTAAATTAATATTATTATTCAAAATGCCAAAATGCCACGTGTAATTAATAAGGTACAGATCTCAGGCGCTCATAAGGGTCGTCCTTACGCGTAACCGACTCCCGAACCCAAAATGTTTTAAAAATCTTTAGTTTATTTTATGGTGTTTGGGACTCCAAGTCATTTTTTAAAATTAAAATAATACACGTTTTAAATACGACCCGATTTTCATAATTAATAATTAAAAGCAATAAAATTCGATTTTTCAAAATCAACTCGTCAGGCTATTTTTCACACTTTTCGGTTTTAAAAATGGTTGCGTCATGTATAAATTTTTTTTGAATCAATTACAGTGTTACAATAATATCTATTCTATAGTATGCTCTCAACCATTGAACATTGATCGTTCAATCACTATGCTGACATTATTGATGTTCAAACCCGTGACCTCTAAGAAAAAAAGTTTAAGGGAAAACTTAAATTTTTAAAATTTTGAAAACTTAAATGAACTTAGAGAAAAATTTTGGGAGATCGGTAGTGGTGGATCCACCCTTGTTATAGGGTAGGCATGAACCCATCTAGAATTTTTAAAAGTTTATATATTTATTTTTAATTTTTTAATTTTATAAATTAATCCTTAAGTTTTAATAATATTTAAGGTTCGTATCTACACTAAAATTTTAAATATTTATATGTACCCACTCTTAAATAAATTTATAGATCCATCACTGGACCTTAAAGGATACGTCCTTGTATATATAATATATATAAGAATGTCATTCTTCGGTTTAAAAGTACTTAAAAACCACTATGGGAAAACAATCATCTAGACCTGATAAGTTTGGTCCAAATTTGAATACTCGAATCAATTTATTCGACCTAAAATTTAATATCTACGAGAACGTGATGTTTTTAAACTTGACTAAAAATTCAAAATAAATCAAAATTGACCTAAATTTTAATTGAAATGATATAAATTCGAGGCGATTTTCAATCTGACCGAAGTTTTTTCTCAAACCCAATATAAAGTATATATCAAAATAAATTAAAGAAAAGAAATAAAGTTTCGATATAATTTAAAGATTATATAATCTTTAATGTTTTGTGCATATTTATTTATTTATTATTATATTATATTAATAAAGTATATATTAACCCAATTAAATAATAACTCAAATTAAATATTATCGTAACGAACTTGAAAAAGAACTTGTTGATGGGGTTTTATTATTTAAAGTGAATTTTGAAAATCATTTTAAAAAATTTAGAGTCGTCATCAGTCGCTTTGATAGGTCAAATACTATTAAACAAAATCTGAGATTCATTAAAATAAAGTTTATGAGTTGGTTATATGTGAGGAAAGATTAACAACCCCACAACGCTCGAAATCAGTACCAATCTATTTATTCCTCTTAGAAATTAAAATCAAAGTTTAATTAATTATTAAATTTGGATAATGAATTTTGATTATTCAATTCGGAATTTTAAACTTTTCGTTAAAATCATTTTGATTGATTATTAAATTCAGATTATTTAATTTTTAATCTTATATTATAGCAATTAAATAAAATAATTAGTCAATAAGATAATATTTGATTCGAATAATGATTTTATTAATTTTTTACTAAAATATCGAATATGATAATATTATAAATTTAAGGCATAAAACCAAAAATAACCCTCAATACTTGATTGAATTGTCAATTTGGCCTATATTTTTTCCAAAAAATTCAATCATCAACTTTTTATTTTGGATTATAATAACTCTAACAGCTCCGAATTATCTTCAACGGTCACCAATGATTATGAACTCATTTGGGAATAAAAAGAGTTTTAGAGTTTAATTCTTGTAATTTTTATCGTGTGAGTTTTATTGTTATTATATATTTAAGTGTCTTAGTATTTGAGTGAGTGTTTAGAGTGCAAACACATATCTTATAGAGAAATTTTTTATTTCTTTTCATTTCTCTTTTACAAGAGAACTTTTTTTTCCCTGGGATATAGGTCAACTGCTTGTAATAGTTATCCCTTGAATCAATAAAAAAAATAAAAATTTATAGTGAATTTAAAAATCTTTAGTGAAAAAGTTAAGATATTAAATGTATAACTTGGTTAGAAAATTGAACCACTCAAAATTATCGTGTTCATTTTTTTTCTTTCATCACAATCACTCGAGAAAACACTTTTCTGGCATTCAAAACGATCAAAGCAACGAGCCTACTAACAATCTTTAAAATTATATATTAAAATGCTTTATTTTAATACATTTTAATAAATTATACAAAATCCGTAAACCTAAAGAACTTGGAATTAGGGGTGAGCAAAACTCGACTCGACTCAAGGTGAAAATACTCGACTCGTTTTGACTCGACTCGAAATTTCATAGACCCGATTCGATTCGAAAAAATTTTAAATAAAGTTTGAGTTATAAAATAGAAATTCAAATAACTCGAAATTTTTAGTAAGTAAAGGATTAACTTTTAAATTTGAGACGAATCTCTTAATTTTTTATAATATATACATTGATATATAAAATATAAAAAATATTACTACACATGAAATATATATATGTATATCTTATATAATTAGAGAAAGTTGTTTAAATTGGAATCAAATCATACTATAACATGATAAATAATTATAACTAAATATTTATAGGTAATCGAAAACTCGACTCGAACCGAAAAAATTTCAAATAAAATTTGAGCTGTAAAATATGACTCGTCAACTCGAATAACTCAAAATTTTTTGACTTGACTTGACTCGACTCGATCGAATACTCACCCCTACTTGGAATAACCAATAATTCTTAGTGTGACAAAGTCCATTACTGTTTTGCTTCAAAGATTTGTCACCCTAGCAATCTTGTTTTTCTTGCTTCGCTTTACAATCTGCCAACAAACAATGCAAAACCTCAGTTTTCAAGTCATGCAGGCGAAATGGCGTACATTATCTTGATCAACTTCTCTGATGATATCCTCAAGCAAAACATCCGTCATGTTATGCTCGGCACAAGCTTGTTGAAGCTCGTCAACTGCTATATACCTACTTCCATCCTTGTCGAAGCATTGGAACACTGCAACGAGATGTTCCTCGCGTTCTAGTTTATTAAGTTGAACTGTTGCAGCTATAAATTCTCCATAACAGATGGTGCCAATATTGTCGTCCATAAGGGCCTTTATCTCTATATCCTTCAAGGTTGAGCCATGTCTTCCCAAACCAGCTTTGAGTTCATTGAATGTGATGGCACCACTGTTATCAGTATCCATGACTGTAAACATTTCTCTCAACCTGCAATCTCCTCCTCGGAGAGACCGTCGGCTATTACCTCGAAGACAATAGATATTGCTTTGTATCAAGGTGCACTATTGGTTCAAGGGTACATTTTCCGAAAACAATATAGCTGACATCGAAAACGTGCTTAAATATATAGATCGACAACAACTCGATCGCCTCTAGAGCAAAGCTGCATCACGATATGCACGTACAAAGGATCCTCATACGCGCCTTGAATCATCACGATGTTCTTATGAACGGAAAAATGATACATCCTCCTTGGCAAACTACTTCCTTTTCGATATCGACTTGTAGGCGTAATCGATACCCATAGAAAGTTTGATACACAAATATGTAGTCCTTGTTGGAAAATACAGTGAGAAATAAGCAACTTTGAACCATTTTTTAGAATAATAAAGATGAAGATTTGAATAAGAAAATTATTGACTCTTATTCTATTTCATGAGATCTTTACGATGGTATCTCATATGTTCAAAATGGTTAAGTGAAGAATGAGAAATTGATGTTGAAAGTAAGAAGGATGTGAATAGAGTAAGGAACAAAGAACCTCATTATCCCACAAGGATGAGATAAATAAAGTGAGAAGTATTTATATACACTTAAAATGACTTTTAACTTGCAAGTAAGGGATGTAGATCTAATTTCATTTGGGTTAAGGTGCATTTGTAGATTGTGAGCAATGCGAATGTCTAGATAGATTAGCCCCTTTGTGGGATTACTAATATTTTTCCTTAAATTGTTTATCATTTTTTAATATTCAAGAAGAATTTAAATTCTACTTAAATACGAATTCAATAAGAATTTGAGTTTTCATTAAATACGAATATTAAATAGTATTCATGGTAATATTCAAATTTATCATTTTTTAATATTCAAGAAGAATTTAAATTCTACTTAAATACGAATTCAATAAGAATTTGAGTTTTCATTAAATACGAATATTAAATAGTATTCATGGTAATATTCAAATTAATTTCGGAATACTTCTCTCGTACGTTTGACCTAATTTTCCTTATAAATATGAACAAAATTTTCAGTTTTTAAAACACAGTAATTTTTTTTTCTTCTCTCGTTTTTTATTTCGGTGTTTGACTAAGACAAGATTACAAGTTCGAGATCTCTACAGTTTATGCTTCTGTTGAGGATCTTCTTGTTCTTATATCCTAAGAGACAGACGACCAACAAATTCAAGCACTATAGGAGTAGCTAGAAATATGTCTTAAGGCAGGGACGAACCGAAGAATTTTTTTCACTTTTGTCCTCATATTTAAATTCTTTTAAAAATTGTTTTTTTATGAATTTCCCTCCCTACTAAATATTTATGTTTTACTCCCCTCAATCCAAATCCTGGCTCTGTCCCTGTCTTAAGCAAACTGCTTTCGTGCAAGTCTCAATATATTTCCAACATTGATTAAATCAGTTTGATTTAAATATTTCATATTCTTATTTTGTTCTATTCTTTTAAATATTATTATTATTATTATTTTTGGGTTAATAACTTTTTCTAGCTATCCTCGTCCTAACTTATGGCCAAAAGTGTAATGCTCGCGGATGTTTGGAGTCTTATGACCCATATATACCCTAATAGGTCTGGTCTTCATTACCATGTTTTATGCTGTTTCCTTGCTTGTTGGAGCTAATATCAACCAAAGGGTTACTGGTTTCGGTGATTTCTTAAGCGAATTGCTCGAGAACTTGTGGAGTATTCGAACAAAAACGACGATGAGAGTCGAGAAAAATTAGTACTACGACGCTTTCAAGATATATCATCGGGACGAGTACTGGCTTATAAAGATTCACCTCGGTAGATCCACGGCATGAATTGTCTATGAAACAATCAAAGTTCCCCTCAAAAAAATGGTTTCTTCGTACAATTATAAATTGAAGACATGATTAAGAGATAAACGATTTACGCTCCAAAGAGAAATGACTATCGAAGAGGGTGTATAATTTAATGTTTGATTTTTTTTGTTTGTTTATTTTTGTTTGATGTCTCAAACCCCTAGCCTCTGTTCTCCTTTCTCAAATTTCATTTTTTTAATTTTTCGTTTTGATCGGTGATCGATAATTAATTTTAGTGTTGGTTGTTGATCACCGGATCTATTTTTTTTCTTGTTTTATTTTAATAAGGATCTTTTTTTTATCTTTGTGACACGTTTTTTTGTCTTTGTGACATGTTTTTGTTTTTGTTTTGGGGTTTGATTCGTCTGTCTTTATGGCATGTTGCAGCATACCCTAGCGATCGGTTGTTGTTTGCATAGAGATTCAATTGATGTCAGCTTTCCGATTTATTGTTTTGTCGATGGTCACTTGGAAAAACTTATCCCCACTCGGTTGATTGTTTTTTGCCGATAAAATCAATTCTGGGTTGCGGTACTTTTTGCACGACAGTTTGAGTCGCTTACAACTCCTTCTTCCTTCACTATGCGTCTCATTTGGACAGAGACAAGGAGATTCAAGAAGCTGTTGAATTTTATCGATATTCTTTGTTTTTGCATTTGTCAAAACAAAAATATAAATAATACAATCTAAATAAACTCGAAAAAACATCTATGAAAAAAATCATTTTTAAAGATTCGAATTTGAATAATTTTATTTACAAGATTCGTGTATTATTAAAGAGTTAATATATATATATATATATATATATTCATACACACAACTTGCATAAAACTTTCATTTTTGGGTTAAGAGATTTAAGTTGTGGTTTAGGGTATTAGAGTTAGGGATTTAGGTTTTAAATTTTAGAGCTTAAAGTTGAAGAGTTGTGCAAATTATTTTACATAACTTGTATATCAAAATATAACCTTAAAAAAATATGATACTTAAGAGTGAACGTTCAATCGAGTTAAGTCAAAAAAATTCAATTTAGATGAGTTTGTAAGTCTTATTTCATGACTCAGACTTTATTTAATTTTTTTTTATTTGAGTCAATTTTATACAATTCGAATTGAGTCGATTTTTGAGTTTGTATATAAAATTAATTATAATTTTTTATCATGTTATAATTTGGGGTGAGTAAAACTCAACTCAAAAAACTGAATAATTTGACTTGACTAGAGGCGAAAATACTCAACACAATTTGACTCGATTCGAAATTTACAAACTTGACTAAAAAAATTCAAATAAAGTTTGAGTTATAAAATAAAAATTCGAATAACTCAAAATTTTTAATAATTAAAGGATTTATTTTTAAGTTTGAGATGCGTCTCTCAAATTTTTATGATATATATACATTCATATATAAAAATATAAAGAAACATCACTATATACGAAAAAAAATGAAGAAATGTATATACATATCTTATATGATTAGAGAAAATCATTTAAATAGAATCAAATCGTACTATAATATGATAAATAATAACAATTAAATATTTATAGAAACTCAAAAACTCGACTCGATACGAATCGACTCAAATTTTTTAAACTCGACTCAAAAAAATTTAAATAAAATTTGAGTTATAAAATATGACTCATCAACTCGAATAACTCGAAATTTTTTAACTCGACTCGATCGAATACTCATCTTTAATTATAATACAAATTAATTCTAATTTAAACAACTTTTATATTCATATATATATATATATATATTCTGCATACGTAGAACATATATATGTGTGGCATAATTAAAGGATTTGATATAAACTTAAAAATTTATTCATTAATTATTAAAATTTTAGAATTATTATAATTTTAATTTTTAATTCAAATTATATTTAAAATGTTACTTTTATGTTGAGTCGAATTTACTTATATCATTACATGTACTTGAGTTGATTATTTTCTTTTCTATATTTATTTTTTATATAATGGTCTAGTAATTAATTTAAAGTTTATTCTATGCGGTCGGTCCATCTATTTTTTCATTCAAATGACGTACCGTATGCACGAATATATAAAAATACGCGAATCCAATAGTGTTGACTTATACCGTATGACTTAGATTAAGAGCTGACTAGGTCAACCAATTGTCTTAATTAAATTTATTTAATGGATGAGTTTAATGTATAACAACTTAAGTTATGATTAAAATAATAAATTTTAATATTTATGTTATTAGATTTTTTATAATATTTATGTTATTAGATTTTTTATAATATTTTAGATTTTTTTTTGTATTTTTCTATAACTATTAAATTTTTTTTGTAAGTATTGTTATTTGTTTAAAAGCTTAATATAAAAAATTAAGTATTGAAACTTGTTTTATAAGTATTAAAATTTATCAAAAAAATATGAAAAATTTAACCTAAGATAGCATCAAAACTAGGTGTTTAAATCTGGGTACCTGGCTATTATTGTACCCAAACCTTTGAGTAGTTAAAAATCTGTCCTGTATCTCAACCTGGTACTTCGGGTACCTGAAAATCGGCATGTATTTTAAATTTAATCTTAAAAAATATACACATAAATTTAAAAGTTTTAATTACAAAATCCAACATCAAAATATAAAATTTTAAAACCCTAGTTACTTAATCTAAACATAAATTTTAAAATCCAAATAATATAATATAATTCGAAACAAAACATAAAATCTAAAGGAAGATTTTTTAAAATATATTAAAATTAATTTAATTTATTTTAATATATAAAAATTAATGATTTAAATAGTAAAGAACTTTGAGTTGATTTTTTTTTTGATGTAAAAAGGAATGCAACTACGAGCCTCGTTAAAAACCTCCCTAAACCTAATTGGAGGAAAAGAGTACTCGTAGCGGCATTAAACAAATTTAAACAAAAATTTGAACCCCTAAAACATCAAGCCAAACCTATGGACTTGTCCCGATCAAGTAAAATTCGAACTGCATTAGGTGGTTCCAAGAACACCCGCACTAAATCCTCAGTATTTCGCATGATCTTAGCCAACAGATCTGCTACTCCATTAGCCTCTCTTCCCGCATGCACAATCCTAACGTCCCATGCACGTACAATCAGCTCACTAATCAGAAGAACAAGATTGCGATGGGCGATGTCAACCAACAACCCTTGTATCAAAGCCACGGCTGTAGTGCTGTCAAGTTCAAGCACCACCTTACGGTACCCTAATTCCCAGGCTAATGTTAAACCGTCAAAAGCAGCTCACAATTCTGCGTAGATCACCGAGCAACGGTCAATGCGCCGCCCAACACCACGAATCCACTCACCGTCGGCGTCCTGGATGGTTCCTCCAGCGGTTGCAACCAAAGGATTTCCTCCCACTCTTCCATCCGTATTAACTTTAACCCATCCTTTATTCGGCCGACACCATTTTTTACACAACCCTCTTCGCTATTGTTGTTTGCGCATTTCTATAGCGGCCACAATTTCCTTTGCATACGCCACATAGTAATCCACAATGTTACCAACTAATTCTCTTCCACTATCAAACACAAAAACACATCGCCTCTTCCAAAGGATCCAACAAGTTGTTGCAAACAAAATCGTCCACCGATTACTATTACTCTTCAAGTTGGCTTGTAACCAATCGCGATTACTTCCGTTAAAGAAGCTACACCATAGGTTTTGCGGAACCAACTTAGCCTAAACCTGCCTCGCCCGGCTACACGTTCTCAATACATGGTTTATATCATCATCTTCTACACCGCACACAGGGCATAGGCTGCTGTTACCAAAATGTCGACGGGTTTTTTCCTTGTTCGTCATCAACCTATCATGGTTTAACAACCATAAAAAAGTTTTGATTCGTTGTGGAACCGGAAGACGCCAAATGAACTTCCATGAATCCTCCTCCTCAAGGAGCACCTCTGGCCCTAAAGTACGATAGGCTGATGCGGTTGAGAATATACGCATTTCAGCCCATCTCCAAACTAGCGAGTCATTCCCAAATCCAGCATGTGGCGGAACAACGCTTATCAGCTGATCCAAGGACTTGCGAGGCAATGCCAAAGCAATCTTGCTCCAATCCCAAGCCCCTGTTACCGTTAGCATGCTAACAACACTCACGTGGGGAGGATCACCGGGTAGAAGGTATTTTGTCGCTAAAGGCTCTTTCCCATCTAACCACATGTCCCACCAAAAATCGACTTTCCACCCATTACGAACTTGCCAACACATGCTTTGCTTTATTGCTTCCCAACAATGACTCACACCTTGCCAAAGCCTCAAAGAGTTTCGTCGATAAATTTCACTAGGCAATTCTCCAATCCATTTATACTTATCCCTTAGTGCTTGGACCCATAGCTTATCCTTACTACAAACCAAGTGATACCCTACCTTCATAAGGAAAGCACAATTTTGGTTCTGTACATCACGGAAACCTAAACCTCTCATACTTGATGACATTTTTACAATATCCCATTTTACAAGGTTGATAGCATTATGGTCTGGTGTTATACCCCAAACAAAACGACGAATGCGTTTCTCAATTTCATCACAAATACCTTTAGGAAGCCAGGTAGTTTGCATTGTATAAATTGGTATAGCCTGTAACATAGCCTTCGCTAGAGTAATTCTCCCGGCTAGTGCCAATGATTTTGCTTTCCAACCCGATAAGCGTTGATCAATCTTTTCTATCAGATATTGGTAAGTGACCCGTATAACGCGCTTATGTAGAAGCGGCACACCCAAGTACTTCCCCAAATCATCCACTATCTCAAACACAAAATGGTTCGCTATGTTTTGTTTTCGCTCTAAGCTGCAATTATTAGAAAAGAATATTTGGGTTTTAAAAATACTAACTCGATGTCCTGACGACATACAGAAATCCTGGAGGACTTCATGAACAATTTTAGCCTGCTGCAACGACGCCTCCGTAAATAGTACCAGATCATCTGCGAAAAACAGGTGCGACAAGCCCGGGTCACCACGAGAAAGCTGAATCTGCTTCCATTGTCCATCAAGGATTCGCCGATCAATCGCCTTCGCTAACTGCTCCATACAAATGACAAATAAATAAGGTAAAAGCGGATCCCCCTGTCTCACCCCGTGGGAAGGCTGAAACGAATCTGTCATCTCTCCATTCCAGATAATTCTTGTAGTAACCGAAGTTATACATTTTAAAATCCACCAAATAAAACGGTCAGGAAGCCCTAACCCATAAAGAGAGCTTTTTATAAAATCCCAACTTAATCTATCATAGGCTTTTTCCAAATCAACCTTAATCGCCATCCAAGGTTTGGAGTCTTTCTTCTTTCCCATCGTATGAATTACCTCTTGGGCTAGAATAATATTATCCGTGATATGACGTCCTGGTACAAAACTTGACTGTGTTGAAGATATCCAGTTCGGTAACAGAGGCTTGAGTTTATTAACCAGAATCTTAGTAATAACTTTGTACAATATCGTGCACAAGCTGATAGGTCCAAATTTTTTAATACTTTCTGGTTTAGCAACTTTGGGAATTAATACAAGTAAATTCTAATTAGTGATGTCGCCTAGATTTCCAGTCACGAAGAACTCTCGAACAAACGACACCACCGACTGCCCTACAACATCCCAATTCCTCTGAAAAACCCCCGCATGAAAGCCATCAGTACCTGATGCTTTATGCGGATTCATCGAAAATATAACTGCATGGACTTCAGCTGGCGATACATCTTGTAACAATAGTCTCCGTTGGCTCTCAGACACCTGTGAATGTCCACTCAAATCATTACGGTCCAAATTGACAACCAGTTCGGCAGTGTAAAGCTTTGAGAAAAAAATTGATAGCATGATCCTTTAAAACGGTTGACTCCGAGCACCAACTTCCATCATCTAGGCGATGCATGCGAATAGTACTGCGCCTCCTCCGATTAAGAGTGGTGAAGTGGAAAATTTTTTTATTACGATCACCTTGGTCAAGCCATTTACTCCAAGACTTTTGAAACCATAAGCTTTCCTCCTGCTCAAGGACAACATTCAACTCAGATTTCAGTTTGATCTCTAAGTCTAAGAGAAACGGATTATGCCTTCTATCAATAGCTCTCTCAATTCCCCCGATTCGGGCAAGAAGTCGCCTCTTTTTTTTCCCAATATGGCCAAACACATCCTTATTCCATTGACGACTTTTTTCCTGAAACAAGAAAAGGCTATCAAACACATTTATATTGCTATCCCAGCTCTCATGTAATAACCGCTTAAAGTCTGGGTGATCATTCCATGCTGACACAAACCGGAAAGGCCGTTGACCATTTCGATTCCTATCCGCCTCAATCACCAATAAAATTGGACGGTGATCAGACCCCATCAAAGGTAGATACAGGACATTTGAAGACGCAAAAAAATCATACCACTTTGCATTAAAGAAGAAGTGGTCAAGCCTTTGACTCAAGTTACCCCTCTGCCAAGTAAAGCGTGGACCACTGAAACCCATGTCAATAAGCCCCGTTCGGAAGATAAACTCACTAAACTGCACGCAAGTCCTCACTCTCCGAGTCGATCCACCTGACCGCTCATCAGAACTTACTATAGCATTAAGGTCTCCACCAAGCAGCCACGACATTCTAGGCCCTGGATCCAGGACCTCAAGTTGATCCCAGAGGAATCGACGTTTACCCCACTCTGGGCTTGCATACACAAACGTAGCGTGGAATTGTACATTTGATCTAGAATCCACACCAATTCCATGTACAAACTGGTTTAAAACAATAAGAACATCAAACATAATCCCCTCCTTCTAAAGGATCCATATGCCTCCTGAAAAACCATTTGCTTCTACTCTGTACGAATAATCAAACCCCGAGCGATGAATGAAACTGTCCGCCCTATCCCCACTTATTCGAGGCTCAAAGATTGCAATCATATCCGGTAACTGCACACTAACCAATAATCTAAAATAGCGATTAAAGTCAAGGCCAAGAGTGCCTTGAGTATTCCAACACATGATTTTAATCATTAAAATAAGCATAAAGAACCCCAAACTCACGGATTCCCCGCTTGCATCATTCCCTTAAATGACTCGTTCGCAGTCCATCGAATTTCACCCTTCTTAGCTGTCTCTGAACCCCTCGACCTAACGGACAGATCCAGACTTGCTTGCTTTGTAGATAGTTCATTTGAGACTGTATTATCTATTGCGTAACTTCCATCGCTTGGTGTTTCCCATCAATCTTTTTCGCCTTTCCGTTTTTGCGAACCAAAGGGCTTGGAATAGTGCCATTACGAGCATATGTCTTACTTATTTTACGAATCAAACCTAAGGCTGGTTTTCCATTATTATCTTTTAAGACCCATTTCTGATTTTCATCCACAATACGAATATCCGTATGTTTTTCCGTAGGCAACTTAGAAGGAACAGTCTGCATCGTGCTTTGTGTCTCATTACCAATACTGGTGACCTGCAAACTCTTAACCTGTTCCTGCTCATTACATGCCTTAGAAGTGTCAATCACTACTTTTGTGATCATCTCATCCGCACTCATTTGCGACCCAGTAGCTTCCATAAGAGGAACAACATTAGATGGTCTTGCTATGTCCGCGATGATTTGAACCTGTTGTGCACCCTTATTCACAGATGGCTCATGAACCACCACAACCTCTTTACCTTTCATTACCCTTGTTGAACTAGGACTACGATCGACCCTAGGAATCGGTTCCTGGCCGATCCCTTGCGTCGGAGTTTGCTCTTCCACCGTCGTATTATCTATTCCAATATTCAACACAGCAAACTGCGAACCCGTCGACTTAGCAGCCCTCGAATCAGAAGAGTTTTGTACCTTAGCAATTCGTTGGATTCCCCGTCGTCATTTCTCCATCTGTATCCACGGCCCATATATCTCAGCAGCTTTTGGTGTTGGTTCCACAATTTTGGGTTGTGCCGCCTGCTTCTGCACTTCCGCACATAATTCCTTAGTATGTCCGTACTTCCCACATCCAAAACAAATCAACGACAAACCTTCATATTCTATTCGTTGGAACCTACCATCAATTATCATACCAGGTAGTAGTGGCTGGTCTAGCCTCACCATAACCGCAAGCCGTGCAAACCTCCCTCGATGACCCTCCATCGTGTTAAAATCAACCCGAATAACCTCTCCAATTAGTCCTGCAATTGCATTAAACAAATGTTTTGAATAATAGCGATAAGGTAATCCAGACAATCTTACCCATGCCAAAATCTGTTTAGGATGATCTTCAGCTGTCGAAAACTCCCTCGACCAGGGCTGGACAGTCAAGTAGCTTCCATAAATCATCCATGGGCTACCAGAAATTATCTTGTCATAGTCCGTATCAAGGCTAAACTTGATCAAGTATCGTTATCCAGATCAATGATCGAGAAATCTCCCATTGGATTCCATAGTGTCTGTACTCTATTCTTTAAAGCCCTGGGTCTAATTGAGCGCCCCAGAAGTCTTACTATCATCGCCCTTGTCAACTTTGTATCAATCTGCTTATGAACCCTATCGGAAAACCGAATCTCAGGAATCGGGCCATCTCTGCTAATAATAATATCGTCATTGGCTAATTCCACTTCCAACGACTTTAGAAAATTATCCTCCTTATTACTTTCGGCGGAGCGCATCGCAATATCTCGAAAAGAAACTCTCTTCCCAAGATCGATAGGTTCTTGCCCAATTTTCAGTCCAGACGTCACCACTGACGGTAACGTGATATCACCGTCTCTAGACGATAACCCTATTGTTTTTTCCATGTCCACCCCACTATCAAGATCCTTATGCGCTAAATCTCCTCCTTGGTGAACTGCCATCTCTGCCCCAGGACCATTCCTCGTATCCGAAACCCCATTGTCAGGCATAAATAAATCCCAATCAAAATTCGTTGATGGTTCAACTAAAATTTCTGAAAGCTTAGTTTTCTTCTAAGCTTTTCTTTGCCGCTTACTAACCCTATATTTTACTTCGTTCAACAGATCTCTCGTAGCAAATCAACGATCAAATAATAAATCGATCAAAACCCTAATACTCCCGCTGGGGGAGCAGGTTAGAGACGACGGAAGCTAACGTACGCATGGATTAGATTAGAAATCCAATGCCGCACCCAGTCACTCCAACACCAGAAAAAAAACTTATTTTTTAATTAATGAATTATATTAACTTTGAGTTTATTTTTCGTATTAGTTAATGTACATAAAAAAATAATGTATATCTAAACGAGTAAATTTCAAAATTTGCCAACTTGAAAAACTAAAGTTATAATTTTACGATGAATCTTAATTCTTTTTTTTATAATGAGTCACTAATTCTTTTTTAAAAATAAAGTTTGAAGGATCAAAATTTAGAAATTAGTTTGTTTGGTATAAGAATATAGTAAGATAATTATATTTTGTTTAAATAATTATTATATTTAAAATAAAAAATTAAGAACCGGGTATCACGAAAATTTATAATTTTTGACCCGGACCCGACCAAAATAATAACGGGTCGGGTACCCGGCTTGAACACAAAAAACATTCAGTTAAATATACAATTATTTATGTTTAGATAATCGGATAATCAAATTAAATCATTCGAATCGAATATTTCTAAACACCCCTAATCAAAACTATAACATTTTAAACACCAAAAATTTCATGTTCATTTATCGTGATCTCGTATTCCATTGTTTATTTTTATATTACAAACTGTAGCATCGACATTTTTTTATATATGTATATTTAATTAGTTCATTTATATTTCACTAAAATTTTTTTATATATTTATATTTAGTTATGCATATACTCTATTATTAATAATATAATGATATTTAGAAAAAAATGAAATTCTTTGTTATCAAGATAATTAAAATTTAAATAGTATTAAAATATGATTCATAATTTTCTTATTTATAAATTTCATTCTTCTTTTAGTTTAATTTTTAATTGTATTTTTATATTTTATAATTATTCAAGTAACATTATTTTATATATAAATAAATGATACTATAAAACGATATTCCACATTCAAAATAAAATTATAAAATAATAGTAAAAAAGACATAATAGAAAAAAAAATTGGCATAAATATAATTTTAACCTTAACGTTTATAATTTTTGTCGTTTTGGCCCTTATTCTTTTTTGGGATAAATTTAGCCCTTAACGTATATCTTTTTGACAAATAGCTTATTTTTTAACTACTATGATAACTGAGAGAGATTATATCATAAGTCTGACTCGTCACGTCAGTCGTGGTCCTAACCAATGAAAATCAGTCATTCTACCGTTAATCATCCATCTCATTAATATGATTTTCAAAAATTATATTTTTTAAATGACATGAAAAAACTGAGTGAAGATTCATTGGTTGAAAAAAATGACTTGGAAGATAGTGGTGAAATGGGTGATTATAATTGGATGGACCATGGCTGATGTGGTAAGTCAGGCCCATGATATGATTTTTCGATAACTGGACCGTTAAAAATCTAATAATGATGACATGCCATATATGATAATATATTTTAAATGACATGTCATCCAACCTATCAAATATATATATATGAAATATAATTTTATTCTAATATAAAATATAAAATAATTAAAATTTAAATAAAATTTTAAAAATTAATTAATTTTAAAATAAAATGCTATTAAACATTCTCAACCCTAACTATGATAGAATCAAAGTCATATCTTAAAAAAATATGAAAACAGTTCGAAATTAACTAATTTTTTAGGTAGGATTTTAATTCTACCGTAGTTAGGGTTAAGAATGTTTAATAGTATTTTATTTTAGAATTAATTAATTTTTTAATATTTTATTTGAATTTTAATTATTTTATATTTTGTATTAGAATAAAATTATATTATATATATGTATTTGATAGGTTAGATTCCATGTTATTTAAAATATATTATCATATGCATATAACATGTCATCATTGTTAGATTTTTAACGGTCTAGTTACCATGGTGTTAAAAAATAAGTTATTTGTCAAAAAAGATATAGGTTAAGGGCTAAATTTATCTAAAAAAAAGAATAAGGGTCAAAACGATGAAAATTATAAACGTTAAGGATTAAATTTATCTTTATGCCAAAAATATTTACATTTATTTTTTTCAATTGTACCCTTAACGTTGTCGTATCATGTCAGAATAATGTTGGACACTAATTTATCATTTAAAATGGCTTATTTTGAAAAAAAATGAAAAGTTATGGTTTGAATTATAAAAAAAATAATTAAGGACTCAATTAAAAATAGTGACAATTAAAAGGGTTTTTTTGATTAAAATTTTAATTGATTATGAGTTACAACTTACAAGTATTTTAGTTTCATTGCATAAATAATAAACTTTATTTCATTTTATATCAACCAGCGACGAAACTACATGGAGTAAGGAGAGACAATCGTTTTCCACCCCAAAGAATTTTTTTTCAATATTGTCCCCTTATTTAAATTTTTTGAATTTTTTATGAATTTGTTCCCCCTACTCCTAAATATTTATGTTTTGCCTCCTCAACCCTAAATTCTGATTTCGTACCTGATATCAACAAACAAATAACAAAAATAGATTAAATTATTAAAAGATCATTGACAATCGCAAAACAAAACTAAACATCGTAAGAAAATTATCCGCAAGCACAAATCTACCACACAAACAGATTAAATGTATCGTAAGACGAACATGACACAATATAAAAGAAAAACATATCACAAAAATAAAAAAATAATTTAAATTAAAAAACATTATACCATTAAACATAGGTCAGGTAAACTACATGTATGAGAAAAAATATTAGATAAAAAATGTGAAATGTGTTATGAATATTATCTATGTAGATGTCTATCATAATAAAAACTCTATCATTAGAAATATTATCTTCATTAATTAGAGTTTAATACATTATGTATTGTTTATCCCTATAAATAGATGAGTTTGTGAAGACATTGTACACAAGTCAATATTGAGAATAATACAAATATATTTCTTTCTATCTTCTCTTTGTTCTTTCTATCTTCTCTTTGTTCTTTCATTCTTGTTTTTTATTATTGTTTTAGTTCTTCATTATTTTATTTACAACAAAATGAAATTTATTGTTTTTATCTATCGACAAGCTAAGTATTAAATTAAGTAGGATTATTGATTAGTGAACGAAATCAATATTTTATAGGTTGTGAATGTATCGATAAACGATATATAAAAGATAGATTAAATTATTTAAAAAATATCGATAATTATAAATTAGAATTAAATATTCTGAAAAAGCATCCATAAACGTAAATTTACCACAAAAATATACTAAAATATGCTATAAGACAAACATATCACAACTTAGACAAAAATATAGTACAAAAATAATAAATAAAAAATAAAAAATATCAACTTTAATCACCACTAAATAAAAATTATTTTTTATGTAATAGAAAACATCACTTAAATTTGTATATAAAAAATTATCAAGTGTTTGAGATCTATTAATTAGTTTAAATATTTTAAATATTTATTTATTTATTTATTTTATTTTTATATATAAATTTTATTTTATTTAAAAAAATATTATTATAACTTTTTTTAATAAAAAAATTATCAAATATTTAAATACCTTTGAACTTATGACTTCCAAATGATTATGACTTCCAAACTATATGAATGATTAACATAAAAGCCGAACCCACAAAGCTTTTAATTTTGATTTTAAAAAAAATAAAATGTAAACACGAATAATAATAATAATAATAATAATAATAATAATAATAATAATAATAAAAAGTAAAAAAGTAAAAAAATAATAAAAAAATATAAAAAATATAAAAAATAACGAAAATCGTGGGGGGAGAGTTTCAGTTGATTTGGAGTTTGTTGAGTTGAGGGATTAGATGAGGTTGTTTAAGTGGAGATTTTTTAGGGATTTTTGAAGAGATTGAGTTGGGTTGGGATTTTGTTTTGAATCCCTTTAAAAGGATTCAATCGGCTCAATCAAAGGGGAGGAATCTGGATTTTTTGGAGATCGAATCAAAAGTTTGAAGGAGATCCGGCAAGGAGAACGGCGAAAGACGATGATCGGAGCAACAAAGGTGAGTTTTTCCCTCTTTTCGATTGTTTCCTATTTTCGGTTTTGGTGTTTTTTCAGTAAATTAGGCTCGACCAGGGGGTTTAGGTGCTTAGATCCAGAAATTTCGTGTTTTAGGGGTGTTTTTAGGGGTTTTTGAGGTATTCGGAGGCTTCCCCGGCGCCGGAAACGGACATCGGAGGTTGGGCTGAGGCGGCCGGAGCTTTCTGGGCGATAATCGGCATGGTTTGCGGTTGCCGGCAAACTCGTCGGAGCGGCGCCAGACGGTGGCGAGATAGATCGAGCAGCGGCACGCACGGCGGAGGGTGGTCGTGTTCTTCATGTTCTGGTGTTCTTAGCAAAAGTCCCTCCTTGATCTGTTTTTACCTTAGTTTCTGGGTTTTTTGTGTTAGCCTCAGAGAATTTTGGGCTGAGGTGAGCTGAACCGAGTTGGGTTTCAGTGCAAATGACCGAGCCAACTCAGTATATGGGTTTTTGTGGGGTAGTAAAACGCTGCTGTTTTGGCAGTCGGGTTGTGCGGGTTGGGTCCGGGTTAACTTGGATCCGTGTTTTTTTAAAACTAAATGGATAATTTACCCCCTAGGTCCTCCTTAGTCTGATGTGCTTTACAATTTAGTCCTTAAACCTTCAATTAAGCCCCTAAACCTTAAAATTTACTTAATTAGGTCCCTTTTAGTCCCTAATTTAGCCCCTAGGATTAAAATTAATTAATTTTAGATTATTAATTAGGCTTAAAATTAATTTTGAGACTTAAAAATTTCCTAATTAGGTTCTAAATAGAATTTAATTTAATTTTTAAGATAAATTAAATTTAATTTAACCTAGTTAGATCTAATATAAGATTAATTTGACCCCTAAAACCTAAAAATTAGACTTTAATTAGGTTTAATTTAATTCTTAAAATTTAGTAATAATTTTAATTAATTATTTTAATTAATTTTAATTAATTATTTTAATTAATTTTAATTAATTATTTTAATTAATTTTAATTAATTTCTAAGATAAGTCTTAAAGTTAGCCTAACTTAATTAGATCTAATTAACCCCAATTAAACTTTAAAACCTAAAATTCACCAAATTAGATTTTAATTAGGATTAATTAAAAGTTGAAGTTAGGAAAATTTAATTAAATAATTAATTTAATTAAAAATTCTAAACTTTAAAATTAATTATGACTCTAATTAAATCTAATTCATCTTTCGAAGTTTGAACTCTTCCTTTTATCTTTGTAAGTCCCTTTGTACTCATTTTTGATCAACTATGATGTAATTTTTACTCCCATGTTTTAATAAAAAATATCAAGTTCCTTTATCTTGTTTGTTTATTTTATGTTTCTTTTTAATATTGCATGGCATATTTTAGGGAGATCACTAAATAAACATCTAGTTAATTAATTTAGAGCCCTCTAAGACTAGTCGCTTTAATGAATTAATTAAATAGGGAGATAATTAGTAAACAATGGTATTTGAATCTTATATCTCGGATACACTAAAGAGACTGATGTTTTGACGTACCATGATGTTGGCCTAAAGAGTGTACCTTGATATCGAATTCATGTGCTATTAAAACCTAGAATTTTGATAAAATAACTTAGGCTTAGAATTAAATAAAATTGATAGGAAAATAACTAGTGACATTAGTAAATAAAATAGGTTTTAACACATAATTAATAGAGCCCTCGTAGGTTAGAACTTAAAATGAACAAGATAAAATTAGTCATGCATTTAACCCTTTTGAGGCGGAATTTATATTCCTTTGAATTTGGGTGGGATTTCCTATCTAGAGGATGTCTCATTCAGCTCAAGTTTAGAGGTCATGTAACTTCCAAATCAAAAGGATATCCTCAATTCAAGTAATGTTTAATTAACAATGGAGAATTAAATTAATATCTATCTTCAAAATGTCAAAATGCCACGTGAAATTAATAAGGTACCAATTTTTTTGGGCGTTTGTAAGGGTCGTCCTTATACGTAACCGACTCCCGAACCCAAAAGTTTTTAAATGAATCTCTGATTTGTTTTATGGTGTCTGACCTACCAAAGTGGCTGGTGGCGACTCCAAATCATTTTAAAATTAAATTATATATTTTTTCTAAAATTTGGGTTTTTCAAGATTAAAAGCGATAAAGTTTGTATTTTTTTTCAAAACTAATCGTCAAGCTACTTTTCACATAAAGTCGTGTTTTTAAAGAGGTGGCGACAACTTGGCGACTCGGCTGGGGACTTAAAAAAAATTATTTTTTGTGAGTCAGGCCTAACTTTTTTAAAAAATTTACGTGGCGTTTTGGTATTTTGAAGATAGATATTAACTTAATTACTTATTGTTAAATGAACATTGTTTGAATGAGGATAGCTTTTTTACTTTTGTGATATATCTTGTCATTCACGCATAAGCTCTCGACCCGAGCTTTCACCCTTAAGTGGGAGTTATATATTATCCAACGTGATGCTCTCCAGCTCTGAGTTTCGGATTTTTATCTGCTTCCGGTATACTAACCTTACGCATCGTGGGGTCTTCACCTTCGTTGTAAGGGACCTATACCACCGAATCGATGTCTTATCATCGCAGTAGGCGGTAACGACAGTTCGTGAACCCAGTGTTTAGACCAAAAACCGCATATAGAGTAGAAACCTACCCCTTCTAGAGCCGGACAGGGACCATAAGATAAGGCTGTATGCTGTCGAAATGCCGCCAAACTTAAGATTTCTCTGTTAACATGCTCTCTGGTTATTTTATGCAATTTAACCTGCTCTCTGGTTATTTTTATGCAATTTAGTCTGTTCTCTAGTTAATTTTCTTTGCATTTTAAACTGCTCTATGGTTATTTTTCAGGCTTTTATTATTTTATTTTATCTTTGTATTCATCCTACTAACACATTTTCTTTCTGTTTTTGTTTTTGATCCTTTTATGCATTTTATATTTACTTGGCATATCATTTGCATGGGTATTAATTCGGGAAACAGTAAAGTTAGAAGTATCCAAAAATGTCAGAAGAGATCATTATAGGCGAAGATAATACGGAAGTCTGGACATGGTCAGAGGCAGTTCAGCACGAGAAAGGTGATAGCTTGCCTTCAGGAAGCGTCTCAACATTGAAAGGGTATGTCAGGGTTAGCACAAATCAGAGTCCTTGTCTCTCCGAAGTCTAGGAAATATGGGAACAGTGGAGTAGTGACATGAAAGAGCAATTCAAGAAGGAGTTTGGAGACATTGCTTTGTTAGTGAAGGTTCCTATTGACATACACCTAATGAGAGCGATGACGCAGTTTTGGAATCTCGCTTACAATTGTTTTACTTTTGGGAAGATCGACATGACGCCTACATTAGAGGAGTATGAAGTTCTGATCAATTATCCGGCAATAAAGAGCGATAGAATATATGTTAAACCCAACAACACTTCAGGTTTCAAGAAGAAGTTGATACAGATCACTGGGAAGGATAAAGAATTTTGGGACCAGAAGATAACGGGTCACGACCATAAAGACGTGAGTAAGGAAAAGCAGAGAGTGAGTTGGAAGGTTTTCAAGGATTTAATAGCCGCAAGCAGCGAAGAGCCCACCAAAGCAAGAAGGATTTATGCCCTTTGCATCTATGGGTTGGTGCTATTTCCCAGAACTCCTAAGCATATACACCCATCCACAGTTGGTTTGCTCGAGAGGTTGTTCAAAGGCGTAAATCCGGTTCCTTCCATATTAGCCGAGACTTATAGATCACTGACCGTATGTAAGAAGGCCGGCGAAGGAAGATTTTGGGGTTGTGCACAGCTATTAGAGATATGGTTCAGAGGTCATCGTTGGAGCTCCCCGTAAAGCGCCTTAAGGTTCAGGACCACTTACTCGCCCATCGAAGAGCACCTAATGAGCTACGTTTTGGAGAAGAAGACCGAAGTCCAATGGAGCGATCTCTTTCAGAATTTGACAGATTCAGACGTCGTCTGGAAAGCCTGCTGGTTGAATAGGGGAACGACTTTTCGATATCGGTACGGAGATAGCGATTGGATTCCATTAGCGGACATATGGGGTGGAACGACTTATTGCCCATTGCTAGTTTCGAGGCAGTTCGGATCAAGGCAGTTCATACCAGCTACAACGGGATGGCAAGTTTCAGCTATACACACCAAAGCGAAGGGTACAGATCCAAGATAGCTCAGATTGTGAAAGCTTGGGATTCGCCCAGGAGAGTTCAGCCTTATCGAGAGTTCGAAATTATGGCCCGATATGATGAATGGAGGGAGCAAAGGGTGAATGATGGAGTTTTCCGAGGAATACCGAAGGATGATGGACCGTCGTCAAACAAGGTAGCCTTAGAAGCACCATCAGCATTAGAGAAGCTCAAGGAAGATCGGGACTTGGATTTTCAAAGAAAAGATAAGAAGATCTACGAACTTACGCAGGAGTTGAACCTCACAAAGTATCAGGTACAGACACAAGAGAGGAAAGAGAAAGAGATGGCACTTCAAAACGTAAGGTTATGTCGAGATCTGAGAGAGGCACGAGAAGTGTCTGAGGGGCGTAAAAGGAAATACCCAAGGGAAGATGAAAGCAGGATCATCGGGGATATTTCTGACCGTTTGGACAAGGCGTTGAGGGAAAAGGAAGACTACAAGAGGCTTTACGAAAGGAAGTGCCGTAAAGCAAGAGAAGCAAATTACAAAGCTAAGAAGATGTTGGACAAAGAGCAAGCAAAGAACCTTGAGTTGAAAACCCAGGTAGCACAGCTAGAGGAATTGGTTACCAGGTATCACAACGAGGATAAGGCTAAGATGGAAGAAGAAAATGAGGGGCTTCAACAGAAGATTATCTCGCTCGAGAGTCAAGTACAAGGGTTGAGAGAGAAGTTAGTCGACTTCAAAGGGGCTTTATGTCAAGATGTCGGAGGAGCGTGGAAGACAAAGTATGAAGCAGCACAGCGTACGATCCAGAGTCAGAATAATGAGTTGGTCAACTTCAAGGGACAAGTCAGAAGTATTGCATCTTACGTACAGATATTGTCGAGAGAAGCTACAACTCTTCTGAAGCAGCCGAACATCGAGCAAGAGCACGGGGAAGCCATCGTACGCCTGTTACATGAGTTGACCAATTTGGGGATTAGGGCTAGCAGTTTTCTGTAGATTATCTTTAATTTATAGTGAATCCTTTTTGGACAAACAAATATTTTTAAGAGATTGTTTTTCGAATTTAATACCCTCTTGCATTCATGCATTCATTCATCATGTGCATTATTAATTAAAATAAAGTTTAATAATAAAGGTTTTATGACAGTAAACTCTAAAAATGGCAAACATACTATACACATACTCAACGCGCTCGCGCACAAGAAAGCTAACAATGGAGGAAAGACTAAGGAAATTGGAGGATGATCATATTGAATTTGCAAATCGCTTGGAAACGATAGAAAACGGCGTAAAAGATGGTTTCGCCAAAATTCAGACAGATATTATCAGTCAGATAAATGCTCTGTTAGGTCCAAAACAAGATGAGAGAGGCAAGGCGCCGATGGTATGGATGGATGAGACAGAAGGACAGGCAGACACCGTAACTCATATAAGGGGGCAACCAGAAATGCATTCAGTCCTAGGGAGAGTGCAGTTCAATGTGGTAGGGGCATCTACAAGTCACCCCGTGGAAGTCGATGACTTCACTCCGAATGTCGATGAGGTCCCAGATCTTAACTTCATGAATGAAGTGGAAAAAATGCGTCAAGACATGGAGAAGAAATATGCCGACCATTTCAAGGCGCTCAGGCAAAGATTCAAGAAATCCAAGTCCAAGGGTCAGCTGATAAGAGCACCGATGCATTTGATCTCAGCTTAGTTTCTGATTTGGTCCTGCCACCGAAGTTCAAGATGCCTGATTTTGAGAAGTACGACGGGACGTCATGTCCTAGCGCCCATATGACGATGTATTGTCGGAAGATGGCCGCTTTTAGCAAGGATGCGAAGCTGCTGATCCATTGCTTTCAGGATAGCCTGACGGGTTCTGCTATCCGATGGTACACACAACTAAGTCGGGAAAATATAAAGTCGTGGAAGGACTTATATCACGCTTTCATGGAAAATTACAAACATGTGTCGGAGATGGGACCCACTAGAGTTATGTTGCAACAGATGAGGCAAAGATCTAATGAAACATTCCGACAATATGCTCACAGATGGAGAGATCTAGCCTCTCAGATGCAGCCTCCGTTGATTGAGAGAGAAATGAACCACATGTTTGTAGAAACGTTGAAGGGCTCGATGTACGATCGTCTGTTCACTAGTAGATCAATGCAAAGCTTCTCTCAGATAGTTGCTACCGGAGAGTTGGTGGAGGCGGCTATCAAGAGCGGGAGAATTGAGGGGTCTGACAGCTCTAAAAAGAACTTCAAGAAGAAGGACAACGAGGTGAATAAACTGTCTTGTATGAAGCACCGAGAAATGTGACGATTTTTAAACCAAGGATAGGAGCAGGCGGCTCGCAGGGTTCGAATAAGAAGGACTCAAAATGGGAAAGGTCGAATTTCTCACCTATCCCAGTTACGTATGCTGAGTTGTACACCCAGCTACACGATGCGGATATGATACGTCCGTATTTCATCATACCACTCAAAACCCCTTATCCACACTGGTATGACTCGAAGGCCCAGTGCGAATACCATGCTAACGTTCATGGACATAGCATCGAAAATTGCACAGCCTTTAAGAGGATTGTCCAAAACATGATAAACGTTGGGGTTTTGAAATTTGATGAACCCTGTGTATCAACAAACCCACTACCGAACCATGGCGGTCGAGGCGTAAATACGATCGAAGAAGATCAAATGAGGCAAATTAAAATGAGTGTGTCAGAGATTCGATCGCCATTGAAGTGGATTTTTCAACAACTATTCAATAACGAGCTTATATGCCAAGGGATGAAGATGAAGGAACCTACTAGGGTAGACTTGTACTGCGAGTTCCACCAAGAACAGGGACATACAATTCAACATTTTAGCGAGTTCAGGAATTTGATACAAGGGATGATGGATAATAAAGAGGTGGAGTTCTTTGTGAAGGAAGATGGCCGAAAAGTGATGGACGTATGCACGTCTGAAAAAGCCGGGCCGAAGTACAGTGCAAACAGGCCGTTAGTCATCTCGGCTCGACCAAGGGGCAACAATTCAGTTGGATCGACAAATACTCCTCGCATAGTAATTACCCCTCCAGCACCCTTCCCATTCAAGGATACACAAAGGGTTCCATAGAATTATGCCGCGAGTGTGCCTGGGCCAAGTAATTCAAAGCCCATTGAGGGGGTACAGCTAGGAAGACCTAAAATTGTTGAGAAATTGGAAACACATGAGCTAGTGAATGAGGTAGGATATTTCACAAGGAGTGAGAGATGTTACTCACCGGCTCAAGAAAAAGAAGGGGACCAAGCTAAACATATTGAGAAGAAGAAATTTTTTGTAGATCCGACTCCAAATGTGAATGAGCCTGTCACCGAGGAGCAAGCGCATGATTTTCTGCGATTTTTGAAGTACAGCGAATACAATATAGTGGAACAGTTGAAAAAATAACCCGCTAGGATCTCTATTCTCGATTTGTTGTTGAGTTTCGAAGGTCACCGTGATGCCCTATTGAAAGTGTTAAACCAGACCTTTGTCCCGAAAGACATATCAGTGAATAAGTTGGACCGGATTGTTAATCACATCACCACGAAAAATTATATAACGTTCACCGATGATGAGATCCCGGACGGTGGAATGGGGTCTATCAAAGCTTTAAACATCACGACCTACTACAAGGGTCATGTGGCACCGGGAGTTCTAATTGATAATGGTTCAGCTTTGAACGTGTTACCTATGACAACTTTGCAAAGGTTACCCATAGATGTTACGCACATGAAAAGCTACCAGAATGTGGTCAGAGCATTCGATGGGACCACAAGGGATGTGTTGGGAAGAATCAAAGTACCGTTGCTGATTGGGCCGTCTGTGTACAATATAGATTTTGTTGTAATGGATATTAAGCCCACCTAAAATTGTCTACTCGGCAGACCTTGGATCCATTCTGCCGGGGCAGTGCCGCCATCACTTCACCAAAAGCTGAAGTTTATAGTAGATGGGAAGCTCGTGTGTGTCGGGGCAGAAAAGGACATCATTGTATCCGTCTCCACAGATACACCATATGTTCAAGCGAATGAGGAAGCGTTAGAATGCTCTTTCAGGGCTTTGGAGTTCATCAACTCTGTATTCGTTACTGAAGGCATAAAGTTCTCATGTCCAAGGTTGTCAGACTGCACAGAGATGACCGTTAAGTAGACCCTTGGTAAGGGAGCCAAAGCCGGAAGAGGACTAGGAAGAAGGTTATAGGGGAGCTTACGCCCGAAGCCCGTGGTTATGAAGAAAGGGCGAGCCGGGTTAGGCTTCTCAATTGAGGCATATTGGAATAAGTATGGAAGAACTGCAGTTAAGAAGCCAGCCTCATTGAGTGCAAAAATCGACTTCATCTCTCACGGGTTTTTGAATGTCACCGAATAAGCGAAGAAGAATCGCTTGAAGGCTATTAGGCTACAGGAGGAAGAGATTTTCGGGGAAGCTTTTGAAGGTCTGATGGTGGGAGAAATTTCTGAAGGTCCAAGGATGAATTTACTAGAGAGAATTCGTCCGTGCCTCCCTGGCGAGACTCTGAATAATTGGACCATAGAGGATTTACCTTTAGTTTTTAAAACAGAGTAATACCATAAACCACCTTGTACTTTTGCCCGCAAATATAGGAGATTTTCTGTAAAAAGGTTTTTTCATAATTTTCATTAGTAAATAAAGATGTTTTTTCCCTTTCTTCAATGGCAAATATTTTTCTTTTCTTTCATTCGCTTCATCCATTTCTTTCTTTATTCATTTATTATTCCCATCCAACTATACAAATTTTCTTCGCAGGATCCCAAACAATGATTGCATGAATGATTCTATGCCTAAGCCCGAAATAGATTTGAAAGGAATCTCTTGTCTAACAGAAATTAATGAGTGTGAAGATAATGCGGACTACGAGGTTCCTGAAGAATTGCTAAGGTTGGTGGAGCAAGAAGATAAGCAAATCATGCCCCACAAAGAAGAGATAGAAACTCTGAATCTGGGTACCGAAGAAGAGAAAAAGGAAGTCATGATCGGAGCAACATTTCCACCAAGGGCAAAGCAAAATTTGATAGACTTATTGCAAGAATTCAAGGATGTCTTTGCATGGTCTTATCAAGATATGCCAGTTTTGAATACCGACATCTTGGTCCACAAGTTGCCTATTAGACCAGATTACAAGCACATACAACAGAAGCTCAGAAGGTTGAGACCGGAAATGTTGTTGAAAATCAAGGAAGAGGTACAGAAGCAGATCGATGCAGGCTTCCTACAGGTGGCAGCATACCCAGAATGGGTAGCAAACATAGTCCCCGTACCAAAGAAAGATGGGAAAGTTCGGATGTGTGTGGATTATAGGGATTTGAACAGGGTGAGCCCGAAGGACAATTTCCCTTTACCCCATATAGATGTTCTGGTAGACAATACTTCGGGGCATTCATGGTTTTCTTTCGTGGATGGATTCTCGGGTTACAATCAGATTAAAATGAATCCGGAAGATATAGAGAAGACAACTTTTACCATACTATGGGGCACGTTCTGCTATAAAGTCATGTCTTTGGGGTTGAAGAATGTCGGGGCCACATACCAGAGAGCTATGGTGACACTGTTTCATGATATGATGCACAAAGAAGTCGAAGTTTATGTGGACGATATGATAGCCAAGTCCCAAACAGAAGATGGACATGTGCAGGATTTGAAAAAGTTGTTCCAAAGGCTACGAAAGTATCAGCTGAAGCTTAACCCCAATAAATGTACGTTTGGGGTTACATCCGGCAAGCTACTTGGTTTCGTGGTCAGTCAAAGGGGCATCGAAATCGATCCCGATAAGATCAAGGCGATTCAAAATTTGTCACCTCCAAAAACACAGAAAGAGGCTCGGGGCTTCTTTGGGAGATTGAACTACGTATCTCGGTTCATTTCTCATCTAACCGACAGATGTGATCCCGTTTTTAAATTACTTTGGAAGAACAACCCAAATGAGTGGAATGATGAATGTCAGGAAACATTGGACAAGATCAAACAATATTTGTCCAACGCACCAATATTGGTGGCTCTAGTTCCTAGGAGACCATTAATCCTCTACTTGGCGGTGTTCGAGAATTCCATGGGGTGCGTACTAGGGCAACATGACGATACTAGAAAGAAGGAAAAAGCGATCTATTACCTGAGTAAGAAATTTACCGAGTGTGAGGTGTGGTACCCATTTATCCAAAAGATTTGTTGTGCACTTGTTTGGGTTACCCGTCGACTCAGGTAATATTTGTTATATCACACCACGTGGTTGATATCAAAGCTCGATCCATTGAAGTTTCTGATGGAAGCACCCGCATTGACTGGGAGATTAGTACGATGGCAAATGTTGTTGTCCGAATTTGATATAGTATACGTTAGCCAAAAGGCAATTAAAGGGAGTACCATAGCCGACTTTCTTGAAAGTAGAGCTTCGGATGATTATGAGCCTCTGAGCTTTGACTTTCCTGACGAGGATGTAATGACCATTTCCGTTAAAGAAAATGAAGAAATGGAAAAATAGAAATTGTATTTCGACGGGGCAGTCAACGCCCTCGGACGGGGAATCGGAGCTGTATTGATATCTCCAGATGGCATACATTACCCTCTCACGAGCAAGTTGGAATTTTTGTGCACTAACAATATGACAGAATACGAAGCATGTGTCATGGGTTTGAAGGCAGAAATAGAAAGGAAGATAAAGGCCTTGAAGGTATACGAAGATTCAGCCTTAGTTATTTATCAGCTACGTGGGGAATGGGAAACCAAAGACACGAAGTTGATAGAGTACCGAAAGTTGATATTAGAGCTTGTAAAACTAAATTTGATTTTGATATAACAATTAAATAGAAGGACTATTCTTTGAAATAATTTTAAGTCCCTAAGTCAATATTTTTTATTTCAAGTCAAACAAAGATTTTAAAAGAAAATTCTAAGTGTTTTTTCACGACGGTATCGAACCATGATTTTCAAAGCCATGTTCTTATATTCAAGAATAGGTATCGAACACCCATTCGAAACAAAGGAGCTCACTGTCAGCCTCTGTTTCGAAACACCGTTCGATACCTTTGGATTTTCAAAGCCATATTTTTGTGTTCAAGAACATGTATCGAACCACCATTCGAAACAAAGGAGCTCACTGCCAGCCTCTGTTTCGAAGCATGGTTCGAAGCACTTCGTGCATTTTTTAAGTATTTTAAAATCTATTAAAAATAGACCCCTGGTATCGAACTATGGTTCGAAACCACCCTTAATCCCAACGACTATTTTTGCATTAAATGTTTTGACCGTTGGTGGTAGTTAATTTTTTGATTGGTGGTTAGCCTGTTCCGAAGCATGGTTCGATACCAACCTTCACAGTTTTAAAAAGGTATCGAAGCATGGTTTGATACCCCTTGGTTTAATGCACAACGACTCTTTCTATTCTTGGTTTGTTTCGAAACAGGTAGTACGTGTTTCGATACCGCCTGTTGCAGAGTGCATTTATGGTGGGAAATTGAAGTCTAAACGGCCATATTTATGTTCCCAACAACCACAAAGGATAGAAATCAATGAGATGGTATAAAATTAAGCAATTTCAACAGTATTAAGGACTATTGAACGTCAAGCAACATCCAAGCACACAAATCCAACTCAAAGCACTTTATTGCATATTTTAGCCTCCCAACTTGTGTATTTCACTTTGATCAATTGTAATTTAAGTTTGGGAAGAGTTTGTTTGTATTTGGGGATATTATTTCTTGTGAGAGAATCCTTCTTAGCCAAACCAAATCTCTTGTAACACCTCGTGAGGTCTAAATCAATTTTGGGTAGAAAATTGATTTGCTTGTAAAGGTTATCCCTTGAACCTAGAAAAAGGTTGAATTCAATAGTGAATTGGTTTCAAAATCCTTAGTGAGAGCTAAGATAGTGAATGTAGAGCTTGTTCGAAGTTTGAACCACTATAAATCATTGTGTTCCTTATTTCTCAATTTATACCGAAAATCTCCTACCAATTTTTTTAATATCCAATTCACCCCCTCTTGGCCATTATTCAATGTTGATCAAGTCAACAATCGGTATCAGAGCTAAATCTTTGAAGGGATTCACCTCCACCAAAGAAGATCCAAGGGTTGTTGATCATCTTTACAACAAGAATCAAATGACCTTCACTTTCGGTTCGTGGAACGAGTCTCACTCCATCACCAAGCCACCCTTCTTCAATAGGGACAACTACCCTTATTGGAAGAATAGGATGAGGCTATTCATCAACTCCAATGATTATGTCCTTTGGGATATAATCGAAGATGGACCCTCTATCCCTATGAAGCAAGTGCCTAAGAAAAGGAACGAGATGACCGATGAAGAAAGAAGGAGAATATCCACAAATGATAAGGCTCTTCACATTCTCTTTTGTGCTTTAGGCCCCGACATCTACTCCAAGATGTCTTCATGTACAAGTGCCAAAGAAGTTTGGGACTCCTTGGAGACAACTTATGAGGGCACCAACGATGTGAAGAAAACAAAGATTGGTCTTCTCAATTTAAACTATGAAAATTTCAAGATGGAGCCGGATGAAGACATCACCAAAATGTTTGATAGATTTTCCGTGATTGTTAATGGTCTCAAGGGTTTTAGTGAGATTATTCCGGAAGAGAAACTCATGAGGAAGCTTATCTACTCTCTTCCCGAGTCTTGGGATAGCAAAAGGACGACTATCATTGAAGCCAAGGACTTGAAGACTCTAAAGCTAGATGCTCTTATGGTATCTCTTCTTACCCATGAGATCATGAAGAAAGGAAGAGAAGAAGAGAAAAAGAAAGAAGAGGTAAAGATAGAAAAGAGGGAAGTAGAGAAAAAGAAGCAAGGGATTGCTCTTAAAGCTTCATTATCACAAGAAGAAGTGGACACTAGTGAAGAAGAAGAGCTAGAGGAATTGGCCATGGTGGCCGAAAGATTCACAAGGCTCATGAGGGCAAATAGGAATCGAAGATTCCAACGAAAGAGGGACTTCAAAGCAAAGAGCAAAGAAGAAGAGAAAGATCAAATTATTTGTTATGAATGCAAGAAGCCCGGTCACATTAGGACCGATTTCCCACTATACAAAAGGAAGGGTTTTGAGAAGAAGAAGAAACACAAAGCTCATGTTTCCACTTGGAGTGATGAGGAGTCATCATCCGATGAGGATAATGAGGTGGCCAACTTGTGTCTCATGGCTCTTGATGAGCCTAAGGTAACCCTTGAACCATCTTGTAATGATTTATCTTATGATGAATTTTATGATGCTTATGATGAACTACAAGATGTGTATGATGAGTTGGTTTTAAAATTCAAAGCATCCATTTTGAAAAGCAAGAAAACCATTTCCGATTTAAAAATGAAAAATGATTCTTTGACTAAAACGATTTTGGATTTGGAAGAAAAGGTTGTTGATTTAAATGATGATTTAAAATTTTTTCAAAAGGAAAATGTTGATTTAAACAACCTTATTTCAAGCTTGAGTGAAAATCACCACAAGGTGGTGAATGAGCTTAAAGAACAAATTAAGGTGGTTGGGAGTTCAACTTTTGAAAAAGGAAGCTCTTCAAAACCCAACCATGTCAAAAGGAATTTTCAAAACCGCAAACAAAAAGATTTTCAAAGGCCAAATTGGGAGACAAGGGACGATTTAAGGAGTTAGAGCTCAAAAAGGGTAGAGTAGTGACATTTGGTGACAACTCCAAAGGCCAAATTGAGGGTATTGGCTCTATTGATAATCACTTCTCTATTCTTATTGAAAATGTATTACTTGTTAATGGTCTTAAGCATAATTTGTTGAGCATTAGTCAATTGTGTGATAAAGGTTTCTATGTTTCATTTGATAAAAATGGTTGCAAAATTATTGACATAGAATCCAATAGAACAATGCTCATAGATCATCACATAGGAAATATTTACATGGTGCATCTTGATGAAATAAACTTATCTCATGCATGCTTAGTTGCTAGTGATGAAAATGATGCATGGTTATGGCATAGGAAACTTGGTCATGCTAGCATAAGTGTTTTAGAGAAACTTGCCTCCCAAAATCTAGTTAGAGGTTTACCTAAGCTCAAATTTTCATTGGATAAAATTTGTGATGCATGTGCTAAGGGTAAACAAAAGAGAGTTTCTTTTAAGTCCATTAATGATGTTTCAACAAGTAGAGTATTACAATTGATCCATATGGATCTTTTTGGACCTATTAGGACTACTAGCTTGGGTGGAAAATAATATGCTTTTGTTATTGTTGATGATTACTCTAGATATACTTGGGTTCTATTTTTAAGCTCTAAAGATGAAGCCTTAGAAAAATTCATCACATTTTCAAACATTTCTCAAAATGATCTTGATCAAAGAATTTCTCATATTAGAAGTGATCATGGAACCGAATTTCAAAATTTAGGTTTTGAAAATTTTTGTAATGAAAATGGAAAAGACAATTTAGGTAAATTTGATGCAAAAAATGATGAAGCTATTTTCCTTGGTTATTCTTTAAATTTTAAGGCTTATAGAGTTTTCAACAAAAGAACCTTAGTTGTAGAGGAATCTATACATGTGGTTTTTGATGATAATCTCCTTTCTAGGAAGGATTCTTGTGATGATGATGATGTAGGAATCATTGAAACCATTGATGATGAACAAGCATCAAAGGTAGATGGGATTCCAAGCAATGAGGAAGCACAAGATCCTCCAATAGAAGCTCTTGGAAATGTAAAACTTGAAGAAAAGGAAGTGAGTTACCCAAGGGAGTTCAACTATGTCAAAAGTGATGAAATCTTGGGTGATCCATCCAAGGGGGTAACTACTCGTTCTTCTCTTAAATTAATGAATCATATTGCATTTATCTCATGCATAGAACCTAAAAATATCAAAGAATCCTTAGGTGATGATTATTGGATTTTGGCTATGCAAGAAGAGTTAAATCAATTTGAGAGAAGTAATGTATGGACATTAGTTGATAAGCCTAGTAATAAGTCTACTATAGGAACTAAATGGGTCTTTAGAAACAAACTAGATGAGAGTGGTAACATTGTAAGAAACAAAGCTAGATTAGTAGCTCAAGGTTACACTCAAGAGGAGGGAATAGATTTCGATGAAACCTATGCACCCGTAGCTAGAATGGAAGCCATTAGGATGCTACTTGCATTTGTATGTTATCATGATTTCAAGCTTTTTTAAATGGATGTCAAAAGTGCTTTCTTAAATGGTTTTATAAATGAACAAGTGTATGTTGAACAACCACCGGGTTTTGAAGACTCAAAATTTCCAAACCATGTTTTTAAATTAACAAAAGCTTTATATGGTTTGAAACAAGCTCCTAGAGCTTGGTATGAAAGGCTTTCAAACTTTCTAATTGAAAAGGGTTTGAAAAAGGAAAGGTGGATACTACACTTTTTATAAAAAGGTTTAAAAATGATATCTTAGTAGTTCAAATTTATGTTGATGATATTATTTTTGGATCTACTAATGAGTGTTATTGTCAAGAATTTTCTAAGCTAATGCAAGGTGAATTCGAGATGAGCATGATGGGGGAGCTCTCATTCTTTTTGGGATTCCAAATTAAGCAAAGGAAGGATGGCACCTTCATCAATCAAGAAAAATACATCAAAGATATGCTCAAAAAGTTTGGCTTGGAGAATGTGAAACCTCAAGCCACTCCAATAAGCTCATCTACTAAGCTTGACAAGGATGAAGGAGGTAAGTGTGTTGATTCTAAATTATATAGATCAATGATAGGTTCTTTGCTTTACCTTACCGCAAGTAGACCGGATATTATGTTTAGTGTTTGCTTGTGTGCTAGGTTTCAAGCTAGTCCTAGAGAATCACATTTAGTTGCCATTAAGAGAATCTTTAGATACCTTAGAGACACCCCTTGTTTAGGTCTTTGGTATCCTAAAGTCTCATCCTTTGATCTTCATGCCTATTCGGATGCGGATTATGGTGGTTGTAAGATCGATAGGAAAAGTACTTCCAGAACTTGTCAATTCCTAGGTAGTATGCTCATATCTTGGTTCTCAAAGAAACAAAATAGTGTCGCTCTCTCTACCACCGAAGCGGAGTACATATCCTTAGGGAGTTGTTGTGCTCAAGTTTTATGGATGAAGCAACAACTCTTAGATTATGGCATTAAGGTAAACATCATACCTCTTAAGTGTGATAATACTAGTGCCATATGTCTTACCAAAAACCCCATTCAATACTCTAGAACTAATCACATAGAAATTAGACACCACTTCATTAGAGATCATGTGTCTAAAAATGATGTTGTTTTAGAGTTTGTTGACACCTTAAATCAATTAGCGGACATTTTTACGAAACCTTTGGATAAGGAGCGTTTTTGGACCCTTAGGAGAGAGTTAGGTCTAACTAGCCTACCTTGACCTCTTAAGTGTTATTTTTTATGCATTTTTGCTTGAATATTGATTGACATCATGCTTATGTTTTTCTTTGTATCTTAATGTCTCCATGCATTTTGCTAGGGGGAGTATGAACTTATTCATGCATTTTAATCATGTCATAACATCATATGCATTCTTTTAGGAGCTTTAGAAACTCATCTCTAGTACTTTTAGAAGCCTAAATGCAAAGCTTTCCTCGGTGATATCGAACCCTGTTTCGATACCTGTTCATCATCTAATCTGGGAAGTGTCTGAGAAGAACAGGTATCGAACGATGCTTTGATACCTGGTTCGATACAGGCATCGAAACAAGCCTGTTTCGATACCTGGTTCGAAACACGAGGCGGCAGTTTGGTTTAAAACACCCAAAACCTAATTTTAATCACATTAAAACACTTCCAAAATTAAATCTTCAAACCCTAGTCGGCCCTCTCTTTATAATCCCCTCAAATCCGCCTCTCTTAACACAAAATCTTCACGTTTTCTTTGAGGGATTTTAATCTACTCATCAAAGACTACATCATATCAACAAACGGTGCTTAACAATCACTTGATTCATCCTAATCTACACTCAAGGTATATTTTCAGAAAACCTTATTTTCGTTTGGATTTAGATTGTTAAAAATTAGATTTTGAACATATTTCAATTGTCTATTGTATGGGTTTTCATAATCCTACAATTTCTTTTAAAAATCCAATTTTTTTTCAATCGAATATAAATCCTTTTCGTATTTTTTTGGTTTAGTTTTCTAATTTTTTGATAAAATTTTCAAATACCTTGAATTGTTAGATTACTTCATAGGATTGAATTTGATTATATAGCATACATGTTTATCAAACTAATCAAATCGTTTTGTGATATATCTAGACTATGGCACCAAAGAAACGTTCTCGTACCGAGGCTGGTTCTTCATCACGCTCTACTCGTGTTGATGTCCAAGAAGTCCTTACACGATGCTTAGATACACCTCAACAGGCCAACCAATTCAATCTCTTTCGCCATATCCCTCTTAAACAAGAATGTAAGGTTGATGTCAATTTCATGAACTCCATCAAGTTTCCATTCAAATACTACAATCTTCTTGTTCAATGGAAGTTCTTGCAATTTCTTACCCACTCCGGTAAATTTTTTCCTACTCTCGTCCTAATTTTTTATGCTAATGCCACATGTCTTCTTGATCCTATGAACGAAACCAAGGTTGTAGTCATCGAGTCTTTTCTTATGGGCAAACTCTTTCAAATCGATGTCTCAACCTTTGAGGAGGTTTTTGGCCTTGAGGATGAGGCTGAAACCGATGAGGAAGCTGTAGGCCAATTTACCGGAGCCGCATCTTCTCTTGACGTACATGATCGTTTTCTTCATCTTATCATCTCGTGGTGGATTCGTCCATCCAATTGTAAGTATTCCCATATACGTCAAGTAGACAGTTTTTGGTTAAAGTGTTTTCGTGAACGTGTTAGACCAAATCTCGCCCAAATTGTCTTCTCCGAAATTGTTTGGCATGTTAAAAACCGAGCCACCCCTCTTGTCCAATCTTTTCCTTATGCATGTATTTTAAGTTCTATTTTCTTGCATTTGTGAATTGATTGTTCTTTAGACCGAGTAAAGTCTTTGAAAGAACTCATTGGTGAGACTTCTCTTCACCGTGCCCATTTTGTTTATTTCGGTAATGGTGAATGGTCTCGTGGTACCCCTCCTCCTCCTCCTCCCATTGATCCCGAGCCTATTCATCAAGTTGCTCCGAGTGTTGACATGATGACCTTCCTTACTACTCGGTTCAATAACTTGGATGCTCAGTTTGGTACTTTGAATGACAACTTTGGTTCATTGAGTGCTCACTTGGATTCTATGGATGGTCGTCTTGACTCTAGGTCCACTCAATTCCAATCTAGTTTTGACTCTATGAATACTAGATTGACGGGACTAGAAACTCAAGGTCATGCCTTGCGCATCTCTATTGAAGCCCTTCGGTATACTCAAGAACTTAACGCGCAAGATGTCAATGTTGAGGATGAAGATGACGAGGAAGACGAAGACGAAGAGGACGAAGACAAGGATGATGATGATGAGATGGGCGATTAGAGCCCCTCCTTTATGCTTTGCTATTTTGGCTTTTTAGGACTAGCTATGTTTTCTTAAGCTTTTGTTGCATTCATAATTAGACCATATGCACCTATTATTATTTCCTTTTTATTTTGTTTACTTTGTTGGATTTGGATTTTTAATATTTAATGTTATGGATTGTGTTTATTAATTTTCTCCTTAATGTCTTATGTTTCTTTATAGTTCATTGATTTTGATCTAACAAAAAGGGGGAGAATTTTTATGCTTTTAAGTTTAGGATAACCACCATATTTAATGTATTTAAAAATCGTGCACATATTAAGGGGGAGTCTTTAAAAGTTTTCAAAGTGTTTTTAAATCCAAAAATTTTGATTTCAAGTCAAACAAAGATTTTAAAAGAAAATTTTAAGTGTTTTTGTACGACGATATCGAACCATGGTTCGATACCCCTGGATTTTCAAAGCCATGTTCTTATGTTCAAGAACAGGTATCGAACACCATTCGAAATAAAGGAGCTCACTGCCAGCCTTTGTTTCGAAAAACCGTTTGATACCTTTGGATTTTCAAAGCCATATTTTTGTGTTCAAGAACATGTATCGAACCACCATTCGAAACAAAGGATCTCACTGCCAGCCTCTGTTTCGAAGCATGATTCGAAGCACTTCGTGCATTTTTTAAGTATTTTAAAATCTATTAAAAATAAACCCTTGGTATCGAACTATGGTTCGATACCACCCTTAATCCCTACGGCTATTTTTGCATTAAATATTTTGACCGTTGGTGGTAGTTAATTTTTTGATTGGTGGTTAGCCTGTTCCGAAGCATGGTTCGATACCAACCTTAACAGTTTCAAAAAGGTATCGAAGCATGGTTCGGTACCCCTTGGTTTAATGTACAACGGCTCTTTCTATTCTTGGTCTGTTTCGAAACAGGTAGTACGTGTTTCGATACCGCCTGTTGCAGAGTACATTTATGGTGGGAAATTGAAGTCTAAACGGCCATATTTATGTTCCCAACAACTACAACGGATAGAAATCAATGAGATAGTATAAAATGAAGCAATTTCAACAGCATTAAGGACTATTGAACCTCAAGCAATATCCAAGCACACAAATCCAACTCAAAGCACTTTATTGTATATTTTAGCCTCCCAACTTGTGTATTTCACTTTGATCAGTTGTAATTTAAGTTTGGGAAGAGTTTGTTTGTATTTGGGGATATTATTTCTTGTGAGAGAATCCTTCTTAGCCAAACCAAATCTCTTGTAACACCTTGTGAGGTCTAAATCAATTTTGGATAGAAAATTGATTTGCTTGTAAAGGTTATCCCTTGAACCTAGAAAAAGGTTGAATTCAATAGTGAATTGGTTTCAAAATCCTTAGTGAGAGCTAAGATAATGGATGTAGAGCTTGTTCGAAGCTTGAACCACTATAAATCATTGTGTTCCTTATTTCTCAATTTATACCGAAAATCTCCTACCAAATTTTTTAATATCCAATTCACCCCCCTCTTAGCCATTATTCAATGTCGATCAACTCAACAGAGCTAATTGAAGAGTTTGAAGAGATAACATTTGTATACCTTTCTAGAGAGGATAACCAAATGGCAGATGCCTTAGTTACACTAGCCTCGGTATTCTAAGCAAATAGATCGGAGGATATGATGCTAATCCAGATGCAGAGCTATGAAACATATGCTCATTGCTGCAACTTGGAAGAAGAGGACGGTAATCCTTGGTATTTCGTCACAAGGTTTCGCTTGAAGAATTTCGTAATGAGAAGAACAGCTTTAAGCTTCAGGGCTTTAACAAAATTCGTGTTTTTCAGTCTTTGCCCATCTCCTACTCCGCAGCATTGAGCAAAGAGGGGCAGCTGTAAACACGAATAATAATAATAATAATAATTGAAAAAGTAAAAAAATAATAAAAAAAATAATAAAAAATATAAAAAATAACAAAAATCATGGGGGGAGAGTTTCAGTTGATTTGGAGTTTGTTGAGTTGAGGGATTAGATGAGGTTGTTTAAGTGGAGATTTTTTAGGGATTTTTGAAAAGATTGAGTTGGGTTGGGATTTTGTTTTGAATCCCTTTTAAAGGATTCAATCGGCTCAATCAAAGGGGAGGAATCTGGATTTTCTGGAGATCGAATCAAAAGTTTGAAGGAGATCTGGCAAGGAGAACGGCGAAAGGCGGCGATCAGAGCAACAAAGGTGAGTTTTTCCCTCTTTCCGATTGTTTCCTATTTTTGGTTTTGGTGTTTTTTCAGTAAATTAGGCTCGGCAAGGGGGTTTAGGTGCTTAGATCTAGAAATTTTGTGTTTTAGGGGTGTTTTTAGGGTTTTTTGAGGTATTCGGAGGCTTCGCCGGCGACGGAAACGGCCATCGAAGGTTGGGCTGAGACGACCGGAGCTTTCTGGGCGACGATCGGCGTGGTTCGTGATTGCCGGCGAACTCGTCGAAGCGACGCTGGACGGTGGCGAGATGGATCGAGCGGTGGCACGCACGGCGGAGGGTGGCCGTGTTCTTCATTTTCTTCATGAACATGAAGAACACTCATGGTGTTCTTAGCAAAAGTCCCTCTTTGATCTATTTTTGCCTTAGTTTCTGGGTTTTTTGTGTTAGCCTCAGAGAATTTTGGGCTGGGGTGAGTTGAACCAAGTTGGGTTTCGGTGCAAATGACCGAGCCAACTCGGTATAGGGGGTTTTGTGGGGTAGCAAAACACTGTCGTTTTGGCAGTCGGATTGTGCGGGTCGGGTCTGAGTTAACTCGGATCTGCGTTTTTTTAAAACTAAATGGATAATTTACCCCTTAGGTCCTCCTTAGTCTGATGTGCTTTACAATTTAGTCCTTAAACCTTCAATTAAGCCCCTAAACCTTAGAATTCACTCAATTAGGCCCTTTTAGTCCCTAATTTAGCCCCTAGGATTAAAATTAATTAATTTTAGATTATTAATTAGGCTTAAAATTAATTTTGAGACTTAAAAATTTCCTAATTAGGTTCTAAATAGAATTTAATTTAATTTTTAAGATAAATTAAAATTAATTTAACCTAGTTAGATCTAATATAAGATTAATTTGACCTCTAAAACCTAAAAATTAGACTTTAATTAGGTTTAATTTAATTCTTAAAATTTAAAAATAACTTTAATTAATTAGTTTAATTAATTTTAATTAATTTCTAAGATAAATCTTAAAGTTAGCCTAACTTAATTAGATCTAATTAACCCCAATTAAACTTTAAAACCTAAAATTCACCAAATTAGATTTTAATTAGGATTAATTAAAAGTTGAAGTTAGGAAAATTTAATTAAAAATTTTAAACTTTAAAATTAATTATGACTCTAATTAAATCTAATTCATCTTTCGAAGTTTGAACTCTTCCTTTTATCTTTGTAAGTCCCTTTGTACTCATTTTTGATCAACTATGATGTAATTTGTACTCCCATGTTTTAATAAAAAATATCAAGTTCCTTTATCTTGTTTGTTTATTTTATGTTTCTTTTTAATATTGCATGGCATATTTTAGGGAGATCACTAAATAAACATCTAGTTAATTAATTTAGAGCCCTCTAAGACTAGTCGCTTTAATGAATTAATTAAATAGGGAGATAATTAGTAAACAATGGTATTTGAATCTTATATCTCGGATACACTAAAGAGGTTGATATTTTGACGTACCATAATGTTGGCCTAAAGAGTGTACCTTGGTATCGAATTCATGTGCTAATAAAACCTAGAATTTTGATAAAATAACTTAGGCTTAGAATTAAATAAAACTGATAGGAAAATAACTAGTAACATTAGTAAATAAAATAGGTTTTAACACATAATTAATGGAGCCCTCGTAGGTTAGAACTTAAAATGAACAAGATAAAATTGGTCATGTATTTAACCATTTTGAGGCGGAATTTATATTCCTTTGAATTTGGGTGGGATTTTCTATCTAGAGGACGTCTCATTCAGCTCAAGTTTAAAGATGATGTAACTTCCAAATCAAAAGGATATCCTCAATTCAAGTAATGTTTAATTAACAATGGAGAATTAAATTAATATCTATCTTCAAAATGTCAAAATGCCACGTGAAATTAATAAGGTACTAATTTTTGGGGGCGTTTGTAAGGGTCGTCCTTATACGTAACCGACTCCCGAACCCAAAAGTTTTTAAATGAATCTCTAGTTTATTTTATGGTGTCTGGCCTACCAAAGTGGCCGGTGGCGACTCCAAATCATTTTAAAATTAAATTATATATTTTTTCTAAAATTTGGGGTTTTCAAGATTAAAAGCGATAAAGTTTGTATTTTTTTTTCAAAACTAATCGTCAAGCTAATTTTCACATAAAGACGTGTTTTTAAAGAGGTGGCGACATAAAAGTTGATTGATTTCTTTAAAAAAATATATTTAAATAACTTTATTTGTAAATCGAATGATTAAAATTATTTATGTATGTCTTAAAATTTTGATATTTGAGAATATAATATACATAATTATGAAATTAAAAAACTTAATTAAAGAAATTTTTATCTGAACTAGGGGTATGTATTTGGTTAATTAAGTCAGTGGCTGAACTAAATTAGCTATTACCGAAATAATCAAAAAATTTAAAACTTTAATCATTAATCAAACTGAATTATCTATAACCGAATTAACCGAAGTGAAATTATTTCAATTAATTCGATCGGTTTTCAAATTAACCGAATTTTGTTATAGATTTTGGGTAAATTACATAATAATCAGTGAATTATGCTAAAATAATCTTTTTAATCATTAAACTTTCGTTTTATATTAATTTGATAAAAATGTAATGAACCCGTGGAGTTGTTCTACTGGTAAAAGATAATGTATTTTATCTAGGTGACTCGGGTTCGAGTATTATGTGTAGACGGTGTATGTACATTATTAGAAGGGCTAAAAAATTAAATAAATACTAACTTATAACCGCATCTATATATTAGAAAACATTAATTACCCATGATCACATGCTTAAAAGTATTAAAATTGATCACATGTTTATATATTATTTCGATTAATTCAGATTAATTTGTGCCAGATATTGAATTTTTATAAGTGAATTCTTAATAAAACTTTTACGTATATGATACTTTAAACTCGAGATCTATTTAAACGATATTAATTTACTTACCACTTAAATCAGTCTTACTAATTATAATTAGTATTTTATATATCATTAGGAAAATAAAATATAAACTCCCTTAGGAAACCTTGAAGGACATTAAAATATACAAGTACTATTTTTTTTCAAACTCACTAGACTTCTCTACTTGTCTTTTTCATAACATAATCACCAAATCAAATTAAGACATTAGTTCGTGAAAATTAATAAAAAAATTGAAACCTCGAATATGATGTTTTATTTTTTTATTAAATCGGATTTTCGAATTAATGGCTATATTTTAGAATATTTATTCTCATGTTTAACTTAGTTCACTCTCATATAAATAGAATGTTATTCCTTTGATTTTTACTCAACTCGAAATTCTTCTAAACTCTTTGACATTTTCATATTGCTTTCGTTGATGACGGAAAGACAAGACGAGATTTGTGATCTATAGTTGTGCAAATTGTCACAGCCCGCCACCACATGATCGAGGAGGCCACACACCAAGGGGCCAACATGACCGAGGAGGCCGCACACCTAGGGACCGAGTCGGACACCTTAGTTCCTGCCCAACATCATGTGACGGAACTCAACACCCGACGTGCACACCAAGGAGTCGAGGACAACACCCGACGTGCACACCAAGGAGCCAAGCACAACACCTGCACCACTCATCCACCCGTGCGGGCCGACAGCAGCACTACTCATGCGCAACCGAGGGGCGAGACCAGCGCCCACACCATCTGATCGAGGGGCAAACTCAGCGCCCGCATCTTCTAGGAACACCCGGGGTCCAAGGGCCATGCCACCCAGACGCACCCGAGGACCGAGCTCGATACCTTGCGATCTGCCCAAGCGATCATGCCCGAAATCTTGGGCCTTTCTCAAGCCCATCCGGCCAACTCCCTTGGAGAATGCTTAGTTGACCGGATTACACAAGGAATGAAGGAGCCACCAACTCAATCCCCTGATTTAAGGGATGTGTCTCCCGACACTTATGGAAATTGTCAACACTCATCCATCCATTGAAGGAATATCCACCAACCATGATTTTTCTTCCTTTATTATTTGTCTTAGGCTAATCCTAACCCTTCATTAACATCATTTGTAGCCATTAGATCTTAGCTAGCCATCCTATAAATAGTGGCTTCACTTTCATTTGTAAATCACTTCATTTTTCACTTTCTCTTGAGTAATACAAAGCAATGCTTTTTCTCTCATCTTTTCTTCCTTGTTATTCTTTCCGCTGCTCATCCAAGCATTTCCCTTGGATTTTCAGGCTAACTTAGCCGCACCACCGAAGAGATCCGCGTCTAAGGTCGCACAGTTCCGCTAGTAGAATCCTAGCCCCATGACAAGTGGTATCCGAGCCAAGTTTTCTAGCAAGGATCCGTTCAAAAGATGACGAACCCAGGTGAAGTTGCAGCAAAAACCATCGAGACTCGTTCGGACAAAGCCAAGAGGGCTAGTTCGAGAGATGCAATTTCTTCTTTGTAAGAAATAGTCACCCATTTGGAGAATTCCACAAGGGAGTCAATGGAGCGACTCGATGTGGTAGACGATCGAATGAATGAGTTGGAGAACAAAGGGGATAGTCTTAAGGAAGATTTCCAAAGCCTCATCGATGATACGATGGAGAACTTGGAGTTGTAGAATGCATCACTCAAGTCCGAATTGAATGATCTCAAGAAGATCGTTAACGTGATGAAGTCAGATCTGTTCATGTATAAAAGCGCCAAGTCGAATGGTGTGATGGCTAGCCCAACCAAGGTGTTAGCCGATGTCCCTAAGCCGAAGGTGTTTAAGGGAACGAGAGATGCTCAAGATGTAGAGAATTTTATCTGGAGCATGGATTAGTATTTCCGCCGCATGAATATTATGGAAGAGTCCACAAAAGTAAATACTGCATCCGCTTATTTTACTGACACCGTTCTTCTATGATGGAGACGCAGGTGCACAGAAGAGAAAAGCAAAGAAGCTCCAATCAAGACATGGGAAGAACTACAAGCTGAAGTCAATGAGGCCTTCTATCCCAAAAACGCACAAAGGGAGTTGCGAATAAAGCTTCGATAACTCAAGCATGACGGCACCATCCAAGAGTATGTAAAGAAGTTTACAGAGGTCAAACTTCAAATCCCAAACTTGGGAGAAGATGAAGGTTTTTCAATCTTCATGGACGGACTCCAACGATGGGCCAACTTAGAGTTGGAAAGACGTGGTGTTACTGATCTTTCCAAGGCTTTGGACGAGGCCGAAGCCATAGCCAAATTCGAGAAGAGGGGCGAGTCTTCCAAGCCAAAACCAAAGCAAAAAGGTAATGGTTGGGATCGAGACAAGTAATCCAAAAGTGGTTCAGACAAGCTATCGAGTGAACATTGGAAGCATTCGAACAACAAGTCCAACAGGTTTGTTCGTTCGTGGGAAAGAAAGGATCGAGTTCCAATTAAGCGCTTCCATTATGATGGGCCTCATTTCATCAAGGATTACCCAAAGAAGGCCAATTTTTCAAACATCAAAATAGATGAGGAGTCATCCGAGATAAGGGTCCAACTTAGTTCCATCATTAGTTCCCTTCAAACTAAGTCTACTCGCAGGAACAAGGGTCTTATGTATGTTGAAGTAACAATTGCGGGGAAGCAATTGAGCGCATTAGTGGACACCGGAGCATCCGAGTTGTTCATGTCCGAAGGGGCTGCCAAGAAGCTTGGCCTTCATGTGGAGAAGGCAAGTGGATGGATCAAAACAGTCATCTCCAAGGAAGAGCCCATTGCCGGAGTGACAAAACGAGTAGAGCTTCAACTTGGGAGTTGGACGGGTAAAGAGTCCATCAAGGTAATTCCCTTAGACGATTATGATTTGGTAATTGGTTTATCATTTTTGGATTGGATTAATGCACTTCTCTTGCCTTTTGTCGATTGTTTGTGTATCCTCGACCGCCAATATCAATGTGTTATCCCGGTGATTCGAGAGGCAAGTGTGCAAGACAAGGTGTTATCCGCAATCCAATTCAACAAAGGCGTGCACAAGGATGAGACATCCTACCTTTCAATGCTCAAGGAGGATGAACCCGTGGAGACCATGGAGATACCGATATCGAGGGATAAGTCCTTGAAGAGTTCAAGGACACTATGCCTTTCGAGTTACCGAAGGTGCTACCACCAAAGCGAGAAGTCGATCATAGGATCGAATTGTATCCGAATGCGGTACCACCAGCAAGGGCCCCATATCGAATAGCACCACCGGATTTAGAGGAGCTTCGAAGGCAACTTAAGGAGCTCTTGGATGCGGGCTATATCCGACCATCCAAGGCACCATTTGGTGCACCAGTGCTGTTCCAAAGGAAGCACGATGGTAGTCTACGAATGTGCATCGACTACCGGGCTTTAAACAAGCTCACCATAAAAAACAAGTACCTGATACCTTTGATCATGGACTTGTTTAACCAGCTTGGGAGCGCGAGATGGTTCACCAAGCTAGATCTTCGCTCAGGATACCACCAAATATGGATTACCGAAGGAGATGAGCCCAAAACTGCTTGTGTGACAAGGTATGGGTCGTTCGAGTTCCTTGTCATGCCATTCGGCCTTACCAATGCTCCCGCCATATTTTGCACGTTGATGAACAAGGTATTGCATCCTTTTATTGATCGTTTTTTAGTTGCTTATCTCGACGACATAGTCATCTATAGCAATACTTTTGAGGAGCATATAAGGCACTTAAGAAAGGTTTTGCAGGTTCTCTGCGGCAACGAGCTTTACATCAAGAAGGAGAAGTGTGTTTTTGCCCAATGAGAAATTCCTTTCTTGGGGCATATAATCAGAGAAGGCAAAATCCGAATGGACTAAAGTAAGATCCGCGCCATCAATGAGTGGGATCCTCCGACCAAGGTAATCGAGCTTCGCTCATTCCTTAGCCTAGAAAACTATTATCGCAAGTTTGTCAAGGGTTACTCCAACATCGCCACTCCACTAATCGAGTTGCTCAAAAAGAACAATGAGTGGGATTAGAGTCCGAGTTGCCAGAAGGCATTCGAGGGGCTGAAACAAGTCATGGTAAGTGAGCAAGTGTTGGCTCTTCCTGACCATACTAAGACGTTTGAAATTTACACCGATGCTTCAGACTTTGCAATCGGTGGGGTGCTCATGCAAGAGGGGCATCCAGTGGTTTTTGAGAGTAGAAAGCTAAACGAGACCAAGAGGCGATACACCGTCCAAGAGAAGGAGATGACCGTCGTGATTCATTACTTGCGCACTTGGAGACACTATGTTTTGGGTTCAAGGTTTGTTGTCTATACCGATAATTGTGTTATTAGCTTTTTCTTAACCCAAAAGAAGTTGTCTCTTAAGCAGTCTAGGTGGCAAGATTTTCTAGCCGAGTTCGACTTACAATGGAGCATAAGCCGGGTAAAGTAAATATCGTGGCCGACACACTAAGTCGGAGGTCAACATTTGTCGTAATTAGCCAACCCAAAGGGGCCTTGATCGAGAGCATCAAAGAGAGGCTTTCCCACAACCCCACTACAAAGAGTCTTATCGAATATGTAAAGGAGGCTAAGTCCCGACGATTCTGGATCGAAGAGGACTTGCTTTACATAAGGGGAAACCACCAATACATCCCTCACTTCAATAATCTACGCAAGCAACTCTTAAAAGAGTGCCATGATTCGAGATGGGAGGGTCATCCAGGCATGCATCGTACCTTAGCCTTGCTAGCCGAAAGGTACTATTGGCCGCACATGGGAAACGATGTGGAGACCTATGTCAAAACTTGTCTAGTGTGCCAACAAGACAAGGTGGACGCAAAGAAGCCAATGGGCTTACTTCAACCACTTCCAGTTCCAGAGAAACCATGGGGAAGTATTTCTCTTGACTTTATCATTGGTTTGCCTAATGTTAACGATTTTTCGAGTATTATGGTTGTGGTTGATAGGTTCTCGAAGTATGCAACCTTTATATCAGCAACCAAAGTTTGTCCAGCCGAGGAGGCAGCCCGCTTATTCCTCAAACATATGGTAAAGTATTGGGGAATTTCGAAGACTATCGTGAGCGATAGGGACACTCGCTTCACCGGCCGATTTTGGACCGAGTTGTTTAAGTTGATGGGATCCAACTTAAACTTTTCAACAGCCTTTCATCCGCAAAAGGACGGGCAAACGGAGAGGATCAATACACTGCTCGATATTTATCTAAGGCACTATGTAAGTGCTACGCAAAGGGACTGGCCAAAGATATTGGATGTAGCCCAATTTTCGTACAACTTACAACAAACCGAGGCAACCAATAGGAGCCCATTTGAGATAGTAAATGAGCAACAACCACATACTCCCGATGCGATTCCAACCAAGTACGAGGTTCCAAATCCCGCAGCCTTTAATTTCACAAAGGCCTGGAAAGAGCAACGAGACTTAGTCAAAGCTTGCTTGCACAAGGCTCAAAAGAGGAACAAGAAGTGAGCAGATCAAAAGCGCAGAGATATGGAGTTCCAGGTAGGAGACTTAGTCCTTGCTAAATTGAACCTAACACTTCGCAATTCTTATGTTCACAGGGTGCTCGTGAGAAGATACGAGGGACCATACAAGGTGGTCAAACGAGTAGGCAAGGTGGCCTATAAGTTGGAGTTACCGCCAATGCTTCGAGCCCATCTAGTTTTCCACATCTGTATGCTAAAGCCTTTCCATGAGGATGCTGATGACCCAGAGAAGAGCACATCTAGCCGAGCACTAGTTGGAGTCAAGGTCTCCTATGAGAAGGAGGCGCAAGACATCTTGACGGACCGAGTTATCTGACGATCCGACCATAGACCAAGGTACGAATACTTTGTACTTTGGAAGGGATTTCCCAAAACCGAAGGTAGTTGGTAACTTGCCGAGAACTTATGGCAATTCAGCGACAAGATAACCGAGTTCCATCAAAGTCGAGAGACGAGGGCGTCGCTCAATTTAGTGCGGGAGAATGTCACAGCTCGTCACCACATGATCGAGGAGGCCACACACCAAGGGGCCAACATGATCGAGGAGGCCACACACCTAAGGGTCGAGTCAGACACCTTAGTTCCTTCCCAACATCATAGGGCGAAACTCAGCACCCGACGTGCACACCAAGGAGCCAAGGACAGTACCCGACGTGCACACCAAGGAGCCGAGCATAACACCCGCACCACTCATCCACCCGTGCGGGCCGACAGTAGCACTACTCATGCGCAACTGAGGGGCGAGACCAGCGCTCACACCATCCGACTGAGGGGCGAACCCAGCGCCCATATCTTCTAGGAACACCCGGGGTCCGAGGGCCATGCCACCCAGACGCACCCGAGGATCGAGCCCGATACCTTGCGATCTGCCCAAGCGATCATGTCCAAAATCTTGGGCCTTTCTCAAGCCCATCCGGCCAACTCCCTTGGCGAATGCTTAGTTGGCCGGATTACACAAGGAATGAAGAAGCCACCAACCCAATCCCCTGATCTAAGGAAGGTGTCTCCCAACACTTATGGAAATTGTCAACACTCATCCATCCATTGAAGGAATGTCCACCAACCATGATTTTCCTTCCTTTATTATTTGTCTTAGGCTAATCCTAGCCCTTGATTAACATCATTTTTAGCCGTTAGATCTTAGCTAGCCATCCTATAAATAGTGGCTTCACTTTCATTTGTAAATCACTTCATTTTTCACTTTCTCTTGAGTAATACAAAGAAACGCTTTTTCTCTCATCTTTTCTTCCTTGCTATTCTTTTCACTGCTCATCCAAGCATTTCTCTTAGATTTTCAGGCTGACTTAGCCGCACCACCGAAGAGATTCGCGTCTAAGGCCGTACGGTTCCGCTAGTAGAACCCTAGCCCCGTGACAAAATATAGAAGATCATTTGTTTTTGTATCTTGCGTGATAAACGATCAAAGAACTCAAACAATATAGGAGTGATCGAAAATCTGTCTTAAAAAATTGTGTTCGAGCAAGACTCAACACATCACTTTCGATTTTATGTAATTATTACATTTATTTCCTTGCAATAAAATTGTAATTAATTTATTTAAATAATATTTATATTTTCGCCTTGGACTAATATTTTTCTGTATATTTAATGATTGATTTTTTTTAATATATTAGTATAATTATATATAGTATATGTTTATATTTTTCTTAATATTTCGGCATCATATACATAGGTGCTCGAACCTAGATCTTTTAGGATGAATACCATCTTTTTTTTCTACTATAGCTACTCATTGTGTTTAATTGATGGTTAACGTTAATAATAGGAAAAATATTTTTAAAATATAAGTAATCTAAATTCGACATCTATTTTGTTAAAATATAACAAAAAACATTGTCTAAACTTTAATGAGTAAATTGAATGTTTTAAAATCTTAATGATCAAAATAAATCTAAAAATAAAACTCAGTAATGATTTATATGATTTATCTTATATAAGTCATTTTAACCCAAAATTTAAGGTTAAATGTCAAATTATTTAAAAAATAGATAAAATAATTATTTATTCAAATGTTTAAGATATTTTTTTGACATAATACCTGTAAAAAATAGTTATATGGGGACATTCTAGAACTATAACCTTTATTTTAAATTGGTTCAAAGATCTAAATATTTTAATTTTATCCTCAAATTATAAATTTTATTCTATATTAACTCCCAAGTCTTTAAACATTCTAATTTTATCCCAAATTACACTATGATCGAGTTTGTATAAGTAATTGGAACCGGGAGGAATAAAGGTGCATATTCAATTGAGTTGAATTAAATATTTTAATTAAATAAATTATCGAGTTTTATTTTATTATTTAAATTATTTTTTTTATTTTTTAATTAAAATATTTAAGTTTTAACTTAAATTCAATTATAACATATTGTAATATTATAGTTTTAATTAATTAAATGACTTTTATAATTAGGATTATCTCAGAGAGAGAGTGATATGAACTTACATATAAGCTTTATTTTTTACGTTTACGGCTTTAATAATTTTTTAAATGATAATTATTTAAGTTAATAGTATATTTTATTATTTTTAATTTAATATCAAAACAAAATATACCCAATAAGAGATTATTTACCCGTTAATTTTCGTCCCTAAATCTTTGTTGATATGAAATTTTATGTTTCAAAAATAATATATTATTTTATTTAATATAATAAAAGACATAAAAATGGGAGGGAGAGATAAATATGACTTTTTAAAATTATGATGTTACATTATTTTTTATGATAAAGAAAATTATATATTAATAATTTTTTTAAATTCGGTAATTATATTATAAGAGAGGTAAAAAAATTTTAAGGACATAATATAGGAAAAATTATGGATATTACACTAAAAATATTTTCTTAGTATATAACGATAATTATTTTATTTCTTAGAATATTATATTTACTGTAAATTTAAAGTCAAATTAAAATAATAACATTATAAACAATAAAAATTATATTAAAATTAAAATTTTAAATCCTGCAATATTTAAAGTTGGATCCAAACAATAATACCTTTAATATAATTTTTTATTACTCATAATTAAATTCTTTTAAATCCAATTTTAAATTTAAATAATTTTTTAAAATACTAGTAATATTATATATATTAATATTTTAATAGTGAATATATAAATATTTAAATTTAAATTTTTTAAAATAAACGTAATCATGTTTTTCACCGATATTTGTAGTGACAGAAATCAAGTGCTAGGCAATACGTGCAAACTAAGAAGAGAGTCATGTGGCACACTACCAAAAGGCAAATTACCTGTTCTTCATTTTGGCTTTTTCCTCTTTGCTTTTCCATGCTCCCCTGTTCATGAGATCACCTCTCCTTCTTCTATAACAAAATGATTAAAATAAAGAAAACCTCATCACCCCAACAACAAAGAAAACTTTTTTATTTGATTCCAAAGCTGATGACAGTCTGGGATGGCTTTCTCAGAATCTGATGATCCTTGAAACTCTGTATCAGCTGATTGCATATCTGCCTTTGCTTTACTTCACTAGGTAAAATTTGCAACTTTGGGTTGTTTTACATCTTGGGTTCTTCATAAACAAAAGAAAAGTTTGGGTTTTTATGTTCATGGGGTTTGGAAAATTGTGATCTGGTACTCTTTAGATGCTGCATCTGGCACTGGTTTTAATTTTTTTTGATCCATGATCTGGGTTTCCTTTGTTTTACTTTCAGGGTACTTGGTTAAGTGTCACTGTTGAGTGGATCTTTTTTTTGTTTTCTGGGGAAAAATGAGTGGAGCTGTGCTTGTAGCTGTTGCAGCAGCTATTGGTAACTTATTGCAAGGATGGGATAATGCTACCATTGCAGGTAAATTCGTTGCTTTCATGAATTGTTATATGTATTTATTTTGAGTTCAACATCTAAAAATTCAGTATTTTGGGCTATCATGATAGATTTTATAGTTCATAGATCTATGGTAAATTTAAGTTTGTAATTGAATGGATGGGGTTTTTCTCTACTTAATGATTAGTATATACTCTCTTTTTTTTTCTACTTGGATGTAAAGGGTGTTTTGCCACCTCTTTAGATTTGATTATTATTGCTATATATAGCTCAACATTGAAATTCCAGTCTTTGGGACTAAAATGATAGCTTTCGGATATCGAAGATCTATGGTGAATTCGAGTTGTTGATCTAATTGGACTAATGTGGTTTTCCTTTCTTCCATGATTAATACATACAGTTATTCTCTACATAAATCTAAAGTGTGTTTTGCCATCTTTTTAGATTGACTGCTAATACATAGGCAGTTCAACCTTGAAAATTCAGTCTTTTTGACTAATTAGATCTGTCATGATTTTGAGTTGATGATCTAATTAGATTGAGGGGGGAGGGGGGGTCCTTAATGATTAAGATGTGTTTTGTTGTCTCTTCTGATTGATTAGTTTGTTATTCTCGATGGTTTCGTGAACTGCTATGTATATTTTATGAAGTTCAACACCGAAAATTCAGTCTTTTGGGCAAAGATGATAGCTTTTATATGTCAAAGATCCATGGTAAATTCGAGTAGATAACTAGTTGGATCGATGGGGGTTTTCTTCCTTTATTTATTATATATACTGTTCTTTCTTCCTGTGTAAAGGGTGTTATGCCATCTCTTTAGATTGATTAATTAGTTATGCTCTTTGCGTTTCACGTTGCAGGCGCTGTTCTATACATAAAGAGAGAGTTTAAATTGGAAAGCGAACCGACAATAGAAGGTCTCATTGTAGCCATGTCTCTTATTGGAGCTACATGCATCACTACATGCTCAGGAGGAATATCGGACTGGCTAGGCCGCCGCCCAATGCTAATAATCTCATCTGTTCTTTATTCTCTTAGTGGTCTTGTAATGTTATGGTCTCCTAATGTTTATTTCCTGCTTCTGGGAAGACTTTTGGATGGTTTTGGGGTTGGTTTAGCAGTAACTTTGGTCCCAGTTTACATATCTGAGACTGCACCACCCGAAATAAGGGGATTGTTGAATACCCTTCCACAGTTTACTGGTTCTATTGGAATGTTTTTGTCATATTGCATGGTTTTTGGAATGTCGTTAACGGACTTACCGAATTGGAGAATGATGCTTGGAGTTCTTTCTATCCCATCTCTTATATATTTTGCATTAACTGTTTTCTTCTTGCCCGAGTCACCGAGATGGCTGGTAAGTAAAGGGCGAATGGGAGAGGCGAAAAAAGTTTTGCAGAGACTACGTGGTAGGGAAGATGTTGCTGGTTAGTTATCTGCAGTCGCTCTTTTCTCAGTAACTGATGCATGATGTAATTTTGAGACCGTTTTTCGTTTTTATTGGAGTTTTAAATTGCAATTACTTCTCACCATGGGATGCAATATGATTAATAGTGATGCATCTTGCGGATGTACTGATATTATTTGAAATGAACAGGTGAGATGGCATTGCTAGTTGAGGGACTTGGGGTTGGAGGTGAAACATCGATTGAGGAGTACATAATTGGTCCGGCCAATGAGGACATTGAAGACCAAGATATATCTACTGATAAAGATCAAATCAAGTTATATGGACCTGAGCAAGGTCTTTCCTGGGTGGCCAGACCTGTCACAGGACAGAGTACTCTAGCTGCGATGTCTCGGCATGGAAGCTTAGCTTCTCAGAGTGCTCTTGGTCTTGTGGATCCTCTTGTTACCCTCTTTGGAAGTGTCCATGAGAAGGTTCCAGAAACAGGAAGTATGCGTAGCGCACTGTTTCCACACTTTGGTAGCATGTTCAGTGTTGGAGGTAATCAAGCTAGAAACGAAGAGTGGGATGACGATATTGTTCCTAGAGAGGGCGAGGACTACCAATCCGATGGTGGCAATGGTGATTCCGATGACAATTTATATAGTCCTTTGATCTCGCGGCAAACAACCAGTTTGGACAAGGACATAGTTCCAGCTGCTCATGGGACTCTTGCAAGCCTCAGTCATGGTAGTCTAATGCAATCAACTACTGGAGAACAAGTTGGTAGCATGGGTATCGGTGGTGGTTGGCAGATTGCATGGCAATTGTCTGAAAAAGAAGGTCCGGATGGGAAAAAGCAAGGGGGATTTAAAAGAATTTATTTGCGCCCACAGGGTACACCCGGATCGATGCGTGGATCACTAGTTTCTCTTCCCGGTACTGAAATCCCTGCAGAGAATGAGTATGTCCAAGCTTCTGCCTTGGTGAGTGAGCCAGCTCTTTATTCCTCTGAGCTTATGAAGCAGCATCCATTTGGAGCGGCTATGGTTCATCCGGCTGAAACTGTAAAGGGACCAAGTTGGAAGGATCTCTTTGAACCTGGAGTCAAGCATGCTTTAGCAGTAGGGATCGGAATTCAGTTACTTCAGCAGGTAATATAGAGAACCTAACCATAATCATCCCTATCTCTTCAAACAATACAGTCTGAGATTTTAGATGGTTGCTATATATAGTAATCGTGTACACGGGATAATACTATTGCAACACTGTTTTCCAACTTTGCCTTATTTGCTTATTGAGGATCATTCTTTATTCCTTCCTTTCCAAACTGCAGTTTTCCGGTATAAATGGAGTGCTATACTACACTTCCCAAATTCTTGAGCAGGCAGGAGTCGGAGTTCTTCTTTCAAACATGGGCATTAGTTCATCTTCTGCATCTCTGCTTATCAGTGGTATTACAACCTTGTTGATGCTTCCGAGTATTGCAGTTGCTATGCGGCTTATGGATGTAGCTGGTAGAAGGTATGTTTTGTACCTTTTTCAGGTCTGTATGCACTGACAAGTCTCACCTGAAAACATGATAGCATTTGGCATGCAGAATTTAAAAATGTTGTTAATTACTAGTGTCTATTTGATAGGGTAGAATGGAAGTGTTTAGTTTCGTAACTGCTTCTTCGTGATGTCATTATCGGATGCCATGCCAATATTGCTGTAGTTTGTTAGATTTGAAGTTGTGAAGAAATTCAATATTGACACTTTGATTCATAAATTTTCCTTGTTATTACTTGATCTGTTCTCATTGGTAAATCATTGTTGTAGGAGTTTGCTGCTCACCACAATCCCGGTCCTGATAGTATCTCTCGTCGTTTTAGTCATTGGAAGCGTTGTGGAAATGGGGAATGTTGTGCACGCAGTGATCTCGACCGTTAGTGTCATGCTATACTTCTGTTTCTTCGTTATGGGATTCGGGCCGATCCCAAACATTCTCTGTGCTGAGATCTTCCCTACGCGGGTTCGTGGCATATGCATCGCTATATGCGCCCTTACATTCTGGATTTGCGACATCATTGTCACGTATTCACTCCCGGTACTGCTCAAATCGGTTGGTTTAGCCGGCGTCTTCGGGATGTATGCAGTCGTATGTGTTATATCGTGGGTGTTTGTGTTCGTAAAAGTGCCTGAAACCAAAGGCATGCCCCTTGAAGTCATTACAGAGTTCTTCTCCGTTGGTGCAAAGCAAGCTGCAGCTGCCAAGAACAACTAAGTTTGGCCAAGTATTTGATGGATATTTTGAAAGTTTTGATGTTCAAATTTACCTTCTTTTTTACATTTTCATGGCAACTAGGCTGGTTGATTTATGTAGAAAAATATTTTTTTTAAAAATACCATATGATTTGCTATTTGTTATACTTCTCTAAATCACATTTAAAGTCGGATAAAATTCGAGTACGACACCAGTCTCTAAAATCGAACATATTTGTGTATGACATTTACATCTATTTGTTATACTGTCAAAACCTGTCAGGTACATCCCTATTAATAATCAGAAGCATGATGTCCCCACTACATTCATGATCAAACAATTACAACTATTAGCAGTTGAAAAGACCTGCCAGGTTTGAGTTCTCATATGATCTCTAATGCTGCTTCTGCAAGAAAATACAGAATGGGGATCTCTTAACTTCACCAGGCTCGGAAGGACAGGCATTCCCATGGCTGCACCTAGGTACATTCCGGAAGTAGAAAGTGAAACAGGTCTTGACCTCTCATGTGGTCAAAACCGAACCCACTGTGCTAGGACAGTGTGGATGGAAGGGAAGATGAAGCCTTGAGCCACACCTACAAGTAAGCAAGGAAAGACCATGGTGGTGACTGTATTGGGATCTAGTGGAACCCAAAACCAAGTTGATCCTTAGAGCTGCCTATCCTCCTGAGAACAAGCATAGCCATGATAGAACGTGGAAAGTATTGTGCCTTTGCTTGCTCGGTTACTCCCAGCAGCATCAGCTGCAAGTCTGCAACCGTGTATCCTATGGAGAAGCCCACACGTTCTATACATACACATGTGCTGAGAAAGGTTAAGATGATAAGCAAGTATCGCTTTGGGAATTTCATCTACTTCATCAGTCACATCTACTCTTGGTGGAAACAAAACAGAGAGAAAGATTGGAAATTCATGGAAGAAGATTGGTGGAAAGAAAACCCTAATAAGAGAAATTATATCATGAACTATTTCTATCAGTCATCCGTGATTTTAACCAATTAGATTCATCTATTTCATATTTTTTTAAGATGAATTCTTACCTCTTACCTACTTATAATAGGTGAGTGAATAATTATCGAACAGTTACTTAAAGATGAATGAATCTGATTACATGGACCATGAATAACGTTGTAAAAAGATCTATGATATAATCTCTCCCGAATAGAGAGATTAAAAATGCTGTGGATCGCACGCTTGGAATATACTCTCTTGGCATGAGGCTGATCTTTTAACTATACCAAAATCAATTATTATAAGTATTTAAAGTCAAAACTAAAATTTTAGTCTTGAAATACTTAAAATAAAATAAAACTTTTTGGGAAGACAGATAAGATTTTTGCATTAAAATGAGTTAAATTGAGTTGTTTAATTTTTAGAGGATCAAATTCGCAATTTACTTAAAGGCTTAAAGGACTAAATTGAGTTGTTCATATTTAAGATGGACTAGAACTATTATTGGACCATTTAATCAAAGAGGTTAAGGCTCATGTACACCCCGGCTTCGCCCTTGCTAGAACTACATGTCATAACATTTTTTTTCAACGCTAACTACAATTAATTATAAACTTCATGAGTTACACAAATTGAGATTCTAAAACTTAAGATTCTAAAACCTTAATTTTATAGAAAACCTTAATTTTATAGAAAAATTACGTAAATCATTGTTAAATTTATTCTGGTCATTAAAATTTTAAAACACTTAATTTACTCGCTGACATTTAGATATTAGATTTTTTTGTCAATATATAAAGTTTCGACATTAAACATTTTTTAACACTCTTAAACCCTAAAACATCATAGATGAAGTCATTTAGTCTCAAATTTCACCAGTCACTTCAATCCCTGAGTCTGAATGTGATTTCTATTTTATTGGAAAGTGCTTCAAAGTTTACAAATTGACAAAAAGCTTTAAGATTCTCTCTCGTTAATCTTCTTTCTCCGTCGTTAGATGAAGCATGTCTCTTAGTATGTTTTTTCATGTTTCGATGAAGTTCTCCGCTGTTTGAATCTTGAAGAAGTTTCTTCATTTATCAATAAATGGACATCATCAAATATTAACAGGGGTTGACAAAAAATATTAATGTCTAAATTTCAATGAGTAATTGAACGATTTGAAACCTTAATATCCTAAATAGATATGAGAATAAAGCTCAGTAATGATTTATATAATTAGCTATGTAAATAAATAATGATCTCATATAAAAACAATTATTTTTTACAAGTGAACTTTTAAAATTACCGCATCATATGGTTATAGTTTCTATTCAAACTATACAATCTAAACTCTGAATATCTAACCTTAAAATTCTAAATTCTACGCTTTAAACTCTAAACTCTAACTCAAAATTCTAAATCATAAATCCTAAATTTAACAAGCTCGATAAAGTATAAACAACTTATATATTAATTATTTGGGTAAACTATCCCAGTGACCACCCAACTAATTGAGAATACCTATTTTGGCCACCCAACTAACGAACTCGTCAATCAGGTCACCCAACTTTTAAAACCTACCTATTTGTGTCACTGCCGTTAAAATCCTAACAGAAAAGTTAACGGTGGTGACGTGGCTGCTAATCAAAATCTGTAAAATTACACATTTAATCCTGTAATTTATTTATTATTTTAATTTAATCATAATTTTAAATTAATCATCCAATCCGTTGATGACACGTGTCATTAATTGATTGAATGATTAATTTTATTTATTAATTTAAAATTAGGATTAAATTAAAATAATAAATAAATTACAAGGATTAAATGTGTAGTTTTATAGTTTTTTTTAACAACCACGTCACTGTCGTTACCTTTTTTCGTTAGAATTTTAACGGCAGTAACTCAAATAGGTAGGGTTTTAAAGTTGGGTGACCTGATTGACGAGTTCGTTAGTTGGGTGACCAAAATAGGCATCCTCAATTAGTTCGATGGTCATTGGGATAGTTTACCCTAATTATTTTTTATATACTATTTAAAATACTTTAAACCCCAGAGTTTAAAACAAAATCCTAAACTTAAAAAACCTAATTATGAAGAATAAAATTTCCCTTGTAAGAAAAATTCTCACTACCTATATATAAAATAATTTTCCAATACAAAATTATTCTTCTGGTTGAAAGTCAGCGGTCCACCTAAGAGATTATTAGGTGAATTATGTTTATCACGTTATTTATAATCTAAACAATTAAAATCGTTCATTTTTAAATAATTATTTATCTATAAATTACAATAAAAAAATAATGATTCACCTTAAAAAAATTAAGATAAACGATCTTAATTAATTGAGATCATAAATAACGTAATAAATAGGATTCACCTAATAATTTTTAACGTTAATGACTCAACCAGGCCTAACATCCCCAACAAATCTTTACCACAATCCATTGTTTTCTACATTTGAGAAACTCTATTTAAATATATACAAAAACAATTGACTTCAAAATTAAATATTAATTTAGTCTATTTATGTAAGTATTTTTACTTAAATGTTGTACTCACTGAATTCAACATTTTTAAATCATAATTTATAAATTGCCACTAAACTATATCAATAATATTTTTTCAACTCATTAAATTTTTAAAAGTTATAAAATAATTAAAATAAAAGCAAATAAATAATAATGATTAAATTAATTAAATATATAAATATAAATAATTAAATGTGCTATTATATTAATTGTCTTAACCGACACATCATCTATTAACGAGCGACCATTTTATAAATAAAAATTAAAATTTAATAATCAATTTTAGTATTTTTTTAACAATACCTACGATATAAGAGGTGGAGCGGCTGAAAATTATTTATCTTTTTTTCAAGACTCCGTTTTAAATTAGAGGTTTAAAGTTTAGGGTTTAGGATTTAGGGTTTAAGGATAGATGTTGTGGTTAGGTTTTAGAAAATTAGGAGTAGGGTGTATTTTTTTAGGGGTAGAATTTAGGGTTTAGGATATAAAATATAAGGGTTATGATTAAAAATTTATTTTTTAAAAAAGTTTTAAATAAGACATAAAAAAAACATAATTTTTACCCGGATAAAGAAGGAGAAATTTTTTATATTAAACGCACAACCCAAAAATAAGAGAGAATTACCTCAACATTTGTTAACACACTTTTCTATTATCTAAAGGTTGAATTATAATTTAATGATCATTTGTTAACTTTATATTTTTATGATCAAATGGTTTATTTTTTATGAAAATATTCGTAACAAAAAAATTAATTATCATTATCGACGATAAATAAAAATCTCAAAAAATAGAGACGTGTGGCCTTCACACTGCTATTGGCCATCGTATTCATTATGAACCAGCCCACGCCGCTGCATGTTTTCTTTATAAATTCTGTAGATTGATGGAGTGTGTCCTCCACAAGCTTTCTTTGTCTAAAAAATTATCATATATTGTTGTTTTCGTTCGCCATGGATGCCTCTCAAGCTCTTCAACCTTCGTCGGTTAACGCCGACGTCGAAAAAATATCCGTTCAAGTCATCGACAATAAAGAAAACTGGAGTCGAGAGACGGATGTTAATGGATTCGATTACTCTCGGAGAGCGCAATGGCTCCGGGCTGCTGTTTTGGGAGCCAACGATGGGTTGGTTTCCGTCGCGTCTCTAATGATGGGTGTTGCATCGGTTAAAGAAGACGTCAGAGCTGTGATCATTGCCGGTTTCGCCGGTTTGGTCGCCGGGGCTTGTAGCATGGCGATCGGAGAGTATGTATCTGTGTGCACACAAAGGGATGTGGAGATAGCTCAGATGAGAAGGGAGAAGCGTAGGGGGACATCCGAAGTTGGGAATGATGAAAAACTATCGAATCCTGCGCAAGCTACGGTGGCGTCGGCTTTGGCTTTCGCCGTCGGTGCGGTGCTTCCGCTATTGGGAGCTGCTTTTATAAGGCAACATAAGTTGAGAATTGCGGTGGTGGTTTTGGTGCTAGTGTGGCTTTGGTGGTGTTTGGAGTGATGGGTGCTTTGCTCGGAGGAACTCCGGTGGCGAAATCAACGGCCAGGGTGCTCGTTGGTGGATGGATGGCCATGGCTACTACTTTTGGACTCACCAAGCTCGTTTGATCCGATCATGGATAAAAATTGTAGAATAAATGACGACCAAAATATACGACAGTATTTATTTTAGTCACTAAATTTATTAAATAACATATTTTAACTACTATCGTTAAAAAAATCAATGAAAGGGTGATAGACTAGTGACAGTTAACAGAATTTTATAAAATTTTATATTTAGTCCGTATTATTTATCTATTATATCAATTTAATTTTAATTTAATTTGATAAAATTAATCAACCTATCAAAAGACAAACTTTAATATTTCTTAAACAATAGTATTATAATAGTATTTTATAAGATACGAACTTTAATATAAAATCATATATTTCAAATAGGGTAAATATCATCATTGATCAAAAAATTATTCCCGCTTTCATATTTTAGTCACCAAATTATACAAAATCATCACTAACACGATTTTTTTCTTATTTTGGTCACTAAATATATATTTTTTATTTTGATCATTAATCTATTTTTTCTTTCTAAATTTGGTCATGACAATATTTTTGTGTGTGTGTGTGTGAGTTTTTGACATCGGATGATCAAATTAAGAAAAATTATAAATGTAATATTAATAACTATTTTGCCATAAAATAGTTTGGTGACGAAAAAAATTATGAATAGTTTATTGACCAATGATGATGATTACCTTTTATATATTGTTTGATCCGATCATGGGATGCCAAATTCAAGACAATTATGAAATTTAGCTTTATCAATAACGTTGAAAGCCAGAGTAGTTGCACAAGCCCTCTAACCTAAGTAGTTAAAGGAACGGTTGTCGTTCCTAGGGCTTATGGATTCGAGCACTAGCGATGCTAGCAGAGTGATTGAGTGATCAATGTCAAATGATGGAGATTATATTCTACAACAGATATTACTGCAATCACTATTAGCTTGTTAAAAAAAATAAAAGCCAGAGTAGTTACTAGTTAGTGCGTCTTACTTCTAAAATGGTAGAATTATATTCCAATCCCTTAAAAACCAATAAATTACAAATCAATATACAAGACAATTCACTTTTACCCAAAATTATAATTTAATTCTTGTCTAGTTTCATCCCTTTTTGTTGAGCGTGATATGTCGTCTTGGACCGTTAAACAGATATGAGAAATATTTGTAGTTCACATTAAAATATTATAATCTTTAACTCTTGATAGTTAGTTATTTCGATTAATATCTCCTATTTAAAATGATAAATTTAGGGTTTAAGGTTACGAACATTCCCTTAGATACATTGATATTTTTTATAGGATCTGTAATCACTCATTTTTAATCGGATTTTAGTATTTGTAGTATTATTGTAGTAATCATATTATTAATAAAAAGAGAAGAAAAAAGAGAGAAAAAATGAAAAAGAAAGAAGAAGAAGGAAATGAGAGGAAAGTTGATGTGGGATTGAAATCCCACATTGATGAGAAACCCCACTTCCCTCTCTCCAAATGCCTATAAAAGGAGGTGAAGGGAAGCTTTTTGAGGAAGGAACCAATTGGGTGAGGGTAGTACCCTATGATCTTAATTTGAGAGTTTAGCTCTCCCCAAATTTTGGGTGGTTTGATTGAGTCTTATTTTTAGGATTCGATTTAGTTAAAATTTTTAAAGGGGGTTGTGGTAGATCTTGGTGGGAAGTTTATCGGGGTTAACCGTTTGTATTTTTAGGTATAATTTCTATCTTTGTATTTTGAATATTTTTAATGAAATATAGTTATTTATTATTAGATTTTAATTTATGTTTTAGATTAATATTTATAGTTGTTTTTAATTTTTTTTTTAGATTAATATTAATTTATGTTTATGTTTTAGATTAATATTTATGTATGTTTTAATTTATATTTTAGATTAGAATTAAATTTGTTAGATTAATATTTATATTTTATGTAATTATTTTTATGTGATGTATTTAATTTATTTTATGTTTAAGTTGCATGAATGAAATATTAATTTGTTAATGTGGGCCCTAAATTTGGTCGTAAGCGAGGCCAGTACCAATAAGGTGGTAGTGGTTTGGATGCTTACCTTCGGGTTTAGGTGCTTTAAAATAAATGCGCACATTTAATTAAAAATTATTTCAATCGTCAAATTAGCCCGAAAAGTTTAATATTATTAAAGCGGTAATTATTAAAGTACCAATTTTGGGCGGTGTGGGGGTGCTAATCCTTCCCCATCCGTAACCGACTCCCGAACCCCAACTTTTCAAATCTCTGGTTTTATGGTGTCCGGTCTACCTAAACGGCCGGTGGCGACTCCAATTTTACAAAAATCATTTTGAAACAGAAACCCCCACGTGGAAGACATTAATTTTCAAAACGACACATCAAAAATGTTTTCCAACTTGAAAAAGAACATTTTAGCGAAACTCGTTTTTTAAGATTGCTACAGGATCCAACAATTATCAAAAAAAAAAATTATGTTTCTTCCTGCTAAACGCTATAATATGTATGCATGAGTTAAGCCAAGTGAGGCAATCTTGTGTCAAGTGACACCAAATTTTTAATTTTTTCAATATATTATATAATATATATAAATCAATTGACATAATTTTTTAAAAAATATGATTTTAAAATGAAATTAACACTTAATATTTAATTCTATCTATTTTTAATAAATCATGAGTTAATACTTTTGATACTGTTATCTGAATTTTTGGTTCTTGTCTCTAGACATATAAGTAGAGATTGAGAAAATAAATCCTGCAACTTGTTTCGTAAACATTCTGACTACATTAACAAACTACCACATAAAGGGATCTTACAATATTAGATCGTTAACATTTCATAATAAGAGAAGGCGTAATATCAAAAAAAAAATGCTTCGTTTTAGGTTAAAATAACTCTTTTTAGATGAAAATTATTAATCAACTAATAATAAATGAATTAAAATGACGTGACAAACATACATGACAATGCACGCCACGATAGCATATCTTTTAGACAAATATGTTGACTTTATAAAATAATACATTAATCAAAAAATAATTTTATAAAATCATATAAGATATAGAATATTATTTCTATTGACGTGTCATTCTATTAAGTTATTTTAAATTATTTATCGTCAATTAACTAACAGTTTTCATTCGGGGAGAAACCATTGTGATCCAAAATAAACATTAAAAACTAAATTATTTTAAAAAAATATGGATCAAAATAACTATTCAGTCAAATATTACACCAAACTACTATAAAATAAATAAAATCATATTAAAAAATAAATAAATATTGTATCGAAAAATAAGTGAATAAACACAATAAGGAGAAATTATATCATGGGTCAGTCCCGTCATTCATGGGACCAACCAATAGAAATTGTCCACATCATTATTTTTTAATTTTCCAAGTGAAGATTCACTTGAAAAAAAATTATGACATGAAAAATTGATGAAGTGGGCAGTTTTTATTAGTTAGTCCCATAGACAGGTGATGAGTCTGACCCAGGATATAATTTTTCCACGATAAGACATAAAAAATTCAAAATTAACAAATATCTTATTCAAACTATTAGAAGACTTTGTGATAATATCGTATCCTAACTGCTCCCACGTTGCTTTGGTGTATCTTCTTATTCTATTACAACAATACAAAAGAAAAAGGCAATGATACATAGACAATTAAAAATTATTAACCTTAAAAAAGAAAAAATGAAAAAAATAATTTAAAAATGAGATAAAAATTATTATTAGATGTGATCATAAATAACGTTATTAAGGATGACAACGAAACGGAACGAATCAGATTTTTTGTTACACCAACTTCGATCCAAAAATACTTTAGTATATTCAAACTCGCCCCACCAGATTTTTATTATATCCTACTCAACCCGACCTGATCTAACAAAAATAATCCGATTCCGACCCATCATTTATATTTTAATAATAAAAAAGCTTTGACCAAAATTGACCCAATTAAGAAAAAATAATAAAATATTAAATATAATTATAAAAATATATTAAATATATCAAATCGGGTTAGATATTTTAAATCTTAAACTTACTCCGACCCCATCTCAAAATTTTAAACATTCACTCAATCCGACTCAAAATTCGATTTCAATACTAAAAAAAACATTTTAAATAGATCAAATCAGATTAAGACTTGTCGAAAAAATATATAATTTTCATCCTTAAACGTAATGAATCATACCATCTAATAATAATTTCTCCATGTTGAGTCTGATTCTCTTTCTGAATATGGTAATTGCAATTTGCAAGTAATATGCGTCTCAACATGATTTCTAACGCAGCAATCAACTAAATTTATTACACTACACCTAACATTCAAAATTAAACCATTTTTAATGAATTTGACCACTTTGATTTATTAATAAAATTTTAAAATCATGAAAATGGATTTAATTAAAAGTATTTAAAATTTGAAGCTTAACACGATTTTTTAAAATTTTTAAAAGGACTAAATTAATTTAAAAATTGTTAGGGCCAAAATTTAACTCCCATAGTCCCTTGTAGCTTCTGTCACTATTCTTGCAACCTTTTTTCTTAATAAGAGTTTATAATAAATGGACTAAGATCAAAATAACTCAAAGATTTAAGGATCTTGTACTTATTAAAATAAAGTTCTTATTTCTTAAAATAATTAATATTTATTAACTAATAGTATACAAAGATATTTTAAAGATTTAAAGGTTTTGTACAATTTATTAAAAATAGGGTCCTTAATTTTTTAAAAAAGTATATATAAATAGCTCAAATTCCTCAATCGTTTTTGTTTACAAGTGGCGGAGAAATGACATTTAGGTAATTGATGATGGAAGCAATAAATAGAATTAAACATGATGATTTAGAGTGTTTCAAGCCTTTCAATCGAGCTCTACATCCACTACTAGGGGTGATAACGAGCCAAGTCGAGCTCGAGTCAGGCCTGACTCGTCTCGACTCGAAAACAGGCATATTTGGACTCGGCTTGGCTCGAGGCTCGTTGAGCTCGGAATTTAAGCTCGAGCTCGGCTTGAAAATAATATTACTGCGCTCGGTTTGGGCTCAAAGCTCGTCAGGCTTGGCTCGGCTCGGCTTGGCTCGAAATGGACAATTTCTTATATTATTTTTATTATTTATTTATTTATTTATATTTTATTTTTTATTTATTATTTGTAGTTTTGTAAATTTGTTTTAGTTGATAATATTTAATTTATTTTTAGTGGATTTACTCTCAATTTTTTTTTTGTTAAACAAATTGTTTTTAATGTATATATAAATATATATGTATGTTTATATATAATTATTCTGAGCTTGTTCACAAGCTTTTCGAGCCGAGCTAGGCTCGTTTAAATCTCGATCCGAACCCGAGTCGAGCTCACTCGAGCAGAACTTTGACCGAGCCGACTAGGCTCATTGTCACCCCTATCCACTACTTTAACCTTTTTACAAATGATTTTAATACTCTACTGAAAACACCTGTTAGTCTTTTCTTTTTTCTCGGATCAAGAGATAACTCTTACTCAACCTTAACCTATGCCCCAAGGTCAAGTAAACAATCTTTTACAAAGAGAAAAGAAATATAAACAAGAAATTCTCACAAGATATGTGTTTTCACAATTTAGTTCACACCTAATCTTATGAGCAAATAATAACAATAGAAGTTTGTAAGTGTTGTCTATGAAAAATATAAAAATTTAAACATTAAGACATTTTACGATGAATAGAATATTTGCATAAGCTGAAAAATTTTAACACTAAAATAAAAATATATTTTAAATATATTTTTAAATTTTAAATCATAAACCTTAAACTCTAAGAAAAACATCCTATACTATTTTTTTAATTTAATTTTTAATCTTTAAATTTATTTTTTTAGTGTGAGAAGATAAATAAGGGTAACAAAAAGGGGGTTATTTGGATATTGTTTAGAAATTTTTTATTTCTAAAAAAACATTTCTCTTCAAATTATTTCCAACAATATAGCAATTTATTATTGAAATCAGAAAACAAGTTATTTATAACCCGTCTTCAAACAATGTTTTTTCTATAAATTAAAATATTGACTATTGTTCAAAGACGGGTTATAAATACTCCGTCTTTAAACAATATTTTAACTTAAAAAAATTAAAGCGTAATGAAGTAACACATGACGACATGAAAGAACATTGTTTGTTTTAATAAAGCATTGTTTGAAGACGAGATGTTTACAACTCGTCTTTAAATAATATTTAATATTTTAATAATATATGAAAAAACACTATTTGAAAACGGGTCGTAAATAACCTATTTCCAGATTTTAAAAATAAATCAGTATATTGTTAAAAATAATTTGAAAATAATTGATTTTTTACAAATAAAAATTCTTAAACAATATCCAAGTAAAAACTCTTACCTTTAAAGGATAGAGAATTTTTATTTGCAAGCTAGGATTGTGTAAGTATCTGATCTAACCAATCTAATACGTTTATCTGTTAATATGATCTAAAAATTTGGATATTTAATTTTATTTTTATTTTCGGGTTGTATATGTATCAAAATATTTAAAATTTTAAATTATTTAAAACTTCAAAATTTTTATAGAAATAAATCATATTATATTTAATAATTTATTGTTTGTTATATTAGAAAATAAAAAAATTTCATAGATTCGATCATAAAATTAAAAAAATACTTAAAGGGAACTATATATTCAAATAATTGAATTTTCAAATATCTGATCCGAATATCTAATTTTTTAAGTCAGATAAATATTATTACTTTATCAATTTAAAATTTAAAATATTAAATTTTTTAAATTAAATCTGATCTGATATCCAAAAATAAAACCTCACAATACAAGCGAATGGGGATGTGTACATTAATTATTACGAGAGTGTGCCTTCCGCACTCTTATTATCTCATTGTCTATTATTTATAATTATAAATGTTTATTTTTAAACAAATATGTTTATTTTAAATGATACTTTATTTTTTTATGTTTATTGTTAAAGTTTAATTTTTCAATACATGTTATTAAAGGTTAATTATTTTTTAATATTTATTATTATATAAGTTTATTTTTTTAATATCTGTTATTAAAGTTTTAATTTTTTTAATATTTATTATTATGTGCTCTTAAATTTTAAATTTTAAATATTTATTATTATGAGTTCCAATATTTTACAATACTTATTTTTTGGGTCTAATTTAAATAAAAAATAAAAAATATTAATATTACTATATTTATTATCATTTTAAAAAAATTCAAAAATATTATTACATTAATATATTGTTTTGTTTATTTAAAAAATCTAAAAATATTATAGTATTAAATATTATCATTTTGTTTGTTTTAATTTCAATTTCGTTTTCTATATTTTATTATTATTTTATTTATTATTAATTTTAATATTATTATTATTATCATTATTATTATTATATAAATAAGAACCCAAATAAAGTAAACAAAGCTGAAATAAATAAGCCCAATGTTTATTAATATTTACTAGTCCATTACAGAATTAAAACCCAAAAAATAATTATACAAGCTTGTTACGTTCAGCCCAATCTTAAGCCCAATTCGGGCCTTAATCTTTGTGCAGCCACATACCGGCCATTAGATCTGGCCCTTGATCTAATGGCCGAAAATAAATCAGGTGAACCTTTTAGAATCTCACGCTCCACAAGCGTCGTCTGTTCGAGTCCTTTATGCACGCGTGTAGTATACGCGTTGGACTCTTCGAGTGCCCAATGGCTATCCATCTTATTCACGGCCGATCGCGTCTTCCAAAAAGAAGAACCAATGGCAAAATTAGAATTTTTTTCTCTTTTTTCAATATCTTGTAATTATCGGTTATAAAAACCAATTTTATAATTATTATAAGAGATTCGTTTTTCCTATTATCGAGAATCAATAGAAAAGAACACCATTTTCAAAGGTAATAAGAACCTCTTTTTCAGTTTGCATCGGAATAAGAAGAAAGTTAAAATTTTATTATCTTCGTCTTTTTTTTCCGATCTTCTCGCGTGACAATAAACTCAAAGGCTTCACACCTGTAGTAGTGAGCCAAATAAGAGAAAAGAAAAGGTAAATCAGTCAATTTTTTTTTCTCTTTTTGTTTTTCCAGAAAAGAGTGATTTTGATTTTATTTTTATGAAATAAGAAATGATTTGATTTTTGATTTCGAAAAGGAGAGAAAAATTTTGGTTTTGTGTCACCGGCCGCCGCAGTCGTGACGGTGGTTTCAGAAAAATTTGCGGCGACATTCGTGAGATCTGAAAATCTCAGAAGAACATTTAAAATATTCTTAATGGTTCTAGATTTTTCAAATGAACCGCAGAGAGCATTTTGTAAGGATGGTTTATTTTAAAATGAAAAATGAAAAAAAGGGGTGAGATTAATTTCTACTTGAGTTATATACTCAACCATCAAATAAAAATGATTTATTCGCACTTTTAAATCCCTTTGTATCCTTATTTTACTCCTGCAATCCCTGGAATTTTGAATCATTTCATAATTTGGTTACTAAATGTGGTAATTCAAATTATTTCATTCTGATTTTACCCTAAAATGTTCAAATCGTTTTAATTTAATCCCCTTTTTCGTTTGAATTCAGCTATATGTTTCCTATTCATTCAATTCAGCCCTTTTCCGTTTTTAAATCAGCCATTTTGCTCGCTTCCATTAGATTTTGCTCCCTTCATTTTATTTTGTCAATTTATTTCTTGTTGATTTTGTATCTCATTCATATTATATTATGCCATGCATTATTTACTCATTTATTTATTTATTCATTTTAAGCTATTGTTTACACATGTGTATTTTGTACATAGTGTTATATTTTTATATTCGTCTTTTTTCACTTATGTGTACGTGCCATGTGATGTTTAAACTTACATTCAACAAAATTAACTAAAATAATGCGATATCTCTTTATTCGGTCGTAACGGGCCCGATATCAAACGTAATGGTAGCAATGTGCGTTTACCTTCGAATAAACAGACATTTAAAATATATTTAAATTTATAATTAAATATTAATTTAATGTCACTTTAATTCAGAAATTTTAAAATTAATTAAACGATCTTTTTAGAAAGGTGTCAATTTTTGGGCGATTTTAAACGCTAACACCGTTTTTAGTCGTAACCGACTATCGAACCCGTTTTATCCAAATCTTTGATTTTAGGGTGCTCGATCTACCAAATTAACTGGTGGTGACTTCGTGTGTCTAAATTATTTTCTAAGATTTTTTTCTATTTTTAAAATCATTTTCCAAAATTTTTTTAATCACCAAATTTTAACTTGTCTTAATTCCTTTTTTTTATTTCCCATTTTTTTAAACTTCCGATTCTTAATTTTTAAACCTTAATTCTCAATTTTTCAAATTTAAACCTAAATTCAATTCTCCCTTTTTCAAATTAAGATCCCAATTCTCTTTTATTCCTCTTTTAAAATCTAATTCCCAAAATTTTAAATCCTTAACCTTAACTTTGAATCCCTAATTTTCTTTTTAATTTTTTTTTTTAAAATTCATCATTTCAAAAAACTCTAATTTATCTTTTTTTTTAATTTTTAAAATAGCGACGTTTTATTTAAACTTTTGAATATTAAATTTTAATCTATTTTATTTTAAAAAGGTCACTACAGTCGAAGACTATAAATGATGAAAAACTATCGAACCCTGCACAAGCAGTCGGGGCCTCAGCTTTGGCTATCGTGGTCGTTGCGGTGCTTCCGTTGTTGGCTGCTGCTTTTATATGACAACATAAGATGAGGAAAATATTAAAGTAGAGCACCAATAGAGATACAATTAAGGAAAGATAATTTCCATCCATGTTACGAATTTAGAAAAATATTATTACTGAGTTAATATAAATAGAATAAAAAATTATCTAACATGAGTTATATATAGTTTTTCATTTAAAAATAGTTTAATAGTTTAAAATAATATGATTAAATTTGAACGAACATTTTTTTTGAACTAAAAAATACTTTGATACACAAAATTTTAAGCCTTTAAATTTAAAGTTTTATGATTTAAAATTTAGATTAGGGTTCAAGATTTAGGGGTTTAATATATAGAATATAGAATTTAATGTTTATTGTTTAAGTTTAGAGTTTATGGTTTAGATTTTAGCATGCTAGGGTTAGAGATTTGAGTTCTAAATTTTATGAAAAAAGTTGTATAATTTTTTTCCACATAATTTATGTATCAAATAAGTATCAATGTATTTAAATTTTATGTTTATTTATTGTTAATTATATTGATATATTTTATTGAATATTAATTTTAGTGGCAAGTTCTTTACTTATTTTGGATGTATAATATAATATTCATATTTTATTCAAATATTAAATATATTAAACAAGACCAAATATAAATAATAAATATAATATTCAATTTATAATAAATAATACAATCTAATAAAATAGTGTCCAAGATTACATTATATTCTTAAAATCAATTTTACAAAACCAAATGTTTTAAGTATTAAAGCCCAAATATTAAATATACACCTTTTTCCTATTTTTTATTCTTATTTTCGGATAAACTCGATTACACTATTATTCTCATTGTGTTATTATTCGTTTTTAAATATACTTAAACTTTATAATTTTGTATTAGATCTTTTATCAATAGAAATCTTTAATATTACATTACTTTTAAATTAATATTTTTATGATATCACATAAAAATTAAAATAAACAAAAATAAAATATAAATATATAAATAAGATAATAATTATTTAAAAAACAAAAAATAAATAATAAGTAAAAGAGAAAATCAATTAATCATAACATAACAAGATAATTAAAAGGTCTAACAATATAAAATCTAGTTCACTATGTTTTGGGGATAGATTAAATTAGATATGATTTTTAAATTCTCACATATATAGTTTAATTTTAATAAAAATAATTTTAGTTATGTTATTATTTATTAAAGTGTTGATGTTCTTGTCTCACGTTATTGATACTTGTAGTTTTACTGAAATCTAAAGTTAAAATTTTATTATTTTGATAATAATAATGTTTATTAATATAAATTTTAAGTATTAATTTAAATTTTGAGTATTAGAGATTTTTAGTTATCAATCGCCAAAGGTTTTGAGAATATGAGTTGTTAGTTGTTCATTCTGAGCTTCATGGCGCTGCGACATGATGATGTACAGAAGGCTGTTGCATTTAATGAAGGTCAGATTGAATATTCTTTCAAGCATGATCGAGTGTTCACCAACAAGAAGGTGAATGTGGTGCTTAATGAATATAACTTTCTTCTTTGAAAACAACAGGTGCTGCTCACAGTTCGAAGTCACAGGCTTGAAAAAATGCTTCTTGGTGTCATAAAGAAGCCATCTGAGATAGATGTTGTTGAAGGAGAAAGGGTCTCGAATGATGATTACGAGGATTATGTGGCTCAGGATAGTGCATTAGCTTCTTGGCTCCTGTCTATCATTAGTGCTCACCTTCTTCCTCAGTTTGTTGGTGCAGAAACAGCTACAGAGATTTGGAGGACAGTCTTGCAGTTCTTTGCTAGTAAATCGACTACCTCAGTCATGGGCTTGCTTTTGAAGTTGCATTCTTTGAAGAAAGATGATGAAAGTACGAGGGTTTACCTGTCACGAGTTAAGGAGGTATGTCATGCTTTAGCTTCTTGTGGGAGTCCAATGTCATCTGTTCAACAGATTGCGAGTATTCTAAATGGGTTGTCTAGAGATTACCAACCCTTTATGGCGGTTATAACTGCTGAAAAAGGACCTTTTCCATTGACAATGTATGTACAATCTTGATTGATATTGAAACACAGATATTGAATTTTGCTCAAATTGAATTATTGCCTATGAACATTAATATGGTTAAAGGAGGGAGTTCTAGTGCTACTGAGTTTCAAGGAGGATCCAAGAATGTGTTTTCTGGTCAAGCATATGTTGGAGGAAGAAATGGTGGTCGAGGAAGAGGAAGGTCAAAGTTGCAGTGTTAGTTATGTAGCAAGACTGGACATTTGGTTCATAGATGTTGGTATAGGTTCGATCAAAATTTTACTGTAGTAACTGCCATGAGAAGGGAGCAGTTCAGGGAGGAAAGTAGTATAGTTCCAGCACATTATAATTGTTGTGTTCGAAAATCATAAGGTGATACACAAAATGGTCATCTAGTTCAAGCTGATGTTCTAACTGCCACACAGGGCCATTGGGTGATTGAATCAGGTGCGACACATCATGTCACACCAGACTCAACCACTCTCATACATGAAACTGAGTGTAATGGCCCAGATAAGTTGACTGTAGAAAATTGATTAGTGTTGACTCTCACACCAGATAATCTACTTTGTACACTTCAAACAAACCCTTATTGTTGTATAATTTATTGCATGTGCCTAAGATAACAAAGAACTTGCTTTTGATGTCTAAGCTTACTAGGGATAATCGAATTTTCCTTGAGTTTCATACAAAGTGTTGTTAAGTTTGAGATGAGGATACTGGAATGGTTCTGTTACAAGGAACTCAACATGAAGGTTTATATCAGTTTACTACTGAAATGACAAAGAAGCTACCTAAAAACAACAAAACTGAGGTTCACCTTGTTGGTTCAATTTCGAATAGGCCTATGAGCTATGGCATAGAAGACTTGGACACCTAGCACATGAAGTGTTAATAAAAGCTTGTAAAGTTACAAATGTAAATGCTTCTAAAGAAATAAATAATACATGTATTGCTTGTTATCAAGGAAAGAGTTACAAGTTACCTTTTACTGCATCAGAAATCATTTATAATGCTCCATTTGAACTTGTATTCAGTGATGTATGGGGTCCTACTCATATTTTCAATTGGTTTATTTGCTTACTCAAGGCATACATGGCTTTATTTGCTCAAAGATAAGTCCCAAGTTCTACAGGCATTTCTTTTGTTTCAGAAGATGGTACAAACATAATTTAATCTTCCTATAAAGACAATTCAGACTTATTGGGGAATGGAGTATCGAGCTTTGTCTTCAGTGCTTCTTAAGGAAAGCATTCAGCACAGAATCACCTGCCCTCATACCTTCTAACAGAATGGGATAGTAGAGAGAAAAACAGACATGTTATTGAGTTAACTTTGGTATTGTTAGCTCAAGCAAGTGTACCTCTAAAGTACTGGGCCTATGCTGTAATATCAACAGTTTATTTGATAAATAGGCTACCAACAAGAGTGTTGAGTGATATCTCACTATTTCAGAAATAATTTGATAGAGTGCCTGACTATCAATTGCTTAAAGTATTGGGGGTGCAGGTGTTTTCCTCACTTGAGACCTTTCCAGAATCACAAGTAGAATATAAGTCTCAGCCATGCACTTTCTTTGGCTATAGTCCTCAACATAAAGGTTTTCAATGTTTGACAGGTGATGGTAAAGTTTATATATCGAGACATGTAGTGTTTTATGAATATGTTTTTTCATTTGTAGGAGTGTCTGAAAAGGGTGGTGGTTGTTGTCCAACAAAGTTACATTCTTTTCCTATAAAAAGGTGTACTCTTCGAGGTCCAGAAGGAAGAGAGTCAGTAGGTGCTACGGGAAGTGTTGCTAATCCAGAAAGGCCTGCCAGTAGGGTTGACAGCCACATAGATTTCAATTTGAGCAATAGCATGTGTCTAAGCTTTCATACTCAACCTCGATTTCTAGAAGAGACTGATGCAGTTTCAGTCACTGGCTCAGTTGTTGCACCAGATGAACAACATGTTTTCGAAACCTCACATGAAATAATACAAGAAGATGTGTCACATGGACCTACATGTGCCAATAGAGCTGAACTAGTAGGGAATCAACACCCTATGATGACAAGAAGCAAGTGTGGGGTCTTCAAGCCAAAAATATTTTTGGATACAAGTGATAATGAAGCTGAGCCCCTATCAATATAGGAAGTAATGCAATCTCACAACTGGAAGTCTGCAGTAGAGGTAGAAATAGAGACGTTAAGGAAGAATGAAACTTGGACACTTTAGAGGCTACCAGAATGACGTTCAACTGTCAGTTATAAATGATTGTTTAAGCTTAAGAGAAATACAGATGGTACCATTCAGAGGTACAAAGCAAGGTTGGTGGTACGAGGGTTTTCACAAGTTTCTGGTCAGGATTTCCAGGATATTTTCAGTCCTGTGGTTAAGTCAACAACATTAAATGTGGTATTACCAATTGTTGTTATAAATAATTGGAAGTTGAGACAGATTGATGTGAACAATGCCTTTCTTAATGATGATCTTAGAGAAGATGTGTATATGCAACAACCAAGCTTTGAGGAGAAAGATGCAGATGAGAATCTTCTTGTGTGCAAGCTAAGGAAAGCTCTTTATGGACTCAAACAAGCCCCTCAAAATTGGCACGATAAACCCAAGATTTATTTGTTGCAGATTGGATTTAGGGAGTCAAGAGTAGACGTATCCTTGTTTATCATGGATGATGCAGGTGTCAAGACTTATATGTTGATTTATGTCGATGATATTGTGGTTACTGGACAATCCGATGAGCTTGTAGAAGAAGTAGTAAAGTTGCTTCATGGAAAATTCTCTTTGAAAGATATGAGAGAATTACATTACTTTCTAGGAGTTAAAGTAATACGAGGAAATAAAGAATTGATACTGAGTTAGAAAAAATATGTACTCGAGTTATTAGCTAAGATCAACATGCAGCATGCAGGATCAACTCCAACCCCAATGGTGATATCCTCCAAGAATGTAACAGAAGAAAGCAATCTACTATCTGATCCAAGTGAGTACAGGAGCATTATAGGAACATTGTTGTATGCTTGTCACACAAGGTCAGATATAGCATTTAGTGTGAATATGCTAGCTCAATATATGCATTCACCATATGAAGTGCATATGGTTGCAGTGAAAAGAATGTTGAGGTATTTGGCAGGTACAACTAACTATGGTTTGGTGTTCAAAGCAGCATCCACTGGACCAAAGGTGGTTACCTTTGCTGATGCAGACTGAGGAGGCAATCATGAAGATCATCGATCGATAACAGGTTATCGTGTCTATGTTGATGATGTCGCGACCGTTTTAGAACCGGAACGTGCGAAAAATATCCTGAAGAGTAAATTTTGAAAAATTCAAATTTTATCGGTTTTAATTAATGAAAAGCGTGTCATATTAGAAACATTTAATGTGAATTTTAAAAATGGGTTGAAGTCGCCATCGGCCACTTTGGTTGGCCAGACACCACAAAACGAATCAGAGATTCATTTAAAATATTTGGGTTCGGGAGTCGGTTACGTGTAAGGACGACCCTTACAAACGCCCAAAATTTGATACCTTATTAATTACACGTGGCATTTTGGTATTTTTGAATATTGATATTAATTTAATTCTTTATTGTTAACTAAAGATCGCTTGAATTGAGGATATCCTTTTGATTAAGAAAATATATCCCTTTTAAACTTGGGCTTGAATAAGACGTCCTCTAGATAGGAAACCTCATCCAAATTTAAAGAAATATAAATTCCGCCTCAAAAAGTTTAAGTGCATGACCATTTATTGTCTTGTTCATTTTAAGCTCTAATCTAGAAAGACTCCATTAATTAAATATTAAAACCCTATAAAAAATTTCACCAAGTGTATGATAACGTCCGAATGCTCGGACACTACCATCTTGTCACTTAACAAATCAATAATACTATTAATGTCATTAGTTATTAGCCTAATCAATTTTATTTAATTCTAAACCTAAGTCAATGAGTCAATTTTCTAGGTTTTGATAGCACATCAATTCGATACCAAGGTACACTCTTTAGGCCAACATCATGGTACGTCAAAACACCGGCCTTTTAATGTATCCGAGGTATAAAATTTAAATACTAACGTTACTAAATTATCTCTCTATTTAATTAATTAATTAAAGCAACTAATCTTAGAAGGCTCTAAATTAATTAACTAAATGAGAATTAAATGTCACCCTAAAATAACATGCTACATACTTTTAAAATTCATGCAAACAAACAAATATTAACCAAAATGTATAAATAAATTTTATTCGAAATATGGGAGCTCAATTACAAGATTAAGGTGGCCTAACATGCATGAAATATAAATCTTAAAGCCCAAATAAAATTCCCAAGTAAATAGAACTCACATTGACTGCGATTGTGGGTTATTTTGTGTCTGTGAACCATGGCACATTGTAGCATCATTCAACAAGGATTCAACAGTGGCATAGTATGCTAGTTTCCACAGATTTTGATCCACAAATATTCTGGCGACAATGAAACCGAGAGCAAAGCGAACTGCCGCAAGGAAGTGAAACGTATATGGCCTGGCATTGATGTTCCAAATAGATAGATGTCTCCATTGCTCTCCCATTGATATCGTGGAGATTGGACTGAGAAGATCAAAAAATGAATTCCAGGAACTCCTTTATACCGAAAAAAATGAAAGCCCTCATCGCTGTCAATCTCCAAAACCCCCCATCGAAAACCAGCAGTTCCAAGCTTTGAAATTGTCCGTGACACCATGCATGGAGAAATCCCTTTTTGCCGTTTGAATCCCATGGAAATGTAATGCCCTTCAATTTGATTTCCCAGGAAAAACAATCAAATTAATTCTCCTCATCATCATCGTTTCTTATTTTAATCCCATCATTGCATCATTAATTCTCTCATCATTGCTCAATAATGAGAGCCATCATTTCCACCATTAATGCCCTCATCATTGCTCCCCATTATGGTCTCATCACTGCCTTATAATTGATGCAATGATGACCGAACCCTATCCTCTCACAATTGCCCCCAGTACACTCTAAATTGGAAAGAAATCAAAGGAAACAAATCATGGTTTTCTAGCCGAATCCCTCTCTCTGTATTCGAATGCCTCCTTGACAAACTTCCCGGCAAAGACTGCCCTTGGGTCATATTCTTCGACTCAATAACAAAACCCAACCAATATTACAGATATACGTAATTTTTATTTCCTTAACTCAGAAAATAAAGAAAGAGAACCCCAGATCAAGATTGACTGATTAGGCCAAGAATTACATGATATTGGAGTAAAAAGATGAAATTTCACAAAGGTTGAGATCTTTTTCTTGAAAACACACACAAATATTTCCCCGAAAGCTGAAGAGGGAACGACTTACATGACAGTGATTGAAAATAGAGGAATTAGCGAGAAGCAATGGAATGATTAACGATGCAATAAGGAGCAAAGGGATTCAAACCGGGACCAAAGACACGAAGGTTTTGGGTGCAAGTCATGAACGGAGAAGGCAATACCCACCTAATTGATGAAATTGGTTGAAGATTTAGAGAAATGAACAAATCATCCTCCCCTTCACCGATCACAACTCTTCCGGGCTTGGATCAAAGTCCTAATTCAAACACAACTCTATCACATCCCCTAAAATCTCTCACATTATCTTCATCCTAACAAAACTCAACAACCCACAATCTTGATATTTTCTCTGTTTATTATTTTTTATATAATTTTTTATTTTATTTATATATTAAAAATTCGTGATAACAGGTGATAACTTGGTCTCATAGAAATCAAAGAAGCAAAAGGCAGTGCGATCAACCATGAAGGCAGAATATCGCAGTGTTGTTGATGCAACTTCAGAGGTTATATGGGTTGATGCTCTTCTTACAGACATGAGAGTTACTCGACAAGAAGTTTTAGTTGTTTGGTGTGATAACACAAATGCAGTAGTACTAAGTGTCAATCCGGTGTACCATTCAAAATATAAATATGTAGATCTAGATATACACTTTGTTCGAGAGAAGATAACAATAGGTAAGATTCAAGTCAACTATGTCTCAGCTGGTTACCAAACTGCAGATGGACTTACAAAGTCATTATCAAAGTCTTACTTTGAGACGTATTGACAGAAGGTGTGTGTTCAAACTACAGAAGAACGGCAAGGGTGAAAAAGTAAGAGGAATATTAAGTATACACACTTCCGAGTGTATAATACACGTGTGATCATATGAAGTTGAAGTTGTTAGGAGGTTAGTTTCTGGTTAGGAAGCTAAGAAGCTTAATCACCTTTTATCTAGAGTCTTCCTCATCGTGTATATAAACATGTACATTACATAAGCTTAAGTATATACAAATTATTAAAAAAAATTTAACTTCTTTGAATAGTTTACATTTATTGATATATACAAGATCAGTGATTTTGTGTCAACAAAAAAAAATAGATTTAAATGTATAAGTAGTTTGTGTTTATTATACGAGTCTCATATATATTATAATGAGATATTAATTTTGGATTAAAATTATTATATTATATTTATTTGAGATTTGATTTTTTTCGAAATAAATTTATTAACTTTTCTAAATATAATAAAACTAAAATATGCATTTGATTTTAATTGTTATATTTTATTGTTATTTGACTTATGTTGAACAAAAATTATTGATATTATATTTATTTAAGAGTAGTATTCTCTAAAATAGAATTATCCGAAAAAAATACTTTACTTGAAAATAAAAATATATATTCCTTTTTATAGGTTAAGCCCCCTTAATCTAAGGGTTACAATTCACTTGAATGGATGGTTAAGATTATGACATCTCTCTCTATTATACTAGAAGGTTCTAGACTTATTCAAATAATCATATAGTTTCGAATAGAAGGAAATTAAATTATTCGATGATATCAAACCATTAGGCCCGTGCACCGAGTTTAAACAAACATTTATTTATGTTTATGTTTATTTTTAATTTTTAAATGTGTTCGTATTCTATTCATGCTTGTTAATTATTTTATGTTTTTTTAATTAATTTAATTTTTGTGAATGTATTTTTTTTTACATTTTAACAAATACGTTATTAAACACGTAAATGAACAAATTAAAAACATATTCATAAATTTATTAAAATATCTAGTCAGAATATTAAACAAATGAAAGAACATAATAATTATTATATATAATAATATCCAATATAAATATTAATAATATTATAAATAAAATAAAATAAAAGCTTACCCATATTTTATAAGAAAAACGTCAACTTTAAATAAATTAATTAAAAACGAGCTTGTTATTGAAAATATAAATCAGTCAAACACACTTTTACTTAAATTTATTCATTTAATAAATGAACATAAAACAATTAGATTCATTTATTAAGCTTCATTAACGAATGATATATAAATGTAGACCCGTTGAACTTGACCTAAAAACCAAAAATCAAATTTATTTACTTGAACAGAGATTTGATATAGACCCGAACAAATTGATCTAAAATATAACCCAAAACTCGAAACAAATCTAAATCGATCTGAATTTTAAAAAAATCGATATAGACCCGTAACAGATTGACCTAAATCGAATTTACTCAAATCGATTTTTATTTAAACCTATTTTTATTTGAACCGAAAACAAACCAAAATTAATTTACTCCAAACCGATGTGAATTGAACATCAACCTCATTTTAATCCGATAACTGAGTCAAAGTGAATAAATTATTTATTTTTAATAATATAATAAATAATAAAATAATATATGTTTTATTATATTTGTATTATAATAATATTAATTAATCACTATATTTGATAATAATTTAATGATTTAATATTTTTTTAAATAATTTTATTTTTTTAACAGGCATAAATTAGTACAAAACACAAGTCTTAAATAAAGAGTTTTCGTTCAAAAGTAATATTTAACTACAAATAAAATCAAATATCTAACTCCAATAACTCTTACGTATCAAACTCAGTTATGTTAAGCATATTATATTTATTTATCAATTTTTATATTTGAGACGAGAACTCCGATCAATATAATCGATATATTTAAATTTTTGTAACATTAACCTAGCAATATACAAAAGCATGAAAATGAACATTTTTTTAATCAATTTTGGGTTTCAAATTCTCAACAATTGTATCTATATGAAAAGAAAAAATAACTACAAAGCTGAGAAAATTGCTATGACTCTCTCAACTTATTTTAGGGGAAGAAAATGAAAGATAAATGGAAGGATTATCAAATCCTCAAACTTAATGTGTGCTTCAAGTTCCCCACATGCAACACATATTGTCCCAAGGCAACCCTTTTCCTTCCAACCTCATCAACAACACTCAAATCTTTACAAACATCCACCTTGAATCTCACCATTGTCTCCGATTTCCCTCGCAACGAGATTTTCTCGAATCCCACCAAATGTTTCCGAGGCGACTTGTGCACCGACGGGGGAGTGGCGAACAACAAGACCGTGTGGCTTCCGTCGTGTCTTCCCACGTTCCGAACCCTCAAATGTATGTCGAATGCTGAGTTTTCGCAACCTCGTTCGATGGTCTCGACGGAATCGCAATCCAACGAGTGGAGACAACTGTGGTCTTCATCCAAGGGGAACAATAGTATTTGCGGTGCTTTAACTAGTTTATGGCTGAATTTGGAGTAGCTTAGCCCAGCTCCAAAGGTGTAAACTGTTTTCCCAGTGTAGAATCTGTAGGTTCTTCCAGGGTACCCTTTGGAAGGGTCTGGTCTCATGTTCATGTCTGTCATTGGGACGTTTTGAAGATATGATTGTGGGTACCATGTCATTGGCAGCCTTCCACCTAATAACAATGGTTAGGGAAAGCATATGTTACTCGGTCCGGGTGTGAGTATCGAATAAAAATATAAATTTTGAACATAAGAACTCGAATATCGAAACTTACTTGGATTATAATACCCGAAAATCACATCAGCAATGGCAGCTCCACCAGCTTCACCAGGGTAACCAACCCAAAGGATGCTTGAAATCTTCTTGTTGTTTTTGGCAAACGAAACATCGAAGCCTCCACCGGACATTATTACAAGAATCACAGGTCCCTTGGCAACCTTCGCAACTTCGGTTATGAGAAGTGGTTGCTGTCCGGGCAAAAGAAGGTCGACTCTGTCGAAGCCTTCTCGTTCGAGAGATTGGTCGATGCCCATCACAAGAACCGTGGCATCAGCCGAGGCAGCTATTTTCTTGGCTTCGTGTACTTGGGCAGTGGCACAAGCCACATTGGAGCAGCCCGGTTGATATTTTGTTGCTACTAAAGCTGTTAGGCCTTGCAATGGTGTTGTATATTTGCATGGAATGCCTGCAAAGGTTTCCGATGATAATATGCGTCGAACCAGGGAAATTTTAAATAAAATGAAGAGTTCGGATATTATAAATCACGAATACTATGTCGGATTACCTTCGTAGTTTCCGATCATGGTCTTTGTCACATTGGCATTGGGTCCGACTACTGCCAAAGTTTTGATAGCAGTGGGAGACAGAGGCAATGATCCAGCTCTGTTCTTGAGCAACACAATCCCTTGTCTCGCTGCTTCACGGGCCAGCTCTTGATGCTCCGGTGTACACACATCTTTCGGACCGAGCTTTCCATAAGGTTGCTTCCGAGGATCGCCATCGAAGAAGCCAAGACGCATTAAAGTAGCGAAATTGTTGGAGACGGCATTATCAATGGCTGATTCTTTCAAAAGCCCTGCTTTTACTGCGGCTGCAGTGTGTTGGCCTAGGAATGATCCGCAGTTAAGATCCAACCCTACAGAACATCAAAACATTTAGCAATTAATGACCTGTTTCGAACAATTTAAGAGCATAAATGTTCCATTTTTATAAGCATACTGACCTGCCGAAATTGCTTTGGCAGCCGCTGCTTCCGGTGTCTTTGTATAGTGCTGATCATCGAAGAACACCTCCACCGAGTCGCAATCGGAAACTATGTACCCGTTTAGTTTCCATTGGCCTCGAATAACCCCAGCCAGAAGATCAGGGTCTGCACAAGTTGGCTTACCGTTAACCTGATTGTAAGAACACATAACACTCGCCACATTCCCATCGACGACACAGCTCTTGAACGGCGGTTGAAACGTATCGTCCATATCTTGTTGGATTACCTAACCATCCACAAATCGATCACCAGTCATTACAGGCATACATAGGTCAGGCCGAGTCGAGTTCATATTAGTCCTATGTATGATTTTTACCACAGCATTGAAATGGTAGCGATCGACCCCTTTCCAGTTATCCAAGTCATAGGCAGTGTAGTGCTTGCAGCATGCAGCGACCTTAAGTCGAGATGCATCGGCATGACCGTCGACTTGTTGTAAACCTCTGACATAACCCGAACTGTATTTGCTACTCAGCAACGGGTCCTCTCCCGGTGTCTCTTGGCCCCTTCCCCACCTTGGGTCTCGGAATATATTGACGTTAGGTGACCAAAATGTTAGCCCTGCCAATCCAACATTGTACATTGCACGAGCTTCCGTGGAGACTACCTACAAACATGGCCGGGCCGACGCAATATTTTATGTTAAGGGTACAAGATTTAATAATTTTAGAGGGTACGAACTCGAAACAAATAAGAAATGGGCAGTATTTTGACATCTAATCGGCTACAACAGATATCATTGTAAACGAAGCCAAAGTGAAGAAAGTGACAAAATTAAATGTAACATTTACAACCTTTCCGATGGTTTCAAAGAGAGAAACATTGAAGGAAGCCGCCGTCAAGATGACCTGTGGAAAGCTCGTCGCTCCCGGAACCAGGCTGCTAAACCTGGTCCCAGGACCGATGTACGAGACCCCATGAAGAGCCTCGGACCACCACTCGTACCGCGGTATCCCGAGCCTACTAACATTCCCTGCACTATTCACCATGAACAAGATTTTCTCCTGCAACGTTAGCCTCCTCACCAAATCAGCCACCCTCGCATCACGCCCCAATGACGCATTACAAAATCCATAATGTACAACATTCGGATGTCTCTTGGTGTCGCAAGCGAAAACCGGTCGCGCCGAAACCCGAACCGAAATCGACAGAAAACAATGCAAAGAAATCAAGAAACCAACGACGTAAATCACCTTAAAAATCATATTTTGACACCCTTTGCTCTTGAATTTCAGAAAACTCAAAGCTTCCACAGGAACAAGACAGAAAAGGGTATTTGCTACAAGTTTTGTTTCACCATGAAAACATGTCCTAAAGCTTGTGTTTCACCATGAAACCAAAGGCTAAGCTGCATCAATGATTAAATAGTGTTGGAAAATTCTGTCTTTTTTGTCAAATCCGAGAATGTCTTTTTGAGTGAATCCGTGAGGGGAAATGCTTGACGAAAGAGTTTAAATTTTAATTCTTTAAAGCTTAAAAAATAGAATGAAAAATTAAAAATCAAGCTTTAATAGTATATATCGTGAATCGAGATTTTGGGACTGTTTTTCTGTCAACTCTGTAACTCACGTGAGGGATTTGAGGAAGATATCTCGGCGTCGTTCTGTTCTTTAGTTTTTTTCAGCCAAATCTTTGAGGTAAAATTACTATAGAGGTCCCTCTACTATTACACCAAGTTTTGCATTTGTATTGAATACTATTTTTTTTTATAATCTATTCTAGTACAAGGTAATAATATTTATGTTCATTTTAAATCTGAATAAATTTATGTACACTTACGGATTATGTTACTCAAACTCGAACCCGTTAATGAAACATTGCTTGGATTTAGTAGAAATGTTCTTGTAGGCAAGGGAGCGAACAAAATAATTATTATTTTTGAATAATATAATATGATTATAATATAGTATTTGTTCGTAAGGATGGAATTAAAAATTTATTTAAGGGGTGTCATTTTTTATAATAATATTTGAGAGAAATTAATTATTTTTAAAGGGTTGTCAAATTATTTATATTTTTAATTTTTTATATACAAATTATTTTCTTTGACCGACGGAGCCTCTCAAGTGGCCACTGTTTTGGACCGCACATATCATGTTGCCTGTACGTTGTTGTATGATTGTACGTACAAATTCATGTAGGAATGGTTTTTTGAATTTATTTTTATTATTAAATTATCATTAAATTTTATTTTTAATTTTTTTTATTATTAAAGTTTTAAAACGTTTAATTTAATCATTAAAGTTTGGATATTGATTTTTTTATTAAAATTTTATTATTGATTATTTTTTGTCATTTTTAGACCCAAAATAGGTTGATCGATCCTAAGTTTTATCAGCCACTTCATTTCACTTATAGAATCTAATTTTGACCTTTATTTTGTTAGAAAATATTCAAAAGTTCACAAATCAATCAATTTTTTTTTATTTTTTCTCATCGATCTTACTCTTCCGTGTTAAGATTAAACTCGTTCTAAGTATGTTGGTTTTCTTGTATCAATGAAATTTTTTATTATTTAAATCTTAAAGTTCTTTCGTCTGCCGATAAATGAACATCGTTAAAAAATAATGAGAGAATAATAAAAATTTCAATGTTTAAACTTTGATGAGTAAATTAAATATTTTAAAATTTTAACAATTAAAATAAATATGAGAATAAATCTTAGGGATAATCTACTAATTTATCTTTAATTTTCAATTGATTAGGTCTAATTCAAATTACATTATTTTACAAAATTTGTTCTTTTAATATATCCAAATTTTACTAAAACTCCACTTCAATGAATGAAATTAAGAGTCCTAAGATTATTTAATACGACGGCGCTTTGGAATTATGAATTAAATTTTAAAATAATTTAATCAAATTCTAGAAAAATTTACAAGATTTTGCGAGTTATTTAAAACACTAGAAGATTAGTGTTTTTTCTGGACTTATGAAGGCCAGATTCCCATGGAATTAATTTAATATTAGTGAAGAAAAAACTCAAATCTTAAAATTTATAATAGAGTTTGATTAATTTAAAAATATCGAATTAATTAAAATTTATTGATTCAATAGATAAATTTTTTTATAAAAAAACTCGATTTAATTGTTTGGAACAATACAATTCGTATCACAAAACTTTATTCAACAATTAATGTTGGTCAAAAGATTTAATTGATTAAAATTATTAATTTAAAACTTTAATTAAATGCAAAATAATAAAAATCAAAATTTTAATTTATTTTTTCTCGAAACATTTAAAAATGTCTCACACCCTTACGTAGTAATAAGCATAGATTACCTTAGTAATTATAATTTAATCTCATTGATTACAAAATGAAAGGGTTGAAGCAATTGAAAAAAAAGAAGTTAAGGGACTTCTTACACTCTTACGTTCTTAACTTCTTACACTCTTACGTCGTAATAAGCATAGATTTAGGGATGAGTGTTCGATCGAGTCGATTCGATTCGAGTCAAAAAAATTTTGAGTTATTCAAGTTGACAAGTCATATTTTACGACTCAAACTTTATTTGAATTTTTTTGATTCAAGTCGAGTTTAAAAAATTCGAGTCAAGTCAAGTTTTCGAGTTCCTATAAATATTTAATTGTAATTATTTATCATGTTATAGTATGATTTGATTCCAATTTAAACATCTTTCTCTACTCATATAAGATATGTGTATATATATTTTTACATATGTAGTAATATTTCTTTATATTTTTATATATCAATGTATATATATATCATAAAAATGATAGACTCACCTCAAACTTAAAAATTAATCCTTTAATTACTAAAAATTTCGAGTTATTCGAATTTCCATTTTACAACTCGAACTTTATTTGAAATTTTTTCGAGTCGAGTCGAGTCTATAAAATTTCGAGTCGAGTCAAAATGAGTCGAGTATTTTCGCCTCGAGTCGAGTCGAGTTATTTGATTTTTTCGAGTTCAGTTTTGCTCACCCCTACATAGATTACCGTAGTAATAATATTTTTCTTCTTGTATGCAAACACAAAATTTGTAATTTTATCCTAGTTAGTTACGGAAAAATTATATCAAGAGTCATTTTCGTCACATTATCTATAACATCAACTAATCAAAAATATTTATTTAATTATTTTTTCATTTTATTTCTTTATCAAGTGAATCATCACTTAGTAAAAACGATTTTAAAACTTAATTTACGGTACATATTAGTGAAAATTCACTTAGTAAAAAATGAGCTGAAAAAATTGGTTGGTCGTATGGATGACGTGGTGAAAATGACCCATAATATAATTTTTCCTAGTTATAGAAAAATTATTAAATAAGCTTTATTCACCACATCATCCGTGGTTCCAACCAATCAGATTTGTCCATCTCATTTTTTTCAAGGTATATATCACCATCTCTTTCCTACATATAATTAATGAGTAAGTAATTATTAGATAGTTATTTAAAGATAAACGGACTTGATTACTTGGACCACAAATAATGTGATAAACAAGTTTTATCTAATAATTTCTCCTAGTTATGATAAATTTAAACCAATTCAAGATTTTTTTATTAAACAAAAAAATATTACATTCTTAAGATAAATATCAAGATTCGAATTTATACGAGATAAAACGATATAAACATCCTTAACGATTAGACCGGATCTCTAAACCAATTCATGAACTTGATATTATGCAAACCAAGAGTTTAATATTTTGTTATAATTAAAAAAATATCAAGAAAAAATATTGCAAAGTCAAAGCAGAAATATAACACATCAAGATTTACATGAAAAAATTAAAACAGAAAAACCATGGCAAAAGTATATCGAAGAAAGAAATTATAAGAGAGATTACGTCTAAACGTGACGTAGAGTTTTCGGTTCATAATATCTACGCATAAAGATAATGTTAACCCTTAACGTTTATAATTTTTATCGTTTTTGCCTTTATTCTTTTTTAGATAAATTTCTCTTAATCTATATCTTTTTAACAAATAGCTTATTTTTTAACTACTATGATAACTGAACCGTTAAAAATCTAACAATAATGACATGTCATATAGATATGATAATATATTTTAAATGACATGGCATCTAACCTATCAAATACATATCTATATATGAAATATAATTTTATTCTAATATAAAATATAAAATAATTAAAATTCAAATAAAATATTAAAAATTAATTAATTCTAAAATAAAAGGCTATTAAACATTCTCAATCCTAACTATGATAGAATCAAAGTCCTATCTTAAAAAAATATGAACACAGCTCGAAATTAATTAATTTTTAGGTAAGATTTTAATTCTATCGTAGTTAGGGTTTAAGAATGTTTAATAATATTTTATTTTAGAATTAATTATTTTTTAATATTTTATTTAAATTTTAATTGTTTTATATTTTATATTAGAATAAAATTATATATATATGTATTTGATAGGTTAGATGCCATGTTATTTAAAATATATTATCATATGCATATAACATGTCATCATTATTAGATTTTTAACGGTCTAATTATCATGATATTAAGAAGCAAACTATTTGTTAAAAAACTATAGACCTAATATCTATAAGCCTAATATCTATTTACACGAATAAGTTGGGAATGTATGGTAATTTAGGTATGTACTAAAAATATATTTAAAATTGAACTTTTTGGAAACTTTATTTTTGACAACTGGGGTTAAAAAACTATAAGTTGTCGTATAAAATTTATTTTATATTATTTTTATATTTTTTCTTTTTAAAAAATATTTATTAAATTTTTATTAAAATAGTAAAATATATTCCGGCTACAACATATTTAGGAAGAAAATAATAAAAGTACTTTACCAAAATCTCGTATAACCTCGAGACAGAAAAAACAAACTTTTACAGAAATATACCATTTAAATTTAAAAAAAATGATTTTTTTAATTTTTATCCAATCACGATATATAACAGATAAAAAACGATGAGTGATCCAAACTATCAAAAATAATATTTCGCTAGCCAAGATTGATTACATCAATAAACAACCATCAACTAAGTGAGGGTTTAACTTTCCATGATTATTGATAAAATTATAATAAGAAACTATTATTGTTAAAATCTCTTTGTGGAAAACAATCAATCGTTAGAATATATTAAAATCATGTCACAAGGATTGGAAGAAATAATCCATAAAAAATAAAAATAAAAAATGTTACAATAATAAAAAAATGTGTGTCACAAAAATAAATACTTACTAGAATATTAAAAAAATAATAATAATTAAAAAATAATACTAAAATTAATTGTTGATCTCGTCGATCAAAGAAAATAAAATTATAACGATAGAGTTTTGACTAGGTATGGCAAAAATACCCGCCCCGAGTGCCCCGCCCCGCCCCGCCCCGGTCGAGTTTTTCTCTTTGAATTTCAAGGATCGGGACGGGACAGGGCTTAGAAATCATTAATTCGGGTCGGGTTCAAGTATTTATTTGAAATTCTCCGCCCCGCGCCGCCCCGCTCCGGTATATTTTTATATATTTTATTATATTTATAAAAAATATTATTATATAAACATTTTTATGGGTTTTAAGTAATTTTTATACTTTGAAATTTGTTCTTATAATAAAAAATTATTAGATATTGTTCAAATTTTAATATATTCGATTCTGTTAGCCGGTGATTCAAGTTTCTTTTTCTTTTAAATATGTAATCTAACATGTGAGTAATTTAAATTATATTTAATTTAATTTTTCTATATAGATTTAAAATTACTTAAAAACCATAATTTATGATTGTGATAAAAGATTGATCAAATCTAACTTTTATCGTTGATGTTTTTTTAAAAAAAAAAATCGGATTGGGTCAGGGTCGGATTTAAGAAATAATATATTGGGGTAGGACGGGACGAATAAATTAATATTTTAACCCGTGATGGGAAAATATCGGGTTTAAATATCACTAAATCGGGTCGGAGGCGAGGCAGCTAAAAACCCAGCCCGTCCCGCCCCGTCCCGTTGTCATCCCTAGTTTTGACGAATACTAAATTTTTAAAGGGTTAATTATAGCGGAGGTTATGTTTGTTTACCTCCAGTACAAATTTAATCACCGATTTTGAAAATCGAGCAATATAGTCACATACGTTTTCGAGCTGTAAATGGTAACTGAGACGTTTGTTGCCGTTAAACTTTAACGGGAAGCTAATCTGTCATAATAAGAAAATGATAAACTACTTAAATAATCCCTAAATTATTCTTTTACTTATGTTTTATCTTTAATTTGACCCTTAAAATTTTAAATCTTTATATTTTTACCATTTTCTCAAACTATAAATTTGCAGAAAAATGGTTATGGATATACAACAAAAATAACTCTTTAAAAAATAAAATACACTCAACCACAACCGTGGAGTGCTCAATACAAAATTTTTTGTATTTTTGCTAAATGGTACATAACACTCAAAGTAAGATTGTTTTCTTGCTCTTAACAAGAGTGAGGGAGACTGTTACCATTTCTTAGATACTCAGGTGGTGTATACTCAAGATTGGTGCTGTAACTTTTCTCATCCCTGTTGTTCTTCATCAAGCCAAAACAGAAAGTCGCGGATCACCAGTCTGACAAAACCATTAAAAGTGTTCTGATATGCTCTACAAAACAAATACAAATAACTAAATAAAAAGGAGATTTGTTGCAAGACCTCGTCAAAGAGAACCCTATAAGCATTCAAATCATGATACAATGGAGTATGGACGGTCTTGACTACTGCAATAATCTAATGCTTCAACCATGTATAAAGCAGCTCTCAATCGCATAGCCCACTCAATAGTCTGGTTCTTCCTTGCCATCGCAGCAATACCTAATCAAATTAGCCAGTCTCTTGTGTCTCAAGTCGCCAACACCCCGAGCTTCATCCTTCAAGGAGAAACAGAAGAAAAATAAGGTGGGGAACCCCAAAATGGAAATAATGCAATGATTTGGGAGAGAAAAAGAGAACATACGGCAAATTGTTTGTGATCGGGCCAGGCTAATTTGGGGAATTTCTTGATCGCGATCCAACGGTGATTGTTGTCGTTCTGGAGTCGGCCTTTGTAGACCACATTGGGGGCCTTCTCACCACTTTCAGAGACAACGAAATCGGAGTTGAAATTGTTGGTGGCCGCCTTAAGCTCAGCTAGGGAAAAGTCGGAGAAATCGGACAAGTCCGAAGCCTTACCGGCAAGGGAATCCTTTCCTTCATTTGACGAGGAGGAAGGGCCGTTATTGGTGTGGGTAACACGGTTGTTTTGGGTGTAGTTGCATTTGTGCGCTGAGTCGAGTTTCCTGAAAAAGATCGATTCACAGCAGCCCATAACTCGTTGGGTTGAGTGGACTCAGACGCCTAATTAATAAATTATAAGCAGGGAGAAACCTCTTCGTCTTCGTTGTTAAAAAGGAATGGAAGAGATGAGGGATACAGAGCTTTGTTAATAGCAAGAAAACAATCTTGCTTTGAGTGTATTTTATTTTCTAAAGAATTATTTTTGTTGTATATTCGTAATTATTTTTTTTGTAAATTTATTGTTTGAAAAGGTGGTGAAAATATAAAGATTTAAAATTTTGAGGATCAAATTAAAGATAAAACATAAATAAAAGAATAATTTAAAGACTATTTAAGTAGTTTATCATTTTCTTATTATGACAGATCAACTTCCCGTTAAAGTTTAACGGTAACAAACGTCTCAGTTACTATAAATTTACAGCCCAAAAACGTTTGTGACTATATTGTTTGATTTTCAAAATCGATGACTAAATTTATATTGGAGACAAACAAACGTGACCTCCACTATAATTAACCCATTTTTAAAAGGTAAAATAACGTTTATTTTAAAAAAATTATACTATCATTAAACTAAAACATGCTTTTGTTAAAAGAGGAGAATTAATAATAAATTAATAATTCTTTAAAAGAATATATAAAAAATTAAAGATAAACTTGTCACCGGATTTACTTATTTTACTAAATAAAAAAAATGATTTCTAAAGAATAAAATGGTTTTGTATTTTTTAAACAATAAATTAATATGATTTCTATAATTAAAATTAAGTAGTAATTTGAAATTTTTGGCTTCATTTTATCTATTAAGCCAATATAACTATATTTTTACTAAATTGAACTTTTTATAAAAGTACAAGTATCGATTTGAAAAAAACAATAAGTACTAAATTGAACTTTAAAGTAAAGTCTAGGTACCATTCTGACCAAACATAAAATATAAATACTAGAAAGCATTGGGGATGAAGAAAAAATCCGTACCCCATTGAAGCCAGAGGAGACGAACAAGAGGGCAATGAGTTTATCTCTCCTGCAAGGATATTCTTCTGCGGAAGATGAAGAACCGGCTGAGCATGACCGTATTCAGTACGGCGACTCTTCCGAAGAAGATGACGGCGAAGGCATCGGTGGCAAAACTCATTCCGCCGCTCCCAAGCGGTACGACTCCTCCGTCTTCGATTTTCCCGATCCCTCCCGTAAATCCGCTCTCCCTTCCGTACTCGACGCTTTTTCGCAGGTATAATTTAATTTTTTTCTTTCTCCCTAAGTATCTTGGCAAAAAAACCTTGAGCTAATAATGTTTAGGAAATTTGTTACAATATTGAAATAAAATTATACTTTTAATGAGTTACAGTATTTCTTGTTCATCGACTGAATGTAGATAGAGAAAGCTCTGTTATTGTCTATATGACTGAAGTGAGGTAAAATTGATGATGATGGAATTAGGGTTTTTTTAGGTGAAATTGATGATGATGGAATTAGGTTTTTTCTGATATTGTAAGGGTATTTGTTCTCTTGTTGGTTTCTGGAGGTTTCGGGGCCGCCGGAGTTCCTAAACCATGCAGTTGAGGAACCGGGTTCAGTAAGTGACTCTGCCCAACAGCAAGGAAGGCGTGGTGGTCGGAGGGATTTCAAAGATAAGAAGGATATGCCTTCTGGTATTTCTCCCATCTTTCCCTTTTCGAAGTTCATTTACAATTTCTTTAGTGTTAGTTCCTTGCACCAGGGGTTTAAAAAGCGTTTTTGGTCTCTTCACATTTATCACCGTTACATAACGGTTGTTATCGCGGTCGTGGATTTTTTAAAAACTCGCACGGTAGTTTTTGAAATAACCGTATAATAACGGTAATAATAGATCGTTATTGTTGTTATCGATCGTTATCAGTTAGATAATTCTCGTTATTTGTGTGAATTTAAATCTTATTACGTATAACGGTTTCGGATAATGTCGTTACCGTTAAATAACGGCCGTTATAGCAGTAACGGACCAATTTTTAATCCCTGCCTTGCACAGATACGAGGATAGAAACAAAAAACCGTAATTTTAAAATTTTTAGGGTACAAGTACGGTAGTACTATGGTAAATATAAAATAATATATAATCTATTTAAAATAATAATAAAAAAATTAAAAGAATCAATAAAAAATAAATATTAATATAAGTTAAAAGTAAAAATAATCCTATTTTTATTATAAACTATTCATAATAAAAATAAAAAATTAAAGTGTTTATATAATAATAATAATAACTACATTAATCAATGAAAAAATTTTGCCTAAAAATAAATAACAAAAACAAATTAATTAAGTGTTTATATATAATAATAAAAAAAATATTGGGACTACAATATGAATAGAACATGTTTTCACGTGTTTATCTTCTCTTTTACTTTTCTTCTTTCTTTCTTTTTTACTGTACTTTGTACCTGGTTTTTTTCTTTTACATTTTGTTCCTTTGATCGCTACAAATCTATTGTTGAGATTGTCATCGGAATCCATCCCAAATTGTGTCTTTCAGTTGTAAAATGATCTCGGGATGCTTGTGACGGTCGCTTGCCGTCCTCAAAACGTCCCCGGAAATATCCTAACTGTTTCCGATTGCTTTCATCCATATCCCATCAATGTGGGATGTCTTCAGTATGTTTCCTAGTCGTCTTTTACCGTCCCTAAAATGTTTTGGGTACTTGAAACGGCATATAAATGTCGTACCCGTGCTTCCTAGGTTCTGTGTATTCAAATTAAAATTGGTGTAAAAAGCTGCTTGTAGGTAGAAAATAGAACCTCGAGAGTAGAAGTGCAAAGTTTCGTATGAGTTCTGTGTCTTTTTGGTGCATGGGGTAGGCTTTTGGATTATGCTTCGATTAAAATGTTCGAATTAATGTTGATGCTACATTTTTACAGTTCCGGCGAGGAACAATGTCTTGAATTTTTTTATTGGGTTTTCGAATGCTCGATTCTGTTTAATAGCCTCTACCATGTATGTTGCATTTATTTCTTGTAACTTGATGCTTCTTCAAGAATTTAAACCATGCTCTTCTCTAGACTTAAAATACTTCCCCCCTGGTCGATCCTTTTTCTTCAGAGCTTATTGTTGTTGTCGGTATGTTGTTTTGTATTAGGGTATTATCAACTTATAAACTAATTGTTCTTTCTGCTTTATGAAAAATTGGGTTCTGGTTTGTTGGTTGTTTAAAGGTGCTGTGGTAGAAGCAAAACCTCAGCTTGTCGGAATCCATGAGCGTGTAAGAAGTGATATCGAGGGTAGCAAGCCTCCGACATCAGCAGTCCCAAGCACCAAACAGGATGGAGCGAAGCGGGTTGCATCTGCAACGAATCCAAATGCAGAAGATGCTGCAGAGCTCTTGAGGTACATTGTATTTGTTTCCACGTAAATGCGAACCGGTCCTTTTCCATTCTTTGTTTCTGGTCTGGGGTGATAACGAGCCTGGGCTTGCCAGACTCGGTTCGGCTCGAAAATAGTACTGTTGGACTCGGCTTGGGCTTGCTGAGTTCAGAAACAATTTATTGGGCTTGGCTCGGGCAAGTCAGGTTTGGCTCGGCTCGACCTAAAATAGACAATTTTGTTATATTTTTATATAAAAGATAGGGCTCGTTATTTTTTGCATAACCAACACCGGAAACAAAATTCAATATTGAGAAAGGGAAAATAGTGTCCAATTTATTTTAATTTATATATTTTTAATGAATTTCACTTATTTTATTTTATTGTTTATCTTTTTCTAAATAAATTACTTTTAGTGTATATGTAGAATATATATATATATATATAATTATTTCAAGCCTGTTTACGAGCTTTTCGAGCCGAGTTTGGGTTTAGTGGGCTCGTTAAAGTCTTGAGCCGAACCCAAGCCCAAGTCGAGCTCACTTGAGCTGAACTTTGATCGAGTTGAGCCCGAGTAGCTCACGGTTAGGCTCATTATCACCCCAATTTCTGGTTATAAATTCATTACCAGCTTCAGTTTAATATGAGATGCACTACACCTAAAGAAGAAGCCTTTTTGTTATATAATTTTTGTCGTCGTGTCATCTTATCCACTCATCGTTTTGTTTATAGGATGTGCCTGCAATGCGGAGTACCAAAGACATACACCAGTGCCAGAGGCATGGTATGTCCGGTGTGTGGAGACCGTCCTCTCGTAGACGCGGACAAAGACTCCAAGAAGAAGGGGTCTACTATCAAAGATAAAGAGAAAAGTAAGAGACTGAGGGGACAGTCATCACATACAACCTGGAAGAGTGAAACAGAGATGCAACTCAGGCAGCAATTTGACTAGTTGAATAGTCCAAGGATTGTGCCCCGGAAAACGTTGCCGCAAAACCAATATTTCGATGAATTGTGTCGTGGGCTTAGCCCCGGAATGTGATGTATCATAGCTGACTCATTTCTGTTTAATGCATGCACTGTTTTATTTGTGTTTTTCGCAGTTGACACTTATTAACCAACAGTGAAGGACTAAAATGATGGAAGGAAGGGGACCAAAATGACCAAAAATAATAATAGCAGGTCTAAAGTAAAAGTTCCACTATATTACATGGTCAAAATAAGTATTGAACCTAATTATAAAAGAAGCCAGAAACTCCAGGAAATTACTGGCAAGATGGCCAAAGAGAGATATTCTTTAAGTACAAAGAGGATTCAATAACACATGCTACCAAAATACCACGGTGTGTGTGTTTAAGAAAGAACAATCTAAAACAGGGGACGAACCTGCAACTTATGTCGAGGCCGACTCGCAGCGATCACCATTGTACATGATCATTAAATAAATAAAGTATACAAAGATATTAGTAATATATCACCAATTACATGCTGTCAGTTTGTCAGCATTTTTTTTATCTGAACCAGTAGCACCAGTTTCGTTGCCAACGACTTGTTTTTCAGATAACATCAGAGGTGGATTGGTGATAGAGCCATGAATCTGTCATTTCGGTCCATTATGAAATATGAACTTTCTTCGAGTTCAAAGAAAGAAAAAACGATGGCAGATAAAAGGAATGCTTACCAGGCCATGAGACTTCACCGGTGCGGTATCGATAACCGGCCTTTGAGATGGATCTGAAGGCCTGTGAAATAGTAAGTGTGCTATGGACCTATCTATAGGGTTTGTGTCAGTTTCCATATCCATAAACCCAGTGCACCTGGATAAACAAAAAACTAGAATTATGAACTATCCAGAAGATAGGATTATATCATCACTATACAATTTGGATGAGGACTGAAATTTCAAATTTCAAAAAAGATAAGGACTAAAATTAACTAAATTAGAGTATATTAGTATAAAGATTAAATCCACAACTAACACATAGCATAAGGATTGATAGAAGAATTTGACCAACTAGTAAAACATTTCTACCTATATTTCAAGCATTGGGAATCCTACACCAAAAAGGACAGGAGGGAGCTCACACCGCCCTCCAATTTTAAGGGTTCAATTACTGTCTCAGGTACTGCAAGTTTAGAAATATGCAAAATAAGCCTTACTCCCCACCCCACCAATAGGGAAAAAAAGATTCAATTACTTCTTAGATCCTAGTAGTTTTGAAACTAGACAAATCAAGCTTGGTCCCGATTTTTTAGGTTTAAATACCTCTCAAGTCTCATTTAATTTTGAAATTAGACAAACTAATCCTTGTACACCCCCATATTATTATTTATATTTTCTGCCCAATGTTTCATATTGGTTCCTTCCGTGTACACCATCATTAACTATCTTATGATTGTTTCATACTTTCAGTATCAACAATACTGAGAAGTACTAAGAAATCCACTATTCAAGTAACGGAACATACTCGTTTGTTTCATTGGCCACTGAAGAACCACTCGCATCTTCATCTTTATCATCCCTGATGCCACCTTCTGTTTTTGAGCAATTGTGCCTTTGTTCAGCACTCCTAGCCAAACGATACAGACTATCCCGTATGCACAGTTTTGTCCTGATATCCAACTGAAATTTCAAACATTTTGAGTTGATCAATACCATGGTTACAGATTAACCAAGAGAACAAAAACATGTGCAACTTGCACACAAGAAAACCTTTCCATCTACTATACCTTTTCCATGACTTGTTGAAGCTGCCGAAAACTAGTTGCCTCTAGTGAGACTTCATCCAAAGGAGAAATTACGCAAGAGCTTTCCCTTGCATTTGAAGAATCTAATTCTGCTGGATTTACTACACTAACTCCTTCAACTTCACTACGACATTCATCCCGTTCAGACTGATGTATCTGGTTTTGAATAGTAATTGGATCACAAATTGCCATCTCGCTTTCCATTTTTGCAAGTTTAGCATTCCTATTAAGTGGGGTTTGTGTATCTTGTTGGCAATATAGCTTTCCCCTCTTCTCACTTGTTATAATGGCAGGAGCCTCAAATGAAGGACCATGAGAACCCTCCATAGACTGTACCTGGTTTGATGCATAAGATGACTCGATTTTCGAAGAAGAATGGCCATTATTTTCAGATTTGGCACTAGGCAAACTTGGACAGATTGAAACTTGATCCGAAGAATTTCTGTAGCTGAGATGAATATAAGGAGTATCTGTCTGTATGTAATTCACAGAATCAGGTCCAACATTTTGTTTGCTCAGTTGAAGGCCTGAAGAGGAAAAGAGTTGACATGATGAATCGGTAAAGGGGTTCTTCACATCTGCAAACTGCCTGATGCTATCATATTGAGTAAACGAACCACCATTTTCCAGATATAGATCTTTTCTTTCAACTAATGCTCTATGCTGCTTTGAATGCTTTTCTTGTGGACTGATCTGTAATTTGGCAATGAAATGAGACAACATAATGAAAATTACACATAGCAACAATATGTAGAGGAAAGGTTATAATAAAGAATCTTTCATTCTGAACCAGCTTAAGAGTAGATCATACTGACTGTTATCTAAATCAAATTAAGAATAAGCACTACAAAACAAAGTAACTAATGTAGATAGAAGGCAGACTTCTCCTTCAAACTACTACAATAGTTATTTTTGTAGCAATAAACTGGGAAAGAAAAAAAATGTGAACTCTTCTGTAGCATTAAATTTACTGCTAATACCAGCCTTATTAATTGTAGCATTAGATTCATATCGAGAAGAAAAAAAGGCCTTGAAGACTTTAAAAGGGTGATAAGTTCTAGGTGAAGAAAACCAAATAACTATATGTTCCTTAACAAATTACGAAATAGAGAGAGAGAAACAAGAAAGATTTTTATCACCTGCTCACTGAGTGCCGAGCCATCCTTACTTTCAGATTCTTTATCAGCTAGTAAAGAAGACGTGTGAGCAAGACTAGCATTATCACCGCTCATATTAACACAAGTTAATTTGTCATTTAGAAATATGCTACTTTTGGAGTCAAATGTTGACAGACTTGCACTTTCTGGCCTAGAGGTTGGACAGTCCTCTTGTATGCTATTCAGTTTAGCACCTGCATTCATTGCATCTTGAGATCCTTCAGCCAGTTGGGAAGATGAAAAGCAGTACAAATGATCTTCATTACCAAAAGTCCCCAACCCAAATGTTGAATCACAACTTCTGCAAGAAAAATATGGGAGCGGGAGTTACTCCATGTATTGATTTTCCTTGTGGAGTGCCCGTACATATATGTTGAATCGCAACTCAAATTAGTACTACTTTGTAAACTTACACATTTTTTTTTTTGAACAATAAAACTTACACACATTCATGTATGTATATGTGGTAGTTTAGGATTTATGATTATGAATGTAGATACACAAGTTATATTCAACGTGGAGGGGGCGGGGGTTCCTATTGAAGATACTAGTTAGATTTTACATGGTAAAGCATAGCATGAATAATTAACAGTGGGATTTCAAGAACTACCTGAACATTCTGTCAACATCCTCAAAATTCCCTATTTCTCCCAAGCCATAGTATAAAAGATCACCATTTTCTTTGTCCTCGTGGTTATTATTAAAAAATCTGAGATCATCATCAGCTGCAGTTATGTGATTTATTGGGAAACGGTAATCATTATTTTCCGTGGCACATTTGTCAACCAAGAGAGGATCATCAGAACAGAAGTCACTTCCAGTTTCAAGACCATGGCTGGACATCCTGGGATCATCAGATGCCATGGTTGTTACTTCTTTGAGTGAATCATTAGAACCTGAAGAGGGAAACAAGCTATCAGGACAGTATTCAGTATCCCCAGTAACTCCAATCACTTCACGTTGTGGTCTTTTTTTACTATCACCTTGAACTTTCAACTGAGCGATGTACTCATCAGTAGTATGAGGCACTATATGATAATCCGTATCTCCAAAATCATCCCAAACATTATCTTCAAGCTGTAACATCAATTATACAAGTTTAGTACTAAACAATCATACTTCAACCAAGGAAGTTCAAAATAAATTAGATCGATGATAGGTTTTCAATCCCTTAGCTAGAACAACACAATTCTTAAAAAAGTAATGCAACCAACACACTTAAGGCAACTAAGGAGGTCCAAGGGAAATCTGAAGGGAAATACTTCAAAAGAAAAGCCACCCAATGATGATTGATCAGCATAAACCCTAAGTAATTCTAATAAACAGTCATCTTGTGCATGAGCCCATTGTCACGGTCCGTGTATCGTAGCAACGCGGGACCGGGTGAGATGCTTTCTGGTTGTGCTTAACTCTTGGGAGCGGGATAGCATTAAGGGTGTAGTACGTACCGAGCAGCCGTCCTATCTTCGGATGGGCGTGTTGATCGCGCACCACACTGGTCGGGAGCTGTCCCCGCTTCCCTGATGAGCCCATGGGAGGGCGAAACCAGTAAGCATCGAGATGGTTAAGGCTGAACCTCGGGTGTGCGAGAGGCCTGAGGTGCCGCACGGGGTGGTTGTCCCTGCGTCAAAACTCTGACCCCGTGACACCATGCTCTTGCACATTTCAACTACAAGATTTTTACCATCACACTAGATAATTACATACTAACACCAAAAGTTGGCAATATCAAAAAATATTAAATTAACATAACAACTCCTTAAAGTTTAGAACAGCCCACCAAGAAGAAAACCTCAAAGGTATAGTTATTTGGTGCAATGACATTAGTCTCCTGAGAAAATATATATTTAAAAACAAAAAAGATACTAGTCTCTTGCTAACAAAGCTTGGATTGAAGCCCTTGTAAACAATTTAAACTAAAAGAACAAAAGTGAATTTGGGAGAGAAATCCTTTGACACAAATCAGATTGTTCATTCTCTGATGAGAAGAAAGCTAGCCAGACCCAAAAGATAATTAACAAATTGAACAACTAGAAACCTAATTTTCTACAAAGTCAAACAGGCTGCAGCAAACCCAAAAATAGAGGAACTAAAAAGCTTCAAATTGGAGTGCTTGAAAAAAGGAAGTTCAAAATAAATTAGACAGATGATAGGTTTCCCATATCAAGCCCATGCTCTTGCACATTTCAACTACAATATTTTTACCATTGCACTAGACGATCGGTTTCCAGAACCAAAAATTGGCAATATCAAAAAATATTAAGTTAGCATAACAACTCCTGAATAAAATCTTACTTAGAACAGCTCACCAAGAGGAAGACCTCAAAGGAATAGTTATTTGGTGCAATGCTATTAGTCTCCTGGTAAATATAACTTTAAAAAAAAGATAAAAAAACGTTGGCTAACAAGCTTGGATTGAAGCCTTCATAACGACTTGAACTAAAAGAACAAAAATGAATTTAGGAGTCAAATCCTTTTGACACAAATCAGACTGCCCAATCTCTTACGAGAAGAGCAAAATTCAAGAACCATTAAGTATGACTTGGACCTTCCTAGACCCAAAAGATAATTAACAAATTGAACTCTAGAAACCAAAATTATCATTATCAACAAAGTCAAACAGGCTACAACTAACATGAAAAAAAAGACAAGAACTAAAAAGCTTTGAACTGAAGTGGTTAAGATTCTTTTTTTTAACAACAAATCCATCACACCCTCTAATTTTCAATAAATCCCTCCACTAAAATCATATCTCAATCTGAAACTATTGCATCAAACAAACTTTATTGAAATTGAAGCACTTGTCTACTAGAAAATGAAAGTAAAGTGAATAAACTCAAAAGGGTATATTAAGAAACTTACCTCATACATGCACAAGTCAGACATTCCTCCAAGATCTTTAACCACCAGTAAACACAAATCCAATATTCTGACACGATGTCATGTTTGTGAAAGATTATTTGCGTCCTCTTTAGCTTCAGCTAAATCACAAAACACGATAAACACACACAAATCAGAAAAATCATTGGTAAAAATTAGCTTCCGAATCTGTAAAATTAATCAAGTTTAAAATCTAAAAGTTCTCAATCCACAACAAACAAAAAGTAAATCAGTTTTCAGCATCAAAGCATCAAACTTCTTCATCCACAACTTTCGTAGCAGTAAACGCACAGTAATCTAATCTCTATTTTATTACTTTCTCGCGAAAGTCAATTTTTCTCGTCAACAGAAGGCAGAAAACTCAAAAATATATTTATTAACTTGTATAAGATTTCATTCACTTTTAGTAATTTGTTTCTTCTCTTTTATCTCAGATTTTTTTAAGGAAAAAAAATCTAAAGCTCCGTTTCATTTCCTGCAGTTTCTCAGCAACCAAACAAATATATGTAAAAAAAAAAATCAAGACAAATCCAAGGAAATCAACTGAAAAAATCAAGTACCGAAAAAAATTGAAACGGAAAGGAAAAAAAACTCACCTGAGACGGCCAATTTTCGCCGGAAAATCAAATACTCCAATCTTCAAAGAAGAACCTACTAATTTTCTTCCAATTAAAAAGCAAAAGCTTCACTAAAACGGAGGCTTCAAAATCCACAGTACAAAGCTATTCAGCGGCTAACTGTACGGTCTTGATTTTCGCCCTAAATTCAAAATTCTGAGATTCCTGGGAAGCTGTAGAGAACAAACGGAGCACTCGATTTGATTAAAGAATATTTTTTATTTTTAATTATTTTTTTCCTGAAGGTTGAAGAAACCTAAAAGGGAAGGTGCGTGTTAGGCATGACACGTGGCGAGGAGATCAAAACAACGGCCGTGGTGAAACGGGTAGATATTGAATTCGTGGATGAGAATAGGGCGATGAGATCCGATCAGTTTCTTTGATGTGATTGGACCACGTCGGTTTGGTTTCGGGAGGTCGACACGTGTCCTGGGACCATATGGGTTGTGTGGAATATTCAAATGTGGCGTTCACGTGGTTGGGCGTTACTTGGTGGGTTTGGAAAGTCTACGGTTCTTTTAATCGTGGCGTTGAGTATTTTTAGGGTTTAATTTTTAGGGTAAAAGATTATAAAGGTCATTCAATTATGGATAAGTTTATATATTAATCATTTAATTATTTAAAATTGTATTTAAATTATTTAATTATAGGTAAGGTTATACTTGGGTCATCCAATTATTAAAGGTTATAATTAGATAATTCAATTATAAGTAAGATTACAATTATGTCACCCTTTATATTTTAAAAATATATCAATTTAGTGTTTTTTTCAAATCACCTGTATATCTTCGTATCGAGGGATGGACCCAATGGACTACAACCCTAAAAATTTCATATCCCCTATATTTTATATTTTTCTTTATATTTTCTATTGATAATATGATTTTGTATCCTCTAAAATTTTATAATTTTACACCCTTACATTTTTAATATAACTTCTTGATAGTTTCACCCCTTATATAAAATTCTAGGTCCGTCTTTGTTCATACCCTCGTTAACGATAGAGTACATCATTTGAAATTATTTAATAATATAATGTACAAATTAATATATTTAAAATACGAAGGGTGACCCAAATATTAGAAAGAAATATGGTCATTTGTTTCAGATTTGAAAGATTTTAATACCAACTTTTATAAAATATATATTTTAAATTTGAATTTAGATCGATTTTATAAAAGATGCGGTTGAATTTAAGTCGGTGAAACATCATCAAATGTTGTCACGTCGAATCAAGTTTGAGTCAAAATTTTAAATTTTTAAATATAATACAGGTCAATCAAAAATTTAATAGAACCTAATCCGAACATGACCATCCTTAATCACGCTACGCAGTGGGGGTTCTAGACAGACGCAATAGGAGCGACCGCACAGGGGCCCTTAAAAATGAGGACCCCAAAATTTGATAATCTACCTTCATTAATTGATATTAATCTCGAAATTCATTGCAAAAATTTTAAAAATACTCTTAAAAAAGATGAGTTATAATTATGTCTTAAATGTGACAATTAAATATATAATCTTATTGGTTATTCTTATTATTATTGCTTCTATAGATCTAATGAGGTTATGGACAAACGCAATACAAACGACCGCACAAGGGCCCTAGAAAGGACAATTGCGGTCACATTTTTAGAACCAGTGAGACTATGGACAATTGTTTCTAAGGGCCACATTTTAATAAATTTTACCGACCCCAAAATTTTTGAACCGCCGCCACGTTTTTTTATTAATTGAACCTAAGAGTATTTTTATAAGATAATTTATTTATTTATGTGATTTAAATTCGAACATTCATATCCAAAGAGGATAAGATAAAATATGGATCTAACTAAATAATTTACAAAACTTATGTAGGGTTTAACTCTAGTCCTAATATTGAATGACTCCTAACTTCAACATTTTGTTAATTAGGCAAACGTCTCATTGTCTTATTTTTGGTAAAATAGTATAGAAATGATAGTTATAGGTACCAAAAATTAGATTAAAAAAAATTAGGTACCAAAAATGTAAGTTGCCATATTTTAAAGTTTACCCTTTTCACACTTTCATAAACATTTTAAAAAATAAAACAGATGAGGATAGAAATTTAAAATATTAAACTAGCAAAACATGTCTTGCGGCTAGGTGTGTTCATGGTAGGTTAACCGTAATTTTTAGTAATTAAAAAAATTTAAAATAATGTTTGAGTTGTAAAATAGAAATTCGAATAACTCGGAATTTTTAGTAATTAAAAGATTTATTTTTAAGTTTGAGATGAATATCTCAATTTATTATGATTATATACATTGATATATAAAAATATAAAGAAATGTTAATATATATATATATATAATACATATATACATATCTTATATGATTATAGAAAATCATTTAAATTAGAATCAAGTCGTATTATAACATGATAAATAATTACAATTAAATATTTATAGGAACTCGATTCGACTCACTCGAATTTTTTAAACTCGATTCGAACCGAAAAATTCAAATAAAGTTTGAGTTGTAAAATATGATTCGTCAACTCGAATAATTCAAAATTTTTTGACTCAACTCGACTCGATCGAATACTCACACCTACTACTAGAAGCTTAATCAACTTGTTTATAGTTGGGCTTGAGTTATTTTTAAAACTCATATCTTCCTTATTCATATCTTAAATTTTCAACAAATTTGTAATTCAATTTACAATTTTTTTCTTATAGTGAAAGAGGTTAGGGACTCATCTGAGGATCAAGGAAAATAGAAAGCTTGAATTTGGGCTACGAACTTCAAGATTAGTTATTGTTATATTAAAGTTAGTACATTATTAACGGTTAAAATTAGACTAAATTATTAAATAAAATTAGTAAAATTACACGTTTGTTCTTTATTATTTACATGTCTTATTAATTTAATACCAAATTTAATTTAATTTAATAAATTTATCCTCAAATCATATACTCAATATTTTTGTTTATCTCACTAATAAATCGAATTGAAAACTTTAAAATCCAACATTACTTCATGCAAGAATTAACTGTAACCGTTAACCAGTATAACCGTGTCCGTAACTTTAAAAATTATGTAAATAATTTTAGGAGTGTGCATAACTAACTGTAATCATTAATCGGTATAACCGTTATATTTTTATAGGTTAATTAATCAAACAGTTAAAACTAAACGGTTTTGATTAATCGAACTGTTAAAAATGATGGTTAATGGTTAGGGGTGGGCAAAATATCCGATTACCCGGTCCCGATTCCGAACCCAGTAAGATCAGGTGGATTTTTATCTGATATTGGTTCTGGTGGGACCGGGACTGGATCCAAAATTTAGGTCTCGGTCATAACCGGGACTGGATCTTGATTTTTTGGACCCGATACCCGGTGGGTATCCAGTAGTACCGGGACCAATACCAATTATCGGGTATTGGTTTTCTTTTGTTTATTTTTCTTATTAAACTTTCTCTTTATGTATGAATATTATGAGTATGACTAGTTTTAAAACTTTATTGTAAGTCTACAATATTCTAATTTTATTATTTAATATTATTATTGGTGGTTGAAACTTTTTTTGCTCCAATTACTCAAATTTTTTTAAGAATAAATTAATTGACCAGGTACCCGGTATTGGAATCGGTACCACCATTAATGGGACCAGTTCTTAAAATTTAAGACCCGGTATGACCGGGATCGGTTTCAATTTTTAGGAACCGGTGGTTACCGGGACCGGGATCAATACTATTCAAATTGGTCGGGTACCCGGTCTTGCCCAACCCTATTAATGGTTACAGTTATAAATTTTGACTAATTGTTAACCTATAGTTTAACCGATATTAAATTATTTATATATATTTAAAATATAAAATAACTTTTTAAACTTTGATGATGGTCTTTATGTCTTAGACTTTGATGGTGTATTACTACAGTTTTATGTACCGTAAATTTTTTAACTTTAAAATATTACGAAGTTTGTATATTTTTTCTTGGGTTAAAACTTTATAATATGTAAGTAGTTTTTTAATTATGGTATGAGTTATTAGAATATCTTTATTTAAGCACGACCCCTTTAGCTCAAGTGGTTAAAGAAATAATTGTTGTTCCTAAAGGTTACAAGTTCGAGCATCGACGAAGTCAACAGAGCGATTAAACGATACGATTAACCTATCATGAACAACCCTAATAAATATACATATATTATGGATATGGATATAGAAATCCGTTTAAATTAAATTTATTTTGTGTATTATAACATTATAGATAATTATAATTAAATTAATACAGAAATTTGAAAATTCATCTCAATTCAACTCACCCTAGTTTAAATTCATAATTAGAAAATTAAAAAAAAAAAAGCTTTAGTAACCTGATCAGAGCATGAATTAACCCTGCAAGAAATCCCAATTAGTCTGTCACAGAATTGAGCGGGATGTAAAAACATATAATCAGATAAATTTTACGTTGGGTCAAATTAGATACAAATTATTTTAGGTTGATTTGATATTTTAACTCAATTTAGATCGAGTGTAGGTTATTTTCAGGTCGAATCAAAATGGTTCAGGTTTGAAACAGTTAATTGACAGGCTAATTCAGGTTTGGGTAAACTTCAAGTCGCTTTCATTTCAGGTCAAGTTAATTCGCGTTTCGAATTCGTATTAAATTTTAATTTTGTACAAACAGTTGATTTATTTTGGGTTCTATCATTTTTAGTGAATTATTTAATGTCTTTCACGAACATGAGTCATATTTAAAATAAATATTAGACGTTATAATTACAAAATTATAATTATTATTTAAAATATTGATTTAAATTATAAAAATTAGAAATAAAAAAGGTTCAATTTCGGTGAAAGAAATTCTTTTAGGGACTAACATGAATAAAAATACTATTACATTTTAAAATATTGTACTAAATACAAAAATATAAAATAACTAAAGGTTAATTTTTGTTAAAATCAAAATTTTAAGACTTAATTGAAATATCTAATTAAACTAGAAGCATAAATTAAGAACTTAATTAAATGTCGATCCCGGTAGCTCTTAGTTTTTGAAAATTAAAATTTATTTCGGTCTCGGTTTTAATTATTTCTCTAAAAATTTTTTGTTCTTAATCGTTCTTTACTTTGATCTTTTCTTTTGATCGGTGGTCGGCAATCAATCCTAGTATTGGTTGCCGACCACGAATCTATCGCGACCATTTTAAAATCGGAACGTGTGAAAAATAGCCTGGCAAATAAATTATGAAAAATGGAATTTGATTGCTTTTAATTATGAAAAACTAAATTTTATTGAAAACATTTGAATTTTAAAATTAATTTTGAGTCGCCACCGGCCACTTTGGTAGGCCAAACACCATAAAACAAACCAAAGATTTATTTTGAAAGCATTTGGGTTCGGGAGTCGGTTACGCGTAAAGACGACCCCTACGAGCTCCCGAAAATCGGTACCTTTTAATTATACGTGGTATTTTGGCATTTCGAATAATAATATTAATTTAATTCGTCATTGACAAATAATTATCATTCGAATAAGGATATCCTTTTGGATAAAAAGATACATTTCTTTTAAATACGAGTTTTGAATAAGACGTCCTATAACAGGAAACCTTGACTCGTATTTAAAGAAATATAAATTTTGACCCAAAAGGTTTTAAATGCATGACCGGTTATTATCTTGTCGATTTTAAGTTCTAACTTAAAAAGTCTCCATCAATTTAAATATTTAAATCCTATTAAATTATTAATTTCACCGGGTGTATTATGATAACATCCAAATGCACGGACACTGCCATTTCGACACCAAACAAAATTAATAATTCTATTGGTGCTACTAATCTTTACCTAATTAATTTTATTAAATTCTAACCTTAAATTATTTATCATTTTCTATGTTTCGATGGCGCGCCAAATACGATACCAAAGTACACTCTTGGCCAACATAATGCCATATCAAAATACTGACCACTTAGTGTAGCCAAGATATATGATTAGAACGCCATCGTTACTAAATTATCTCCCTATTTAATTTATTATTTAATTAAAGTGACTAATCCTAAAAAAGGCTCTAATTTAATTAATCTACGTCAAAATTAAGTGATTTCCTAAACAAATATTCTATATGATTTAAAATTCAAGCGAACAAAAATAAATTAAATAATTAATTCAAAACATTAATTAAAAGACAAAGATGTTTTTTTAAAAAAAAAACATATGAAACAACAAATACTTACAATGGTTTGTTGATGCTTGAGAAGGTCCATGCAATTGACTCTCCAAAGATCCATTTTTGCATCATTTCATACACAAGTCATCTTGTTTCGCCATTGATATAGTAACCCAACAGTGAAACAATATTTTGACTAGCCAGTGCACCTCATTTTGTTGGAATTCAATGTTGATGGAGTCGATAGCAAAATTGGTGATTCCACCGGAAGCAATCTGCCACATGATGCTCGGTTGTCCCAAATCCCATTTCCTGCTGCCGTAAACTGATTGTTCGATGGGAATTCGGTTTAGATATTACCAAAACACGTCATCGGTAAATACGGAGGACTATAGTGGATTGTTGTGCCGACGTTGCCAAGGGAGAAATGGAAAAGCTCCACAGATTCTTTAAGGACATGTTGTTCTCGAAATCTTCTTGTGTTACATGGACACTCCTTTCCTTTAAACCATAACCATGGCTACTGTTTTCCCTCCTTTGTTTCACTTGCATTGTGGAGCATTGGCAGCGTTGCAGGGCCCCTCCTTTTGTTTTTGGTTTTTCTTTGCCACTTATAAAACCGAATGAAACTGTCCCCAATCCATATCCATTGCAAAAACCGACGCTGCTGAATCAGCATTCTTAGAACAAATAAAACACAATAACTAAAAAGAAAAAAAAAGAAACACTTAAAGCAACTCCAAGAGACTAGTTAGGGAGACGAGTAACAAGCAAAATAACAAGCTTACATCACAAAATCTTTGGTCGGTACTGAAACAACAAGCTAGAAACTACATAAATTCAGACACCAAGACACTGCTAGGTAATAGAGAAAGAATGTTCAGGACAGTTGATTAAAAAATCAAAAAAGCCAGTCCTACCTATACTGGGAAACACATGATATGTGAATGTGCGCAAAATTGGCAACATAGCAAAAAGTTATGTGCTATTTAAAGTCTCTTGATTAATCCATCCGCAAGATCATTCCTACAAAATTCAAATGCAAAATTAAAAGTAAAATATTAGAACAGTTTGCAGTGGAGGAAGAGAAAGAATAAATTAAAAAGTGAAACTCACATCAATGTCAGAGTTCCGAGGAGAAGGGCTACAAGAATCAGCGGGAAGGACTCATGGTGAAACACTTCGAGGACTTGGAGACTGTCCGTCACAGCCATGTCTGTCGGGATGTTCAACCCTGGAAGGAGATGCCTTGCGTGGGGAAAGATTTTTCCGAGGACTAGGGATGCGACGAGCAGGAGAAGGACTACGAGAATCAGCAGGACGAACTTGTGGTGAAACACTTCGAGGACTTGGAGACCGTCCATCATAGCCACATCTGTTAGGACGTTCTACCCTGGAAAGGGATGCCTTGCGCGGGGAATGATTTTTCCGAGGATTAGGGCTGCGACGAGCAGGAGAAGCACTGAAATAAAGAGGTATCAACACAAAGATGAAGCATAAAGGAATTGAAAAATGAAAGAAATTGCACATTCGGACATGCGTGCAATGTAGAAATATAAACCTCATTGATCGACTGCTACACCGCCGCCGATCATCATCATAGCAACCTCTTCCTTGACCTTTAGAATAGTCAGGACTTGCACTGCGGCTCCTGCTTCGACGCCGATAATCTCTGTCTTTCCCATGATATCGATCACGTTCATACCGGTCATAACTCCTACTACGGCTTCTTTTCCTATAATCCCTATCTCTGTGATAATCATCTTGGTGCCTGAGTATATTGAATACAATGCATATCAGATGGTTAGAGATAAGATCATAGAGAATTATAATTAATCCCTATATTTTTCGCTATTAAAACAAGCTTAAAAGCCTCACATATACAAACCAAGTAGGCTTCCCCTCTTAACTCAATTACTCAAATCAGATAATAGTAAGTTACTAAGTTAATTTAGAAATGGCAAGATGTAAACAGGCAAAAAGAAAAAAAAAACAGTTTGTGCAGACAGTAAATTCAATAACAAGTAGATATATAATGATTTAATTTAGTAGTTTAGAGGAGCCAACAACTAACACCATCATGTTCATACTACATAATTAAGACTACATCAGTTCATATGGAAAAAAGCATAACATTATCATTTCATAAATATCACCCATAGTTTATCAAAAAGGTGGGTGCAAAATAAAAGAGAAAATGCAATTACAGTACAAAATATGTGAAAATCAAAAGTTGGCTAAGCAGTAAGCACTACCAGAGTACCAGAAAAAAAGAGGAGGCGACGGTGGGTGGGGAATAACTTACCTTCTGCGAGGGCTTCGACTTCTTGACCTTGGAATGGATTCAATAATCCTTCCTTTGTGACTGAAAAAGAATCAGAGACCTTACGACTGAAATTACTAAACAAATTATCACGCAGCATACATCTTTTCTACATTAGGCTCACAATCTATTCAGAATTCAGATGTCAAAGCAATCGAATAATAATTGAACAAAAGCAAGCACACAACTTACATTCTCTCTGCATTAGGCCCATATTTTGCAAACTGAACTGTCATCTCCCGACCATCAACTACTCTCCCTGCAAGATTAGGGGAAATTCCATATAATGTAACCAATTATCTACAAAATTAATACAATATCGAAATCAATACAAAACTTTCACGCCAAAAAATTGCCCCCATGATAGGAGAAAAAAAGTAGGAGATGAAGATGGGTTACCATCGAGCCTATCCACAGCTTTCTGCGCCTCGTCTGCATACTTATAGCGCACAAATGCAAAGCCTCGAGAATCGCCAGTCCTGCCATAATTAATAAAAAAGAATATACATAAACTCCCTGCAACAACAAGAGAATAATAAAGATATATCAATAGGAAGAACAATAACCTTCGATCTTTGGGGATGAAGATGTCGACGACTTTCCCGTACTTGTCGAACAACGGAAACAAATCATCCGCGGTCGTTCCTAAACGAATTCAAAACCAAATCAAAGATTTTCAGCTTATAGTATAATCAAACATTTAGAAAACAAGAAATCAATCAACGAGTGAGCCATAGAAAGCGAAGCTTACGGAAGGTTATGTTGAGGATGAGAAGAGAGTAGGTGTCGGCGATATCGGGAGGGCCTGATCTTCCAAAGTGAGACATTGTTTTCGCAGTCTAATTACAAAGATTAGGAACAAGGGAAGGGAACGATGATAAAAGGGGGTTAGGGTTAGGGTTTTATTTGTGGATAACAAAATTGAATAATTACAAAGGTTTGTTTAATATTTTAGTAATTTTTATTTTAGATCATAATATTTATTTTTATTTAAATTACAATTTTTAATTTAACTAAATTATATTATTTAACTTTTAATATATCTAATTTAAATCATATATATTAACACTATTAAATAGTTATAATAGAAAAAAATTAGCACGTCTATCAATATATTTATATATCATAAATAAATATTATTTAATCAATAATTTAAATATTTTTTATGATTTATAAAAATAGTTATTTTTGAATTTATAAAAATAAAATATTTCAGAATTCTTTTATAAAAATTATAAAAAATATTAATTAATAATTATATGTAAAAATATATTCTATAAAAGTGTAAATTTTAATTTGTTTTGTTAGATTTAATTAAAGTTGTTAATATAAATGATTTAATTTATTTTACTATTTCACTGGCATCATATATTACCAGAAATTTCATCAATCCTTGTATAGACAATCTTAATATATGGTATTACTTGCGATATCTATTATACTGTTTGTATAACACTTAAATCACACAATAAAAATTTAATATAGTTATCGGGATATTAATAATAACGATTTTAATTTTAATTTTTTATTATTTTTATTTATTTTGGTATTTAATTTAAGGGCTAACATTTTGATTCTGTATTTTTATATAATCAGAACGAGATCAACAACACAAGATTGTGATTCTTTTAGATAATAAAGAGTTGATAATAATATGTCAAATTATTTCCTTATTCATTGAAAGACTGGGTAAGAATATGTCATGCTTACACCAGTAGTCGATATGCCAAGGAAGGATGTGGCAATTGGTAATACCAGTACAACAAATTTAGAGATGTAAGATCCACGTAGGAGCAATAGAGAAAAAAAGCTTTCCCAATCTTTAACTGGTTTTGTCTGTTACTAAGGATAAGAATATAAATAAATTGTATTGTAAAAGAAGTTATCGATACAAATCCTTTTACGTAAATATTTCATGTGCGAATTTAAAGTAGACATAAGCGATAATAATTTACAACAAAATAAATGCACCAACTAAGATGATATTACATGCCTTTGATAAATGACATACTCCTAAATAAATCACTCGAGAAAACCTTCAAAATTTTGAACAAACTTGCCAATAATAATTACTAATTCCCAACCTCCAAGAAGATCGACAAGATGAGATGTCACAATAAGTGAGCTTGATACATCAAATTCTATCTCAGCATAATTGGTTGGATTAACTAATATGATTAAGAATTTGCAACAATTCAATAACACGAAAGATTATATCATAGGTCATTCCTACCACTTAGGATATAGGTCTAACCACTAAAAATTGTACATGTCATTAATTTTTAATATGTCATACGTTACATGTAAAATTTTTATCCTAATCATCTCTAATTATTAACCTTAAATATTAAATAAAAAAAAGAAAAAAGAAGATGTCATCTCTAAGAAAATTACTAAACACACAATCCCTATTTTGAATTCTATGATTTTCTCAAGCAAGAATAACACTGAATTTTGGGATTTTGTTTTAGAATTCAACACCAATGATCAATTTTGTTTTTCTTCATAATTATTTTGAATTAATCGTAATCTAATATATGAACACATAAATTTTGATTTAAACAACTTTTTCGGTCATTTTTGAAGAGTTTTTTGACGTGCAAGTCTAAATAAGCCTCAAAATGGACCGGTTGGAAATTTAACCGGGTTAAAAGTTTTGAATTTGATTTTTTTTCATAATAAAATTAAATTGGTTGTAATCTAATATATGAACACAGACATTTTGATTTAAACAACTTTTAAGGTTGTTTTTGAAAAGATTTATGACACGTAGTTCTAAATGGGTCTCAAAGTGGACAATTGAAAATTTAACTAAGTAAAAAGTTTTGGAATTTATGTATTTCTTCATAATTATTTTGAATTGATCGTAATTTAATATATGAACACATAAATTTTGATTTAAACAACTTTTTGGATCGTTTTTGAAGAGTTTTTTGACGTGTAAGTCTAAATGGGCCTCAAAATGGACCGATTGGAAATTTAACCGGTTTAAAAGTTTTAAAATTGATTTTTTTCTTTATAATTATTTTAAATTGGTCGTAATCTAATATATGAACACAAAATTTTTGATTTAAACAACTTTTTGGGTCGTTTTTGAAGAGATTTATGACGCGTAGTTCTGAATGGGTCTCAAAGTGGACCGTTGAAAATTTAACTGAGTAAAATGTTTCAGAATTGATGTTTTTCTTCATAATTATTTTGAATTGGTCGTAATATAATACATGAACACATAAATTTTGATTTAAACAAAATTTTGGGTCGTTTTTAAAGAGTTTTTTGACGTACAAGTCTAAATGGACCTCAAAATGGATCGATTGGAAATTTAACTAGGTTAAAAGTTTTGAAATTGATTTTTTTCTTCATAATTATTTTAAATTGGTCGTAATCTAATATATGAACACATAAATTTTGATTTAAACAACTTTTTGGGTCATTTTTGAAGAGATTTATGACGCGTAGTTCTAAATGGGTCTCAAAGTGGACCTGTTGAAAAAAAAAATTGACGGAAAAGGGCCTCGTTAAAAAACCCCTAACACTTTCAACCCCAAAGAAAGGTTGAAAGCCCCTATGCGGAAAAGAGTACCCCTAGAATTTTATTGAAAAGGAGAGTTAAATCTCTCAGAGTTTACAAAAGCCCTTATAAAATCGGGCATGTCTGAATCAAATTGAAGAGTACAAAGAGTGCGTATGGACCTAGAAGCAAGAGTATGGGCTACATTATTGGTCCCTATAGGTACATAAGTGATCCGACAATTAACTAAACTCTCTATGGTGGTACGAATCAAGGACACCAAAGGTTGTAGAGTTGAGAGATCTGGTCCGCCCTGGTTGACTTTATTCACAATAGAGGCTGAATCTGTCTCAAAGGTAATATTCGTCCAGCCTTTTTGGGATGCAAGGTGAAGGCCCGCTAACATTGCTTGTGCTTCAGCCGAAGCAGCATCCGAACATCCTATAAGGGGAATAGAAGTCCTTCCCAAAACAACACCATACCCGTTGAAAATTTAACTGAGTAAAAAGCTTTGGAATTTATGTATTTCTTCATAGTTATTTTGAATTTATCGTAATCTAATATATGAACACATAAATTTTGATTGATACAACTTTTTGGGTCATTTTTGAAGAGTTTTTTGATGTGCAAGTCTAAATGGGACTCAAAATGGACTGACTGGAAATTTAATCGGGTTAAAAGTTTTGAAATTGATTTTTTCTTCATAATTATTTTGAATTGGATGAAATCTAATATATGAACACATAAAATTTGATTTAAACAACTTTTTGGGTCATTTTTGAAGAGATTTATGACGCGTAGTTCTAAATGGGTCTCAAAGTGGACCCGTTGAAAATTTAACTGAGTAAAAAGCTTCGGAATTGATGTTTTTCTTCATAATTATTTTGAATTTATCGTAATCTAATATATGAACACATAAATTTTGATTGAAACAACTTTTTGGGTCGTTTTTGAAGAGTTTTTTGACGTATAAGTCTGAATAAGCCTCAAAATGGATCGGTTGGAAATTTAACCGGGTTAAATGTTTTGAAATTGATTTTTTTTCTTCATAATTATTTTAAATTGGTCTTAACCTAATATATGAACACATAAATTTTGATTTAAACAACTTTTTGGGTCGTTTTTGAAGAGATTTATGACGTGTAGTTCTAAATGAGTCTCGAAGTGGACCCGTTGAAAATTTAACTGAGTAAAAAGTTTCAAAATTGATGTTTTTCTTCATAATTATTTTTAATTGATCGTGATCTAATATATAAACATATAGATTTTGATGTAAATAACTTTTTTGGGTCATTTTTGAAGAGTTTTTTGACGTGCAAGTCTAAATGGGCCTCAAAATGGACCGATTGGAAATTTAACCGCGATAAAAGTTTTGAAATTGATTTTTTTCTTCATAATTATTCTAAATTGGTCGTAATATGATATATGAACACAAAAATTTAGATTTAAACAACTTTTTGGGTCATTTTTGAAGAGATTTATGACACGTAGTTCTAAATGGGTCTCAAAGTGGACCGTTGAAAATTTAACTGAGTAAAATGTTTTGGAATTGATATATTTCTTCATAATTATTTTGAATTGATCGTAATCTAATATATGAACATATAAATTTTGATTTAAATAAATTTTTGGGTCGTTTTAAAGAGTTTTTTGACGTACAAGTCTAAATGAGCCTCAAAATGGACCGGTTGGAAATTTGACTAGGTTAAAAGTTTTGAAATTGATTTTTTTCTTCATAATTATTTTAAATTGGTCGTAATCTAATATATGAACACATAAAGTTCGATTTAAACAACTTTTGGGTCATTTTTAAAGAGATTTATGACGCGTAGTTCTAAATGGATCTCAAAGTGGACCCGTTGAAAATTTAACTGAGTAAAAAGCATCGGAATTGATGTTTTTCTTCATAATTATTTTAAATTAATCGTAATCTAATATATGAACACATAAATTTTGATTGAAACAACTTTTTGGGTCATTTTTGAAGAGATTTATGACGCGTAGTTCTAAATGGGTCTCAAAGTGGACCCGTTGAAAATTTAACTGAGTAAAAAGCTTTGGAATTGATTTTTTCTTCATAATTATTTTGAATTTATCGTAATCTAAAATATGAACACATAAATTTTGATTGAAACAACTTTTTGGATCATTTTTGAAGAGTTTTTTGATGTGCAAGTCTAAATGGGCCTCAAAATGGATTGGTTGAAAATTTAATCGGGTTAAAAGTTTTGAAATTGATTTTTTCTTCATAATTATTTTGAATTGGATGAAATCTAATATATGAACACATAAATTTTGATTTAAACAACTTTTTGGATCGTTTTTGAAGAGATTTATGATGCATAGTTCTAAATGGGTCTCAAAGTAGACCCGTTGAAAATTTAACCGGGTAAAAAGCTTCGGAATTGATGTTTTTCTTCATAATTATTTTGAATTGATCGTAATATATTATATGATCACACAAATTTTGATTTAAACAACTTTTTGGGTTGTTTTTGAAGAGTTTTTTGACGTACAAGTCTGAATGAGCCTCAAAATGGACCGGTTGGAAATTTAACCGGGTTAAAGTTTTGAAATTGATTTTTTTCTTCATAATTATTTTAAATTGGTCTTAAAGTAATATATGAACACATAAATAATGATTTAAATAACTTTTTGGATCATTTTTTGAAGAGATTTATGACGTGTAGTTCTAAATGGGTCTCGAAGTGGACCCGTTGACAATTTAACTAAGTAAAAAGTTTCCGAATTGATGTTTTTCTTCATAATTATTTTGAATTGATCATGATCTAATATATAAACATAGATTTTGATTTAAAAAACTTTTTCGATCGTTTTTGAAGAGTTTTTTTGACGTGCAAGTCTAAATGGGCCTCAAAATGGACCGATTGGAAATTTAACCGCGTTAAAAGTTTTGAAATTGATTTTTTACTTCATAATTATTTTAATTTGGTCGTAATCCAATATATGAACACAAATTTTTAGATTTAAACAACTTTTTGGGTCGTTTTTTAAAGAGATTTATGACACATAGTTCTAAATGGGTCTCAAAGTGGATCGTTGAAAATTTAACTGAGTAAAATGTTTCGGAATTGATATTTTTCTTTATAATTATTTTGAATTGATCGTAATCTAATATATTAACATATAAATTTTGATTTAAAAACATTTTTGGGTCGTTTTTAAATTTTTTTGACATGTAAGTCTAAATCGGCCTCAAAATGGATCGGTTGGAAATTTAACCGGGTTAAAAGTTTTGAAATTGATTTTTTTCTTCATAATTATTTTAAATTGGTCGTAATCTAATATATGAACACATAAATTTTGATTTAAATAACTTTTTGGGTCGTTTTTGTAGAGATTTATGACGCATAGTTCTAAATGGGTCTCAAAGTGGACAATTGAAAATTTAACTGAGTAAAAAGTTTTGGAATTGATGTATTTCTTCATAATTATTTTGAATTGATCGTAATTTAATATATGAACAGATAAATTTTAATTTAAACAACTTTTTGGGTCGTTTTTGAAGAGTTTTTTGACGTGCAAGTCTAAATGGGCCTCAAAATGGACCGATTGGAAATTTAACCGTGTTAAAAGTTTTGAAATTGATTTTTTTTCATCATAATTATTTTAAATTGGTCGTAATCTAATATATGAACACAAAATTTTAGATTTAAAAAACTTTTTGTGTTGTTTTTTAGGAGATTTATGACGCGTAGTTCTTAACGTGTCTCAAAGTGGACCGTTGAAAATTTAACTGAGTAAAATGTTTCGAAATTGATGTTTTTCTTCAAAATTATTTTGAATTGATCGTAATATAATATATGAACACATAAATTTTGATTTAAACAAAATTTTGGTTCGTTTTTAAAAGAGTTTCTTGATGTGCAAGTCTAAATGGGCCTCAAAATGGACCGATTGGAAATTTAACTGTGTTAAAAGTTTTGAAATTGATTTTTTTCTTCATAATTACTTTAAATTGGTCGTAATCTAATATATGAATACATAAATTTTGATTTAAACAACTTTTTGGGTCATTTTTAAAGAGATTTATGACGCGTAGTTCTAGATGGGTCTCAAAGTGGACCCGTTGAAAATTTAATTGATTAAAAAGCTTCGGAATTGATGTTTTTCTTCATAATTATTTTGAATTTATCGTAATCTAATATATGAACACATAAATTTTGATTGAAACAACTTTTTGGATCATTTTTGAAGAGTTTTTTGATGTGTAAGTCTAAATAGGCCTCAAAATTTACTAGTTGAAAAAAATTTTTGACGGAAAAAGGCCTCGTTAAAAAACCCCTAACACTTTCAACCCCAAAGAAGGGTTGAAAGCCCTTATGGGGAAAAGAGTACCCCTAGAATTTTATTGAAAATGAGAGTTAAATCTCTCAGAGTTTACAAAATCCCTTATAAAATCGGGCATGTCTGAATCAAATTGAAGAGTACAAAGAGTGCGCATGACCCTAGAAGCAAGAGTATGGGCTACATTATTGGTCCCTCTAGGTACATAAGTGATCCGAAAATTAACTAAACTCCCTATGGTTGTACGAATCATTGACACCAAAGGTTGTAGAGTTGAGAGATCTGGTCCGCCATGGTTGACTTTATTCGCAATAGAGGTTGAATCTGTCTTAAAGGTAATATTCGTCCAGCCTTTTTGGGATGCAAGTTGAAGGCCCGCTAAGATTGCTCGTGCTTCAGCCGAAGCAGCATCCAGACATCCTACAAGGGGAAGAGAAGTCCCTCCCAAAACAACACCATCCGAGTTACGTGCTACTACACCATCTGCAGCATTTCCAGAAATGGGATCAAAAGCCTCATCCGTGTTTATTTTAATTGAACTAGACCCTGGTTTTTGCCAAGTTTGGTTTTGAATAATGGATGTTTGCGGATTGTTAGTGGCAGACGTAAGATTTGCATTTTGATAGTCATTCAATAGTGAATTTGCGTTTGCAAATGTTAACCAAGGTGGCTGAAGATGACCATTGTGGATCCAATCATTTCTTCTATTCCAAATATTCCAGAGGATTGTTAGAAAAAAAGTAATATTCTTTTTATTAAGTTTAGCCGCTGCGGTCTCTAGCCAATGGAGTGTCGATGTAAAGTTACGTGATTGGATTAAAGTAGGAAGACCTGCTAGTCGAATAGTTTCTTGGGCACCAGGACAGTCACGCAAAGCGTGTATCGGGGTTTCAATTGTGGCTGCACAGATTGGGCATATACCATTACCTAAGTTAGCATTTAGTAATTTGGATCCCGTAGGAAGGGCGTCATGTCCTAGTCGCCATCCAAAGGTTCTAACCTTTGGTAAGGCTGGTAACTTAGATATAGTTTTCTAAATACGTGTTGGTCTATTTAGAGGGCCACGTGATTTTTGTAGGAATAAATAGCCCGATCTGACTGAATAAATTTCACATTCATTATTCATCCATATGGTCGTATCTCTATGGTCATTAATTATAGGAATGTTTAAAATAGCATTGGCATCCTCTATAACAAAGAAGGAATGTATTTTAGGTTCATCCCATTGTGGTTGTCCAGAAATCATAAAATATCGAGCTCGTTTGGGAAGTTCACTGAAAATTTTATATTCTCCAAAAAGTTGAATCGAAGAGGAACCTCCCCATAGATCATGGAAAATGTCAATCTTGCTATTGATTCCTGGCCTTGTAACAAAACCAGGAAGGAGTTTTTTCAGGGCCATGCATAGACCTTTCCAAGCAAAAGAGGATATTTTAGTGGAAGTTGTATCGAGGATGTTGCCAGATGGGTAGTATTTGGCTTGATATACCTGACCGAGGAGGTTAGATGGTTCACAGAGTAGTCTCCAAATTTGTTTTCCTAATAGAGCAATATTAAAGTTGTGGAGATCACGGAAGCCCATACCCCCTACTGATTTTGGTTGGCATACAATTTCCCAAAGAAGCATGTGCCAACCTTTTTTGTTATCTTTTCCAGACCACCAATATCGACGAATAGAAGTAGTCATATCATCGATAATGTTATGTGGAAGAAGATAGCAAGACATGACATGTTGCAAAAGAGATTGGATAACGGATTTTATGAATGTTTCTCTACCACTAAAAGATAATAGATGTTTATCCCATTTGGAGAGGCTCGCGTTAACTTTGTCTCTAGTAAATCCTAACGAAGCTGTTTTGTTTTTTCCAATCAGGAGAGGGACGCCTAGGTAAATACCTGGTTCGTTAACCTCTTGGACATGGAGAATCTCGTTATATGAACATTTATAGATGAAATTATATCAGCATGTTAAACATTAGATTTTGATGGAGTATTAAATTTTTTCCTCCCTTTATACAGGCATAAGTTAAATTTAATTTTGAAGGTCATATTTTATTTATTATTCTATGTTTTTATAAATAAACGGTATATGATTTCAATATAATAAAACTTAAAATTTAGCAAAATATTTTAAAATCGATAATAACTTATGAAAAAAACTATTACAATAGATAATAAGCAATCACATGATGAATTGAACATATATAAATAATAATGATACTATAAAACGATGCTCTTGAATAGTACTATAAATCTCATTTTCACCTTTATTTTTACAAATAACCACCTCATTTTATTCAACAAAATAACATCCATAGAATTCTAGGAGGTTACTAACATTATCAAAGTCGATTTAAACCAAACATTAATGAAAATTATCTTCATTTGATCAACAAACCGCAAGGTAACACTAAAAGAGAATTTTCATCTCTAAGGAAATCAAATGCCCTCTTTGGTGAAATATGGAGCCAAAATGAAGTTTCAACACTAAGAACAGTCCTTGGAGGTCTACTTGGATCATCTACACTCTTTCATGTCATCACCCTCACATCATCGGTCCCGGTTTCTGATAACATCATCCATGTGTGAGCGATCGAGACACTCACTCCGTCACAGAAACTAATTATCATTCGCTCGATTAGCTTCAACATACTCTTTCTCCCAGCTTGCTTTGTTATGACTAGGTAAACATATTTCAAACATAATTTAAACATCAAAATTTAGTTTTATTTCGACACATACACAATTAAAAGAGAAGTATTTCAACTATAATTTAGTATTTTTTTACAAGGAAAACTAAAACAAAAAACTTATGTCAAGTCTATAACATGAATACTGCATTATGAATAAGAGATAATTCAATGTTGACATCATTCACTAAAATATATGTTAAGGTCGAAGTATAACAAAACTGAGAACATACATTTTTCACAATCTCTAAAGCAAGGACTTTGTCTGAATCACCTTCAGAATAATAAACTGACCCGATCAAATTATTGAATTTGTCAACACCTTCAAGGACAATACATACCTACGAAAAAAATCTTGAATTTAGTCTATTTATTCAAAAATGAATGAACACGTGTCATCTTAAAGCATCTTTCGAACGAGCTACACGAGGAATACCGAGGCTAATCCGAAGACTCGCCCCATAAACATCCCTGAAAATTAAAATTTTCCTTTTATCTTTTCAAATGCTTTAATTAGATCCTATATGTTCATGCAAGGACTGAGTTCAAATGCAGCGGAAACTAAAGAGAAACGAGTCATAATTTAATCGAACATGTTTTAGGAACCTAATCGTAATTTCCAGAATTTTATGCCCTGATTGTGAAATTAAGGTTATCAATATTTAATTAAGTATTTTATTGCACGTAAATTTTAAGCTTAAAAATATCTACAAGTCATTTAATTGTATGCTCAAAGTTTAGGGACTATTTTCAGCCTACAAAGATTTCATGACATTCTCTATATGTAAATTCACCTAAAAACACTTTAAGCACATATCATGACATATTAGCTAGATGCAATTCAACTTAGTTAGCAACAACATATTCAACTCCTAAAAGTATGCTTTAACATAACCAATCTTATAAACAAACGAAAGAACCACCTCAATATACTTAACATCATTTCTAAATGCATTCTAACCTAAATAACAACATCATAGATTCAACTCATAAATAGTCTTGCTTCACTATCAACAACACTCAAATTCACACATAGGGATATCAAGAATCAAACTTCAAAATAACTATATTATAACTAAAGGAATATCTATAGGCAATTCAAGTCAAAGTCAGGAGCTAATATCAACTTTGATATTCATCAAATATGAATAAGCATATAACTCTTTCAAGCCTCAAAAGCATAGACATTAATCTCAATATGATAACCCATCCCCATTTCTCTCTCATTACTACTAATGTTATAAATACATACTTTAGCTTTCACTTGGCGGTTACCTAGATTCTTACTTCTCTTTGATGTCTCTACATTAAATACTCTGCATTACAAGGTAATTAAGAGGGTAAGCATAAGCTTAGTGAGTGAATAAAAACATATTTAGAAACACCTTGCAATGCAATCCATAAAAGCCAAAGTTTTATAAAAACATGTCATGCTCAACTCAAGAAATAAACGCATGGTTATCAATGCCAACATCATGAAAAACAACAAGTATACCATGGCGTAAGCCACAAACCTTTTTTCAAATAACTTTGAAAACACATGCTCAATAAGCATAATTCATGACTTATATGCTTATGACAATGTTACATTAAAAACATTATTCAATTAAGAAAATATACTTGCTCGCAACATTGTATTGGTATTAGTGAACCATATAGATTACCACTAAACGTTAGGAAAAATGGAACACGCATGATTAGCATACCAGGCATGAGGCCAAATCACCGATATGCCACGTATGATAGCCAATCACTACTCATACCTCGTGTGAAGGCTAATCGCCTAATCACACCCATGATAGATCAACTCCAATCATGAAATCTCACTTTAGTATCCGGGATAAACAACACTTACATGTAATATAACACATATATCACAATATAAGTATTAACTCTAATGCATCACTAAGGCATTTAATACAAGTACACATCTTAATTATAGTGCACTCACATCCTATTGATCGATCAACTTATCCACGTTTCATCAACTTTAATACCAATACTAAAAACAAAACCAATACTCAAGTTTCGAGTTAAAAACAATGAAATAAATTCATGCATTCCACCAATACATGCATTAAATGCATAAACCGGTAAAAACTACTTTTCTCTTGTTTTCAAAACAAAATCGTGGGAGCATCATATGTATATAAAATCTTTTGCAAAAGTATCTCATGAGCATTGAAACACATGCATATTCACATTTGCACAATTAAATAACAAGCATGACTAGTCACATAGAAAAATAGCATAATATGGGAAAACTGATTTACGAGAGCAAACGTAAGACTTACTTTGGAGTATAGGGATGTTTCTCACACCTTCCCTACACCCCAAACCTTTGAAAACAAATTTAAAACACTGTCGAAGCAGCCCACTCTCAAATCCACTCACCAATAACCGAAACTTGTCCGACAAGTAACCGAAAACGTGATTCGACTTTTCGATCTCCCTCAAATTTGTTCCTCTACCTCATGACCTAATTCAAGCATCAAAACCAGAGGGTTTAATGCATTATAACACACTCAAAAATCCCTCAAATCAGACCAATACATCGCAACCCCTAAAAACACCATAAAACTTAACCGAAACTCACCGAAAACCTTTCCAAACACCCTCTAAACCTTATGTTAAAAATTAATTACATGTAAAATTTTTAGTGGTTGGACTTATATCCTAGGTGGTAGGAAGGGCCTATAATATAATCTCTCCAATAACACACAATAAATTAAAGTAGTAAATTCTTTTTATGATTTTGATAATGATAACTATAATTTTTTTAGTGTTCGTATAGAGTTAAATTTTTACTTAAAAATTTTAATGACTAACTTTTGAAAACAAATATACCCTATTTTTTTTATAAAAGATTTAATTAAAAAATTATAAAACTAATATTTTTGTAAAAACATGGAGTCGCCACCGTTCAAATCATATAGCAAATATATATAATGAGAATAAATATTGGGTTTATTGTCTAAGTCTAAGAACTATATTAATTACTATACGAATGCTATAACGATTGTCGATATATGTTTGTGTAAACCAATTGATACTCTTACCTATTTGAAAACCTATCATCTATTCAAGTTCTCTTTACTGGTCGTTGAAATCTTAAATTTATATATAAACTGGATTAGAGCCTAAGGCAACAACTTAAGTTCCACTGTTCACGTTTGTCTAACTTAATTCTCTCGATATTAATTCTCAAATCTCTAATTAAAAGGTCTTTTTCGATAGTTCTTACAATAATTAGCATGAAAAACAATGAATAAAATAGATAAAGAAAAAGAAATTTAGCCCTTAATATTTAAAATAAGCATAAAGATAGTTTTAACCCTTAATGTTTATAATTTTTTATCATTTTGGTCTTCATTTTTAGGATAAATTTAGCCCTTAACCTATATATTTTTGACAAATATCTCATTTTTTAACTAGCATAATGATTAGATAGTTAAAAAATTAACGATAATGATATGTCATATATATGTAGAATGATATTTAAAATTTGAGAATGCTTAGTAACCTTTTATTTTAGATTTAATTAATTTTTAATATTGTATTTGAATTTTAATTGTTTTATATTTTATATTTAAATAAAATTATATCTTATATGTATATATTTGTTATTATTGTAAAAAATTTAACGATAATGACATGTTATATATATATATATATATATATATATATATATATAGAATGAGGTTAGATGCCATGTTATTTAAAATATATTACTCCCTCTGTCCCATATATGATGTTCATTATTGACTTTTTAAAAGTCAAACTTTTTCAACTTTGACCATAGTTATTTTAAATATTTTAATTTATTAAATTTTAAAAAAAATATATTTTTAAACTACTTGATTAAAGGTTTTTAAAACATATATTTTTTATATTTTTATCAATAATATAATTAAAGTTATAATGAGTCAAAATTAAAAAAGTTTGACTAAAAAAAAGTCAATAATGGACAAAAATAGTGAGACGGAGGGAGTATCACTTATGTATGACATGTCAATATCGTTAAATTTTTAACAGTTTAATCATTATGTTAGTTGAAAAATAAATTATTTGTCAAAAAGACATATATTAAAGGTTAAATTTATCTAAAATAATAAAAATTATAAACGTTAAGGATTAAAATTATCTTTATGACTTAAATATATATATATATAATATAAGTTCTTTATGCACGCATAGCTAAAATTTCAACTTCTAAAACATTCTAACCTAACAAGCTATATATTTTAGCTAATTTTTATATAAAAAACATTTGGAGTTAACATTGCGTATAAAGCGAAGTAAATATTCAATTCATCGAGTGATTTTAATAAAAAATATTTTAAAGTTATGATTTAAAATTTTTAGACTATTAAAATTAAGATTTATTTAAGTTAAAATTGATAAATTCGTGTGAAACTCTATTTTAACCTTTTAGATATACATTGAATAATTGAAAACTTAGTTTGCGTAAAATTATATTATATGTAAGTTTTATTTATAATCAAGTAATTTATCCCTATAAATAAACATTAAAATTTTAAGAGTTAAATCATCCATTATAATCCCTTGTTGATATAGTAATTTTTTTTTTATTCGTATTTTTTGGTGTTTGATTTATTATTTTATTTATAATTGTTATTTTGTTCATCATTATTGTATCAATAATTATAATTGTTGTTATATTTAAAAAAAATTAATTCGAATAATTTATCTGTATAATACAATTATATTAGTAACATGCATTAAGTGATATCACACCCAAATATATGTAAAAATCAATACAAACAGGTAGATGTAAGTATTTGATCGAGTCGAGTCAAAAAAATTTTGAGTTATTCGAGTTGACGAGTCATATTTTATAACTCAAACTTTATTTGAAATTTTTTCGGTTGGAGTCAAGTTTAAGAAATTCGAATAGAGTCGAGTTTTTGAGTTCCTATAAATATTTAATTGTAATTATTTATCATGTTATAGTATAACTTGATTCTAATTTAAATTACTTTCTCTAATCATATAAGATATGTATGTATGTATATATTTTCATATGTAATAATATTTCTTTATATTTTTATATAGGCATAAAGATAGTTTTCACCCTTAACGTTTATAACTTTGGTCATTTTAGCCCCTATTCTTTTTTTGGGATAAATTTAGTCCTTGACCTTTATCTTTTTAACAAATAACTCATTTTTTAACTACCATCATAACTGAACCGTTAAAAATTTAATAATGATGACATGTCATATATATGTAATAATATATTTTAAATGACTTAACATCTAGTATATCAAATACATAAATGCGGGATATAGTTTTATTCTAATTTAAAAATATAAATAATTAAAATTTAATATTAAAAATTATTATTTTTTATTTATTAAAAATTAATTAAATCTAAAACAAAAGGCTACTAAATATTTTCAACCTTAACTATAGTAAAATCAAAATTTTATCTAAAAAGGTATGGACATAATTTGAGAAGAAAGTGTTTTGTATAGTTTGTTACCGGTGAATCAAAGATAAATTTTTTTGATAATAATCAATTAGATTTTTATTATTTTAATTTTGAATTTAGGTATTGTAGTTTTAATATAAATCGGAGTTTTAAGGTTTTATAAAGATATTTTAGTTTAGTTAGGGTTGAAAATATTTAGTAAATTTTTGTTTTGTATTTAATTAATTTTTAATATTTTATTTAAATTTAAATTTTTTATATTTTATACTGAAATAAAATTATATTCTATATATATGTATATATTTAATAGTTTAGATTATATGTCATTTAAAATATATTATCACATATATATGATATGTTACCATTATTAAATTTTTAACGGTCCAGTTATCATAATAGTTAAAAAATGAGTTATTTGTTAAAAAAACATAGATCAAGGGCTAAATTTATCCCAAAAAAAGAATAGGGGCCAAAATGACAAAAATTATAAACGTTAAGGGTGAAAATTATCTTTATGCCTTTTATATATCAATGTATATATATCATAAAAGGTTGAGAGACTCATCTCAAACTTAAAATAAATCCTTTAATTACTACAAATTTCGAGTTATTCAAGTTATTTGAATTTCTATTTTACAACTCAAATTTTATTTGACATTTGTTCGAGTTGAGTCGAGTCTATAAAATTTTGAATCAAGTTAAAATGAACCGGTATTTTTCTTTAAATCGAATCAAATTATTTAAATTTTTCGAGTCGAATTTTATTCATCCTTACGAACGGTAACCAAGACTTGTGCTCTCCCATCATAAAAACACACTTCCTTTAATACAGTAGTAGTCAAGAATTTTTAGTCATGAAATGAACCCCATGTGGGGACTTATTCCCTTTTTTTCCCCACTGGTCTACCATGGGAGCCTAAGGCAAATAATTTCAACTACTTCTCTTTGGACCCTCAGCAATCAATGAAGAAAAATCCAAAACTAAAAGTCAATAAGGGCAAGACCCTTCCCTTTTCCTCCAAATCTCATTTCTTTCTCGTTTTCCCCCTCAGAACCCTTCTCTTCCTGTTGGGGTTTCATTTTTTATATCAGTTACTGTATCATAGACTGTCTTTTTTGAACAAGAATTGGGGAATTCAAGTCTAGGTCTGCTCTGGGTTTGTTTTTTTAATTTCTGTGGAAGTGGGTGTTTTTGGTGGATCGGTAAGGAGAATTCCTAGATACCCTTGTCATGGTTTTTGTTTCTGTGTATGTATCTGTGTGTATATATATTTGTTTGCAGAAGTTTTCTGGGTTTTTAAGGTTGTTTTTGATTGTTTAAGTTTTTCATGTTTTACTGATCAATTGATTATGCAGGAAAATGTTTATTTTTAGATGTTGAGTGTTGGCAAAGTGGGGGATTGAATCATATATGGATAAGCTATGTTGCTTCAACTCTGTGTTTTCTCAGGTCAGCATCTCTAATCTGTAGTATTCAAGTTGGCTTTAATATTTAGATTATATAATTCTATTTCGATCTCGTAGTTGTTGATTGAGTCTTAGCTCGGTTGTTGCCACACAAAATGTTCGAAGGCGTTTAGACTCGATTAGCCTTTAGTTTCGAACTATGTTCATGTAGGTTTGGATATCTTTGGTTGGTGATTTGGTTAACTGTAAAGGATGGCATTGTTCTTCTTAGGTAACCCGGTTTCGAGCAGTGTAGTCTCTGCGGTCGTGTGTGAGTTTATCCAAATTTAAAACCGGACTAATATATTACCTTGTAATTGAACTACAATACTAAATTTTTTTGCTTGTGATGAACTTATGTAGTGGTAACTTTGACTTTATGCCAAATTTTGTGTTTATAATCTTTCTGGAGTTTCGATTTTGATTGTTTTTTTATTACTGAAACATCGTTTAGTTTGTTGGAGTACAGTCTTCATGTAGTTCCGGGAAGGGCAGAAGCCGTTGTGGCCTCGTCAAGTATGGCTTCGCCTTAATGAAAGGGAAAGCGAATCATCCAATGGAGGATTATCATGTTGCAAAGTTTGATCAACATCAGGGGCATGAACTCGGACTTTTTGCTATATACGACGGCCATTTGGGGGATCGTGTGCCTGCGTATCTGCAAAAGCATTTGCTTCCCAATATCTTAAAGGATGTGAGTTCTCGATCATATGAATAATCCATAAGCGCTTAGGAGCATTTGTTTACCGCAGGCACGAAGAATCATTTTCTCAACATTTTCGATTGGCTTTGAAATTATGGTTTATGAATTTCGGGTTGTTTTGGCCCGAAACTCTCTGGCTACATGTATTGGTTGTTCAAATATGCTCCTTACCTTTTGTTATATGAATTGCAGGAGGAGTTTTGTACTGATCCTGGCAGGTCGATCTTGAAAGCTTATGAGAATACGGATGAAGCGATTCTTTCGCATAGTACGGACTTGGGACGAGGAGGATCCACTGCTGTCACTGCAATTTTGATTGATGGACAGAAACTATGGGTAGCCAATGTTGGAGATTCACGTGCCGTTCTCTCGAAGAACGGGCAGGCAATTCAGATGACTATCGATCACGAGCCCAACATGGAGCGGGGAAGCATCGAGAACCGAGGTGGATTCGTCTCGAACTTGCCAGGTTATTCAACAACTACCTTGCTGAACCGAGGCTTTTACGTTGTATGACATTCCATGTATATACATGTGTTACTGGTGCTGTTGTTGATTATATTTTTCATGATAATTGATCACAGGAGATGTTGCAAGAGTGAACGGCCAACTCGCTGTTTCCCGTGCTTTCGGAGACAAGAACCTTAAATTACACCTCCGATCGGATCCAGACGTACAAAATGCCGACATCGACGCCAACACCAACTTCCTCATCCTTGCAAGTGATGGACTATGGAAGGTGATCCATCTCTCTGAAAACCAACAACTTATGTTTCATTTTATCTGTTTTTCATGCTCTATTCGAACAAAACCAGGTCGTGTCGAACCAAGAAGCAGTCGATATAGCGAAAAAGACCAAAGACCCTCAGCGAGCAGCGAAACGGTTAGCCGCAGAGGCATTGAACAAAGACAGCAAGGATGATATCTCCTGCATTGTAGTTCGGTTTTCAAGGGGTGAACGAAAATCGACTGCGAAAAAGAAAAAATTCCACCATTGCGTAAGATAGGAACCACAATGGCAAACACTTCGTAAAATTAATGTTCTCGTGTGGCTTGATATGGCTTGATTTCTTCCATTTGTAGATTATTATTATTATTATTATTATTATTATTATTATTATTATTATTATTATTATTATTATTATTATTATTATTATTATTATTATTATTATTATTATTATTATTATTATTATTAGCTCCTAGAAAAATTTACAATTTGATTTTTTTTATTTTATAAATATTTACAGTTGAAAATTTAAAATATTAAATATAATTTAAAATACATTCCAAGACAACACTGAGAAACATTAGAGAAAACCTTGTGTTTCTCTATACCATTTGTTTCAAATAGAAAAGACAATGAGCAGCTAATGAAAAGCCATCATTCATTATAATCATCGTATTTAGAGGTTATTAAGCGAGTGGATCGTAAGTTAAATAATATTTTATTTGTATTCGTTAAAAAAATTTATTATTTGATTTAATTTATTGCTCATTAAGTTTAATAAAATTTTACTTGATTCATGCTCGTTAAAAGATCTTTTTATCTAACTCAATTCGTTGTTTGTTAAGCTTGTTAAAAATTTTACTTTATTTTTATAAATATAGGTAAATTTAGTGAAACTATTAGAGCTTAGTATAAATATAAAAATTCAGAAAAAAAAAATGAGGTCCAGAAGATAAATAAAATAACTTGTTATAAACGATTAGAGATGAAGTCAATATTAAAGTGTAAATCTCTTTTTAGTTTCTCAACAATTTTAATAAACAACAAAGGAGAGAATTTATAAAAAAAAATATCGAGTTACTCACGAACTTATCGAATCGAATTAATAGGGACGGAGTCAGGATTTGAGGGAGGAAAAAACATAAATGTTTAGAAGTAAGGGGGAAATTCATAAAAAAAATTTAAAAGAATTTAAATAAGGGGATAAAAGTGAAAAAAAAAATCGGGGCGGGAAAATTTAGCTTCATCCCTACGATTTAGATCTTGCTCGACTTGCCTTGCTAATATCTCAACTCGAGCTCAATTTCAAGTCTAATCAATTCAAACCAAATTTTAACCGAATCAAACTCGAATTATTCAACTCAATAAACCCTAATCAAACCAACCTTACCGACATTCGTAGAACCACTAGCGCGCCTAATTGGGAATGCCTACCCTGATTCTGCCCTGTTCCTCCCCACCCATAATATACAGGTTGCTTCACGCCATCAGGAACCTGGTCAGAATGACCCACGAACATAACGGGTCTGTATGCTTGACCCACACCAGGAACCCGCGTATGATATCAATCCAATAATGATACACATATATTATATCCGTATTTAATATTAGTACGTAAAATTTTCATACCGATTCTCATCAATATCAATACGCCTATCATCGAATATCAACATACAATAGCCTTCCTCAAGAAATAAGATAGTGATTACGGTATTCCACCTCTCGTACCGATACGTGAAATCATTATTAAAATTTTCATACTGATTCTCATCAGTATCAATATGCCTATCATCGAATATCAATATACAATAGCCTTCCTCAAGAAATAAGATAGTGATTACGGTATTCCACCTCTCGTACCGATACGTGAAATCATTATTAAAATTTTAATCAAACATAAGTTATTGATACACGAAAAATTATACTAGTACGTCTCTTACAAAATGTCTATCTATCTTGTAAAGGTTTAACGATACCGACAACCTTGTAATAATACATGAGTCTAGATCTTGAGATTTTCACAATCTCATCCTTTAACCCAATTGGTTAGGGCCAATTAATAAACGCATGAATTATAAAGACCTATAATTATCTTAATATTTTAAATAAACTAATCTACACAAAAGCGGTCACTTTGACGATATTATGTTTCAATTAATCTATTAAAATATTAGATATTCGAAGCCAAAATATGAATTTAATTGTTTCAAAATATTTTTCTTAATTTTATCTTTTACTCAAGATAAAAGATAACCAAAGTAATAATAAATTTGAATAAAGGTAACTTCATCACAAGATATTGAACACTCCAATAATATTTTAAAAAAATATTAATTTGTAAGTGATATCTTGATCTAGTAATCAAACATTGATAATAAGAATATGTTAAACAAAAATCTTCCTTTGGGTCGATTTATTGTTCACATATAAAACTGAATAATTATCGCATGTTTATTACCACAGATGTACATGTAACATTACTAATTATTAATCTTTCTTTGGGCCGATTAATATTATCATAAATTGAATTACATGCACAAAACCTTCTATATTTTAAAATAAAATAATCTTCACAATAAAGATCACTTTGGTGACTTAATGCTTCAATTAATTTATCTTAAAATATATAACATAAATAACCAATATTCAAACTTAATATTTATAACAGTTAAAGTTGAAATTTGTGATAACACTTGAGTTTTCAAAATAAACCAAATTAAGGTTGTCTTAATGGGGCTATTAGAATCCAAATAACTGAAATCTTTGATTGATCTTCAAAAATTCCTTAAATATATTTTTACCAAAACTAAATTCAATCAAAACATTTAATCTTTAACTAAAAATAAAATACAAAAATATCATACAAATGAGTAATTCATATAATAATTACTTGAAACTTTAATATAATTATAATAATATAATAATCAAAAATAAATTTTTGATCAAACTAAATTAAATATATTAATACCAGATATATATTCTATAATCCAAAATAACATATGATCAAAACTAAATACTGAATATGTTAACCAAGTAAATTACATAAAGTAACAATATACTTTAAAAGTAACATGTCAAAAGATCATTCAATCATAACTTATTAGATATAAACCGAATATAAAGCTTTAATAGCTAACCTGAATATAAATTTTTTGAATCATGATAAATTTATCATAACAAAGCCGAAATTAATTATATTTTTCTTTATTATTAACGACCAAAACTAAAATTTTGATCTAACCAAATTTAATTTAATATCAATGATCAAAACTAAAATTTTGATCTAACCGAATTTAACTTAATACCAATGATCAAAACTAAAATTTTGATCTAACTAAATTAAACATATAATTTAAATAAAATATATTTAAAAATATATATTTCATAAAAATAAAGTAAATATATTACTATCAAAGTAATTGGAATTCAAACTTAAAATTAAATTTCCAAATAATAGCAACCCCAAAAAATTAAATAAATTTTCATGCAGACAAAACCTAATCTTCATATAAATATAGATTGATTTCTATGATTTCTTAATTAATCGATTCAAACTCATGGACATAAAACCAAACTGAATTCACGAAAATAGAAACAATGAATGTTAATTCATTGGAAAAGGCTGGATTGACGAAAAACCAAAATAAAATCATAGAAAACAAATCAAATTGATTTGTTCTTAAAATACGAAAGATATATATAATTTAATCTCATACAATTAATTATAAAACCATATCGAAGTAAATAATCCATAAAATTATATTTAATTTTAGATCATATCAATAAATTAAAACCAAAAACTTATGATCTTAATGAATCGACATAATTCTGGCACTGATGCCACTTGTTAGAATTAAAAAATATTCGATACGAATATAAACCCAAGATCTATATGTCAAAACATCAAGAACAATAAAATAAATAAACTGAATGCGGAAGCGTACCTGAATTAATCGATAGAGTTTTTCCAAAGGATTTGATCTTCCAAGAAGTTAGGTTTTCTCTTGCGGCACAACTCTTAGACGGGGAAAAGAGATATGCAAGTTGACCTAATTCTTGAGGACCATAACCCTTTTATATAGTTGAGTTAATAACCAACTAGTAGTTGATTTAATAACCAACTCTGAAGTATTTATAATTCTGCCCCTCATCGAATTATAAATACACCTTATGGTATCTACACTTTTAATTTCATGATAATTTAATACCTATAACACGTGTAACATAATAGGTCACTTAATTACATGTTGAATTTTATAATAGCAATATACATTATACATATGTGCCCACTATTATTGAATTTTAATCCAACAGAATTGTCTTCATGGGAGAATCTGAAAAATGTGCTTAGTTTTATTAATTGAGCAAGTAACCTCGCAAATGTCAAGTTGCGGGTCGATAACAAGGATACATTTGACCATCTAGTCGATGCATTATTTAAACCATAAAATCTCTAAATGGTCCACAAGAATGGTGTATGGGCCCACATATATCACCATGTATCCATTCTAGAAAGTTAATAGATTCATAATCTATTTTAGCTGATGATGGTCGAGTAATTAATTTGCCTTGAGAGCAAGCATCACATAAAAAGGCATTACTTTGAAGAAACTCTTGGTTCTTCAATGAGTGACCACATGAATTCTCAATAATTTTTCGCATCATAATCAAACCGAGATGGCCTAAACGGCCGTGCCAAATAATAAAGTTATCAGTAAACTTATAGTTTACAATAGCATGTGCTTCAATTGTACTAATTCTTGTGTAGTACAATCCGGATGACAATGCATGTAATTTTTCTAGCACTTTCTTATTGCCTTGAGTTATACTCATAATATAGAGATATTCAGCATCTCCTTGACTAATACTCTCAATATAATATCCATTTTTGTGAATATCTTTAAAACTTAATAAGTTTCTTTCAGACTTTAGAGAGTATAACGCATCTTGAATATGGAATAAAGTTCCATTTGGCAATATTATGTGTTTTTCCAGAGCCTTCTATGATATTGGCACTTTCGGATACAGTACTCACGTTATTCCCTTGCATTGTTAAATAAAAAAAAATTCTTATGCTTAAGTATAGTATGAGTACTTGCACTATCCGCTAAGCATAAGTCCTCATCATGTTTTGCAGATTGTATTTATGACGTAATCATATTCTTCAAAGCATAAATAAATAAATAAATATTACAATAATATTTAAAATAAATAAATAAATAATATCAATGATTTTAATAAAGTAGACATGATATTTATTCTTTAAAAAAAGGGTAAACTACTGTGTTAGTCACTTTTGTTTACCCCCAGTATATTTTTAGTCACCGATTTTGAAAAACGACCAGTAAGGTCACTATCGTTTTCAAGATGTAAAGTTTTGGTCACTCCAACGTTAAGTGCCGTTAAATATTGACGAAAAGATGATCTGACACATTAAAAAATGATAAATTACTTAAATAGTCCTTAAACTATTATTATATTTTTGTTTTATCTTTGATTTAACTCTTAAAAATTTAAAACTTTATATTTTTACCATCTTCCCCCAAAAATTTATTTCTCTAAATTTTTTTCAACTCAAATCGATTATGCTTGGTCTAATTAGTAAGGCTAGCCATTGTGCAAAAAAATCATTTAAAACCTACACTCAATCAGCATCGAAGGTAAATTTTATATTCTTGCAAAAAAAAAACATAAATGATGAAACATGGTGCAACAAATTATGAATATGTTTTCATACCATTCATTCACGCGAACAATCCAACAAGACTTGGGTCAGTTTTTTTTCTCATTTCTAATACTATTCATATTCTCCACCCCATCCAAGTTTGTGAAACTTGATGAAACCAATAAAAAAAGATAAGGATCTGCCCCCACCATTGGCAGCAGCCCATACATATGCCTTCACAAACAGTAGCCACAAAACCGCTACCTAATTCAAAACACAAAAAGAAAGGAGGAAAAGCAGCCCCCTCAAGCCTCCGTTAATGATTTGTAGACTTACTAATTAGACCAAACATAATCGGTTTGAGTTAGAGAATTTTTAGAGAAATGGATTTTTGGGGAAGATGGTAAAAATATAAAGTTTTAAAATTTTGAGAGTTAAGTTAAAGATAAAACAAAAGTATAATAATTGTTTAAGGACTATTTAAGTAATTTATCATTTTTTATTATGTCAGATCATCTTTTCGTTAATATTTAACGGCACTTAACGTTGGAGTGACCAAAACTTTACATCCCGAAAACGATAGTGACCTTACTGGTCGTTTTTCAAAATCGGTGACTAAAAATGTACTGGGGGTAAACGAAAGTGACTAGCGCAGTAGTTTACCCTTAAAAAAATCCATGACAAAATAACAATAACATAAAGTAAATAAAATTAATTAAAAGACATTATATATTTTTCTCAAGGGATATGAGAAAATCATCAACTTCTATGTTTGTAATTCTATAATTATCTTGGCTACTACCGAAAATGCTATAATCATCTTTGTGAAGGTCATAATCATCTTTTTCATTGATATAAACAAAATTTGTTTTAACTTTTTTTCCTTTACCACTTATTGGTTGTTGGTAAAGGTTCACAAGATGTTTTGGCATACGACAAGCATGGGCCCAATGATTTGTGCTGCCACATCGATGACATATAGATTCTTCTTTCTTGGATTGATCTTTTGCATCATTGTCATCTTTATTGTTCCACTTTTGGTGGGTATAGTTACCTTTAAAACGACCACCTCGCCTATGTCCTCGACTGTGGCTATGACTACGCCCACGCCCATAGATATGACCATGATTATTGATGTAGCCTTTATTTTTTCGCTATAGAATGTCGCAGTCGCTTCATGGAATGGAGCGGAGCTAGTTGGGCGATATTCATTATTTTTCATGAGCAACCCATTATTTTGCTCGGCCACAAGAAAGCAAGAAATTAACTCAGAATATTTTTTAAAGTTTTTTTCATGATATTGTGTCAGAAGGAAAACATTGTTGGCGTGAAAAGTGGAGTATGTTTTTTTAACATATCCTCATCAGTAATATTTTTACCACATAACTTCAATTGTGAAGTAATTCGAAACATAGCACAGTTATACTCGTTTACTGATTTAAAATCTTACAATCTTAAATGCAATCAATCATATCGAGCTTTAGGCATGCAACCAATCATATGATTTAAAATCATATGAGTTTTTTGGTTGTCATATCGTTCTTTTAGATTATTCCAAAGAATAAGAGGATCTTTCACCATTAAATATTCAGATTTCAACCCCTCATGAAGGTAACGGCGAAGAAGTATCATGGCTCTAGCCTTATTTTGAGCAGATTTTGCATTCCCCTCTTTAATAGTATTTCCCAGGCCATTTGCATCTAGATGTATTTCAGCATCTAAGATTCAGGATAAATAATTCTTTCTGGAAATATCAAGAGCCGCAAACTCAATTTTTGCGGGATTTGTCATTGATATACTATACAAGACAAATAAAAATTAGACCAACTATATCTTAAAAATATATATATACAAACAAACAAAGATTTAATCCTTATATGCGGCGTTGTTAAACCAGTCCACAAGGTTCCTTAAGAAAAGAACCTCCTTTGAGACCTGTAGCCTCGAAGAACGAGATGTCCAGCCAATATACTCAGATTAAATTATCAAAACAAATAACATATTAATTAACAAATATATAAAAAAAATATTTATGGCATTAAATAAACACATAATAACATTAGACAAAATAAGAATATACACATAAAAAATGAACAAACTTATTTTTCTTTTAAATTATAATCATCATCGTATATATATTATTTTATAAATCAAAATATATAAGATGAAGAGAAAAAAAACATACCGGGTAAATCTTTGAAGAAACTGTAAACACTAAATTTATCCGGGGTTCTAAACCCGGGTTTAATTTTAAATCTTATTTCAATAAAGGGCTTGTAATTATTAAACCAAAAAATCAAAAAAAATTATATATGTTTTTATTCAAAAACCATAAAAAATACTACTATAATATATTTTTGTTTTTGTTTACTTTTGTATGTTTCTTTTACGTTAATTTTTATTTAGTTGTTATAAAATCTAAACGAGATCATATATATAGATATATTACGCCTTTTCAATTTTGTTTTATTTACTAAAAAATCCAACAAAATATATAATATTAATATATTATTTACGTCTTTGTGCTTTTTTATTATTACTTATTAAAATTCAAAATTCAAAATAATATAAATATTATTATTTTCTATACCTGAAAAGACAAAAATATTATAATACTTAAGTTTATTTTACAATCAATTTTCATCGTTTTTACTTCGATTTAGTATATTATTATTATTATTATTTCAGTTTTATATTTTTATTATTATAAGTATTATTATAATATATAAATAAATAAAATATATATTATAAAATAAAAACCCAAGTGTTTAATTCAGTCCACATGCATTTCTAAACCCAAACTAAATAATTACAAAACCCTTACTACATCAGCCCACTGATTTAATTACAAGAGCCCAGATCTTTAAGCCCAAACCTGGTTCAGCCCTAAAGCCCTTAACCTAATATGATAACAGAACCCTAATGTTAACCCTTTTGCCTCGCGCAGCCAATCCTGGGCCATTAGATATGGACTTCGATCTAACGGCCAAGATCATCAGGAGAAGCGTCTGGAGCATCACGTGCGCACGCGCGACTCATCGGTTATCTAGGTGACCCTTTGGCCCCACGTGCTCGTCACGCGCGTCCATCCAGATCCCAGATCGAACCGTTCGATCACCCGAAGCCTCATCGTCTCCCCGCTCAGGTCACCGCCGATTGCCTCTTCGGTGATGGTCCCCTCGTTTCTCCGGCCGATTCCTACATGCAAGCAAAAAAAAATCATCAGACTTGTATGAATTTTGCAGTAAAAAAAGAGGGCAAATAACAAAGCCAAAAAACAGAATTTTTAGAGGATTACAACCATTGCAATAAATTTCAGAACCAAATCGACAAGGACACTAACAATTCTCATTCGAATACAACCAAAGGAGTGGTACAAGCCAACAACAAAAACATCATAGACGAATTACCAGAAGAAAAAGACGATTTTCCCCTTTCTTTCTAATCCCTTGTAATTGGTTATAAAAACCGAATCCAGAAACACTGTAAAGGGTTCTTCTTCACCCACCATTTCATCAATACAAAGTAAGGATTAAGTAGTTTAAGATATAGTTTTTTTACCTTCGATTTTCGGTCGATTTAGGGATTCGATCTCACCTCTTTGCTTCGGAGGAGTGTCGATGTCTCCTTCTCCTGGGCGATAAACCTTCCATCCTTCTATTGAAGTTGATTCGGGTGAGCCGACATAAAGAAAAGGGGACAGTCGGGTTGTTCACTCTCAGAAAGAAGAGTTTTCCTTCTTCTTTTGTCTTGGATTCTTTCGAAAGGAAGGACTTTCGGTTTTGGTTTTGTAAAATAAGGGTTAAAATCGTTTTAGGTTTTCAAAAGAGGGAACCTTTTTGGTGTTTTTTGGTCGCGTGGTGGCCGGATTCTAGAAAAAAGAGGCAGTTTTTGGGTGTTGTGAAGAACACCCATGGTTTTCTTATCTTTCTGGTTTAAATGGATGAAAATAGAGAGAAACTCTCTCTTTTACTCTTGTTTTCGAATAACAAATGATTTAAAAGGGTGGCTTTTCTGATTTTTGTTGTCCTTTATAGTCAGGGACCTTTTTAAAAAGGGTTAAACCCTCTCATTAAGGACCTCCGTGTTTTTGTTCTTACACCTGAGATCCTTAAAGCTTTGAACCGTCTTGAAATTTAGTCACCTCTTTGTTTTAATCATCGTTTTTAAAAGATGATTTAATTTATTTTGAGTCCTTCCGTGTTTGTGAGATTTTTTTAAGCCCTTCCTCGTTTCAAAATAATGTTTTAAGGGCTTAAAGGTTTTTAAATATTTTTAATTCGGTCATTTAAAATATTTTTTTTATTATGATTATTTTATTTATTTAATGCATTTTATTTTACTGCACATATTTATTTTAATTTCCTTTTATTATAGTTTTTATTTGTACATATATTTAATTTACAGTGCATTTATTTTCTGTTTTGCTTATATGTTTATTTTTTCTGTTTTTTACTTATATCATATATTGTTTTTTATTTGTTTAATTGTTATTTATGATCTTGTTGTACATGCTTTATTTATTTTGTTCATTATTTATGTTACTTTGTTTATGTTATACACATTTAATCTATCATGTTTGTAATTTATTTTATGATATGCATTTTTATTTATGTATTTCATTTCGTTATGCATTATATTTATTTATGTCATGCATTTTTTTTATTTTGTACACATATTTTTATTTCATGTGCTTTATCTTTTTGTTCATATATATATTGGTTTTGCGTACATTTTATGTTTCATCCATATTATTTCATATGTTTTGTTTAGGCATAAAGATAATTTTAACCCTTAACGTTTATAGTTTTTGTCGTTTTGGCCCTTATTCTTTTGGGGGGATAAATTTAGCCCTTAACCTATATCATTTTGACAAATATCTTATTTTTTAACTAGATTGATGACTGGACCGTTAAAAATTTAACGATGATATATATATATGGAATATAATTTTAAATGATATGGAATGTAACCTATCAAATACATATATATATGAAATATAATTTTATTCCAATATAAAATATAAAACAATTAAAATTCAAATAAAATATTAAAAATTAATTAATTATAAAATATAAGATTATTAAACATTCTTAACCCTAACTACGATAGAATCAAAATCTCATCTTAAAAAATATAAACACAATTCGAATAAGATTTTGATTTTATCGTAGTTAGGGTTAAAAATTTTAATAATCTTATATTTTAAAATTAATTAATTTTTAATACTTTATTTGAATTTTAATTGTTTTATATTTTATAGTAGAATAAAATTACATTCTATATATATATGCATTTGATAGGTTACATATCATGTCACTTAAAATTATATTCCATATATATATGTATCACCGTTAAATTTTTAACGGTTTAGTCATCAATCTAGTTAAAAAATAAGATATTTGTCAAAAAGATATAGGTTAAGGGCTAAATTTATCCCAAAAAAGAATAAGGGTCAAAACGATAAAAACTGTAAACGTTAAGGGTTAAAATTATCTTTATGCCTTTTGTTTATGTCATGTGAAAAGCGTGATGCGCAAGCTCGAATCGATCACCGATTACTGTCAAGAGGGTTGTTTATGGTTCTTGGTTGAATTTACTAAAATCGAAAGAATGAGGCAAAAGACACAAGGATTTTAGAGTGGTTCGGCCACGCCAACATCCACTACCTTAGCACACCACTAAGGATTTCAACCAATTCACTAATGAACTCAACCTTTTTATCGGTTCAAGGGATAACCGTTACAACCCTATCTTTTGGACTTGGCTAAGATAGAACCAACTCTAGTTTTTGTCTAAGGCTAAACTAGAACCTCTCCTTTTATAAAGGGATTTGTTTGGTAAACTAAGTACCTCACAAAGGTGGGTGTTTACACAATTAAGCTCACAAGAGTGTAAAGAATAAAACAATTAAAACACTCTCTATAAACTATATACAAGAGAAATGAAGAAATAAGACTTGAAATCTAATTTCTCTTGATCATGAAGCTTGGATATGTTCTCTAACCATCTTTAAGTGTCCCAAGCTTGCTTTTATAGTGTGAAATCATATTCTAGCCGTTTATAGCCGTTGGGGATATTTTGGAGCCGTTGGGAAGTCAAAAAGTTGAACATTAAATTTTCACCTGCACAGAGGTTTCAAACCTTTTTCAAAACTGTTTCCAAACCTTTACCAGAGGTTTGGAAACCTTTAAGCAATTCAAAAAAGCCGTTACAGGTCTAAGGTTTTGAAACCTTTATCAAGGTTTCGAAACTTTTCATCAAAAGTTTCAAAACTCTTTGCTAAAAGTTCCGAAACTTTCCTTCCAGTAGCAAAATATTTGAGACTGCCCTGAGAGGTTTCGAAACCTTTAAAGGAGGTTTCGAAACTTTCATTTAAAACATAATTTTAACTATTTTAAAAACGTTTCAAACACTTCTAAAAACTCTTAAAAACTTTTCAAACTTATTCTTTAAGTTGTTTGAACATAAGAATAATTTTTGAATTCTTTTTAAATTAGTCCAAAACATTTTTCAATTATTATATCAAAATTAATATCTCAACATCGTGTTTACATTTGCTTATACATGTTTATTTTAGTTATTCCATGCATCATTTTATTATTATTTGTGCATTTTATCATTTTTGTCTATTATCTTTTATTTTGCATATTTATTTTTGTATATATTGTTTACTTTTTTTGCATTTCAAATCACATTCACTTCTTAATTAATCAATTTTTTAATTACGTTTTTATTCGATCGTAACGGGTCCATGTTCCAACATAGTGGTCACGGTGTATACGTTGCCTTTGAATAAAGACACGGTAAAAATAAAACTTAATTCGAATCATAAACAAACCGTAATTTAAATGCCACTTTAAAACATAATTTTTAAAATTAATTAAGTGGTTATTTTAAAGGTGTCAATTTTGGGCGATTTTTAAACCATAAACCCACTTTTAAACCGTAACTGACTGTCGAACCCAAATCATTTTGAATCTCTGATTTTTACGGTGTCCGGCCTACTAAAGTGGCCAAGGGCGACTCTAGCCGGTTTTAAAATTATTATCTCCCAATTCTCAATTTTTAAAACTTAATCCCTAATTTATTTTCGGAACCCTAAGATTCCAACATTTTTAATCATTTTTAACCCTTTTTAGCCCTAATTTCAAATTCCCCGATTTCCTAACTTTAATTCCCAATGCCTCCAAATTTTAGATCTAAGCTCAATTTTGACCTAATTCCTCAATTTCCCCACTTTTAAGATAAATTCCCAATTTTAATTAAACCCTAATTTTTAGGTCAATTTCCCTAAATTCGATTTTAAATTCTGACCTAATTTTCATTTCCATTAGTTATCCTTTTTAACTTACCTTTTTATTCCACACTTAAATTTTAAATTAAATTAGCGAAAGGGTTGCTACAGATACTTTAAATAAAAAATCTTCTGAGCAAACTCGTGCTGATAACGTGTTGTGAATAAAATAAAAAAACAAGAATATATGAATAAAGATGAGAAAAAAGAGAGAGATTTTATTGTATTCTCAAAGGGGAGTTGTGTACAATGCTTTCTCCAAAAATCTTATATTTATAGGCTAAGATGAAAACCCTAATTCCAATAGGTATTAAACCCTAATAATAAAGCCAATTAAACCTTCCTCTAATACATGGATATTCACCATAAATAAAATATTCTTAATAAAATATAAATTTTTTTCATATATTTTTAAAATATAAAAAAATTAAACAATATCATAAATGTGATCACACGATAAAATTTAAATTTATATCTTACTTTAGATAAATAAAGGAGGAAATGAATCTTATGCATTAAAAATAACACTTTGTCCATTTGATATCACAACATTACTTTTTTCGCATTATATTATAACTTATATAAAAATTTAATATTTAATATAACTATTTAAAATTATAGGTTTAATATATTAGTTATATTAAAAATATTATTATTATTTTTTAAATTTACATAGTGCCACAAAAATAGATATATGAATAGTAAACTTCACCGGATATCTCTTTTGTTTAGGTTGTGTTTTTTTTTTTCATTTAAAAATATTTTCATCATTTATATTTTTATAAATTTTATTTTGATTATTGTATCGTTAATACCCGTTAATTTAATGATATGATACGTTAATTCAAAAGGATAATTATTAATTTGACCCTTAAATTTTTTAAAAAGAATATTAATTTGATCCGTGAATTTTCTTAATTTAACCAAACTTCAACATCATCAGAAAAACATGGAGTTTTGGTTAAAAGTGTAGTTAAAAAATTAGGATCAAATGAGTTGTCCGAAGTTTGCTCGGATTTTTTTTATTACATATCAGATCGATACATTCATCTTCTGTTTGTTAGTGTTTTTTTTTATTCTTTTGTTAAAAAGTGTCGAACTCAGATGATGATTTATTGATTTCTGAATGAAGATGATTTTCTGGTTTGTTGTTATTTCATGTTCTTCGCTATGTTTTAAGTTTCTCGATTTTTCAGTTCTCTTCGTTCTTTTGTATTTTCATATTTATTAATAAATTACCAAAAATATTCAAAAAAAATTAAGATCAAATTAATATTTTGTTTAAAGTTCAGAGTTAAATTTAAAATTATTTTTTTATTAACGTGTCATGTCATCAAACTAATAAACGTTAATAGCATAGTATCAAAATAAAACAAATCAAAAATATAAATGACAATAATTTTTTTTTCAAAATAAGTGATCAAAATAGAACATTCTTCAAACAAAAGGGACGTCCGATGAAATTTACCCTTACATTAGAAATTTAACTTGTTTAAAGGTAAAAATATATTATAATATCAATTTCGTCAAATTTATTTTCAAATTTTTTTGATAAATGCTACTAAATTTTTATTAAATTCATAGAAAATTATAATTATAACGTAATTAACAAGCAAAACAATTGGATTAAAAAATCCAAAAATTCTTACAACCCAAAAATAACAAAAAATAAAATTCCTATGAAAATAAGCATAACAATAAAATTCAGCAGCTTCCTGAATCTCCTTATCTTTGTCCAAACGAGACACATAATGAAGGAAGGAGTTGTAGGCGATTCAGACTGTCGTGCAAAAAGTACCGGTACCCATGACTGATTTTATCGGCAAACAACCATCAACTGAGTGAGGATTAGTCTTTTCAAGTGACCACCGACAAAACAATAAATCAGAAAACTAGCATCGGTTGAATCTCTGTGCGAACAACAACCGATCGCTAGGGTATGTTACAACATGCCATAAAGACAGACGAATCAAACCTCAAAAAAAAATAAAAACATGTCACAAGGACAGAGAAAAGCGTGTCACAAAGACAGAAAAAAGAGATCCTTATTAAAATAAAACAAGAAAAAGAGAGATCCGGTGATCGACAACCAACACTAAAATTGATTGTCGATCACCGATCAAAAGACATGATCAGAACGAAAAAAACGAAAAAGATGAAATTTGAGAAGAGACGGTGACAGAGGGTTAGAGAGAATAGGGTTAGAGATAGAAGATATATATTTTCAAATAATTTTATATTCCCTCAATCAAACAATATTATCTTATATTTCTGATAATTAAATTAAATAATATAGATTAACATAACAAATCTAGTAATCGGTTAAATAATATTACATTTTAAATATAAAATTCTCAATATAATCTTATATTCTATAATCCAAACACCAAACACCCTTAAACAAGTGAATGTCGAAAAATAATATTTTTGATTAGATTGCTTTTTTAAGATGGATTAATTTGTTTAATTTTTACCAGAATATGTTCAAAATCCACATAGCAAGTTTAGATGAAGTAAGGTGTTGATTATAGAGAAATTATATTACGGGTAAGTTTTATTATGTATTTATGAGATCAACCACTAAAATCTATACATCTTATTAATTTTTTCATGTTATATTTTTTTAAGTGAATCTTTACTAGAAAAAATTATTTTTAAAATTAATTAACAGTAAATATGAGTTAAGATTCACTTAAAAAAATATGATATAAAAAATAATAAAATAAATGATTTTTAATAATTAATTTCATAAATAACATGATAAAACTTATTCATGATATAATTTTTCTTCGCTATGGTCTGGAATAATTAATCGATAGAAATCAAACAGATTATAACAGTAATAATCTCAGGCAAAGAAAGTGAATGGAATATTTTAATTAACAGTCACGTCATTCCGTTATTTTTTTCGTTAAATTTTAATGACAGTAACTCAAATAGGTAGGGTTTAAAAGTTAGGTCGATTGGTTTAACGAAATAATATTATGTTAAAAGATAATAAAATTTTAATATTATAAATAAAAAAATTGAATTAAAAAATTAGATGCAAATTGTGATTTATAATGGGTAAAATATCTATATGTTTGTAATTTAAATAATTGCGTCACCGACGTTGTGTGGGTGAACTCTCAACCTTAAAGAATTTATTGAGCTTGAATTGACACCTTTGCACCTACGAGCAAGGCACAATCTCAACTCAATTCATTTAATGAGATTAATGTATAAACATTTCTTATACTTGTTGTAATTACCGAAAATTATTCGAAGAGTCGTCATTAATCTTTTTACGGTACGGTTAGAATAATAAGATCGAATCTAAAAATTTAAGATCAAATCTAAGAGTTTGTTACATCATACATGTGATCAAGAAAACACATTCCCACAACGCCTAAAATTTAATATCTATCGACTATACTTGGGGTACTTAGTTGAATTTATATATTTTTTAATTTGGGTTTACATGAAATGTGTTACTGACACTTGTTATTAAAAAAATGTGATAATTTTTTTATTTTTCTTACACAATTTACGAGTAGTCTGTTTAAGTATTAATTTTTCGTTCATCACTCAATTATTTTAAACATATAAAATATCGTTTTAAAAATATCATGAAATAACATATGAACCAATAAATTCATAATTCAAACTTTTAACTTTACTCGTTAAAATACAGCTAAAAATTATTGTTCTCGTTTTATTACTATTTATATTTGCTCTTGAATTTTTCATACTGACTTTATCTTTATATATTAATGACTTATACATTAGACATTGTCTCATTTTATTACCATATATATTTGCTCCTGAAATTTCATCATGAATCTATCCTTATATGTACTTCATAACCCACGTAAGAGTAAAAATCATCTGTCTCTTTATTATGCTTTCAACTAGGGGTTAAACGAGTTGAGTCGAACTCGAGTAGTGCTAAGCTCGGTTTAGCTCGTTAAGATTTCGAGTCGAGTTCGAGCTTGAATAATTTTAAACGAACCTGAAATATCTGAGCTCGTCTCGTCTCGTTAAGAACTCGAGTCAAGTTCGAGCTTTTTTCGAGCCTAATCGAGCCAAGTATTGACCGATCTTTGACTATATTAGACTCGAGTAACTCTTATCTCTCGCGTCTCATTTAAAGCTTAATGGAGAAAAAACTTTGATAAACAAATTTTGTAAACTCAAACTTGTTAATTTTAGGTTTTACTATTTTAATTTGGCATAAAGATAATTTTCACTCTTAACGTTTGTAGTTTTTGTCATTTTGCCCCCTATTCTTTTTTGGGGATAAATTTAGCCCTTGACCTATATCTTTTTAACAAATAACTCATTTTTTAACTATCATGATAATTGAACCGTTAAAAATTTAATAATTATGACATATCATATATATGTAATAATATATTTTAAATGATTTAACATCTAATATATCAAATATATACACGCGGAATATAGTTTTATTCCAATCTAAAAATATAAAACAATTAAAATTCAAATAAAATATTAAAAATTATTTTTTATTTATTAAAAATTAATTAAATCTAAAACAAAAGGCTACTAAACATTCTCAACCTTAACTATAGTAAAATCAAAATTTTATCTAAAAAGGTATGAACATAAGCTGAAAAGAAAGGGTTTTTTATAGTTTGTTACCGGTGAATCATAGATAAAGAATTTTGATAATAATCAATTAGATTTTTATTATTTTAGTTTAGAATTTAAGTATTTTAGTTTTAATCTAAATTGAAGTTTTAGGGTTTTATAAAGATATTTTAGTTAGGGTTGAGAATATTTAGTAAATTTTTGTTTTGGATTTAATTAATTTTAAATTTTAATTGTTTTATATTTTATACTTGAATAAAATTATATTCTATATATATGTATATATTTAATAGGTTAGATTATATGTCATTTAAAACATATTATCACATATACATGACATGTTATTATTATTATTAAATTTTTAACGGTTCAGTTATCATGATAGTTAGAAAATGAGTTATTTGTTAAAAAGACAGATCAAGGGCTAAATTTATTCCAAAAAAGAATAGGGGCCAAAATGACAAAAATTATAAACATTAAAGGTGAAAATTATCTTTATGCCTTTTAATTTAGGGTTTAAGACTTATGTTTAAGGTTAAGATTTTAGGGATTTAAGTTAAGAAATCTAGAATTTAAATTATAAAAAATAAAAAGTTATATATTTATGTTTTCGAGTAGCTCGTGAGCTTTTCGAGTCGAGTATTATGTAGCTCAGCTCCGCTCAATAAGAACTCAAGTCGAGTTCGAGTCGAACTCCATCGAGTCAAGTTTTGACCGAGCTTTGACCGAGTCGAGCTCGAGTAACTCGCGATCTGTCTCGTCTCATTTATAGCCTTACTTTCAACCATGTCTTTTACTAAAAGTTTTTAAAAAATTGAATTTAAATCGCAACTCTTATTTTCTATATCCTAAACCCTAAACCCTACATAATAAAAAATACATCCTACCCCTAGTTTTCTAAACTCTAACAATAACCTCTAACCTTAAACCCTAAATCCTACACCCTAAAACCTCTAATTTGAAACAAAAACATAAATAAAGGCATAAAAAAGAGGTTGATGATTTGCACCCAATTTATAACAATTATAAACAAAGAAATTAGTATAATAATTATTGAATTTAAGCGGAAATATAGAGAAAAACTACTATAAAGATATGATCACTATACGAATGTCAACCTATTATAAAGATAGACAAAAAATGTACCATAAGATAGACAAAAGAATGTATTACAAGATAAAGAAAACTCGTTTTACAAGGACATACAAAATAAAACACAACAAAATGTGCGAAAAGGATGAATCCAAAAGATAAAAAAAATATTAAGAATAACATAAATATAAAATAAAAAATAAAATAAAACAAAATCACCAACGATCGATAATTAATTCAAGATCGGTATCGTCACCGACAATACATAAAAAATAAATAAATAAATTGGCGATGCGGAGAAAAAAAAAAGCGACCAACTCTAGTTGTTGTAAATTTTTTTTGTTTCTTTAACACCAATAGAAACGTAAAATAATTGACATATGATCAAGTTAGACATTGTAAAACTCTTTAAGTTTTACATATTTTTTAGATCGTTGGATGACTGAAGCGAATGACTTAGACTATCTCTTTAATTTTTTCGAGCGATAATCTTCACATAACTAACTATTAATCTAAGTCATCTATTTCAGTTATCCAACAATTCAAAAAATATGTAAAATTTAAAGAATTTCACAATATGTAATTTGATCATATTCCAAAAAATTAAATAAAATTAAAAGACAATTACATGTCATTAATTGATGTTTAAAAAAATTAAAATTTTGATATAATTTTATGACATAAAATTAGTTTATAATTTAGATGAATAATATGATATCTTGTTCATCAAAATTTTTGGGTATAAATTGGTCGTTTGACCTTTACTTGAAAAGCAAAAATCACTTTCAATCAAAGTTGGATGTGCATCATAATTTGTGGACCATTTAGCATGTTTTGTACGGAGTATGAAATTCATGCATCAATACAAAAAGTTATGTGCAACACTTTTTTTTATATCTTCATATCCATGAATATAGCACCACTTTTTTTTTTATCTATTTCTCCCTAATTTTATAATTTTTTTATATCTTTTTAATTTTCGAGATTTTATTCTGATTAATTCGGATTATCTTACATCACATATTTGATTTTGGTGGGTGAGTATCTCATTGATGATTTTTTGCATGTATATAGAGCTTCGAACTCGAGACATGTTTAAGTGATACCAAACTGCTTACTACTTGGACTTATCCTCGTTAGTTAGTATTATTTTATATTTTTTTGGAGAGTGAACCGAAAAAATTGAATTCGGGTCTTCTTAATTTAAAAAATTGAGAAAAAATAGATATAAATATCATATAGAAATAATACTTCTAAAATTTTTATGTGATAATGAGGTAAAACTTGAAAGATAAAAATATCATTCAACCCCTTTTTAAAAAATAAAACGAAAATAATGAGTTAATAAAAATTTATTTTTAAAATAAGTTATTAAAATAATATTTTTTAAGAGATATGATCAAGTTATATAACATAAAATTCTTTAACTTTTATATGTTTTTGGATCGTTTGATGAGTGAAACAGATGACTCAGATTAACAGTCAATTATATAAAGATTAAAAGTTGAAAATAAAAGTAAATAGTTAATCTAAGTCATCTATTTCAGTCATCAACGATCCAAAAATTATATAAAACTCAGAATTTTACACTGTATAACTTAATCTCCTCTCTTTTTTTCAATATTTTAATTCAATTATAAAATTTTATCTTAGTCTAATTTTATATTTGTATAAACTTAACTTAATTTATGATTATGAGTCTAAATCATGAATAGTTACATTAATCCCTCTTGGTCTTCTATTAGTACATCAATTTGTCAAATAAACATGTTTTTATAGGTTGAAAAAACAATGACCAGAGGGTATGCATTATTGGATACATAATCAAACCATTTTATTTGTTTTATTTAGCTTGATTTGTCCTTTGGGAAAAAAATCGACACGTGTCGAGATTTAAAGTATTTGTTCATATTTTTTTTTTAACTATTTAATGACGTATATATACCTTATAGACAAAACTGATTGAATTTTAAATTTTTAAGATAAATATCATTATTTTTTAAGACGATTTGTTGAGTTTAATTAAAGTCGTAAATCTAAATCTTATTTTAATTTATAGGTATAAAGTCAAAAAATATTGCCAACTTTTGATAAAATAGTCACTTTAGTATTTAATTTTTTAAGAATTCAACCCTAAATAGTTTATTTTATTTCAAAATAATCCTTTAAGGATAAAATTTTTCAGTCAACGAACAATAAATAATTTAAAATAATATTAAAAATATTTTTTAAAACGTTAAAAATTAAAATATTCTAAAAAAATAATAACCAAATAAATTTTCGATTAAACATTAAAAATATGTATTCAATTTTAAATTTTCATTTGTTGAAACCTCAATTATTTGTGTCTGACATCTTTTGTGTTAACTTTTGATTTCTTTGTCGGTTCATGGCAAGTTTCATGCCAAAAGGTTAGGCGAATATCTTGTCAAAAATGTTGGCTTCAGTTGGATTGAAGGAGAGATTATATCGTAAGTTCGGCTCATCACATTATTTGTAATTTTTAATTAATAAAAATTATTTATTTTATTATTAATATAATTTTTAAAATATATTTTTAAATAACATAGAAAAATGAATAAAAATTTATTGATTGAAAAATAATTTAAAAAATAATAATAAAATAAATAATTATAATTATATGAAACTATGATTAATGTGATAAATCAGGACCATACATATAATGTGATAAATCACCTGACGAAAAATTATTAGATGAAACTTGTTCATCACGTCATCTATGGTCTCAAGCAATTAGGACTGTTGATCTCAATTTTTTCTAAGTAAATTGTTATCTTTTTCCTACATGTATTTAGTGGGTGAGTAGTTATTAAATAGTTATTTAAAGATCAACGGACCTGATTGCTTGGACCATGAATGACATGATGAATAGAGTTCATCTAATAATCTTTCCTCAAATCCGTCCGCATAATATTAAACAGTTGACCACTTGTATTAATTCATTAATAATTTAATTAATTATTTAATAATTAGTATATATAATTTTATGTCGGCCTCCTATACAATATTTGTAATTTTTTTTTCTTTATTTTTAATTAGTGCTTAATTGGGTGACAATTAGAGCCAATGTTGGATTAAGACAGATAAGTTGATAACATGTCTTGTCTGCCCTACCGATCAGATGCAATTCCAGCCAATGATTTTGTTCGATTTGCTGCTAATCAACGGACATTAAGCCATTGAAAACATACTAATTATGAGTTGATAAAATATGATTAAGTCATGCAGATAATGTTATTACCCAAGGTCGACAGTTAAAGAATATTTTTAAGACGTGATTAGTCTTTGTCGGTAGGATTGTTAGATGACATTAATGGGATGGGTAGCGGTTCAATGATATGTGGTTTATTAAGGCGAGATTTTTAATTTATAGGCTCCGTCGTAACGAGAGTATTCTGAGCGATCGCTCAAAATTCTTATTAGTTGAGGTCCTAAATTTAATTATTTATATTTTTAATTTTTAATTTTATAATTTATGAAATAAATAAGTATAACAATAAAAATAATATACTTAAAATATTAAATTAATTGTTTAAATTAATTAGATGAATAAAAAAATTTGGTATTATTTTTTATGTTTAGCACTAAAAAAAATTAAGCCTTAACTCTAAATTTTAAAGCATAAATTTTAAACTTCACGCCAATATGTTAAACTTGAATATTAAATCATAATTCGTAATAAAAAATTTTAAGGCCCTTATTTTTTATTGCTGATGCATAAATAGGGCACTAAAAAGAACAAAAAATTTATTCATAATAAAAATGTTCTTTCGTTATATAAGAAACCGTTTTCAATTTTCATTTAGGGTTTCAAAAATCTCTGAAACAATCATATTAATTTATAATAGAAAAGAGATACGAGGGGTTTATTTTCAAATAAAGTTTCAATGATATAAAAAATAGATTATTCTCTTGAACAATATATAAATGATTTATAAATATCTAAAAAAATAATATTTTTGTTTAAAATGTGTTTTTATTCATGTATGTTTTGGAGCAAAAGTACCTACAAAAATTTTGATATTAACTTCTTCTAAAATATCATTCTATTTTTTGAGAATATATATATAAGATAGAATCCAGTTTCATTGTGTACGAGATTTTAATTTTTACACGTTTTATAAATTGTTGAATGGGTGAAATGGATGGTTATGATCAACAGTGTGTTATGTGAAGATCATAACTTGCAAAAAAAAGTACGTCATTAATCTCAATCATTCATTTTCTCCATCCAAAATTGTAAAAAGAGGTGCAGAACTATAAGATTTACATCCAATGTAAATAGATTCTAAAGAAAAAAAATAAAGTGTTTAATCTCGTTCATCCAGTTTATTGATCCAATGATCATAGATTAGTGTAAACTAAAACTCCAATCGATGTAACTTTTGAGTCTATTTTTATTTCTCTTAAAACACGACTTTTCACTCAATCCAATTTTTCAATAGTTCCGTCGAATAAAATTTAAATAAATTTTACATTAAATAATTTAATTTTATCTCATATATATTCATGAAAAAAAAACTACAACCTTTATGTCAAAAATTAAAATCAACATAGGTCACACGTGTGACCATGACATGATCAATATCTAACATTGGGTCTTGGGTTGTACCTAAATATTGACATCATACTTTAATATGCATGCATGAGTCATAATTTCTAATGCGTATTCACATGTAATAAATTATCCATATGACCATACATGACATGAGTCAGCAAAGAAGCTACCACACACTTTTAGATACGTACAGTTCTTAAAAGGGGATCATAGATGCAGGATAGGACCACATAAACACTCAAAACTCATAAACATAAGTGTGAGGTAAAAAAATATAATTTTTGTTTTACATTTTCAAAAGTTGAATAAAGATAAATAGATAGCTAAAATTAACGGTATTAAAATAATATATATATATAAATATATTTCCAACCATAGATGATTTTAGACATGTTCGGTAATTGTTAGATAGGTGAAATAGATGTATGAGATTATAAGTATAGAGAGACACAATCTGAATTAAATATTGAAAGAGATTAAAAGGACTATTTTTTTATTTAGTTAAAATGATTATAGTAGTATTTGTTCTAGAGTATATACTCTCAACCATTGGACATTGATCGCTCAATCACTATGCTGACAGTACTAATGCTCGAACTCGTGACCTCCAAAAAATAACAATTGTTCCTTCAACCGATGAGATTAGATGATTCATGCAATTAAAAGGGCTATTTAACTATTTAAATTAAAAATTAAAATGGATAAAAATATTTTTAACTAATATTTAAACTCTAAAAACTTAAGACTTAATTGTGCCAAAAATTTAAAAGAAATCAGTGATATGCCCTACCATGAGTGGCTTTATCCCTCTCTTTATATATATATATATGATGAAGTATAGGCTACAAATTTGTTTAGAAAATAATTTATAAATGATAGAAATCTACTCTAATTAATTAAAAAAATGTTTTTTAAAATAATATTTTGAGTCAAATCACTTCTAAAAATTTGATCAAGTCAAATTTGTTATTTTAAATAGGCTTAAAGATAATTTTAACCCTTAACGTTTATAGTTTTTGTCGTTTTGGTCCTTATCCTTTTTTGAATAAATTTAGCCCTTAACCTATATCTTTTTGACAAATATCTTATTTTTTAAACTAGCTTGATGACTGGACCGTTAAAAATTTAACGATGATATATATATAGAATATAATTTTATTCCAATATAAAATATAAAACAATTAAAATTCAAATAAAATATTAAAAATTAATTAATTCTAAAATAAAAAATTATTAAACATTCTTAACACTAACTACGATAGAATCAAAATCTCATCTTAAAAAAATATAAACACAATTCGCATAAGATTTTAATTTTATCGTAGTTAGGGTTAAGAATGTTTAATAATATTATATTTTAGAATTAATTAATTTTTAATATTTTATTTGAATTTTAATTGTTCTATATTTTATATCGGAATAAAATTATATTCCATATATATATATATGCATTTGATAGGTTACATACCATGTCACTTAAAATTATATTCCATATATATATGTATCATCATTAAATTTTTAATGGTCCAGTCATCAATCTAGTTAAAAAATAAGATATTTATCAAAAAGATATAGGCTAAGGGCTAAATTTATCCAAAAAAAGAATATGGGCCAAAACGATAAAAACCGTAAACGTTAAGGGTTAAAATTATCTTTATGCCTTTAAATAATTATTTTTTAAAATATATGAAATTAATATATGCTTCAAATATCTTTTAAATTTAATAATTAATCAATTTATATTAAAAATTATATATAAATAAGAAACTGATATATACATCCTTCAAATATGTTAATATTATATTAACATTTTAATTTTCATAATTTAATAGATATTAATATAAATAAAATATTGATAACTAATAAATTATTCAAATAAGTATTAAATATAATCATATTATTGTATGTCATTTTATTTGTTAAAATACAATTAAATTTATCAAAAACTTTTATACAATCAATTAATACAATCCATTAGTAAAGTTAACTATTGTAATTAGGGGTGCTTAATGAGTTGAGAAGCTCATGAGTGGCTCGAACTCGACTCAGTTAAAACTCGATAAATACTCGATTTGGATTAGTTCGACTTTAGCTCGAACTCGACTCGATATCTTAACGAGTTGAATCGAGTAAAATCTAACTCGACTCGATAAGTTCGCGATCAACTTTATAATTTTTTAAAACATTTTTTAAATAATTCCTTTAAAATAATTTCATTCAAAAAAGAAATGTAAATAATAATTATTAATGCGTAAATTATTAATTTAATTTTAATATGTTAGTTTGGTGTATTTATGAAATGTTACTCTTGAATTTAGACTTTAAAAATGTTTTATACATTTTATTTGATATTTTTGGTTAAATTTGTTAATTTAAGTTAGTATTAAGCCTCATATGGTATTATTAAATTTTACTTTTAGTTTAAAATAAGGTAAGGTTTTTAATGAGCTTAACGAGTAACGAGTCGAGTTGAGCAACAAAACATTTTAACGAGTAACGAGTCGAGTTGAGCAACAAAACATTTTAATGAGTAACGAGTCGAGTTGAGCAACAAAACATTTTAACGGATAACGAGTTGAGTTGAGCAACAAAACATTTTAACGAGCACAATTTTAGCGAGCTTAATGAACACGAGTTGGGCAATGCCCAACTCGCGATCGACTCGCTCGATAAGCACCCTAACTATAATCCATTATCAAATATCAGTTAACGTGATAGGTTAGCAATTATTAACTATCCGTTAATTCTCAAACATAACCTTTAATTTATTTTAAATGAACGAAATATTTTGATTATATTTGAAAACATATGGTTTAATACGAGTTTATATAAAATATTCAACAATTTATTCATAATAAATTTTTTTAATATTCAATTTTAATTAGTTAATCAATAAATCAAACTTCGATACTTAAAAATATAATTCCTTCCTTTTGCATTATCAAATGATTGCTCCCTTTACGTAATTCATTCATGCACACACGCAAAAAAGGAGATGGGTGGACTTGAAAATAATTAAATTATAGGTCTAATTATATTGTAAATACTAAATTATGAAATTTTAGCAATTACATCACTAAAGTAATAGAATAATTTCAATCAAGTCACTGACTATTAATTATTTATGGGATTGTTAACGTCAATTTATTAGTCGTATATAATTACATATTTAATCCTCGTAACTTATGTACTTTTCAAATTATTCTTAATTTTGATTTAATTCAAATAAAAAATAGTGCAATGACTCAATTTAGGGCTCAAAATTCCAATTAATCAATACTAAAATTAATTGTATCAATAAAAAAAATCAATGTTCTAATTAATCAATACTAAGTTGGTGACCAATATATAATACTTTAAAACTTATTCAAACAACTCTTAAATAATTTATATGTATTGATATCGATACTCGAAAAAGTCATACCGAAACATTCTTATCAACATTCTTATCAATAATTGTATCAATAAGTTGATGAGTCGTATTTTATTTAACGTGAAAAATGCTTTGAAATTATGGGCGGGACCACAGGAGTGGGACCCTCAACATGCCTTCTTAGTAGGGTTGAGTAAAGACTTGATTCGACTTAAAAAATAAGATTAAATAAAAATTAATTGAATATTATAATAATTATAATTATATATATAATTTTAAATTTTTAATTATATTTAAATTTTATTTTAAACTAAATTTATATAATAAAATTAATAAATTTAAAATTTTAATTTGATTCGATCGAACATTTATTCCAACGTCTTAGAAATTATGAACCAGCACGTACTATGCGAAGAGAATAACGAGTTTTGTTTTGCCCCGTCAATGAAAAAGTAGTAGGCCGTGGGGTCCATCGGGTTCAACCAATTTGACTCGGACCGGGTCATTATGCCTTGATTTGTGTGAACACTGACCACTCTTAGGGGTGTAAACGAACCGAGCTTGAACGGACAATGGTATGTCCGTGTTTGTTTATTTATTTTTAAAGGTGTTCAAACTCTGTTCGTGTTCGTTTAAATTTTTAATGGTATGTTCAAGCTTGGTTCGTTTATTTTTTATCGTGTCCGGACTCGGTTCGTTTAACGTTCACGAACATGTTCGTTTATATGTTCGATAATTTGTTTGTTTAACGTTCGTGAACATGTTCGTTAAGCGTTCGCGAACGAGTTCGTTTGCATATATTCATCAACTTGTCTATGTAACGTTCACGAACATGTTCGTTTAGTGTTCATGAAAATGTTTGTTTAGTGTTTGTATATAAAAGAACATAAACAAGCCTATAAACGAGCTTATAAATGAGTATATAAACGAGCTTATAAACGAACATAAACGAGTTTGTTCATGAACATAAACGATCCGAACGCACTTACGTCCGTGTTCGTTCGTTTATTAATCGAATATAAAATATTTGTTCATACTCGTTTATTTAACTTAATAAACAGACATAAACAAACATTATACGAACGGTTCACGAGCAGCTCGTCGAACACCCTGTTCATTTACACCCCTAAATTCCTACTCGACCCGACCTGATCTAACAAAAATAATCTGATTCCGACCCATCACTACTATTTTAATAATAAAAAAACTTTGACCAAAATTGACCCAATTAAGAAAAAATAATAAAATATTAAATATAATTATAAAATATATTAAATATATCAAAATGGGTTAGATATTTTAAATCTTAAACTTACTCTGGCCCCATCTCCTCTGTGAAGATCTATATTTTAAAGTTTACATATTTGTCTTTAAATTTTTAAAATTTTATAGGTTAGTCCTTAAATTTTTTTAATATTTAACAGTTGTGCCCACCCTGAAATTTTAAAATTTTATGTGTACCCACCCTCAAATATTTTTCTAGATCCGCCACTGTTCACAAGTACTATTTTCCTCCACATAGATTTTGAGAGATTTTAACAAGGCCTATAAAATACTCTTCCATGTATGATTTTTTATCAATGGAATCATATTATTTCATAAAAAAATTAACAATGACTTAAAAGTGTCTAAATCAAAATTATTTAAATCAACTAACAATAACTTTAGTGTCTTTGACCAAAATATTACCTTTTAAACATACAAGGACTAAAAATGAAATTTCAAACATAGTGTGAGGACTAAAATGAACTTTAAAGCAATGTACAAGGACTAAAATATTCACTTTTATAGTAAAAGGACTAAAAATAAACTTTTAGATATAGTAGAGGGACTTCTATTATACTGTAACAAAAAAAATAATATGTATACGTAAAAACTTATTTAAAATTGAACTCATTAGTATCGTAACGTGGTAAATATTTATAATTAAAATTTAGTGACCTATATAGGAAATAAACAATAGTTGGATGCCCAAAATATAGAAAATCTTATATTAGTGAAGATTTTGTACAAAATAATAGTTTGATAACCAAAATAAAAAAGTAAAAATAGTTTAATGACTAATAATAGAATTTACCCTTAATTTCGAAAAGGATGTTAAGTCAATTTTCGTCCATTTGTGTCGAGAAAGTGGACCAAACCAAATTCACCAACCCAACTTTATAATTAGGGTAAAAATAAAAATATATAATTAAATATTTTAAAATGTTTTAAATTTTTATTTTTATAATTTAAATAAATAAATAAATTTAATGATTAAAATTAATTTTTTAGATATATAAATAAATTTAATAATAAAAATAATATATTTAAAATATCAAATTAATTTTAAAGTTATTTTTTTTATATTTAACACTAAAAAAAATTTAAGCACTAACCCTAAATTTTAAACACTACACTAATATATTAAATTTTGATCTTAATTCATAATTTTAAATTTTAAGCCTATTTTTTTATTGTTAGTGCGTAAATAAAGCACTAAAAAAGGATAAAAAAATTTAGTTTTTGCTCAGGGCCCAAAAATTTTTTGAAACGACCCTGCCAACGAGTTGTTGGTTCTTAAATAAGTTCTTTAATTGTTCGAATTAACTTCCCAAAAACTATTTTAAAAGTTATATTTATTTAATTAAAAAATAAAAAATATATTTTTATTATTAAATAAATAGTAATTTCAAGTTTAATCCAGTTAGAAAATAAAAAATATATTTTAAAAGTTATATTGTTTGCATCATGTGCCTCAAATTCTTATGCATGCAAGTTGACTTTTTTATTTTCAATAATTGGAACGTTGACAAGTATAAATTTTTATAATTATTTTTAATAAAAATGTTGATTTTGCTTCATATTTTTTAATCAATTACAACGTTAATAGTATTTATTTTAGAGCATGTTCTTTGAATATTAATCGTTCAATTATTGTATTGATATTACTAATATTCAAACTCGTGATCTCTAAGAATAACAACTGTTCGTTTAACCATTGAATTGAGATGGTTAAATATTTTGATTTATTCTATTTACAAGTTTTGTTATTTTTTTGTTAGATTTAATCGAAATATCTCTAGACTTTTTATAAAAATATTTTTAAAAAAATAACTAAAATATTACTCCTTTCGTAGTGGCGGATCCAAAAAAATATTTGAGGGTGAGTACACATAAAATTTTAAAATTTCAGGGTAAGCTCAACTCATAAATATTTAAAAAATTTAAGGACCAACTCATAAAATTTAAAAAAATAAAGATGAATGTGTAAATTTTGAAAAGTTCAGAGTGAGTTTGTACTCACCCTATCAACTATATGCATCTGCTGTTGTCCTTAATTTTTTTTATTTTTATAGTATAAATCACAATTATTTAAAAATTAATACTGAAAAAATATAATTTAAAAACTTTTATTCAAATAGGTTTTAAATACATACTTTTTTAAATTTTAATTATTTAAAATATTTAATATAATTATAAATGTTTATTAATATAAAAGAACCAGTTTAAAAGTGTAAATCTAAATAATATTAGTGTCAAAAATTATAACATATATTTTTAAAAGATAAATAAATCTTGTAATCACTCATTTTTTATCAAATTTTAATATTTATAGTATTATTGTAGTAGTAATATTATTAATAAAAATAGAAAAAAAGAGAAAGAAGAAGAAAGAAAGTAAAGGAAAAATGATGTGGGATTGGAATCCCACATTGGTAGGAAACATGATATTCCCTTCTCTCGTTGCCTATAAAAAGAGTGGATGGGGAGCCTTTTGAAGAGGGGAACCAATTGGGTGAGGCTAGTACCCTATGATCCTAATTTGAGAGCTTAGCTTTCCACAAATTTTGGGTGGTTCGATCGGGTCCTATTTTTAGGATTCGATCTAGTTAAAAATTTTAGATTGATTGTGGAAGATCTCGGTGATGATCATTTGGGGTTAACCGTTCAAACTCTTAGGTATATTTTCTTTTCTTTATGTTGTATTTTGGCTATATTTTAATGAAATGTAATGTTTGGTATTTTATTTGGTATTTAGATTTTATTTATGTTTTGGATTAATATTTATGTATGTTATGAATTTATGTTTTAGATTAATATTTTATTTGTTAGATTAATATTTATATTTTATGTATTTATTTTTTATGTAATGTATTTAATTTATTTTTAAGTTGCATGAATGAAATATTAATTTGTTTAATGCGGGCCTCTAAATTCGGTCATAAGCGAGGCCAACTCCAGTGTAGTGGTGGTGGTTCGGACGCTTACCTTCGGGTTTAGATGCTTTAAAATAAATGTGTACATTTAATTAAAAATTAATTTGATCGTTAAATTAGTCCGGAAAATTTAATATTAATGAAGCGGTAATTATTAAAGTACCAATTTTTGGGCGGTGTGAGGGTGTTAATCCTTCCTCATTCGTAACCGACTCCCGAACCCCAATTTTTAAAATCTCTGGTTTTATGGTGTCCGGTCTACCAAAACGGCCGGTGGCGACTCCAATTTTTCTAAAATCATTTTTTTAGCCGAAAACCCCATGTGGAAGACATTAATTTAAAAATGACACACCGAGAAATGTTTTCCAACCCAAAAAGAATATTTTTAAAATGGCGACTCCGCTGGGGATAAATTTTGTTTTTCAAAAACAAAAAGTGAGTCGAGCTTTTAAAATGATTACCGCTTTATTAATATTAAAGATTCCGGGCTATAGTGACGATCAAATTAACATTCTATTGAATTTGCGCTTTAATTTTTCTGCATTTAAAACTTACATCTAAACCCGTCCTTTTAAGTGGGGGGAAAAGGCTAACGCTTTCGTGGAGATATCGTTCTCCCGTATGGGCCCTAGCCGAAGTACCTTCGGGGCTCCACTACCTTATGCTTTCGTGAGGATATCGTTCCTTCGTATGGGCATAAGTGAACGGGTCCCCATGAATTGAACCCGGTCAAAATGAGCCTATAATGGGTGATGATCGGGGGCCTTGCTACTCTTAGTAGAGGATAGCTCGGACAATTTGGGTCCCCCTTTAGTACCAACACTACATATAGAGAACTAGATCACCCACCCCATTAGAGCCATGTGGATACCCTAAGTGAATTAGACAAGATGTCTAGGACTGCTTTTCTCTATTTACTTTTGCGCAAATTTATTTTTATGAAATTTATTTCTGCATTTATTATTTTTACCCGATACTAACATGGTTACATTTGCTTTTATTTTTCTTTTTTGCATGCATTACATCTTGCATTGCATTAGAGGGTATTGATCCAAGTGGTTCATCCTACAAAGGAAACATTCACAATGGAAGAGAGGTATCTCAAACCCTCAACCCTAGTGTTAGAAACCGATCAGAGACATCGATTAAGGGATAAGATTCGGTCAACATCCACCACACCTCTTTTATCAGACACCGGTTAGAGGATAACCGAAGAGCCCAGAAAACAGTCTGCCAAACGATCAGGTAATGACCATGCATTTATTCGGGTCTACATCATCCGAGATTCCAAGCGAACATAAAGGATGTAACAGAAAACCAAGGTTTAATCAAAGGGTTAGCAGGGACAGAGAATCGACATCATCTCATCATCTAAAGGTCGAGTTAGAATCAGACATCAGTCTACCAAGAACAGGTAATAACGATTTGCCTTACCCAAGTTGACAATAAATTTACCATCGAGAGTTCCAAACCGATGCAAAAGATGTAACAGAAAACCATCGAAGATCTAACAATAGAAATGTTTGTCAAAGATACAGAATTGACACTATTTTGACATCTAGAGGTTGAGTTGTAGTCAGATACCGAACACCGATTTAAAAGAATACAAGAAGAACAATGAGAGATCAGTGCCTCACTAGCCCATTTCACGAGGATCGTGATCATCATTCAGGAGATGATACAGAATTTTGGAAGTAACATCAGCGGGAAGAAGCCACTGTTAGTAACACCAACATGGTAAGGCCGCTCAGGTAATATTTGACCAAGACCAATGCAAACGGTCTTGAAAATCAAAGTTCAGAAGACCGGGTCAGTTGTAGAGATCAAAGCTCTTCATCCGAAGCACATAATGTAATAAAGATTCCTTTGTCAAACAAGTAGTTTAGGGCCATAAGAAATCAGAATTAGGGCTAGTACTAATGTATAGGACTAGTTTTCCCAATATTGTAATGGACCCTCTATTTCCCGTGAAAGTAATCCAATAGGGTGATTACCAACAGGGATCAACACCTTTGTTTGCATACATTTTGTATCATTTGCATCCGCATCTGCATCACACATGTATTTGACTATTTTTGATATCATTTTAACTATATGCATCATTTACATCTGCATCACACATGCATTTTTATCTCACTCGATACTAAAGGAAGCAAATGGAGGATCGTATAGCAACCTAAAGAAAGGGGCAAAATAGTTGAAAGATCGTCTCGAAGATATCGCACAGAAAATCAACTTTCAGATTTCTATGACGTATATCGAATTGTTCTCGATCCTCATCAAGAGCTATCAACATTTGTTCAATCCAAATTGAAAAGGACCCTTATACACTCGATTATGATGTCAATGTCGCGAGGGAAGCACAAGTCACACGAACAAGAATTATAGAGCCCTGAAGAACAAGGTCCAAAGTTTGATTGAAGTCGATAGTTCAAGTTCAAAGTATGATGATAGAGATGGATCCGGGGAGGTTCTTACTTCTCATTTGAACATTCAAACAGAAAATTTCATGCATATTTGTTTAAATTCATTTTTTACATTCTTTAATATTTCATTCATTTTAAGGAAGTAGTTATTGCTCTCCTATGTACACATAACAAACATTTTTTAACATGCATGTACACATTATTACGCACTTGATCCATGAAATTTCAAATGTGGTAACATATTTGCTCCAAACTCAAAGACCGACTATAAGGTTTTGTATATTCAGGAGAGACTGAATGTTACGGGGATATTGCAAATGAGAGTTTCTGCTAGTCTAGTAAGGCAAACAAAGGAATAAAATGAGCGTATACATAATGGGCAACTCCCATTTTTAGGAAATTTCCTTCTCAGGCACTTGTTGATCAAGATCCTTGAATCGAGAGTTGACCTTAAACTTCTACCCCCTGAAGACCTTCTCAGGACATCCTTGAATGAGTCGACGAATGATATTCTCTCACCTCACCAGAAAAGGAGGGCAAGATCGGATAAATCATATATTGAAATAGGAAGACTATCAGCAAGAAATAGTCGAGAGCTAAGACACGCAAAAGAGAGAGAAAAAAAAGAAAAAAGAAAAAAGAAAGAAAAAAGAAAGAAAGAAAGAGAATGACAATCGGAAGGCCGAAACGAGTCTGAATCAAGTAAAAGAGGATTTTAACAGAGCACAACGCTAGGAGATCACATAAAGGTGATTGAATCCAAGCAATATCAACAAGATGCACAAAGACAATCGAGTTCAAGCAGTGAATAATCAGAAAATACCTCAATCTGGTGACGCATCCAGAAACTTAAAAGAGAAACGAAAAGGAGAAATAGTGTTCTACACACTTTATTCAAATTAGATAATCCGAAAATAGAACTCATCCAGAAGAAACGAGGCAAAGATAAGCGAAGAATCTTTATTTTGAATGCCTCACGATCACACAGATTTGCACAGAAGCAAATATCGAAGCACATCAGAGATAAATCGGCCTGAAGATTGTCATTTTCGGTAAAAAAAAGAAGAAAAAAAAGAAGAAAAAGAAAAGAAAAAAAAAAGAAAAAATAGATGAAAGATAAAAAGAGAAGAATGTTAGAAGTACACATATCACAAACACAGATACATTTACTGTACACACTTCATATTCAGAAGCAGAAATTCAACCAGAGAAAATGAGGCAAGGAGAAACAAAGAATCTTCATTCTAAAGGCCTTACGATCTTATAGATTCATATAGAAGCGAATATCAAAGCTCATCAAAGACAAGATAGCCTGAAGATTGGCAATTTTGAAAAAGAGAATGAACTCTAGGGTGAAAACCTAAAGCAGACAGTCTAGAGCGACTCAGAAAGATAAATCACAAATACAAAAGCCTTTTTACATTGATCATGGACTCAGGTCTTACAAGCTTTCAAAGACCATTCTGATCATTCAGGGACATTCAAACTAAATGAGATTGTCTTCAGACCACACTTCCGCCCAAAGGTTAACCTTGCTTCAAGGAATGATGAACTTCAAAGTGCCTGATCGACATCCAAATGAGGGAAGGATGGGGCAGGTTGAGAATGTGAGATAATGAGTGCCACATGAAAAAGGGGTAGCCTCTAGAAAAGGGATTGTACCTTTTGAAAGCCCGATGGTCCAGAAGAGACTAGGTATTTGCGTATATCCCCGCAATAGTCGGGGATCTTTTAAATATACTCTTCATTAGAGTTTTTCTTTGTTAGATTGGGGCAAATATGTCATTGTATTTGACATTCAAGAAGGCAAATATGTTTTAAATACTTTTTGCAATGAACTTCCAAATTTCATATATTTTCCAAAATTTTTGTTGCATATTGAAATACATACAAATAAATTCATTTTTTCAAGAATTGAAAAAACCGAGAGTCAGCCTCCAGTGAGGTACCCTGATGAGCACAGAAATGAAATCAGGACACAAAGACGTCCAATCAACCTTCATATCGATCCAGACGAGAATACAAAAAATGAGCAAGGCATCATTGTCCGCAAAATGAAAGAATCGATGCTCAGATCAAAATTGACCAGAGATGTCATCAAGAAGGACATATTTTGGTTAACGAAGCCTACATGGTCAACCAGATGAGAACTGGGGCATCAAATTTTTGAAACAGAGTCAATAGAAGCATGCATCATTACATACCTACTGATAGGTTACATTTGTACATCCACAAACATACATCATACATGCATGCATAATGAAAATATTCATACATCATTCTTTTTTATAAACAATCGTCTTACAAAAAAGACAAATAGCAGTCAAGAAGATGACTCCAACAAAGATTTAGCGCACGTTTGCACCACTCTATAGGACACTCAGTTGAGTACCATCTTCTAACAGAAAAAGAAAAGAAGAAAAGATGGACCAGAGAGGTCAATACCACAAACCATCATTCTTGATGAAACTATGACCAGACGGAGAGAACTGGGTCATCATCATAAAAAGAGAAGAAACAGAAGATGAAGAAGAAAAGAGATAAAAATAAAAAGAAAAAAAAGAAGAAGAAGAGAATAAGAAAAAACTAAGTTGAGCATAGGAATTTGAGCTCGACAATTAAACGAGAGTATAGAGAAAGAAAAACTGAACAGCCCGAGAGCTAAGTCTAACAGGTCACAGAAACCGAGATATCACAAAAAGAAGAAAAAAAAGAAAGAAAGAAAAAAGAAAAACATTCTCGAGACGAAACTTGGCAGAAAGTGAATGTGTCTCCAAAACAAAAGAGGAACTGAGTACAAAGATCAAGACATTGAGGCAATCCAGAAACCCCAAATATTTTCAAAAAAAGGATTGGTAGCTGCTTGGCGTGAGTCCCGATTCGAAGAAGATTATCATCCACTTTGGCATGAGTCCCAATTCGAAGAAGATTGACAGCCACTCCGGCGTGAGTCCCGAAGAAAAAGATTTTTTGGCAGTCACTCTGGCGTGAGTCCCAATTCAAAAAGAAGATTGGCAACCTATGAAGGCGTGAGCCCCGATTCGGAAAGAAGATTCATATTCGTTTGAAGTAAGTCCTGAAAGACTTGAAGATGAAGGTTTCATACAGAGGGTACCAACATAATTCGATGTCTCACAAAAACGAGAATCTTCAGCAGTTCTATATAGAAAGAACTTGTACACGCTGAACACAAAGACTCGAAGCTCTATACAGAAGGAGCTACCAGTGGAAAAGTTCATCCACGACGCGAAGATTTTATATAGGAGAAATCGACAGCACCGAAGTAAGGAGTTCTATACAGAAGGGACCTTCATTTTCGTTTTCGTCTTTGAGATCGAAGCTTCATATAGGAGAGGCAAACAACTCGAGACTTTAGAGTGAAAGGTTTCATATAGGAGAAACCCTAACTTCGGATCTAAAAGTAAGAGTTCTATACAGGAGGGACCTTATTCTACAAGATCCGTTATGACGCGAAAGGTTTTATATAAGAGAGACCGAAAGCATGGAAGATCTGGAGTTTCATATAGGAGGAATCTCTATCTTCGTCATAGTCTGAGTGAAAAGCTCTATATAGAAGGGGCACATAACTCGAGACTTTAGGGTGAAGGTTTTATACAGGAGAAACCAGAACTCATGATCTAGAAATGAAAGCTCTATATAAGAAGTGCTTTTGTTTTACAAGATCTGCTCGAAAGGCGAATGGTCATATACAGGAGTGACCTACAGACATCAGAAGGCGAACAAGTTCGATACAGAAGGGACTTACGAACCTGAAGACTCGGTCAAGGAAGGTGGAGAGTTTCAGAAAAACACATCATTCCAAGACCACTGACAGAGAAGTCGGTTAAAAATGAGTGCTTTTTTATCTTTGCTTAGTTCTCGTTTCACAAGAACAAGCAAAGAGGGGCAACTGTAATCACTCATTTTTTTATCAAATTTTAATATTTGTAGTATTATTGTAGTAGTAATATTATTAATAAAAATAGAAGAAAAAAGGGGAGAGAAATGAAAAGAGAAAGGAGAAGAAGAAAGAAAGTAAAGAAAAAATGATGTGGGATTGGAATCCCACATTTGTGGGAAACATGATCTTCCCTTCTCTCATTGCCTATAAAAGGAGTGGATGGGGAGCCTTTTGAAGAGGGGAACCAATTGGGTGAGGCTAGTACCCTATGATCCTAATTTGAGAGCTTAGCTTTCCCCAAATTTTGGGTGGTTCGATCGGGTCCTATTTTTAGGATTCGATCTAGTTAAAAATTTTAGATTGATTGTGGAAGATCTCGGTGATGATCATTCGGGGTTAACCGTTCAAACTCTTAGGTATATTTTCTTTTCTTTATGTTGTATTTTGGCTATATTTTAATGAAATGTAATGTTTGGTATTTTATTTGGTATTTAGATTTTATTTATGTTTTGGATTAATATTTATGTATGTTATGAATTTATGTTTTAGATTAATATTTTATTTGTTAGATTAATATTTATATTTTATGTATTTATTTTTTATGTAATGTATTTAATTTATTTTTAAATTGCATGAATGAAATATTAATTTGTTTAATGCGGGCCTCTAAATTCGGTCGTAAGCGAGGCCAACTCCAGTGTAGTGGTGGTGGTTCAAACGCTTACCTTCGGGTTTAGATGCTTTAAAATAAATGTGTACATTTAATTAAAAATTAATTCGATCGTTAAATTAGCCCGGAAAATTTAATATTAATGAAGCGGTAATTATTAAAGTACCAATTTTTGGGCGGTGTGAGGGTGTTAATCCTTCCTCATCCGTAACCGACTCCCGAACCCCAATTTTTAAAATCTCTGGTTTTATGGTGTCCGGTCTACCAAAACGGCCGGTGGCGACTCCAATTTTTCTAAAATCATTTTTTTAGCCGAAAACCCCATATGAAAGACATTAATTTAAAATGACACACCGAGAAATATTTTCCAACCCAAAAAGAATATTTTTAGCGATACACTTAATCTAACATTTTTTTAGATCGCTACAAATCTCATTAAAAGTTCTTCTTTAATTAACATAAAATAAAATTTAATACCAAACCGTGAAAAGAGAAAAATAGTTCACGATGATATGGCAATTATATAATATGTATAGTAACGATGTTTATTTTTCGAGTATTTAATTTTTAAATATTTAAAATATTGAATACCTAATTTATCGAGATATTTATTTTTTCGATCTATATTCTGACCCGTTTTATTCAATTATTTTTAATTTATAAACAAATTTTAATTCTCGGGGTTCATTTCTACTATGTGTTGTGGTCCATGCTTACGGGTATATGTATGGCTGAGCAAAACTCGACTTGACTCGAGGCGAAAATACTTGATTCGTTTTGGCTCGACTCGAAATTTCATAGACTCGACTCGAGAAAATTTTAAATAAAGTTCGAGTTGTAAAATGAAAATTTGAATAAATCGAATAACTCGAAATTTTTAGTAATTAAAGGATTAATTTTTAAGTTTGAGATAAGTCTATCATATTTTATGATATATACATTGATATATAAAAATATAAAGAAATATTGCTACATATGAAAATATATATACATATATACATATACATACCTTACATGATTAAAAAAAGTCGTTTAAATTGGAATCAAATCATACTATAATATGATAAATAATTATAATTAAATATTTATAAGAACTCGAAAACTCGACTCGAATTTCTTTAACTCGACTCGAACAAAAAAATTTCAAATAAAATTTGAATCGTATATAACTAATCAACTCGAATAACTCAAAATGTTTTTATTCGACTCGATAAATACTCATCCCTAGTCACGAACTCCCAACCATCACACGTCATCGTTTTTTAGATTATCAGATCAATGTTTCTGATCATAGTCTCTGAAAATTTTAATTGGTAGGTCCAACCTACAAAATTTTGTTCAAAAGAAAATACTTAAAATAAATAAAAAATATTTTTAATCATAATTTTGACCCATCAATCATTTAATTTAAATTGAATTTTATAAAAAAAATTATTATAAAAATAATATTTTTGATTAAATTTTCTACATTTAAAACATAAAAATTTGAACTCAAACTCTTATTTAATGAATATAACACTTCGTCCTTTTAAACTAACTAATTATTTAAAAATATATCAAAATTTTACACAAATATATTAAATTGTTTGTGGGAAAAGATTCAAAAATATATAAACTTATTAACTATTAAAGAAAAGTAAATAAACCCTAACCTACTGGATAAATTAAATTAATTACCGATAAATTATAAACCCGATTTATTTTTATCGCCCACCTTTTAATTAGTCTAAATTTAATATTAAATTTTAATTATATATATCATTCCATCATTAACCTTTTAAAATAATAAACGATCCGATGTAAAAGTTAAATCAAAATAATAATATTTTAATTTGTCTATTTTTTATACTCAAAAGTCAAAACAATCTAAGACGATCACATTTTAATGGATAAAAAATTATAAACATAATTTTTTTATCTATTAAACTGTGTCGTTTTAGACTGATTTAAGTATAAAAATATTAAAATAAAATGATATTATTTTATTTAGTTTAATATTTACGTTAACGATTGTTTGTCATATTATCATTCTTTTAAAAATTAGTGATAGTAGTGATAAATTTAGAATTTTTTATATAAAGGATATAAATAAAAATACATATTAAAAATATAAATAATATAAAATTATAATAGTTTAGGAGTACATAATTAAGGGGATAATGGGTCAGGTCATATTAGGTTTTTGGCCGCCTCGATCTGATATCGTTCCGATTCAATCTTAATAATTTTTTTATTTTCGTTATGATATTATAAAAATCATAACCCGACTCTGACTCGATTCTAATATTTTAATAAAAATTCGAATAAACCTGATCCAACCCAAAATTTAATAAAATTATTAAATACTATATATATAATACAAAATATATATAAATATATTAGGTCAGACCAGGTCAGAAATTTTTACCCTAAATCCAACCTCGATTCGACTTTATTTTTTAATCACCCAACTCGAACCAAATTTGATTTTTTAAATAAAAAAACTGACTTGATCAGGTCGGTTCGAGACCCGACTAGAACGAATTAAATTGTTATTCCTATACATAATTAGATTATCAATAAAAAATATATACTATAAAAAAACTTAAAATTTTTAGAGTCGTGACTGTACCATTAGGTCGAGTCGATACTTATAATTTTATCTGGTATAATTTAATATGGTTTATTTTAATACTTCAATTATGTTTCCGTCGTTTCCCTCCGTCGACCACCACGTCAACGTTTCAACTCCTTATTACCGACAGCCTGGCGAAATTCCTCTACGTCACATCCCAAACCCAATCATATTCCTCCATGTGGCATCCACAGACGTTGACACATCTGCATCGACAGCTGTCTCCCGCTCTCTCCAAAAGAAATGCGACTATAAATACCTTCTTCCCCACCGTCACTCTGCAAATCTTTCCGGCTCTCAGTCTCACAACTAAAATTTAAAATCTCTACAGTCTGGTTGAGTTTACTATTTTACCCTTCAACATGACTTCAATTTATCACCTTGCCATTATCTTCCTCTTCCGTTTAATCCAACTCTCCTCCTCCGAGCTTGTACAACAGCAACCCCTCGTGTTGAAATACCACAACGGCCCACTCTTGAAGGGAAAGATCACCGTTAATCTCATCTGGTACGGGAAGTTCACACCCATCCAACGCTCCATAATCGTCGACTTCATCAACTCGTTGAATTCGGACAACGCCGTGCATCCTTCCACGTCGTCGTGGTGGAAAACCACAGAGAATTACAAGGGCGGTCCGACCGCGTTAGCCGTCGGAAAACAAATCCTTCTCGAGGATTACCCTCTCGGTAAGTACCTTAAAACCCCGCATTTGCCGGGTTTGGCGAGTAAATTTAACGGCGTTAACACCGTCAACATCATCCTCACGGCGAAAGACGTGGCCGTCGAAGGGTTTTGCATGAGGTGCGGAACTCACGGGTCAAGCCGTGTCGGCCGGGGTCCGGTTCGCGGAACCTATATTTGGGTCGGAAACTCTGAGACCCAGTGCCCCGGTCAATGCGCTTGGCCGTTTCACCAACCTATTTACGGTCCTCAGACCCCGCCGTTAGTTTCCCCCAACGGAGACGTCGGAGTTGACGGAATGATCATTAACTTGGCCACGCTGTTGGGGAACACCGTTACCAATCCGTTTAATAACGGGTATTTCCAGGGTCCGGCGAATGCTCCTCTGGAAGCGGTTTCTGCCTGCACGGGTATGTTCGGGTCGGGTTCTTATCCGGGTTATCCGGGTAATCTCCTAGTGGAGAAGAGTACGGGGGCGAGCTACAATGCGAACGGGATTAACGGAAGGAAGTACTTGTTGCCGGCGATGTGGGACCCTTTGACATCAAGTTGCAAGACGATCGTTTGATGGGACACGTGGCGGATATCAGTGGTGAGGGGATGATGATGAAATGGTGGACGTGGCGCTGATAATCAGGGTAAATGGATGGTAGGGGTCCTTTGTACGTTGTCGTTTTGTGTGACATGTAAATTACTACTATAAGAAAGGAACAAAATAAAATGTGGGGTGAAAAAATGAAAATGTGGTATAATAATAAAATATATTAATATTAAAGAAGTGAAAGGTTAAAATGTGTAATTTCTTTTTCTATTTCAAGATATATTAGTTTAAATAGTTTTTTTTCAATGAATGGATGATAAAAAAATTATTATTTTTATATAATTTATGATTTAAAATGTCATATTATATTGCATGTATGTTTGTGAACTATTTTTTTACTAATAGTATATGAAATAATTCATATATAATCTTATTACATTATTAGTATGAAATAAAATTTATTATAATATATTTTTTTAACGGTATAAAAAAACGAGTCTAAAAAATCTGAATTTGACTCGATTCGTTAAGAATTCGAGTCAAGCTTAAACCTGATTGAGTTAAGTATTATTAATCTTTGATCATGTCGAACTTGGGTTACTCATCATTTGTCACATATCATTTAAAGTCCTATTAAAAATATATTGATACACACGTGTAAACTCAAGCTTGTTGATTTTAAGATATAAGATATTTTAGAGTTTAGGGGTTTAAGTTGTTAGGTTTAGAGCTTAGGGTTTAGATTTTAGGGTTTAAACTTATGTTAATAGTTTATATTTTAAATTTTAAGTTTAAAAATTTATATTTTAAAATAAAAAATAAAAAATAATATATTATATTTTGAGTAGCCACGAGATTTTTAAATTGGGTAATATATTTGGTTCGTTAAAAACTTAAATCGAATTTAATCGAATCATATTTTAATCAAACTTTAATAGAATAGAACTTAATTATTTTACATCTGTCTCATTTTATTTACAATTCTAATTTATATGTCAAAGATGTTGAATAAAAATTGAATTAGTTATAATTTTTTTTTCACATTTTGATTAATGTTAAAATAAATTTATTGTTGTTGATAATTTGTGTTAGATATGTTATGTTTAAACTGTATGAAGAAATGAAAAAAAAAACATTAAATTATTTTGTACTTGTTCCAATGTTAATTAATGAAATTAAATATGCTTGAAATTTCAAGTCTTTAAGCAAACCCCTAGTGTTGCTAGCAGAGAGGGGTTGGAACTTTGAAGGGGTGGGGGAAGGCTCATATAACTCAACAGCAGCAGCAGCAAAAGATACAATTATGGAAATATAAAGGGGAGGAAGTCAAGGTCATGGGATTCAGGAAATCTTTTAATTGTAATTTTTTATATGCATAAAGTAAATAAATAAAATTCGATCCGATTCAAATAATCCAAAAATTGAACAATTATTTTTACTCCTAATCATGTTTTCTTGCATATCACATTTTGCATGAGTCTTCTAATTCAACTGGTTAAAGGAATAAGTATTCTTTCTAGATGTCACGGGTTCGAGTACCTATGACTTTAGCAGAGTGATTGAGCGGTCAATATCAAATGGTAGAGATTATATTCTGAAATAAATATTACTGTAATCACTATTAACCATTTTTAAAAAAAGCTTATCACATCTTGAAAAATCTTTTAAAAATTAAATTTTAAACCTTAATCATAATTTTATATCAAAAGCCTAAACCTTACACTCTACTCCTAATTTCTTAAAGTCTAACCACACCCTTAATATTGAACCATAAACCCTAAATCTATTAATTTAAAGCGGGGCACCAAAAGAGACACGATAAAAGGGTATACGATTTGCACCTAAAGAAATTATATCACGAGCCATTCTCATTACGTCATTCAGGGGATCAATTAATTAAATATATCTATTTTATTAATTTTTTTATTTTATCTTTTTATATTAAATGAATTTTTACTAGTATTTATTATAAATTAAATTTAAAAATGATTTTATCGAGTGAAGATTTAATTGATAAAAAGATGAGATGAAAAAAATTAATAAACTGAATGTATTTAATTGATTAATTTCATAAATAACATAATAAAAATAACCCATAATATAATTTTTTCAGATAATGATATGTTTTAACCTGATAAAAATAAATAAAGATAAAATAAAAATTTAATTTAATTTAATAAAATCAAATCAAAACCGAATAAATACGTTTGAATAAGTTTATATAATTACTCCCCTGCCTGAATAAACTTATTCTATCTAAATTGTCATATTTAAAAAATTCAATAACTATTATAACTCATAGTTCTTTTTATCTTTTTCTTAGTTTTTTTAAAAAAAAATTATTTTTTTAAGGTTAAAATTATTATTTAAATTTTTTTAGGATAAACTACAACAGAAACAACTCAATTATGAGTATAGTTTTATTTGAGTAATCTAATTATTAAAAATTTTAGGGTAAATTATAACATAAATTACTTACTTATGGGTAAGGTTTGGGTCACCCAATTATTAAAAGTAACATTCGGGTCACTCAATTATAAGTGAATTTACTATTGAGTCATCATTCATATTTAAAAAATATTAATTTGATCTTTTTTTTTTCAAAATCACTTATATACGCTTGTTAACATTACTTATAATTGATAAATAAATTAAATAATCTAAATATATTTTTATTAATTGAGTGACTTAAATATACTTTACCAATAATAAAATACCTAAATATAATTCTACTCGTAATAGAATGGTCCCGATTGTAGTTTACCTTTTTTTATATCACACCCCTTATAAAACTTTTCTTCATAAAACTATAGAAAAATATTGATGGAATGATCTCGAGTAGGGCTAAGCATGATTAACCATAAAATTAGAAATCAAACCGAGCTGAAGCATTATGGTTTATAAATTTATGAATGTGATTAACCGAATTAAACAAAATTTGATTTTTTAATTGATTTTTAATTATTTTTATAAGGTAAAAATATATATTTTATACTTAAAATACTATAGATGTATTTTTTATATTTTTACTTAAAAATAAGTTTTTAATAAATATTTATAAAAATATCCTAAAATTTTTACCTTTTAATGTTTAAAAGTCATAAAATAAAACTATTTTGCTAAGATAAAATATAAATATTTTAAGAATTAACGTTAATATAAAAAAATCGAAAACTGAGATTAACCAAATTTAAAATCGATGATTACTTAAATAGTTTACCCAATTAAATCAAAACCGAACTGAATGTACCCCTGATCTCGGGAGCAGAGAGTACTACTTTTTTTTCCCCTTATTACTGCACACTTTTATCAGAAATAGTTTCAGGGACCACTTTTATCAAGTTTCAGTAACATCTAGGGGAGGGGAAGGTAGGGTTTGAGTATTCGATCGAGTTGAGTCAAGTTAAAAAATTTTGAGTTATTCAAGTTGACGCGTCATATTTTACAACTCAAACTTCATTTGAATTTTTTTCGGTTTGAGTCGAGTTTAAAAAATTCGAGTCGAGTCGAATCAAATCGAGTTGAGTTTTCGAGCTCTTATAAATATTTAATTTAGACAACTTTCTCTAATTATATAAGATATACATGTATATTTTTTTTCATATGTAGCAATATTTCTTTATATTTTTATATATCAATGTATATATATATCATAAAAATTGAGAGATACGTCTTAAACTTAAAAATTATTCCTTTAATTACTAAAAATTTCGAGTTATTCGAGTTTTCATTTTACAACTCAAACTTTATTTAAATTTTTTTCGAGTCGAGTCAATAAAATTTCAAATCGATTTAAAACGAATCAAGTATTTTTGCCTCGAGTCTGATCGAGTTATTCAGTTTTTTCGAATCGAGTCGAGTTTTGCTCAGCCTAAGGAGAAGGGGTCAAAACCAGAAATGTGGAGAAAATCAAATTTTAAAACCCAGTTCATGCACCCATCCATGCCATATACTATTTCATTACATGGGATGTGAACTGATCTCAGCATCAGGATGATTGGGAATGGGATAGGTTCAGTGACTGAGGACATTTCCAGAGGATGACATACATATACATACATGCATGCATGATGCATGATATTCATTGTTTTTGATGGGGAAATCTCTTGAACTATGGTTCTCACTTCTCAAAGATTGCATGCATTTTAATAACCTTCTTGCCTGAAACACAAAAAACAGATAGGGCGAGTAAAACTCGACTTAATTAAAAAATAAATAATTCGATTCGACTCAAAGCAAAAATATTTAATTCGTTTTAATTCGATTCAAAATTTTATAAACTCGATTCGATTTGAAAAATTTTTAAATAAAATTCGAGATGTAAAATGGAAATTCAAATAATTCGAAATTTTTAATAATTAAAAGATTTATTTTTAAATTTGAGATAGTCTCTCAATTTTTTATGATATATAAAAAATAAAGAAATATTGTTACATAATAAAAATATGAATATATATATATATATACATATCTTATATGATTAGAGAAAATTGTTTAAATTAAAATCAAATTGTACTATAATATAATAAATAATAACAATTACATATTTATGAAAATTCGAAAACTCGATTCGACTCGAATTTTTAAAAATTGAATCGAATCAAAAAAAATTTAAATAAAATTTAAGTTGTAAAATATGACTCGTCAACTCGAAAAACTCAAATATTTCTGACTCGACTCGATCGAATACTCACCCTTACAATCAAATATCAGTAAATAATACTTAAAAAAACATTCACCTCCGATTAGAGACGGAATTAAAATTTAAAATTTAGGTACAAAACATAAATATTTAAACGTTAAAGTAAATTTATAAATAAACAAAATTTAAAAATTTTAAATAGAAAATAAAAATAAAAAAGATATTAGAGAATGGAGAGGATTGTTCCACCCCTCAATTTCGTCTCTGCCTTCGACATTTCATTTATTTTCAAAATACTTGTACCCAACACATGCTTGGGGTATATACGTATATTAGGGAGATATGACACACAAAGTACGTAGAGAAAAAATAAATATATTCAAATCAAACACATTCATATACGACACGTTTAAAAACAAGTTTAGAAAGTGAAACATTCGGAAGCCATATCGCTTTCGGTCTGGGTCAAGATTGATTGTCTTTCAAACTTTTTTTATATACTGAAGTCACCATCAATCGTTTTAGATAAGTACGACTAAAAATCTATAAAACTAGTATGTGTCTGAATCAAAGTCATAATCGGTTTGAGAGTCGGTTGCGTTTGAGGAAGGTTATAACATCTCGCAACACCTAAAATTAGTGCCTAAAAAGGGTTATATTTTTCTGCAAAGCTTCAAGTGGGTTAATAGTACTATTATATAAAAATTAATTATATTAAAAAAATAAAAATGAAGAATACAATATAAACATATGCAAAAAATAATTCAAACATAAAAAAAAATTAAACCAAAATATACATATAAAAAAAACTAAATAAATTGAAAATAAATTATATATAAAATCTAATTTTCCACTTTACTACACTAATAAATACAATTAAAATACAATCCTCAAATTAATCAAATTAATAAAACTAATTAATTATCAAATCAAATCTAAAACAAATTTATTAGTTTAATTATTAAATAAATTCATGAATAAGGATCTAATTAAAATAAATTTAAAAATGAATGCTAAAATTTAATTAAACTAAAAAAGTACTAAAAAGGAAAGAACCTAAAATCTATGGCCTAAACCTAAAGGAAAGCTCGAGATTGAATTGTACCGTTTCTTTTTCTTCTTCTTCTTAATAATAGTATTATCTAGCATTTATTTTAATAAATTCAGTTTATATTTTATTTATTTTGATAATTACTATTTTCAATGTGACTTAAAAGGCTTGAATTATTTTTATCAATTTTGTTATCTATTAAACAAAAAGTTTAATATGTTTTTTTATTATTCTTTTATTTTCTGTATTTTTACTATTTTTTAAAATAAAATTTTAAATTTTATCTCAAATATGAATCGACTCAAATAAAATTAAAATCTAAGTTACAACTATATTTTTTTTAAACTCGTGAATCTATCGTTGGATCAGATTATTCTTCGGAGATATTAAATCTGATAGTGTTGTGAATTTTTCCATCGTTTAAATCTCGTGAAAGCTACTTCTTTTGATGAAAATTGTATGGTAACTACTCGAATTTTTTTCTTGCTTCTCCCTATATTACTCAAACCGCTTTCACTAGATCTCTTTTTACTCTGATTTTTCGTATGATTTTTCCTTATATTTTTTTTATAAAGTGTGGGGTATTTATATTATGAGGGTAATTTTTCTGAATGTTTACGCTCTGAAAATCTTAGAATTTGTTGGAGTATTTTGTTTGGTGAGCAAGAGTTTGAGAAGAGCTCAAAGTCCTCTTGATAGTAGATGAATCTAGATTTTTTTAAATTGTAATACCCGAATTTCGTCCGGGTTCGAATATAAAATAAGGTCACAAGTAAATATTAAATAAAAATAAATAATTAAATAAATAATATTATGTAAATTTTAAATAAATAAAATTCAAAAAAGAATAATATAATAATAAGAGAGTTAAAAACGGTTACTTGATAGAGGCATTAAGGCAATGAAAATAATGAATTCCTTTAGAGCATAGAATAAATCTTCCCCAGAATAGATCTTCTCTGTTGTTCAAAGGTTGAAAATACAAGAAAAGATCATATGTTGAAGACAGGAACAAACGTCATTGAGATTGTGGTAGACTTCATTTGTTGCAACAAAAAAGAAAAAGAATAAAATCTAAAATGAAAACCTGAAAAGGTACTTTAGAGCAAAAAGCAAAGATCTTGAAAATTGAGCCTGAGTTTGAGAAGAATTATCATATCAGTCAAAGAATATATGTAGAGAAATAAAGCAAGAAATTATGAGCACTCACTAGAGTTGAAAATTTACCCAAGTGGTCTTCAATTAATATTAATGCATCATATGGTTAGACATCCACAAGGTAAAATATGCTAACTCATGCATTCAAAATATTTTTGGTTAATTTTAACTGGAATTTGCAAGATCAATAAAGCAATCCAGATCAGGACAAGCAAAGATCTTAGAGGAAGGAAATTTGAGAATAAACATTTCAAAATGTCGTCAGTGATCAATAAAGATTTTTATTTGAGAAGAAAGATTTAAGCAAAGAATATGAAGTTAAGCAAGATTTTTTGCTTGAAGATACGGTTTTTCAACAAAAATATTTATTTACCAGATGTTCAAGGAAACTAAAATGAGAAGAACAACCTCGTATTCTATGATTTGTTTGAAGAAATTTGAATGAGAAGAATAACTTCAAACTTTGGGAGAAGTTCAAAAGAGTAGAACAACTCTAGATTCAATATGAAGAAACAACATCATATTTCATGACTTGATATCGGTTTAAAGACTTTTGTAATAAGAACAACTTCAGACTCTTCAATGGAAGTGGAGAATTTCTTAATAAGAAGAACAACTTCAAACTCAATTTTTAAATCCTTCGTGTCATCAGTATGTCCTCCGGGAATGATGTTAAATCCTTCGGGTCATCATTAAGTCCTCCGGGTATGATGTTAAGTCCTCTAGGCCGTCACCTTCAGGAGTGATGATATCGTTTGCACAATCAAGGAGGCAATTCAATACTAAATCCTCCGGGCATAATGTTAAATCCTCCGGGCCATCATTAAGTCCTTCAGGCAAATGCTAAGACCTCTGGGTTGTCACCTTTGGGAGTAATTATATTGTTTGTAGAATCAAGGAGGCAATTCGGTTCTAAATCCTTCGGGTCATCAATAAGTCCTCCGGGCATGATGTTAAATCCTCTGGGTTATCATTAAGCCCTTCGGGCTGTCACCTTCAGGAGTGATGATATCGTTTGTACAATCAAGGTGGCAATTCGATCCTAAATCCTCTAGTTCATCAATAAGTCCTTCGGGCATGATGTTAAATCATTTGAGTCATCAATAAGTCCTCCGGGCATGATGTTAAGTCCTCTGGACTGTCACCTTCGGGAGTGATGATATTGTTTGTACAATCAAAGATGCAATTCGATCCTAAATCTCCCGGGTCATCATTAAGTCCTTCGGGCATGATGCTAAGTCCTTCGGGCAGATATCTTTGAAAAGATGAGAACCTTTTCAAGGATTATCAAAATAAAATGATGATGTGTTGGAAATAAAAAAAAACATTAAAAAAGAAGAAAGAATGAAAAGAGAAAGAAAAGAAATTGTGAAAAAAAGAAAAAAAAACTTGAGCAAGATTAATAAAACAATGAGGTCAGACAAGAAAATATTCAAAAGATAACAATAGAGAGCTCAGATGCCATATGAGAAGATGAATTTTTCAATTTAATTCATGTTAAATTTGTATTAATTGATGACTTTTCCTTTTGCAAGATCAAAGATGAATTTGAATTCCCGAGCTCATCCAGCAAAAAGGAGTTCATAATGAGAAGAATTTGATTATCAATGCTTTTGCAGAGAAAGAATTTAGGAATCATTGAGAAATGATTCGAAAAAAGGCAACCAAATCAACAATAGTTCAAGTTTTCATGATTCGAGGAAATTCATAATAAGAAGAACAACCTCGAGTACCATGAATTGTGATTTGTCTGAAGAATTTCATAATGAGAAGAACAGCTTCAGACCCTGGAAAATTTCATAATAAGAAGAACTGCTCCAGATTTCCCAGAGACGAGAAATTTCATAATGAGAAGAACAGTCTTAGTTTCTGTCACTTGATAAGTTTGAAAAATTTATAATGAGAAGAACATGTTCAAACTTTAGAGAATTTCATAATAATAAGAACAACTCCAAGTTTCATGGGATACGAGGAACTTCATGATGAAAAGAACCTCGGCTTTCAACATTTTTTTTTGAAGAAATTCATAATGAGAAGAACAACTTCAGATCTTGGAGAATTTTATAATGAGAAGAACGACTCCAGATTTTGTAGGATACGAGGAATTTCATAATGAGAAGAACAACATTGGGTTTCATGACATGTAATTTGCTTGAAGAAATTCATAATGAGAAGAACAACTTCAAGCTTCGTAAGCATAAAAAGTGACCAAGAAGTCTAGACGAAATTCGTGTCTTTTCAGTCTTTGCTCGTCTCCTGTTTCACAGTATTGAGAAAAGAGGGGAAGTTGTAATACCCGAATTTCGTCTGGGTTCGAGTATAAAATAAAGTCACAAGTAAATATTAAAAATAAATAAATAAATAATATTACGTAAACTTTAAATAAGTAAAATTCAAAAAAATAAAAATAATATAATAATAAGGGAGTTAAAAATGGTTACTAGATAGAGGCATTAAGGGGGTTGGAATTGGTGGTTATCGGGGTTGCCTTGCTATTGGTTAAAGGGGAATTCACCGGTTGGAAGAGAAGGAGGAGGTAATTTTTGTTCTTGGGGTTATGGTTCATGGCCACTGGAAACTTGGACAATACAAGCAATTAAGGATGAAAGCATTTTGATGGTCTTGAAAGGAATGATCTTACAATACCAAAGAGGAAGCAAATTGTAGGGAGTTGATGATGAGATGAGGGCAGATAAAGAGAGGAGACAATTCTTTGAAGGGGATCTTTTTTCTTCCTTTATCTACTAACTCCATAGTTGAAAAGTTTCATTGTTTCTCTTCGTCCCTTTCTCATGGCGTCTTGCCTTGAGAAGCATTCTAACAATGAAGATGTTTGTATCAAAGAGATACATGAGAAAATTAGAGTTGTGGTTGACGGAGATGATGACACGGTTGGTTGGGTACTCAGATGTCTCGGAGAATTTTATAACATGAATCGGAAGTCGGTTCCTCCCATGGGTATTATTCCACTCGGCACATGCAATGATTTGGCTCAAAGTTTCGGTCAGGTAAGTTCGACTCCTTTCTTCAGAAAATCACTGAGTAAAAGAATCTTGCATGAATGTCATCTAGATAGTTGGCCAGTCAAGTTAGAAATGCAAACCAAGAGCATGCATTTTAAAATCAATGAACTTATCACTTACTAAGGTTGTAACGATCCTTCCCTTGACGGAGGTCATTAAAAAACTTATTTTTTTTAAAATTAGGGATTTAAATAATTTTGGAAAATTATGGATTAGGTTTAAAGAATTGGAAATTTGGGGTAAATTGGGTATTATTTGAAAAATTGGGAATTTAGGGTAAAAAATAGGGTTTAAAAATATAAAATCGTACTGATTTAAAAGTGAAAATTTAGGTTAAAATAGATGAATTTGGGATATAAAAATAATTATAGACCTTGTTAAAAATTTGGATTTTAAAGAATTAAAGAATGAGGTTTAGGATAAAAATTTAGGGTTAAAATAAAAGAATTAGGGTTTATTTTGAAAATGAAAACGGAATTTATTTTGAAAAAGACTGGAGTCGTCTCCGGTCACTTTGGTATACCGGACACCGTTAAAACTAGAGATTCTGAAAAAAGGTTCGAGAGTCGATTAGGATTTAAAACGGGATTAGCGTTTAAAATTGCCCAAAAATTGGCACCTTTATCAAATTACCGCTTAATTAATTTTGAATTTTGTTTAGGTCTGAATTAAAGTGGCATTTAAATTAAGATTTGTTTAAGGTTCAAATTTATTTTAATTTTACCGTATCTTTATCCAAAGGCACCGCATACATCGCCGCCACTACGTTTGATGACGGACCCGTTACGACCGAATAAAAAAAATACTTATTAGATTCATTAATTGAAGAGGTGTCGAATGTTGAATAAATGATTCGAGAGTACGAATATTTACAAACATAAATAAATACAAAGAAATTAAACGGACAAGAATTTAAATTACAACAAATATATATGCGAGGAATTAAATAAAGAAAATTAAATTATGGAAAATTAAAAGCGGTAAACTAAAATACGGAAAATTAAATATTAGATGTTAGTTACAAAAAAATTAAATTACAAAAAAAATTAAATACGAGAAATAAAATGCAATAAATTAAAAGTTAGATGTTAGTTAGTTACACTAAACGAGCTATAAATAATACGGATCATTCTCCATTATGGGTCACCGTAAAGCCGATCGAACCAAAAAAATAAGGCTTAAAGGTCTAATAAGCCCTTAAACTTTTCTAAGAAAATCAATTAAGCCCTTATTTTTTTTACACACAAATAAGCCCTCAAACTCAAAAAAAATCAATTCAGCCCTTAAACTTTTTTAAAACTCAATTAAACCCTCAAACTCAAGAAAAAAATCAATTTGATCCTTTTACCAACTTTAACCGTTAACTTTAACTTATTTTTAATTTTTTTTAACACGTGTTGCAACAAAATAACACTACTTTTTCGTTTCTAGGAATTTTTAAAATTTATTTTTTAAAATTATATAAAAATCATAAAAAAATATTTATAAAATATAAAAATAATTAATTTCAAAATTAAATTTAAAATGATTAATAATATTTTTTTAAAAAAGATTAAAAATAAAAAATAAAAATATTAAATATTACTTTACAATTATAAAAAATATTTTTATATATTAAAATAATTCAAAATTTCTCAAGATTTTAGATTTTTTTATATATTTTTAAAATTTAATTTTTTAAAAAATGGTAAGTGATATTATCTTGTCGCGATAAGTGTCAAAAAATAAAAAAAAAATTAAAATTAACGGTCATAGTTGATCAAAGGACCAAATTGATTTTTTTTTCTTGAGTTTGAGGGTTTAATTAAATGCAATAAAAGTTTAAGGGCTTAATTAATTTTTTACAACAGTTTAAGGGCTAAGTTAATTTTTTTAGTGAGTTTGAGGGCTTTATTGGTTGCAAAAAAAGTTTAAGGGCTTAATTAACTTTTTTACAAAAATTTAAGGGCTTATTGAACCCTTAAGCCAAAAAATAAATATGATAAGAAATGAAATAAAGAACAAAGTACATATATAAACATAACATAATATTATTAGTATATGTACGTATTTTAAATAATACATATAAAATATTATATAATAAATGCCATGGAATATATATTATAGCAAAGTCAAATAAATTAATTTAGCCAAATTGAAGCAACGAAACAACGGTCAGAAGAAAATGAAGAAAGTAATATTAAATTAGAAATGGATGAATAAATTAAAGGGAAAAAATGGGTGATTCGACATTAAAGGAATGAAAGAGAAATTAAGGCATTAAAAGCCATTTTCTTTTGAAAAGATAAAAAGAAAATAAATGTTAATTTTATTTGATTGAAAATTAAGAATAAAAGTTTAAGTTCTAACATCTCGGTATTAAATAAGGAAAAAAATTAAACACTATTAATAAGGTAAAAATAAATAATGGAAAAATAGAGTAAAAAGGAAAATTGATTTTAATTTAAAAATAAACATACATTAAATACAAAATTCAAGGGAATAAATATTAAGAAAGGTAAGTTGTACCTATGAAAAATAAAATGATATGGAAATAAAATCATGGGTCAAAATAAATAAAATCAGAAGAAAATTAAATAAAAGGACGAAAATAAAAGGAAAACAGATATAGGGGATTAAAATGGAGATTTTCCCGTGACTGGAAGTCAAACGACCCAAAACTCGAGGGTCTGTCTCTGTAATTAGCACATTGACCAAATGCATGGATCCTTCCCCGGATTCGGTTCACCGCGCGGGTTAGAGCTGTTCAAAACGACGTCGTATTGAACGATATATATATGTATGTATGTATAACAATATAGGCCAAAAGGCCATCTGATTCATTTCCTTTCATTTCTCAAAACTGAAAGAGAGGGAAAGAGAGAATTCTCTTAACTTAAGAACCCTAAACCCTCTTGTTCTTCGTTTTTCAGAAACCGGTGACTGGACCGTCGCCTCGGCAGCCAGTGGTGGCGACCGACGATGATTAAAAGCTTTAAAAAAATCTCCTTTTTATGTAAAAAACCAGATCTGAAAAAGAAATGCGACCCTTTTTTATTTTGAAACCCCAAAAACAAATCAAAATCTCTGGGTTTTGCAAACCCGACCAGAAAAAGAGATCAACCGGCGACGGGAATCGGCCTCTGATGTCAAAGGTAAAAGCCCTAAATCCCTAAATCTATTCTATTCTATTAGAAATAAGAAATGCTCTGAAAATTCTTTGTTTTTATTTCTTTGGAAAAATCCCGTCTGAATATTACATGGATTGCTTTCGGGATTTATACCCGATTTTTACATGGACTTTTCTGCTAAAAAGAAATACAATTGATAATTCTTTGTTGTATTTTGTCTTTTTGTTTTGGCATGTGGCTGGAATTCGTACAATGCTGAGAGAGGGACCACTGTTGGCTCTTGGCTGGATACGAAGAAGGGAAAGGGCTTTCGTGGCGTGGTTGCTGCCGTGGATCCCCGGTGGTGTTGATTTGTCGCTGTTGTGGCTCCGACATGGTTACCAGCATGGCCAGTGAACAGGATGACCTGTGAGATCAACGGTCAAAATTCTAAAAGTTTTTGGAATTTTTAGCAACTGAAGAGGTAGATGGGAAGATGAATAGTTGAGTTTCTATTCGGGTAAAGGATCGGGTCATGGGATGGATATTCGGGTTTTGTTACTGGATAACTAGTTTGGTGTGTTTGGGTTATGACCGGTTAGGTAAGGTTTTAGTGTATGGGTTTGGTTGTAATTGGTCTAGCTTCAATTGATGTAATGGGCTGCTGGATATAAGTGGGTTAAGAATTTAGTTGGGTTTTGGAAGATTTGTGTTGTAGGTTAAGATTTGTAATGGATATTAAAATGGGATGGATTTTTATAATATCGACCTTTTATTTATATAATATTTTTTGGATTTTTGATTAATAATAATAATAATAATAATAATTTATGGTTTATTTATTATATATATTTAATATTATAATTTAAGGATATGGTTTAGGGATGTGGTTTAGGGTTTTTGGTTTAGGATTAGGGTTTTAGTTTAGGGTTTAGTTTGAACCACGAACAAAAATGGTTATTACAATTACCCCTCTTTGTTCATCGTTGTGAAACAATGATAGAACAAAGATATAAAATGATCATTTTTGTTCGGTCCAACTATCACTTAATTCACGCCATGATCTTTCTTTTCAACTTGAACTGGTTGGTCTTTCATCTTGCTCCACCAGACATACATTTGTCGACACGTTAAGCCACTGTTATCTGGTCAACTTGTCCACTCCTTGTCAAATGATAATACCAACATCTCAATTTTTTTACACTCGAACTGGTTCATCTTTCAATTTGTTTGAGAAATAAACTCGTCTATTGACCCGCTACACCACCAACGGAGAGTCAAGGTTCGGTTGATTTATTCATCTCTTCATTTCATTGAAAGACGAAACCTACACGAATAAAAGGAAAATTGTTTCAGAACACAGAATCCATGTTTTTATTTAAATCTGCAAAAATTTTAAAAATAAGAGTAAAGAGAAAAGTTTGGATATGGGTGATCCGCTACGCCTTCGACGACGAGACAAAATCTATTGGTTGAGTCAAGCTACGACTCTGACGAAGAGGCATGGCCCGGTGGATGGGTGGTGTCAAGCTACGACTCCGACGAAGAGGTATGACCAGGAGTTAGGATTGATCAAGCTACGACTCAGACGAAGAGGCATGATCGAGTTGTTAGTGATGATCAAGCTACTACTCTGATGAAGAGACATGATCAAGGTGTTAGAGGTGGTCAAGATACGACTCCGACAAAGAGGCATGACCGAGGTGTTAGGGGTGATCAAGCTACGACTCTGGCGAATAGGCATGATCGAGATGTTAGAAGTGGTCAAACTACGACTCTGACAAAGAGGTATGACCGAGGTGATCAAGCTACGACTTTGACGAAGAGGCATGATCATTATGTGGGACCAAGCTACGACTCTGACGAAGAGGCATGGTCCGATAATTTTGGGTGGTCAAGCTACGAATTCGACGAAGAGGCATGACCGGTTTTTTATTTTTATGGGTGATCAAGCTACGACTCTGACGAAGAAGCGTGATCATTTATGTGGGACCAAGCTACGACTCCGACAAAGAGGCATGATTATTTTTTTTTGTATTGTTTGGTCCGCTACACCGTTGACGATGAGACAAGACCTGAAAAGAAAAGAGAAAATCATGGTTAGTAGTTGTTCATTTAAAATTACATTTTCTCAATCTAGATTCTTTTTTTTGCATGATTATCCTCCATTTTGAGGTTTCAACTCTTTTGCTGGTTCTGGCTTCCTTCTTGAATGATGATTCCTCGATTTGATCTTCCTGGTTGAGAGCTTTTTTCAGAGCCTGTTATTTCTTTTTTTAAAGTTGATGTATGGTGCACCTAACTTGATGTATGGTATGATGCTAATGCGATGCATGGTAGCTATGACTTAGTATGTGATGCATGATGTGAATGCATTGATATGAATGACATGCAATGTAGGCCATGGTATGATAAAATATTGATACATGATGTATGTATTTAAATGTATGGTGATGAGATATATGACACAATTCTAATATGCAATGATGTTGGTCATGAGATGCACTTGACATGTGATATGTGCATTTAACTATGATGCTATTATGCAATATTGAGGATGCTTTATGCTTTAGATGATGTATGCATGATTTGAATGCATGACAATAAGAAGAATGACATGAGCCAATGAATAATATGTAATATAAATGGATCTGATCTATGTATGATACTGTGATAGCGATGCATGCAAAAATGCTTAATGTTGACTTTTGTGATTGATTTTTTAAGGTGATGATGCCCAACCTTTTGTGGGTTTGACCGTCTTCTTTCAAATTATTACCTTTCTTGGTAAAGGTCAACTGATGAGCCTTGTAGGCGAGATGGAAAGGCACCCTTATTGTTGGCCCCTGTACTTTTTGAATTTTGTGATTATAAAATGCTTATTGAAAGATTTTTTCGGATTAAATGTATCGAGCTAGATTGAGTGCCCCGAATATCAAGTGTACAAACGACACTGAAAAAGGCTTACTGAGAATTGCCCCAAACAAATTTTGTGTCTAAGAGACCTTGGAAGTTGAATTGATGTTTAAATATGTGAAATACATTTTTGCTTTTTTGGTTTGAGACCACTTATTTTGGTCGATTCGTTTTTTTTGTTTTGGGGAATTCAATTACTTCGGATACACTAAGTGGTTAGTGTTTTGACGTAACATTATGTTGGCCAAGAGTGTACTTTGGTATCGCATTCGACGTGTCATCGAAACATAGAAAATGAAAAATAACTCAGGGTTAGAGTTAAATAAAATTAATTAGATAAATAACTAGAAACACCAATAGTATTATTAATTTTATTCGGTATCGAGATGGTAGTATCTAATCGTTTGGATGTTATCATAATATGCTTGGTAAATTAATAATTTATTAGGGTTTTAAATATTTAATTAATGGAGTCTTATAGGTTAGTACTTAAAATCGACAAGATAATAATTGGTCATGCATTTCAAACATTCTAGAGCAGAATTTATATTTCTTTAGATATGAGTTAAGGTTTCCTATTATAGAACGTCTTATTCCAGCTCGTATTTAAAAGAAATGTACTTTCTTATCCAAAAGGATATCCTTATTCGAATAATATTCATTTGACAATGATGACTTAAATTAATATTATTATTCGAAATGCCAAAATGACACGTATAATTAATAAGGTACCGATCTCGGGCGCTCGTAAGGGTCGTCCTTACGCGTAATCGACTCCCAAACCCAAATGTTTAAAAATGAATCTCTGGTTTGTTTTATGGTGTCTGGCCTACCTAAGTGGCCGGTGACGACTCTTAGTTATTTTTGTAATTAAAATATTATATGTTTTTGACACGACCCTGACTTTCATAATTCATAATTAAAAGCAATAAAACTTGATTTTCCAAATTTAACTCGCTAGACTATTTTTGCACATCTGGTTTTAAAATGATCTCGACATAAATATATATATATATATTTTAAATTTTATGGATATTTATTTTGATCTTTATATTTTTTTATTTTTTTATTTCTTATATTTCTGATTTTTTAAAAAATTTTATTTTAGTTTATTAACGAGATATATTAGACTAAGTCAAATCCAAATATTTAAACTAAATAAATTTTTTTACGTACGCTAGGTTTTTAGAAAGTTTAAAGCTAAAAAGCCTAAAATTATAATTGAGGCACGTTCAAATGAATTACAATTAAGTTATCAGAAAAATACAACTTCAACGCAATGTAGAATAGGGGAATTCGGGTACCCGAAATTTTGGTCAAAACATCGGAACATCGGCCCATGACTCATCCATAAAAATCGGGTACCCGTAAATTGGGTACCCGGTTTAATTTTTTTATATATTTTTTAAAATTTATTTTTTTAAAAATATATAAGAAATACTTAAAATTTCATGATATATATTTCAAACACAAAATTATTGATTTGAGATAGGTTTTAAAGATAAATATTTAGATATATATGCATATATTAAAGTTTATCGATAAAAGAATGTATTATTCTCGATCATATTTTTTTCTTTCAAATCTCATATTGATAAATTAATATAAATATTTATAAAAATTCAAAACATTTCAAATCGTAACAGCATTTAAAATTATAATTATATTATAAAGAAAAATCAGGCCACAATGTAAAAACAAGTACCTGTTCAGTCAATATAATATATGAGACATGCATTAAGGATAAAAAATGATATTCCAATTTATAAGTGTCTAATGGAGCCATGAGATACTTAGCAACATATATCAAAATTGTTACGGGATTATACTTATGAATTAACTAACATATATTAAAACAATAATGAGGCTTTAATGCTTGATCTGATGTTGTTAATTTCTGCATACGCGAAAAAGCGCCAAAAGCAGAAAGGGTTGATGTCTATAGACATCAATGTTGCGGGTCAAAAAGATAGTGTTCTTGTTGACACAAAAATATCTCACTTGTTTATGTCGAAGAAAGCTACTGATAAGCTTTGATTTGAAGGTTGAAGAATCAACTGAGGTAATCAAGATTGCCATTCCAAAGGTGTTCTGACATTTTTAAAGATTAATTTATTTAGATAATATTAAGGATATTGTAAATATATGATATAATCTCGACTGTCGATGTAAGTCAATTTTGATCGTCCGATCAAAAAGAGTTCAACTATAAATAGCGACTCCCAGTTCACATGTAAATCATTACATCTCTTATCTTCAGAGTAATCAAGTCATTCACTCTAAATTATTTGAGTAATTTTTTAAACATGAATTATATACCTCTTATAATACAGTTTAGAAGTAACGTTTTACACCATTTTAAAGAGATGTATCTCTACTAAATCGACTTAAATATGCCTATCGAGGGCAGGTTTAAAACTGAAGCTCAAGTAATTCGCATACTGTTGGATGTGAATTATATTCAATTTATTGCGATAAATTGCACGGATATAATATGAACTTAGGATGATAAATTGGTTATAAAAAATATAAATTATTTAAATAAAAGAAAGATAGAAAATCAACATCAATCTAATTTTACATCTTATATCCTGCAAGATACGAATTATGATTATACGAGTTGGAAGGGATTATTCTTCAAAATATCGATTGAAGAGGTTATTTTCATATAAAAAATGAGAAAGAATATTACTTTAATTAAGCTAGTGTAGTTGGATCCTTCGTTAAAAAAAGATAAGATACATTTTAGATCATTAAATTTTAATAATATGATCACATATTTATTAAAATTTATAATTAAATTATTCATTTAATAATAACTAAATTATAAATTTTAATAAAATTATAAATAAATCACTTTTGTTAAAATTTATAATTAAATTATTAATTTAATAATAACTCAATTATAAATTTTAATAATTAAATGATATATTTATAACTTTAAGAATAATAGTGATATCTAAAATAGTTTACCCCCGAGAAAACCGCAAAAACTATGCGAGTACGTTGTTTTTTTTTTCCTATTTCGCCAAATCTCAAATCCCTCGACTGAAACCCCCTCCTTCTCTCGTAAACCACCACCACCCAAAACCAAGAACCATGACCGCCGCTTCCCGGCGCGACGAAAACGTCTACTTGGCGAAGCTCGCTGAGCAAGCCGAACGTTACGAGGAGATGGTCGAGTTCATGGAAAACGTCGTCTCTGCCGTCCGTCCACCCGAAGAACTCACCGTTGAGGAGCGCAACCTCCTCTCCGTCGCCTACAATAACGTCATCGGTGCCCGCCGTGCATCCTGGCGGATCGTCTCCTCTATCGAGCAGAAGGAGGAAGGGCGTGGCAACACCGATCACGTGTCCGTCATCGGCAACTACAAGGCCATAATCGAGTTCGAGTTGTCCTATATTTGCGGCGGAATTATGAACCTCCTCGAGGAGAAACTTTTTTCGGCTGCTGGAACCGGGGAGTCTAAGGTGTTTTACCTGAAAATGAAGGGCGATTACCATAGGTACTTGGCTGAGTTTAAAACCGGCGATGGCAGGAAAGTTGCCGAAAGAAATACTCTCAATGTGTATAAATCTGCTCAGGTTTGTAGGCATTTCTGTAATTTCCATTTCGATCATGTGGATTTGCTTGTCTTGATGTGTAATTTTAGGGTTTGGTTAAGTTCAGATGTGAATTATGATGACTTATGTGTTCAATTTGTTTGAATCTGGTTTAGATTTAATTGCGGCATATTTGGGGCTCAACCTAGGTTTTAGATCTAAGTTATAGTTATGTCCTTAGAAGAAATTACTGCGAATGGTAATAGAAATTTTATGAAAATTATCCAGAAAAATAGTCTCATTTCATAAATTAGCTTTGTTTTTATGTGTTGCTACTTGCTTCTTTATCATGTCTGATTTAAGTGCATAGTTGAATTTCTTGTTGGACTAGGGATTTAAATTGCGGATATAGCGGATGTTATGCGGTCATTGCGGACCGTAATTTTCCGCAATAATGATTTAGGATGGTACCGCTACCGCTATATAGCAGACGCCATATAGGTAGCGGACCACTGATTGATTCGCTCGTTGGTACCAATGAAATTTGTGTTCTATCCTTGAACCATAGTCACTCCCCTCCTCATCGCCCAACTTGGAATTCAAAGGTCGTTGGTATTAGTTCATTTTGTAGTGTAACATTAGTTGCTTTGAGTTATTGAGCATTTCCAGTCATCCCATGGCATTGACACATTGTATATTCCTTTGAAGTCTTTCGATCCGTTTATTGATGATTGATGTTATCTGCATCTGTTTTTGCTTCTTTTTTTTCAGGACATTGCAAATACTGAGCTAGCTCCGGCTCATCCTATCCGTTTAGGATTGGCTCTGAACTTTTCTGTCTTCTACTATGAGATCCTGAATTCTCCGGATCGTGCTTGCACTCTTGCCAAGCAGGTAGAATCACATATTTCAGAAATTATAGTTTAGTCTAAGTATTCACCATGTTCATCAAAGACCGAGTAAGTTAATTCGTTTACACTGTAGATCCTTTTTCGCTCTTCATTTCGGATTCGTTTATCTTGTCTTCAAATTCTGTTAAGTCGAAACATGTTTTGTTTTCTCCCTCAGGCTTTTGATGAAGCCATCTCTGAGCTTGATACTCTTGGAGAGGATTTATACAAAGACAGCACTTTGATAATGCAAATTCTTCGTGATAACCTCACTTTGTGGACCTCAGATATGCAGGTTAGACTCCAAATATATGGTTCTCTTTCTTACCTCCGTATTTAGCCATATAGGTATCTTCTTTTTTTATATTGATTTTGTATTTAACTGTATATATTTGTCCATGTAGGATAACGGCGATGATGAGAAACAACAGTGAAGTTCTCCATCATTGTGGTAGTATGATGCTCTTCTCTTCTTGTTTTTGTATGGAGAAGTTAGTTGGTCCCACTATCACTTTCGTTACTTGTTTTTAGTTGATCATGCTTGGTTTTATGAACCTTGGAAGTAATGGCTATAAAATTCTTAGTATTTTGCTGTAATTGAATTTGAGTTGAAGGTTTCTAATCGCAGTGAGGCTATGTGCACTCTCTTTCCTATTTCTTAACAGTAAGGGAGTTGACAATTGAGATATTTAGCTTAATTTTTCAAGATGGTTTCTTGGAATGATCAGATTCATATTTATTTAGAATTTTATACCTTCATGCATTTTTCATGGGTTGCCGGTTCAAATCCGAGTCATATGCGCAATCAGCTATTAATGGGTTGATGATAAAGAGATTGTGTGAGAAAAGGCCACCAGATTTAGTTCGGTCTAAGAAGATTCTAAAATATTTTAGAAGATAACATTATCTATTTGAATTATTTTAAATAATTTATTTAAATAATGTTAGAGATAATTAAAAATATTGTAAGATATTAATGTAATCTTGTCCGTCGATGTAAATCATTTTTGACCGTTAGATCGAGAGGGGTTAAACTATAAATAGAGATTCTTATCTCAGTTGTAAATTATCCATTCATTCTCTGCATTTTGTTCGTGTTCTTGTTTTCTTCTTTTGGATTTGCGAGGTCATTTTTTATAGTTAGTTTCCGCTTATAACGATATTCTTGAGAGACTTGTAAGTTTGATCTTTTAAAGTAAGAATTAAAGCTAACTTAATTCTTTGTCTTAAAGTGAGAACGACTTGAAATCTTCTCCTTCGTTTTTTCCCTCTCGTTCCTTTTTCCTTTTTTATCCTTAAATTTTATAAAATAAAAATAATCAAATTATCTCTTGAATTATATTTTCTTTTTGATTAATTTTTTTTGTGTGTATCATAAAAACAGAAATTGACCCAATATTGCATCTGTGTTTTTTAAAAAATCTATTACAGTCCCTAAAATATTTAAGAATCGATCAGAATGCTTTTCATCCGATTTTGTAAAAAACAAAATTAATAATTTTTTAAATCCCCAAAGTTTGCAATCCGACTTAAAAAATAAAAATTAAAAAAAAAATACAATTGATAAATTTATGAGGTACTTTAGCTTACAACCCAACCTGCACACACACTGCAAAATAAATTAGGTGTATTAATTTCAACATGATGTCGGATAGAAAATTGGTAGAAATTAAGCATTTTTTTATAATTTTTTTGAGGTTGGGTTATAATTTAATTGAGATCAAATTTTTAATTAGTATTTTTTTTTTATTTTTGAAGTCGGGTTATAATTTATAGGTCTTCAATTTTTTTTAAATTGAATTCTTTTTCATCCGACTTTAAAAAAGATAGTGTTCAAAATATTATAGATCTTAAAATAATTTTACAGGTACAATTAGGGTTGAGTATTCGACCAAGTCGAGTCAAGTCAAAAATTTCGAGTTATTCGAGTTGACCAGTTATATATTACGACTCAAACTTTTATTTAAAATTTTTTCGGTTCGAGTTGAGTTTAAGAAATTCGAGTCAAGTCGAATCGAGTCGAGTTTTTGAGTTTCTATAAATTTTTAATTATAATTATTTATCATGTTATAGTATGATATGATTCATATTTAAACGACTTTCTCTAATCATATGATATATATATATATATTTCATATGTAGCAATATTTCTTTATATTTTTATATATCAATGTATATATATGTTGAGTTGATCGATCTTGAAGTATGGCCAAGAGGGGGTGAATTAGCTTTTGAAATTTTGGTGGGGAAATTTTTGGTAAAAAATATGAAATTAAAGGACAAACGACTTATAGTGCTTCAAGCTTCGAAACAAGCTCTACATCCACTACCTTAACTCCCACTAAGGATTTTGAAACCAATTCACTAATTGAATTCGACCTTTTTCTCGGTTCAAGAGATAACCGTTACAATTCGAATCAATTATTCTATCTAAGAATTGATTCAACTTCACAAGATTGAATAAAGAAAATAAAGGCAAATGAATGATCTCTCACAAGACAAATGTTGCCCAAATTATAAACAAACTCTCCCCAAACTCAGATTACAAATGATCAAATTGAAGTACAAAAGTTGAGAGGCTAGGATTGACAATGAAGTGCTTTGAATTGGATTTAATTGCTTGGATGTTGCTTGAGGTTCAATAGTCCTTAATGCTATTGAAAATGCTTCATTTTATACCTTCTCATTGATTTCTAACCGTTATTGTTGGGAATGTAAATAAGGCCGTTGAGACTTCATCTACCATTCATAAATGCACTCTGCTGCAGGCGGTATCGAAACACAGGCTACCTGTTTCGAAACAGACCAAAGTAAAAAGAGCCGTTGTGCATTTAATAGATAGTCGTTGGGGTTTAAGGGATGTATCGATACTGGTATCAATACATGGAGTCATAATTTTAAATATTTTAAAATTAATTAAAATATACAAAGAGGTTTCGATACCTAGTTCAAAACAGGTGTTGGCAGTGATGAAAAGGTATCGAACCATGTTTCGATACTTGTTCTTGATCTCAAGAACAAGGCTTTCAAAACCAGGTGTATCGATACCTGTTCTTAAGGTATCGATACCCTCGTATGAAAAACACTTAGAATTTTATTTCAAGGTTCTTGGTTTGACTTAAAAGCAAATATTTGACTTAAATACTTAAAAATTTATTACAAGATAGTCCTTATAAATAATTGTTATATCAAAATCTAATTTAGTTTCATAATCTTCCACTTTTTGATATAACAAAAACATTGAAAATTTTTAAGTTTAAATCAAGATTTTAGATTCCAAAAACTTTGAAAACTTTTAAAGAGACTCCCCCTTAATGTATGCATATCTTTAAATTTTAAAAGTGGGTGGTTCCCTAACTTAAAAACAACGTATTTTCCCCCTTTTTATTAGATCAAAATCAATGAAAAATAAGTCAATAATCAAAGCAATCATAGCATTAAAGAGAATATAATTCATAACATAAAATATCCATAGCATAAAATATTCAAAATCCAACAAATATAAGTTCAAAGCATAAAGAAATAACAAAGTTGCATAAGTTGTAATATAAATGAAAATGCAACATAATGCTAAAAAGAAACGTAACTAGTCCTAAAGCGAATAGCAAAGCATAAGATAGAGCTAAGATCAATCATCGGCCATGTCATCACCATCAAGTCCATCCTCCTCCTCCTCTTCTTCTTCTTCTTCTTCATTGTCATCACCATCGGCATTGGAGTTGAGTCGTTGGCTATGACGAAGAGCTTCAAGGGAGACTCGCAAGGAATGTCCTTGATTCTCTAATCCCGTCAACCTCGTATTGATAGCATCGAAGCTCGATTGGAATTGAGTTGACATAGTGTCAATCTTTCCATCTATGGAATCTAAACGAGCATTCAAAGTACCAAACTGAGCATCCAAAGAGTCGAACCTCGTAGTGAGAAACGCCATCATATCAACATGTGGAGCAACTTGGCGAAGAGGTTTTGGATCAACGGGAGCACGAGGAGGAGAAGGAGGAGGAGCACCACGAACCCACTCACCATTAGAGACATATTGGAAATGGGCACGGTTAAAAGATATCTCACCAATGAGTTCTTTTAAGGATCTCACTTTGTCAAAAGAGCAATCGATTTCCAAATACAAGAATATAGAGCTAAGAATGCATGCATATGGAAAAGATTGGACAAGTGGGGTGACACGGTTTTGGACATGCCAAACGATGTCCGAGAAAACGATCTGAGCAAGATTGGGTTGAATACCCTCACGAAAGCTCTTGATCTAAAAGCTATCAACTTGACGGATTCGACAATACTTACCATTTGATGGACGAATCCACCAAGAGATGATAAGATGGAGAAAGCGGTCGTGTACGTCAAGTGAGGTGACCGATCCGGTGAAATAACCAAGAGAGTCTTCATCCTCAACACCCTCGTTCTCAAGACCAAAAATATCGACAAAGGCAGTGGCATTAATAGTAAAAGATTTGCCTATAAGGAAAGACTCAATTGCCACTACTTTGCTCTTGTCCGAAGAGAGAATACATTTGGCATTAGAATAAAATATAAGGACAAAAGTTGGAAAAAACTTGCCGGAATGAGGTAAGAAAGCTCAATAACTTCCAATCGATGATTCGGTTATAATATTTGAAAGGGAACTTGTGTGAGTTCATGAATTGAACATCCACACATCGTTCCTTTTTGAGAGCATGGTTGCGGTAGAGATTGAAGTTGTCAATCCTACGATTTGTGTCCAAACTCTTTGCAAAAACTTCTTGAATATCAACTCGTGAACCACGATAAGATGAGCAGCTACCGGCTTCGGTACGGGATCGTTTCTTGGGTGCCATGATCTAGAAATTGAAACAAGTTTTGGATTAGTTTCTTAAAATATGTATGCTCTAACAACCTATTTCAATCCTATTAATCAATAATTCAAGGTATTTGAGAATTTTAAAAAATTAGTGAAAAACCAATACGATAAAATCAATTTATATTTGAATGAAAAAAATTTTGATTTTGAATTTTTTTGTAGGATTATGAAAACTCATACAATAAGCATTCAAAATATGTTCAAAATCTAAATTTTAACAACCTAAAATCAAACGAAAATAAGTTTTTTTTGAAAATGACCTTGATTATGGATTATGAAGAAATTGTGGTTTGTGAAGCACCGATTGAGGATATTGTGTAGACTTTTATAAGTAGATGAAAATCCCTCAAAGAAATCGTTTGATTTCGTGTTAAAAGTGATAGATTTGAGAGAAATTTATAAGAGAAGTCGGTTAGGGTTTGAGAGAAATTTGGAAGTGTTTTAAATAAAGTTAAATTAGGTTTAGGAGTCTTTTAAGAGCAATCTGCCGCCGCGTGGTTCGATACCGGTATCGAAACAACCTATTTCGATGCTAATATCGATACCCTGGTATCGAAACTTGGTTCGATACCAGTTCTTCCCAGAAAATTCCCAGATGAACACGATGAACAGGTACCGAAATAGGTGCTAGTTGTATCGATACCACTTAGCTGTGCTTTGCATTTTAAGTTTCTAAAGTACTAGAGATGAGTCTCTAAAGCCCCTAAAGTCATGCAAATGATATTATGACATGATTAAAATGCATGAACAAGTTCATACTCCCCCTAGCAACATGCATAGAAGCAACAAGATGTAAACTAACAATGGCATGATTTCAATCAAGATTCAAGCAAAGTTTTGCATAAAAACAACACTTAAGAGATTAAGATAGGTTAGTTAAACCCAACTCTCTCCTAAGGGTCCAAAAGCGTTCTTTATCTAAAGGTTTAGTAAAAATATCCGCTAATTGGTTTAGGGTGTCAACAAACTCTAAAACATCTTTTTTAGACACATGATCTCTAATAAAATGGTGTCTAATTTCTATGTGTTTGGTTCTAGAGTGTTGAATGGGGTTCTTGGTAAGACATATGGCACTAGTGTTGTCACACTTAAGAGGTATGGTTTCTACCTTAGTGTCATAATCTAAGAGTTGTTGTTTCATCCATAACACTTGAGTACAACAACTCCCTAAGGATATGTACTCTGCTTCGGTGGTAGATAAAGCTACACTATTTTGTTTCTTAGAGAACCAAGATATGGACATACTACCTAGGAATTGACAAGTTTCGGAAGTAATTTTCCTATCTATCTTACAACCTTCATAATCTGCATCCGAATAAGTATGTAAATCAAAGGATGAGTCTTTAGGATACCAAAAACCTAAATAAGGTGTGTCTCTATGGTATCTAAAAATTCTCTTAATGACAACTAGGTGTGATTCTCTAGGACTAGCTTGAAACCTACCGCACAAGCAAACACTAAACATGATATCCGGTCTACTTACGGTAAGGTAAAGCAAAGAACCTATCATGGATCTATACAATTTAGAATCAACACACTTACCTCCTTCATCCTTGTTAAGCTTAGTAGATGAGCTTATAGGAGTGGCTTTAGGTTCCACATTCTCCAAGCCAAACTTCTTGAACATATCTTTGATGTATTTAGCTTGATTAATGAAGGTGACATCCTTCATTTGCTTAATTTGGAGTCTCAAAAAGAATGAGAGCTCCCCATCATGCTCATCTCGAATTCACCTTGCATTAGCTTAGAAAATTATTGGCAATAACACTCGTTAGTAGATCCAAAAATAATATCATCAACATAAATTTGAACTCCTAAGATGTCATTTTAAACCTTTTTATGAAAAGTGTAGTATCCACCTTCCCTTTTTCAAAACCTTTTTCAATTAAAAAATTTGAAAGTCTTTCATACCAAGCTTTAAGAGCTTGTTTCAAACCATATAGAGCTTTAGTTAATTTAAAAACATGGTTTAGAAATTTTAGATCTTCAAAACCCGGTGATTGTTCAACATACACTTCTTTATTTATAAAACCATTTAAGAAAGAACTTTTGACATCCATTTGAAAAAGCTTGAAATCATGATAACATGGAAATGCAAGTAGCATCCTAATGGCTTCCATTCTAGCTACGGGTACATAGGTTTCATCGAAATCTATCCCATCTTCTTGAGTGTAACCTTGAGCAACTAATCTAGCTTTATTTCTCACAATGTTACCACTCTCATCTAGTTTGTTTCTAAAGACCCATTTAGTTCCTATAGTAGACTTATTACTAGGCCTATCAACTAATATCCATACATTACTTCTCTCAAATTGATTTAACTCTTCTTGCATGGCCAATATCCAAAAATCATCATCTAAAGCTTCATTGATATTCTTAGGATCTATGCATGAGATAAAAGCAATATGGTTCATTAATCTAAGAGAAGAACAAGTAGTTACCCCCTTGGATGGATCACCCAAGATTTCACCACTCTTGACATAGTTGAACTCTCTTGGGTAGCTCACTTCCTTTTCTTCAAGCTTTACATTTCCTAAAGCTACTATTGGAGGATCTTGTTTTTCCTCATTGGTTAAAATCCCATCCACCTTTGATGCTTGTCCATTATCAATGGTTTCAATGATCCCTACATCATCATCACAAGAATCCTTCCTAGGAAGGAGGTTATCATTGAAAACCACTTGTATTGACTCTTCAACAACTAAGGTTCTTTTGTTGAAAACTCTATAAGCCTTTGAATTTAAGGAATATCCAAGAAAAATAGCTTCATCATTTTTTGCATCAAATTTAGCTAAATTGTCTTTTCCATTGTTTAAAACAAAACACTTGCATCCAAAAGAATGAAAATAGCTAATGTTAGACTTTTTGAATTTTAAAATCTTATAAGGAGTTTTCTTTAAAATTGACCTAATCATTACTCTATTTATAATATAACATGAAGTGTTTGTGGCTTCTGCCCAAAAATACTTAGGTAAATTATTTTCACAAAGCATGGTTCTAGTCATTTCCTCTAAAGTTCTATTTTTTCTCTCAACTACCCCATTTTGTTGAGGAGTGCGAGGAGCCAAAAAATTGTGGCTAATCCCATTTTCATTACAAAAATTCTCAAAACATAAATTTTGAAATTCGGTTCTATGATCACTTCTAATATGAGAAATTCTTTGATCAAGATCATTTTGAGAAATATTTGAAAATATGATTAACTTTTCTAAGGCTTCATCTTTTGTACTTAAAAATAGAACCCAAGTGTATCTAGAGTAATCATCAACAATAACAAAAGCATATGATTTTCCACTCAAGCTAGTTGTCCTAATAGGTCCAAAAAGATCCATATGGATCAATTGTAATACTCTACTAGTTGAAACATCATTAATGGACTTAAAAGAAACTCTCTTTTGTTTACCCTTAGCACATGCATCACAAATTTTTTCTAAAGAAAACTTAAACTTGGGTAAACCTCTAACTAGATTTTGAGAGACTAGTTTCTCTAAAACACTTATGCTAGCATGACCTAGTATTCTATGTCATAACCATGTATCATTTTCATCACTAGCAACTAAGCATGTATGAGAAAGGTTAATGTCATCTAGATGCACCATATAAATATCACCTATGAGCATAGTTCTATTTGATTCTATGTTTATTATTTTACAACCATGTTTATCAAAAGAGACATAGAAACCTTTATCACACAATTGACTAATGCTCAACAAATTATGCTTAAGACCATTAACAATCAAGACATTTTCAATTAAAATAGAGGAGTGATTACCAATAGAGCCAATACCCTCAATTTGGCCTTTGGAGTTGTCACCAAATGTCACTACTCTATCCTTTTTAAGATCTAACTCCTTAAATCGTCCATTGTCTCCGGTCATATGCCTTGAGCATCCACTATCAAGGTACCACATGTTTTGACTTGAAGCTTTGGCCTTGAAGCAATGCTTAACCTACAAACAAAGATTTAGTTTTTGACTTTTGGTACCCAAACCATTTTGGGTCCATGAGAGTTAGTTCCTAAAAGCTTGGTTCTCTTAGGAATCCAAGAAGCAATGACATTCAAATTATTAGAAACAATGAGTTCCTTAGGAACCCAAACACTCTTAATTTTTCTATGTCTAAAATGCCTTTGAAAATTTCTTTGTTTGTGGTTTTGAAACTTCTTTTTCTCATGGTTGGGTTTTGAAGAGCTTCACTTTTCAAAAGTAGAACTACCAACCACTTTGATTTGTTCCTTAAGCTCATTCACCACTTCGTGGTGATTCTCACTCAAGCTAGAAATAAGATTGTTTAAATCAATATTTTCTTTTTGAAAGAATTTTAATTCATCATTCAAATCAATAATCTTTTCTTCAAAATCCAAAATATTTTTTGTCAAAGAATCATTCTTCATTTCTAAATCAGAAATAGTTTTCTTGCTTTTCAAAATTGATTCTTTGAATTTCAAAACCAACTCATCATAAACATCTTGCAATTCATCATATGCATCATATAATTCATCATAAGAAAGATCATTACAAGAGGGTTCAAGAGTTACCTTGGGCTCATCAAGATCCATGAGACACAAGTTGGCCACTTCATTGTCTTCATCGGATGATGCTTCCTCATCACTCCATGTAGCAATGTGAGCCTTTTGCTTCTTCTTCTTGTCGAAACCCTTTCTTTTGTATAATGGACAATCGGTCCTTATGTGACCGGGCTTCTTGCACTCATAGCAAATAATTTAATCTTTCTCCTTTTCTTTGCTCTTTGATTTGAAGTCCTTCTTTCGTTGGAATCTCCTATTCCTATTTTTCCTTATGAGCCTAGTGAATCTTTTGGCCACCGTAGCCAACTCTTCAAGTTCATCTTCTTCACTAGTTTCTATCTCTTCTTGTGATATTGAGGCTTTAAGAGCAATCCCTTGCTTCTTCTTCTCAACCTCTCTCTTTCCAATCTTCACTTCTTCCTTCTTTTTCTCTTCTTATCTTCCTTTCTTCATGATCTCATGGGTGAGAAGAGATCCCATAAGAGCATCAAGTTTGAGAGTCTTGAGGTCCTTGGCTTCAATAATAGTCGTCCTCTTACTATCCCAAGACTCGGGAAGAGAGTAGATGAGCTTTCGAACGAGTTTCTCTTCCGAAATATTCTCACTGAAACCCTTGAGACCATTGATAATCACCGAGAATCTATCGAACATCTTGGTGATGTCTTCATCCGGCTCCATCTTGAAATTTTCGTAGTTAAGATTTAGAAGACATATCTTTGTCTCCTTGACATCATTTATGCCCTCATAGGTTGTCTCCAAGGAGTCTCATACTTCCTTAGAACTTGTGCATGAAGACATCTTTGAGTAGATGTCGGGACCAAGTGCACAAAATAGGATGTGAAGAGCTTTTTCGTTTGTGGACACCATTCTTCTCTCTTCATCGGTCATCTCGTTTCTCTTCTTAGGCACTTGTCGATCTCCTTCTTGCTTCATAGGAATTGAGGGACCATCTTCGATTATATCCCAAAGGACATAATCATTTGATTTGATGAACAACCTCATCATATTCTTCCAATAGGGGTAGTTATCCCCATTGAAGAAGGATGGCTTGGTGATGGAATGTGACTCGTTCCATGAACCGGAGGTGGAGGCCATTGTATTTGATTTGTAGATGTGATCAACACGCCTTTGATCTTCTTTGGTAGATGTGAATCTCTTCAAAGATTAGGCTCTGATACCAATTGTTGAGTTGATCGATCTTGAAGTATGGCCAAGAAGGGGATGAATTGGCTTTTGAAATTTTAGTGGGGAAATTTTCGGTAAAAAATATGAAAATAAGGACAAACGATTTATAGTGGTTCAACCTTCGAAACAAGCTCTACATCCACTACCTTAGCTCCCACTAAGGATTTTGAAACCAATTCACTAATAGAATTCGACCTTTTCGCGGTTCAAGGGATAACCGTTACAATTCGAATCAATTCTTCTATCCAAGAATTGATTCAACCTCACAAGATTGAATAAAGAAAATAAAGGCAAAGGAATGATATCTCACAAGACAAATGTTGCCTAAATTACAAACAAACTCTCCCCAAACTCAGATTACAAATGATCAATTTGAAGTACAAAAGTTGGGAGGCTAGGATTGGCAATGAAGTGCTTTGAATTGGATTTGATTGCTTGGATGTTGCTTGAGGTTCAATAGTCCTTAATGCTGTTGAAAATGCTTTATTTTATACCTTCTCATTGATTTCTAACCGTTGTAGTTATTGGGAATGTAAATAAGACCGTTGAGACTTTATCTACCATTCATAAATGCACTCTGCTGCAGGCGATATCGAAACACGGGCTACCTATTTCGAAATAGACCAAAGTAAAAAGAGCCGTTGTACATTTAATAGATAGCCGTTGGGGTTTAAGGGGTGTATCGATACCAGTATCGATACTTGGAGTCATAATTTTAAATATTTAAAAATTAATTAAAATATACAAAGAGGTTTCGATACCTGGTTCGAAACAGGTGTTGACAGTGATGGAAAGGTATCGAACCATGTTTCGATACTTGTTCTTGATCTCAAGAACAAAGCATTAAAAACCCAGGTGTATTGATACATGTTCTTAGGGTATCGATACCCTCGTATGAAAAACACTTAGAATTTTATTTCAAGGTTCTTGGTTTGACTTAAAAGAAAATATTTGACTTAAATACTTAAAAATTTATTACAAGATAGTCCTTATAAATAATTGTTATATCAAAATCAAATTTAGTTTCACAATATATCATAAAAAATGATAGACTCGTCTCAAACTTAAAAGTTAATCCTTTAATTACTAAAAAATTCGAGTTATTCGAGTTATTCGGATTTCCATTTTACAACTCGAACTCTATTTAAAACTTTTTTGAATTAAATCGAGTCTATGAATTTTCGAGTCGAGTCAAAACAAATCCAGTACTTTTACCTCGAGTCGATTTAAATTATTTAATTTTTTTGAGTTGAATTTTGCTTACCCGTACAATAGTTTTTTAAATAAAAAAATCAACTATAATATCAAACTAATTTTACCCACGTATCACGTTGTCAAATTCAGTAAATGTTTTAAAAGACGAAAATAACTTATAAAAATACATTAAATATTTAAAAAGTTAAACATTTTGGTCAGATTTATTTTGATTAAATCAATTTTGTTATTGAACTAATTTGATAAAACCTATTATTTTAAATCTTAATGTTCATATAATTGAACAAAAATAAAACTAAAATGAATCAAAATAGTGTTTATTAAAAATTTAATTAATGTACTATGAAAATTCATATTGGAATTGATGATGTACAAATTATGCATTTATAAATATCAAACTATTTAATTCCTTCTTTTTCCTTGTGATGAAACTATTTAATTTATTTTACGCGTAAGCAGGGACAAACCCATAATTTTATGTAAGAAGTAAAGGTGTATAAAACTCGATTTAACTCGGAAAAATAGAATAACTCGACTTTATTCGAAATAAAAATATTTGACTCAACTCGAAAAAATTTCAAATAAAATTTGAGTTATAAAATAAAAATTCGAATAACTAGAAATTTTTAATAATTAAAAAATTAATTTTTAAATTTGAGACGATTGTATCAATTTTTTTATGATGTATATACATTGATATATAAAAATATAAAGAATTATTGCTATAAATGAAAATATATACATATATATATCTTATATGATTAAAGAAAGTCGTTTAAATTGAAATCAAATCCTATTATAACATAATAAATAAATACAATTAAATATTAAACACTAATAGTATCACTAGATTTTAGCTATATTTAAAAAATAAAGTAAAAATTTTGATGAACTTAACGAGTAACGAGTTGAGCCGAGCAAAGAAATTTTTTAAAGAACATGAAAGCAAAATTTTATCAAGTTTAACAAGTATAAATTGAGGCAAGCAACATAATTTTCTAATGAATATACATCAAGTACTACTTAACTTGCGTTCAACTCTATCGATAAGTTTTCTTAATTATAATCATAAATTGCAGGGAAGCTATGTGCACTCTATTTCTTAACAATAAGGGAGTTGACAATTGAGATATTTAGCTTAATTTTTCAAGATGGTTTCTTGGAATGATCAGATTCATGTTTATTTAGATTTGGTATTTTATACCTTCATGCATTTTTCATAGGCTGCTAGTTTAGACACGATTCATATTTGCAGCTAGCTGTTAACGGGTTGTGATAGAGAGATTGTACGAGAAAAGGCCACCAGATTTAACTCAGTTCAAGAAGATTTTAAAATATTCTAAAAGATAACATATCTTTTTGAATTATTTTAAATGATTTATTTAAATAATGTTAGAGATAATCAGAGATATTTTAAGATATCAATGTAATCTAGTTCGTCGATATAAATTATTTTTAACCGTCAGATCAAGAGGAGTTAAAATATAAATAAAGATTCCTATCTCATTCAATTATAAATAAAGATTCCTATCTCAATTGTAAATTCTAAATCCTCTGTGTTGTTTTTTTGTGTTCTTGTTTTTTTTTGGATTTGTGAGGTCATTTTTTATAATTAGTTTTCGTTTAAAACGATCTTCTTGAGAGACTTGTAACTTTGATATTTTAAAGTGAGAATTAAAGCTTACTTAGTCGTTTGTCTTAAAGACTCGACTAAGACTAAACAGGTTAATTGGTCCAAAAATCTAACCCGTGACTAAAGGTGGCAAACAGGTCATTCAGTTCGGTTTCGGTTCGGATTGTTTCGGTTCGGTTCATTTCGAGTTTGTTTGTAGTTGGTTTAGATTCGGTTTGGATCGGTTTTGGTTTCGGTTTTAATTCGGTTATATGATAATTCGGTTCAGTTCGGATATCGGATCAGTGATTCGGGTCAATATCGGATCGGTTGTTTTCGGGTCGGGTCAATATCGGATCGGATGTTTTCAGGTCGGGTCCATATCGGGTCATTCGGATCGTTTCAAATCGGGTCAATCTTTGAATTTTCGGGTTAATTTGGTTTGAGTTGGACTTAAATATAAATGTAATCGTCTATATTATATATAGAATTAATCATATATTCTTGTAAAATATATTTTTTTATTTCATATTGGAATTATTTTGAAAATTTTTGCCTCAACTTTTATTCGAGTAGAGTCAGTATTGGTAATTTAAGGGATAATGCCATTTTTGTAAATGCATGGATTCATTAATAACATTTTGGTCATTTTTATAACATCCCAAATTTTAACAAAAAATAAATTGATATTTAAAGAAAGAAATGTAATATTAAAAATTAAATTATTATCAGATGTAGTGATTAATTAGTATTATCATAATACAAAAAGATAATAAAATATATATTATTTAATTATTTATCATATTGTTAAAAATAAACAATAGTAAAAATATATTATTCATTCACTTTGACTTAATTATCGGGTTAAAATCGGATTGATGTTCGGTTTAGATCAGTTTTGAGCAAGTTAATTTCGGGTTGCTTTCGGTTCGGGTTGCTTTCGGTTCGGGTGAAAATCGGTTCGAGTCAAATCGGTTACGGGTCAAATTGGTTAAGGGTCTATATCGGTTCTTCTAGAATTCGAATCGGTTTCGGTTTCGATTCGGGTTTCGGGTCACGCTAAATCATCAATTTCGGTTTCGGTTCAGGTATCAGTTCGGTTTTCGATTCTCGGATCAAGTTTGCCAGGTCTATCCGTGACACATTGTATAAATCGTTTCTTCTTGTCCTTCTCCTTGCTCGTTTATTTATTGATTTAAGAATCTTATTTTATAAAATAATAATTTAAGAAAAGAAAGAACGACTTGAAATCTTATTTTAAAAATTTTGGATAAAATAATTAGAGGCCATGTGAAAATTTTAGATTAAAATAATAAAAGGAAAACTAATCCAAGGGCTTTTAAGCAATTTGAGAATCTTATTGTATAAAATAAAAATTTAAGAAAAGAAAGAAGAACGACTTGAAATCTTCTTTCTTCCCCTCTCGTTCCCTTTTCCTTTCTTATCTTAAGTGTTTTATAAAATAAAAATAAGTAAATTACTTGGATCACTTGAATTATATTTTCTTTTTGATTAAAAATTTTCCTTAGTATCATAAAAACAAAAATTAACCCAATATCACATCTGATTTTTTTTGAAAAAGTTAATAGTGATTACAATAAAATACGTTCTAAAATATAATCTCCACCATTTGACATTAATTGCTCAATCACTCTGTTGACATCGTTGGTGTTCGACCATGTAATCTCTAAGAACAACAACTATTCCGTTAACCGCTTAAGCTAGAGAACTCGTCCACATCTATCATTTTTTGAATAGTAGATTCAAATTAAGATCGAAATGCTTTTCATTCATCTTATAAAAAATAAAATTAATATATTTTTTAAAATCCTCAAGTTTACAATCTGATTTAAAAAAATAAAAAATAAAAAAATAAAATCCAATTGATTGCCCTCGGACTTCATGTTGAAATTAATAAAAAAATTATTATGAAATTACTTTAGCTTACAACCCAACCTGCACACACACTGCAAAATAAATTAGGTGTATTAATTTCAACATGATGTCGGATAGAAAATTGGTAGACATTAAGCATTTTTTTATAATTTTTTTGATGTTGGGTTGTAATTTAATTGATATCAAATTTTTAATTAGTATTTTATTTTTTATTTTTAAAGTCGGGTTATAATTTATAGGTTTTTATTTTTTTAATTGAATTTTTTTATTCGATTTTAAAAAAGATAGTGTTTAAAATACTATAAATCTTAAAATAATTTTACGGTTACAATAGTTTTTTAATAAAAAAATCAACTATAATATCAAACAAATTTTACCTACGTATCACGTTGTCAAATTCAAAAAGTATTTTGAAAGACGAAAATAAATTATAAAAATACATTAATTAAATACATAAAAAAAAATTTAGACACAACATTAATAAATTTGACAGAGTATAAAAATATTTGTGCTATTATTATTTAAAATTATTATAATATCTCCACGAACTCATTGTTTCCGTCACAGTATAATAATTAGAAAAGTCTGGTTAAATATTTTGGTCAGATTTATTTTAATTAAATCAATTTTGTTATTGAATTAACTCGATAAAACCTACGATTTTAAATCTTAATGTTCATATAATTGAACAAAAATAAAACTAAAATGAATCAAAATAATGTTTATTCAAAATTTAATTTATGTACTATGAAAATTCATATTTGAATTGATGATGTACAAATCATGCATTTATAAATATCAAATTATTTAATTTCATCTTTTTCTTTGTAATGAAACTATTTAATTTATTTTACGTGTAAGTAGGGATAAACTCATAATTTTATGTAAGAGGTAAGGGTGAGTAAAATTCGACTCGAAAAAATATAATAACTTGACTTGACTCGAGACGAAAATACTTGACTTGAAATTTCATAGACTCGACTCAAAAAAATTTTAAATAAAGTTTGAGTTATAAAATGAAAATTCGAATAACTCGAAATTTTAAATAATTAAAAGATTAATTTTTAAATTTGAGACGACTGTATCAATTTTTATGATATATATACATTGATATATAAAAATATAAAGAAATATTACTACAAATGAACTATATATATATACATATCTTATATGATTAGAGAAAGTCGTTTAAATTAAAATCAAATCCTACTATAACATAATAAATAATTATAATTAAATATTTATAGGAACTCGAAAAATTGACTCGAACTGAAAAAATTTCAAATAAAGTTTGAGTTGTAAAATATAACTCGCCAACTCGAAATTTTTGATTTGACTTGATCGAATACTCATCCCTAGTAAGAGGTACAAATTATCAAAAAGTTATATTAAAAATGTAAGGGATGTAAAATTACAAGAGCTTAGGGATACAAAATAAAATTATCAATAGAAAATATAAAGAAAATATATAAAATATAAAAGCTTAAAATTTAATAATTAAAATAAATTTAAAAATAAAATTTAATACTAATTTAAATTAAAATATTATAAAAATTGTAATATTTCAAAATTTTAAAAAAAATATTTAAATTAATCATTTTTTAATTTTACTGTCTCTAAAATTCAAGTGGTTGCATAAAGGAAAAGTTTCCACTCTCTATTTTGAGAAATTATATCATGGGTCAGTTTCACCATGTCATCCATGAGACCGACTAATGATAATCATCCACCTCATTATTTTTTAATTTTTAAAGTAAAGATTCACCTAGAAAAAAAATATGACATAGAAAAACTAATGAAGTGGGTAATTATTATTGATCGATCCCATAGACACGTGGTGAGACCCATCATATAATTTTCCTCTATTTTCCATTAAAATCAATGTACTCAGGTAGTCAATTATTCTACCCGCTGCCGTGCGCATAAAGTCAAGAACAGACGCGGAAATTATGAAAACCATTAAAAATAAAACCAAAAGCCAGTCTTATCTCTTCATTCCAATGGATCCATCACTTTAATGCCATCATCTTCTTCCCTTCAACTCAACCCCTTGCAGGAATTCTCCAATGGGGTTTCCTTCACTTTTCTCATGATCAATCTTTGATTACCCAAAATGGGGTTTCAACTCAGAAAGCTGGGATCCAATCAGATCAATGAAACCGCTGCAGAATACTGTGAAGATCTTGATTGTCACCAAATTTGTACTGCATCATCACCGTGTTTTGATTTTTGTCTTCAGAACTGTCATGATGATCTATTGATTCCTCCTCCGAGTCATCACTTCAAGTTGCCCACCAAGTATTTGATAATATCCCTCACTGTGCTTATTTTTTCGTTTTTGATGCTCTATTTCTATGCTTACTATGTCAGGCGTCGGAGACGTCGATCCGGTGTCGCGGGACAATTGAATACGACCGAGACCCGTGACGAGTTCCTTGATGAAGAACACGGTCCAGTCCTCGATCATCACATATGGCACATCAACACTGTTGGTTTACAACCCTCCATCATCGACTCGATCGCGGTTTTCAAGTATATGAAAGGTGATGGTGTTGTTGAAGGAACCGAGTGCTCCGTTTGCTTAACCGAGTTCGAAGACGACGAGATTCTGAGGCTTTTACCCAAGTGTAGCCATGCTTTTCACATCCCTTGTATTGATACTTGGCTTAGATCACACACCAATTGTCCCATGTGCCGTGCACCCATTGTTTCGAACATTGCTAACAACGGACCTTCTTCCTTGAGCACCGGAACCGAAGTCGCCGTTGCGATTATGGAAGACAGTAGTGAATCCGAGAGGGAAACTGAAGGTGGAAGCGGAACAATCCATGAAGATGAATTAGCTCTTGAAAATGAGGGGAATTCAAGGTCTCTTCAACCTGTAAGAAGATCAGTTTCATTGGATTCCATGGCAGCTTCTCGGATCATTGAGTCCATTGCCGGTGGAAGCAATTCGGATAATGAATTAGCTAAAACGAAAGAATCGAGCTTGAGAATTATACCGAGGAGAGGTGCTGCGAATCATCAGAGTTTTTCAAGACTAATGTCTATAAGTCGATCTTTGCAAATTAGGCCAATTTTCATGAAGAGATCATTCTCTTGCCATGGGAAATTCACTTTGCCTATCTCTAGCAAGAACCCAAACCAGAACCCTCTGATGAGAAGCTTTTGATCAGTCGGTGGATGGGCAGTGTCTACTTTCAGGTGAGACATCTAGAAACTAAGAAGTCTAACGAACTCTCAACAAAGATTAGGGTTTTCTTACAAGCTTTTTTAAACGTTAAAGTAGAAAAAAAATATAGTAATATTTGTAATAATCAATAGACAAGGATCCTTTGTAAATACAGATGATGCTATACAGATCTTTCAAAAGTTCTGATTCAAGTTTATCAATAGAACTGAACCTTTCCCTTTGAGAATTCCTTTATGACACTAGAATGAAGCATGCAATAGTTTCCCGAGAAACATGTTCTAAATTCAGTCTCTAGTATGTTTTATTTTGTAGAAACCTAGGATTTTCAATTCCACTGTCCCATTTCCTGGAGAATTGTATATGTAGATGTCTGCTGAAATGGTTGATTGGTCCTTTTGCTTGATGAGGGGAGTTCTATACTTAATTAAAAGATGATTAGTAAATTTTATTTGGAACTCTCCCTGTATGCAGGGCAAGTTCCACTTATTTGAGCTCTATCAATAGTAAAAAGATATTGACATTAGCTATATACATGTCTACCTAGAGTGTAAGTGAGATTTTGTAGCTAAAATATAGCAGTCAACTCTTTGGTCACAGAGGTGCAGATGGTCATGCCGTTTTCGGCTTACTGTTTTTTGTTCCATTGGGATGATGATCTTTCATGGATGCTTCAAAATGAGTAGTTGTAGTGTGTTTGTATACTTGTATATGTAATTTGCATGACTTGATGATTTGCTCATGCCATCACAGTACAATAGGAAACGTTTTGCTGCAGCAAACGACTTTGTATATACCTATAAATTTATTTAGAAAGTATACATAGATGAAAACAATAAAACCGCTCAAACAAGCATTCCTGAAGAATGCTTAGGGAGAACAAAGGCAATCCCATGACTCCAAGGGCTCTGGTAATTTGGGTAATTATGGTTTGGATGGTTCTGGAATTTTGGGTACTAAGGGAACTTTAGGTTGTTCGGGTTTCTGGATGTCAGGTAATTTAGGTAATTCTGTAACTTTTGGTATCTCAGGAACTTTAGGAAACTCTGGTTTGGATAACTCAGGAGCATTTGATAATTCTGGAACTTTGGGCAATTCCGGCTTCGGCACCTCGGGAACTTTGGGTAATTCTGTTTTTTGTAACTCTTGAACTTTTTCTTCTTCGGGGTTTTGCAACTTATCAACCTCTGGAACCTTGGGAAGTTCAGGCTTTGGCAAGTCTGTCACTTTTGGAAACTCATGAACCTTGGGAAGTTCGGGCTTTGGCAGGTCAGGAGGTTTAGGCAATTCAAATTTTGGTAATTCAGGTATTTTAGGCTTCTGAATTTCCGGTAACTCAGGCTCTGGGAGTTCAACCTTTGGTAATTCTGGTATAGGAAGCTGGGGTTTCTCCGCCACGGACTCTTCCAAAAGCCTTCGCCCCCCAACCGAGATTGTGTTGCAACTCATCAATGACAAAGTGCTGAATACTGCAAAGAAAGGGAAACGAGGGCAAGACATGGTTAATGGGATGCAAATGACAGATGAGAATAGGAAACACTTCAAAATGAGTCGTTGCAATGTGGTTGTGTATGCAATCTGCATGAGCTGATGAGTCTTTTATAGGGTATTAGGAAGTGGAAAGCAATGGTTTAGAAAATCTTTATTTTCTTAGTTCAACTTCTCATCTATTCATCACTTGAATTCTGATATGCAGACACAGACATTTCAGATACGTTTATTTTAAGTAAAAAAATAAATTCGATAATCATTTCAAAATCAAAATTTTCGCTTCTAATTTTATTCATACGAGTTATGACAAATTTTTAAAATCGTTATTGCTGTTTTTAAAAACAGTTTGCAGCCTTTTCTTCTAACTCTACTTACTCAAAAAGTAATAAATTCTAATATATAATTCGAAATTGAGAGTTGTTTATCTAAAAAAATCGGGCTTTTGTTTGGATATAAAAATATAAGATTCACTTCCTGATTTATATCGTAGAACCTTTAGTGATATTTCAAAATCATTATTAAAATTGTTTTATGAGAATTTTTCAACCAAAGTTTTACCAACTTTCAACATTGAAATATATATATTTTTTAAAATACAATTCAAAATCAATCACCTTGTATTATAAATAAAACAAGATTGAAATGAGTTTACAATGGTGTATAAATTAGTTTTTAATTTTTTATAGAATTATAAAGAATTTCTAAATTTATTCCAGTCGAACATATTCAAATTATGAGATTAGATTTTTGTTGAAAATGAGTAAATTACCCTTATGACAATCCAACTTTATAAAATATTGAGATCTTTAAGGATATTTTTTCGAACATCACATTATGATTTATACGAGTACGGTTCAATTATCCTCACAGTTAAGATATAACAATCTTTATCCTATCCTCATTTGAACTTAGTGCTAAAACTTTCCTCATTTGGTCCTCGTGGGTAAAGATTTTAGTTATTTTTCATATCCGTCAGTTCGAATCCCTACGATTTTCACTTATTTCCTACCTAATTACCACCCGTATTTATATATAAAAATAAAATATACTATGAATATATAGATAAATGTGAAGTATAACATGACAGCCGAGAGCTTTATTTTTTTTTAAAATTTGTTCAACTACCTACCAAGAAACTGAAGCTGTTAGAGTTTGGTTACTTTGTAAATGACACGATGAATGGTTAGCAGTCCAATAGAAAATTTAGAATATTCAATTGAAATATTATTAAAAAAATATTTTAGTGAAAAAAAATAAAGAATTGAAATTCACAGTTTATTTAGTAGGTAAATATATTATGTATCGGTAGTGAATTTTTTCACAAGTATAATTAAATCTACTTTAAAAATTAAAATTTTAAGCTGTAATTTTAAAAATACTAAATTATAATTAAGGGTTGTTATTGAGTTAAACAGCTTAGAAATAATTCAAATACAACTCAATCAAAACTCGAATAATACTAAATTTAAGTTGATTTGACTCAAAATCGAATTGAATTTGAGATTTTAGTGAGACTCAACTTAATCCAATAATTTTATGAGTAATTCATTTTTTTTTAATTTCTTTTGTGATTTTTGGTGGATGTCTTAAAAACTATGTTCAAAAAGTTTAAATAATAGCTAAAAACTCAAGAAAAGTTTAACGAATTGCTAGATAATTTATCATAATCTTTTTGTTTTAAATTTTAAAATATTTTTTATTTTCCGATTTTTTGTATTAATAAGAAATTAAAATTTGTATTAAAATATTTTTTGTTTATTGTTACTTTATGTAGAAAAGTAAAAAAAATGTGAGAAGTTTTCGATTTCTAATTCCTATATGAGTAAATAGGATTAAAAGTTAAAACCCTAAAATTCCTAAGATGTTCTCTCCTATTTTGTTCATTGAATATTATCGAGAAACTAAAAATGAGTTTCACACTCAAATATCGATTTTATCTCTAACTCGTTCATGACAAGTTTGTTTATGTATCTCCTCAAATCTCACATTTTTTTTCTTTCTAAATTTCTATATCAAACACTAATAGTATCACTAGATTTTAGCTATATTTAAAAAATAAAGTAAAAATTTTGATGGACTTAACGAGTAACGAGTTGAGCCGAGTAAAGAGATTTTTTTTAAAACATGAAAGCAAAATTTTATCAAGTTTAACAAGTACCAGGTTGAGGCAAGCAACATAATTTCTTAATGAGTATACGTCAAGTACTACTCAACTTGCGTTCAACTCTCTCGATAAGTTTTCTTAATTATCATCATAAATTATAAATTTTTAGCTCTTCAATCTACACATTAAACTAAACCCTTTATTAACCGTTGCAGTAAAGTGATAAAATCTCCCCCACATCATCATCTTAATGCTAATAACTGAATCTGGCATGTTATTATAACAAGAATAAATTCTTCCTCACATCATCATCGTAATGTCAATAACTGATAAAATTATAGTTATGAAATTTATATCATGTCAACAATCTTTAGAGCAGGTGATTAAAAGTTTTCAATCGACACCCTTCACTCTTCTATAAATTATAATTTAATACCTATTAAGAATAAATTATCTTTTATATTATCGTCGTAATGTCAATAACTCATAATATTATTATAATTAGAATTCTCCCTCAAATCTGGCCAGCGAACTGGGTCATGCTAACTTAATTGACCCATTAATATTTGACAATCGGATCTGAGCAAAAAAATTTTGCCCCTTTCCCATGCCCCCATTTGTGCATCTTTTGTTATTTTATTAAAAAATTAAATTTTAAACCCTAACCCATATTTTTTATATCCTAAACCCTAACCTTAAAAATACACCCTACCCCTAATTCCCTATACCCTAACCTAAACCCCTAACCTAAACCCTAAACCCTAAACCCTCTAATTTGAAGTGGGGCATAAATGAGGCATAGAAAAAGGGTAGATGATTTAGACTCATCGAATCTATCACTTTATTTAGATCATTACCCATCATATTCACAATGTGCCAAATGCTCTTATGTTTATAAAAATTCAAACATACTAAATAGTGAAATCCAACATTGTATATAACTATGATTTTATTTAGAAGGTATACATAGACGGAAACATTGAAACCCCTTAAACCACCATTCCTGAAATGAACTCCAATAGGCTAATCATACACTCTCCTATAAGAACAATGCTTATAATCTATATGTTGAATACTCTGTGAGAACATAGGCAATGTCATGATGCCAAGGGATATGATAATTTGGGTAATTATGGTTTGGATGGTTCTGGAATTTTGGGTACGAAGGGAATGTTAGGTTGTTCGGGTTTCGGAATATCAGGTAATTTAGGTAAGTCTGGTTTTGGTATCTCAGGAATTTTAGGAAACTCTGATTTAGGTAACTCTGGAACTTTGGGCATTTCCGGCTTCGGCACTTCGGGAACTTTGGGTAATTCCGGCTTCGGCACCTCGGGAACTTTAGACAATTCTGGTTTTGTTAACTCTGAAACTTTTTCTTCTTCGGGTTTTGGCAACTTAGCAACCTCAGGAACTTTGGGTAGCTCAGGCTTTGGCAAGTCTGTCACTTTTGGAAACTCAGGAAGCTTGGGAAGTTCAGGAAGTTTAGGCAATTCAGGTTTTGGTAATTCAGGCTTTGGAATTTCCGGTAACTCAGGCTTTGGGAGTTCAACCTTTGGTAAGGATGGTATCTCCGGCAACGCTGGTTTCTCCGGCACAGACTCTTCCAAAAGTCTTCGTGCACCAACCGAGATTGTGCTGCAACTCATCACTGACAAAGCGATGATTAGTGCAAAGAAAGGGAGACGAGGGGAAGACATGGTCAAAGGAAAACAAATGACAGATAACACTGTGTTTGTGTATGCAATCTGCATAAGCTGCTGAGGCTTTTATAGGGCAATGAGAAGTGGAAAACAGTGAGAATTTCAATGTGTTTGGTGAGAAAATCTGTCTTTTGTTAGCTCAACTTCTCACCTATTCATCACTTCAACTCTGATATGCTCACACAGACTTTTGACTCGCAATTATATGCCATTGGTTGGAAAGTAAATTTTGATGTCGTCACTTCAATAAGCTTCATCTGTATATGAATGTCGATTTTTTGTTGTCTTATCGGTGCATAAAATAATATTTGAAGGATTAGGATCCTACTTGGGCGTATACATACAATCTGTATATTAAGCGGTAACGGACGAAAAAATTATATTATGGGTAAGTTTTACCATATCATTCATAGATTAACTATTAAAAATCATCTATTTTATTATTTTTTTATGTTATATTTTTTCTAAGTGAATCTTTATTCATATTTATTGTTAATTCATTTAAAAAAATCAAGTAAAAATTCACTTGAGAAAAAAATATGACATGAAAAATTTGATGAGATGGATGATTTTTAATGGTTGTTCACATAAACACGTGATGTGACTTACCCATAATATAATTCCTCAAACAAGATGGGACAGAATGGGATAGATTTTCATTCCTTATTTTGTCCCTAATTAATAAGCTATTATTCCAAATCATGATCTGTTTATTTTAAGAGGAAATAGATTTGATAATATTTTTAAAAATTAAAATTATTTTTTTTAAATTTTACTAATACGATTTATGGTAAATTTTTTAAGTTGCTTCTATTATTGTTTTTGAAAACAATCTTCAATCTTTTCTTCTGACCACTCACTCAAAAATTAATAATTTTTAATATTTAACTAAAATCATAAATCGTTTATTTTAAATAAATCTAAACTGGTTATAAAAATACAAGTTTCATTTCGTGATTTAATTTGCAGAACTTTTGGTGATTTTTTAAAATCACCACTAAAATTATTTTATAAGAAATCTTCTTCTAAATTTTCATGAGCTTTCAACATTCAAATACATCTTTTAAAAGTCATATATAAATCCATCGTTTTGTATTTTAAATAAAATTAGATTGAAACATGTTTAGTAATCGATAGACTTATTTCTAATTAGTTGCATAAAATCTAAAAAAATTTAAACTTACTTCGATACATATTCAGATTATGAAAGATTAAATTTTTGTTGAAAAATGGACAAATTACCCTTATTATGACTTCCAGTTCTGTAAAATATTAAGGACTTATAAGAATATTTTTTGCGGATCCCCATGGTCATTTATATGGGTACGGTTCGATTATCTCCAAAGTTCTAATATAACAATCCTTATTCTACCACTATTTGAGTTTCGGTGATAAAGCTTTCATCATTCGTCATTCGGTCCTCGTAGATGAAGATTTCGATTATTTTTTATATCTGTTGGTTCGGATCTCTACGATATTCGATTATTACCTAACCAATTACCATCCCTATTTATATATAAAAATACAAATATAATATGAAAATAAAAATAAATATAAAATATAACATGGCAGCCGAGAGTTTTATTTTTTCCTTCGTTCAACTACCTACCAAGAAGCCTTTTGTTTTTGTTTTTAATAATGTGAGGCAGAGGAGAAACTGAAGTTGTTGAAGTTTGGTTACATGTAAATGACACAAAATAAATGGCTAGCAGTCCAATAGAAAATTTGGAATATTCAATTGAAATATTAGTAGAAAATATTTTAGTGGGTAAAAGTGTAAAAATAAAGAATTGAAATTCACAGTTTATTTAGTAGGTAATTATGTTTTGGTAGTGAAGTTTTTTATAAGTAGGTAATTAAAATTTTAAATTTTAATCTTAAAATATTAAATATTAACCTTTAAAATCTAAATTATAATTAGAGATAGTAATTGACTTGAGTAGCTTGTAAATATCAATTCAAACTTGATTCGATCAAAATTCGGGTAACGCTTGACTTATATTGCCTCGACTCGAAATTTAATTCAACTCAAGATCTTAGTGAATCGGTTCGAGCAAAGCTGAACTCAACTTAATAAATTTATGAACAACTCATTTTTTATAATTTCTTTTATGATTTTTGGTGGATTAAAAAAATAATTTATATTAATAAGAAATTAAATTATAATAATTAGTTTTTTATTGAAGTTTTTCATTTTTTCTTTTATTGTTACTTCATGTAGAAAAGTATAAAAGGGAAAAAGGTTTTCAGTTTATACTTCTTATATAAACATATACGATTGAAAATTAAGACTTCGAAATTCGTAAGGCATTCACTCCTATGTTATTCATCGAATATTGTCAATAAATTAAAAATGAGTATCAAACTTAAATATCGACTTCATTTATAACTTGTTCATGGAAGTTCAATTATTTATCTTCTCAGAGCTTACATTTTTTTCTTCTAAATTTTTATGTATATTAAACACTAATAGTATCACTACATTTTATCCATATTTAAAAAAGAAGATAATTTTTTTACGAACTTAACGAGCAAAGAATTGAGTCGAGCAACAAGATTTTTTAATATGCATGAGTTGAACACTACTCAACTCACGATCGAATCTATCAATAATCACCTCTAATTATAATCATAAATCATAAATATTTAACTATACAACCTAAACTTTAAACTTTTATCGTAAAATGTTATCCGAGTTATTTATACGGTAAAAAAATATAACTATAAAATTCATATCATCGTTTCAACAATCTATAGATTATGTGATTAAAAGTTCTTAATTGATATCTTTACCTCTCTTCTAGGTTATGGTTCAATACTAATTAAGAATAACTTCACCCTCACATCATTGTCGTAATACCAATAACCGATAAAATCAGGAATGGATCTAGGGTACTGGGGTGTAGTCGCACCCTCTAAAATTTTAATATTCCCCTAAATTTTATACATTTTTTTTATATTATGTATTGATAGTCTAATTCTGTACCTGAGTTTTATATTATGTATTGATAGTCTAATTCCGCACCCCTAAACTCAGGATTTGACAACTCAGGAACTTTAGGCAATTCAAGTTTTGGAATTTCCGGTAACTCAGGATTTGGAAGATCCACTTTTGGTAAGGAAGGTATCTCCGGAAACTCTGGTTTAGGAAGCTCGGATTTCTTCGGCACCAAAAGTCTTCGTGCACCAACTGAGATTGTGCTGCAACTCATCAATGACAGTGATGAGTACTGCAAAGAAAGGGAAAGGAGGGCAAGACATGGTGAAGGGGTAACAAATGACAATAAGAAATGCTTCAACAATTGCAATGTGGTTGTGTATGCTATTTGCATAATCTGCTGAGTCTTTTATAGGGTAATGGGAAGTGGAAAACAGTGAGAATATCTAATTGTTTGGTGAGAAAATCTGTCTTTTGTTAGCTCAACTTCTCACCTATTCATCACTTCAACTCTGATAGGATGACACTGACATTTGTCTCAAAATTATATACAATTGGTTATAAAGTAAATTTATGATGTCATCGTCGATGAATTTATATGGTACGATTCAGTTATTTTCACAATTAGGATATAATCATCACCTCATCTCCATTAAAGTTTCGGAGAAAATTTTTTTTCATTCCATCCTCGTGAGTAAAGCTTTCGATTATTTATCATACCTGTTGGTTCATATTCTTATAATTTTCGATTACTCCCTACCCAATTACCATCCCTTTCTATAAATAAAAAATACAAATATAATATTTATATAAAGATAAATGTAAAGTATTGAACCAAATTACTTGTAAGTCCAATAGAAAATTTGGAATATTCAACTGAAATATTAGTACAAAATATTTTAGTGGGTCAAAATGCAAAAATAAAGAAACGAAATTCACAGATTATTTAGTGGGTAATTAATTCATGTATCGGTAGTGATTTTTTTTTCTTACAAATATAGATAAATTTAGGTTTAAATATCAAATAGGTGATCAAAATTATACTCTTTTTTCTAGATGTTCAAATTATTTTTGATTAATTAGGTGCCTAACGTTTCATTCTATAACTCAATTAAGGTTCTACATTAGTTTTTACCATTAAAGGATACGCGTTAGCTGATGAGTACTCAAAAGTCCTCATTTTTATATCATTTTCCCACTCGTTTATTGCTAATAAAGAAAGATTTAAAGGCGATAATGGATATTTCTGGTTATTTTCCATACTTCAGCATCCGAACACTAATTTTATGAATTTATCTATTATTTGACATAAAACATATGTATTTGATAGTTTTCGTTCTTAGACAGGAAACTACATCATAAAGATGGCCAATTGAGAAAAAGATAAAGCACCCGCCACGGTAGCACTTTGGAGGCCGCGACAGCAGTGTAAAGATAATAACTGGTGCTCGACAGAGAGAGAAAAAAATGCTGGTCTTAACGGACAAAGAGCGAGAGAAAGACGAAGCCCATTTAAGAGGTCAAGCCCTTGTCAAAGTCAACTATGGGAAAGAAGAGATATTTTAGGAAATAAGAATAAAATAATACAGTTTAATTAAGAGTTATATTTCTTTCCCTTTAGAACTCTTTCCTTACATGGCAAACTCAACTTAAGGCTTCGCTTAGGGATAAGGAAGAAGACATACAAGGATGCCCTGTCGAACTATGGAATGTTGAATTGTTGACAAGACATAATCCCGCCTAGGCAGCTGTGATGATCCTTTGTGCGACCCGCCGAGGCGACAATTCAACCCATTGCATTAATAAGTGGATACTTGATATAACTGGATTATCCTCTACAAAGCACTCAATTTAACCTCGCTTCTATCATCTTTATTTCTTCGTTAATTAGTTTTATGTTTAATAGTTTTCTTAGTTATACTTCAAACTCCTCAAATTACTTATGTTCTTATTTTCCGTAGTGTAGTCGTAAGAAGTAGTGAAGTTGACACAATCCATGTTGGTTTGACAACCTAAGGTATTACAATCTGACAAGGATGAAATCAAAAGGATTTCCGAGCCTCCATCAGATTTAGCGCCGTTGCCGGGGACTGATGCTCAATTTTACGATTAATTATTTATGCACCTTTTTGTTTATTTTACTCTATTCTATTTAGTTTTAATTTTAGTTTATTTACAAGGATTGTTTTGTGTACGACTAGGTCCAATCCGACCATTGATCAATATCTTTACGATCCAGAAATCGAAAAGATAACACGAGATCTAAAATGTAGGGTACGCCAAAGAATGAATGCAGAACCTGACCAACAAAATAACGTTGGTATGAATGCGCCGTGGTAGATAACCGCGGTTCTTTCGCAGTTGTTGACCCAATAAACATCCCAAGACAGGAACGCGCACGAACCGTTCGAGATTATTTAGTGGAAGACTTAGATGGGTTAACTCTTGTTGTTATGATGCCTAACATAGAGGCACAACACTTCGAATTAAAACTGATCATGTTCAACATGATCAATACCCTAGGCCAGTTTGGGGGTTCGACCAATGAAGATGCTCGGTAGCATCTTAAATCCCTTTTGGAAATTTGTAACTCGTTTAAGCTGTTGAGAGTCTCAGTCGACATCCTTAAGCTGAAATTGTTCCCCTATTCACTGAGGGATAGAGCAAAATCTTGGTTAAACAACCTCCAACCGGATCGTTGAACTCATGGACAGAACTATGCCGAAGCTTTCTTACCAGATTCAGTAACATCAATATGACTGATAAATTGAGAAACAATATAACATCTTTTAGGTAAGATAAAGACGAATCGATATATAAGGCCTGAGAAAGATATAAAAAACTATACAGAAAATGCTGCATGCATGGTCTGCCTGAGTGGACACAAGTATTCATCTTCTACAATGCAGTTAACACCCCTACGAGGATGATACTTGATGCTTCCACAAATGGCACCCTCTTAGACCGTCCACCCCATAAGAGTTTAGAAATTTTGGATAGGTTGGCAAAGAATGACTATCAACAACCAAACACCCGAAGAGGCATAAATAGGCGAGGTATGACAAACTTTGATTCTGCATATTCTATCTTAGCACAACTATTAGCCCTAACCAACATGGTTACAAATCTGCATAAACCAAGCTACGTTCATGAAGTAAAAACAGTCACCGTTCTTTGCGAAACTTGTGGTGACAACCATAACTCGAACGCATTCCCACACGATCCTGAAACTTCTTTCTATGTTGGAAACTTTAATAGAAAAAATATGTCCAACAATTACAACCCATCATGGAGGAAGCACCCTAACATCTCATGGAGCAATCTTAACAATGCGCTTAACACGCAACATCAACCAATGAAATCTAATGGATTCCAGTAAAACAACAGATTAGCTGAGTAGCAGATGCCACAGTAGGCTCTGCCGTTGCCGCAGACAATAGATGTCCAGACTCTAGAGAACACACTACAAACCTTTATGGCTCAGACTAGTGCATACATTGCAAACACCAATAAGTTCATTCAAAGAGCCGACACCTTTATGGAAATAACAGAAATGAGAATGCAGAATAAGGAAGTTGCTCTCAAAATGCTGGAAACTACAGTAGGATAGATGGCACAACAAATGAAAAGCAGACCCATAGGAGGTCTCCCTAGCGATACTAAATTCGCTAGAATCGGTCCTCATGAGCAATGCAAGGCGATATCCACCAGGAATGGATTACAACTAAAGGACCCTGAAATACCTGCTTAAACAGTAGGTAAGACCCCTGAAATAGTAGCCCAAAAGAAGCTACTGGTGAAACATCTAAGGCAAAGTAACCAACAGACACTATCGATAATACTGCCGTAGCAGATGATGTCGTTGTCGCACCGCAGATAAGATTTCAATGTAATGAAAAAATTGACGATTTGAGGCTTTCGCCACCTTTTCCAAAAAGGTTAAAACAACAAAAACAAGAGTACCAGTTCAAGAAATTTCTAGATATTCTTAAACAGGTCATATCAATATACCTTTAGTGGAGGCAATCAAACAAATGCCCAACTATGCCAATTCCTTAAGGATATTATATTCAAAAGGACAAAAATTGAGAATTTGAAAAGGTTGCCGCAACAAAAAGATGCGTGGTAATACTGCACAATAAGTCTACGATTAAAAGAAAAGATCATGATAGTTTCACAATACCATGTTCTATCGGTGATCAATACGTGGGCAAGGCACTATGTGACTTTAGCGTTAGCATAAATCTCATGTCTAAGTTAGTATTTTAGAAGCTAGGTATCGGAGAAGAAAAACCAACAACAGTGATGCTGCAGCTAGCAGACCGCTCTTATGTGCAACTGGAAGGAAAAATTGAAGATATTCTGATAAGGATGAATAAATTTATTTTTCCAGCTGACTTTTTAATTGTTGATTATGAAGCAGATGAACATGCTCCAATCATATTGTTCCTAGCCACGGGCAGAACATTGATCGATTGTGAGAAATACGAATTGGTCATAAAGGTCAATAACCAACAAGTAAAGATCAATGTGTTTAGAACTCTAAGGCATCAGAACGAACCATATGAATACAAAGAATTGAAGCTAAAACTGAGTTTAACTTCAATACAGAAACAGACTGCCTGAACAAACCCTACCGAGGCAGCACTCTGTTTGAGAAGCAATACATTCGAAAGAAACCACCTGATAAGGAGACAACAACTAGGACATCAGCTTCTCCTCCATCCAAAAAGGGGAAGATGGTTGCTACCGAAGATGCATTCTATTGCACTTTTTCAGTAACCTAAATTTTTATCTCTTAGTCCCTATTTACTTTTATGTTTTAGGAATTAGAATATCATTTTCAGTTTTATAATTTAGATTTTAATTTTTGCAAATTAGTTTCAGATTTTTAAATTTTCCCACAGTTTTAACATTATTTTAATTTCAGTTTTTAGGTCCAATAAAAAAAATGAAATGGAGATACCAAAGCCCAAAACGTGGCCCACACCAAGAAGAAATCCTGAGCGAGAATTATGCCGCCGAATTTCAAGAATCACGTTGTTCCCGTTGCCAATGGATAGCAGCTGTAATTGCGTTGCATGTACGCCTAAGGGCATTAATCACGTTGCTCCCTCAAAAGCTGCGCCACTCGATCAATTTAAATACAAGGGCAAGGGTAACCATTTTTCTCATCCTTCAATATAATTTTTCTCTTAGTAAACATCCTTCTTCATATTCTACTCCACAACATCCAATGGCCAACCAACAACAAAAATCTGCCAGAGCAACGATCTGCAGAAGATTCTCTACAAGAGACGTCGAGCATGAATATAACCAAGTACTCCAGAATCGGCAAATCTGGTTAGAACAAGAGTTCTACTACACAAATAAAGAAGATCTAGGGCTGGAAAAATTTATCTTGTAAAAAATTACTTTTCAAAATTGGCAAATGTTCGCCAAGCAACCTCCAACGGCAAACAATGAATAGGTACGAGAATTCTACACACACAGACCAGTGGCGAAAAACCCATACTCCTACCTCTGAGGAAGAGCAATTCCCATTGCTGATGTGGTCATCAATGCCCATTTCGGCCTCCACATCACAATTGACGAACATGCTGCTTTCGTAGTCGACCGGACAGCCAATGACTACAAAATGATGAAAACAGAACTCTGTATGTCGGGAGCAGAATGGAACACGAGAAAACACCGTGACTCAGTAAGCCGCCGAGATTTAAGACTGGAAGCAATATTGTATAACACCTTTATCAAAAGGAATCTACTGCCCACATCGCATAATCAAACAGTGGATAGGCCACGACTAGCATTAATACACTCAATCATCCACAACCGGAGGATCAATGTTGGCCGCATAATAAGTGAACAGATATTCGAATGTGTCGCTAAGGACAAAGATATATTAATTTTCCTATGCTTAATTACAGCCTTGGTAAGGTACGAAGGTGTATCGACACTACCCACCAACACATACACCCTAGAGAAAAAATGATAGACCAGGGATATCTATATCAAAAGAATACAAGTGGAGGAAGCTATTCCACAAGCCTACATCCCACCTACTAATGAACCACAGTTGGCCGAAGGAGCACAACATCAAAACAACATAGAAGAAGCTGTCCCGGCATCATCAAAGGTTTTGGAGATCCTGCAGCGCATAGAGAGAAGGCAACTAGCATTCATGACTTATGTCCGAGAATTCAATAGCGCTGTCATCGCTACCATACTAGAAGAACTCCCAACATATTCGACTGTATTTCCTAAATTTACAGTCGACCTCTCCATATTACAACAACCACCTGCTCCTAACCCTGCCAGAACAGTTTCCACATCTACCACAGTTCCACTATCTCCCGCTGCCATAAATGTAGCCGCAAAAACCGAACCATTCTCTGCCAACTCTGCAGCAACAACCAAGAAACAAGATTCGAACCAACACGCTGCTACACCAGTAGAATCCAGCCCACTTGATTGAAGTAGTTCCTCTGATGACATGGAATCACTTATAAAAACAATCATGGATTTCAATGCACCCGCAACCAACAAGAAAAGGAAGGCCCCTGGTTCTGCCATAGCAACTTCTCCAATCAATCTAGATACGGAGGAATCACAGTAAGAGCCAACCCCCACTCGCATTCAACCACCATGCTCGGACAAAAAGCCAATGGTGAGTCCACCCAAACTAGCCCCCGAGCAACCACAAAAGACACGCCGCAAGCTCCTAATCGACAGTGACTCCAAAGATTCTTTCGGGTCCGTAGAATTTTAAGGGCAATAGTCTTTCTTTTATCTTTTTTCTTTTTATTATCGGTTATCTTTTATTTCTCTATTACTTAACATGCATTGAGGATAATGTATCTCCCGAGTTTGGGGAGCATTTGTCTAATTTTGTAATATGTAATTGTCAGCCAAATGTATGGAAGTGATCAGAGTATCTTATTATTGCCTTAAAATTCTGCCTTAATACTCTGCCTTATACAATTGCAATTTTTTTAAGTCTGTTGAATTTTATTGAAACTACCTCGGCAACAATATATTTTCCAGCCGCCACCGCAATTCACACCATTTCACCAGACTTGAATTCCAAAAGGTCTACTAGGATATGTACTTAGGATTAGACTTTGAGCCTAAAATCATATAAACACTTCTAGTCTTAGTTGATTTTAAAAGTTCTTTTCTTTGAAAAGCAATAAGGACTTAGGCTTAGATTTCAAACTAAAGGTGCCTATCACCGACTCTAGTTAGTCCATAGAGGTGCCCATGACTGGCTCTAGAACTTAGTTTTTCTCCCACTTACTAGAGGTGCCGGAAATTGGCTCTAGTAAGGAATAACTAAACACTTGAGGTGCCCCAAAACTGGCTCAAGCAGTATAAGTATATAGAAATATATATTTATATATCAATTTAGGGAGAAAGAAGGAAAAAAATCAAGAAAAATCTTAGTCGGAAGTCTTGAGCTAGAAAAAGATTAGAACTTAGAAAATCAGCTTTGACATAGCTACGCACACACACACTAAGACTTATAGTCCAATTCCGAGGAACGATTAGAACCTAGAAGAGGCCGAGTCAAGAAGGGATTTCTACTGCAGCAGGCAGGATGGCATATTACTTTAAAATTCCCAACTTAAAAATTATCCTTTTTATTGCTTGAGGACAAGTAATAGTTCAAGTTTGAGGGTGTGATGAATACTCAAAATTTCTTATTTTTATATCATTTTCCCACTCGTTTATTGCTAATAAAGACAAATTTAAAGGCGATAATGGATATTTCTAGTTATTTTTCATACTTCAGCATATGAATACTAATTTTATGAATTTATCTATTATTTGGCATAAAGCATATGAGTTTGATAGTTTTTGTTCTTCGACAGGAAACTACAACATAGAGATGACCAATTGAGAAGATAGATGCTGAATTGCAGATAAAGCACCCGCCACGGTAGCATTTTGGAGGCCACGAAAGCAGCGTGAAGATAATAACTGGTGCTCGATAGAGAGATAAAAAGATGCTGATCTTAATGGACAAAGAGCGAGAGAAAGACGAAGCCCATTTAAGAGGTCTAGCCCTTGTCAAAGTCAACCGCGGGAAAAAAGAGATATTTTAGGAAATAAGAATAGAATAATACAATTTAATTAGGAGTTATATTTCTTTCTCTTTAGAACTCTTTTCTTGCATGAAAAACTCAACTTAAGGCTTGGCTTATATAAAACATTTATTAGGTTTAGGTTTAAGTGTGGAGTCGAGTCGGATTTTCTCTGTCATATATCTTTAGTCTCTGACTACATCATGTTCTAAACTTTTTCGGAGGTTTAAGTTGTTTGTGGAGTAGTTGAAAAGAAGGTTATGTTATTTTTTATACTTATTAATGCAAAACTTATTTCATAGTTTATTCTATCTTGGTATTTACTCTTCTCGCATATGAGCTCGAAAGATAGTATGTGAAGAAAAACCTATTTGCCTAGCATCGGGAGATGTATGTTTGTGGAACAAGAGAATATGGTATTTACTCATGGGCATTGACTAATCCGGTTGAGAGATTAACCACCCAGGATTTCAGCGACTGATGCGTGCTGAATATGCGCAATTGGAGTGCAAGTGTATACGTCAAGTAATAAGTGATAAGTATTTATCGAGTTATCGTCTCCTCAAGGATTGGTGTACTTAATATGCTTTCTTCAATCTTCTTACTTCTGTAAAATAAAAGTAAAAACAAAAATAAGTTGGATATTGATTAAACTAAATAAACTAACTAAATAAAGAGAGATTGAATATGAGAGAGAGATAGGGTAGGATCCAGTTGTGTTGTATAGTGGATTCGATTGATCTGCTTCTGTCCAATGCAATTACACTGCACTGCCTCGGCAGTACTGCAGATACTGTCTCGACAGCGATAATGTTCTCTGCCGCGACAATCCCTTGCTCTTAGGCAGATTTACCAAAGTTCGGCAAAGTACCCTTGTATGGATTCGCTTATCCCTAAGTCGAAACACTGTTGAAGGTCAGTCCTTAATAATACCTCCCGGCGTTAATCAATTATAACCAACAACCAATCTCATAATTCTTTTAGTCGCTGAAACTCTTAACCCATCCCTAGGCCGAGTTAGTATCCTCCAATCAAGTTGAATACCGCACTTAATCCTTTCATGAGTCTAACTCTCCCGAGTCTAGACAAATAGATTACTTACAAACTTCCCTCCCAGGCTTGGATGCAAGAACAAAGAATGGCAAAGAGTAAGCAAACCTTGATATTTTATTGCATTGAAACAAGAAACAAAATACAATCTTCTTTCACAAATACTCAACAACCTTCACCAAACCCTAAGAGAACTTTAGAATATGATGGGAAGAATTGTCCCTAAGGTGAAAGCTCTCTCGGTATATGTGTATCAGCCGAATCTCATTGTCTTTCTAACCCCTAGGACGGCTATGCCTTATATAGGCTTGGCCTAAGGCAAACCTTTCCTAATTAAAGTACAACTTGGAGTAGGGAACAAGTTATGTACATAGGATAAATATTTTAAAGTTTAATCTTCTAGAAGGTTTCTTCCCGCGTGGCCTTGTCCTTGGGCTTTTCTTGTTTTGTTCAGCTCCGATTCTTGGGCTTCTTGTTCAGCAATGTTCTCCACATTTTTCTCATTCAAGTGCCAACCATATTACTTTTTCTCCTCTGTTGCCTTGGCATCAGGTCCTGCCTTGGCCTCATTCTATGCCTTGACAGTACTTGTTTCTGCACAGATATGAAAATATAGTAAAGTACACATTTTCTACAAATATTGTCTTCAATGGCACAATCCCTAAATATATCATATTAAGCACATGCATTGGTTCAAGTAGGTTTAGATTTGATGATAAGTGCCCATGAAAAGTGTAGAAAGTGATAGTGAGTTGAGCACTTATCACACCCCCAAACTCAAACTATTGCTTGTCCTCAAGCAATGCAAACCATCAATTTGTCAAACTGTATTCTCTCTTGGTCTTATGTTTCCATCTATTCTCCCCACCATAACTATGTCTATTCTTTAGACTTAACCTTTCGGTTACATAAGGGTGTACCTAGAAGATAAACTATAAGGCTAGTGTGCGTGTACGTTTTTGTGGACAAGTTTGAATAAAGACCTTCTTAGATAAACTCTAAGTTCAAGACAAATAGACTTGGATTTAGTTTACTCTTCTTATAACAACAATTCCTTGAGCCAATTTTGGGCATCTCAAGTATTGTGTTTTCTATTTCTTAACTTCTTATTTCTTTTCCTATTCTTTTATGCATACTAGAGCCAATTTCGGGCACCTCTAGCATGAAGAAGAGTATTTCTTAGAGCCGATCATAGGCACCTCTAGTCACCTTTCCAAAGATCTAAGTTTTTATCACCTAAGTTCATTAAAAGATTTCCTATAGCCAAACAAGTCCCAAAAGTGTTTTTAAAGTTCAACCTTATCGCAAGCTTTTAATTTTTTCTCCTTAAGTATCATAGAATTAAGCCTTCAAAACAGATCCTAACTATGGTAAGGAGAAATATTTCTATTGCCTTTAAGAATAAACTAAGACAAAACTGATGAAGTGCAGTGCAAAAGTATGACAACAATTTCAAGTAAAGTGATGGATATAAAACAAAAATTTCATCACTAAAAACTTCCTTTTCATGGCAAGGCCGCGGTAGTAGATTTCCTCGGCAGTAGCTCTACACCCTAAACTCAAACCAAGCATTGTCCTTAATGCTTAATTTAGGGGCAGACAATAGGTAAAAATTATAAGCAGGTAAGAAAACAATTTATATGAGCAACAAGAAAAGGTTATGATGATTCGGAAGAACTCTTTTCCATAATTTGTCTCCTTCGTCTAGCTGCTGATGTCTGTGCCCTTGGTGATGGCGATGACTTTGCTTTTCTTGGCGGCTGAACTCTCGTTGGTGTTGCCCTTTTCATTGGGGGCATTGACTTCTTATCCTCCTTCATCTTCTGTGTCCATGATCTCTGTGTCGCCTTCGTTCTCTGGATCTGCCCCGGCAGGCTGGATATTGGGCTCGGCATCGGATGAACCGTGGTAGACGTATTCATCGATTCCCTTGAAAGGCTAACCATTGGTATTGGGGATCTTGGGAGTGCAGAATACTGCCATTCGCTTTAAAGGTCTTCTGCTTGCGGATGATTCCGTGGTAGGGTCTGTTGCTCTAGATAGGCCAGTTGTGTGGAACTGTTACTACGGTCTGGAGGTGAAAAATGTTCTCGACCCTGGGGTTGGAGTAGTCTCTGTGTAAGGCGCTACCGTTACGAATACGTTGGCAGGGAATTCCTGAAATTGTGCTCCTTGGTTGGGGAAGTTCTGCATCATCATCTAGGCAAAGGTGTTGTTGAAGTCTCTTTGGTATTCTATATATCTCTATTGGCGAAGATCCATGGCTTCCATCCTCTGAAGAATTTCCTGGTAGGGGTCTGCTGCGGCAGGGGCTTCAGCAGTACCAGGCATCTCTGCCATGTATTGAGTACCGACAGTGAAGTCAATAGTGAACTGCTGTGGTGTTGCCTGGACAGGTTCTGCCTGTATGATCTGTATCACTCTATGGCAGAATTCTCTCGTCCATCCTTGCCTAGTTGGTGTGTATTCGTCCGTGTCTTCTACTGGTACACCTGCAACAATACAAAAACCAGATATTAAACATGGGAAGTATAAGGGTCCACGTTCCTTCTTACCACAATCATGAATTTCGCGTAGAATGATCTCTCCAACATTGATGCTCCTTTTGTTGATGATTGATTGGATTAGCACCAATTTTTTGCGGTCCACTATGCTGTTGTGAGAGGTAGGGATGAGGCGTCTCTTGACGAAGGTACACCATAATTTGGCCTTGAGCTTGAGGTTTTGCCTTGTCATAGAACCTCTATGGGCATCGGTTTCCAATGGAGTGTTGTTGTAACAGAGATCGTCTTTAATCAACTCGTAGTCCTGTGTGGTGATATCGTCCATGAATTCGACATACCTATCACTGATGAGGATGAGGCTATAAAATTCGTTAATTGCCTCGGCATAAAGGCTTGCCTCGGTAGTGGACAAAGAGATTGTCCTTGCTTGGCCCATGTGCATAAAATTCCCGCACTACGGTGGCATTTTCCTGGGAGGTTGTAGACAAAATATCTCTCATTCTTGATATTTAATCTTGTCGATGCCGAAGTTTTCCTCCTTACTGAGTTGGAATCCTTACTCTTCCCACAGCTACCGAGCAACAAAAGATTTGTTGAATCTTTCTGCAACAGTGGCGGGAGCAAATTTATTGTATGTTGTCATTGATGGTTTGTAAAGATTGAGAGTCTTGGTGAAAGATTTTGAAAAATTCAAGAAGGTTTGTGAAAGTATTGTGAGAGCAAGATTGAGTAGAATGCTAAAGAATTCAAGAATGCAAGAGTGGATAGTTCAAAAGAAGGATGTTCCTTATATAGGCATCGACAGTGTGATCGTTTTAACCACTAGCTGTTTTGTAGCCGTTTTGAATTTATTGCCTGTTAGCATTTACTACCGCGACGGAAAACTCGACAGATAGCCTTTACACTGTTTTTGCCCATTGGGACTACTGCGGCTTCTGATACTGTTTACTGCCTCGGCAAAATTCCTGCTCTGAACTATTTCTCTTTTATTCTTGGTTTTATTGTCCTAAAAACTTAACATATTAATAAAATAAAAAGAAAGAAAAATATTATAAAGAAAAATACTAAAAAAAATAAACACATAAATTCTAAATTAAAACTAATCCTAATATAATAGATAAAGTAGAAGGGAAGAGATTATGTTACTGCTAGAGTGTATGTAAATGCATCTCCCAATTTGCTCATCTCTTGCTGGCTTGGATTTTTCTACAGGTGTTGGCCAGTCCCTTCTGTATTTTCTGCCTCCACTTTGGCCTTAATCCTCTTACCAAATAATCTGCCGAGCGTGCTGCCTAGGCAGGATACCTTAGTGTCTGCATTTGTTGTGTGGAGGGCTTTGCACTCTTCTGGACCATTAAATTTTTCCAAATTGTGGAATGCATTGAGTTTGACTTGCTGGTCATTAACCCTCATTGTCAACTCTCCATTCTCCACATCTATTAAGGTTCGTCCAGTAGCAAGGAAAGGTCTTCCTAGGATGATCGATGCATTATCATCAACTTCACAGTCAAGGACAAGTCAGCAGGGAAAATAAACTTGTCAACCCTTACCAATTTGTTCTCTATCTTTCCTTCAAGATGCACATAAGATCTATCCGCAAGTTGGAGCAACAGTGTTGTAGGCTTTGGCCTTCTTATTCCAAGCTTTTGAAAAACTGATTTGGGCATGAGATTGATGCTTGCTCCTAGGTCACATAATGCCTTTCCTTCATAATTGTTACCAATCGCACAAGGTATGGTAAAGCATCCAGGATCCTTCAGTTTGGGTTACATGCGATTGTGCAACATTGCCATACATCCTTCAGTTGATGTCACTGTCTCAAACTCACCTAGCTTCTTTCTCTTAGACACAATGTCTTTTAAGAATTTAGCATAGTTGGTAATTTATCCAATTGCCTCAATAAAAAGCAAGTTGATGTGGACTTGCTTTAGAATATCTAGGAACTTCTTAAACTAGTGATCATGTTTCTGTTTTTTCAGCTTTTGTGGGAAAGGTGGTGGTGGTCTCATATCTTCCAGGGTCTCATTGGTTTGGAATTTAATACCTGGAATTACTATGTGTCTCGCTGTCTCGGCAGATAGTGCAGGTGCTACCGAGCTCTCTACTGGGGCAGTGTTCTCGTGTTCAGTCTGTTCAGCATCCAAGTCCTCCTTGTCTGTTTCCTCCTGTGTTGCTGGTGGAACTTTGGTTGCTGACTTGCCCATTGTTTCCTTAAGTTGTAGGCCACTTCTTGTTGTGATTGCTTTGCATTGTTCATGGCCCATTCTCTTAGCAACTTCAGTATTGCTAGGTAGTCCCCCCTGTGGTCTAGTATTTTGTCTTTGAGCAAACTGACCAACTTGGGTTTCTAGTGATTTTATAGCAGCTTCTTGATTTTGCAGCCTTATCTCTGTTCTATTCATGAAGTCATCAGTCCTCTTCATGAAACTGTTGTTCTCAGCCATGTATGATTCAGTTTTCATAATAAAGGCCTTGAGAGTATTCTCTAATGAGTTCATAGGCTGCTGTTGCTGATACATCTGCTGTTGCGACAGTGACTGCTGCACTTGCTGCTGCGGTAGTAAATTTTGGTAACTTGAGGTTTGGTTGATGGGGTTCAAGACATTGTTATGATTACTCCATAAAAAGTTTGGGTGTCTTTTCTATGCTAGATTATATGTGTTTGACATCATGTTGTTGTTCCGGTTGTATTTACCCACATAGAAACTAGATTCCTCGTCTTGCATATACTTAGAAGAATTGATCGCTTTTACCTCATGAGTATTTTGCTGTACATGCATGTTCTGAACCATCTTTGTTAAAGATGCCAATTGTGCTGCCACTGTATTGTTGGTTTCTAGTTCATTCACTCTGGCTTGGCGTCTTAATCCTCCTCGCCTAGAAGTAGGAAATTGGAAATCATTCCTTGCGAGTTTGTTCAGAATCTCTATAGCTTCTTCCGGAGCTTTGTCAAGGAGTGTGCCATTTGCCGAGGCATCCAACATCATCCTTGTCGGGACATTGGTGGCATTATAGAACATGGTTACTTGTGTCCAAAGTGGAAATCCATGCAGTGGACATCTGTTCAGTAACTTTCTGTAGCGTTCCCAAGCCTCGTACATAGGTTCGTCATTAGCCTGTCTAAAAGATGTAAACTTATTACGGATTCGATCATATAAATTTGTAGGGTTAAATCGCGTAATGAATTCTCGGCAGAGTTCACTCCAAGATCCAATTGATCCTGCCGGAATGCTATTCAACCAGGTTTTGGCCCTATCCCTCAATGAATAGGGAAAAAGTTTTAATCTCAAAATGTCTTCATGGACTCCTTGGATTTTGAAAGAGTTGCGTACTTCCATGAAGAATTTGAGATGTTGCTTGACATTTTCTGTTGTAGCCCCACTAAATTGTCCAATAGTATTAAGCATATTGAACATTACAGGTTTAAGTTCAAAGTGGGTTGCCTCAATCTTTCGTGTAACAACTCTAGGGTTTAATCCATTCAGATCTTCCACCAGAAAATCTCTGACAGTTAACTACCGCGGTAGTGGTTGCGGCAGTGGATGTTGTGGATGGCCTCCATTGCCTGCAGGTAGATTATGATTTTCTTGATTCACTGCCATGGCTCCTTGGATCTGTCTCCTTAACCCTTGGTAGGTTTTTTCGATTTATGGGTCTATCTCGTACATTAGATTGCTAGGGTTAGCCTTGGTCATACACCAAAATCAAATCAAATCAAATAAAAATAAAAATAGCTAAAATAAAGAAAACAAAATTTAGTTGCAAATCCCCAGCAGCGGCGCCAAAAACTTGATGCGTTCTGAATATGCGCAATTGGAGTGCAAGTGTACATGTCAAGTAATAAGTGATAAGTATTTATCGAGTTATCGTCTCCTTAGGGATTGGTGTACTTAATATGCTTCCTTCGGTCTTCTTGCTTCTGTAAAATAAAAGTAAAAACACAAATAAGTTGGATATTGATTAAACTAAATAAACTAACTAAATAAAGAGAGATTAAATATGAGAGAGAGATAGGGTAGGATCCAGTTGTGTTGTATAGTGGATTCGATTGATCTTCTAGAAGGTTTCTTCCCGCGTGGCCTTGTCCTTGGGCTTTTCTTGTGTTGTTCACCTTCGATTCTTGGGCTTCTTATTCAGCAACGTTCTCCGTATTTTTCTCCTTCAAGTACCAGCCATATTGTTTTTTCTCCTCTGTTGCCTCGATATCAGGTCCTGCCTCGGCCTCATTCTTCTGCCTCGGCAGTACTTGTTCCTGCACAGATATGAAAATGCAGTAAATTACACATTTTCTACAAATATTGTCTTCAATGGTAGAGTCCCTAAATATATCATATTAAGCACATGCATTGATTCAAGTAGGTGTAGATTTGATGATAAGTGCCCATGAAAAGTGTAGAAAGTGATAGTGAGTTAAGCATTTATCAACGAATAATAAGACTCATGTGTTTGGTTGTTGTCCGCCCTTGATTCACGCCGACAGGTATCATCAAGATGTGGGCTTCAACAGTTCTCTTTGCTTAGGGATAAGGAAGAATACATACAAGGATGCCGTGTCGAACTATGGAATGTTGAATTATCGACAAGGCATAACCCCGCTTAGGCAATTGCGGCGACTTTTTGTGCGACCCGCCGAGGTGGCAATTCAATCAATTGCATTAATAAGTGGATACTTGATATAACTGGATTCTCCTCTACAAAGTACTCAATTTATCCTCGCTTCTATCATCTTTATTTCTTTGTTAATTAGTTTTATGTTTAATAGTTTTCTTAGTTATACTTCAAACTCCTCAAATTACTTGTGTTCTTATTTTTCGTAGTGCAGTCGTAAAAAGTAGTGAAGTCGACACAATCCTTGTGGGTTCGACAACCTAAAGTATTACAATCTAACAAGGGTAGAATCAAAAGAACTTCCGAGCCTCCATCATTATCCCCCGAAAATTCCAAAATTATATCCAAAATACGTAAAAGTAATAAAACAAAATAAAAAAATATAACCTATAATTTTTAAATATTCTTAAAATAGTCCCAAAAATCTATAAACCCACAAATCCAACTAATCCCTCCCATGTTGCCGACGACGAATAAAGCACCCTTCCCGCACCAATCAATCCACATGCCATTCATCGTCTATCTTGTCGTTTTTCGTCGTGAATCGTTTGGAGAAACTATTCGATAATCTTCAGGTTTTACACGGTGTTGGTCGATTTCAGATGACGAAATAGTGGAGGAAATGGTCATGAAGTTTCGGTGACCGATATGATGGATAAAAATGTGATAATCATTGACGAATTTATCCTAAATCTGGATTTAAATTTGGGGGAGTTAGGGATTTTACAATTTTGGGTTGCTTTGTAAAATATGAAAACTTAGAGATTTTTTATAAATTAAGTAATTTTACTTATTTTTAATACAATTTTAGAATTATTTGGAGCTAACACATGTCCTTTAACGATGGAAATTAACGGGAACCTTAAACGAGTTACGAAATGAAACCTTAGTGTCACCACTAATCTCTTTTCCCACGAGTTCAACCGAGGTTATGGCCATCCTTGGGCTATTTTGTAGCAACCAAGCACCAAGGAAGGCACTAGAAGGAGCTAGGACGGCCAAGCACAACCCACATTGTTCTAGAAAGGTCCGGGACGTTCTACACTAGTCCAGACTCACCCGGGAGGACCCAGAAGGCTCGGAAAGGTTCGGGACTACTCCGGAAGACCCTGAAGTTCTCTAGAACATTTTGGATCCTTATAGATATGTATACACAAAGGTATAATTCTCTAGAATCATGTAGATAGGCTAGATATTTCTAGAGGCAACATTGTAACCGTTGGATCAAATTGATCATAGCCGTCCATTTAGGAGGAGGGTGCCTATAAATAGGGCCACCCCATTCATTTGCACACCATCTAGCACTTGTAAAGCACACTTGTAAGCATTCTTAAAGCTTAACACAAAAGCTCTCTTTGTAATTACTTTTCCTTCTCTTATCTTTCTTAAGCCAAGCCATCAAGTAAATATAAGCAAGGCTTGCTAACATTGCTCGGGAGTTGTTAGCGTCGCACGGATCGAGTTTGAGAGAAGTAAGTTCGTGATAGTTGGTATCAGAGCGTGTTCGATCTCATTCGGGGAGATAGGCAAGGTTCAAGACCACCTCATGGATGAGCTCTCAAAGGTAAGTGCTTCTCTTGACCAAGAGCTAGATAATATTCGTGCTAAGGTCGAAGCCCTACAAGGTGATGTAGCCTTGTGCAAACGTGCTATGGTCTCCGGGCCAAGCACATCTTATGAAGTTAGGAAGGTCGAGGTGCCCAAGCCAAAGACCTTCTCCGGAATACGCAATGCTAAGGAAGTAGACAACTTCCTTTATGGCTTGGAAGAGTACCTTGAGACCGTTGGCATTGTGGACGAGGCCTCCAAGATCAAAACCGCCACCTTGTATCTCACCGACACCGCCATGCTATGGTGGAGGAGAAGGCGCCTAGATGTGGAAAAAGGTACGTGCACCATCTCTACCCTCGATGATTTTAAAAAGGAACTTAAAATGCAATTCTACCCCGAGAATGCCGAGGATGAGGCAAGAGCGCGTTTAAGGAGGCTCAAGCAATCAGGGAGTATTAGGGACTATGTCAAAGAATTCACCAATCTTGTGCTCGAGATCCCTGATCTCTCCGACAAGGACTCACTCTTCAACTTTATGGATAGGCTCCAACAATGGGCAAAAGCCGAGCTACGACGTTGGGGAGTCCAAACCCTTGCCGATGCCATCGCTGTGGCCGAGAGCTTGATTGATTACTTTAGCCACAAGGAACCCCACAAGCCGAAGGATAAGAAGAGTAGTCAAGCCAAAGGTGGGGGAGAGAAAAGACAACGCAAGGAAAGCCACCATGATGATCACCCACCTAAACACAAGGACTCATCCTCGTGGAAGAGTAAGGACAAGGGCAAGTTCAAGGACAATCGAGGATCAAAGAGGGCACCCTCCAACAAATGCTTCATCTGTGATGGGGACCATTGGGTCTGAGAGTGCCCACAAAGGCAAGCCCTTAACTCGCTCCTAGCCAAGCATCGAGACGGTAATGACACCGACAAGGAAGAGGAAGGTGTCCAGATAGGGTCCTTACAACTCCTCAACGTGCTTCAGTCCGCCCCTAAGATCGAAGCCAAAGGTTTGCTCTACGTGGATGTCACCATCAATGGGAAAGAATCAAGGGCCATGCTAGACACAGGTGCGTCCCACAACTTTGTCTCCCTTGGTGAGGCCAAGAGGTTAGGTCTCAAGGCATCCGGAGGAGGAGGCTCCATCAAGGCAGTTGACTCTGCCGCCCGACCCATTCATGGTATAGCTCGAGGAGTCAAAACCAATGTGGGATCATGGTTGGGTCATGTTGATTTCTCAATCGTGCCCATGGACGACTTCAAAGTTGTACTAGGACTCGAGTTACTCGATCGAGTCAAGGCATTTCCCATCCCATTCGCCAACACGATGTGCATCATCGATGGCAACCAAGCTTGTGTAGTGCCAACGACTAGGGCCACCAAGCAAGACACCAAGGTGCTCTCGGTACTCCAATTTAAGAAGGGCATTAAGCGCAACGAGGAAAGCTATCTCGCTATCCTTAGTGAGTACGATGACGAGGAGATCAAGCCCGATAATGACATACCTAGGGAGGTAGCAAAGGTGCTTGATGAGTTTAGGGACGTTGCACCACCGGAGTTACCCAAGCAACTACCACCAAGGAGGGAAGTGGACCATAAGATCGAGTTGGAACCGGGCAACAAGCCACCAGCCATGAGTGCTTACCGCATGACACCCCCTGAGTTGGAGGAACTTAGGAAGCAACTCAAGGGTCTGCTCGATTTAAGGTTCATTCTCCCATCTAAGGCACCATTCGGGGCACCCGTCCTTTTCCAAAAGAAGAAGGACGGTTCACTAAGGATGTGCATCGACTATCGAGCGCTCAACAAGGTAACCATCAAGAACAAGTACCCCATTCCTTTGATCTCGGATCTATTCGATCATCTCGTTCATGCTGGCTACTTCACCAAGCTTGACCTTCGCTCGGGGTACTATCAAGTGCGGATAACGAAAGGCGACGAGCCCAAGACCACATGTATCACAGGGTATGGCTCTTAGAATTCTTAGTCATGCCCTTCGGTCTAACAAATGCCCCAGCAACATTTTGCACCTTGATGAACAAGCTATTCCATCCATACCTTGACCGGTTCGTGGTCGTCTACCTTGACGACATAGTGGTGTATAGCAATACCTTAGAGGAATATGTTGAACATCTAAGGGAAGTGCTTAAGGTTCTGCGAGAGAAACAACTATACATCAAGAAGGAAAAGTGCTCCTTCGCTAAGCCGGAGGTAAACTTCTTGGGGCATATGATCAAGGATGGGAAGCTCATGATGGAGGATGGCAAGGTGCGTGCCATCCAAGAATGGGAGCCACCCACCAAGGTTCATGAGTTAAGATCATTCCTTGGGTTGGTGAACTATTATCGCCGATTCATCAAAGGCTACTCCGCAAGGGCTACACCGCTCACCGAACTTCTCAAGAAAAACAAGCCGTGGGTATGGACACAACAGTGTCAAGAAGCCCTTGAAGACTTAAAGAAAGCCATCAGTGAGGAGCCGGTGCTTAGCCTACCCGACCACACCAAACTTTATGAGGTACATACCGATGCTTCGAACTTTTCCATCGGAGGAGTCCTTATGCAAGATGGGCATCCGATTGCCTACGAGAGTCGGAAGCTCAATGACACAGAAAGGCGCTACACCGTCCAAGAAAAAGAGATGAACGCAATCATCCATTGTCTTAGAGTGTGGCGACACTATCTTCTTGCGTCCAAGTTCTTGATTTTAACCGACAACATAGCCACGAGCTACTTCCAGACCCAGAAGAAGCTAAGTCCCAAGCAAGCAAGGTGACAAGACTTTTTGGCCGAGTTTGACTGTCATGAAATACAAGCCGGGCAAAGCCAACGTGGTCGCGGATGCATTGAGACGAAAAGCGAAGCTTGCCGCTATAAGCCGAGTCACCAGCCCCCTCCTTGAAAGGATCAAGGAAGGCTTGCAACAAGAACCACTTGCCCAAACCATAATTGCCTTAGTGAATGAAGGCAAAACCCGACGATTTTAGTTGAGTGATGGTCTACTCTACACCAAGGGCAATCATCTTTATGTTCCAAGGTGGGGCAACTTGCGCAAAGACTTAATCAAGGAGTGCCACGACTCCTTATGGGCGGGCCACCCAGGTATGCGTCGCACCCTTGCACTTATTAAGGCATCCTACTATTGGCCCCGTATGCATGACGCCATCGAAGAGTATGTGCGGACTTGTCTTGTATGCCAACAAGACAAGATTGTCCAACACAAGCCCGGGGGACTTCTAGACCCTTTGCCCATTCTAGAGCGGCCTTGGGAAAGTGTATCAATGGACTTCATCACATGCTTGCCAAAATCCGAGGGATTTGGAAGCATCATCGTTGTCGTGGACAGATTCAGCAAGTATGCCACTTTCATAGCCGCATCCACAGATTGCCCAGTCGAGGAAACAACTAGGCTTTTCCTTCAAAATATAGTCAAGCTTTGGGGCATTCCAACAAGCATCATAAGTGATCGAGACCCTCGCTTCACCGGGAGGTTTTGGACCGAATTGTTTAAGATGCTCGGGTCTGATCTAAACTTCTCCACAAGTTTCTACCCCCAAAGCGACGGGCAAACCGAAAGGGTCAATGCACTCTTGGATCTATATTTGAGGCACTATGTGAGTGCCAATCAAAAGGATTGGGCCAAACTCTTGGACGTAGCTCAATTTTCTTACAACTTACAAAAGAGTGAGGCCACCAAAAAAAGTCCCTTCGAGATAGTCTTAGGGCATCAACCCACTACTCCGCTCTCCCTTGCCATAAGCTATGAAGGGAAGAGCCCAGCAGCCTTTAAATTTGCCAAGTCCTGGCATGAGCAAAAAGAGTTAGCACGAGCCGCACTTCACAAGGCTGCCAAGAGAATGAAGAAGTGGGCCGACACAAAGCGAAGGCACTTGGAGTTCAAGGAAGGAGACCTTGTCATGCTCAAACTCTTACCCCAACAATTCAAGGTCTTTCGCAAGGTACACAAAGGACTTGTCCGCAAATATGAGAGACCCTTTCCAGTACTCAAACGTGTGGGCAAGGTGTCTTACAAGCACTAATTGCCACCAAAGCTCAAGATCCACCCTGTCTTCCATGTCAGCCTGTTAAAGCCCTACCATGAAGACATGGAAGATCCCTCAAGGAATTTATCCAATCGAGCATCCACAACAATTGTCATTTCCTTTGACAAGGAAGTAGAGGAGGTGCTTGCTGATAGGATCATTCGCAAGAGGGGCGTCCCAAGCTACAAGGAGTACTTCATCAAGTGGAAGGGACTTCCCATCGCCGAAGCAAGTTGGGAACGAGAAGATGCACTATGGCAATTCAAAGACCAACTTGCTCAGTTTGACCAAGGTGCGACGAGGGCGTCGCGAACTTAGGTGGGAGAGGATATCACCACCAATCTCTTTTCCCACGAGTTCAACCGAGGTTATGGCCATCCTTGGGCCATTTTGTAGCAACCAAGCACCAAGGAAGGCACTAGAAGGAGCTAGGACGGCCAAGCACAACCCACATTGTTCTAGAAAGGTCCGAGACGTTCTACACTAGTCCAGACTCACCCGGGAGGACCCAGAAGGCTCGGGAAGGTTCGGGACTACTCCGGAAGACCCTGAAGTTCTCTAGAACATTTTGGATCCTTATAGATATGTATACACAAAGGTATACTTATCTAGAATCATGTAGATAGGCTAGATATTTCTAGAGGCAACATTGTAACCGTTGGATTAAATCGATCCTAGCCGTCCATTTAGTAGGAGGATGCCTATAAATAGGGCCACCCTATTCATTTGCACACCATCTAGCACTTGTAAAGCACACTTGTAAGCATTCTTAAAGCTTAATACAAAAGCTCTCTTTGTAATTCCTTTGCCTTCTCTTGTCTTTCTTAAGCCAAGCCATCAAGTAAATATAAGCAAGGCTTGCTAATATTGCTCGGGAGTTGTTAGCGCCGCACAGATCGAGTTTGAGAGAAGTAAGTCCGTGACATTAGGCTACCTTGTTGGCTCGAAAAAAATAGTTTAGGTACCTAACTGGAAAAAATGTATAGTTTGGACAAATATTTGACGTTTAAGCCATAAATTTACTTTAAATGTTAAAATTCTTAACTCTAATATTAAAATACTAAATCTTAAACTCTAAAATCTAAATTACAACTAGAATTGGTTATTGAGTTGAGGAGTTCGTAAAAAATCAAACTTAATTCAGTCAAAACTCAGTTAACACTTGACTCGAGATCTTAGTGAGTTAATTCGAGCAAGGCTTAACTCAACTCGATAAGTTCGTGAGCAAATCGTTATTTTTTTTTAATTTGTTTTATGATTTTTAGTGGATGTCTTAAAATATATGTTTCAAGAAGTTTAAATACTAGTTGAAAACTCTATAAAATTTTAGTGAATTGCTAGGTAATTTACCATAAAATTTTTACTTCAAAATAAAATCTTTTAATATCATATAAAATAAATAAATAATATAGTATAGAGAAGTAAGGGGTCGATCCCACCAGAATTAAGCAGCTTCTAATGTAAAGTGATTTTGATTCTGACTTTATTAAGAAAATTAAGAAAAACATGGAATCTATAACTAGAGTTTAATTAAAATAAAACTAAGAAATAAAAATTTAAATCTAAGGATGATAATAAATTTAAGAAAATATATAGTTTTAAGTAACAAACTCAAGATTCACTTTGACTCATTTTCAATCGATCATTGAATAAGATTTTTACTTCGGGAATCATATCGGTTAGTCTATAAGTTTCTCTCTCAAGCTTCACCCTAAAGGGTATTTAGAGCTTCCTAAAATCCTAAAATAATGAAAAGATAAATTTTAAATAATTTAAATTAAATCCTAAAAAGATAATATCTTAATTTAAAATGATAAACTATCAGCCATGTGGATAAGCTATCTGGCGTATGGATAAGCTTTACACCACTTCTTACATCATTTTCTAAAATATGGTTGATGAGGTGTTACGTAAGATTTCTCATGCCCAAATTCATGCCCATTAATCCAAACATAAATCCATAAAACTTACAAAATTATACGCTATTAAACATATTTTCTAGAATTGAAGTCTTGCATTGAAAACACACGAAAACAATCGACTAAGCATCATAGTCTTTAATTAAAGATATAATTAAACATATAAATGTGAACATTTAAACCACTTATCAATAATTAATTTTTTAATTAAAATCTTTATTTTTTTGTAAAACTAAAATTGATTTTGATATAACAAATATGTTTAAGGACTATTTTGAACTAAATTTTTAAGTCCTTAAGTCAAAGATTATATTTCAAGTCAAACCAAGAACATAAAAATTCCACTCTAATTATTTTTCAGACCAATGGTTTTGATACCATGGTGACTGCTATCGATACTTGTTCTTATTTTTAAGCAAATATTGTTGAATTTTTAGGAGTATCAAAACACGTTTCGATACCAAAACTAAACTCCAAGGATTGTTTCGAACCTTATTTCGAAACCAAGCCTTTATTTTTAAATATTTTAAAATTATGACTAGGTGTTTCGATACAAGTATCGATACCCTAGATAATCTCCAACGACTCTTTTAAGCATTTAATGTTTTCGACCGTTGGTGTCAGTTAAGCTTTAAATGGTAGTTGGTCCATTTCGATAACCGTTTCGATACCAAGGAGCTCAGTTTGCTCGTAGTATCGAAACTCGTTTCGATACCTCTTATTAAATGCACAACGTCTCTTTCTTTTTATGGTCTGTTTCGAAATAGGTAACCGGTTTTTTGATATCAACTGTTGCAGAGTGCATTTATGATGAAAAGATGAAGCCCCAACGTCTGTATTTATGTTTCCAACAACCTCAACGGTTAGAAATCAATGAGATAGTATAAATTGAAGTATTTCAAGCAGCATTAACAACTTTTGCAACATCAAGCAACTTCCAAGCATTCAATCCAACTCCAAAAGCATTTCATTCAAGATCTTTTGTACCCAACTCTTGTAACTTTCATTGTAACCTTTTATTTGAGTTTGGTGAGTGTTTTTGTTGTAATTGGGCAACATTTATCTGTTTAAGAGATATTTTATTTGTCTTTCTTTTTTTTTGTAACATTGTGAGCTTGAATCAACCCTTGGTTAGAAGGATTGATTCAATTTGTTATGGTTAACACTTGAACCGAGAAAAAGGTCGAATTCATTTGTGAATTGGTTGAAAATCCTTAGTGGGAGCTAAGATAGTGGATGTAGAGTTTGTTTTGAAGCTTGAACTACTATAAATCTTGTGTTATCAAATTTCTATATTTTTACCGAAAATCTTCCATCAAGTTTTAATAGCCAATTCACCACCTCTTGGCCAACTTTTTCAATCGATCAACTTAACAATTGGTATCAGAGCTAGATCTTTGAAGGGATTAACATCCACCAAAGAAGATCTAAAGATAGTTGATCCACATTTCAAGTCAAATCCAATGGCCTCAACTTCCGGAAGTTGGAACGAGTCTCACTCCATCATCAAGCCTTCATTCTTCAATGGTGATAACTATCCCTATTGGAAGAATATGATGAGTTTGTTCATCAACTCCAAAGATTATGTTCTATAGGACATAATTGAAGATGACCCCTCAACCCAATGAAACAAGAAGGAGATAGACAAGTGTCAAAGAAGAGGAAAGAGATGACCGATGAGGAGAGAAAAAGGTTGTCTACAAATGATAAAGCCTTGTACATTCTCTTTTTTGCTTTTGGTCCCGACATCTACTCCAAGATGTCATCTTGCACAAGTGTCAAATAAGTAGGAGACTCATTGGAGACAACATATGAGGGCACCAATGATGTCAAGGAGACAAAGATTAGTCTTCTTAATCTCAACTACGAGAACTTCAAGATGCATCCGGATGAAGACATCACCAAGATGCTTGATCGGTTTTCCGTTATTGTCAACGATCTAAAGGGTTTTGGTGATGTAATCACTAACTTTATCCGAGGCATTAAACTCGAGTTTTGATTTTCATGGTTTTTGAATAACGGGCTTTAGTTTTATTCGTTATTATAAAATTCAAAAATATTATTATTAAAAAAATAATAAAAAATAAAAAATACCAAAAATAGTATGTATATATTTATTATCTTTTTCAATGTATCTTTCGGTTTCTCTTTTTTTATTTATTACTATTATGTTAATATTATTACTATAGGGTAAATATATTACTACCTTTTTATAATAAAAAAATGTGTTTATTCTTTTATCAAATATAAAATTCCAAAATATAAAATATGCTATATGCGTTCATTTCTGTTTTTAGAAATGCTATATGTGTTCATTTCTGTTTTTATTTATATGTCCATATTTTTATTATTTTCGTTTTACATTAGTCTTTATTAATATTTATTATTATTATTATTAATTATTATACATATGAGATTTATATTACATAAATAAGAAACTCATATAAATAAATAAACCCATATTTAAATTTATAAGCCCAATTTTTTTTATAACAGTCCAATAATAAATTAAATAAAAAACAAGCCCAGATATATTAATTATATTCAACCCACACAAATATAATTACATAAATATAATTACATAGACCAAATCTTTGAGCTCAACCGATTAACATGAAATCCTAATGATCTAACCCTTCTGTCCCCTTTTTGTGTAGCCAATTAATGACCGTTACATCTGGCCATAATCTAACGGTCTAGATCGAGAGCAGCAGAAGCTTCCAGAGATCGAACACGCCACACGCGCGGCTCAATAGCTCCTTCACGCGTGCGTGTGGCGCACGCGCGCTTCTTCGGTTCCCGATCCGTCCTTTCGAATACCCATCGACCATCCAGCTTCTCCAATCACTGGCCGATCATTGCCCCGATCGCCAGCAACGCATGCAAACAAAAAAGAGAGAAAAATGTCAGATTCGTACGCACAGAAATCAGAGGCTACACAATCGATATACATAGAGACAAAAACAAAGAATTTCAGTACGATTCCAACCTTCTCACCAGAAAATATCAAACGCATTGCAACGAATATTCAGATATTTCAAAGCCAATATTTCAGACGAATACATCCAAAAAAATCGAGAAACCAATAGCAATCTTAGGATATTTTACCCTTTTGTAATTCGGCTCTAAAACCGAAAGCAACATTCATGTAAAGAGTTCTCCCATTCGAAAAATTCAATAGAAAGCAAGCGTTTTGAGGTATAACCTTTGTTTTTTTGTTCCGCATGTATTTAGGGAGAGGGAACCAAAGTTGAGTTTTTTTACCTTCGATGTCTCTTTTTTTCTTTCTTCTTGCTTCTCCGATCTTCCTTTCACCGGTGGTAAACCCACGAGCCTTCGGGTTATCAGGGTGAGTCGAATAAAGGAGGATTGCTTTTCGTTTTTCAGAAAGTTTCTCCTTGGATTTTAAGAATGAAAGCAAGTTTTCATTTGGTTTTCAACTAAAAAATGGGTTTTTCTTTTTTGGTTTATTGAAGCAAAGGTTTAGATCTGGTTTTGGGTATCGAAAAAGCTTTTATTTTGGTATTTTGGTTTCATCGTCCACCGCCATAGGTAGCCGAAAGTTAGAAATCCACAACGATTTTTGAAAAACTCGACCAGAATCTGGGCTTGTGATGATTTTCTGGGTTTAAAAAGATGAACACCCATAGTGTTCATCCCTTTTTCCAGAACCTATGAGAGAAAACAAAGGTTTTGGGGGTTTGTTTTTCAGAAAAATGAATGAAAGGAGAAAAAATTGTGTTTTATACTCCCCATTTTTTAAAAAATGGTCTTTTTGTTTATAAATCCCTCCACATTTTAAAATTAACGCCCGAAGTCTCTTTTATTTTAACTCGTTCTATAATTCTGTCCTAAATTGAGTCATAATCATTCTTTTCTAAATGGTTTTATTATTTAAAGGTCCTCCCTTATTTCTGTTTAAACTCTTCAACCCTTCCCCGTTTGATAATCACGCTTTGAGGGTCTCAATGATTTTAAATCATTTCGATTTGGTCATTATTAAAATAAAGTTTGTTTTCTTTTATTTCAAACCCATGGATTTTACTTAATTTTATTTTGGTCCCTTTTTCATTACCTTTTCTTTATTTTAGTATCTTTAACTTTATATTTTATTTAATTCAGTCCCTTTTAGTTTGGTTTATTGTTTATGTTGGTTACATATTTTATTTTATTTTCATTTATGTATTTTATTTACATGTACATATTTTTTTATGCCTCTCATTTTATTTTACTATGTATTTTTATTTTATTCATTTATGTTTTTACTTGCTTATTTATTTATTTATTTGTTCATTTATTTGTGCATATGTATGTTGCTGCACTTTGTTATATGTCATACATGTTTTTTATCACTTATGCATACTGGTGTCCTTTTTCCGTCATGCTTTATTTATTATTTTACATACATTCGTTTATTATGCTTCATTTTATCTTAAAATGTCAGATGCATTTTTTTGTTTGTTTTGTTTTAATTGTATTATGTGTTCTCATTCATGTCTCATGGTTTTATTTACATATGTTTATTTTATACGTCCATGCATTTATGTATTTTGTTCATACATTTTCATTATTGTATTTTATTGTGTTGTATGTATTTATTTTTGTACATGTTTATTATATATCTTGTATTGTGCTTTATTTATTTTTGCTCAACTCACATTTCACCATATTAATTAATCAACCTAACGCATTACTTCTTTATTCGTTCGTAACGGGCTCGCCTCACCAAACGTAATAGTGTCGGTGTATGCATTATATTTGGATAAAGATACGGTAAAAATAAAACGAATTCGAGCTTTAAAAAAACCGTAATTTAAATGCCAATTTAAATCATAAAAACCCAAAATTAATTAAGCCGTATTTTGATAAAGGTGTCAATTTTTGGGCGATTTTTAACGTTAATATCGTTTTAAATCGTAACCGACTCTCGAACCCAATTTTTAAGAATCTCTAGTTTTTACGGTGTCCGGCCTATCAAAGTGGCCGGTGGCGAATCCACCCTTTTTTTAAAATTTTTAAACCTTTTTTTAATCCCTAAAATTTCAATTCTTCAAAAATCCCTAATTTCAATAATTTCAATTCCCATCCCCAATTTTTCAAATTAAACCCTAATTTCTTGATTTTGAGACATTTTAATCCTTAAATTTTCACTCTTCCACTAGTGACCCCTTTTCACCATTTTCCCTTTTTCATTATCACACTTATCTTTTTTAAATTATTATTAATTTTAAATTTTTAAAAGGGTCGCTACAGGTGAGATTATACGGGAGGAGAAGCTCGTGAGGAAGCTCATCTACTCTCTTTCCGAGTCTTGAGATAGCAAGAGAACGACTATCATTGAAGTTAAGAACCTCAAGACTCTTAAGCTTGATGCTCTTATGGGATCTCTTCTCACCAATTTGATCATGAAGAAAGGAAGAGAAAAAGAGAAAAAGAAAGAAGATGTGAAACTAGAAAAGACAGAGGTAGAAAGAAAGAAAGCAACAATGCATTGCTCTAAAAGCTTCAGCATCTCAAGAAGAGGTGGACACTAGTGAAGAGAATGAGCTTGTAGAATTGGCTATGGTAGCCAAAAGATTCACAAGGCTCATGAGGGAAAACCGGAATAGGAGATTCTAAAGAAAGTAAGAATTCAAGAGAAAGGGCAAAGAAGATGAAAAATATCAAATTATTTGCTATGAATGCAAAAAGCCTGATCACATAAGGATCGATTGCCCACAATATAAGAAAAAGGGTTTTAAGAGAAAGAAGAACTAAAAGGCTCATGTTGCCACATGGAGTGATGAGGAGTCTTCATCCGATGAGGACAACAAAGTGGTCAACCTTTGACTCATGGCTCTTGATGAGCCCAAGGTAACCCTTGAACCATTTTTCAATGATCTTAGCTATGATAAATTATATGATGCATATGATGAATTGCAAGATACTTATGATGAGTTGGTTTCAAAATTGAAAGAATCTATTTTGAAAAGCAAGAAAACTATTTTCGATTTAAAAGAGAAAAATGATTCTTTGACAAAAACGATTTTGGAGCTTGAAGAAAAGGTTATTGTTTTAAATGACGATTTAAAATTTTTTCGAAGAGAAAATGTTTATTTAAACAACCTTATTTCTAGCTTGAGTGAGAATCACCACAAAGTGGTGAATAAGCTCAAAAAACAAGTTAAAGTGGTTGGTAGTTCAAGTTTTGAAAAAGGAAGCTCTTCAAAATCCAACCATGAGAAAAAAAATTTCATAACCACAAACAGATATGTTTTTAAAGGCATGCTAGACACAAGAGGATTAGGAGTGTATGGGTTCCTAAGGAACTCATTGTTTCTAATAATATTCATGCTATTGCATCTTGGATTCCTAAGGGAACCAAGCTTTTGGGAACTAACTCTCATGGACCCAGAATGATTTGGGTACCAAAAATCAAACATTAAATCTTTGTTTGTAGGTTGAGCATTGTTTCAAGGCTAAAGCTTCAAGTCAAAACATGTGGTACCTTGATAGTGGGTGCTCAAGGCATATGACCAGAGACAAGGGACGATTCAAGGAGTTAGAGCTCAAAAGTGGTGGAGTAGTGACATTTGGTGACAACTCCAAAGGCCAAATTGAGGGTATTGGCTCTATTGGTAGTCACTCCTCTATACTTATTGAAAATGTTCTTCTTGTTAATGGTCTTAAGCATAATTTATTAAGCATTAGTCAACTTTGTGATAAAGGATTCTATGTATCTTTTGATAGACGTGGTTGCAAAATAATAGACATAGAATCTAATAAAACAATGCTCATAGTTCATCGTACATGAAATATATATATATATATATATATATATATGGTGTATCTAGATGACATAAAACTATCTCATGCATGCTTAGTTGCTAGTAATGAAAATGATGCATGGTTATGGCATAGAAAACTAGGACATGCTAGCATAAGTGTTTTAGAGAAACTAGCTTCCCAAAATCTAGTTAGAGGTTTACCTAAGCTCAAGTTATCTTTAGATAAAATATATGATGCATGTGCTAAGGGTAAACAAAAACGAGTCTCTTTTAAGTCCATTAATGATGTTTCAACTAGTAGAATTTTACAATTAATTCATATGGATCTTTTGGGGCCAATTAGAACTACTAGCTTGGGTGGGAAATCATATGCTTTTGTTATTGTTGATGATTACTCTAGATACACTTGGGTTCTATTTTTAAGTGAAAAAGATGAAGTCTTAGAAAAATTTATCACATTTTCAAATACTTCTCAAAATGATCTTGATCAAAGAATTTCTCATATTAGAAGTGATCATGGAACCGAATTTCAAAATTTAGGTTTTGAGAATTTTTGCAACAAAAATGGGATTAGCCACAATTTTTCGGCTCCTCGCACTCCTCAACAAAATGGGGTAGTTGAGAGGAAAAATAGAACTTTAGAAGAAATGACAAGGAACATGCTGTGTGAAAAAAAAATTACCTAAGTATTTTTGGGCGGAAGCCACAAACACTTCTTGTTATATTATCAATAGTGTAATGATTAGGCCAATTTTAAAGAAAACTCCTTATGAGGTTTTAAAATCCAAAAAGCCTAACATTAGCTATTTTCACCCTTTTGGGTGCAAGTGCTTTGTTCTAAACAATGAAAAAGACAATTTAGGTAAATTTGATGCAAAAAGTAATGAAGCTATCTTTCTTGGATATTCTCAACTTTCAAAGGCTTATAGAGTTTTTAACAAAAGAACCTTAGTTGTAGAAGAGTCTATAAATTTTGTTATCGATGATAACCTCCTTCCTATGAAGGATTCTTGTGATGATGATGATCTAGGAATTATTGAAACCATTAATGAGGGACAAGCATCAAAGGTGGATAGGGTTTCAACCAATGAGAAAATACAAGATCCTCCAATAGAAGCTTTAGGAGATGTCAAGCTTGAAGAAATAGAAGTGAGCTACCCAAGAGAGTTTAACTATTTCAAGAGTGGTGAAATCTTGGATGATCCATCCAAGGGAGTAATTACTCGTTCTTCTCTTAGATTAATGAATCATATTGTATTTATCTCATGCATAGAGCCTAAAAATATTAATGAATCTTTAGATGATGATTTTTTGATATTGATTATGCAAGAGGAATTAAATCAATTTGAGAGAAGTAATGTATGGATATTAGTTGATAGGCCTAGTAATAAATCTACTATAGGAACTAAATGAGTCTTTAGAAACAAAGCTAGATTAGTTGCTCAAGGTTACACTCAAGAAGAGGGAATAGATTTCGATGAAACTTATGCACCCATAGCTAGAATGGAAACTATTTGGATGTTACTTGCATTTTCATATTATCATGATTTCAAGCTTTTTTAAATGGATGTTAAAAGTGCTTTCCTAAATGGTTTTATAAATGAAGAAGTGTATGTTGAACAACCACCGGATTTTGAAGATCCAAAATTTCCAAACCATGTCTTTAAATTAACTAAAGCTTTATATGGTTTAAAACAAGCTCCTAGAGCTTGGTATGAAAGGCTTTAAAAAAGAAAAGGTGGATACTACACTTTTTATAAAAAAGGTTTAAAAATGACATCTTAGTAGTTCATATTTATGTTGATGACATTATTTTTGGTTCTACTAATGAGTGTTATTGTCAAGAGTTCTTTAAGTTAATGCAAGGTGAATTCGAGATGAGCATGATGGGGGAGCTCTCATTCTTTTTGGGACTCCAAATCAAGCAAAGGAAGGATGAAACTTTCATCAATCAAGCAAAGTACATAAAGGATATGCTTAAAAAGTTTGGCTTGGAGAATGTGAAACCTCAAGCCACTCCTATGAGCTCATTAACTAAGCTTGACAAAGATGTAGGAGGTAAGTGTGTTGATTCAAAATTATATAGATCCATGATAGGTTCTTTGCTTTACCTTACCACAAGTAGACCGTATATTATGATTAGTGTTTGCTTGTGTGCTAGGTTTCAAGCTAGTCCTAGAGAATCACACTTAGTTGCCATTAAGAGAATTTTTAGGTACCTTAGAGACACACCTTGTCTAGGTCTTTAGTATCCTAAAGACTCTTCCTTCAATCTTCATGCTTATTCGGATACGGATTATGGGGGTTGTAAGATTGATAGGAAAAATACTTCCAGAACATGTCAGTTCTTAGGTAGTATGCTCATATCTATCTACCATCGAAGCGGAGTACATATCCTTAGGGAGTTGTTGTGCTCAAGTCCTTTGGATGAAGCAACAACTCTTAACTTATGATATTAGAGTTGAAATTATACCTCTAAAATATGATAACACTAGTGCTATATTTCTTACAAAGAACCTCATTCAATATTATAGAACTAAATACATATAAATTAGACATCACTTTATTAGAGATCATGTGTCTAAAAATGGTGTTGTTCTAGAGTTTGTTGACACCTTAAATCAATTAGCGGAAATCTTTACTAAACCTTTAGACAAAGAGCGTTTTTGGACACTTAGGAGAGAGTTAGGTCTAACTAGCCTATCTTGACCTCTTATGTGTTATTTTTTGTGCAAAATATGCTTAAATCTTGATTGAAATCATGCCTATGTTATTTTTCATCTTGTTGCTTCTATGCATGTTGCTAGGGAGAGTATGAACTTTTTCATGCATTTTAATCATGTCATAACATCATATGCATGCTTCTAGAGACTTTAGAGACTCATTTCTAGTACTTTAGAAGGCTAAAAAGCAAAGCCTAGCTAAGGGCTATCGAAACAAGTAAAACTATTTTCGATACCTATTCTTCATGCTCATCTGAGCACGTTTCTGGGTAAGCCCGGTATCGAAACAAGTTTCGATATAGATGGTTTCGATACGGGATGAAAGAAGGTTCGAAACGGGGTGTTTCGAAATGCCTATAAAGGCGTACCGAAACGCACTGCGGCAAATTGCTCTTAAACCTCTCTAAACCTAATTTTATTCAATTTCAAACATAACAAACCTTCCTCTTTAAAACCTTAGCCGAAAAACCTTTTTATAAAACCCTCAATTCGTCATATTTTACCACGAAATCAAAAGTTTTTCTTGAGGGATTTTGATCACAACAACGAGGCTAAGGCTATATCGAATTTTGGTGTCTCAATAACCACTAATTCATCTTAATCCAAATTCAAGATAACTTTTTGTAAAACCTAATTTTCGTTTGATTTTAGAATGTTAAAATTTAGATTTTGAACATATTTTGAATGATTATTGTATTGGTTTTTATAATCTTACAAAACCTTTTTCAAAATCAAAAATCTTTTCATTCGAATATAACTTATTCTAGTCTTATTTTTGTCACTGGTTTTTCAATTTTTTTAATTGATCAAAACTCTTTAATTATTGATTAATAGAATTAAATACGGTTTATAGAGCATATATTTTTTTAAGTGCCTAAAATTAATCCTTAATTGTTTTTATTCTTAGATCATGGAACCTAAAAAGCGTCAACGTACCGAGGTCGATAATTCATCGCGTTCCTCTGCCCGTACTCCTCGAGTCGATAATCAAGTGGTATATGCAAAGAGTTTGGATGATCACTCGAAAATTGACAAATTCGAACAATTTCGACTCCACAAGCTCAAGAAGGAGCGATGTGTGGATGTGAGTTTCATGAACTCCACGAAGTTCCAATTTCGATATCTTCGACTTCTTCAAGATTGGAAATTCGTGAAGTTCTTTTCATCCTCCGGCAAGCTTTATCCTACTCTCTTCCTTATCTTTTATGCTAATGCAACTTACATTTTTTCAAAGGACAAGACCAAGGTGGTTGTCATCGAATCTTATCTCATAGGTCAAACCTTTCGTATCGATGTGGATACCTTTGTTGATGTCTTCGGACTTGAGGATGAAGGCATTGAGGATGAGAATTCGATTGACACTTTCACCAGTTCAGTTATGAACCTCGACGTCCATGATAGGTTTTTGCACCTTATCATCTCTTGGTTGATTCGTCCATCAAATGGTAAGTCCTCATGGATCCGTCAAGTGGATGGTTTTTGGGTAAATTTTTTTCGTCAAGCAAGGCAACCAAATCTTCCTCAAATCCTCTTTGCCGATATAGTTTGGCAAGTGAAGAACTGTGCCACTCCTCTCGTACGATCTTTCTCCTATGCTTGTGTTCGAAGCACTATCTTTGTGCATTTGGGGATTGATTGCTCATATGACATCGTTGAGTCCGTTAAAGAACCCATCGACGAGACTTCTCTTAATTGTTCCCATTTTTAGTATGTTAATGGTGAAAGGGTTCGAATTGCTCCTCCTCCTCCTCTCGTTGATCCCGAGCTAATTCAACAAGTTACACCTAATGTCGAGTTGATGGTATTTCTCACAGAGAGGTTTGATGGTTTGGATGCTCGTTTTGACTCTTTGAACACTCACTTCGACTACCGCTTTGATGCTATGGATACGAGGTTGACGAGTTTGGAAAATCAAAATCTTTCCATGCGTCTCTCTCTCGAGGCTCTCAAGGGACATTAGAATCATCAAAATGCTATTAATGATGATGAGGAGGAGGAGGAGGAAGAAGGTGAGGGTAGTGATGATGATGGAGAAGAGTGATCTTAGCTCTCATTTGCTTTGCTATGGCTTATTAGGACTAGTTATGATATCCTAAGTTTTAGATTGTAGTTCATTTTTTTAAGACATATGCACCTATGTTATTGCATTTGTTATGCTTTGACTTTTTTGTTTGTTTATTAATGCTATGGTATGTTTGAACTTTAGATTTCTTGCTTAATTGCTATTATGTCTTATATTCCATTGACTTTGATCTAACAAAAAGGAGAGAAGACATTGTTGCTTTTTTTTAAAGGGGAGAAGACAAAAGCTTTTTAAAAGGGAGAAGACCAAATTTAAAGCTATCCACCAACTCAGGGGGAGTTTGTTTTTTTTCAAGCTTTTATTTTTCAAACTTAAAAATTTATGGTGGTTTTGTTATATCAAAAAGGGGGAGATTGTAAAACTAAAATTGATTTTGATATAACAAATATGTTTAAGGACTATTTTGAACTAAATTTTTAAGTCATTAAGTAAAGATTATATTTCAAGTCAAACCAAGAACATAAAAATTCCACTCTAAATGTTTTTCAGGCCAATGGTTTCGATACCATGGTGACGAGTATCGGTACTTGTAACCCCCAATTTCGACCTAATTTCTTAAATCGAAACTTGGGAATCAAGTTACTAAAGCTTTCCCCTCAAGTAAATAATTTAGGTTAAATAATTTCAAAATTAGGGTTGTTTTGATAATTCAAAAATCATATTGAGAATCTCAATCTCATAAATACAAATTCTCAGAGTAATATTTCAATATCCATTAATGTATCTGAAAATACTTTCATAAAAACATGTATCTATTAGGTTCAGAATCAAAATATCCCATAGTCCAAAAATATGACATATTCCATAACAGGTAAAAACATTAAACTGAAATTATTGAAAGGAGTTCATACTGAATAATAAATTATCTGAATATTGTGCGAGATGCTCCAAGTACCAATTCGCCTAAACTGGTCTAAGAATCTGAAAAGTAGACTAAAGGGGTGTAAGCTAAAGAGCTTAGTGTGTCTTTAGAGTGCAAATAGTCAAACAAAACATGTTTTACATTTCTGAAAAGTTTTTGAAAATATTTTTGAATTCAAGAAAAACTGAAGCATGATGCTATGATGACGGATGCATGATAGAAAATCAGAAGGCCCGATATCAAAAATCATATAGAGTGGAGGATTATCCTCGCCAAAGTGGAGGTTTCCCTTACGTTCAGTCTAGAAAATATTTTCGATGACAAAACATAATATGATTTGTAAAATCATAAATCAGAATTCTTACGAGTAGCAACTTTTCAGAAAATCAGAAGCTTGGTTTGAAAACAGAATGCACATGTCATGCATGATGATACCATGTATAAATAGATAACAGTTTCAAATATCAAATCAAGCAGTGTACAGATAATGTTTCAGAGATACACATAATATATTATAATATAGTATAGGCACAAAAACATGTAGCACAGGAAGAGACACACCTTAAGCAACAGAAGCTCTAACTTTGAGATGGACGCGTCTCGCGTTCCGGTCTAGCTGAAACAGGACCTACGAGATAAAATAACTGTATTACTATTTATTACTAATTCTAAGCCATCAACTATAACAAAACATTGATCCGAAAGCTTACTCACGTGATGGTCTCGAGGAACGTGCCCGATCGGTTCGTTCAAACAACATGAGGTAACCTATAGGCTTCAGAAGCATTGGTACCTAAATGAAAGAATATTCTAAATTAAATTCCTCAGAAACAACTTTTTAGACTCTAAGAACATTTCAGAAGAAAAAATACTAAAACAGAGCTTTCGGGTTTGAATTTGACAAAACATATAACGAATTCGGACTCAGAACATCGAAAAATGTCAAAGAAAAAGATTTTTGAAAAAGTCAACTCTTGGTCAAAAGTCAACTCTAGTCAAAGTCGACTGGTCAAAGTCAACTTTGACTTGACTGGTCAAAAAGTCAACGATCAACTCCAAAGTCAAAGTTAACTTTAACTTGACTGGTCAAAGGTCAAAAGACAAAGGTTAAACTTAGTCAAGGTCAAAGTTGGTCAACAGGTCAAACAAGGCAGGTCAAAGGTCCAAAAGTCGAACTTGGTCATATCGGTCAAAGTCTAAAAGTTTACTTGGTTAAGCAAACAAAATCGAGTCGGGTCCATGAAACGGTTTGGGTCACTATCGATTCGGTTCAGAACGACTCATAAAATCAAACCTCTAGAAATGGGTTCTCCTTAAGATAAACACTCGGCCCACAACCCCAAGTACAACTCAACCCCAACACACTCATACACAAGCTCAACACAACCAACCCTCACTCAAGCCCAACAAAATAACCCAACACACCTTACAATCTATACAACATAACCAACTCAACCATCTGGCCCAACATCACTTTAACCCAACACTTCAACCCAACCTCACAACCATGAACCAAATCCGTACACAACTCAGCTATGGTTTTCACCTCTAAAGACAACAACATCATTAACCACATAACAGCATGGCAGCACAGACCTCTGATGGCAGCTCCGGCGACACTTCGGTGACCCTCAAAATACCACACTTCTTCTTAAAACACCCTACACATATTCCGATATTCAAAAACCCAAACAACACCATAACAAAGAGCAAACGGGATTTCAACATCAACCGAAAACTGAAAACAAAACAAAACAAGTTTTACCCATCTGAAGACTTACCAATGGAGAACAGATTATGGTAAGAATTTATCGACGCAAAGGAATAGCAAACCACAGATCTGTTACTTCTTGAACCAAAACAAAGGTGAAAGGTTCTTTCTTAGATCCACCTTGACAGAGAAAGGAACGGAGATGAACGGTTCTACAAAGGTTGATTTTGATTCCGGTGATGATCAAACAAGCCTTGAAAGAGGAAGGTCTGAGAATAAAAGGAAGGGGTGAAAGTTGCGTGAGAACTGGAGAGAGAGAGAGAGAAAACGATCGTCTACTTTTCAATAAACGCAGAAAAATTGAGTTTTGATAATCTGGAAACAGATTTTAAAATTCCCTAAGAAAATGGAAATATTACAAGATTGGTCCTCTCTTTTATTAATGAATTTTAGAATAGACCCAAAGTTTAAACACACTTACAAAAGTTCACCAAAACTTAAGATTAAAGTTCAGAATTTCAAAACAAAATTCCCTAAATTTTAAGGTTTTAGAAATTAGGGATTTCAGAATTTAAAATTTGAATTGGGCAAAATTCGGGGTGTTATAATACATGTTCTTATTTTTAAGCAAATGTTCTTGAATTTTTAAGGAGTACAGGAATACGTTTTGATACCAAAACTAAACTGCCAATGATTATTTCGAACCTGTTTTGAAATCGAGACTTTATTTTTAAATATTTTAAAATTATGATTAGGAATTTCATTACCAGTATCAATACCCTAGATAATCCCCAATGACTCTGTTGAGATATTGATTTTGATATAATAATTGAAAAATGTTTTGGACTAATTTGAAAAGAATTCAAAAATGATTTTTATGTTCAAACAACTTAAAAATAAGTTTGAAAAGTTTTTGAGAGATTTTAGAAGTGTTTGAAATGTTTTTAAAATAGTTAAAATTGTGTTTTAAATGAAAGTTTCGAAACCTCCTTTAAAGGTTTCGAAACCTCTTAGGGCAGTCTCATACATTTTGCTACTGGAATGAAAGTCTCAGAACTTTCAGCAAAAAGTTTGGAAACTTTTGATGAAAAGTTTCGAAACCTTGTTTAAAGGTTTCGAAACCTTAGACCTGTAATGGCTATAATTTTTGAATTGCTTAAAGGTTTCCAAACCTCTGGTAAAGGTTTGGAAACAGTTTTGAAAAAGTTTCGAAACCTCTGGTAAAGGTTTCGAAACCTCTGTGCAGGTGAAAATTTAATGTTTAACTTTTTGACTTCCCAACGGCTCCAAAACATCCCCAACGGCTATAAACGGCTAGAATATGATTCTACACTATAAAAGCAAGCTTGGAACACTTGAAGAAGGTTAGAGACAACATCCAAGAAACATGGTCAAGAGAAATTGAGTTTAAATCTCCATTTTCCTTTTTTCTTGTACATAGTCTTAAGAGAGTGATTTTATTGTAAATCTTGTATTCTCTTATGAGCTTAATTGTGTAAACACCCACCTTTGTGAGGTACTTAGTTTACCAAACAAATCCCTTTGTAAAAGGAGAGGTTCTAGTTTAGCCTTAGACAAAAACTAGAGTTGGTTCTATCTTAGCCAAGTCCAAAAGATAGGGTTGTAACGGTTATCCCTTGAACCGGTAAAAAGGTCGAATTCTTTAGTGAATTGGTTGAAATCCTTAGTGGTGTGCTAAGTTAGTAGATGTAGGCGTGGCCGAACCACTCTAAAATCATTGTGTTCTTTGTCTCAATCTTTCGATTTTAGCAAATTCAACCAAGCACCAAAAACAATCCTCTTGACGGTAATCGGTGACCGATTCGAGCTTACGCATCAAGCCCTTTCAATTGGTATCAGAGCCAGGTCTCCATCAATTCGGAATAACATCCGGGAGAAAAGATCCATCGCTCGAAGTCTACCGTTCAAGAAAATGGCTTGCTTTGAAAAAGGCCGCTCTATCATGTGTCTTCCGCTCTTCGAAGGAGAAAGCTACTTCCAATGGAGAAACATCATGAAGCTATTCATCAATTCCCATGATTTTGAAGTTTGGGACATTGTTGAAGATGACTACATTGAAGCTCCTAAAAAGAAGAAAAAACAACAGAGTATAAATGACACAAAGGCAAAGCTAAACGCCAAGGCGATGCACATCCTTCTTTGTGGCCTTAATGAAGACATCTCAAAGAAAGTCTCCACATGCAAGAGTGCCAAAGAAATGTGGGAGAAACTTGAGAGACTATATGGCAAAGAAGAGAAGAAAGATAAAATCTCATCAAGTGCAAACTTTCTCCAAACAACCAAGGTGGAAGGTGTTTTGGCTCTCGATGAGCCCAAGGTATCTTCTAACTCTAATGAATCTAATTCATATTCTTTTGATGAGTTACAAGATGCATTTGATGAATTATTTTTGGAATTTGAGATCATGAATTCCAAATTTAAGAAAATGATTTCAAAACTTGAAATTGAAAATGATTTTCTTTTGAAATCAAAAATCAATTTTGAAAGTCAAAATGAAATTTTGAAAAATGATTTAGAACTTTCAAAAACAAAAAATGAAGATTTTCAAAAAGAAAATTTTGATTTAAAAGTTAAGCTTGATAGCTTAACAAAAGAAAAAGAAATCATTTCTAATAATTCATCTTGTCACATAATGGCAAAATGCTCACATTGTCATTATCATGGTCATTCTTTACATACTTGTCCTATAAAGAAAATAAAAACTTATAGGATTAGACAAGTATGGGTTCCTAAGGGAACTAAAGATATTGTACTTAATGCAAATGGATCCAAAGCAATTTGGATACCAAAATCCAAATAAATGTCTCTTGTAGGTGTGTTGGAGCAATGGAAAGAAATGCAAAGACATAAAAATGCTCTAGTCACACAAGTGAAGAAGATGGGTAACCTCTAAACTTAATATCTTTGATTATATGTCATTGGTTGCCTATATTTTTTGATAAATGTGCATGCATCTTTACTTATCTTTTTTTTTAAAATGCATGACATTTTATAATGCTTTATGCATATGAGTTATATTGTTTCATTCTTGTGTTTGCATAAAGATTTAAAGTCTTGGATAAATTGAATTTCCATGTGTTCTTAAATTGATTTATTTTAATATAACATTGGAATTCAATATCTTTTAAGTGTCAAGCTTTTGAGCCTATTTTTTTTGGAATGCTTTGAGTAAGGGGGAGCTATTTTAAACAAAACTTATTTTAAAAATTCTCTTTTGTTATGAGCTTTGAAATTTTCAAAATTTGTTTGAACTATTTTAATATAACAAAAAGGGGGAGAATGTTTTGAAAAATTGGTCTTTCAAATGAATAAGGGGAAGCATTAATGTGTTCAAATCTTTAATTCTCTTATTCAAATTTTGTTTTACAAAGGGGGAGCAATCTCAAAAACAATTTTTCAAGTTAGTTTTATTATACCAAAAGGGGGGAGATTGTTGAGATATTGATTTTGATATAATAATTGAAAAATGTTTTGGACTAATTTGAAAAGAATTCAAAAATGATTTTTATGTTTAAACAACTTAAAAATAAGTTTGAAAAGTTTTTGAGAGATTTTAGAAGTGTTTGAAATGTTTTTAAAATAGTTAAAATTGTGTTTTAAATAAAAGTTTCGAAACCTCCTTTAAAGGTTTCGAAACCTCTTAGGGCAGTCTCAAACATTTCGCTACTGGAATGAAAGTCTCGGAACTTTGAGCAAAAAGTTTGGAAACTTTTGATGAAAAGTTTCAAAACCTTGTTTAAAGGTTTCGAAACCTTAGACCTGTAATGGCTATAATTTTTGAATTGCTTAAAGGTTTCCAAACCTCTGTTAAAGGTTTGGAAACAGTTTTGAAAAAGTTTTGAAACCTCTGGTAAAGGTTTCGAAACCTCTATGCAGGTGAAAATTTAATGTTTAACTTTTTGACTTCCCAACGGCTCCAAAACATCCCCAACGGATATAAACGGCTAGAATATGATTCCACACTATAAAAGCAAGCTTGGGACACTTGAAGAAGGTTAGAGACAACATCCAAGAAACATGGTCAAGAGAAATTGAGTTTAAATCTTCATTTTCCTTTTCTCTTGTACATAGTCTTAAGAGAGTGATTTTATTGTAAATCTTGTATTCTCTTGTGAGCTTAATTGTGTAAACACCCATCTTTGTGAGGTACTTAGTTTACCAAACAAATCCCTTTGTAAAAGGAGAGGTTCTAGTTTAGCCTTAGACAAAAACTAGAGTTGGTTCTATCTTAGCCAAGTCCAAAAGATAGGGTTGTAACGGTTATCCCTTGAATCGGTAAAAAGGTCGAATTCTTTAGTGAATTGGTTGAAATCCTTAGTGGTGTGCTAGAGTTGGTTCTATCTTACCGTCAAGCTTTTGAGCCTATTTTTGGAATGCATTGAGTAAGGGGGAGTTTTTGTTTTCATAACCTTTGTTTTGATATTTAATTTTTCCAACAATTGGTATCTTTCAAATTCTCCTACGATATGAACTTTAAAGATTTTTAAATTTGTTTGAACCATTTTTGATATAACAAAAAGGGGGAGAATGTTTTGAAAAATTAGTTTTTCAAATGAATAAGGGGGAGCTTTAATGTGTTCAAATCTTTATTTCTTTTATTCAAATTTTGTTTTACAAAGGGGGAGAAATCTCAAAAACAAATTTTCAAGTTAGTTTTATTATATCAAAAAGGGGGAGATTGTTGAGATATTGATTTTTATATAATAATTGAAAAATGTTTTGTACTAATTTGAAAAGAATTCAAAAATGATTCTTATGTTCAAACAACTTGAAAATAAGTTTGAAAAGTTTTTGAGAGATTTTAGAAGTGTTTGAAATGCTTTTTAAATTAGTTAAAATTGAATTTTAAATGAAAGTTTCGAAACCTCCTTTAAAGGTTTCGAAACCTCTCAGGCCAGTCTCAAACATTTCGCTACTGGAATGAAAGTCTCGGAACTTTTAGCAAAAAGTTTGGAAACTTTTGATGAAAAGTTTCGAAACCTTGATAAAGGTTTCTAAACCTTAGACCTGTAACGGCTATATTTTTTGAATTGCCTAAAGGTTTCCAAACCTCTGGTAAAGGTTTGGAAACAGTTTTGAAAAAGTTTCGAGACCTCTGGTAAAGGTTTCGAAACCTCTGTGCAGGTGAAAATTTATTGTTCAACTTTTTGACTTCCCAACGGCTCCAAAACATCCCCAACGGCTATAAACGGCTAGAATATGATTCCACACTATAAAAGCAAGCTTGAGACACTTGAAGAAGGTTAGAGACAACATCCAAGAAACATGGTCAAGAGAAATTGAGTTTAAATCTCCATTTTCCTTTTCTCTTGTACATAGTCTTAAGAGAGTGATTTTATTGTAAATCTTGTATTCTCTTGTGAGCTTAATTATGTAAACATCCACCTTTGTGAGGTACTTAGTTTACCAAACAAATCCCTCTATAAAAGGAGAGGTTCTAGTTTAGCCTTAGACAAAAACTAGAGTTGGTTCTATCTTAGCCAAGTTCAAAAGATAGGGTTGTAACGGTTATCCCTTGAACCGGTAAAAAGGTCGAATTCTTTAGTGAATTGGTTGAAATCCTTAGTGGTGTGCTAAGGTAGTGGATGTAGGCGTGGCCGAACCACTCTAAAATCATTGTGTTCTTTATCTTCATCTTTCGATTTTAGCAAATTCAACCAAGCACAAAAAACAACCCTCTTGACGGTAATCGGTGATCGATTAAAACTAGAGTTGGTTATATCTTAGCCAAGTCCAAAAGATAGGGTTATAACGGTTATCCCTTGAACCGGTAAAAAGGTTGAATTCTTTAGTGAATTGGTTGAAATCCTTAGTGGTGTGCTAAGGTAGTGGATGTAGGCGTGGCCGAACCACTCTAAAATCATTGTGTTCTTTGTCTCAATCTTTCGATTTTAGCAAATTCAACCAAGCACCAAAAACAATCCTCTTGACGGTAATCAGTGATCGATTCGAGCTTACGCATCAAGCCCTTTCAGACTCTTTTAAGCATTTAATATTTTCGATCGTTGGTTTCAGTTAATCTTTAAATGGCAGTTGGTCCGTTTCGATACCCGTTTTGATACCAAGAAGCTCAGTTTGCTCGCAGTATTGAAACCCGTTTCGATACCTCCTATTAAATGCATAACTCTCTTTCTTTTTATGGTCTGTTTCAAAACAGACAGCCCGTGTTTCGATACCAGTTGTTGCAGAGTGCATTTATGATAAAAAGATGAAGCTCCAACGTCTTTATTTATGTTTCCAACAATCTCAACGCTTAAAAATCAATGAGATAGTATAAGTTGAAGCATTTCAAGCAGCATTAAACAATTGTTGCAACATCAAGCAACTTCCAAGCATTAAATCCAACTCCAAAAGCACTTCATTGAAGATCTTTTGTACCCAACTCTTGTAACTTTCATTGTAACCTTTTATTTGAGTTTGGGGAGTGTTTTTATTGTAATTGGGTAACATTTATTTGTTTGAGAAATACCTTATTTGCCTTTCTTTGTTTTGTAACATTGTGAGCTTCAATCAACCCTTGGTAGAAGGATTGATTCGATTTGTAACGGTTATCCCTTGAACCGAGAAAAAGGTCGAATTCATTAGTGAATTGGTTGAAAATCTTTAGTGAGAGCTAAGATAGTGGATGTAGAGCTTGTTTTGAAGCTTGAACGACTATAAATCTTGTGTCCTCAAATTTCTATATTTTTACCGAAAATCTTTCATCAAGTTTTAATAGCCAATTCACCCCCCCTCTTGGCCAACTTTATCAATCGATCAACTCAACATTTTTGTTGTTACTTTGTGTAGAAATCTTTACTTTTTTTATTGTTACTAAAAAAATTTAGATCAAGTTCGATTCTTATTATTGAGACAACATAACTCGAGTCAGACTTTTCCAAAACTTTAACTATTTTGGGTTATAGATTTATTGAACACAGAAGTAAGTTATAATGGTTGGGCCTTATAGACTATAATAGACATGTATCCAAAGTGAAAATGATTTTCTATGATAAGTTTGAAATTAAGGCAAAGAGAAGCTTGAGACTATTTTATTTAATTGATTTTCTTCTCATATTTACTTTCGTTATTTTTCATAAAAATGTTTTTAAATATCTTTTATAATTTTATATTTATTTTCTATTTTCAAAACCCCATTATTTTTAATTTTTTGTTAAAACCAGAATTAAAACCTATCGATATTAGAAGTTCTTTTATTGTTTGTGGATCGATTTTTTTCTATTACTACATTATTTGTTTATTTTATATGAGATTAAAAAATATTTTTTTTGACAATTAAGACACTTATCTATTATTTCCTACCTAATTATCATCTCTATCTGTATATAAAAAATACAAATATAATATGAATATAAAGATAATTGTAAAGAATATCATGGCAGCCGAGAGTTCTCTTTGTTGTTTTTCATTCGTTCAACTACCTACCAAGAATCCTTTTGTACTTGTTTTTAATAATGTTATGCGTAGAATTAAATGAAGTTGTTAAAGTTAATTTACCTGTAAAAGTAAAGAATATTTTAGTGGGTCAAAATGTAAAAGTAAAGAATTAAAATTCACAGTTTATTTAGTAGGTAATTATTTCATGTATTAGTAGTGAATTTTCTCACAAATATAGATAAATTTACTTTAAAAATTAAAATTTTAAACTCTAATTTTAAAATATTAACCTCTAAAATCTAAATTATGATAAGGGGTGAATATTGAGTTGAGTAGCTCATAAATATATTTAATTTAATTCGATCAAAACTCGATTGACGCTTGACTCAAGTTGACTTGACTCGAGATGTTATTAAGTCAATTTGAATAAAGTTCAACTCAACTCGATAAATTTATGAGAAACTCATATTTTTTAATTTCTTTTATGATTTTTGGTGGATGTCTTAAAAATTTTTCAAGAAATTTTTAATAATAGTTAAAAATTCTAAAAATTTAGTGAATCGCTAGGTAATTTACCATAAAATTTTGGTTTCAAATTTTTAAAATATTTTGTATTTTCAAAAAATTAAAAAAAGTTATTTTGTATTAATATAAAATTAAAATATAATAATTAATCTTTTCTTATTAAAATCTTTCCTTTTTCTTTTATTGTTACTTTACGTAGATGTTGTGACCATTTTTAAAAGTATGAAAATAACATGATAATTGAATTTTGAAAAAAAATAATTTATTATTTTTTATTATTAATTTTGAAAATCAGAGTTGTATTAAAATCGTGTATTATTTTAATTTTAAAATGATTTTGAGTTGCCACCGGCCACTTAGGTAGGTCGGACACTGTAAAACAAACCAGAGATTCTTTTTAAAAAACACTTGGGTTTGGGAGTCGGTTACGTGTAAGGACGACCCTTAAAAGCGCCCAAGATTGATACCTTATTAATTACACGTGGCATTTTAGCATTTCAAATAATAATATTAATTTAGTTCATCATTGTCAGATGAATATCGTTCGAATGAGGATATCTTTTTGGATACGAAAGTACATTTCTTTTAAATATGAGCTTGAATAAGACATCCTATAATAGAAAACCTTAACTCGTATTTAAAGAAATATAAACTCTACTCTAGAAGGTTTGAATGCATGATCAATTATTATCTGGTTAATTTTAAGTTCTAACTTATAAGGCTTCATTAATTAAATATTTGAAACCTATTAAATTATTAATTTACCAAGTATATTATGATAACATCAAAATGATTTTACATTGTCATCTCAACACTTAATAAAAATAATACTACTATTGGTGTCTCTAGTTACTTACCTAATTAATTTTATTTAATTCTAACCTTAGATCATTTATCATTTTCTATGTTTAGATGGCATATCGAATACGATATCAAAGTACACTCTTGGTCAACATCATGGTACGTCAAAATACTGACCACTTAGTGTATCTGAGGTATATAATCAGATGAAACATCTTTACTATAATTTTCTCCCTATTTAAAATTAATTAAATAATTAAAGTTACTAACCTTAAAAAGGCTCTAATTTAATTGTTTGAGTGCAAATTAGGTGTCATCCTAAACAAATATACTATATAAATTTAAAAACATGCAAGCATACCAGTAATTTAAATAAATAAAAGCATTAATTAACGATAAAGGGACAAATTGAATTTTATTAGAGACATAAGAGCTCAAATTACAACATACAGGTGGTCAAATTGAAAGATTTGGGAATTTGAGGGTCCTATTCAAGGGTTTCAGTGACCAAATTGAGAAATTCCTAAGGTTCGAGGTCAAATTGAACTTGTATGGTGACCTAATTGAGGAATTTCCAAAGCTTAGAGGTCGAATTAGGCTTAATTGGTGACCAAATTGAAAGGACTCTAAGCGTAAGGTTTAATTCGGGATGATTTAGTGACCTAATTGAAAAAATTTTGAAGGTTAAGGCTCAAATTGAGAGGTTTTGATGACTAAATTGAAGAGTTTCTGAAATTTTGGGATCGAAATAGGAAATCTAATGACCAAAATGTAAATAAATGAAAATTCAATACTCCAACTATAAAGCCTGAAAACGCAAATTTACCCTATCAAAACTACACCGTTTTGTTCTGACTATTAAATCCCCTTTTTTCTGCCTTTTTCCCTCGTTTTATCGAGAAATTATATCATGGGTCAGTTCCACCACGTCATCCATGAGACCAACCAATGATAACTATCCACCTCATTATTTTTTAATTTTTAAAATGAAGATTCACTTGAAAAAAAAATATGACATGAAAAAATTGATGAAGTGGGTAGTTATCATTGGTTGGTCTGATGGATACGTAATGAGACTGACCCATAATATAATTGTTCCATTTTATCATATCACTTTCTCACTCTTCATTTCTCTCTATCCCAAATTTTCTGCACACAAACACTTCCAAATCCAGAAACACTCCCTTGAACGGATCAAAACTCCATGGTCTTCAATTTTTCTTCCCACATTCAAACCCAAAACTCTATTTAATCCATAATAACGCCAAAATCTTGACCTTCACCTGTTTTTCTGCTTAAACTCACAATACCCATTCATGTTCATCACAATTTCAAAAAAAAAAACATTATTTAATCCACACAAGCACTTCAACCCTAAACCCATTTTGTTTTTTAAGATCTAATTCTCCTAAACCCAAGATAAACATTTTTTTTTATTTATTTCCTCAGACCCTACATTTTTTTCTTTTAAATTTGTATGTTTATATTAAACACTAATAATATCATTAGATTAATTTACCTATTTTTTTTTTAAAAAAAAGATAAACATTTTGAAGAACTTAACGAGCAAGAAGTTGAGCAATGAGATATTTTAAAAAACACAAATCGAATAAAATTTATTGAGTTTAACAAACAGTAAACAATAAAATTTTTTAACGAGTTAGTAATTACATTTGGATCATCTGTTTGATATTTAAATCTATAAAGTATTTATATTTGTAATTACAGTGTATAGTAATTAGAATATTTAAATCTACAAAAATTAAGTTGGATACTTGTAGATATCTAAATTTACACCACACCACCCATTGCTACAGAACAGATACTACTTTAATCAGTGTAGTTAAAATAAAAAATAACAGTGGTTAAAATATTTTTTATGTACTTGGTCCTATTTTGAGATTTTATTCTTTTATTTTATTTTGATATAATTTGACCACGCATAGTTTTACAACCCTATTTATAAATTCAAATTAATAATATTATTAATGATTGCACTAAAGTAATAATGTAAATTTTTATCGTAATAGTTATCCAAGTTATTTATATCTTAAAGAAGTTATAATATAAAATTTATATAATAGGTTATTGTTCCTAAAGGTCACAGGTTCGAGTACCAATGATCGTAGCAGAGGTGATTGCGCGATTAATGTCAAATGATGGAGAATTATATATTCTAAAACAGATATTACTGTAATCATTATATAGCTTATTCAAAATAAATCGTAAAACATGACTAAAATATTCATTATTGAAATATGACAATCTACATTACCTTTACACGAAAATATATAACTAATAATTTATCTTTATAAATCATGATCCAATTATTTTAAGACGATATATAGATTTAATAATATTTTCAAAAATTAAATGATTCCTTCTAATTTTACTTATACGATTTGTGATGAATTTTTGAAGTTATTATTGTTGCTAATGGAAACGGTCTGCAACATTTTCTTCTAACCTTTACTCACCCAAAAATTAATAAATTTTAATTTATAACTCAAATTCCAGAGTTGTTATTTTAAATAAATCTAAACTTCCTTGTGGTTATAAAATTGTTTTATAGAATTTTATGACCTTTTAACATTTAAATACATTTTTTAAATACATATTGAAATCGATTACCTTATATTTAAAAAAAAAAAACTAGATTGAAATAGGTTTACAACGATATATAGAGCAATTTTTAATTGTTTCTTATAGAATTTACGAAGAATTTTTAAACATACTTCAACCGGTTATATTCAGATTATGGGAGATCAGATTTTTTTAAATGGGTGAATTACTCTTATTGCTAGGGGTGATCATTGTCGGATATCGAATCTGATCCAATTAAATTTTTTCAGATATTCAATTTTTTGGGTCAACAATACAGTGATCTATACTCGATCCGGTTTTTGGACATCTAGTTTTTAATATTGGATAGTCGGATCTGATATTTGGATATATGATTACCCGAAACTATTTTTTTAATTATTTTTTGAATTTGAATATTATATTTATAAAAATTATAATTTTGAATATAACAAACAATAAATTGTTAAATTTAATGAGATTTATAAAATTTAAAAGTGGTGATTTAAAATTTTGGATATAAGGAACAAAAAATTTTAATTTTTGGATATAACAAACACCAAATTATTAAAAATAAAAAATATTCATAAAATTAAAATTTTTGGATAATCCAAAACTTAAAATATTACAATCAATATCCAACCCAAAAACTTTAAAAATGAATATGATATCCGCTCCTAAAAAAAAATCGAATCGAATATCCAAATTTTTGAATCAAATCAACGGATAATCGGATCAAATCAGTCTGATCGAATAGTTTTGAACACCCCTACTTATGGCCATCAAAATTTAAGAAATATAATTCTAAATTATAATCTTAAAATACTAAGTCTTAACCTCTAAAATTTAAATTATAACTAGGGTTGGTTATTGAGTTGAGCAACTTGTAAATATATCAAACTCGACTCAGTAAAAACTCAATTAATGATCGACTCAAGTTGACTTAACTCAAAATCAAACTTGACCCGAGATCTTAGTAAGGCAATTCTAACAAGGTTCAACTCAACTGGATAAGTTCGTGAGTAACTCATTATTTTTTTTATATAATTTCATTTATGATTTTTGGTGGGTGTCTTAAAAATACTATATTTTAAGAAGTTTAATATTAGTTAAAAACTCTAGAAAAGTTTAGTGAATTGCTAAATAATTTACCCATAAAATTTTGGTTTCAAATTTTCAAAACATTTTGTACTTCCTACGAATTTATATAGTGCCTTAACGGGTTTGCAACACACTTGTTGTATATATACATTTTAATACGATTTTAATAATAGGAGGATAATGTATGAAAATACACGCTCAATTCAAGTTGACTAGACTCGAAATTTTAGTCAGTCAATTTTAACAAGGTTTAATCCAACTCGATATATTTGTGAGAAACTTGTCATTTTTTTAAAAAAAATTTATAATTTTTGGTGGATGTCTTAAAAAACATGTTTCAAGAAATTTAAATTATAGTTCAATACTCTAAAATATATAAGTGAGCTATTAGGTAATTTAAAATAATTTTAGTTTTAAATTTCCAAAATATTTTGTATTTTCTAAAAATTTTAAAAAATAATTTATATTAATAAGAAATTAAATTATCATAATTAGGAAAAATCATATCATGAGTAAATCTTATCACGCTATCCATGGGATCAACCACTAAAAATCATACATTTCATCATTTTTTCATTCATATAGTTTTTAAAATGAATCTTCACTCATATTTATTGTTAATTCATTTAAAAATAGTTTTTTAAGTGAAGATTCACTTTAGAAAATATATGACATAAAAAATAATGATATGAATTATTTTTAGTGATTGGTCTCATGAACACGTGATGAGACTTACTCATAATATAATTTCTTCATAATTAGTCTTTTATTATTAAAATCTTTCCCTTTTCTTTTATCGTTACATTATATAAAAAAAGTAGAAAAAGGGAAAACTTTTTAGTTTCTACTTTCTATATAAAAAATATGATTAAAAATTAAAATCTTAAAATTCTCAAGGTATTTTTTTAAGGCATAAAGATACTTTTAACCTTTAACGTTTATAATTTTTATCGTTTTGGTTCATATTTTTTTTTTGGATAAATTTAGCACTTAACCTATATCTTTTTGACAAATAACTTATTTTTTAACTATCATGATAACTGAACCGTTAAAAATCTAACAATGATGACATGTCATATGCATATGATAATATATTTTAAATAACATGGCATCTAACCTATCAAATATATATAATTATATGAAATATAATTTTATTCTAATGTGAAATATAAAATATTAAAAAATAATAGAAATATAAAACAATTAAAATTTAAATAAAATATTAAAAAATTAATTAATTCTAAAATAAAATACTACTAAACATTCTCAACCCTAACTACGATAGAATCAAAATCCTACCTTAAAAAATTAATTAATTTTGAACTGTGTTCATATTTTTTAAGATAGACTTTAATTCTATCGTAGTTAGGATTGAGAAAGTTTAGTAGCTTTTTATTTTAGAATTAATTAATTTTTAATATTTTATTTGAATTTTAATTGTTTTATATTTTATATTAGAATAAAATTATATTTCATATATATATTTGATAGGTTAAATGACATTTCATTTAAAATATATTGTCATATGCATATGACATGTTATTATTGTTAGATTTTTAACGGTCCAATTATCATGTTAGTTAAAAAATAAGTTATTTGTCAAAAAGATATAGGTTAAGGGCTAAATTTATCCCAAAAAAGAATAAGAGCCAAAACGATAAAAATTATAAACGTTAAAGGTTAAAAATATCTTTATGCCTTTTTTTAATGTTGTTCATAGAATATTGTCGGAAAACTAAAAAGGAGTATCACACTTAAATATTGACTTTATCTCGAACTCGTTTAAGGAAAGTTCGTTTATTTATCTCCTCAAGTCTCATGTTTTTTCTTTTAAATTTTTATGTTTCTATTAAACATTAATAATATCACTAGATTTTTTTACCTATATTTAAAAAAAAAGATAAACATTTTTAAAGAACTTAATGATAATGAGTTGAGCAACGAGATTTCTTAAAGAGCACAAGTCAAACAATTTTTTATCGAGATTAATGAAAAATAAATTAAGTCAAACAACAAAATTTTCTAACAAATTAATAATTATATTTGGATCATCCATCTGATATTTAAATCTATAAAGTATTTACATTTAGTAATTACAGTGTATAGTAATTAGAATATTCAAGTCTAAATAATATTTAAATCCACAAAAAATAAGTTAGATATTTGTAGATATCTAAATTTACACCATCACCATTTAAGATATGGTCCTCAACCAATTAAATTAATATACATAATATATTTTTTTCATATCATATTCACACATAAACATTGTTCAAATCATCCACTTTAATGTCTTTGATTTAAAAAAGAAAAAATATTACCAAAGATTTCTTGTGATATCTTCTCTTTGTTCTTCAAAATTTTCCTTAATTAATTTCTTCTTTAAGGTTTAGAGTTTAAGTTTAGGCTTTAAGGTTTAGGGTTAGGCTTTAGGGTTTAGGGTTAGGGTTAAGGGTTAGAGTTTAGGGTTTATGTTTAGCATTTAGTGTTTAGGTTTAAGGTTTAGGATTAGGGTTAGGGTTAAGGGTTAGAGTTTAGGGTTTATGTTTAGCATTTAGTGTTTAGGTTTAAGGTTTAGGATTAGGGTTTAGGGTTCAATGTTTAATATTTAGGGTTTAGGTTTAAGGTTTAGGATTAGGGTTTAGGGTTCAATGTTTAATATTTAGGGTTTAGGTTTAAGGTTTAGGATTCAATGTTTAATATTTAGGGTTTAGGCTTATGGTTATGGTTTAGGTTTAGAGTTTAGGGGTTATGGTTTAAAGTTTAAAGTTTAAGGTTAGGGTTAGGGGTTAGGGTTAAAAATAATTAAGAAAAATTTTAAAGAATAAAGAGGAAAACATCATAAAAAATCTTTGATAATATATTTTTTTTAAATTAAAGACATTAAAGTGAATGATTTGGACAAAATTTATGTGTAAATATAATATAAAATATATGATGTGTATTAATTTAATTGATTGTCACTATATTTTAAGTGATGGAACGTGTTGATATAATAATTTCTGACTTACGGAGAGCAAAGGCAATGTCATGACTCCATGGGATCCTGTAATTTTGGTAATTATGGTTTGGATGATTCTGGAATTTTGTGTATTAAGGAATTTTAGGTTGTTTGGGTTTCGGGATGTCAGAAAATTTAGGTAATTCTGGTTTTGGTATCTCAGGAGCATTTGATAACTCGGGAGCTTTGGGCAAATCTGGCTTCGGAACCTCAGGAACTTTAGACAATTCTAGTTTTGGCTATCATAGATAGTCATCACACGATGGGGTTAGTATTGAAATGGCTATCATACTTTAAAAAGCATTAAATTTATCAGTCAACTATTAAAATGGTATCAACACAGTCACCGACCGTTAAAAATTAACAAACTGATAACGTGACAGTAAAAAATAAAATAGAATAATTACATATTTACTCCCTGTTATTCATATATTTTTTAATTTAATTCTAATCTTATTATAATAAAATAATATAATTATTTAATTAGGTGATGACTCGTGTCACCACTTGATTAAAGGAGAAAGCGGCAAAATGCACAACAACCAAATCAGTAGGCTAAGCTAGATGTTATGATATAAATCCATGCAACAAATATATATCTACTATTTTGTTCCATATTTATTGTAGTGGCCATTTTTAAAAAAAAATCATGCATTAAGGAATTTTTGAAGTACAGTTAACGATCTCAAAGCTTTATAACTAGATTATTTCGGAAACTTAAGTGTTAATAGAAATTTTAGTTTTAACTGTTATAAATATTAGATTTAATTATTGATATATTTATATAATATATTTTAAAGTAAATTAATTGAAGCATTAAGTCATCAAAGTGATCTCTATGGTGAAAATTATTTTAGTTTTAAATATTGAAGGTTTTATACATTTAATTCAGTTTATGTTAATATTAATCGGTCCAAAGTGATGTTAATAATTAGCAATGTTACATGTACAACTGTGGTAATAAACATGTGATAATTATTTAATTTTATATGTCAACAATAAAACGGCTCAAAGGAAGATTTTTGTTTGACATGTTCATATTATCAATGTTTGATTATTGCACCAAGACATTACTTACAAGTTAATATTTTTTTAAATATAAAATATTAATAAAATATCTGATATCTTGTGATAAGGTTACCTTTATTAAAATTTATTATTATTTTGGTTATCTTTCAATTTGAGTGAAATATAAAATTAAGAAAATATTTTGAAACAATTAAATTCATATTTTGGCTTTAGATATCTAATATTTTAATAGACTAATTAAAACATAATGTTAACAAAGTGACCACATTTGTGTAAATTAGTTTATTTAAAATATTAAAATAATTACAACTTTTTTTTAATTCATGTGTTTATTAATTGGCCCAAAGAAAAGTTAATATTTGGCCAAATTACAATGACAATTGTGGCGATAAATGTGTGACAATTATAAGGTATTTTATGCGAATAATATGTTAGTCCAAAGATTAGTATATTGTTTGACATAGTTTATTATTAATGTTTGATTGATACAATAAAAGTACCGCTTACAGTTAATATTATTATCCAAAGACTTAATATTAATGTTGTGTTTGGTATTTTGAGAGAAACTAGCCATTATTTTTGTGTTTGGTACCGTCAAAATATCTGTTGAATATTCTACACTCATGTTTAGTAAAGATAATTTCAAGGAAGAACAACTTGCACCTCTTATGACAGTAAGCATGTATAATATCCAAGAAATTTTTAGGAACACAAATCTAAAGAAATTATTCATAAGAAATATTTTACTAAAAAAACTAAGGTTAATATGACATCACTTTTGATTTGCTTGGTGTCTATGAAGTATAAGGATCAAGAAAATATGAAGAAGTATATTATATTGCTTCAAAACTTAAGGCACTTAAGATCAAACTTTATAAAAATTGTTTGTTTTTATGATTTTGTTATCGCTTCCTATATAATTTAAATAATTCAAAATTAGTTATAATTGTTAAAGGAGAAATAGATTTTAAATAAGATTATTTCCCATTGTGTTAAAAAAAGAAAAAGTTAAAGCATTATAATTGTAAATCCTCATTAGGTTAGTGTTTATTAGTTAGTGTCTCTAAGAATAAGGACAATAAAAATATATTAACATAAAGTTGTTAAGGGTCTTATTCAAAAGAAACCAAAATAAATTACAAAGTATTGATTCTTTTGTATAAGTTACGACACATGTGAAGAAATTAAACTTTAAAAGTAAGAAGCTACTCAGGTTATTTTGAGTGATCCATAGGCTCTAAATTTTATGATCTCACAGTTAAGATTATTTAATGAGAGATTTATAACATTTTTTAGGATGTTGTGTTTAGAGGAAAAAATAAGGTTAGATACATTGTTTTTAAGGAGAAATTGGATTATAATTTAATTCCTACTATCACTTTTGACGATGTTTAGGTTTTCATACCTATCATTAATCAAGAAATGAATCAAGTACAACAACAGATCAATGTTGAACAATTCTCATTCAAGATAATGTAATTATTTTTTAGAAGAACAAACTCAACAACCTTAAAAAAAATATGTTTAAAGATATCCATGAGAGAAAAAAAATATTCAGGATTATTATTTAGTACTTTATCAAAAAATAGGATAATAATGGAATGATAAAAAATAACCCGATTAATTTTTTTATTAAACTATAAAAGTTTTAACTCTAAAAAATGGATTAATGTCTTTCAAAAGGAGTAATTTTATGCAAGACAATAAAGTTTAGAAACTTGTCTCATTACCTTAAGGTCCAAACTAATTAGTTATAAAGGGATATTTAAAATCAAGAGGGATGTAAATGATAACATGGACAAGGATAAAATATGTCTTGTATCTAAAGGATATACTCTAAAAGAAGACATTAATTCTGTGAAGACTTTCTATCAAGTCTTACTAAAAAACTATTTCAAAATAATTATAACACTTGTTGCTTTTAATCTTGAGTTACATAAAATGGATGTTAAACTTGTGTTTTTCAATCAATATTGGATAAATAAATTATATGATACAATTATTGATTTGTGTCTAATAATACAAAATTAATGATATGTAAATTAAAGAAATTCGTATATGAGCTTAAGGTGGACTCTGATTAATAAAATTATAAATTTTATATTGACTTCCATTCAATTTTGAGATAAATTTGGTTGAAAATTGTATGTACTACAAGTTTAGTGGGAGTAAACCAAGTGATACTCATATTTCTAAAGAAGATATACTTTCTTACTCAGTGCCCTAAAAGTAACCTTGAAATTTAGAAAATACAAAATATTTCATATGCATAAGCTTTTGAGAATCTAATTTTTGCTCAAGTATGTATGCGTTCGGATATTGTGTACATTGTTAGAATATTAGACAAATATTTAAGCAAATCTAATATGGACTATTGGATATCAACCAATATGGTTATGAAATGTCTTTAGAGAACAAAAATTACATTCTCACATATCGGAGTTTGGGTGAGTTAGAGATCATCAAATTTACAGACTTCGATTCTATTAGAATATTGATGTAAAATATTTTGTCACGTGAGCTACTAATTGTAGATTGAATAAAAAAGACAACTTCAGTTATTTTGTGATAATAAATATACATTTATTTATTCTATAAATAATAGAAATATTTTAAAATTTAGTTCTAGTTATTAACGAAAATTCATAGTAGTTGTGTGTTTATAATGCATATTGGTACAAACTTCATAATTACGCACTTATTGAGAAATTATCACATTAGGTCTTCCATGAGCACACTACTCATATGGGTGTAATGTCATTTAAAGATATTCAGTCTTAATGAGAGTTTGTAATTTTGATAAATGTTCATTTATTTTAGACACAATTCTAGTTACTTTAGCTTAAAGTTATTTTAACATTTTTTTTTTCAGAAATAAAGTTATTTTAGTTTATGCACACTCTATATTCAGTAAAGTTTGATCTCATAAAAGTTTAGGATGACCAATTGGAAATAAGTATGTTCGGCTCATATTTACATGTAATTTTCATGCTACACATCCATGATTGATCTATGTCATTTGATTATGTTGTATACGTTATCATTAATAGGTCCAGTCATGATTGATCTATGTCATTTGATTATGTTGTATACGTTATCATTAATAGGTCCAGTCATGATTGATATGATGAAGATTAGGGGTGTAAACAAGCCGAGTCGAGCTCGAGTAGTGCTAAGCTCGATTTGTCTCGTTAAGATTTCGAGCTTGAGTAATTTTAAACGAGCCTGAAATATCTGAGCTCGACTCGTTTCGTTAAGAACTCGAGTCGAGTTTGAGCTTTTTTTGAGCCATTTATTGACCGATCTTTGATTGTGTTAGACTCGAGTAGCTCTTAACTCTCATGTCTCATTTAAAGCATAATAGAGAAGAAACTTTGATACACAAGTTGTATAAACTCAAACATGTTTATTTTAGGTTTTAATATCTTAATTTAGGGTTGAAGACTTATGTTTAAGGTGTAGATTTTAGGATTTTAAATTTAGAAATTTAGATTTTAAATTATAAAAAATAAAAAATAATATATTTATGTTTTCAAGTAGCTCGTGAGCTTTTCGAGTCGAGTATCATGTAGCTCTGCTCAAGTCGTTAAGAACTCGAGTCGAGTTCGAGCTCGAGTCGAGTCGAGTTTTGACCGAGTCGAGCTCGAGTAGCTCGCGATTTGTCTCGTCTGATTAACAACCCTGATGAAGACCGCTTTGATCCTATAATTTTATACTTCATTGTTTATAAATATAAATTTATTTAGAAAGTATACATAGACGACAACATTATACCCCTTAAACATACATTCATGGCAAGAACTCAAATATGCTAATCACACACTCACACACTCTCCTATATGAAGAATGCTTATAATCTATGTGTTTAATGCTTAGAGAGAACAAAGGTAATATCATGACCCCAAGGACTCCGGTAATTTTGGTAATTATGGTTTGGATAGTTCTGGAATTTTGGGTACTAAGGAAATTTAGGTTGTTCAGGTTTGGGGATGTCAGGTAATTTAGGTAATTCAGGCTTTGGTAATTCTTGAACTTTTGGAAATTCTGGTTTTGGTATCTCAGGCATTTTAGGAAACTCTAGTTTGGGTACCTCAGGAGCATTTGATAACTCTGGAACTTTGGGCAATTCTGGGTTGGGCACTTCAGGAACCTTAGGCAACTCTGGTTTCTGCACCTCAGGAACTTTAGGCAACTCAGGCTTTGGCAACTTAGGAACCTCGGAAACCCTAGGTAGTTCAGGTTTTGGCAACTCAGGCACTTTAGGTAGTTCAAGCTTTGGTAAGGCTGGTATCTCCGGCAACTCCGGCTTAGGAAGCTCGGGTTTCTCCGACAAGGACTCTTCCAAAAGTCTTCTGGCAGCAACTGAGATTGTGTTGCAGCTCATCAATGATAAAGTGATGAGTAATGCAAAGAAAGGGAACCGAGGATAAGCCATGGTTAATGGGGAACAAATGACAATAAGAAATGCTTCAACAATTGCAATGTTGTTGTGTATGCAATCGGCATCATCTGCTGAGTCTTTTATAGTGTATTGGGAAGTGGAAAACAGTGAGAATATCAAAGTGTTTGGTGAGAAAATCTGTATTTTGTTAGCTCAACTTCTCATCTATACATTACTTCAACTCTGATAGGCTGACATATACATTTGACTCACAATTATATGCAATTGGTTATAAAGTAAATTTATGTTGTCATAGTTTAATTAACTTTATAAAATATTGAGATCTTTAAGGATATTTTTCGAAAATATTTATGATAATTTATTCGAGTACGATTTGGTTATTCTCACAGTTCGGATATAACAATCATCATCTCGTCTCCCTTAGAGTTTTGGAGATAAAATTTTCCTCACCTTGTCTTTGTGATTGAATATTTTGGTTATTTATCATACGTGTCGGTTCGGGTTCTTACGATTTCGATTATCCCTACCAAATTACCATCCCTGTCTATAAATAAAAAATACAAATATAATATTAATATAAAGATAAATGTAAAGTATAACATGGCAGCCGAGAGCTTTCTTTGTCGTTTTTCATTCGTTCAACTACCTACCAAGAAGCATTTTGTTTTTGTTTTTAATAATGTTATGCGTAGAATTAAATGGAGCTGTTAAAGTTTGGTTACTTGTAAATGACACAACAAATGGTTAGCAGTCCAATAGAAAACTTGGAATATTCAACTGAAATATTAGTGATAAGTGCTTAAAATAGTTAATATTTTATGCTTAATTATTCCTTTATTCGATAAATTATGTTACTGATCTTGGTATTTTCGTGTGTTTCTTACAGGACTGTGAATCTGGAAAATGCACTTAAATGGCTGATTTTTGAAGTTTTTTTATTTTCTGGATCGAGTCTTGATTGGTGGGCATAACTTTGAGTATGAAAATCTAATGTGGCACTCGGTCAGCAGCTTCTAGAAGATGACGTCAGTCAGCGCGTGATAGCTTATCAGCGTTCCAGATAGGTTCTCAGTCGAGATTCGAATTTTAAATTTGGATTTATCTTTTTGTATTTGAATTTAAATATTTTTAGAATTATTTAGGATTTATCCCCGTATTTTAGGGTATGTAAAAGACTATAAATACCCACCTTGAGTAAGTCTAGAACTCATTTTTTAATTCATGAATCCTTGAATATTTCATCTCATTTCTTTTTATAAAATTTTTCTTTTTTTATTTTTACTTTATTATGTCGAGCATAATTCCTTCCATATTTATGCTCAGCTAAGTTCTTTATAGACAAGGGTTTAAGCAATGACTCGATCCAAACGTGATGATTGAAAAGTGCATCAATAACTTCGATTTTTATTTCTTTCAAGTTTTCTTTTGAACTTATTTCTAAAATCAAATTGATTTCAAAACTGAAGATTGACTTTGGTCAAGATATTAATTTGATCATTTATGTGGGAGGAAAGATCGACTATTGAAGCAAATTCGATATCTTAGGAACACATTAGCAAATTGTTTGTTAAGAGAAAACTAAGATTGGATCAGTTGTTATTGAAACAACATAATCCAAGTTAGTTTTAATGATTTAAATTTTTATCTATAAACATTGAGTTGGTGGATTAATCCATGAAAACAATATCAAAGATAGCACTTGGGTATTCGGTTTGAAAGTTTTGCTTCAAGGGTTCAACCTTGAAACCTAAGTACCAACATAAAATCCTGAAGTGAAAATCTCTTTCCGATGATCAATTAAAATTGAGTCAAAGCGAAAGCCTAAGACTAGTTTTTATTTTATTGAATTACCTTATTTTTATTTCATCTTCTATTACTTAGTTTTATTTTATTCAACAACTACCCCTTTTATTCAAACACTCTTCAACCTTCTTGGATCACCAATCAAACAAGCGTAATCAGGAAGTTTCTAGTTCCTTGGATGACCTTCGTTACATCACCCAGAATCTCACATCGGATGGTCTTCGTTGTGTTGCAATACTATCACTCATTGAGTATCCGGATTCCATCAAACAATGACTCATACCACACAAGGTGATCCACCTAGGATCTCATAACAACCAAAACACAACCAAGCCAAAACCGAGCATGCAAGAATAATTTCTCATATCATAACCCATTTTACCAATTTCAAGTTACATTAATCATTTTATGTCATAACCGACCAATGTGAACTCATAACATGAATTATAGAACCTCCTAACTCATCTCTTGAAGTTTTGGGTAAAAAGCTCAGGTGTATCGATACTCCCACATAAGGGGTATTGAAACACTCCCCTCGTGTTCTGATACCCTCTGCCACTTTAAATTTTTAAGAATATTAACCAAAACTAACCCAATCGATTCAAAATCGTTCCTACTCATTTATGAAGTAGTTTAAGTAAGTTTTTAATCAATTTTACTCATTTTCATCAACTATAAATCAAGAAACCATTAAAGCATGCAAAGGCTCTATCCTAGCTAAACCACCACACAATTAATCAAGCATGCTACAATGATGATGCACATGAAAATGCAAAGGATTTGGAAGTGTACCAACCTCCAAAACGAGCTGATAAAGCTACACAACAAGCCCTCAAGCCTTCTCCTTGCCAAAGCACCTTGATGGCTCTCCTTGCTCTCCATTACAAAGAAGACGACCACACAATTACCACACTACCTTAAACGATTCTAAGAAGCTAAAATGAGCTTAAAACCAACTTAAAACTCTCACAAAATCAAAACCTGTTCTTCCTCAAACCGCCCCACAAAAACCTTATCTCCATCATTTTTAACCAAACTTACCTTTCTAGAAAGATCCTCCAAGGCTAAACAAACTTCCCTCTAAGAGCAAAACGTGATTCTCTCAACTAACACATAAAAATTTTACCTTGGTTGATGGATTTGGTAGAGAAAGATAAGAGAAGGAGATGAAGAAGACAATAAAGATGTGATGAAATCACCCTCTACACAATGCAGAGAAAAGCTCTCCTCTCCCCTTCCTTTTCTTCCTAAATATCCAATTACCAAAACACCCTAGGGCCACCATCCAAAAATAAACCCAACTCTAAACTCTTAAGCCCAACAAGGCCCCAAAAGCCCAACAACGAGGCCTTCAACTTCGGGTTAACCCAACTCCGAGTTCCAAAACTCGGGTCGTGACACAATTAGTAGAAAATTTTAGTGGGTCAAAGTGCAAAAGTAATGAGACGAAATTCACGTTTTATTTAGTAGTTTTTTCTCACAAATATAGATAAATTTAGGTTTAAACATTACATAGGTAACCAAATTATATATTTTTTAGTTAGGTGTTCAAATTATTTATCGAGCCAACTAGGTGCCTAACATTTCATTATATAACCTATTTAAGGTTCTCTGTTAATTTTTACTGTTAGAAGATACGTTTCAGTTCTTGAAAATTCTAAAATTATATCCAAAATAAATCCTAAAATTTTCAAATATTCTCGAAATAATCTCTAAAATCCATAAACCCACAAATCCGGCCACTCCTGTCGACGTTGTCGGTGATGAATGAAGCACCCTTCCCGTATCGATCAACCCATATGTCATTCTTCGGCTATCATGTCGTTATTTATCGTGAATCGTTTGAAGGAATTATTCGATAATTTTGAGGTTTCACATGGTATCGATCGATGTAGTGGACGGTGACGTGATAATTGTTGACGAATTTAAGTTAAATCCAAATTTAGATTTGGGGAAGTTAGGGATTTTAAAATTTGGGGTTGCTTTGTAAAATCTGAAAACTTATAGATTTTTTTGTAAAGTAAGTAATTTTATTTATTTTTAATATAATTTTAGAATTATCTCAAGCTAATACGTGTCCTTTTTTAATGGTGAAAATTAACAAGAACCTTAAATGGGTTACGGAATGAAATATTAGGTACGTAATTGGCCTGAAAAATAGTTTAGGCACTTAACTAGAAAAAAGGGTATAGTTTGGGTACATATTTGATGTTTAAGCCATAAATTTACTTTAAAGGTTAAAATTCTTAAGTCTAATCTTAAAATACTAAATCTTAAACTCTAAAATATAAATTAGAATCGTAAGGGTGGTTATTGAGTTGAGTAGTTTGCAAAAATATCAAACTCGACTCAATCAAAACTCAGTTACCACTCTACTCAAGTTGATTTGACTCAAAGTCGAGCTCGACTCAAGATCTTAGTGAGTCAATTCGAGCAAGGTTCAACTCAACTCGATAAGTTTACAAGCAAATCGTTATTTTTTTGAAATTTCTTTATGATTTTAGGTGGATGTCTTAAAAGATATGTTTCAAGAAGTTCTAATACTAGTTAAAACAAAATATAAAAATTTAGTGAATTGCTAGGTAATTTATCATAAAATTTTGGTATCAAATTTCTAAACTAATTAATTTTATAAAATTATGATAATTATTTTTTTAATTAAATCTTTCATTTTTCTTTTATTGTTACTTTGCGTAGAAAAGTAGAAAATGAGAAAAAATTTCTTTTTCTATTTTCTATATAAATAAATACGATTAAAAGTTAAAATCCCAAAATTTCCAAGGCATTCTCTTCTATGTTGTTATCCAATATTGTCAAGAAATTAAAAAAAGTCTCACACTCAAATATTAACTTCATCTCTAATTCGTTCATGGCAAGATCGTTTATTTATCTCCTCATAAATCGTGTTTTCTTCTTCTAAATTTTTATATTTATATTAAACACTAATAATATCACTAGATTTTACCTATGTTTAAAGAAAAATAAGGTAAAACTTTGGCGAATATAACGTGCAACGAGTTGATTCAAGCAATAAAATTTTTTAAAGAGTATGAGCTGAGCAAAATTTTATTAAACTTAACGAACAACAAATTGAGTTAACCAACGAAAATTTTTATCAACGAATTGGGATATTTGCAAAACAATGTTGTATTTCTATTCATATTTTCGATAAAAAATAAAGTTATAGAGGCAAATTAACATAAATATTGTGGGAAAAAAATATGTCCAGCAATATTATTATATCCAATTTATTTTATGAAGTATTGATATTATTAAAAGACGGATTCTGCTGAAGCCGCCTTTGAACAGTATAACCAATGTATAGAAAGACGCAGCAGTGTCACGGCGATTAAATTAGGGTAATGGTAGGGGGTTTGGATAAGGTTTTAATGGTTTGTTTTTGGTTATAAATAGAAGGAAATGGGAAAAAATTTTGAGATTTTGGATTTGAGTTGATAGAGTGTAAGAAGTTTAAAGATTTAATTTGTAAGTGTTTAATTTTTTATCATTATTATTTGGATGAGTCTACAACGGGCGTCGAACACCGTTGAACACCACTAATGTTGAACACCGTTAAATATTATTAAACTAATTAATAAAGATTAAAAATTTGAAGGATTCAACACACAATTATTAATTATATGTTAAGTCTATCACTCTTTTATTAATTACATATTGAGTTCTTAAAATTTTTAATTTTTATTAATTAATTTAATAATGTCCAATAATGTTCAATATTAATGGTATTCAATAATTTTCGATGCCCGTCATAGAATTTTCCTTATTATTTTTGTATGTGATCAGTCATTGGTTACAATGTTCAAAAGCGGATTCAGGAGAATCCGTCTTCCATTTTTTTAAAAAACATTGTTTATAATCGGATTCGTCAGAATTTGTCTTCCTAATTATCGTTGAAACATCAATACTTCAAAAAATACATTGAAGATAACAATATTGTTGGAATATCTTTTTTATCCATAATATTTATGTCAATTTGCCAGTATCATTTCTTAGTTCACCAAAGTTGTTTCGGTACCCTCTTAAATTATTTGTGTAGTTAATATTAGGTTTCAAACATACTAAAAATGGAAATCAAACTTTGTATATAATTATAAATTTATTCAGAAATTATACCTGATGATACATAGACCATAACATTAAAACCCCTTAAACCAACATTCCTGAAATGAACTCCAATATGCTAATCACACACTCTCCTATTCCTATAAGAAGAATGCTTGAATCTATATGTTGAATGCTTAGGGAGAACAAAGGTAATGCCATGACTTCAAGGGCTCTGGTAGTTTTGGTAATTATGGTTTGGATGGTTCTGAAATTTTGGGAACGAAGGGAATGTTAGGTAATTCAGGTTTTGGTATCTCGGGAATGTTAGGTAATTCAGGTTTTGGTATCTCGGGAATGTTAGGTAATTCAGGTTTTGGGATGTCAGGTAATTTAGGTAACTCATGAGCATTTGATAATTCAGGAACTTTGGGCAAGTCTGGCCTCGGCACCTCAGGAAATTTGGGTAATTCTGATTCTGGCAGTTCAGGAAGTTTAGGCAAATCTGATTTTGGTAATTCTGGACCGTTTTCTTCTTCGGGTTTTGGCAACTTAGCAACCTCAGGAACTTTGGGTACCTCAGGCTTTGGCAACTCTGGCACTTCAGGAAACTCGGGAACCTTGGGAAGTTCAGGCTTTGGCAGCTCAGGAAGTTTAGGCAATTCAAGTTTTGGTAATTCAGGTAGTTCAGGCTTTGGAATTTCCGGTAACTCAGGCTTTGGGAGTTCAACCTTTGGTAAGGATGGTATCTCCGGCAACGCTGGTTTAGAAATCTCTGGTTTCTCCGGCACAGACTCTTCCAAAAGTCTTCGTGCACCAACCGAGATTGTGCTGCAACTCATCACTGACAAAGCGATGATTAGTGCAAAGAAAGGGAGACGAGGGGAAGACATGGTGAAGGGAAAACAAATGACAGATGACACAGTGTGGTTGTGTATGCAATTTGCATGATCTGATGAGTCTTTTATAGGGTATTGGGAAGTGGAAAACGGTGAGAATTTCAAAGTCTTTGGTAAGAAAATCTTTGTTTTGTTAGCTCAACTTCTCACCTATTCAATCACTTGAACTCTGATATGCTGGCGCAGACATTTGATTCCAAATTACATAAATTCAGTATTTATAGGTAAACTACATCGGATATTATTAAATTTTAGGTTTAATATTTATTAGTATATAATTAAATTAAAAAGAAATCTTATATGCTGGCTTGTGATCCTTGACAGGTTACTTACGCGAAGCCGATTACTACAATGGAAATATAATAGAGATTTTTGGTGCTTGTTGTGTGGTAATGAATGTGAAACAAGAGATCATTTGTTTGGGGAGTGTTGTTTTACAAGAAATCTTTGGACATTGGTAATGCAAAAATGTGGGACTCAATTGGTTTTTGAGAAGTGGACGGATTTACTTGCTTGGATTCAAGTTGATGGCCGAGGTAAATCCCTATATGCTGTGATTATACGATTAGCATGAAATGATTTAAATTATTACATCTGGAAAGAGCGCAATGCATGTTTGCCCGAGATCTAAGATGAATCTTTTTACTCTTATTCAATATAGTGTAAAATGCAAAATCTTGGGATGTCATAGGATTACTCTCCATAATACTTGTATAGCTGAAAATTGGGATCTTAGTTAGTCTTTTTATCATTGATGATAACATTCTGATTTTGAGTTGTTTTTTCAAGATTACTTGGATGAATAAAGTGTTAAAAATCAGCACCAACATTAATATTTAATTAATGATTAATTTAATTTAACTTATTTTATGTTTTTAGTTTAATTAATAAGTTTTAATTGTGGTTAATAAATGTTAATTAAGTTTAACATTTATTAGGTCTCACTTTGTTGCCTATATAAAGAACCTACATGTGTATATGTAATACACACCGAAGAAAAAAAATAAAGTCTTCCTTCTTCTATTTGAGTATTCTCTTTCGTTATTTGAATGTTTTGATTGTGGGGTGTTCAATAATAAAGTCTTCCTTCGTTGAATGTTTTCATCTTTATAGGATTGTCGAGAATTTTTCATATTATCAGTGAAAAAATAATCTATCATTTATTCGATTTATGATGAATTTTTGAAAGTCTTTTCTTCTAACATTTACTTACTCAAAAATTAATAAATTCAAATATATAACTCAAAATTTCAAATAAACCTAAACTTTCCTATGATTATAAAAACATAGCATTAAAATATATATCAAAATCGATCACCTAATATTTTAAATAAAATTAAATTAAAACATTTCTACAACGATGTATAGATCAATTTCTACTTAGTATAGAATTTATGGAGAATTTTTTTTGAATAAGCTAACAGTGATTACAGTAGTATCTATTCGATCAATCACTTTACTAGCATCACTGGTGCTCGAACCCGTTATCTCTAAGAACAACAACCATTCTATTAACCGCTTGGTCTAGAGGGCTTATGCGAAAAATTTTTAAACTTACTCCAGCTGTACATATTCAGATTATGAAAGATTAGATTTTGTTAAAAAATAGGTGAATTACCCTTATGTCCATCAAACTTTATAAAATATTGGGATACCTAAAGATATTTTTCAAAAATTCCCATAATAATTTATATGTGTACGGTTTTATTATCTGCACCGATCAAATATAACAATCTTTATCTCATCTTCATTCGAATTCGTGATAAAACTTTCCTCTTTTATTTTTCCTTCGTTCAACTACCTACCAAGAAGCCTTTTTCTTTTAATTCTGTTAGGCACAGAAGAAACTGAAGCTGTTAAAGTTTGGTTACTTGTAAATGACACAATAAATAGTTAGTCCAATAGAAAATTTGGAATATTCAATTGAATTATTTTTAGAAGATATCTTAGTGGGTCAAAGTGTAAAAATAAAGAATTGAAATTCAGTTTATTTTGTAGGTGATTATTTCACTTATTGGCATTGAATTTTTTTTAACAAATATAAATAAATTTACTTTAAAAATTATAATTTTAAATAATAATCTTAAAATATTAAATCTTTAACTTTTAAAATCTAAATTATAACTAAATGATGATTATTGAGTTAAGCAACTCGGCAAATACATGATACATCAAATTCGATTCGGTCAAAACTTGGTTAACGCTTGACTCAAGTTAATACGTCTCGAAATCGAGATCGACTCGAGATCTTAGTGATTTAATTCAAGCAAGGGTCAACTCATCTTGATATGTTCATTATCGACTCTTTATTTATTATAATTTCTTTTATGATTTTTTTGGATGTCTTCAAAAGTTATATTCGAAAGAAATTAAATAATAATTGAAAACTTAAAAAAATAGTGAATTGCTAGATAATTTACCCATAGAATTTTAGTTTCAAATTTCCAAAATATTTTCTATTTTCTAAACATTAAAAAGTTAATTTATGTTAATAAAACAACTAAGATTGAAAGTTAAAACATCGGAATTTTTAAAGCACTGTAACACCCCAAAATTTATTCTTAATTTAAAAATATTAAAATTTGAAATTCTAAATTAAAACCCCTAATTTTTTAAGGTTTTTAAATTGATTTTTTAAATTAAAGGAAAAATTTTTGGGATAAGATTGTAAAATTTTGAAAGTTTTAAATGTGAATTTAAAGTTTTAAAGTTAAAGTGGTGTTTTGAATTTTGAGAACTCTTGAATATTCTGTGTGTTTTTAAATTAAATTTTGATTCTACTAAAATTAGTTATTTTTTATTAAAAATTTTACTTTATTTTAATTATTGTTTTATTAAAACTTTTTACTTATTATAATATATATTTTATATGTTATTTAAAGTTTCATATAAAGAAAGAAAATCCCTTTAAAATTTTATATCTTTTTTATTAATATTTATTATATTTCTAATGTACTCTAATAGAATTTTAATTCTAATTGAAATTAATTAATTTTCTCTATAAATATATATTATGGTCTACGAGAAAACCCTATATTATTTTCTTCCATAAAGATTCTTTAAAGCCTACGTATTCCTTGTTTATTTCTGTTCGAGTTCAAGATCATGTTATTCAGTAATTTGAATCGCTTTGGCTAAGGTGTGTTCTCTTACTGGTGCTATATATGTTTTTCCGAAAAATATATTTTTATATGTCATGCTTAATATTTTATATTTTGAAAAATACTCGTGTTTTGCTAGCATGTCTAGTTTTTGTATTGTGACTCTGATTGTGTATTTTTGTTACCATGCATACATGTCATTATGATTTTAGAAATATATAAAAAAAAATAGATTTGAAATCTTACACTTTTAGATTAAATATGATTTTTATATTCTTTAGATTTGTGTTTTCGGACAAATTAAAATTTTGGATAAATTATTATTTCATATTGAATTGTGACTGTTTTTGGATTTTTAAATCATATGGCCTCATTATGTGTGCGTGTGGTGGGATTGTGTATGGAGGAAGTCGTGGCAGCCTTCTGATTCAAAAGCCTTAAGACCACTCTCAGATTGGTGACGTTGTAGGTAAGGGTTCTGGGGAACTCCTCCACTGGGACTGGTCACGTTGTAGTTGAGATTTGTGTTGTGTGTATGATATCATTATACATCATGATTTGCATTTTTTTCAAAACTTTACTCTTGAAAAAATTATTTATGTAAACTGTATTTTATTTTATTTTTTTGAAATATTACTCTTAAAAATGTTTTTATAAATCGTGTTTTACTGTTTTTATCTACACCTTAGACATACACTAAGATCTTTAACTTGCTCACTCTTAGTTTTCTCTTACAGATCTGTGAACTTTAGGCGATGCAGTACTTGAAGGATTTTAAATTTTATTTGGTTATTTTATTAAACAAGACAAAACTATTTTTAGATATCAGGTTATTATTTATTATTTTAAAAACTTTGAGGCAATTGGGATATTTATGTTATAATTATGGCTATATTTTAAATTAAAGTATATTTTCTTTAAATTGTTTTCTTGAGGGTAAAGTTTCAAACGTGATTTCCTAGATTCGATCTATTTCTTTTAGGTCGGGTTTAAAAGGTTACATTTATTGGTATCAGAGCTAAGTTCAATCTTCATATTGTGAGGCTTACAACATTTTTTTTAATATTTTTATTTTCTATCTTCATTTTAAATATTTTGGGATTAAAAGGAATTTTCAAAAAAAAAAACTATTATGATTTTATTTAACGTTTATTTTATTATTTTTAATGTATTTTAAATCCGATATTCTAGTACCAAATCATATTCTAGGTTACTATCTTTTGTTGATAGATTACTATATCACCTTGCAGTATCTCTAAATTAGTAATCGATCGTGAGCATATTCATTACTATAATTTTTAAGATTAAAGACTCTTTAAGAACTCTTTGTTGTCGTTTGTTACTGAACCTAAATGCTCTTTTAATTTTTATCTAAACATCCTTGCTTTTGAAAATCTACCGCTAAGTCTGAAAAGTTTCGAGGAAGAAATTTCTTTTAAGGGTGGGTGAGTTGTAACAACCTAAAAATTATTCCTAATTTTAAAACTCTAATTTTCAAATCCTAAATTAAAACTCCTAATTTTTTAAGGTTTTTAAAATAATCTTCCAAGTTGAATGAAAAATTTTTGGGATAAGATTGTAAAATTTAAGTTTTAAATGTGAATTTAAAATTTTAAAGTTAAAGTGATGTTTAGAATTTTGAGAACTCTTGAACATTCTGTTTGTTTTTAAATTAAATTCTGATTCTACTAAAATTAATTATTTTTTTTATTAAAAATATTATTTTATTTTATTTATTGTTTTATCAAAACTCTTTATTTATTATAATATATTATTTATATATTACATAAAGTTTCATACAAGGAAAAAAAATCTCTTTAAAATTCTATAACCTTTCTTATTAATATTTATTATATTTATAATATGATCTAATAGAATTCTAATTCTAATTGGAATTAGTTATTTTTCTCTATAAATACATATTATAGTCTAAGAGAAAACCCTATATTATTTTCTTCCATTAAGATTCGTTAAAGCCTATGTATTCCTTGTTTATTTCTGTTCGAGTTGAAGATCATGTTATTTAGTAATTTGAGTCACTTTGGCTAAGTTTTATTCTCTTACTAGTGCTATATGTGTTTTTCCAAAAAAATATATTTTTCTGTGACATGCTTAATATTCTTTTGTTTTGAAAAATACTCGTGTTTTGCTAGCATGTCTAGTTTTTGTATTGTTTCTCTGATTGTGTATTTGTGTTACCATGCATAAATTTTATTATGATTTGAGAAATATATGAAAATTTTTAGATTTGAGATCTTACACTTTTTAGAGTAAATATAATTTTTATATTCCATGAATTTGTGTTTTTCAAACAAAGTTGTAGTTGGGATTTGTGTTGTGCGTATGATATCATTCATACACATGATTTGCATTTTTTTCAAAACTTTACTCTTGAGAAAATTATTTATGTAAACCGTTTTTTTTGAAATATTACTCTTGAAAATTAATTTTATAAACCGTGTTTTATTGTTCTTATTTGCACTTTAGAGATACACTAAGCTCTTTAGCTTGCTACCTCTTAGTTTTCTCTTACAGATCTTTGAACTTTAGGCGATGTGGTAGTCGAAGGATCTTAGATTTTATTTGGTTATTTTATTGAACAAGACAAAATTATTTTTAGATACCCAGGTTATTATTTATTATGTTAAAAACTTTAAGACATTTGGGATATTTATGTTATCATTATGGTTTTATTTTAAATTAAAGTATAATTTTTTTAAAATTGGTTTTCTTGAGGGTAAAGTTTTTAAACGTGATTTCTTAAATTCGACCTATTTCTTTTAGGTCGGGTTTAGGGAGTTACAAGCATTCTCTCCTATGTTGTTCATCGAATATTGTAAAAAATAAAAAAAATCTCACATTAAAATATCGACTTCATCTCTAACTCATTTATGGGAAGTTCGATTATTTATCTCCTTTGGTCTCATGAATTTTCTTTTAAAGTTTTATGTTTTTATTAAGCCCTAATAGTCTTAGTAAATTTTACCTATATTTAAAAAAAGAAGGTTAAAATTTTGGCGAACTCAACATGCATTGAATGAGTTGAGAAACAAAATTTTTTAAAGAGCATGAGTTAAGCAAAATATTTATCAAGTTTAACCAGCAACAAGTTGAGTCAAGCAACGTGATTTTTAACGAGTATGAATGAAGTACTACTTAACTCACGATCGACTCTCTTGAAGAGTTGGGTTAATTTGAAGAGTTGAAATTTGGTTTTGGGGGCCCAGGTTGAGTAGTTTTGGGCCTTGTTGGTCCTTAAGCTTGTTGGGTTAGAGTTGAGCCTTGTTTAGTGGGGGCATTTTAGTAAATGCATAAATATGATGAGAGGGGTATAAGGGAGAGCAATTTCTCCTGCAGAAAAGGGGAAGGTAAAATCACCTTGTTTTCTTATCTTCTTCATCTTTCTTCTCTCTTCTTTCACCCTAAATCCCAAGTTCAAAGAACAAGCTTTTTAGTTTCTGTTCAGAATCTCGTTTTTGGCTTGAAGAGAAAGTTGTAGGACTGTTGGAGATCTATCTATCAAGGTAAAGATATGTTGGTTTGGTGAGAAATAAAGTTTTTGAGAGGGTGTTGGGGAAAGAACGGTACACTAGTTTGGGAGTTTCTTTGTCAGCTTTAAAGTGTTTTTAGGTTTTGAGAATCCTTACCAAGCTTGTATAATCCTTTGTTTAATGACTCTCCCTTGTAGAAAAACAAGTTGGAGAGCCTTGTAGGAGCCTTGGGAAAAAGAAAGCTTAAAGAGGAAGAAAAGTTCTTGGTTGTTGTTACTTTGCATTAGGTTGGTACTCTCTAACTCTTCTTTGCATCAAACCTATCATCAATAGGTTGCATTACATGTGAACGTATGTGAATACTTGGTTGGTAGTTTAGGGGTCTTTAATGGTGATTTTCGTAGTAGGATATTACAAAGCTTAAAACTGGTTTGAACACACTTTAAAACCTTCCAATAATGAGTATAAATGATTTAGAATTGATTAGTTTAAGTTTGGGAGAGAATCCTTAGAATTATTAGGTGTAGACTTGTAACACCCCGTTTTCAACCCTAAGTTTAAATCTTAATTTCAGCTAAATCCCTAAATCAAAATCCTAGGATTTTGAGATTTTCATTTATTTTTTTTTGAATTTCAGGGATCTATCAGTAATTTCTGGAAGTGTAAGGGTTCACTTTTAAAATTTGAAAAGAGAAGACCTTTATAGGGTAAATTTACCAATTTTTTATGGTAACGTTCTCTCCCTTAAAACTCGTTTCTGTCTTGATTTTTCTTTCATTATTTCCTTCCGCGTTAATTCTCTTTCTCTCATCTCTTTTGAGTTTCAAACCGAATAGTTCTGGTTCTCTCTTAGCTTCATTCGAATCGGGTTAGGTGTGCAAGGTAAGTGTCATATTTTCCTTTACAGTTTTTGTTGTTTCTTCTTTTTTAAGTTTTAATTCTCGGTTAAGGGTGTTTGTTGTAGATCTGATCGTTATTAAATCGAATCAAGTTGGTTTTGGTTGTTTAGAAGTGTTTCAAACCAAGTTAGGGGGAGGGGAGAACTGAATTCTAGAAATTCAATCGAGCTTGAGTGATCTAGAATTTTTCTAGAATTTTCCCGAAAAATCTGGAAAACCTAGATTTTCCCAGGAAAATCTTGAGAAAGGCCATGACCGACTCGACTTGAGATCCGATCCTACCCGACCCGTTGACCACCTAACCTATTGACCGAACCGACCCGGAACCTGACCTACTCACGTCACTACTGACGTCAGCGTTGACCTGTTGATGTCAGCGTTGATGTTTTCTGACCTGGTCCCTTTTTATGTCTTTCAACGTCCTGAGTCTGTTGGCGCAGTTCGTTTTTTGAAATTCGAACCCGAAGTATCATTTTTAGGGCTTTTAAGTTTGAACATCTATCTAGAAGTTATCTATTTCAGATTATGAATTAGTTTTTGTTTGGTTCAGGTGATGTGGATTCTGACCCCGAGTATCTATCAGCTCCTCCTCCTAGACGACCTCCTGTTCCTCAGACGTTGGGACATGCTCGTGAGTTTCAATTTATGTTTCTGTTACGTGTACTATCGGTATAGTGGTATAGTAGTGTGTCTAATGTTCGATTATTCGTAGGTGTTATGCCTGCTAGACCTAGTACTAGGACTGAGGCCAGTAGACGTCACCATCGACGTTAAGTGATCTGCTACAGGTGTGTCTCTCCCTATGTTTTCCTGTTTATTTGTGTGTGCAAATTTTTGTGTATCTGTTAATTCCGTGTAAAATGTTGATTGTATTATTTATGTTATTTTCTAAAATTAATTGAATAATTGATATGCTCTAAAATATTAACTGAATTCTGATTCTGAACTGTTATGCACGCCTCTTGTTATTCTCCTAGGCATGTATTTTGATTCTAATATATGTTCATACCTGATTATTTGTTCATGTCATGACATCGGTAGAATATGTGTATAGAAAAGTTCAGTGATATCACCTATTGGTGAGTATCACTTCTGATCAGTGGCTCCACCTACGGGTCGAGTGTCCACTTCTGTTCAGTGACTCCACCTTCGGGCCGAGCTTCACTTCTGATAGTGTGTATGGAGATAGAGTGGTTCAGGAGAACCTTCTCTTCTGATGGTGTTCGGAGATGGGTGCATATCATATCTTGCATTCATTATATAGCATCATCTGTTGTAATATGATATTATGTTCTGAAATTATGTTATTTTATCCTGTGTTATACTTATTCGTTTTATAGTTATGTTTATCTGCACCTTAGAGACACACTAGGCTCCCAAGCTTACACCCTCACAGTTTCTTGTTTTAGATCTCTGACCTAGGTTACATACGATACTTGAAGGATCCTGACTCAGATTATTTTTATCGTATGTTTTACAGTTTTAGTTTCCAGATTATAAATTTTGTTTGGATTTATTTTTCTGTATAAAAGACTTTGGATATTAATTTGGATTTTCAGAGTTTTAAATGTTCATTGAACTATAGATTGAACTCAGTTATTTAAAGGTTAACTTTTCTGTATTAAAATTATCAAGTTATTTAATAATTTTTTTCTAAATAATATTATTTAATTTATAAAACCATAACTTGCAAACCAAGTTTCAATAACGTAAACCCTAATTTTTGTTCTAAGAAATTAGGTCAATTTTAGGGGTTACAAGACCTGCATTTTCGTGCAGACGTATCAATACCCTTGGGGTATCGATACCGCTTAAAGGAAATTTTGGCTAAATAAGCATGTATTTTAGAACGCCTTGCAAGTTTATCGAAACCAAAAATTCTGGTAGCAAATCGTTTCGAAACCTCCTTAGGGGCATAACGAAACAAGGGGTCGTATCGATACCCCATATAGGTGTATCGATACGGATTGGTCTCCCTTGGTCTTAAGCGATTGTCTTAGCGTATCGATACACGAGAGGAGCGTATTGATACAGGACATTTCAATATCCTTTTATAGGTGTATTGATAGGCTTGGGTAATTTGCCCAAGTTTTAAGGGATGAGTTTGGGGGTTCCATAATTCATGTTAAAGGTTCTAATGAGTTAATTAAGCCACAAGATGAATATTAAAACTTGGTTTTGGTAATAGTGACTTCAATATTGTTAAATGCTCGAGCCTTGGTTTTTGGCTTAGGCATAGTATGATTTGATGTTAGGATCCTTGGTGGATCATGTTGTGTGGTTGAGTCCTTGTGTGATGAGAATCCGGATACCCAAAAATAGTATTGTAACACAAAGAATGTTATCCGATGTAACATTTCGGGTGATGTATTGAAGACTTTTCTGAATATAGGTCAACCTCATTTGAAGATACTCGATGTAATATTCCGAGTATGGGATTTGAAGAATTTCGATACTGTGTGGACGCGGGCCTCAAATACCGAATGTAGGATCCCGATGCTATGTGGACGCGAGTCTCATCCTAAAGTGTAGGATCCCGATGCTGTATGGACGTAAGCCTCACTCATAGTGTAGGATCTCGATGTTGTGTGGACGCAGGCCTCACTAACTTGTCTTTGATTTGGTTGACACATATATGTTGTGTGCATTAGTATACATCTCATTATGTCACTTGTTAGGCGAATATGATAAGGCCTTCATATCATGCATGATATTACATGTCTTACTTAATTTATGATATGCATGATATTGTCCGAGTGACGACGTACCCATGAAGCTTTTGTAGCTCAATGTTTTAAAATGTCTTTTCATGCGTAGGTTAGATAAAGTCGGATCCGGAGAAGCCGGATCTGTAGAAGCACCATCAAGGTTGGTCTTTTCGTGCGTAGCTCAGCATCAATTTAGTGTCAGAATACAATTATAAAATCAAGGTTGATTTTTCGTGCGTAGCTCAAAATTGACTTAGTATTAGAATACAATTATTAGATGTAGTGGGCTAGTACTTGTTGGATCCTATATATTTGTAACTGTTTTATTATTTGATTTGAATGTTTTAAACGGGTTGTAATATTTTGGAGCTCTAACTACTTTAAGTTATTCAAAATTTATGTTTTAACTTGAAATGGATTTTATGGATTGATGTTGGACTTGAGATTTGTTTTATTTTGTTGGACTTTTGAAAGAAATTTTAAATATAGGTTTTGGTCCGAATACCAAATGTGACACCGGGTCGAGGGTGTTAAAGTTGTACTTGTTGAAAAAATTTATAATTCTGGAGCCTTGAAGGAGAAATTGATCCAAACGTTGTTGAGGAAAAGGATGAAACGTTTGTTGGATTGTAAATGTGCAGACTTGCATGGCGAAGGTAGCATAAATATTAGAATCAATCTAATGCTCCATGGGACTGCGGATATTTTAACACAAATTTAAAATAATTTTCCCAAATAAGAGAATATATTTGCCAAATTTTATTTTAGAATTAAAAGGATAAATATTAAAAATTAACTTTAATTTATAGAAAATATTAGAAATTATCTCTAAAAGAATAAATTAATTCTCAATATTAAATAGTCTATTGGGTTAAATTTCCAATAAAACCCCTATAAATAGCATTATATTCCTTTGATTTTAAGACAACGAAAACTGTAAAACTTTTCTATTGTTTTATTCTATGGATTTTTTCAAAAGTTTTTTTATGTGATAAAAGAAGGCAAGAATAAGTTTGTGATCTTCACGACAATAAAACTGTAATTGATCATTTGTTTTTATATCCTAGGACACAGACGAACAACGAACTCAAAAACTACATTTGTGTAGGCCTTAATACAGTTAAATCGATTTGACTTAAATATTTTTGTATTGTTCTTATTTTATTATATTCATTTAAATAATAATATTTAATTTATTATTATAATAATTATCAAATTAATCCTCTACATTTAATAATCTTAAGATAATTTTTTATTTTTTATCTTAATTTTATTATTATTTTTTATTTTTATTTCCTAACAATTCTTTCTTCCTGTCATAATTGATACGATGATTAACCATTTATTTTATAATTGAAACTTTACTCCATGTATCATTAAGGTAAATCCTTAATTATGGTAATATTAGAAACATGAATGTCATTGTTTCTTGGAAATGAAATTAAAATATTTGATAGGCATAAAGATAATTTTAACCTTTGAAGTTTATGATTTTTATCATTTTGGCCCTCATTCTTTTTTAGGATAAATTTAACACTTAACATATATCTTTTTGACAAATATCTCATTTTTAACTAGCATAATGATTAGATAATTAAAAGATAATGATATATCATATATATATAAAACGATATTTAAGATTTGAGAATACTTAATAGCCTTTTATTTTAGATTTAATTAATTTCTAATATATTTTTTTGAATTTTAATTATTTTATATTTTATTTTAGAATAAAATTATATTTTACATGTATATATTTGTCATTATCGTAAAAAAATTAACGATCATAACATGTTATATATATGTAGGATGATGCTAGATGTTATGTTATTTAAAATATATTATCACATATATATGACATGCCAATATCGTTAAAATTTTAACGGTCTAACCATTATGTTAGTTAAAATAAGTTATTTGTCAAAAAGACTTAGGTTAAGAGTTAAATTTATCCAAAAAAAAATAAGGATCAAAATTATAAAAATTAAAAACATTAAAGGTTAAAATTATCAATATACTTATTTAATATATATGTGCATGTTTTTGATAATTTTCATGGTATTGGTACCTTATAATATTTTGGTCTTTTAATATGAAATACTAAATATGGTACATCATGTGTTATATTTTTTGCACTTACGGCTTACTAATTTTAGTGGCGAACAGAGGATATTCAAACGATTTAAATATTAGAGATTTAAAAGGGTTTATGAAACTTATCATTTGAAATTGATATAGTAAATAAATTTATTTTTGAGATTTATCCTGTGGTTTAAACGAGTCTGTTAAAATTTTAAGAAATGGAATAAATTTAATTTACAAAAATTATCTTGACAAATATTTGAAGTTACGGATTTTATGAAATATCAAAATAAAAAATAAAAAAAAAATAATTTTTTTATCTATTAAAATTATAATTAATTTCGGATTTGTTTTTTTTATCAAAGATAAACAATGAACATGACAATCTATTTAATTTTTTTCTTATGTAAATACATGTTGGATGTATTGATAAAATCTTATTCATGAAAATAAAAGTTCAGCTTTAGACAATATTGATTATTGATAACAATTAGTGAGTAAATATTATATTTATTTATTACATAAAACTTTATTCATGAAAATAAAAGTTCAGGCTTTGTCAAGTCTGTCACTTTTGGAAACTCAGGAACCTTGGGAAGTTCGAGCTTTGGCAAGTCTGTCTCTTTGGGAAACTCATGAACCTTGGAAAATTCGGGCTTTGGCAACTCAGAAAATTTAGGCAATTCAAGTTTTGGTAATTCAGGTAGTTCAGGCTTAAGAATTTCAGGTAACTCAAGACTTTGGGAGTTCAACCTTTGGTAATTCAGGTTTCTCCGGCAACTCTGTGTTGAAAGCCGTAGAAGTTTGTATATTGAATTCTGTGAATTGTAAATTTACACACAACACTTATTTATACAAAACCAATAGCTGTACTCAGTTAACTAACAATCCTAACCGATACCCCTAACAGCTAAGGGTTATTTAACAACCTTCCTAACCACACAGCCACCTCATCTCAACTCACAACTTCTAGAATCTTATCATTATTCCTGCTCCTTGACTTTCTAAGTTCTTCACTGTCAAACACGCAAACCTTTTGCCGAAATTCCAAAAAATAAGATCTGGACAACGCCTTGGTGAGCCCATCAGCTACTTGATGTATAGCTGGAATGTAGTTCACTCTCAACTGTCCTGCAGACACCTTCTCTCGCACAAAGTGTATATTCAACTCCACATGCTTCGTTTTTGCATGATATACGGGATTGGCACTTAATGCTACTGCCCCGGAATTGTCATTCCAAACCACCGGTACTGTTTTCTGCTCATGACCAAGCTCGGCAAGTAAAGCCGAAATCCAGGTTACTTCTAAAGTGACATCGGCAATGCTCCGATACTCAGCTTCCGTAGTTGACCGAGACACTGTCTTCTGCTTCTTCGAATTCCAAGCCACCAAGTTTCCCCCAAGATACACAGCATACCCTGTAATCGACCGACGATCTTCAAAGCTGCCACCCCAGTCAGCATCAGCAAACGCTTCAATAAGAAGCTCTTCACCAGTCACAGCTGGAGTAAACACCAAACCATGATCCAGTGTTCCACTCAAGTATCTAAGCACCCTCTTAACAGCAGCTAAATGCTTCTCACGTGGATCATGCATGAACTGAGCCAACCTATTCACACAGAACACAATCTCTGGTCGTGTATGACACACATACAATAGCGCGCCTATAAGACTTCGATATTCCTTGGCATCAAAAATCGGACTACCAGCATCCCTAGTTAATGCAGAAAAACTCACCATAGGCGTAGGTACTCCCACAGCACCATACATATTAGCACGTTGCAACAATTCAACAATATACTTCCTTTGACTCAGCATCAAGAAACTTTCCCTGCGAACAACCTGAATACCAAGGAAAAAATTCAAGCTTCCAAGATCCTTCAACGCAAACCGATCCCCTAGCTGTTTAACCACCAAGTCAATCTCAGTACTTGATTCTCCAGTGATGATAATATCATCCACATATATTAACATCAACGTCTGAACTCCATCCTTGCTGCGAATAAACAAGGACGTATCTGCCCGAGTCTCTCTGAAGCCAACTTCAAGCAAGAACCCTTTCAGTTTGGCATGCCAATTTCGAGGGGCTTGCCTCAGCCCATACAACACCTTTTGTAATTTGCAAACCAGGCTCGAACCATCTGCTGCAGTCTTCTCAAACCCAGGCGGCTGTACCATGTACACATCTTCTACTAAATCCCCATTCAAAAAAGCGTTATTCACATCAACTTGCCTCAAGAACCATCCTTTAGATACTGCAAGGGAAAGAACAACATTCAGAGTGGATATTTTCACCACCGGGCTGAACGTATCACAAAAATCTTGACCAGGGATTTGTGAAAAACCCTTGGCCACCAAACGTGCCTTGTGCCTCAGAACAGTACCATCTGGATTTTGCTTAAGTTTAAAGATCCATTTGCAGCCTATTGGAGAACGATCTTCAGGAAGTTTAACTAGCGACCAAGTACCATTGTTACAAAGAGCATCAAACTCTGCAAAAGTCGCTTCCTTCCACTTAGGAGAGGCTAACGTTTCTTGAATAGTAGTAGGTTCTACCTCTTCACCAACTCCTTCTACCACATACACCTTTGGCTTGAAGATGCCATTTCGACTACGAGTCATCATGGCATGAGTTCTCAGGAGTGGACTTTGAGAAACTGCTTCTGGAAAGGCATCACCAATATCGTGCTCAGTACCATTCTCAGTGGCATTACCATGAACCTGTCCTTGAGTAGATCGACCAGAAGGACCTGACTCATCAGCATCCGAAACTAACTGCTCATGAATACAAGAGTCACCAGGTGTTTGAGGAAGATCCTCACCATGACCAAAAACTTCTGGCACAGGTGTATGCTCAGTAGCTACAGGTTCAGTGTCTGGTCCTGCTTCAACTCCACCACCTAGACCAACACCAACTACAGGAGAAACTTCATCCTCAGGTTCACCAGGAGGATTAAGACCAGCAGCGGCTCCAGGAACTGCTTCTAAATTAGCGGCATTTCCAGGAACTGTTGCATCATCGCCTGGAACATAAGGCTGTTGTTTTTGCTTTGTAGGAAAAGACTGTGTCACTCTTGTCTTATCAGCTCGAGCCTGGAAATCTTGATCCACTTTTGTTGTATCTGCAAATGGAAACACCAGCTCATCAAACACCACATATCGAGAGATGTAAACCTTACCATTGGGTGCCAAACAATAGTATCCTCGATGCTGCGGACTATAGCCAAGAAAAGTACAAGGCTGTGACCTAAAGTCAAGCTTATGTTGTTGAAACAACCTCAGGTGTGGAAAACACCTACACCCAAACACCTTCATTTGAGCATAATCAGGCTCTTTCTTAAACAAAACCTCAAATGGAGACTTGCCCAACAAAACCGAGGTAGGCAACTTATTAATGAGATATACAGCAGTACAAGCAGCATACACCCAGAACTTCAAAGGCAACGAGGCTTGAGCCAAGAGCACCAAGGCTAATTCAATCACATGCCTATGCTTCCTCTCCACCACACCATTCTGTTCAGAGGTGTGAGGACAAGTGATTCGATGAACAACTCCTTCTTGAGCAAGCCTCTTGGACATCTTTCTGTACTCTCCTCCCCAATCACTCTGAATTTCTTTAACCGAGCAACCAAACTGAACTGAAACCATCTTTTGAAACACCTGAACCATTTCTTCTGCCTGAGCTTTATCTTGCAACAGATAAAGCCAAGTGTGTCTCGTGCAGGCATCCACAAAAGTTATATAGTATTTATAGCCATTAGACACAATGTGAGAAGGTCCCCACAAATCAGTATAAACCAATTGGAAAGGCTCATTATATCGAGTTTGAGAAGTGTGAAAAGGCAACCTATGGCTCTTGCCCATTTGACACGCAACACACATAGGTAAAGAAGCTTTACTAACACCTTTCACAAGATTTACATCAATGGTATTACAAACTTGAACTAAGCTATTATGACTAGGATGTCCTAACCGTCTGTGCCACAATTCATAAGCATCAGCACCAACAGTAGTTAGGTTGGCCGCAGCATTCAGTCTTGAGCGATCCACATCAGCATCAAATTTGTACAAACCACCACACTCTTGACCACGAAGCAAAACAGCACCAGTGCCTTCATCTTTAACCAAACAAGTATGAGCATGGAACTCAAAATACACAGCATTATCCCTAGCAAGCTTTGAAACAGACAAAAGATTCTTTGTCATGTTAGGAACATGTAACATCTCATTCAACATCAGTTTACGAGAGGAAAAAGTATTGAAAACAGAAGAACCCTTGTGTTCAATAGGCAACTGAACCCCATTACCAACCACTAAGTTACCTGGACCATTGTAGGACGAGGCATGAAGCATGTTAGCTGACTCAGGTGTTATATGATGTGTAGCACCAGAGTCGACTACCCACGAGCCATCAACAGCAGCCAAGTTGATTTGTGGAGAGGTAGGATCAGCACCTTCCAGCAAAAGAGACTCATCATAAACGCCTAGGTTAGCATTTACTGAGTCAAGAGCAGCTTGACCAGAAGAACCTAACGTTACACCAAGAAACGACTGATCGAACCTATACCAACACCGATCAACCAAATGCCCCAATTTACCATACAACTGACATTGAAATTTAACATGACCGCGTCCGCGGCCAGAAAACCTCCCTGACTGCATCGAAGAACTAGCTCGACCCCTCAACATATAACCTCCTCGAAACGAACCACCAGACGTTTGAGCAACGTTAGCACTCATGACCCCTTCTTCATGCTGACTGCCAAAACCTGCTAACTGATACTCAGCATCCATTAACATGGATCGCACACTATCAACGGAATGAAAATCTTTACTCGCAGTAATAAGGGCTATCCAAGGTTGATATTCCCTGGGTAAACCATTGAGAATGCTCGCAATGTGTTCAACTTCGGGAACAGGATTCCCACAGGAAGCTAAGGCATCACAAACATCCTTGATCTGCGTCAAATAGATCCGAATGCTAGCATCTCCTTTCTTCAAAGCTCGAAGCTTATAATGTAGACTCATCACTGAGGTGGTAGAGCGACGAGCAAAAATTTTCAGCACTGTATTCCAAACATCCGTAGCTGTCTCGGTGCCAACAAATTGTGGTAACAACGTCGAGCTAATGGTTGAGAGTAACCAGGATGCAAGCGCACTGTCTTGTGCAACAAAGTCCTCGTACTTCTCATTCACCACCTGTGCACCATCAGCATCAAGCACCATCTCAGGAGGAGCTGGCATGGAACCAGTCATTAATTTCTCAAGCCTATGACTCCTTACTGTTAACAAGACCTGTTGTTTCCACAAAAGGAAATTAAACTCGTCGAGCACCACATTAACTTTCTTGTTGGTGAAAGACATGACGACAGAAGAAAAGAGAAAGACAACAACGAACTGAGACACAGCCGAAAGCGAAGGAGGCTACCAGGACCCCAACGAAGATACCATGTTGAAAATTGTAGAAGTTTGTATATTGAATTCTATTAATTGTAAATTTACACACAACACTTATTTATACAAAACCAATAGCTGTACTCAGTTAACTAACAATCCTAACCGATACCCCTAACAGCTAAGGGTTATTTAACAACCTTCCTAACCACACAGCCACCTCATCTCAACTCACAACTTCTAGAATCTTATCACTCTGGTTTAGAAATCTCTGGCTTCTCCGGCACCGACTCTTCCAACAATCTTCTTGCATCAACCGAGATTGTGCTGTAACTCATCCATAACAAAGCGATGATTAGTGCAAAGAAAGGGAGACGAGGGAAAGACATGGTGAAGGGAAAACAAATGACAGATGACACAGTGTGTTTGTGTATGCACTTTGCATGGGCTGGTGAGTCTTTTATAGGGCAATGAGAAGTGGAAAAAGGTGAGAATTTCAAAGTGTTTGGTAAGAAAATCTTTGTTTAGTTAGCTCAACCTCTCACCTGTTCATCACTTCAACTCTGATAGATGCTAACACAGGCAGTTGACTCACAATTATATGAATTTGGTTGGAAAGTAAATTCTGATGTCGTCACTGTTAGGATAAACCTAAGATGAACAGAGAAAGGAGGAAGAGAAAGAAAGAAAGAAAGAAAGAAAGGAAGAATGAACAATGAGACAATAGAGAATGAATTGTAACTGAATCTCTTTCATTAAAGGTGTGATTACATAGAGCTTTCTTATATAGCCCAAGATATGGAAAAATTATACAGTGAACCCTGTTCATCACGTTATACATGGTCCCAAGCAATCAGGACCGTTGATCTTAATTTTTTTCCAAGTGAATCATCACCTCTTTCTTACATGGGCTTAGTGGATGGGTAGTTACTAGGTGGTTATTTAAAGATCAACGGTCCTGATTGCTTGGACCATGGATGACGTGATGAACAGGGTTCACCGTATAATCTTTCATATGATATGGGTTCAATACATAACTGCCAAGTCCATCTAGCATAACAGAATACAGAACCATAACGCAATAGCTCTTGTTATATATACTAACATATACTCTAACATGCTCTCGGTTTTCCTTCCTAAGATGAGACTGATCCAGCTTCTTCAAGTGATACAACTCTAAGTTGTTTTCTCATCTTATCAAAGACAGACGGAGGTAAGGGTTTGGTGAGAATATCTGTTGACTGCTTAGAGCTTGGAACATAATTCACCACAAGTTCTTCAGCCACAACCTTCTCTCTAACAAAGTGAAGATCAATCTCAACATGCTTGATCTTAGCATGATGTGTTGGATTTACAGCCAAAGAAACAACAGCTTTATTGTCGCACCATACCACTGGTTTTGCTTCTAAACACATGCCGACTTCCGCCAGCAACTGTCTGATCCATACTAATTCTAAGACAAAATTGGCAAGACTTCTATATTCAGCCTCACACGAGAAACGAGAGACCACACCTTGTTTCTTAGAATTCCAAGCAATAGGATTTCCTCTAAGGTATATGCAATAACCTGTGGTAGAATGACGATCTTCCACAGATGATGCCCAATCAGCATCAGCAAAACATACAAGAGCAAATTTCTCCCTTGACGTAAAATGAAGCCCATAGTCAATGGTACCTTGAAGATGCCTTAAGATTCTTTCTACAGCCTTCCAATGCTTTTCATTGGGACTATTCATAAACTGACTCACTTTATTAACATCATAACAAATGTCTGGTCGAGTGAGGGTGACATATTGCAGACCACCAACAGTGCTACGATATAAATGAATATCAGAAAAGACATACCCTTTGCAAGACACTAATTGAGGAGAAACCACCATGGGAGTGCTTAGAGGAGAAGCAATATGCATACCAACTTTATGCAGCAAATCAGATACATATTTGCGTTGTGTAAGGAACAACCCATTGGAACATTGTTGGATTTCCATCCCCAAGAAAAAATTCAGATTCCCCAAGTCTTTTAAAGCAAATTTTTCATGCAACTAGCGCACCACTGTGTCAATTTCAACATAGTTATTTCCAGTAACCACTATATCATCAACATACACCATTAGTATAATGGTAATCGACTCATCTTTCCTTAAAAACAAGGATACATCAGCCTTGGATGGAGTAAACCTCAATTCTGTAACTAAAAACTCTTTCAATGTATCAAACCAAGCTTGGGGTGCTTGTCTCAAACCATAAATAGCTTTCTTTAATTTGCACACCAGCTCTTCACCATTAAAACCTCGTTGTTCATATCCCGGAGGTTACCTCATGTAGATTTCTTCGGTCAAGTTTCCATTCAAGAAGGTATTATTAATGTCAATTTGGCGAATTATCCACCGATGCATCACTGCTGCAGCAAGCATGGTTCTAATGGCGGTAGACTTAACAACAGGGCTAAAAGTCTCTTTAAAGTCACACCCTAGCACTTGTGAGTAGCCTTTAGCAACCAAACGAGCCTTGAAACGCTCAACAGATCCATATGGATTACGTTTCACCTTGAATAGACACTTACAACCCACTGCCTTTTGATTTGATGGTAATGGTTGTAGCTCCCAAGTTTGGTTTTTAAGAAGGGCATCATACTCATTTTGGACAGCAACCCTCCACTTGGAATCTTGCAAGGCTTCCTGAATTGAGTCAGGTTCTTTACACTCCTAAACAGCAAGGAACACTTTGGGTTTATGGAACCGGCCTTTAAACGAGTCACCATAGGATGAATGTTATGAATTTGTGGAATAGGAGGGGAGGGTAATGATGATGATTGTGAGACAGGTAATGATGATGAGAAGGAATCATTATTAGAAGGTGCAGGTGACATGGAGGGAGGGGACAAGGGATTAGGATTTTTGAGAGAATGAACATGTGATGTCGAGGAGGAGCATGCTCCATGGGAAGAGAAAAAATGCTCAGAATCATTTTGAGAGTCAAAATCAATTTTAAAATCATGCACCTGAGATGTTACAGGTACATTATTAGTGTCAACGTTATTAGGAAATTCGAAATCATTTAAAAACACAGGTTGAACACCAATTTCATCCCCACTAATAATTGTAGGTTTAGTACAATGTTGACTACTAACAGGTCTGTCAATTTGTAAATTATTTTAATGCTCTGGCTCTCTTGAAGCATCGGAAAAACCATTTTGAGAACCAGAAGTAGCTTGCAAACCATTTTAAAAAATTGGTTCTCTATGAGACTTATTTTGATATAAAACACCAATTTGATTTTCACTTTGTAAACCTGTCAATTGTGCAGTCAATTGTTGATTTGTAGAAATAACAGAAGATAGTGAGGTAGATATACCTTGGTTGCGTGAAATAGGATGCAAATGAGCAATGGTTAAGGACTTATGTTTTACTTTAGATGGTTGCTGAACTGATGCACCAAGAGATCTATTTTTATTCTCAACATAAGGAAACACATATTCATCAAACTTAACATGCCTAGATATATATATTCTTCCATTATAGTCCATGCATCTATATCCCTTATGTGAAGGTGAATATCCAAGAAAAACACATTTAGTAGACCTAAATTGAAATTTATTCTTGTTATAAGGTCCTAAAAATAGATAACAAAGACAACCAAATGTTTTCAAAAAACTATAATCAGGTAGTTGTTTAAACAACTTCTGATAAGGAGATATACCATCTAAGGCTTTAGAGGGTAATCTATTGATTAGAAAGATAGCACTTGTAAAAGCATCGTTCCAAAAAGATGAAAGCATAGAGGCATGAGCTAACAAGGATAAGTCTACCTCAACTATTTGTCTATGTTTTCTCTCTACTATGCCATTTTGTTTAGACGTGTGTGGGCAAGACAATCTATGTACTATCCCTTGAGTTCTAAGAAAGGATTGTAAAGCAATAAACCTATGATTCTAAAATAATATTATCAGTGAAAAAATAACATTCTAAAATTTAAATATAATTATAGAAACGAAAATGAAATTATATGATAAACAGATTGAGCGAATTAAATTTTGTTTATTTTAAGGTTTAGGATTTTATTTAGGTTTATACAACTTGTATATAGGGGTGGTAATGGGTTGGATGGGACGGAGACAAATTTTTATTTTATTTCGTCTCTAATATTTTTATGTACGAGTTTTAAAGAATCTTCGCTAAATGTTTTGGGATTTTTCTGTCCCCATACTCATTTTATATGATTCTTCCCATTTTTCGAGTAATCTATGTACTCAAAATATTATAAAATTTAATACATTAAAATAAATATTTAATATTAAATATCTAAAATTTTAAAAATAAATGATAAATTTATATTTTACCAACAATAAACAAACTATTTCAAAATTATAAATCATAATTAAAATAATAACAACTAAAATATGATAATCTACCCCAGCTTTAAACGAAAATATATCATGATCCGTTTATTTTATGAGGAATTCTATTTAATAATCTTTTCAAAAATCAAAATTATCTCTTCTATTTTTGCTCATTCAATTTATGCAGAATTTTTGAAGTCGTTTTTGAAATAAATTTGCAGTCTTTTTTTGACTTTTACTAATTCAAAAATTAATAGATTCGAATATCTAACTCGAAATTTCAAATAAACCTAACATTTCCTATGATTATAAAAATATAAGCCCCACTTCATGATTTAATATGTAAAATTTTAGAAATTCTTTAAAATTACTACTTAAATTATTTTATAAGAAATAGTCTATCAATTTTTTATCTCTCATTTTTTTTAAATATACATCAAAATTGATTGCTTAATATTTTAAGTAAAATTATATTAGAACATATTTTTAGTGATGTATAGATCAATTTCTAATTATAAGTAAAAAATATATGGAATTTTTAATCTTACTCCAGTCGTACATATTCAGATTATAAAAGATTAGATTTTTGTTAAAAAATAGGTGAATAACCCTTATGTCCGTCAAGGGTATGGTTTGATTATCTCCACGGATCGAATTTAACAGTCTTTATCACATATCCATTCGAGCTCTGGTGATAAAACTTTCTTCATCCCGTCTTTATGGATAAAATTTTTTATTATTCTTTATATTCGTTTGTTCAAATCTCTATCATTCTCGGTCATTCTTTTCTTAGTTATTATCCGTATCTGTATATAAAAAATACAAATATAATATGAATCTAAAGATAAAAAGATAAATGTAAATTATAACATGACAGCCGAGAGCTTTTTTTTTCATTCGTTCAACTACCTACCAAGAAGAAAATGAAGTTGTTAAAGTTTGGTTACTTGTAAATGACACAATAAATGGTTAGCAATCCTATAGAAAAATTGGAATATTCAATTCAAATATATTTTGAAAATATCTTAGTGGGTCAAATTGTAAAAATAAAGAATTAAAATTCACAGTTTATTTAGTAGGTAATAATTTCTTTTTTTTAACAAATATAGATAAATTTACTTTAAATTATAATTTTAAATTATAATCTTAAATTATTAAATCTTAACCTCTAAAACCTAAATTATAACTATGAGTGATTATTGAGTTGTGCAGCTCGTAGATATATTAAACTCGATTTGATCAAAACTCAGTTAACGTTTGACTCAAGTTAACACGTCTCGAAATCGAGTTCGACTCGAGATCTCAATGATTCAGTTCGAGCAAGGCTCAACTCATCTTGATAAGTTCATTATCAACTCGTTATTTTTTTATAATTTCTTTTATGATTTTTGGTAGATGTCTTAAAACATTATATTCGAAAAAAATAATTAATAGTTGAAAACTCAAAAAAATAGTGAATTGCTAAATAATTTTCCCATAAAATTTTGGTTTCAAATTTCTAAAATATTTTGTATTTTTCAAAAATTAAAAAGTTAAAATAATGAAATTTCTAAGGCATTCTCTCCTATGTTGTTCATCGAATATTGTCAAAAATAAATTTCTTATTCTCAAATAATAAGTAGGAAAATAATATAGTAAAGGAGGAGTAAGGGTCGATCCCACAGGGACTAGAAACTTCTTGATTATGTTCTGTTTGATTGGTGATCCAAGAATATTGATCGAATGATGTTTTAAGTAAGAGGGGATTTATTGAATAAAGTAAAACTAAGTAATTGGGGAAAATAAAATAAAGAAATTGATTTAATAATAAAAATTAGCCTTAGCCTTTCGCTTTGATTCGACTTTAATAGATCATCGAAAAAAGATTTTCACTTCAGGATTTTACGTCAGTAATTAGCTTTCAAGGTTCAATCCTTGAAGCGAAACTTCTAAACCGAATACTTAAGTCTATCTTTGATATTGGTTTCATGGATTAAACCACCAACTCAATGTTTGTAGATAAAATCATTTAAATCTCAAAAGCTGACTTGGATTATGTTATTTCAATAATAACTGATCTAATCTTTAGTTTTCGCTTTAGCAATCAATTTGCTAAGTGGGTTCCCAAGAAGTCGGATTACTTCAATAGTTGATCCTTCCTCCCACATAAGTGATCAAATCAAAATTTTGACCAAAGTCAATCTTTAGTTTTAAAATCAATTTAAAAAAAATAAGTTCTAAAAGAAAACTTTAAGAAATAAAAAGACGAAGTTATTTGTGTGCTTTTCAATCCTCACATTTGGATCGAGTCATCGCTTAAGCCCTTAGCTATTAAAAACTTAGCCGAGCATAATTATGGAAGAAATTATGCTCGACATAAAAATAAAATAAAAAAATAAGAACAAGAAAAATAAAGAAATAAAGCTTTCTTGGCTATTAAAAACTTAGCCGAGCATAATTATGGAAGAAATTATGATCGACATAAAAATAAAATAAAAAATAAGAACAAGAAAAATAAAGAAATAAAGCTTTATAAAACTTGAAACCTAGAACAAAAGATGGAATATGAGAGATGAGTTCTAGGCTTGCCCAAGGTGGGTATTTATAGCCTTTTACAAACCCTAAAATTAAGAGATAAATCCTAAATAAATCTAAAAATATTTAAATTCAAATTACAAAGAGATAAATCCTAATTTAAAGTTCAAAACGCGGCTGATAAGCTATTTGGAATGCTGATAAGTTATCACGTGTCTGCTGACGTCATCTTCTAGAAGTTGCTGACAAAAGGTCGCGTCAGATTTCAAACCCAAAGTTGAGCCCACAAATCCAGACTCGATCCAGTAAATAAAAAAAACTTCAGAAATCGGTCCGAGTGCATTTTCCAGATTCAGAGTCCTGCACAAAATCACACACAAAAAATACCTAGATCAGCAACATAATTCATCAAATCAAGGAGTAATTAAGCAAAAAATAATATCTATTTTAAACACTTACCAAATATTTTTGAAAAACTAAAAAAAAAATTCTCACACTAAAATATCGACTTCATCTCTAACTCGTTCATGGAAAGTTCAATGATTTATCTCCTTTGATCTCACCTTTTTCTTATAAATTTCTATGTTTCCATTAAACACTAATAGTATCATTAGATTTTACCTATATTTAAAAAAAGAAAATAAAAATTTTGGTGAACTTAACAAGCAAAGAGTTAGTCGAGAAATGATATTTTTAAAGAGCATGAGTCAAGCAAAACATTTATTAAGTTTAACGAGCAACAAGTTAAGTCAAGTAACGAGATTTTTAAACGAGTATGAGTAGATAACTATTCAACTCGCGATCGACTCTCTCGATAAATAACCCTAGTTATAGTTATAATGTAAATTTTTTATCGTTATAGTTATCCAAGTTATTTATACGGTAAAAAATGTTATAACTATAAAATTCACATCATTGCGCTAATAATCTCTAGAGCCGGTGGTTAAAAGTTTTCGGTTAACATCTTTCGTTGTTCCATAAGTCGTGGTTTAACACTAATTAAGAATAAATTCACCCTCACACTATCATCGAGATAATAACCGGTAAAGTAATTATAATTAGAATTCTCCCACAAATGCATGTTAAGTATAGTGAAATATGTTAATCATACACTCTCATATAAGAAAAAATGTCTATAATCATACACTTTCATATAAGAAGAATGTCTATAATCTATATGTTGAATGCTTAGGGAGAACAAAGGCAACAACTCCAATATATCTAAATATGGGCACGGGTCGGATTTTTGGCCCACCCGCACTCGATCCGAAAAAACATACCTGCCACTCGATCCGACCCGAATTTAGGGTGAAAAAATTTGACCCGACCCGATCCAATTTTTAAAATTTAAAATCCGATCCGACCTGACATCAAAAAATCATTAAAAATAAATAAATTTTAGGGATTTAATTGTAAAAAAAAATAAAATTTAGGGATCTAATTGTAAATAAAATAATTTTTCAGTGACCTAATTGTAAAAAAATTAATTTTAGTGATCTAATTATATAAAATATATTTAAAGAGGGATCATAGTTACAAATATCCCTAAAATATATATGAAAAAATTACACTATTAGTCCTGAGTTGGGTCGGATTTTTTCTACCCTAAACCCGAACCCGACCCGACCTGAAATTACCCTTGAAAAACCTGACCCGACCCGAACCCAAATTTTCTTTAAGAAAATTCGATCCGTTCGGACCGTGTGGGATCAGAACCCATCGGGTTCGGGTTTCGTACCCATCCCTAAATATATCATGTCTTTTTTATTAAAAAAGATAATCTATCCATATATATAGATTATTACCAATAATATTCATAGCATGCCAAATGCATGGTAAATATAGTGAAATCCAACATTGTATATACCTATAACTTTATTTAAAAAGTATACATAGACCACAACAATAAAACCCCTTAAACAAACATATGCTTAGAATATATTTGTTTAATGCGTAGGGAGAACAAAGGCAATGTCATGACTCTAAGGAGCCTGGTAATTAGAGTAATTAAGGTTTGGATGGTTCTGAAATTTTGGGTACTAAGGGAATGTTAGGTGGTTCGAGTTTTGGGATGTTAGGTAATTTATGCTTTGGTAAGTCTGGAATTTTTGGTAATTCTGGTTTTGGTATCTCAGGAATTTTAGGCAACTCTGGTTTGGGCAATTCCGGCTTCGGCACCTCGGGAACTTTAGACAATTCTGGTTTTTGTAACTCTGGAACTTTCTCAGCAACCTCAGGAACTTGGGGTACCTTGGGAAGTTCAGTCTTTGGCAAGTCTGTCACTTTTGGAAACTCATGAACCTTGGGAAGTTCGGGCTTTGGCAGCTCAGGAAGTTTAGGCAATTCAAATTTTGGTAATTCAGGTAGTTCAGGCTTTGGGAGTCCAAGCTTTGGTAAGGATGGTATCTCCGGCAATTCTGGTTTATGAAGCTCTGGTTTCTCCGGAACGGACTCTTCCAAAAGTCGTCTGGCACCAACTGAGATTGTATTGCAACTTATCAATGACAAAGTGATGAGTAGTGCAAAGAAAGAGAAACGAGTGCAATCCATGGTGAAGGGAAAACAAATGACAGATTACAGTGTGGTTGTGTATGCAATTTGCATAATCTGCTGAGTCTTTTATAGGGCAATGCGAAGTGGAAGACATTGAGAATTTCAGTACTGTGTTTGGTTAGAAAATGTGTATTTCGTTAGTTCAACTTCTCATCTATACATTACTTCAACTCTGATATGCTGACACAGATATTTCACTCACAATTATATGCCATTGGTTGGAAAATAAATTTTGATGTCGTCACTTCAATAAGCTTCATCTAGATATGAATGTCCGAAATTTTTTTGTTTTATCGGTGCATAAAATAATATTTAAATAATATTTAAAGGTTTAGGATCCTACTTAGGTGTATAAAATCGGGTGCAAATCGTCTAGCTTTTTCTCATGCCTTCATTTATGCCTCCACTTTAAATTAGCGATTAGGGTTTAGGGTTTAGGGTTTTAGTTTAGGGGTTTTGGTTAGGGCTTAGGGAATTAGAGGTAAGGTGTATTTTTAAGGTATAAGGTTTAGGGTTTAGGATAGAAAATAAGGGTTATAGTTTAAAATTTAATTTTTTAGTAAATTTTTAAAGGAGACATAAAAAGAGCCACAAAAAAGAGGCAAACGATTTTTACTATATAAAATCTGGGTTGCAACAAGTGAAGCAGAATGAGAATATTTTTTCATTCTTTATTAAATAAATTTTTAATATAATTTAGATTTTTAAATGAATTTAGAGTTTAATATTTACGAGTTATGGTTAGAGTTTAGTATTTACGGTTTATGGTTTATAAATAAAATTTTATCAATTTCAAAATTTTAATTTATTATAAAATAATTTAATTATTATTTTTAATTAAATTAAAAATAAATTAATATAAAATTATATATGTGAATGTAAAATAACAAATATCAAAAACAATGAATATATAAAATATTAATGTTTTATATCAAATGAAATGTGTTTAATCTATAGGTTAAGTCATATGCTTTCCATGCAGGAAGCTCAGGTGGTGCAAGTATCCTGTTAAGTATCTTTGCTTCACTTTATTTTTCTTCTTCAGTTAATTAAATTATTATATTATTTTATTATAATAAAATTAGAAGGAAATTGAAAAAAATGTATGAATAATATGGAGTGAATGTGTAATTGTTCTATTTTATTTTTAATTGTCGTGTCATCAGTCTATTAATTTTTAATGGTCGGTAATTATATTGATATCATTTTAATAGTTGAATGATAGATTTGAGTTTTAAAAGTATGATGGTTATTTCGATACCAACCGCATAATATGATAACTATATGTATAGTTTACTTTTATTTTTATTATTATTTTATTATTGGATTAACGTTCTACTGTAGTCTTAAGACATTTTTATCTTTATTTAACAATGGTTTTTAATTAAATATTGGAGATTCAAAAGAGCGTATAAATCCTATAACAAATAAATTTATTTTCGGGATTTATCCCGCCGTCTAAATAGGTTTGTTAAAATCTTAAAAATTGGGACAATTTTTTTTTAAAAAAAATTATAATGACAAGTATTCGAAGTTACGGAATTTGTGAAATATCAAAATCAAAAAAAAATAAAAATTTAATTTTTAATTTATTAAAATTATAATTAATTTCAGATTCGTTTCTTTTATCAAAGATAAACAATGAACATGACAATTTATTTAATTTTTGCCTTATGTAAATACATGTTGGATGTATTGGAAAAACCTTATTAATGAAAATAAAAGTTCGGCTTTAGACAATATTGATTATTGATAACAATTAGTGAGTAAATATTGCATTTATTTATTACATAACTAAATTATTTATTTGATATAAAATATGATAATGTTTGGGTTGATGTACGACGGAGTATAGTATGGAATGTTCGGGATGGGCGCAGTGTGGATTTTTTGCAAGATGATTGGTTAAATTTAGAGGCACCTTTGATCTATCTCGGCTTTGAATCAGAGGGATGCAATGATAATAAGGTGGTTGATTATGTTGACGATTATGGGGAATGGGATTGGGAGCGTTTACGCCAACTTGTTCCGGAATCAGTGCAAAGGAAAATTGTTGCAATTCCTCCTCCTAACGATTCCTTGGGTGAAGATTCTGTTGGATAGAAGTGGGAAGATTCTCGCTTGTTCTCTACAAAATCAGTGTATATTACTTTAAATTGGAGAGCTGTGATTGGTCCTTCAAGTCTATGGAAGTCTATATGGTCCCTTAAGGCTCTACAACGGATCAAAATTTTTCTTTGGTTAGCAGCACGCAAGAAATTGCTCACTAATATTGAACGTATGCGACGTCATATGACATTAGATAGTCGTTGTGGGATTTGCAAGAATGATGTTGAAGATGTAACTCATGTCTTGCGAGAGTGTCCGAAAGCAAAAAGAATCTGGTCTGCATTGGTTCCCAATAGAATACTTTCTCATTTATGTCGCAACCTTTGCATAATTGGTTTCAAACAAATCTGGGTGTGACGAGGATAGGGGATGGAAATGATGCGAATTGGGCTCTCCTCTTTGCCGTTGTCTGTTGGCAATTGTGGAAAGCTCGCTGCAACATTCTTTTGAACATTGAATTCGTGGAAAGACATGACCCTATCACTTACTGCAGGTCCCTTGTCGCAGAATTTGAAGCAGTTGCTAGTCGTTCCCAACAATCGTTAAGTTTTCATTCGACTGTTGACTTGTGTTGGACTCCTCCGAGGGAAGGTTGGGTTAAACTCAATTTTGATGGTGCTGTTAATATTAGGGATGGTAACGCTACGATTGGAGGTGTATTACGAGGTTGTAATGATGAATGGTTGTTTGGTTTCTCTAGGAGTATAGGGACGTGCTCGCCATTACTTGCGGAACTGTGGGCGATCTTTGATGGACTTCAACACGCATGGAGTCTTGGTTATCGCAGAGTAAGTGTAGAATCCGATAATGTTGAGGCCACTCGAATACTTCTTTATCAATCGAAGACGTTGAGTTCCTATACTCTTGTTGAAAAAATTGTGTGACTGCTACAACTGCCATGGGAGGTGGATGTTAATCATATTCACCGTCAATGTAATATTGTTGTGGATAAGCTGGCTAAGATATGTCGCGGTGATCCTATAGGTGGTCTGCTATTCTTCGAACCGTCGATCGAAATTGTGTCTGATTTTGCTTCACGAAGCACATATTTAAATAGTTTGTTCTGTATTATCTAAAAAAAATATGATAATATTAAAACCATATTTGTATGTAACTTAGTTATCAATAAACTACTAACTTAGTTGCCCCATTAATATATTCTAAATATACACATTTAATTATTACATGCCAAATGCTCTTATGTTTATAGAAATTCAAACATACTAAATCGTGAAATCCAACATTGTATATAACTATAAATTTATTTAGAAAGTATCCATAGACCACAACATTAAAACCCCTTAAACCAACATTCCTGAAATGAACTCCAACATACACTCTCCTATAAGAACAATGCTTATAATCTATATGTTGAATACTCTGTGAGAACAAAGGCAATGTCATGACGCTAAGGGCTCTGGTAATTTTGGTAATTAAGGTTTGGATGGTTCTGAAGTTTTGGGTACGAAGGGAATGTTAGGATGTTCGGGTTTCGGGATATCAGGTAATTTAGATAATTCAGGTTTTGGTATCTCAGGAATTTTAGGAAACTCTGATTTAGGTAACTCTGGAACTTTGGGCATTTCCGGCTTCGGCACTTCGGGAACTTTGGGTAATTCCGGCTTCGGCACCTCGGGAACTTTAGACAATTCTGGTTTTGTTAACTCTGAAACTTTTTCTTCTTCGGGTTTTGGCAACTTAGCAACCTCAGAAACTTTGGGTAGCTCAGGCTTTGGCAACTCTGGCACTTCAGGAAACTCAGGAACCTTGGGAAGTTCAGGCTTTGCCAAGTCTGTCACTTTTGGAAACTCTGGAACCTTGGGAAATTCGGGCTTTGGCAAGTCTGTCTCTTTGGGAAACTCATTAACCTTAGGAAATTCGGGCTTTGGCAGGTCAGGAAGTTTGGGCAATTCAAGTTTTGGTAATTCAGGTAGTTCAGGCTTAGGAATTTCAGGTAATTCGGACTTTGGGAGTTCAACCTTTGGTAATTCAGGTTTCTCCGGCACCGACTCTTCCAACAATCTTCTTGCACCAACCGAGATTGTGCTGCAACTCATCCATAACAAAGCGATGATTAGTGCAAAGAAAGGGAGACGAGGGAAAGACATGGTGAAGGGAAAACAAATGACAGATGACACAGTGTGTTTGTGTATGCAATCTGCATAATCTGCTGAGGCTTTTATAGGGCAATGCGAAGTGGAAAACAGTGAGAATTTCAATGTGTTTGGTAAGAAAATCTTTGTTTAGTTAGCTCAACTTCTCACCTGTTCATCACTTCAACTCTGATATGCTCACGCAAACATTTGATACCAAATAAATAAATTCAGTATTTATAGATAAACTACATCAGATATCATTAAATTTTAAGTTTAGTATTTATTATATAATTGAATTAAAAAACAATATTAGTTAGCATTGAAATTTATTTTAATTTTAATATTTTAATGACGACATGGATATATCTTTATGATACGTGCACGATTGATGTGGAAGAATTTTGTTTTTTTAAACAAAACTAATAGCTATTATGGTAGTTATCTGTTTTAGAATATAATATCGCTTAATTACTCTATTAATATCGTTGGTGCTCAAACCCGTGACCTCTAAGAAAAACAACTGTTTCTTTAACCACTTGAGTTAAAGGGATCGTGTATGTGAAAAAATTTTAATTGTCCAATAATATAATTAAATCTTAAATTAAAGTTTAATGTTTAAATAATATCAATTTTTAGTTTATTTGTATTAATACAAACTTAAAAATTTAATGATATTTAGTGTAATTTATCCTTTTCTATATTGTCCGTATATACGATAGTATTATAAATTTTAAATCTTGTCATCTCTAAGATTTAAGGGTTTGATTTAAAATTTTATATTTTAGATTTATAATTTGGTGTTCAAATATATAGAATTGTGTAAACTACACCAAATGCCACTAAACTAAAATTACTAACTCGAAAATATTATCGAATTTAAAAAATATTTAAATTTATTTTTTATTCGTTTATGACAACTTCGTTGTTGACTCTTAAAGAAATCATTAACATAAAATGACGTCGTTTTGTACAATTATTTTATACGTAATTTAGCTCAAACCGATATTATTTTACTAGAGAAAAATTAAAAAAAAAAAACCATTCCCTTGGGGTTTGAATCCTAAAACTTCAATTGAGATTAATTCAAATTTATTTATGAAATAAATACTATTATAAATATATAAATATATTATTTAAAAAACTAAAAATACTCATATAAATAATATATTTATAAAAATTATAAACCTTAAACCTCAAACCCTAAATCCTATAATTTTGGTTTATATATTATATACAATAAAAATATATTACTTTTATTAATATTTTAGGTTTTTAAATGATATATTTATATTATAAATAATATATAAAAATATAAAAATTATATATTTTATTTAAATAATATAAATTTATCTATTTAATTCAACCAAATTATTTTATGAAAAAAATAATACTATAAATAATATAAATTACATACACATCAATATATAGATTGTGTAATTATTAATTTTATTCGTGTCTTTTGACCTGATTTATTATTATTATAATATTAAATTTTTAGAATTAAACATAAAAATAAATTATTATTAATTAAATTAAATATATGTGTTTTGATATTATCTAACCGAAGAGTTTGGAGAGTGATACTAATGCATGTATCAGCAATATTTTGTCACACAAATATATATATATATATATTCTTTTTATAATATGGTTTTGTTTTTCAGTATACTTGTATAATATATTTATTTAATATCAGTTTAATTTATAGTCTGAAATTATAATTATTTTATTAATTAAATGATTAACTAATTCATACTTATAAAATGTTAGTGTCTATTTAATTAAATAAAAAATTTTAAATAAATTTAATTAAATTTTAATGATTTTTATCTATAAATCTAAACCCCAAATATTATTTACAATTTATATTATAAATCCTAATGTATTATAAATAATAATTTAATTTTAGAATTTTGGGTTTAGATTTTTAGATTTAATTATATATTTAAAAGTTAGGATTTTTAGTTTAGTTGGTTATATACAATATAACCTTCCTCTCCATCTACTCCACTACAATCTGAACCTCTAAAGGGAGTTTAAAATATATTGTGGTCGGCGGCTAAATATATGTTATATGTGTAAATGTTATAAATAGTATTTTAATTTTTTATAATATAAATTATAAATAAATATATTTATTTTTAAAATTAATATATTTAAATATTATAAAATAATATCTTTTTAATCTTTTTTACCAAAATGATGTCATTTTTCATTTAACGGTCCACTATAATTTAAAGGTTGAATGATATTTCGTGTAATTTATGATAATTTAGTGAATTTCGCGTAAAAATTAATTTGATGCTATATTCCATGCAAAATTTAAAATTTAATAGTATTTGTACAATTTATTTTTTTTTAAATATAATATATTTCTTATATATTTTTTTTAAAATTAGTCGTTATAGGTTGTGAAGTAAATTTATTATGTCATATTTCCAACGAGCTTCATCTTTCTATAAAGAACTATATATCATATTATATGAAGAAAATTGTAATATGAAATTGAAAAATTAAAATAAATACGATGAAAATATATAAATAGCAGAGAATAATATACCAGCTAGTAAGGATATATTTGGTTCCGATTCAGTTTAATTCGGTAAATTATTTTAGAAAATATCGGTTTTTTGTTTGATTAATTTCAATTTTCGATTTTTTTATATTAACGTTTGTTTTTAAAAATTTATATTTTATTTTGATAAAGTAATTTTATTTTATTAATTTTAAACAAAAAAATATAAAATTTTAAGATATTTTTCATAAAAATTTATTAAAAATTTATTTTTATGTAAATAATAATAATTAAAAGTACATTTATAGTATTTTAAATATAAAATTTACATTTTTTATCATATAAAAATAATTAAAATTTAATTAAAAAATTAAATTTAATCTAATTCAGTCAACTACAATTAATCATGATTCGTAAATTTATAAACTATAGTATTTCGATTTGATTTGATTTGATTTTTAATTTTACTATTAATCATATACAACCCTACCGGCCACGAGCTTTATTTGTTTTTTTTTTTTTCCAACAATCTACCAACTATATATATAATGAGAGACGTACGTACAAGGAAATTAAGCTGTTAAAGTTAGGTTACTTGTAATGCAATGGTCACAACGATATGAAAAAAATATATATATCCTTTTTCAGTATTCTTTCTATTTCATAACATTAAAAATTTATTAAAATAAATATATTTTAAATTTTGTATCATAAACCTTGAAAGGTATAAAAAATAATCTCTAACTCTCAAACTCTAAACTTAACTTTTAGTATAAGACATAAAAAAAACCTAGAAGGGTAGAGGATTTTTTGTATGGATCTAAATTTTGGATCCGAGTATTAAGTTAACCCAAAACATTAGATTCCGATGTTTAGGCATCGTTTGGGCTTTAGGTTTGAGTGTTGGGCTGCTAGTTGGGCTTGAGCTTGAGTGTTGTTAGGCCTATAGAATTTTTATAAAGGATTTTATGGTATTTTCACAGTGGAGGACAAATGTGTTTTTGGGTAATGGTGTTTAAAAATATCTGACCCGAATTACTTGATCCGTTGAATCGCCTACCCGATTAAAAATTATCGGGTATTTATAATGAAATACCAGAATTTTTCGGGCTGGCTACCCGACCCGTATTTTTTTCGGGTAGTCGAGCCGAGTCAAGGCCAAAATTTTTTAAGAATCGGGTACCCGACCCGACCCGATAATTTTAATAAATATATATTTTTAAATTTTAAATTAATATATAATTTTATTATTTTTTTCTCTAAAATTAATTTTAACTCCTTAACTTCTTTTTATACTTGTATTATATACTTTTAAGTTTTGAATTTTCATAAATATTTATATTAATTTGTCAATATGAGATTTAAAAGAAAAATTATAATCGATAATAATAAATTCTTTTATCGATAAACTTTAATATGCATATATATTCAAATATTTGTCTTTAAAACCTATCTCAAATCAATAATGTGTTTGAAATATATATCTTTAAAAATAAATTTTAAAAAAATATATAATAAAATTAAATCAGGTACCTGCCTATCCGATACCCGATTTTACGGGTAACTAAATTTTACGAATATCTAATTTACGGATATCCGATTTTTATGGACCGAGTCATGGGCCGATGTTTTAGTACCGGTTATCAACGGCCCTAGTTTTGGGTGAATGATTTTTTTTAGAAAAGGGGGAAGGAGTAAAGTCATCAACCCCTTTTTTTCTCTCTTCTTCGTCAGCTCATCCTTGAAGGAAAAAACTTGAAGTTCCGGCGACTGATGTTGAAGCACTGAAATCACCATTGACGGGGTTGTTGGAGAAGCGTCGTGCCAGAAAATTCTTCATTTATGTTCAAGACTATGAAGACACTGATCCGAAATCTCGTGAAGGACTAGACCCGACTAAAATAACGGCAAAAGAACTTATCTCGTATGTTTCGACAGAGGCCGAAACAGATAACCCCAAGGTAGAGTTGGGGCCTTGCATTAACCTACTGGGACCCGTAGATGAAATATTTTATGATACTTACGACAGATATGTCCCAACTAACAACCATACTGCAGACAACTGCTTCATATCTGCTGTAAGGACACATTTCTCTCTTCATCACTCTGCATGTCCTTGTATGATCTGAAAGAACCTTAAACACTTAGAAGTATATAATTTCTGATTCGAGTTTCAAAACTTTAAAAATAAAATATATTAAAATAAAATTATATTTCATATATATATATATATGTATTTAATAGGTTAGATGTTATGTCATTTAAAATATATTATCATATGCATATGACATGTCATCATCGTTAAATTTTTAACGGTCCAGTTATCATGATGGTTAAAAAATAAGCTATTTGTCAAAAATATAACGGATAAGGGCTAAATTTATCCAAAAAAAGAATAAGGGCCAAAACGATAAAAATTATAAACGTTAAGGGTTAAAAGTATCTTTATGCCTATTATAAATTTGATTTGACTTGAAAATTTTTTAAACAAAATTTAAATGATAAAATAAGACATGTCAACTCGATTAATTCGATCGGAGTGTATGACCTTAAGTGAAAGACTACAGCAAGAGTGTTCTATCATGTTGATGGCTGCAGTTATCAGTGGCGGATCTAATCTTATAATAAGAAGAGTTCATGTTCATCCTAAATTTTTTAAAGTTTACAGATTTAACTTTAATTTTATTAATTTTTATAAATTAATTTTAAATTTTTTAATATTTAAATTTTATATTTACTCTAAAATTTTAAAATTTTATATATTTTTACCATTAAAATAAATTTTTGAATTTGCCGCTAGCCGTTGTGATACAAGCAGCAAGCCGTAGTTGTTCACATGAATCCAGGTGGTTCACGTTGCTGTTAACTTGCATGGTGAATGAGTTTAGCTGTTTACGGATATATTTTTTTTGTTAAAAATGTATGATTAATATTAAAAAAATTTATACACAGAATGGATTATAGCGTGTCTCATTAAAAATTTTCTTAAACTTAAATGAAGAAAAAGAGTACACATTACAATACCCATCGAACCAAAACTCAATAACTAAACGAAAAACCAAATAAACCAAAAAATAAAGAAGTGTTCCAAGAACCAAAACCATCCTCAAGAAGAAGAAATATGACCTCACTCGGGGGAGAGTCTAAAATCTTGACTTCAAAAATCATAAGCGAAGCTAGTTTGATAATATAGTCGGCCACTGTATTACACGTTCGACCAACGTGTTTAAAACGAATGCTCCAATCTCTCTCGATCAACTCACGAATGTGTAGAAGGATAAACAAAGACCCTTTATGTGTTCGAACATCACTTAACCACTTAACAAACGAAAAGCTTCTTGAGAGTCAGTTTCCACTTCTACTTGATGAATACCACTGTCTCATATAATCGATAAACCAATAAGAATACCTCATAATTTTACCTCTAGTGTTGTACATATGCCTACATCTTGTAGAACCCCATAATCCATTCATCGCTCGTATTTTGGATAACTCCACCGCAAGATGCATTACCAATAACAATGTTATAACTACCACTCATGTTGAGCTTATACCACCCTACTAGAGTTGAACACCAAAAACTCTGCATTGGTGAGTTAGCACCAGATATTGACTGCCCCAATTTCGCAAAATTACGTGCTTGGTACATAAGCTATGTAATTTTTTATATATATTTTTTAAAATTTAAATCTTTAAATCTAAAATTTTAAACCCTAATTCATAAACTTAAATCTTAAATTTTAAACCTTAATTTTTTTTTACTCTTTTGACTTTTAAGGCTTTACCTTGAGTAACTCGAACATACATATGTTGTACGTTTAATTTTGGTGAATGAGTCAACAAAAATTCTTTACATATATTATACTTCGGACTCAAAATATACTTAAACAATACAATATTTTTTGGGTAAAAATTTTCTATCTCTTTATCATTACTCTATTCATGTCTTCTGTTAAAATTTTTTAAAAAATTAAATTTTAAACTCTAACCTTTATTTTTTATATCATAAACCCTATACTCTACACCTTAAAAATACACTCTACCCTTAATTCTCTAAACCCTAACCATAACCCCTAACCTTAAACCTTAAACCTTAAACCTCTAATTTAAAACATAAATACAAATAAAAGTATGAAAAAAATAAACTATTTACATTTATACTTTTATCATTTAAGCCAATTTTATTTATTTTTAAACTTTAAATTCTAATAAATTTATGTCTCTACTTGTTATAGTACCTAACAATAAAGTCCACCGTCTCATTTTCTTGTACCGTGCCCAATGCTTTGGTTCCCTAATTTCACGCCAAACTCTCGTTTGTCGTTTCCCTGATTCCATGGACTTGTAGCTGTCTCAATTTTGTTATTATTAGGGGACCCATGCTTTGAAAAAATATATATATTATCAGTTCATTTATGATTTTATTTAATAAAAAATATATTTTATTTTTTAAATAATTAAAATTAAACAGATAAAATAATTTATCTTATATTTATAATTAAATTTAAATAAAAATATATTTTTATATTCAGATCAGACAATAACGAACGTATTATAAAAGATTTTGTCCAAAATTCATGTCTATCAAATAAATTCACTGTCTAGACCCTTGAATACGTATAAATTTATCACATCATTTAGAAGCATATCATCTTTAAACAATATAATTATATCGAATTTTCCTTATGCTAGTCTAAATTTTTAGAGTTTATAGTTTCAAAATCTAGCAAATCAACCTTTCAACACGTCTGATCAAATCTATGGTTCCACCTTTGGATACGTTTATTATTAACATGGCACCAATGACATTTTTCTTGGCAAGTCAAGGTAAATGTAATTGTCTTTACCATATAATTACAATCGAGACAACTTTATCTATAAGAGTCGGTCTAAATAATACGTAATTTAATTTTGTTTAAACAGATATTAAGTTTGAGATGTCGTGTATGAAAAAAAAAGAATTGTTGAAAAAATTCACCCATTAAAATTAAGTGTGTAATATAGATCGATCTAAATTAATCAGGGTGATACCCTAAATCAAAAGAGCAATAAGAAAATTCAAGTCAATTTTTTTTTGAATTAATTAAGAGTTTGAATTAATATATATTTAATTTAAAGATAGAAATTATAGATAATGTAAGAAAAAGGGTTCGAATTGGTATAGGTATAGATGTTTTTGGATTTAATTGTTTTAGGAAAATCACTTGTTAAAAATTTAAGATTTGATCACATAACTAAATTATATGTTTTAGTATTTTTGACTTTTTGATTTTTTTAAATATTAAAATTTGAATCATTTATTTTTAAAATTTTAAAATTTTAAAATTAAACCATTCCAAACATTTTGAAAAGTTCACGTAGGAAAAATTATTAGGTGAACCATGTTCACTACGTCATCCATGGTCCCAATTAATCAGGACCGTTGATCTTAATTTTTTTCAAGTAAATCATCACTCTTTTCTTACATGGACGTAGTGGGTGGGTAGTTATTAGGTGGTTATTTAAAGATCAACGATCATAATTACTTGGACCATGGATGACGTGGTGAACAAGGTTCACCTAATAATCTCTGTTCAAGTAGGCTTCCCAAATGTTGTTGTCAAAAGTTAAATTCGGAGGAAATTACACCTAGAAAATTGAAGAGCCAAATTGTAGTTTAAAATTACAATCCTGAGAAATTATATTATGAGTTATTCTCGTCGTCATTCATGAACTATCTAATTAAATATATTTATTTTGTTAATTTTTTTATTTTTCTTATCAAATGTTCTTAATTAAGGAAAATTTGTTTTTAAATTTAATTTACAAAAAATATTAATGAAGATTCACTTGATAAAAATATGAGATAAAAAATTAATAAAATTAATACATTTTTTATTAATGTGACGGAAATGACTTATGATGTAATTTTTTCACAATCCGGTTCAAATCCCATACGGGATTCAAAGTTAAGAACCAAAAGTTAAACTAGAAATCTCCTACCCCTGAAAGTGTCTTTTTTTCATGCTTCTTGTTAAAAAAATATTTAAAAAATTAAATTCTAAATCATAACACTAATTTTTTACATCTTAAACGCTAAATTTATACTTTAAAGATACACTCTATCCATAATTTTTTGAACCCTAACTATAATCTTTAACCTTAAACCTTAATTATAAATCCACTATTTTAAAGTGAAGATACTAATTAAGGTACGATTATAGAGTAAAAATCATCTAACTCTTTATCATGCATCCTTCCATGCCTCATTTGAAAATCTTCTAAAAAATTGAATGTTAAACCTTAACCCTTATTTTATATATCCTAAACCCTAAATCTTACAGCCTAAAACTACACCCTACTCCTAACTCCTTAAACCCTAACCACAATCCCTAACCTTGAACCCTAAACCTTAAATCTTAACCTCTAATTTAAAACGGATGCATAAATAAAAGCATAAGAAAAAAAGTAGACGACTTGCACCCAACGGTTAGATATAGTATCGGTCCTGAACTGCAATCATTGAGTTACCTTGCGTTTGCAGTAACGCCCTTCAATCCTTACTCCAGAAATGATGAAATCTGAGAATTTGCATGTAAAATCACTGAAACATGCATTTCTCTTCCTAGTATCCATCCTTCTCCTTGTTCATCTTTCAGAGGCTGCATCAACTGATGATAACACCAACTTCAGTTTCCCTGATTTCAACCCAAATACGCCAGACATGGTGTATGAATCCAATGCAACAGCATCAGGGAACAAAATCCAACTCACAGGCTCAGATGGACAAGGTGTTGGTCGAGCCACTTATTACAAACCAATGCACCTTTGGGACAACTCATCCGGGAATGTCATACTTGCAGACTTCACAACTCAATTCTCTTTCTCCATTGAATCCTTGCAAGGTGACATGTCGGGTGATGGATTTGCGTTTTTCCTTACTCCGAATGGCTCGAAAATCCCTCAGCGATCAGGAAATGGTTGCTTGGGACTTCAAAGTTGTGATCAGGAAGCCGAGTCTACGATATTTGTTGCGGTTGAGTTCGATACGTATGACAATTCCTGGGATCCTATGGGGATGTCGGACTCGGCACATGTGGGCATTGATATCAACACTGTCATGAATTCTAACAGAACCGTGGAATGGTGGTGGATTGATGTCGAAAATGGAGGAAAAGTTGATGGCTTCATCAGTTACAACTCTAGCACAAAGAACCTCAGTGTTCTTCTCCATGATGCTGATGATTTCACTAGGAGGAGTTCGTCTAGTCTTTCTGCAACACTGGATCTTAGCCAACATTTACCCGAATGGGTCACTTTCAGCTTCTCCGGAGCCGCCACCGGAGGATATTGGAACGAGATGCACACTATTTTTTCCTGGAATTTCAACTCTACCTTACAAGTAACAAGAGCCAATCCTCCAACAGCAGCACCAGCACCAACACCAGCACCAACACCAGCAAAAGTCCCAGCCAATCCTCCTACAGCACCCCAAATTCCAGGCAATCCTCCAGGCATCCCTAGAAGGAAGAGCAAGACATGGCTATGGGTAGTTCTAGCCATTGCTGGCGGCATTTCTGTTTTGCTCCCTACTCTGGGTTTGGTTTGGTTTTTCTGCAGGAAAAGAAAGGACAGTAGCAGGGAAGACAGGGCCATGTCTGTCAATGTACAAATGGAAATTGTGACCGCACCTAGACAGTTTTCCTACAAGGAACTAAGACTTGCAACTAATAATTTTTCCGATGACGGTCTGCTCGGAGAGGGAGGTTTCGGGAAGGTTTATTTAGGCTTCTTGATCGATATGAACTGCAATGTTGCTGTCAAAAGAATAACTCCGGATTCTCGACAGGGGGTGAAAGAGTATGTATCAGAAGTTACAACTGTTAGCAGATTGAGACACCGAAATTTGGTCCAACTCATCGGTTGGTGCCATGACAATAAGGACTTCCTCATTGTGTACGAGTTCCTTCCGAACAAGTGCCTTGATTACCATCTACATAGAGAGACATGCTTGTTGACATGGGACAAAAGGTACAAGATCGCAATGGGACTGGCCTCGGCATTGTTCTATCTGCAGGAAGAATGTAACCAATGTGTTTTGCATCGAGATGTTAAATCGAGTAATGTTCTGCTAGATTTGAGTTTCAATGCCAAGCTCGGTGACTTCGGACTGGCTAGGCTCGTTGAACATGGACAAGGGTCCCGAACAACTAAAGTTATGCTCGGGACCGATGGTTATATAGCCCCGGAGTGTCTTGACACATACAAAACCATCAAGGTATCCGACATATACAGCTTTGGTATTGTTGCCTTAGAAATAGCCTCCGGAAAGAAGGCTATTGCTGCAATCCAAAGGAATGGCAAGAAAATTAGGACAAAATTAGTGGAATGGGTTTGGGAACTGTATGGGAAAGAGAGTCTTTTAGATGCTGCAGACCAACGGTTGTATGGCAATTACGACACGGAACAAATGGAACGGTTGCTTTTGGTCGGGATTGCTTGTGCTCATCCAGGCTATTTCGCCCGACCATCGATAATGCAGGTCATCGACATCCTCGGTTTCAAAGCTCCACGGCCCGTGGTGCCACGGGAGATTCCAGTGCCAACATTTGTTGCAGCTCTTCAAGACCATTCGGGTGCATCTTAGGAATCCATTTCGTTCCATACCAGTGGTTCTAGCCGAAGCCAACCTCGTATTTCTGGTTCCAGTGCCCGTTCCCTGAAGGATGAAAGCCAAACAAGGAGTGTTGCAGAGGTTCAGACACGATCATTGTTATCTAGCCTTGTCTATCTATTTGTTCAGTTAAATTTTCTTGCTTTTGTTACATCCATGGCTTCTGCACTTTGTTTGTTGTTCTTGTCATGTTATATTCTTGTCCCGATGAAACTGTTACGAGTTAAAAAAATAGACAAAAAAATATTAATATGTGATCGTTTTAGTGGGACGAGAGGAATATTCATGTCTGATGCTATAATCTTATTTTTTTGTGTTTTATATGATTAGCAATAAGCTAATTACGAGAGGAATTTTTCAAAGTTGCTATCTAGAACAGGGTGTTCTGGACAGATTTGTCTAGCTTTGTTTCTAAGTTCATTTTATCCATTTCTAACCCCAATTCTCATTGTTAATTACTTTAGTTAAATTGTAGACACATTTTTCAGCAACTCTTTCCTAGACAAAGACATTCCATTTCTTCTTTAACCCATTCGATTTAAGTCAAACATTTCAGCATATCCAGATTAACTAGTTTGGTGACTAGTTTCACTTCTAACTTCATTTTCAGCTTGTAACACAAATACCAATTGGTTCCTTTTTCTAATTCATGTTATTAATACCAATTTCCAGCAACTAAACATATTTTTACCCTTCATTTAACTTGCTTATTAAAACAGTCTCTTAATTAGTAATTTCTGAAACAGTTTCTATCCTATCATAATCTAACTCATTGACCAGTGTGAAGAAGAAGAGAAAGAAACTTGATTTTCTTCAATGTGATGAGTATATGAGATTACAAGATGAATGTTAAGCCTGCAAGGCTTCCTTATCTATATACATGCTTGAGCTCAAACTACTTAACAGAATTAAGAAACTAAAAACAGTTACACAGCTGTAAATCTTTAATTAACTCATAAAGAGATTGAATCTGAAGAGCCGAGTGTGAATGGACTCCATGCAACCACGTTAGCTTCCAATATCCTCCCTACTCTTCCTACTTTCAACTTCAGCAAGTGAGAATACTCCCAACTTGCACCTGAATGTGTCAAAGAATCCTCGAGAAAGAGACTTGGTTAAGTCATCTGCTACTTGATCCTGTGTTGGCACATAGTTTACTTTAAGCTTGCTTGCAGCCACCTTCTCACACACAATATGAACATCAAGTTTAACATGTTTGGCTTTCGAATGATAAACAGGATTGACACTCATAACAATAGCACTAGCATTATCACTCTATACCACTGGAGTATAAGCAAGTTCAATTTCCATTTCACCAAGTAAAATGCTGAGCCAAATTATCTCAGAGGTTGTGTCAGCCAGCCTTTTGTACTCAGCTTCTGTGATTGAACGTGAGACTACCTTCTGCTTCTTGGAGGACCATTGTACCAGATTGTTGCCCAGGAACACATAACTCCCTAAAATCGACCTCCTATCATCCAAGTTCTCTCCCCAATCAGCATCTACAAACGCCACCAGTTGCAAAGGTCCAGGTGAAGGTGAAAAAAGTAATCCATAGTCCATCATTCCATTCAAGTATCTAAGAATACGTTTTGCTGCAGCAAGGTGCAATTCGCATGGATTATGCATGAACTGTGCTAGCTTGTTTACACTATGTACTATGTCTGGTCTAGTATAGCAAGTATATAGTAGTCCTCCTACCAAACTCATGTACTCAGTGGCATTAGGCAAGAGGTTACCACCATCTTGTGATAACTTGAGAGAAGGAACCATTGGAGTGGGCGTAGCATTTACTTTATCCATATGAAACTTAGCCAGTAACTCACACACATACTTCTTCTGACTTAGAAGAATCGAGTCTCCAACCTTAACAACATTTATTCCCAAAAAATAACTAAGTTCCCCGAAATCTTTGAGGCAGAACTTTTCTCTTAGGAGCTTAATGACTTCTTCAATGGCTCAATCTGACCCTCCAATGACAATAATGTCATTGACATGAACTAAAATATATGTGCAGACAGCTAACTCCTTCCTTACAAACAATGATGTATCTATTTGTGAGTTCTTGAACTCAAGCTCTAGTAGTTGATCTCTTAACTTTGGATACCAATTCTTTAGAGCTTGTCGAAGACCATACAAGGCTTTCTACAGCCTACAAACAAGCCTGGAACCATCAATAGCTTGTTCTTCAAAGCCTTCTGGCTGATCTATGTAGACGAGCTCATCCAATCCCCCATTAAGGAAGGCATTGTTGACATTTGTCTGCCTCAACCTCCATTTATTTCTAACTGCTAGTGCAAGCATCACATTTATGGTAGTCTCCTTAATCACAGGACTGAATGTCTCTCCAAAATCTTGGCCAGGTACCTGTGAATAGCCCTTAGCCACCAACTTGGCTTTATACCTTTGAATCGACCCATCAACATTCCTTTTTATGCGAAACAGCCACTTGCACCCCATAGTGGACCTCCCTTCAGGAATGGACTCAAGTACCCAGGTCCCATTCCTCACCAAGGCATCATACTCAGCCATGACTGCTTCCTTTCATTGTGGGGATCTAAGAGCATCATGAACCGAGGAGGGGTCCATGTCAACATCAGTACTAGAAGTCATGTACACCTTTGGTTTGAACACCTCAGCTTTGCTACGAGTCACCATTGGGTGAACATTTATGGAAGGAGTGATACTAGGTGATATCGACTGAGACAGCTCATGAGTAGCTACTGGAATTGAATCTTGAGGTGGTGTAGAAGATGGAACTGCTAAGACACCAACACAAGCTGTTGAACCAGATGAATTGGGTGAATTGAGTGCTGAAGTTGACATGAGTCTATCTGAGCTTGGGGAATCCTCCACTCGAGCACCTGATTTTGTCATACCTTGTTCATCACCCAATGTACCTAGATTAGGTGCTATTAATTCATCCATATCTTCTGAGGTTTGAACATGGCGAATACCGAGACAACACTAACCAACCCTTGGGAACTACTACCTCTAACCTTATTAATTGGTTGTGAGCCTTCGATCCCAACACTTGCAGAACTAGTAGCAACATATGACTGAGCTACCCTTTGGCATGACTACTTCTGGTGGATTGGAGGAGTTTCCCATACACACCTTTGTAGCCCCAGCTACTATTAGAAAAATGGCAGGTGACTGTGCTGGATGAACCACTGAATGAGTAAGAAGTGGAACTTGTTTCACTTTGTCAGCAAATGGAAACACATTCTCATCAAAGAGTACATGTCAAGAGATGTACACAGTACCATCTGCTGCCATGTATTGATATCCTTTGTGGTTCATGTTGTAACCGAGAAAGACACACGCTTGGGATCAAAAACTGAGCGTGTGCTGTTGATAAGCCCTCAAGTGAGGAAAACACACGCAACCAAACACTCGAAGCACACTATAGTTAGAAATTTTGCCAAACAATTTCTCAAATGGAGAGCAACCATTTAACACAGGTGTAGGTAGTCGATTTATGAGAAACACAACAGCACTGACTACATATGACCAGTAAGAAAAAGGTAGAGATGCTTGAGCTAAAAGGACAAGAGCCATTTCTATAATTTGTCGATGTTTCCTCTCCACAATATCATTCTGCTCTGAAGTATGAGGGCATACGATTATGTGCTTTATTCCCATCACTTGAAGCACTGGAACCAAGCTTCGATACTTACCCCCCAATCAGACTGAAGTTCTTTAATGTTGGAACTAAACTGATTCTTAACCAAGCTAAAAAAAAGTTGAAAAGCTTGAGTGGCTTGGTCCTTAGTCTTTAAGAAATATATCCAGCAATGCCTAGTGTAACAATCCACAAACGAGACATAATATTTATATCCACATGAAAATATGTGAGTAGATCCATAAAGGTCTGTAAACACTACCTGGAAAGAAGTTTCATACACTGTTTGTGAACTTTGAAATGCAAGTTTAAGACTTTTACCAAGTCTACAGGGAATACATGAAATAGAGGCAATTGAACTCTTATTAGAAGATATTTTTACATTCAACAGATTACAAACTTGAGTAAGAGGAGTGTGAGCTGGATGGTCTAATCTTTGATGTCATAGCTCATACAAACAATCACTTTTACTAAGCATATTTGCCTCTATTGAACTACTTGAATCAGAAGTATTGTAGTTGGTAATGTCAAACTGATACAAGCCTCGATTCTCACTACCTCGCAATAGAATGGCTCCTGAATCTTCAAGTTTGACTAAGCACTCCCTGGCATAGAATTTAAAGTACACTGAATTCTCTCTAGCACACTTCGAAACATATAATAGATTCTTAGTGAGAGATGAAACATGAAACAAATCATTCAAAATTATATTACGAGAGGCAATTTTAATAACAGAAGTACTAGATTTAGAGTATTTAGACCAAGTCCATTTCCAACAATCAACTTACTTATCCATGTGTAATCAGTTTCACTGGCCACCTTTGAGGCATCAGGTGATTATTGCCACAACACGAAAGACATGCATGTTCACCTTCAAGACCAGCCACATTAGCACTCACACCAGTAGCATTGCCAGCCATCACACCCTGAAAGTCTTTATTAAACCTTTGTCAGCACCTATCCACTGAGTGTACAGTTTTGCCACACAACTGACACTAAAGCCTCATCCGGCTTCGATCACCCTTGTACCCATTCCTCCTACCAGCTGATTGATGGTTGTAGATTTTATTTTCAGAACTTCCTTCATTGTTTTGAACATGAACAATATTTTCCATAACAGGCAACACAACATGTGCATTAAATCCTTTTAACTGAGCTTCTACATCAACGAGAGTTGATTTAACCCTATCCAACGAAAAAATTGGTTTACTAGACGTAATCACAGCCATAAACGATTGATACTCAGCATGCAAACCATTTAAAAGGGTTGTAATTTGTTCCATTTCAGATACAGAACTCCCACATGCAGCCAAAGCATCATAAACTTCTTTGACTTATGTGATATAACCTTTCATTGGTGTTATCTCCTTTCTTTAGAGCCCTAAGCTTACAGTGCAGGCTTATAGCACTAGTCGTGGATTTGTTTGCAAATAATTGATGCACAATATTCCAAACTGTAGCAGTTGTTTCGGCTCCAACAAATTGAGGTAACAAGGTTGGACTAATAGTTGTTTCATTGGTGTCATCATATTTTTGTAGAGTGTTCCTTCTCGATGTAGCTCTGGGAGAGTGTTCTCCGTTTGTGTGGGATCCAAAGAAGGATGTTGGATAGGGAAGGTGAATTAGAATGAATGCAAACTCTATTGAAAGATAAATCTTTGATTGCTTTTATCCTTAAAATTATATGGGGAGCTTATGTGTACAACATTTGGGATGAAAGAAATCATAGAAGATTTAAGAACGAACATAGAAAGTAATACTTTTATTAATATAAAACAACTATTACAACTGTAACACCCTTAATTCAGATTGAGTCTTAAATTTAAACCGTTGTCGTAATATTTCAACTAAATTTAGCTCAAATCTTTATTTTCATAAAATCCATTAAGTTTAAATATTTTAACATAAATAAATATTTAAAATATTACATGGCTGCTCTATTTAAAATTACAATTTCGAAATATTTTTAAATGTTGAGCTTCCCCAATACATATGTTATTCTACTAACATACCAACGAAAAATAATTTTAAATGTTGAACTAATAAAATTTAGTGAATACATTTTCACTGTACTATTATTAATATAAATCATAAATACGAACATATAATTAAAAATATAACATAAAAATACTATCATATCAAATTATCCAATCTAAAATTTTAATGTAATTTTTAAGTTTTAGATTAATTTAAGAAATAAGATTTAATTGAAATAAAAGATAAAAATAAAAATAATGAGATTGTTTATATTTTTATTATATTTTATAAATATTATATAATTATTTTTAAAAATATATATTTTGATTACTAATTGATTAAATATATATCTTTTTTAAAAAATAATTCTTCAAGTATTCTTGGAGTTTTATCTTAGTATATAGTGATCATAAATGTAACCCCTAAAATTAACCTAATTACTTAGATTACAAGTTAGGGTTTACAAACTGAAATCTTGTTTCACAAGTTAGGGTTTTTACAAAAATAAAATAATCGGATAATTTATTAAATAATTAATAAATTAAAATAATAATGAAAATTAAATATTTACAACATAAAGTTCAACCCATAATTTATATAAACAGTAACCTCACAGAAACCGATAAATGTTTAATGTTTGTATTACAGAAATATTGTTCAAATATGATAAATAATCCGGAAACCGAAACTGAATAAATACTATAAATCAGATACTGGAATAGGAACCTCCAAGTACCGTACCGAGCCTAGTGTGTCTCTAGAACAAATAACGGAATAACAGAACAGATTATGCAGAATAGACAGAGTATGCATGATATGCACCCATCTCCGAACACCACAGAAGAGTTGGTCCCCAGACCACTCTAACACCATCACACCAACAGAAGTGGTATCTCGACCCGAAGGTGGAGCCACTGAACAGAAGTGATAAAATCACTAACTTCCCCGTACACAGATAATATCCCAAATGCCATGATAAATGCAGATACAGAATCAGAATGCAAGCCTTATATTCTAACAGGAGGCAAGCATGACAGATAACAGAATCAGATATGATATAACAGAATGATGCATGATCATACGGATAACAGAATCGAATATACAGAACAACAGAATTTATAGGATGAACGGGAGAGAACACACATGTATCAAAAGACTTAACGACGACCCTGACGTCTACTGGACTCGGCTCTACCACCGGGCTGAGCAGGAGTAGAGTCTACAATTTACAAAATTACATTAGACATCCTACTATGCCACAATACAGAAAATTAAACTAAACAAAATTTAACTGTTACTCACGTGAAGGTCCCGAATGCGGATGTATCGGACCTCGTACAGGAGGACGAGGAGGTAACTGCTCGGGGTCGGAATCCTCGTCACCTGAAGTAAATAGAAACTTGTTCAGAAACTTTTACAAATAATTTCCAGATAATGTATCGAACATAAAACCCCCAAAAACGACACTTCGGGTTCGAATTTCGAAAAACGGACAGTGCCACTGGATTCAAGACTTCGAAAAACATAAAGTGGGCCCGGGTCAAAAAAAAGTCAACTGCTGGCGTCAGCACTGGTCAACGCTGACGTCAGCAGTGACGTCATCAATCAACGCTGACGTCAGCAGATGACGTCAGTAGTGACATCAGAGATGACGTCAGCTGGGTCGGGAAACGGGTCAGAGATCGGGTCGGGTTTGGGTTCAGGCTTGGGCCGGTTCGGTTCGGTCTGGGCCGGTCGGTTTGGTTCATCACTGGGTCAGTTTCTGGGTCCGGTTCACTGGGCCGTTTGTTTCCTGGGAAAATCTGGAAAATTTCCAGATTTTCCCAGTGACCAAACACGCATTTTCTGGATTTAAACCCCCTTCTTGATTCGATTCGATTCAAAACTTACCCAATAACCAACCCTTAACCGATTCACACATAAACAACATCAACACTCACCCAAAAACCGATTTAATCCGTGAATCAAAACCCAACTCAACCTTTCTCCCCAAACACTCTCAACCGAATACAACCCCCCCCCCGTTCTTCTCTGTTTAAATCGAGAACCAACACTAACCAATACTAAACCATTAATAGAACAAACACTAAACCTTTAACAGAACTAAAAGAAATTAAAACCGAACTTTACCTTCAAGAGCCAAGGACAACAATAGCCAAAGCAAAATTTCGGCAGAGGACAGGGAGGAAGAAACAATTCAAATCACTTGAAAAGAATGCTCAATTAACATAAAAGATATGGATTTAACCAAGAGTTAAAGGAGAATTTAATTCTCCATTAATACCGATCGGTTATCTGATATTGGGGAAGAAGAAAACGTTCTTCCAAAAAAAATGGTTTAATTACCACATTAGGGTTTGAAAAATTTGAATTCTCTCATTTTGGTCTTAAAGTTTCAAAATTTCTTAATTTAGTCACTAATTTCAAAAATTTTAATTCTCAAAATTTAGGGTTTCATTTAGGGATTTTGACTCAATTTTTCGGGTTATTACAATAAAATTCAAATAACAAAACATAATTAAAATTAAGATCAAAATTAGATTTTAAAAATATATTTTTAGTAAAAAGCTTATAACTCATGTCTAATATTTAAAAAATAACTTAAAAGATAATAAAAATGTAATATATTTCTATGTTACTTTTAAATAAATTCATACTTTTATAACTTATATTTTTTTAAAAAATAATTAAATTATATATTAAAATTTTTTTAAAAAATATTTTAATTTTATTTAAATAAATATATGGATAATATTTTTTTGAATACGATAATAAAAGAAAATTAAGATTATTAAATAATAAAAATTTAAAATTATATATAAAAACTACATTAGATAATTATTATTAATATTTAAATCGGTCTAGTCAATGATTACTTTTTAGATTCGCTTCTGTTGTCTAAGGATCCTATGATACGGTCTGTGACATTAGCATAATGAAACAAACGTATCCGTGCTCAACAAGCTTTGTAAGATTTGGTTATTTCGACATGATTCTAGGTTTTTGGTTAATGTTGTTGAATGATATGGGTCATCTTCAACAGACTTTTTTGTTCCCCTGGCATTGGAAGAAGGTATAGGCTCTGTGTTTCATTTTGAAAGCTAATTCCCTCTTTGTCAGAAATTAGTTTACCAACAATTTCAATATCAATGGGTGTTAACATTTCGTCGAACACTTGGTGGGTCTCTATAATTGAGTCATCTTGCTTAGTCTCAACTCTATTCATCTCGTCGTAAGTAATGGGTATCGTAGTCGCTAATCTCAATTTGGACGAGATAATATCTAAGTAGCGTTTTATATCTTGAAGGGTCTGGAAATTCTCCATCACCGTAGTTTGAAGAGTAACCAAAGCCTGATCTCGACGCACCATAGCTTCTTGAAGATTTCGGATAGCCTCTGTATTGTTTATCATAGCTCTCTCAATGAAAGCACCAAAGTAATGAACTCAAGTATTCAAGCTGAATTTCTATTGAAAATTAAAGAATTACAGTAGAAAAGATAAGAGAGAAGAGAAAAAGAAATGCAGAGAGAAGATAACAAGGGGTTTCAAAATTTTCATGCCTTCCTCCTATTTTCTTACTTCCCTTTAATAGTCAATTACTGTAACTAACTACCCCTTTTCATGCGTTTCATCCTTGCCATTTGTTGCTGACTTGGCAGTGATTGAGATGGATTGTATTGACATGAACTGTTGCTCATGATCATAACATTTTATAAGTAAAAATATTCACTCTAATCTTTTTAAAGAATATCATTTTTCGCTTAAACCATTTTTAGATTTTCGAAACTTATTTTTTAACTTATTCTTTATTACTAAATAAAACGGGTATTACATATACTGATTTATGTCTCGATCGATTTTAACTAAATATATTAAGTATCCATAAAATTCGAGTATTCGAGAAATTAAGTAGCAGGCAGTCAATTCATATATTTTTATTTCAAATTTTAAATATATATTAAAAATATAATTTTTTGGACAACCATCTGCGTACATGACATAAACTCAAATTGATAATTCGTAACAAAAACTTATAAAAAAATTATTTATATTCTTCATTTATTCTTAAACTTCATGATTTTGTGCATAAAAAATCTCTCAAATATTAAAAATAATATGAATATTTATATCCTAAAGTTAACTCTAATACATAATAAATATATAATTTATAAATACATTTTAAAAATAATGACATACTAGTACTACAATCAAAATTTTCATCAGATTCTATGTACGACATGTAACACCCCAAAAATCGGGTTAATAAATTAATTCGAATGAATGATGAATTAAAGAGAATTATGTAATGAATTGAGCTAAGAAAAGGACTAAATTAAATTAGATTAGAAACTAGAAGATTGCATGACAATTGTCTAAATTCCCTAAACCACCCTTAGCAATAAACCAACACTAGACATTTCATTAAGGGCAAAGTAGAACTTTCACCCTTAATTTTAAGTAAACAAAAGTGGCTAAAATTTGAGCCCTTCTTCCTCTTTTTCTCACAGCAAGAACAATGAGGGGAGAGAGGGAGAGAAACTTGAGAGAGAAAGTAGAAAGAAGCCATTGAGGGAGGCTTAAAAGCCTTGCATGTGGTGAGGATCTAGCTAAGAAAGCAAGTTTAAATAGCTTGGTAAGTCCCTCTTTCCATAATAAAAGTGTTGAAAGCTTAAGTTTTGGATTTTACATGCTTCTAAGATAGGCTCATGTCAAGGTTAAGGATTATGTATGATTGGGTGTAGTTCTTGAAGCATGAACATAAAGTTAGAGAACTTGAATTTGAAAAAAATTTATAAGTACCAAATGGGTATTGGTTAATTAGATATGTTGATGAAAAGAGGATTAAATTAGTGGTAATTTTTATGGTTTTGATGCTGGAAATGGTGAGAATAAGAAAATTGAAAATTAGAGTCATGGGTTATGAGTGAGTCAAAGTTGCCAAGAAAATACCACTTCGGGTAGCCAACTTTGAGAATTTCCCTAGGTCGGAATTTAAGGAATTTAGAGCTGAAATTTTATACTATGATACTAATGTATACCTAGTTTAAGTGAAAATTTACGGGACTTTAATCCGAGTCCAGTAGAGAAAGATATAAGCTGTTCCGTAGGGCTACCCGAGCAGTCCCGGAAATCCGGCCGGGTCTGTTTCGGATGAAATCCGGAGCTCATTGATTAAGAACCGAAATGCGGGATTAAATTATCCTTATAGAGGATTCTTCTAACTTTCTAACAAGGTAAAATGGACTAAAATCGGACATCGAAGCTAGGAGATACGATCGTTTCGCCAAAGGGTAGCAAAAAAAATTGTCTGTAACGAACAAATGCATATGTTTATATTTGTTAGGCTTAAGAACACTTGAAATAGATGATTGAAAATGTATTGATACATAGCTATTGTATATGGATTGTTAGATAACCCGAGAGAAGAAGTTGAAGAGCAAGAGAGGCTCGAAGCAACAAGGAAACGAGGCAAAGGGGTTGCGATCTACAACCCTTAATAGCTTGGAGAATTGGTGAGTGTGGCAAACCTTAGGGTTAGGACCTAGGGTCCTAAACATCTATTGTTAATTGAGATTGATATGTCATGTAAATTGACTAATCACATATACGGTAATAAGGGAAGGAGGATTAATGTAAACAACTTGTTTGATACTTGATTGATTGCTAGATTATCAATGTTAGCTTAGTACATATGCATTGCTTGGAAATACCGAGGTAAGTAACGGCATGCGGCTACGAATGTCAGGTACGCAAACCATTCATGAAGCATGAATGTAATGATATGAACATTGGTTTGTTAGCATGATATGTGTGTTATTGTCATTGTAATGTACATGTATTGGTAACATGTCATGAGTACTTGTCATGGATAATATGAATTGGATTGCCATAATTGAAATGATACAAGCATGATTATCGTCTTTGTATTAGCATGAATTGAATACTTGCTCTTGATAGTATGAACTTGATTATATGAATCGAATAATGTTCAAATGGATATTGAATTGTTATTGAGCTTTGGTATATAGTGGTCATAGGTAGTACGGCATGCCTAGCGTCTTGAGCTCATTGTTTAGTGCTTAGCACTCTTGTTTAGTACTTCGGTACTCTTGTTTGGTACTATGGGTACCGTGATTTGGTGGTTAGTCACAAATTGTTAGATACCTTGGGTATCTCTTGTTAGTATCTTATGATACTCTTGTTAGTGCCTTTGTGGTACTCTTGTTTAGTGTCTTCGTGACACTCTTATTGACCCGCTTACTTAGTTCTACTATACCAAGGCAATACACTAAACTAACATGAGAAATTAAAGATTAAATGTAAAATTGTATGTACATGCATTTGCTTGAGGAACATTGACACTTGATTTTGCATTGATATAGAAAATTGATATGTGAACCTTGCTATGTGTAGCACTTGTATATGAAATGGATAATGAGCATGGGAAATGGCTATTGATAATGAGAACGAATATATGGCTATAAGTAGCCCTTGAAATGAATTGTATATTGTAAGCTTGAGAATGAGAATTGATTAGAGATCATGCATTGAATACATGCTAGTTAATGTTTAGCATATAGAGTATGAATTTTAAACAACATGCTAGACTTGTGATTGACATATAAAGCATGTTATCTTCATTCATTGATTGAAACATGTTATGAGTTGATTTTATTTGCTTGTTGTAGTATGTTATTCTTGTTGATCGATTCATGTCTAATATGGTTAGACTAGGGCTGTCTCACTAAGTACTTCTTAGCACTTACACTCTCTTGTTTCCTCCTTCCCAAACAACAGGTTCACGAGTTAAAGAGTTAGATCGAGACTGAACCGGAGCAAGGACACAAAGCAAGATAGAGTATGGTATTTTGAACTCTTGTTAACTCCTAGTATGGTGGCATGAGTAATTGTATTTTGTTAGCTTATGCATTTGAGGGCTTAGCCCATAATTTGTATATATTTGTGCATGTGGCTTGTTCATTGACTTGGTTTGTAAGCCATAAGGCAACACCATGCTTTGGCTAGCTTTTGATATAGTTGAGGATTGCTCTTGGAACCCTTAGCTAGGGTGATGTGTGTTAATATGCAAATGATGAGCTATGTGGTCTAATATGTAGGTCATAAGGCTAAGGTATGATTAATTAATGGTCATGAACATGGCAAAGTAAAATTGGATTAGATAATGGCATGTGCATTGAATTGGACATTATATGCATTGGTTAGATTGTTAGTTGGAACCTAAATATGTTAAAATGGTCCCTTAAGGTTAGATATGGCATAAGGTTGCATCTAGAGTGGCCATTAGCACATGCATGTGGTAGGTATGCATGCATTTAAGTTAAAGAAATGTTAGTTTGATTGCCATGGAGAAAAATGAAATAAAAGTGTTAAATTGATCAATGGCTAGAACTAATGAATCTAGTCTTAGTAAGTAGTTTAGGTAAGTTGCTAGGGTTGCCTAGTGTGTTGGATATGTCCCTTAAGGTCTAGGGGTGATTGAGACTAAAAGAAGGTCTTTAGAAATGTGTCTAAGTGTATAAAAGCTTGAAAATTGTCAATTTCGAGCAGGGGTATCGATACCACTAGCTTGGGTATCGATACCATCCTTGGCAGTGACATTTGGTATCGATGCTTGTTCCGATACCAAACCTTCATGCCTTAAGCCTTGAATTCATAGGGAAGGCCAGTATCGATATCTGGTTCGATACTGGAGCTTCCAGTAACTTTTGGTATCGGTACCAGTATCGAAACAGGCTCCCTAGCCTTGGTCAACGAGTCAACGTAGGCAACCTGTATCGAAACCAGGTTCGATACCCCTGTTCTGATACCTTCTTATAGGGGTATCGGTACCTATAGCTAATGTAGTTAAATTTGAAAATGAATATTGACTTATCGTTAAGATAATATTAGGGGATGATTAAACTAATTGAAATAAGATCTATATTGGGACTTAAATTTATAGTACGTTAACATTGAATGGTAAGATCGAATTAAAACGATAGTTAATTTAGAACGGACGGACTTACTCGTGATTGAAAAAAATTTAAATTTGACCCAAAATTGGTAACCATTACATTCATTTGACTTGAAATAACTTACAATTTACCGAAACGTTCTATAATTAAACTCAAGATTGGTCTAAATTACAAGATTAAATGTCCGGTCGATACCTCCGTCTCCTAACCCGGGGTGAGGGTATCACACGACATAAATTATATGTACGACACAAATTATTATGACAAAATTATATGTACCACAATCAAAATTATTAAAAGATTCACATATCAAAATTATATATGTACGACACAAATCGATTTAAATTATTTATGACAAAATTATAAAAAAATCACGAAAAAAATAACATAAATGATTTTTTTAAATATAAATTACACTGAATACTACTAGTTCTACAATACTTGTAGAACTATTGATCTAACGCAGAAGAGTAATAGTAGCAGTAGAAAAACAAGGGTCGCTGGCTTGAAGTCCACAGCCGATTGGTACACCATACGTCGGAGTAGGTCTCGCACTTGGAAGCTTCGGCAACGGTGCCTCAAAATTAAGAACCCGAATCGTTTGCCTTATCGATGGCCTCGACTTCTGGTCAGGATGAACACACCACAGTCCAACCATCAACAAACATTCCATCTCTTTAGCATCCAAGTCCATGGACAGTTTCGGATCCGCCGCATCAAGCAACCGTTGGTTTCCATATAAGTCCCACACGAATGATACCAACGAAGCCCGGGATTCTTCGTATGTTGGCTCTATTGATTGTCTACCGCACGCAATCTCCAATGCTACGACTCCGAAGCTATAGACATCAGCTTCTTTGCTAGCCTTGCCCAACGAAACACATTCGGGTGCCATATAGCCCATAGTCCCCGCTAAATGTGTCGTTTGCAACCCTTTCTCGTGGTCGACTAGCCTCGCTAACCCGAAATCGCCTAGTTTAGCATTGAAACCAGAATCCAACATAATGTTGCTTGCTTTAATATCTCTGTGTAGTATGCAATGGTCACCTTCTTCATGTAAATAGAACAGAGCTGATGCCAAGCCGTGCACAATTTTAAACCTCACATCCCAAGCCAATAAGGATTTACCTTTGAAAAGATGAGAGTCTAAGCTGCCATTAGCCATGAACTCGTAAACGAGTATTAATTCGTCTTTTTCGTGGCACCAACCGATGAGCTTCACTAAGTTCTTGTGTCTCAATCGGCTAATGATCTTCACTTCCGATGCGTATTCCTTGACACCTTGCTTAGATGCCTTTGAAATCCGTTTAACGGCGACGTCGGTATCCGAGTCCCTCAAGTGGCCTCTATAAACAGCACCAAAACCACCTTCACCAAGCTTTTCACCCTTGAAATTAGTGGTGATTTTAGCTATTTGTGCCAAGGAAAACCTCCTAGGCCCCATTCCATTTTTGAAGTCACCATCAAATATGTCCTCCTCAACTTTGCTAGCTTTCTTTCTTCTCCTCCTTAAAATGAACCGAATGGAACCTATGCCAAGAATTAATGCAACGGCTCCTCCTACTATTAATCCCACCACCATACCACCCAGTGCCGGGTGCGATTGCCGTGAATCTTTCGAGTCGGTCACAAGAGGAGACACATTAGGTACACCACCAGCAGGGCCAACGCTGGTAGGCGTGCCATTGAAAACGGATGCAGGGACATGCCGGACGGCGGTAATTGAACCGTACGATAATTTGAGAGGCCCTTGTGCAGATTGCACATACAGAGGAGGGAACAAAGGTATGCCTATGAAGCAAAGGGCTACAGAGAACTTCCTGAACTCCATTTTGGCTATATGAGTTGTTCAAGTTAATGTTTTCTCTAGCTGTCCAATGCCAATCCCAGCATTAAGGGATGTCATAGCCCCAGCTCCTTGTAGTTTCCGACACTGCCTGTGATACATTAATATCACTGTTTTAAAAATAAATAAAATATCTTTAAGTTTAGAAAAATAAAAATATACTCTGAAAACTAACAAGAAATTCCCTTATTTACTAACGCCCGCTGGAGTTTAGAATCTTGGAATTTTAAATTCGATCATTTTTATCGGTGTTACCTCATTATTAGCAACAGAATAAAACGCTCTCTCCACATTAAACAACTTATACGTTGCCCGTCGTTTGTTTTGTTGTCTTTCATCGTGAATCATTCGAAGTTCGATAATTTAGACGTCTCACACAAAATCAAACGATTTCCAACGACGAGTAATAGAGGAAATGATCATGATGCTCTGTGGTAATTTGGTAAAATCTAAAGATTTTGAAGATTTTTTGAAAATTAAATAATTTAATTTATTTTTAATATAATTTTAAAATTTTAAAAAAATACACATGAACTTTAATGACAAAATATAACGGAGAATTTTAAATAAATCACGAAATAGAATATTAAGTATCTATTTGATCCAAATAATAATTTAAATATTTAATTAAGAAATATAATTTAAATACCTATTTAATTAAGTTTAATTTTGTTTTCATAATAAATTAAAATGTTTAATTATTATTTTATAATTTTTAAAATAATTTTTTAATAAAATTTAATGATCATTATATAACTTATCAATTTTTCTATTTAAAAGTTAGTCTATTATATACATGATAAACATTTAAAAAAAAAGAGAGAGTTATGTAATAATAAATTGCACATGGCTAGAGACAACCATTTAGTGGATGGAATTTATTTTTTTTTCTCAAATTATTTTGGTATAATAATATTTTAAATTTTTTATTTTAAATATTAAATAAATAAAATGTATATTTTTATATCTTCGATCTTAATTTTATCTATGATATGTAGGGGTGTCATAACCGGGTACATGGGATTTCGGGTATCCTAAATTTCGGGTATCAGAATTTTCGGGTACCAAAATATCGGCCCATGACCTGGCCCATAAAAATCGGGTACCCGTAATTCGGGTACCCGTAAAATTTGGATACCCGCAAAATCGGGTATCGGGTACCCAGTTTAATTTTTTATATTTTTTTAATTTTATTTTTTTAAAAAATATATAAGAAATATTTAAAATTTTATGATATATATTTCAAACACAAAATTATTGATTTGAGATAGGTTTTAAATATAAATATTTGAATATATATGCATATATTACAGTTTATCGATAAAAGAATGTATTATTCTCAGTCATATTTTTCTTTTAAATCGACAAATTAATATAAATATTTATAAAAATTCAAAACTTAAAAGTATATAATACAAGTATAAAAAGAAGTTAAGGATTTAAAATTAATTTTAGAGAAAAATAATAAAAATATAATTTAAAATTTAAAAATATATATTTATTAAAATTATTGGGTCGGGTCGGGTCGGGTACCCGGTTCTTAAAAAATTTTGACTCTGACCCGGCCCAACTACCCGAGAAAAAATACGGGTCGGGTACCCGACCCGAAAAATTCGGGTATTTCATTATAAATACCCGATAATTTTTAGTCGGATAGGCGGATCAACGGGTCAGGTAATTCGAATCTAGTATTTTTGAACACCCCTAATGATGTGACTCCTTAAATCTAAAAAATTGTTCCCATAAAAATGTAAATTAATTTGAAAAATCAATGACGAAAAATCAATTTGAAAAGATTGGTGTTAAAATTGAAAATTTTAAAATTAGTGATCAAAACGATACAAAACTTAAAAGTTCTGTGGCCTATAGTGTAATTTACCCTACTTAATTTATAAAGGAATATTAACATTTCAATAACCAATTATATATCACACATCTGAACTTTATCTTAAGGCTGAGTATTGTTAATCATAAAATCGAACAGAGATATTACGGTTTATAAATTTAAGAATCGTAATTAATTGAATTAAATTAAATTTAATTTTTAATTATTTTTATAAGGTGAAAATATATATTTAGACTTAAAATATTATTAATGTATTTTTAATTTTGATTTAAAAAATAATTTTTTAATAAATATTTATATAAAAAATATATAATATTTTTCCTTCTGAGGTTTAAAAATTATAAAATAAAGTAATTTTTTCAAGATAAAATATATTTTTTTAAAATAACGTTACTATGAAAGAAAATAAAAAAAACGAGATTATTAAACCAAAAACTAATAGTTACTAAAATAGTTTATCAAATTAAACCGTAATCGAATCAAACATACCCTATCGTATCTTATTAAGTAATCCGAATAGAATGAGAATGAAGCGAGGCCTTTAATTTTGGTTCTTCATATATAAGATTTTTTTTTAATGTAATTGAACTATTCAAATTGTTTCATAAAATTTTTAAAGAACGATATATTTGAGAATTAAATCTTTTATAAAAATTTCATTTGTTAAAGATTCGGTATTAGATCATTTATAGGAGAAATTATATTATAGGTAAATTTTACTATGTCATTCATGGGACCAACTGTTGGGTATGGGTCCCACTATGTGGGGAACCCAAACTTTCTGCCACCCTAAAAGTCTATTTTTGACTTTAACCTTAAAGGGCAATCATTTTACCTTGGGATTGAGAGAGTGGGCAACCATATACCTTTGCTGGAAATCAGTTTTTTTTGTGTGTGTAGAGAAAGCTTCACTTTTGAGAGGGAAAAACCAGTGTAGGAAAATAGTTTTCAAGTTTGGCACAGCAGTGGTCAAGTCTTCGATCGGAGGTTCATCCGTGGTTTGATTGAGCTGATTTTTTTACAGCAACTAGGTGACAAGGTGTTCTTGACTTTGTACGGTCGGATTTTTCATCCGAGTCCTGTAGTGTCGGAAATAGCCCTTTTACAGCTGTTGCGTTTTGGTTATATCTCTCATTTTTCTCTCTTGTTGTTAAAGACTACTTGTTATTAGCCTTGTTGGAGCTAAATGCTTGTTGTAGGTTGGATATTGTAGACTTGTACTTGAACATTTGATGATAGTGGAGTTTTTGATCGGACTCTAAAGTCCCGTGGTTTTTACCCTTGATTTAGAGGGGTTTTCCACGTAAAAATATCGGTGTCTCGTTTTATTGTTTTTGGTTGCATTATTACTTGGTGGTTGATTAGTGTTGCTTGAAGAACATATTCAAGTTGTTTTTGATTGCCATAATTATTGACTTGAGTTATAGGGAGAGAAAGAACACCGGTTGTGCTTCCGTTTGGTTTCGGTTGTTCGGTTTCTTCCCCAACAAAGTGGTATCAGAGCTTGCTTATTGTGTCAGATAATTATGGAGATCAACCCTAGTAAGATGATTATGTTAAATGGTACGAATTATCAACTTTGGTGGAATAAAATGAAAGACTTGTTGTTTGTGAAAGCTTTGCATCTTCCGGTCTTTGCTACTCAAAAACCCGAGTCGAAAAGTGATGAAGAATGGGAATTTGAGCATCAACAAGTGTGTGGCTTTATTCGGCAATTTGTTGAAGAAAATGTTTACAACCACATTGATCAGGAGACACATGCTCGCACATTGTGGGAAAAGCTCGAAAGCTCGTATGCTTCGAGGTCGGGCAATAACAAGTTGTTTTTGCTAAAGAAAATGATGGCGTTGAAATACAGAGAAGGAACGTCTACAGCTGACCATGTTAGTGAGTTTCAAAGTGTGATGAATCAGTTGCTTGGTATGGGTGTCAAATTTGATGATGAGATTTTAGGGCTTTGGTTGCTTGCTACTCTACCAGATTCTTGGGAGACTTTTCGGGTCTCACTCATTAATTCTTCCCCATAGGGTATTATTACTTTGGATTTGGCTAAGAGTGGTGTGTTGAATGAAGAGGTTAGAAGAAGATCTCAGGGTTCTACATCACAGTCCGAGGTGCTAGTTACCGAGAACAGGGGGAGAAACAGAGATAAAGATGGTAAGGGTAGAGACAAAAAGTCGAAGCAAGTCAAGATCGAGATATAAGAATCTTGAGTGTCATCATTGTGGTAAGAAAGGCCATATCAAGAAATATTGCTTCAAGTGGAAGAGAGAAAACAAAGGTGGTGGTGATAAACATGATCGGAATGATGATGAAAAATCTGAGCGTGCTGCTACTGTTACTCGTGAGGATCTATTTGTTATTTGTGATGAGAATTTGGTCAACCTAGCATGCGACGAGGCTAATTGGGTGATTGATACTGGTGCCTCAATTCATGTCACGTCGAGGAGGGATTTCTTCGTATCTTATACTCCTAGTGATTTTGGGGTATTGAAGATGGGTAATGACGGTTTGGTTTCAGTTATTGGCATGGGAGATGTTAGCTTGGTGAGCAATAATGGAACAAAGTTAACTCTCAAGGATGTCAGACATGCACCGGATATTCGTTTGAATTTGATTTCTGCAGGAAAGCTTGATGATGAGGGATTTTATAACACCTTCAGTGAGGGGCAGTAAAAGCTAACTAAAGGCTCCTTGGTTGTGGCTCGAGGAAAGAAGAACTCAAATTTGTACTTGATGCAGGCTTTGGTTTCCAGAGACACTTTGAATGTGACAGTAGATGACTCAACTGAGTTGTGGCATAAACGACTTAGTCACATGAGTGAGAAGGGGCTTAATTGTTTAGCTAGGAAGAATCAACTTTCAGGTTTGAAGAATGCTACATTGAAGAATTGTGCTCATTGTCTAGCAGGGAAGCAGAAAAGAGTTTCTTTTAGAAGACACCCTTCTCATAGAAGATCAGAATTGCTGGAGTTGGTCCATTCAGATGTTTGTGGTCCGTTAAAGGTAAGATCGCATGGTGGTGTACTTTATTTTGTGACTTTCATTGATGATTATTCAAGAAAGCTGTGGGCCTACACTTTGAAGTCGAAAGACCAAGTTTTTGAGGCATTTAAACAGTTTCAAGCATCAGTTGAAAGAGAAACAGGGAAGAAGTTGAAGTGCATTCGTACTGATAATGGTGGCGAGTATATGGGGCCATTTCATGAGTATTGTTTGCGATATGGAATCAGACATCAGAGAACACCACCGAAGACTCTAGAGTTAAATGGGTTAGCTGAAAGAATGAACCGAACATTGATTGAGAGAGTCAGATGTTTGCTATCAGATGCAAGATTGCCAAGATCGTTTTGGGCTGAAGCCTTGAATACAGTGGCACATGTGATTAATCTGTCTCCTAGTGTTCCTTTGCGAGGTGATGTACCAGATAGAGTTTGATTTGGTAAAGACGTGTCATATGATCACCTACGTGTGTTCGGTTGTAAAGCATTTGTTCATGTTCTAAAGGATGAAAGATCCAAGTTGGATGTCAAGACTCGTCAATGCATTTTTATTGGTTATGGTCTAGATGGTGAGTTTGGTTATAGACTCTATGATCCAGTTCAAAAGAAGCTCGTGAGAAGTCGAGATGTTGTCTTCATTGAGGATCAGACCATTGATGATATTGATAAGATGGAAAAGAAGGATTCACAAGATAATGGTGACTTAACTGATGTAAATCCGGTTCCCCTAGATCATTCACCGGTTCCTATTCAGGATGATGTACACGGTGATGTTGATAATGACCAACAGGACATAGGTGACTTTGATGCTCCCATAGATGATGTTGTGAATGATCAACAACAAGAACTTATAGCTCCACCCGCAGTTCCACTTCGGAGGTCTTCTAGAGATCGACAAACTTCTGTCAGGTATTCTTCTGATGATTATGTTCTTTTGACTGATGGAGGAGAACCTGAATGTTATGAAGAGGCTATGAAGAGTGAATGTGTAATCACCCATTTTTAACGTTAATTCTCATCTAAAATTTTGAATAAAGGCCATTTTATATGTATATTACTTATATTATATTTTACGTATATGCTTGATTGTATGTCTAAGATATCTGTGTATGTGTGTTTTATATATTATTATATTTATTATATGAACATATTATGTACCATGTGTGTGTGTTAGTATATTGCCATGTTATATATTTGTGGGAATTAATTTTACGTATGTGTTTCACCCTCGGATATATTCGTGTTATTATTACGTGGTATATAAATATTATTTCATGTGTTATGCAACTATTATGGTGTACTATTATATTATGTTATGTTTCATTATTATTATTTGTAATGGCCCGTATAATATATTTAAAAATTAAAAAACCCCATAAAAATTAAATAAGACAGTCCAAGTCTCTTTATATTATAGACCAAATTTTAATATTTACAATAGCCCAATCTGGACCCAACCCGGGTATAATTAAAAAAACAAAAAAAAACAAACTTAACCCTAACTTTGTTTATCTGCAGCAGCCCCTTTCAGCCCTTGGATCGAGCCAAGATCAATGGACCAGATCAAAATCGTTCGGATACCCGAGGAGGCGCGTGAATCCACGCACAGAACTGTTCGAATCCCAACCGTTTGTTGAGCCCCTAATCCACGTGGCTTGGTCACCGGATCCTCTGCCTGCCGCCGTACAGTTCTTCACGTTTATTATCTCATCAGTCCCAACAACCATGACAGATCAAATAAAAAGAAAGATTTTATCACATTCAAATCAAGCACAGTGATAACAATCAGACCCTATTTTCGTGTAAGCAAAGGAAAAATAAGAAAGGGGAAGTCTGGGTTTTCCAAAGAGGGAACAGAGAGATATGATAAAGGAAATCATTCAACCAAAAAAGGGGGATAGAGCTTTTGTAATCAAAAAAAAATCTTCTTGTAATCAAGGTTCAAAAAAACAAAAATACAAGGAACCAGAAATTTTTCTCTGGTAATCAGTTCATCCTCCATCATTCTTTTCATTTTTGCATGCATTCTTTTATCATATAAGATAACAAAAAGAAGGAAGGAGAACTCCCCGTTTGATTCCTTGTTCGTGGCCGGCGATGAACCCCTCCATGGGTGAGCCGCTTTCAGATCCGAAACCGATGACGGTGAGAAAAAGGCTTACAACCAATATTCCACCGAGGTTGAAATATTCTTGATCTAAATCGAGAAGTCGGACTTTGGGTTCTGGAATCTGTTCATCTTCTGGGTTAGCATTCTTTTCTCTTGTCGGAATGAAACCGATGACGGTGGAGGAAAACTGATAGTCGGAATCCCTACCGAGGTTGATGTTTCCACGACAAAGTAAGCCTGAGATTCTATTTCTGAGAATTTCGCTTTTGGGTTCTGGATATTTTGGTTTTCGTTTGTTTTCTCAAAACCCTTTGAAATCTGGAGAAAGTTTGGGTGTTTGAAAGAGTTTTGTGGGGTCGGTTCCTGTTTAAAATAGCAAAAGCTTTTTTCTTGGGCTGGATCTATGCTTTTATGGTAAAAATTATATCTTTTATTGTTTTAATGACACTTTGGTGTTTTTCTCTTCTTAATTATAGCGTGAACAGAGTTTCCATATTAACAAATCATATTCTTAATTCATTCATTTTTCTCCAAAATTATGATCTGACCTTTGTTCAAGTTTTAAACTGAGTGTATATCTTTTTCTATTAAATCAAGTTTTTACTGTTTAATTTCATTCAACTCAATCCACCCAGTTCGATCTAAACCAATCTTGCATATTTAACTTCAATAACAAATCATGTTAGTATTTCGGATTTTAACGAAGTCACCAAAAGTCATTTTTTTAAATCATTTTTATTCGGTTCCATTCTCATTTTATGTTGGTTTAGCTGATACACATTTTTATTTTATTTTATTTAGTCGGTGGTATTGATTTATGCTACACGTGTCTAACATTGGTGTATTTTCTTTTTAAATTTAATGCATGTGTATGTTTCTTAATCATTGCCCCACTGTTCATATTTCTATGCTGTAATGTGAAGTTAGTCTCCATTTTAGAGATGCATGTACACGTATCTTTAATTTAATTAATGCGGGCCCCTAAATTCGGTCGTAAGCGAGGCCAACTCCAGTGTAGTGGTGGTGGTTCGGACGCTTACCTTCGGGTTTAGGTGCTTTAAAATAAACGCGTACATTTAATTAAAAATTAATTCGATCGTCAAATTAGCCCGAAAAATTTAATATTAATGAAGCGGTAATTAAATCAAGTACCAATTTTTGGACGGTATGGGGGTGCTAATCCTTCCCCATCCGTAACCGACTCCCGAACCCCAATTTTTAAATCTCTGGTTTTATGGTGTTCGGTCTACCTAAACGGCCGGTGGCGACTCCAATTTTTCTAAAATCATATTTTAGCCAAAAACCCCACGTGGAAGACATTAAATTCAAAATGACACATCAAAAAATGTTTTCCAACTAAGAGAATGAATTTTTCAGCGAACCACTTATTCGTGGATTTTTTAGATCGCTACAGAATGCAAAGATCAGTGGGTTGAAGCGATGAAAGATGAACTTCAATCCTTGCATGATAACCATACCTTTGAGTTGGTGAAACTGCCTAAGGGCAAGAGAACTTTGAAGAATCGTTGGGTTTACAGGCTGAAGCAAGAAAAAAAGTCTTCATCTCCATGATACAAAGCTAGATTGGTCGTCAAGGGTTACACACAGAAAAAGGGGATTGATTTTGAAGAAATATTTTCTCTAGTTGTGAAAATATCCTCTATTCGAACTATATTGAGTTTGGCAGCTTGCTATGACTTAGAGGTTGAACAAATGGATGTGAAAACTGCTTTTCTTCATGGTGATTTGGAGGAAGAACTTTACATGGAGCAGCCAGAGGGATTTGTTGCACAAGGGAAAGAGGATTATGTGTTCAGGTTGAAGAAGAGCTTGTATGGTTTGAAACAAGCTCCTAGGCAATGGTACAAGAAGTTTGAGTCTGTTATGGGGGAGCAAGGCTATAAGAAGACTACTTCTGATCATTGTGTTTTTGTCAAGAGATTCTCTGGTGATGATTTTATTATCCTTTTGCTCTATGTTGATGATATGCTTATTGTTGGTCGTAATGCTTCCAGAATTGACAAGTTAAAGCAGGAGTTGAATAAATCCTTTGCAATGAAGGATTTGGGACTAGCAAAGCAAATTCTTGGCATAAGGTTGACACGTGATAGAAAGACCAAGAAATTATGGTTATCGCAGGAGAGGTACATTGAGAAAGTACTTCAGAGATTTAGCTTGGACAGAGCTAAACCGGTGAATACTCCCTTTGCTACACACTTCAGATTGAGTATTAAGCATAGTCCTTCCACAGAAAAGGAGAAGGAAGAGATGCAGAAAGTTCCTTACTCTTCAGCCGTGGGTAGTTTGATGTATGCAATGGTTTGCACGAGACCAGATTTAGCTTTTGCAGTTGGCACAGTTAGTCGATTTCTTTCTAATCCAGGCAGAGAGCATTGGAATGCAGTGAAGTGGATCATGAGATATTTTCGTGGTAATTCCAACTTGAAACTTTGTTTCGGTAATGAGAAACCTGTTCTTGTTGGATATACAGATTCAGACATGGCCGGGGACATCGACTCGAGAAGGTCTACTTCGGGTTATTTGATCACTTATGCAGGGGAAGTTGTGGTATGGCAATCGAGATTGTAAAAGTGTGTTGCCTTATCCACCACCGAATCAGAGTTCATTGCAGCAACCGAAGCGTGCAAGGAGATGCTTTGGATGAAGAAATTTGTGCATGAACTTGGTTTTACTCAAGAGAGGTATGTCTTGTATTGTGATAGCCAAAGCGCGATTCATCTCGGTAAGAACTCAACTTTTCATGCTAGATCAAAGCATATTGATGTGAGGTACCATTGGATACGAGATGTTCTTGAAGCTAAATTGTTAGAGCTTGAGAAGATTCATACTGACGGCAATTGTGCTGATATGTTGACGAAAGCCTTACCAAGAGAGAAATTTGAAGCATGCTGCTTATCCGCCGGCATGGACGTATTCCTCACATAGTTGGAGGGGGAGATTTGTTGGGTATGGGTCCCACTACGTGGGGAACCCAAACTTTCTACCACCCTAAAAGTCTATTTTTGACTTTAGCCTTAAAGGGCAATCATTTTGCCTTGGGATTGAGAGAGTGGGCAGCCATATACCTTTGCTGGAAATCAGTTTTTTTTGTGTGTAGAGAAAGCTTCACTTTTGAGAGGGAAAAACCAGTGTAGGAAAACAGTTTTCAAGTTTGGCGCAGCAGTGGTCAAGTCTTCGATCGGAGGTTTATCCGTGGTTCGATTGAGCTGATTTTTTTACAGCAGCTAGGTGACAAGGTGTTCTTGGCTTTGTACGGTCGGATTTTTCATCCGAGTCTTGTAGTGTTGGAAATAGCCCTTTTACAACAGCTGCGTTTTGGTGATATCTCTCATTTTTCTCTCTTGTTGTTAAAGACTACTTGTTATTAGCCTTGTTGGAGCTAAATGCTTGTTGTAGGTTGGATATTGTAGTCTTGTACTTGAACATTTGATGATAGTGGAGTTTTTGATCGAACTCTAAAGTCTCGTGGTTTTTACCCTTAATTTAGAGGGGTTTTCCACGTAAAAATATCGGTGTCTCATTTTATTGTTTTTGGTTGCATTATTACTTGGTGGTTGATTAGTGTTGCTTGAAGAACATATTCAAGTTGTTTTTGATTGCCATAATTATTGACTTGAGTTATAGGGAGAGAAAGAACACCGGTTGTGCTTCCGCTTGGTTTCGGTTGTTCGGTTTCTTCCCCAACACCAACCACTAAAAATCATCCATATCATTATTTTTTCATGTCATATATTTTCTAAGTGAATCTTCACTCATATTTACTATTAATTCATTTTTTTTAAAAAAATAAGTAAAAATTCACTTAAGAAAATATATGACATGAAAAAATTGATGAAATAAGTATTTTTAATGATTGATCTCATGAACACGTGGTGACAGGGGTGGTTCAAAATTTTGGGGTCCGATACAATTTATTAAAATGTGACCCTTAGAAGCAATTGTCCATAGTCTCACTGGTTCTAAAAATGTGGCCGCAATTGTCCTTTTTAGACATAATTATAATAACAATTATAACTCATCTTTTTTAAGAGTATTTTTAAAATTTTTGCAATGAATTTCGAGATTAATATAAATTAAAGAAGGTAGATTATCAAATTTTGGACCCTCATTTTTAAGAAACCTGTGCGATCGTTCCTATTACGTCTGTCCAGAAACCACTACGTTGAAAGATATACCCATAATATAATTTTTCGTTTTATAAATTTATAATTATTGATCTCTTTAAATGCATGATTCTTCGCTTAAAAATTTAAAAAATTATAAAAATAACTTTCATGTATGATTTATCTATCAATAAAATCATATTTTCTCAGAAAACAGGAACAAAATTAATGACCCTCAAAAAATTTGAATATAGAAAATGACGCGGCCTTATGTTAACCGTTAGATCGGGAATTTCGTTGACGTGGCATATCACTGACTCTAGAAAAAGAAATTAAATGCCTGCTGCCATGTACGTTCAGTTGTTAATCTAGAACTTTCCATCTCTTCGAAATAAAACCCTAAACCCTAAAATGCTCTGCTCCTCGCATTTCAACATCAGCTTCACCAAGAACTTGAATTCGATACTCCCCTGCCCTAAGTCATAGCCATGGCTACGGCAGCTTTGATCCGTTCATTTCGACGACGTGATGCCGTCTCTGTGCCTCTTTCCGCTTATAGATGCGTAAGTTCCTAGTCCTTTTCTGCTCGACTTGGAACCTAACCTTTCATGTTCGGTTTCGGTGATTTGTGTATTTGATCTGTGTTATCTGGTGTTATATATTCTGTTTGGTTGCTGGGAAAGTCGAGGGAAAAGGAAATTTATCCAGATATTTCTAGTTTTGTATCTTTTGATCTGAAGCATATTAAAAGTAGCAATTTCCCCCCATTTGTTATAAGTGGTCATATTTTGATTTCTTGATGTTGTCTCGTATAACGTGATCTTAGTTCTCTGATTAAAGTCAAAGAATTATTGTTAGCCAAGTGATTTTTTAGATCAAATTGGTTAGGGTTTGCCTTAATTACCTGTTTTGCTTGAATTTTGCGTGAAATTTGATTATTATGTAAAAATTGTTATTGATGTTTGTTTGTTCAGTTCAGTTCTTAAGTTGAGTAGTATTCCAACCTGAATGTAATGTGTAATGTAATGGGATGGATGATGCCTATGGTATAATTTGTTGTTGTGCAGCTCACTAGCAATGGCAAGACCTCAACAGGAATTAATTGGACAAGTTTCTCAAGAGCTTTCAGGTAACATTGTGTCACGACCCGGTCGATCCATTCTCATTATTGTGTATTTGTAGTAAATTTGTGGCTGCTCGATGTAACTTTCTTGTTATTCCTTTGAAGCAGTGCAAAACCTGCTGGAAATGATGTCATTGGTATTGATTTGGGGACAACCAACTCCTGTGTTGCTGTCATGGAGGGAAAGGTAATAATTTAAGTAGCGCGACTGATGTGCTTTGATTTTGTTGTTAGCTTAAGACGGTGAAGTTATTCTTCCATTATATCTGATTGAGTCTGTTATTGTATTCAGAATCCCAAGGTTATTGAGAACTCTGAAGGTGCACGGACCACACCATCTGTTGTTGCCTTCAACCAAAAGGGAGAGTTACTAGTTGGAACCCCTGCAAAACGCCAAGCAGTGACCAATCCAACTAATACAGTATTTGGGACCAAACGTCTGATTGGTAGACGATATGATGATCCTCAGACAACAAAAGAAATGGCAATGGTTCCTTTCAAAATTGTCAAGGCTCCCAATGGAGATGCCTGGGTCGAAGCAAACGGGCAGCAATATTCTCCTAGCCAAATTGGGGCATTTATTTTGACCAAGATGAAGGAAACTGCCGAGGCTTACTTGGGAAAGAGTGTTTCTAATGCTGTTATCACTGTCCCAGCTTATTTCAATGATGCTCAGAGACAAGCAACAAAGGATGCTGGTAGAATTGCAGGGCTTGATGTTCAGAGAATAATCAATGAGCCTACCGCTGCTGCCCTCTCGTATGGAATGAACAACAAGGAGGGTCTCATTGCAGTCTTTGATCTTGGTGGTGGAACATTTGATATTTCTATTTTGGAGATCTCTAATGGTGTCTTTGAGGTATGCATCTTCTATTCTAAGAGGGTCTGTTTCTGGTACACTTAGGCCAATTGTATTAATAAATCTCTTATCCAGGTTAAAGCAACAAATGGTGATACTTTCTTGGGAGGAGAAGACTTTGACAATGCCTTACTGGATTTCTTGGTGAGTGAATTCAAGAAAACCGAAGGAATTGATCTTTCAAAGGATAGACTTGCACTCCAGAGGCTTCGCGAAGCGGCTGAGAAGGCTAAAATTGAACTCTCATCAACATCGCAGACTGAAATTAACCTTCCATTTATAACTGCTGACGCATCTGGGGCAAAACACTTGAATATCACATTGACCAGATCAAAGTTTGAGTCTTTGGTAAATCACTTGATTGAGCGGACCAAGGCTCCGTGTAAGAATTGTTTGAAGGATGCTGGGATTTCTACAAAGGAAATTGATGAGGTTCTTCTTGTTGGAGGGATGACTCGTGTACCTAAAGTACAAGAAGTAGTGCTAGGGATCTTTGGGAAGAGTCCGAGCAAAGGTGTCAATCCTGATGAGGCAGTTGCTATGGGAGCAGCACTTCAGGGTGGTATACTTCGAGGTGATGTTAAAGAGTTGCTTCTGCTTGATGTCACTCCTCTTTCTCTTGGTATTGAGACACTTGGTGGTATATTCACAAGGCTAATCAACCGGAACACCACCATTCCCACAAAGAAAAGTCAGGTTTGTCTTCTGTGCAAATGTATGCTGGCTTTTTGGTGCAACTATAGGCTAATTGCTTCCAAATATCTATTATCTTTTTGTTCAACTTAATGGGATTCCTTGATTTTTTTTTCAGGTGTTCTCCACCGCAGCTGATAACCAGACTCAGGTAGGCATTAAGGTACTTCAAGGTGAGCGTGAAATGGCCGCTGACAATAAGATGTTGGGTGAGTTTGACTTGGTCGGCATCCCACCTGCTCCTAGAGGGATGCCTCAGATTGAGGTGACTTTTGACATCGATGCCAATGGTATTGTTACTGTTTCTGCCAAGGATAAGGCCACTGGGAAAGAACAGCAGATTACCATCCGTTCCTCCGGTGGTCTCTCGGAGGATGAGATCGAGAAGATGGTCAAGGAAGCTGAGTTGCATGCCCAGAAGGATCAACAAAGAAAAGCTTTGATAGATATAAAAAACAATGCAGACACTACTATTTATAGTGTTGAGAAGAGCTTGAACGAGTACAGAGACAAGGTTCCTAGTGAAGTTGCAAAAGCAATAGAGGATGCTGTGGCCGATTTGAGGAAGGCCATGGAAGGAGAGAATGTAGAGGAGATCAAGGCCAAGATCGACGCAGCAAACAAAGCAGTTTCAAAGATCGGGGAGCACATGTCCGGAGGTTCCCAGGGTGGTTCGTCGGGAGGTGCTCAAGGTGGTGGTGACCAGGCACAAGAGGCAGAATACGAGGACGTGAAAAAGTGAGTAATTAGCCATTAATTCTCTTAGTTCATTCCCTTCATTTTTCGAATCTTTTCCAGCTATGCATATGGCGTTAAAGCCAGTATTGTTCCTACAGGAACACAAAGGTTGAATGTAGTAAAACCTGTTAGGAATTTGAGTCCCGAGGGAAACCCTTCAAACATGGGTTAACATAATTTTTTATCTCATGTGTTCAAATAATGAGGAGGTTCAGCGGTTCACTGTTACTTCTGAGTTTATTGATATACTTTATACTGTTGCAATTTTTAAGACCCTGCATCATCTGCATCGGAATCACTTCCTGAAGACCCTGAATCTGAATCTGCAGATAAATAAAACCTATCAAGATAAGAATTCCTTCACACAAATTTTTGTGGGGGATTATTTGTTTTCTCTAGAAAACGTCCGTCTGAAATTCAGAGGAGGGTGAAGTAATACCGCTTGAAGACGATGAACCACTGCTCGAACTGCTTTCTCAATCTCCACAGGTGGGAAGCTACTCATCAGCATTTCATCCCCGATATCTACATCTTCCTCGCCACCATCTCCTTTCTTGGGTTTCTTCACTTCAATAGGACCTTCACTCTTCTCCGTAGTCACCTCTCCCTGTATTTTCAATTGTTTCAGTCCGTACAAATATAAAATATAAACATTAATGCAATGAAGTAAACAAGCAATCTATATGATAATAAGTGTAGTTATGAATTTACCTCACGCAACTTTAATCATTTATATTTCCTTCTCTGATTTTAAATTTGGTTCTGTCTCTAATTATCATAATCATGGTTTTAATTAGGGATGATAATAAGTTAAGTTCGAGTTTAATCGGATTTGGTTCAAGTCATAAACAGGGATAGATTTAAAAATTTAAATTTAATAGTTCATTCATCTATAATAAATATAATTTTATGTAAGATTAGAATAAATTTAACAAATCATAAAAAAATTACTTAACATATTTATAATTGATACGACAAAAGACTATTCAATACCTAGCTATATATGCAAGAGGTGTGTTATAATTTAGTTATTAACTCTCTTTAATAAAAACATATATATAAAATCGCATTAATCTATATAAATTTTCTCCTAATCAAACCATTTTAAAAGATTATTTTTACAATTAAGAACAAAATTGATAGTATAAATAAGTTTTAAAACCAATAATAGTTAAAACTTTAATCGATTTAATTATAACTTTTAATAATTGAATAGTTTAATTATAATTTAATTAATAATTAAGTGACTGATTATTATCTATGGTAGATATATTTCTGCTCACAAATAATATTATTAGACTCAGTTTGAGCTCGAGGTCTGTTAAGTTTAAAATTTTAGGTTTGAGTTCGGTTAAAAATAATATTGTTGGACTCGACTCAAAATGAATAATTTTATTATAATTATTTTTTAGAAAATAATATTATCTCGTTAAAAGCTTCTTCCGTAGTCACACCTTAAACCAAAATCAATATAAAAAATAGTGTTAAAAATTAGATTAATAAAAATAACCAATGTTTTTTTTTTAAATACAAATACATAATTAAAAAATACAAAATAAAATAACAATCAACTAAAAAATCTCAATTTAAGTTAATTTATTTTTCGTAATTTTTTTATATTTTTTTATAAGCATATTAAGTATAGATATTATTTATTTTGAGTATGTTCATCAATTTTTTAGTCGAATTTGGGTCAATTCAATTTTGTTTGTTACAGTCTCTAATCAAGTACAAATCTGAATTTATCTCACTTATATCAAATTTTGATCGAGTTGAATCTGAATAACTTATGAGCCAATCCGATTCATTATTATCTTTTATTTTATTTAATAAAAATTATTTATTTTATTATTATTTTTCATATATTAATCAAATAATATAATATTTTAAAAAATTATGTTTTAAATAAAATAAAAATAGTTAAAATTTGTTAAATGAAAAAATAATAAAAAATAAAATAGATAATTTTTATTAGATGAAATTAAACATGATATAATTTTCGTTAATTTGGTTTTAAGTTTGGATTGGATTTATAGCTTTTTTAACTTTTTATGCTGCGGTGGTCCACTGTGTGCTGACGTGGGCAGAGATCGACTAGGCGCCCGGCTTAAAGCCGGAAGCCACACGGCTTGTTAAAGTGTCTAATTAGAAACGATCATGTGTCCTAAATTATTACTAAAATAAAAAAAAAAATTAACCCTTAACGTTTATAGTTTTGATTGTTTTAGCCCTTTATTTTTTTTAGATAAATTTAACCCTTAACCTATATTTTTTTAAAAAATATCTTATTTTTAACTAGTTTGATGATTGGACCATTAAAAATTTAACGATGATATATATATGAAATATAATTTTAAATGACATGGAATGAAACCTATCAAATATATATATAATATAATATAATTTTATTTTAATATAAAATATAAAAAAATTCAAATTCAAATAAAATATTAAAAATTAATTAATTCTAAAATAAAAAAATATTAAACATTCTTAACCCTAACTACGATAGAATCAAAATATCATCTTAAAAAATATAAAGACAATTCGAATAAGATTTTGATTTTATCGTAGTTAGGGTTAAGAATGTTTAATAATCTTTTACTTTAGAATTAATTAATTTTTAATATTTTATTTGAATTTTAATTGTTTTATATTTTATATTGGAATAAAATTATATTCCATATATATACATTTGATAGGTTACATGCCATATCACTAAAAATTATATTCCATATATATATATATATGTGTGTGTGTGTGTGTGTGTGTATCATCGTTAAACTTTTAACGGTTCAGTCATCAAGCTAGTTAAAAAATAAGATATTTGTCAAAAAGATATAGGTTAAGGGTTAAATTTATCCAAAAAAGAATAAGGATCAAAATGATAAAACTATAATGTTGAGTTGATCGATGTTAAATAATGGCCAAGAGGGGGGTGAATTGGATATTAAAAATTTGGTAGGAGATTTTCGGTATAATTTGAGAAATAAGGAACACAATGATTTATAGTGGTTCAAGCTTCGAACAAGCTCTACATCCACTACCTTAGCTCCCACTAAGGATTTTGAAACCAATTCACTAGTGAATTCAACCTTTTTCTAGGTTCAAGGGATAACCTTTACAAGCAAATCAATTTTCTACCCAAAATTGATTTAGACCTCACAAGGTGTTACAAGAGATTTGGTTTGGCCAACAAGAATTCTCTCACAAGAAATAATAGCCCTAAATAAAAACAAACTCTCCCCAAACTTAAATTACAACTGATCAAAGTGAAATACACAAGTTGAGAGGCTAAAATATGCAATAAAGTACTTTGAGTTGGATTTGTGTGCTTGGATGTTGCTTGAGGTTTAATAGTCCTTAATGTTGTTGAAATTACTTCATTTTATACCATCTCATTGATTTTTATCCGTTGTGGTTGTTGGGAACATAAATATGGCCGTTTAGACTTCATCTTCCCACCATAAATATACTCTACAGCAGGCGGTATCGAAACACGTACAACCTGTTTCAAAACAGACCAAGAATAGAAAGAGCCGTTGTGCATTAAACCAAGGGGTATTGAACCATGCTTCGATACCATTTTGAAACTGTGAAGGTTGGTATCGAACCATGCTTCGGAACAGGCTAACCACCAATAAAAAATTTAACTACCACCAACGATCAAAACATTTAATGCAAAAATAGCCGTTGGAATTAAGGGTGGTATCGAACCATAGTTCGATACCAGGGGTCAATTTTTAAGTGATTTTAAAATAATTAAAAAATGTACGAAATGCTTCGAACCATGCTTCGAAACAGAGGCTGGCAGTGAGCTCCTTGTTTCGAATGATTGTTCGATACATGTTCTTGAACACAAGAATATGGCTTTGAAAATACAGGGGTATCGAACCATGGTTCGAAACAGAGGCTGGCAGTGAGCTCCTTGTTTCGAATAGTAGTTCGATACCTGTTCTTGAACATAAGAACATGGCTTTGAAAATCCAGGGGTATCGAACCATAGTTCGATACCGTCGTACAAAAACACTTATAATTTTCTTTTAAAATCTTTGTTTGTCTTGAAATCAAAAATATTGACTTAGGGACTTAAAATTATTTCAAAGAATAGTCCTTCTATTTAATTGTTATATCAAAATCAAATTTAGTTTTATAATCTCCCCCTTTTTGATATAACAAAACCATTTAAATATTTTGAAGTTTAAGTCAAAATTTTTGGATTTAAAAACACTTTGAAAACTTTTAAAGACTCCCCCTTAATATGTGCACGATTTTTAAATATATTAAATATGGTGGTTATCCTAAACTTAAAAGCATAAAAAATTCTCCCCCTTTTTGTTAGATCAAAATCAATGAACTATAAAGAAACATAAGACATTAAGGAGAAAAATTAATAAACACAATCCATAGCATTAAATATTAAAAATCCAAATCCAACAAAGTAAACAAAATAAAAAAGAAATAATAATAGGTGCATATGGTCTAATTATGAATGCAACAAAAACTTAAGAAAACATAGCTAGTCCTAAGAACCAAATAGCAAAGCATAAAGGAGAGGCTCTAATCGCCCATCTCATCATCATCATCATCATCCTTGCCTTCGTCCTCTTCGTCTTCGTCTTCCTCGTCATCTTCATCCTCAACATTGGCATCTTGCTCGTTAAGTTCTTGAATATACCGAAGGGCTTCGATAGAGATGCGCAAGGCATGACCTTGAGTCTCTAGTCCCGTCAATCTAGTATTCATAGAGTCAAAACTAGATTGAAATTGAGTGGACATAGAGTCAAGAAGACCATCCATAGAATCCATGCGAGCACTCAATGAACCAAAGTTGTTATTCAAAGTACCAAATTGAGTGTTAATGGATTCAAGCTGAGCATCCAAGTTATTAAACCGAGTAGTAAGGAAGGCCATCATGTCAATACTCAGAGCAACTTGATGAATAGGCTCGGAATCAATGGGAGGAGGAGGAGCACCACGAGACCATTAACCGTTACCGAAATAAACAAAATGGGCACGGTAAAGAGAAGTCTCACCAATGAGTTCTTTCAAAGATTTTACCCGGTCTAAAGAACAATCAATTCGCAAATACAAGAATATGGAACTTAGAATACATGCATAAGGAAAAGATTGGACAAGTGGGGTGGCTCGGTTTTTAACATGCCAAACAATTTCGGAGAAGACAATTTGGGAGAGATTTGGTTTAACACGTTGACGAAAACACTTTAACCAAAAACTGTCTACTTGACGTATACGGGAATACTTACCATTGGATGGACGAATCCACCACGAGATGACAAGATGAAGAAAACGATCATGTACGTCAAGAGAAGATGCAGGTCCGGTAAATTGGCCTAGAGCTTCCTCATCGGTTTCACCCTCATCCTCAAGGCCAAAAGCCTCCTCAAAGGTCGAGACATCGATTTGAAAGAGTTTGCCCATAAGAAAAGACTTGATGGCTACAACCTTGGTTTCGTCCATAAGATCAAAAAGACATGAGGCATTAGTGTAAAAAATTAGGACGAGAGTAGGAAAAAATTTACCGGAGTGGGTAAGAAATTGCAAGAACTTCCATTGAACAAGAAGATTGTAATATTTAAATGGGAACTTGATGGAGTTCATGAATTGGACATCGACCCTACATTCTTGTTTAAGAGAGATATGGCGAAAGAGGTTGAATTGGTTGGCCCGTTGAGGTGTATTTAAGCATCGTATCAAGACTTCTTGGACATCAACATGAGTAGAACGTGATGAAGAACCAGCCTCGGTACGAGAGCGTTTCTTCGGTGTCATAATCTAGATATTTTACAAAACGATTTGATTAGTTTGATAAAACATGTATGCTATATAATCAGATTCAATCCTATGAAGTAATCTAACAATTCAAGGTATTTGAAAATTTTATCAAAAATTAAAAAACCAAAAAAAAAAACAAAAAAGGATTTATATTCGATTGAAAAAATGGATTTTTAAAAAAATTTTTAGGATTATTAAAACCCATACAACAGACAATTGAAATATATTCAAAATCTAATTTTTAACAATCTAAATCCAAACGAAAATAAGGTTTTTTGAAAATATACCTTGAGTGTAGATTAAGATGAATCAAGTGATTGTTAAGCACCGTTTGTTGATATGATGTAGTCTTTGATGCGTAGATTAAAATCCCTCAAAGAAAACGTGAAGATTATGTGTTAAGAGAGGCGGATTTGAGGGGATTATAAAGAGATGGCCGACTAGGGTTTGATGTTTTAAGTTTGGAAGTGTTTTAATGTGATTAGAATTAGGTTTTGGGTGTTTTAAACCAAATTGCCGCCGCGTGTTTCGAACCAGGTATCGAAAATAGGCTTGTTTCGATACTAGTATCGAACCAGGTATCGAAGCATCGTTTGATACCTGTTCTTCCCAGCCACTTCCCAGATGAGATGATGAACGGGTATCAAAACATGGTTTGATACCACCGAGGAAAGCTTTGCATTTAGGCTTCTAAAAATACTATAGATGAGTTTCTAAAGCTCCTAAAAGCATACATATGATGTTATGAAATGATTAAAATGCATGAATAAGTTCATACTACCCCTAGCAAAATGCATGGAGACATCAAGATACAAAGAAAAACATAAGCATGATGTCAATCAAAATTCAAGCAAAAATGCATAAAAAAAATAACACTTAGGAGGTCAAGGTAGGCTAGTTAGACCTAACTCTCTCCTAAGGGTCCAAAAACACTCCTTATCCAAAGGTTTCGTAAAAATGTCCGCTAATTGATTTAAGGTGTCAACAAACTCTAAAACAACATCATTTTTAGACACATGATCTCTAATGAAGTGGTGTCTAATTTCTATGTACTTAGTTCTAGAGTGTTGAATGAGGTTTTTGGTAAGACATATGGTACTAGTATTATCACACTTAAGAGGTATGGTGTCTACCTTAATGCCATAATCTAAGAGTTGTTGCTTCATCCATAAAACTTGAGCACAACTCCCTAAGGATATGTACTTCGCTTCGGTGGTAGAGAGAGCTACATTATTTTGTTTCTTTGAGAACCAAGATATGAGCATACTACCTAGGAATTGACAAGTTCCGGAAGTACTTTTCCTATCGATCTTACAACCACCATAATCCGCATCCGAATAGGCATGAAGATCAAAGGATGAGACTTTAGGATACCAAAGACCTAAATAAAGGGTGTCTCTAAGGTATCTAAAGATTCTCTTAATGGCAACTAGATGTGATTCTCTAGGAATAGTTTGAAACCTAGAACACAAGCAAACACTAAACATAATATCCGGTCTACTTGCGGTAAGGTAAAGCAAAGAACCTATCATGGATCTATACAATTTAGAATCAACACACTTACCTCCTTCATCCTTGTCAAGCTTAGTAGATGAGCTCATTGGAGTGGCTTGAGGTTTCACATTCTCCAAGCCAAACTTTTTGAGCATATCCTTGATGTATTTTGCTTGATTGATGAAGGTGTCATCCTTCCTTTGCTTAATTTGGAGTCCCAAAAAGAATGAGAGCTCCCCCATCATGCTCATCTCGAATTCACATTGCATTAGCTTAAAAAATTCTTGACAATAACACTCATTAGTAGATCTAAAAATAATATCATCAACATAAATTTGAACTACTAAGATGTCATTTTTAAACCTTTTTATAAAAAGTGTAATATTCACCTTCCCTTTTTCTAAACCTTTTTCAATTAGAAAGTTTAAAAGCCTTTCATACCAAGCTCTAGGAGCTTGTTTCAAACCATATAAAGCTTTTGTTAATTTGAAAACATGGTTTGGAAATTTTGAGTCTTTAAAACCCGGTGGTTGTTCAACATACACTTCTTCATTTATAAAACCATTTAAGAAAGCACTTTTGACATCCATTTGAAAAAGCTTGAAATCATGATAACATGCAAATGCAAGTAGCATCTTAATGACTTCCATTCTAGCTACGGGTGCATAGGTTTCATCGAAATCTATTCCCTCCTCTTGAGTGTAACCTTGAGCTACTAATATAGCTTTATTTCTTACAATGTTATCACTCTCATCTAGTTTGTTTCTAAAGACCCATTTAGTTCCTATAGTAGACTTATTACTAGGCCTATCAACTAATGTCCATACATTACTTCTCTCAAATTGATTTAACTCTTCTTGCATAGCCAAAATCCAATAATCATCACTTAAGGCTTCTTTGATATTTTTAGGCTCTATGCATGAGATAAATGCAATATGATTCATTAATCTAAGAGAAGAACGAGTAGTTACCCCCTTGGATGGATCACCCAAGATTTCACCACTTTTGACATAGTTGAACTCCCTTGGGTAGCTCACTTCCTTTTCTTAAAGTTTTACATTTCCTAGAGCTTCTATTGGAGGATCTTGTGCTTCCTTATTGCTTGGAATCTCATCCACCTTTGATGCTTGTCCATCACCAATGGTTTCAATGATTCCTACATCATCATCATCACAAGAATCCTTCATAGGAAGAAGGTTATCATCGAAAACCACATGTATAGATTCCTCTACAACTAAGGTTCTTTTGTTGAAAACTCTATAAGCCTTAGAATTTAAAGAGTAACCAAGAAAAATAGCTTCATCACTTTTTGCATCAAATTTACCTAAATTGTCTTTTCCATTGTCCAAAACAAAACACTTGCACCCAAAAGGGTGAAAATAGCTAATGTTAGGCTTTTTAGATTTTAAAATCTCGTAAGGAGTTTTCTTTAAAATAGGCCTAATCATTACTCGATTTATGATGTAACAAGAAGTGTTTGTGGCTTCCGCCCAAAAGTACTTAGGTAAATTGTTTTCACAAAGCATGGTTCTAGCCATTTCCTTTAGAGTTTTATTTTTCCTCTCAACTACCCCATTTTGTTGAAGAGTGCGAGGAGCCGAAAAATTGTGGCTAATACCATTTTCATTACAAAAATTTTCAAAACCTAAATTTTGAAATTCGGTTCCATGATCACTTCTAATATGAGAAATTCTTTGATCAAGATCATTTTGGGAAATGTTTGAAAATGTGATGAACTTTTCTAAGGCTTCATCTTTAGAGCTTAAAAATAGAACCCAAGTATATCTAGAGTAATCATCAACAATAACAAAGGCATATATTCCACCCAAGCTAGTAGTCCTAATAGGTCCAGAAAGATCCATATGGATTAATTGTAATACTCTACTAGTTGAAACATCATTAATGGACTTAAAAGAAACTCTCTTTTGTTTACCCTTAGCACATGCATCACAAATTTTATCCAATGAAAATTTGAGCTTAGGTAAACCTCTAACTAGATTTTGGGAGACAAGTTTCTCTAAAACACTTATGCTAGCATGACCAAGTTTCCTATGCCATAACCATGCATCATTTTCATCACTAGCAACTAAGCATGCATGAGATAAGTTTATGTCATTTAGATGCACCATGTAGACATTTCCTATGCGATGACCTGTGAGCATTGTTCTATTTGATTCTATGTCAATAATTTTGCAACCACTTTTATCAAATGAAACATAGAAACCTTTATCACACAATTGAATAATGCTCAATAAATTATGCTTAAGACCATTAACAAGTAAGACATTTTCAATAAGAATAGAAGAGTGATTACTAATAGAGCCAATACCCTCAATTTGGCCTTTGGAGTTGTCACCAAATGTCACTACTCCACCCTTTTTGAGCTCTAACTCCTTTAAATCGTCCCTTGTCTCCGGTCATATGCCTTGAGAATCCACTATTAATGTACCACATATTTTGACTTGAAGCTTTGGCCTTGAAGCAATGCTCAACCTACAAACAAAAATTTAGTTTTTCACTTTTGGTACCCAAATCATTTTGAGTCCATGAAAATTAGTCCCTAAAAGCTTGGTTCCCTTAGGAATCCAAGAGGCAATGACATTTAAATTATTAGAAACAATGAGTTCCTTAGGAACCCAAACACTCCTAATTTTTCTATGTCTAAAATGCCTTTGAAAACCTTTTTGTTTGTGGTTTTGAAAATTCCTTTTGACATGGTTGGGTTTTGAAGAGCTTCCTTTTTCAAAAGTTGAACTCCCAACCACCTTAATTTGTTCTTTAAGCTCATTCACCACCTTGTGGTGATTTTCACTCAAGCTTGAAATAAGGTTGTTTAAATCAACATTTTCTTTTTGAAAAAAATTTAAATCATTATTTAAATCAACAGCCTTTTCTTCCAAATCCAAAATCGTTTTAGTCAAAGAATCATTTTTCATTTCTAAATCGGAAATAGTTTTCTTACTTTTCAAAATTGATTCTTTGAACTTCAAAACCAACTCATCATACACATCTTGTAATTCATCATAAGCATCATAAAGTTCATCATAAGATAAATCATTACAAGATGGTTCAAGGGTTACCTTAGGCTCATCAAGAGCTATGAGACACAAGTTGGCCACTTCATTGTCCTCATCGGATGATGACTCCTCATCACTCCAAGTGGCAACATGAGCTTTATGTTTCTTCTTCTTCTCAAAACCCTTCTTTTTGTATAGTGGGCAATCGGTCCTAATGTGACCGGGCTTCTTGCATTTATAGCAAATGATTTGATCTTTCTCCTCTTCTTTGCTCTTTGCTTTGAAGTCCCTCTTTCGTTGGAATCTTCGATTCCTATTTGCCCTCATAAGCCTTGTGAATCTTTTGGCCACCATGGCCAATTCCTCTAGCTCTTCTTCTTCACTAGTGTCCACTTCTTCTTGTGACAATGAAGCTTTAAGAGCAATCCCTTGCTTCTTTTTCTCTACTTCCCTCTTCTCTATCTTTAACTCTTCTTTCTTTTTCTCTTCTTCTCTTCCTTTCTTCATGATCTCATGGGTAAGAAGGGATCCCACAAGAGCATCTAGCTTTAGAGTCTTCAAGTCCTTGGCTTCAATGATAGCCGTTCTTTTGCTATCCCAAGACTCGGGAAGAGAGTAGATAAGTTTCCTCACGAGCTTCTCTTCCAGAATGATCTCACTAAAACCTTTGAGACCATTGACAATCACGGAAAATCTATCAAACATTTTGTTGATGTCTTCATCCAGCTCCATCTTGAAATTTTCATAGTTTAGGTTGAGAAAACAAATCTTTGTTTCCTTCACATCATTGGTGCCCTCATAAGTTGTCTCCAAGGAGTCCCAAACTTCTTTCGCACTTGTGCATGAAGACATCTTGGAGTAGATGTCGGGGCCTAAAGCACAAAAGAGAATGTGAAGAGCTTTATCATTTGTGGACATTCTCCTTCTTTCTTCATCGGTCATCTCGTTCCTCTTCTTAGGCACTTGCTGATCTCCTTCTTGCTTCATAGGGATAGAGGGTCCATCTTCGATTATATCCCAAAGGACATAGTCATTGGAGTTGATGAATAACCTCATCCTATTCTTCCAATAAGGATAGTTGTCCCCATTGAAGAAGCGTGGCTTGGTGATGGAGTGAGACTCGTTCCATGAACCGGAGGTGGGGGCCATTTGATTTTTGTTGTGGAGATGATCAACAACCCTTGGATCTTCTTTGGTGGAGGTGAATCCCTTCAAAGATCTAGCTCTGATACCAATTGTTGAGTTGATCGATGTTAAATACTGGCCAAGAGGGGGGTGAATTGAATATTAAAAATTTGGTAGGAGATTTTCGGTATAATTTGAGAAATAAGGAACACAATGATTTATAGTGGTTCAAGCTTCGAACAAGCTCTACATCCACTACCTTAGCTCCCACTAAGGATTTTGAAACTAATTCACTAGTGAATTCAACCTTTTTCTAGGTTCAAGGGATAACCTTTATAAGCAAATCAATTTTATACCCAAAATTGATTTAGACCTCACAAGGTGTTACAAGAGATTTGGTTTGGCTAACAAGAATTCTCTCACAAGAAATAATAGCCCTAAATAAAAACAAACTCTCCCCAAACTTAAATTACAACTGATCAAAGTGAAATACACAAGTTGGGAGGCTAAAATATGCAATGAAGTACTTTGAGTTGGATTTGTGTGCTTGGATGTTGCTTGAGGTTCAATAGTCCTTAATGCTGTTGAAATTACTTCATTTTATACCATCTCATTGATTTCTATCCGTTGTGGTTGTTGGGTACATAAATATGGCCGTTTAGACTTCATCTTCCCACCATAAATGTACTCTACAGCAGGCGATATCGAAACACGTACAACCTGTTTCAAAACAGACCAAGAATAGAAAGAGCCGTTGTACATTAAACCAAGGGGTATCGAACCATGCTTCGATACTATTTTGAAACTATGAAGGTTGGTATCGAACCATGCTTCGGAACAGGCTAACCACCAATAAAAAATTTAACTACCACCAACGGTCAAAACATTTAATGCAAAAATAGTCATTGGGATTAAGGGTGGTATCGAACCATAGTTCGATACCAGGGGTCAATTTTTAATTGATTTTAAAATACTTAAAAAATGCACGAAATGCTTCGAACCATGCTTCGAAACAGAGGCTGGCAGTGAGCTCCTTGTTTCGAATGGTTGTTCGATACATGTTCTTGAACACAAGAATATGGCTTTGAAAATCTAGGGGTATCGAACCATGGTTAGAAACAGAGGCTGGCAGTGAGCTCCTTGTTTCGAATAGTAGTTCGATACCTGTTCTTGAACATAAGAACATGGCTTTGAAAATCCAGGGGTATCGAACCATAGTTCGATACCGTCGTGCAAAAACACTTAAAATTTTCTTTTAAAATCTTTGTTTGTCTTGAAATCAAAAATATTGACTTAGGGACTTAAAACTATTTCAAAGAATAGTCCTTCTATTTAATTGTTATATCAAAATCAAATTTAGTTTTACATATAAACGTTAAGGGTTAAAATTATTTTTATGTCAAATAAAAAAGTAACATAAAAATAAAAAATTTTAAAATATAAGTTATATATTTTAAAAAATTATTGATGTTTTAATATATAAATATCTTCAATTATTTATCATATACACAAAATTTTTGTTTTGTTAATTTTATTTTTCTATATTTTTACATTTAATAATTTTTATAATTGTATTATAATTTTTTAAAATTTTATTTTCTTGTAGAACATATCATATCTAACTTAAACGAATGACATAAAGACGTATCATATCTGATTTGATAACAAAATTTAGATAAAAAATACAGTTGAATTATTTTTGATCTATGTCTATTTTTTGAATATTTTGGTGTGATTCGAGTATAATATGTGTTTAATTTTTTTTAATCTTTTAATAATGTATACACATAGTGCTTGAATTCGAGTCAATTTGATGAAATATATCATTTTTTATCATCGGGAACTATTGTGTCTCATGTATAAATAAACAAGGTAAAAATATAATAAGTTAACATGTTGATAGAGTCTTAGATCTATTGATATTGCTCGAAATATATATATTCGATTCTATTTGAGTATAATTGTATTTGATTTAAAAGTTCGAAATCAGTCCATATAAACTTTATTTTCCAGCCTAAGTTTCCTGGAAAAGTGTTTCAAACTTTGATCACAATCTCGTACTCCTTGCACACACTTTGAAACCTTTACATGTGGATGTGTTTGGTTTATGAGAAAATTAAAGAGAATAGAATTGTGGGCAAATGGGAAAAGTAGAACATTGAAGTATACCTTTCCACCATACAATAGTTAAAGGAAATAATGCTCCAAATGTATGTATAAGTTTTTGTATCTCGATTTAAATCTCTAACATTTTTTTTTGGTGTGAACGTTTTAGCAATTCTTATAATTTTCTGTCTGAATTTTTAAACCTATCGGGGTGTTTTTAACGCTTTTATAAGATTCTGTAAATGAGATCTCAAGACTAAAAACTCGTTTAACAAAGTAAATAAAATCAGGATTTGGATTGAGAAACAGTATTTAGAAAAAAGTTGAAAATTTTAATTTTTTCAAACGTCACGATTATGATCAAAATCGACATAAAAATTAGATAACGCGAGACAAGAGTTAAGAATTCGACGAAAGAATCTTTAAAAATTGAATGAAAAAGCAAACAAAATTTAAAATTACATATAATATTTTCAGTTTTCGATCAACTGCCTAACTGACACACTTTTAAGATTAGACATAGGGTGAGTATTCGATCAAGTCTAGTCGAGTCAAAAAATTTTGAGTTAGTCGAATTGACGAGTCATATTTTACAACTCAAACTTTATTTGAATTTTTTTTGTTCGAGTCGAGTTTAAGAAATTCGAGTCGATTTTTTGAGTTCCTATAAATATTTAATTATAATTATTTATCATGTTATAGTATGATTTAATTTTAATTTAAACGATTTTCTCTAATCATATAAGATATGTATGTATATATATATATTTTTCATATGTAGCGATATTTCTTTTTATTTTTATAAATCAATGTATATATATCATAAAAAATTGAAAGACTTGTCTCTAACTTAAAATTTAATCCTTTAATTACTAAAAATTCGAGTTGTTTGAGTTATTCGAATTTCCATTTTACAACTTGAACTTTATTTGAAATTTTTTCAAGTGGAGTCTATGAAATTTCGATTCGAGTTAAAACAAGTTGAATATTTTTGTCTTAAATCGAATCAAATTATTCGATTTTTTCGAGTCGAGTTTTTCACTCCCCTAATTAGACATACATTAGTTTCAACTTGCTTTAAACAAATAAACAAAGAATTATATAACTCTTGTATTATTTGACAAATAACCATAAAGATGCAATTCAATGTAGACCTTAAAATATTGATAAATATAGATAAGTTTACCCACAAGGGGAGCGCGAGTAGAGTTTTTTTTTTTTATATAAATAAATAATAATTTTTCGAACAAGTTAATAGTGATTTTGACTTTGACCATTTCATGTTGATCGCTCAATCACTGTGCTGGCATCGCTGGTGCTCATTTGTCTTTCTATTATATTTTTTGACTTTTTATTTTAAATTAATGGGTTTAATATTTTGTTTTAGAGTTTAAAGTTAGGAGTTGTGGTTGGGGTGTATAATATAAGGTTTATGATATAAAAATTAAGATTATGATTTAAAATTTAATTTTAATTTTTTTAAGATAGAACATGAAAAAAAATACGATTAGGGGATAAGAGATTTTTACACGGTACAATTATGGAACTTGAATGATAAATCCTTAAAATTTTTTATAAACAATACCACTGGTCACTAAACTATTTCAATTTTTTATTTTTGGTAACCAAAAATAATATTTTATGCAAAACCATCATTAATGGTTCGTTTTTCTTTTTTATCTCGGTCACTAATATTACTTTCTTTTCTTATTTTAATAACCAATCTATTGTTTCTTACACGTTTTGGTTACCAAACTATTATTTTCTCATTAATTTTTTAACAAGCTATCAAAATAGAAAACTGCAACTTTTGTGATAATTTTGTTAAAAATAATAGTTTAACGATCAAAATTAAAAAATAAGAATAATTTAATGTAACCAATAGGATTGTTTACCCTAAAATCTAATAATAAACCTTAAATTATAAACCCTTAAACCTTAAATTTTTACATCTTATCGTAAAATCTTGACTTATAAACCGATAAATTAAACCTTAAACTTGATCCTAACTCATAATAAAAAATTATATAATCTAAAGATCACACGCAATGTTGAATTTCTAATCTTTTATTATTTTGTTTATGTTTTTAATAGGAGAGTGCCACAACATCTGCATGATAAGGTCATCAAACAGGGACAAGTCCCATGCTATCAAAAATAGGGGTCAGCCTTTAGTGGAGTTAAAAAATTTTAAGTTATTTGAATTGAGTCACATATTTTACAATTTAATTTTTTTTGAAATGTTTTTGATTTGATTCGATTTTAACGAGTTTGAGTCGATTCGGTTTTCGAGTTTATGTATAAATTTAATTGTATTATTTATAATACTATAGTACATTTTAACTATAATTTAAACGACTCTCTCCTTATATCTATATACATATTTTCCATATTATTTTTTACATGTATAAATAAGATTTTGAATTATTATTATTATTATTATTAAATACCTTATGCCATTTCATTAAATTACGAGCCTTGTTAAAAAAATTCTTATTTAGAAAAGGTCAAAACGAGATAAAAACAATGATAAGTTAAATAACATAATATAAATACATAAATTAAAAAATATAAAATAATTAATATAATTTAAATAATATAAAAATAAAAATAAAAATAAAAATAAAAACTATTTTAAATAAAATAAATAAAAATAAAAATTATATAAAATAAAATAAAATATAAATATGAAAAATGACCATATTATAAAGATAATAAAATTAAAATAATAAAAAGAGAAGATATGACTGAAATAAAATTGAAAACAAAATTACAGGGACTAAATGTGTAATTAGGCTCTAAAAATTTACAAGTTTTTCGATGAACTCGAATTTTGAAAAATTAAACTCGAATCGAAATCAAAATTTTTTTAAGTTATCCGATTCGATTTGAATAACTTGAATAACTCGACTCGGATAACTCAAAATTTTAAAAAATTGTTTTTTTTAGTCGAGTCGAATTTTACTCACCCCTAATCAAAGATACGTGGAAACATGTGGGGTCAATGCCATCTTTCATTCATGCATTATATTAAATATTTTAGGGTCTATAGAATTTAATAAAATAATTTTTTTTATTTTATTAAAAATATTATTATTTTTAAAAATTTTAAAGGTTTTGTATAATTTATATAAAAGATATATATATATTTTTTTAAAAAAACTATCTTAATAAAAAAATATTATTAAATTATTCTCTTAAATAATAAAAAGCAAATATTAAACATCTAAAAATAATTTAATGTAACCAATATATCAGAACTTTTTATGTTTTAAGTTTTAGATGATTAATAAATCTTTACACATGACTATATGTTTACTTTTTATAAATATTTAGTTTAGTTTTTTTAAGACATTTTTGAGACTGTGAAATTAATATTATTACGTTTTGTCCAGAACTCAAAATTCCTGGATGATTATTGTTTATTTGGTTACGTTTTGTGCCTAATAGATTTTAACTAAAATGATATATAAAATTTTATTCCGTTAATATTTTAAAAATAACGTTGTTAAAAATTTTATTGTCCAATAATATATTAACACGTGTTTTTTTTTATTTTTTATTTTAAATAAAATAAATTTAAACAATATTTTAAAATAGTCCTAAAATATTTAAAAATCTTGAATGTGCATTTATGATTATTAATAATAAAACATCTAAAATATTAATCTATTTCTTTTTCTTTTCGTGCCTTTTTCACCTCTACAAATTCAAATAACGACTAAAATAACGAGAGGAATTGAAATTTAATAAGTCTAAATTGATTGAAAAATCTGAAATATTATATATATCATAGTTACAAAATTAATAAAAAAAATCGAATATACCCTCGAGTTCCAAATTGAATAAATTATTTTAAAGGTATGAATAACCGAAACACCGTCGTTTTTTAATGACTTAAGTACCCTCATGAGTTGAATTATACGACAGATTTAGAAATCCTGAAACTTTGAAGGAACTCAAATAACTATAATACCCTTGCTAATTTGAAGTCTAACCTTGATTTTTATAATCATACGAGAATTAATAGTGTACTGATCTTGATTGTTGCTAAAACCGAAGCCTTTAAGATCACTCCCTTTAAACCCTCTTTTTTTCAAACTCTTAGAGGATTCTTTAACTTTTTTCGGATCAAGGAGATTTATAAAACTTGTTATAAGGTTGTCGGAAATTTTAGGATGATTAAAAATACAAATCAAATTCATAAATGAACTCCTAAAACCCATTTACGTACTCCTCTTAACCCTCACCAAAACCTCATCCCACGAAAGTTAGTAATTTTCTGTTTTTTTTAGATATATTAATAATGATATTTGTCAACAATAAGTTAATTTAATCGGACGAATCATTATATTTTTATATAATATTAAAAATTTGAATCTTAAAGTTATAAATAAAAAAATTAAGTAGAGATAAACACCTTTGTATTGAGTCATTATAATATTTTATATAAATTAATCTATTAATAAATTGAGAGTACCGAAAATTATAAAAATATATTGGTTGGCATTCAAAGATACAAGATTTTATTTCAAGAAAATTAGAGACAGTAATAAAAAATGAAAACAACTTTATTTTAAAAAAATAATTTATTTGAAAAATTAAGAAAATCGTTTATCTTTTAATTTAATATATTTTTGATAATTAAACTAACTTTTATCTTATTTATTAGTTGAAAATTTCATATTTACATCGAATTAATAACAAGTTAAAAAATTTGGATCAGATTCACGACGCGAAGAATCTTTAAATTATAAATTACTTTGCTTTTACTTAAATTATTTTTTTACAAAAATTGTAATTTTTATAATTTATAATTTTAATCTTAATAATTTAAAATCTTCCCTATATTCTTTGCATATTTAAAATATAATCTATTTAATTTTTATTTTAATACTTTAATTTTTTATTTTATAATTAAAATCCAATTGATGACACTAGTAAATAGTTTCCATTTATTAGGATTGTATAACAAAGTTTAAGTAAAAGAATTCAACTGGTCAATATTACAATTTATTTATTTAAAAAGTTCTCTTTGGAAGTGTTAGTGGTTGATCTCTAATTATTACATAATAAATAAAAAATATTTTGAAATAATCTAATACAAAATTAAATTTTAGAATAAAAAATCTTTAATTATATTTTAGATTTTAAGTATTTTTTATGGTATTGATGGGAGAACATTATATGTAACTAGACCATGGGCGGAGCCACATGACACCCCTTAAATAAATTTTTAACTCCGTCCCTACATGTGACGTTGTTCTAAAAATTCTATAAAATACATATTAAAGAAATGAAGAACGTCACGTGTAGATAGCGTTTTCCTCCTAAATCATCATTTTTAGGTGATATTTTTCTATAGATATTGTAACTTTTGGCCTAGATTTCAAAATAAACTTCAAACATCCTATTTTTTCAATTAAAAACTCTAAATAATCTCTATATCCAACGGAACCTATAATAAAGAGATTAAATTTATGTGTGAAACATATAGGGACTGGAAGCGTAAATAGACCTTTAAAAATCCAATCTTCACCCTTATATTCTCTCCCCATTTCCGGACCAGTATCATACTGAATGGATCTTCAGTAACTGAATCAAATCAAATCCTGAAGCAGTTAAACCCTAAACAAACACTCACAGCTCATCTTCTCCGTTTTCCAAAATCCAAAAGCCATGAATGAAGAACAAGAAAGAAACACGGAAAGGAATTCCAATCAACAACAACAAGAAAATGATAATAATCTTGAGTTAAGATTGTCTTCCAGTCCAACGCCGCCGGATGATCAAAGAAGCGGCTCTGCAAACGGAGGAGGCCGTACACGAACCGCACTTGTTCGGAGGAACCCGATACAAGCTCGACGAGAGAAAAGCGAGACGGTTGATGCTCCATATCCATGGGCGACGAAGTACCGAGCCATCGTTCATAGCCTTCAGTATCTGTCGTCGAAAGGGATCTGTACCATCACCGGCGTCGTCCAATGCAAGCGGTGCGAGAGGCAGTACGAGATCGGATACGATTTGAGGGAGAAGTTCAAAGAAATCGCTACTTACATAGCGCGGAACAAGAACTCGATGCACGACCGAGCACCAAGTGTTTGGCGAAATCCCGTGTTGCCTAAATGCAAATTCTGCGACCAAGAGAACAGTGCGAAGCCGATGATTGCACAAAGGAAGAAACAGATCAACTGGCTGTTTTTGCTACTCGGCCAGATGCTCGGTTGCTGCACTCTTTTCCAGTTGAAGTATTTCTGCAAACACACCAAGAATCACTGCACCGGTGCTAAAGATCGCGTGCTTTACCTTACTTATCTCTGTCTCTGTAAGCAACTCGATCCCAGTGGCCCTTTCGATAGATAATCTTGCTGGTTTCCACTTTCCAGTCATTGGATCGATCCCAGGAGAATATTACACTAACTCGGTACGTATATCATACTACCGTGTTGATGATTTTACGTTAGTTCTTAGTGTTTTGGCAATTTGGGTCATTTGATTTCATGTTGTTAATGCACAAACTTCTCTGACATATCTCATTAATGGCAACTCTTTCTTATTCCATAAATGTTTTTACATGTCATTAAATACATACAACGTGATGAAATTTCTACCTTTTTACATATACATATGGCAGTAGGGGTCTTTAAATCCGGGTACCCGAAGTATCAGGTACCCAGACCCTCGGGTAGTTAAATTTTTGGTCCATGTTGGATCCGGATTGTTCAGGTACCTGGTACTTCGGGTACCCAAATATACAGGTACCCAAAAATTTGAGTAGTCGGGTACCCGTTTTTTTATATAAAATTTTAAATTTAATTTTTAAAAAATATACATAAATTCAAAAATTTGAATTGCATAATCCAGCATCAAAATATAAAATTTTAAAACACTAGTTACATAATTTAAACATAAATTTTAAGACCTAAATTATAGAATCTAATTCGAAACAAAACATAACGTTGAAAGGAATTATTTTAAAAATATTTTGAAAATATTTTTAATTAGTTTATTTATTTTAATATATAAAAATTAAAGATTAAATATTAAATAATCTTGAGTTGATTTTCGTATTCGTCAACGCATATACAAAAATAATGTATATCTAAACGAGTAAAGTTCGAATTTTGTCAATTCGAAAAACTAAATTTATAATTTAGAATGAATCTTAATTTTATTTTTTTTTTTAAAAAGTCCCTAATTCATTTTTAAAAATAAAATTTATGGGATTGAGATTTAGAAATTAGATTGTTTGATATAAAAATATAATAATATAAGTATATTTTATTTAAATAATAATAATAATTAAAAAAATAGAAAATAAAAAATAGAACAGGGTACTCGAAAATTTGTAATTTTGTGATCTGATCCTGACTAGGACCAAAAAAAAATTTCGGATAAATACCCGATTTTTTGTATTCAGATAGTCGGATAGTCGGGTAGTCGGGTCGGGTATTTTTGAATACCCCTATATGGCAGGACAAGTGTTTGATTAAAAAAATATGCCCTAAAATTGTTCTAACTAGTTTCCTATAATGGTTTTTACTTTTCATAATCTTACGTGATCTCGGTTCACCGTGTATTTTATGATCTCAGTGTAGGATGAGTTTACCAAGTACGTTGAACATTGTTAAACACCACTAACGATGAACATCGCTAAACACTATTAAATTATTTAATAAAAATTAAAACTCTAGGACTAAACATATAATTTCAAATTATTTAAATAAAATTTTTAAAAAGCTATATATATTATTTTATTTTTTAAAATTCTTTATTTAAATTATTTTTAATTTTAAAAAATAAAAATATTAAATCAAAAACTTAAAACCATAAATTCAAAAGCATAAAACAATAAAACCCTAAAATCTAAAAATGTAACCAAAAACCCTAAAATAGAAAATATGAAACTCTAAAAGCATAAACCCAAAACTTAAAACCCAAAATTAGTTTAAGATTTTAAGTTTTTGGTTTATGGTTTTGATTATTTTAGGGTTTAGGATTTTACGGTTTAATATTTTTAGGATTTTTGATTTTAGGTTTTGGATCTAGGGTTTTAATATTATATTTTAGGGTTTATAATTTAATATTTAATGATTTAGTTTTTTTTATTTTGATTTTAGGGTTGAGAGTTTAGGTTTTTTATTTTTTAAATTAATTTTTAGGATTTAGTTTTTTTATTTAATTAATAAAATAAAATATTCATAAAAATAATTTAATAAAAAATTAATTTAAATGATATATAATTATATTTTGACTCCTTAAATTTTTTAAAATTTATAAATCATTTTAGTAGTGTTCAATGAACAAGTGTTCATCATTAACAATGTTCAGCGGTTAAAATTCTTCTCCTAAAAAGACAAAAAAAAATCCCTCAGTTTATCACATAATTTATGATCTATCAAATAAGATTTATCTAAGAGTTAAAATTCATCTCGTAAAAAGACAAAAAAATAAAGATTATGATATAATGTAATAATTTTTCTGCATGAAGCTTATGATAATGTAGTACTTTCATTAACAATTGTTATCACGATTTGAACAGGGTGTTAGATATATTGATGAGTCTACCACAGGCGTCGAATATTGTTGAACATCACTAACAATGAATACCGTTGAATACTATTAAATTAATTAATAAAAAAATAAAATTTCAATGATTAAACATATAATTTCAAATTATTTAAAATAAAATTTTAATCAAATTCTATATATTATATTTTATTTTTTAAAATATTTTTTAATTATTTTTAATTTAAAAATAAAAAAATATTAAATCCAAAACCTAAAACCCTAAATTCAAGTTAAAAATACTAAACATTAAATTTTAAAATCCAAAACACTAAATTATAAACCCTAAAACAATAAAACCGTAAAACATAAAATCTAAAAATATAACCGTAACCTAAACCTTAAAATAGAAAATTTAGAACTCTAAAAAATATAAACCCTAAACTTGAAACCCAAAATTAGTTTAAGATTTAGATATATAGGTTTTGGTAATTTTAGGGTTTAGATTTAGTGTTTATAGTTTAGTATTTTTAGGATTTTTGATTTTAGGTTTTAGATTTAGTGTTTTGAGATTTTATATTTTAGGGTTTAGAGTTTAATGTTTAGTGATTTTGGTTTTGGATTTTGGTTTTAAGGTTTAGAGTTTATGTTTTTTATTTTTTTTTAATTTTTTAAATTATTATTTTATTCAATTATTTAAAAATAAAATAATATAAAAAGTAATTTAATAAAAAAAATTTAAATAATTTATAATTATACGTTGAGTTCTTATTTTTTTTAATCTTTATTAATTAGTTTAATAATATTGAACGATGTTCATCATTAGCAGTATTTAGCGGTGTTCAACGCCCATTGTAAAATTTTCCTATATATATATATATATAGCTAAATATTCGATAAAGGCATACATTTTTCACTCCAAGAAATTTTTAAATTACAGATGAAAATCTTTCGACAAATTTTAAATCCATCATAATTTATCGATAAAAATAAATTATTTTTTAACACTGTTTGACAGTACCGATCAAATATTTTTCCTGCCAGGAATTTTGGTAAATCAGGTAAAAAATATTATTTTTATTTTTGATGGAACAATGATTCCCTTGCAAAATTGTGTTTATTTTAATAAAAATATATACTTATTTATGAGAGAATAATGGTTATGTCGATAATAAAATTAATAAAAAAATATTTCATAAATTTAATTTAAGTATAAACAAACAAATAAAATAAAAATTAATATAATATGAAAAATAATATACGTTTTTAAGTTAAAAACAATATAATTATAATATAAATTATTATTTGAAAGCTCATAAAAATATAATATATTTTAGGGTTATTTCGTGATTTATAAAAACAAAGTAAATAAAAAGTATAAAATCCTCACGAAAAATAAACCTGCTCATTTTTTCTTGTATTTTTTCGTATCACCATAATGAAATTTATTATTTTTTCTTTATTTTTTTAATTTATCTCTATTTTTTTTTTCATTTTATTCACCACAGGGTACGGTAGTAATGAATCTAAGTTATCAATGAGTTTTAAATTGATACACTTGAAAACACAATATTCAAATTTTTAATACATGTTACGATGATATTTATCAGATAATACAGAGGCTAATAATCTAAAATACTGTCATATCCAAGAATATTTATGAGATGAAAAAGTTGATTCGGATAATATAAAGATTAATACACTTTGATTTCTGTAATGGCATGTATATATTTGATAAGCTTAACATGTTCTGTACAAGGACTCTTTAACTTTTAAATAGCTTTATGGTACTTTAATTGTAACACCCCGACCCGGATGTCACATTGAGCCTCCAGCCCAAAACCTGTATTTCAAAATTTTCTTTGAAAGTCCAATAATAAAGTCAATTCAAGTCCAAATACGATCCATAAAATCCATTTAACCAAAATAGTTTAAAGTGACCAAAGCTCCAAATTACTACAAACCCATATAAAACATTTGACCCAATTAAAATAACAGAGTTACAAAAATACATATAGGTCTGACAAAGTACTAGCCCACTACATCTATCATTGTACCTTGACACAAAGTCGATGCTGAATTCCAAACTTCGATGGTGCTCCACAAGAACCGGCTCCACCTAACCTAGCACGAAAACACATTTCGAACGTTGAGCTACGAAAGCTCAGTGGGCACGCCGAACTCGGACAATAACATGCATATCATAAGCAGTAAAGCATGGCACATAAATCTCGTGCATGATATGATGGTCTAGCATGCTTGCCTATCACATGGTATAAATGAATGTATATTATCGCACACATCATATACAAATCATAACAAGTCAACACACAAGAGTGAGGCCCGCGTCCATACAACATCGGGATCCTATACTCAGGATTGAGGCCGCCCTCAAATCCTATGCTCAGAATGTTACAACGGACATCTTCGAACGAGGTCATCCAACATTCGGAAAGGGGTGGAGGTTGCCCAACCAACCCCATACTCGGAATGTTACATTGAACATCTTCGAGTGAGGCCATCCAATACTCGGAATAAAAGTCTTCAATCATCACCCGACATGTTATATCGAATGACCTTCAACGTGTTACAACACTTATGGATATCCAGATTTCCAACACACAAGAACTCAAACCACACAAGCGATCCACCTAGGATCTTAGCACAACAAGATATATCATAATTATCTCAAGTAGTCTTTCGGGATTATAAACATCAATCTTAGCTTAGTAATTCCTTTCATAGCTTTTGAGTTAAAGAATCTATTTATTAAAATCATCGAGCCTAAATTCTCTACTCCAACTTGGCCCAAAAGCACATGGGTATCGATACCCTTAGGTAGGGTATCGAAATACCCTGCATCGATACCCACCCAAGGAGGTATCGAAACATGGGTATCGATGTTAGTATCGATACCCTTTGACTAGTCCAAAAGCCAACAAAAAAGGGAGAAACCGCTTCGATAATGGTATCGATGCAATTATGCCACTAGAGGGTTCGATATCGAACTATGGTTCGATACTCCTAGTTAAGAAGCCCTTTTTTCATTCAAGGGTATCGATACACGGGCTACCGGTATCGATACCCCCTGCACGATTTGTATGTCTGTCCCTAGAAATTTTTAAGGATTCAACCCCAAACATATCTAGAAAGATTCTAAAGTGTTTTCATTACATTTTAAGGATGTTTAGAGAGGTTTAACACCATTTTTATCATATTTAACACATTAGCACGAATTTCACCATTAATGTTTTTAAGCTCTCAACCAAGCACACATGCATCAAAAATCTATATGTATGCAACTACCATGCTATGAATAATGTAAGAACGAGTTGGGAGTACCAACCTAAGCAAGCTGTCAACACGAATTTGAGATTCAAATAATAAAATATAAAATAATTAACAAAAACATAAATAATAAAATATTAAAAAAATCATGAAATCAAAAACAGAGTTGTGGGGGTTTGTTGCGGGGTTGTTGAGGTTTAGTTTAGGTTGTTTTGGGTGTTGGAGATTTTTAGGGGATTAGGAAGAGTTTAGTGGGAGTTAGGATTCCGATTTGAATCCCTTTAAAAGGGGCTTCAATCAGAATTTTTAAGGGGAGTGAGCTTGAATCGGCAGTAAGAGTGGGAAGAAATCAGAAGTAATTTGGAGGAGCCTGGTCTGAATACAATCGGAGGAATAGATCGGAGCATTAGAGGTAATTTCGCTTCTGTTTTTCTAGCTTTTTACCGATTGAAGCATTAGGGGTTTATTTTTTGGTTAGGATTTTTGAGCATTTAGGAGGATTCTAGGCGTTTAATTAGTGAAAACTTTAATTTTTAGGTATAACCGGCGGTTTTCCTCTAGGATTAAAATTAGTTAGTTTTAGATTTAATTAGGATAAAAAATTAATTTTAAAACTTAAATTTATTAATTAAGTTCTAATTTAGGATTTAATTTAATTTTTAAGAAACTTTAAAATTAATTTAATCTAATTAAATCTAATGTAAATTTAATTTGATCCCTAAGACTTAAAAATTAGACTTTAATTAGGTTTAATTTAATTCTTAAACATTAGAAAATAATTTTAATTAATTATTTTAATTAATTTTAATTAATTTCTAAAGAATAAGTCTTAAAATTAGTTAAACTTAATTAGGTCTAGTTAGCCTTAAACCTTAAAACATTCACCTAGATTAGACTTCAAATAGGCTTTTTAATTCTTAAAATTAGAAGATAATTTTAATTAATTAATTCTAATTAATTTCTAAAGGTAAGATTTAAAACTTTAAGTCTAATTAACCCCAATCTCACCAAGTTAAACTCTAATCAGGTTAATTTAAAATTCTTAGATTTTAGAAATTATTTTAATTAAAGACTTTTAATTAATCTAAAATTTCTAAGTTAAGATTTAAAAATCAACTTAATTAAGTTTAACCCATCCCCAATTAAACCTTTGAACCTAAAATTCACTAAGTTAGACTTTAATTAAGACTTAATTAAAATTTGAAGTTAAGGAAAATTTAATTAATCTAATTAAAAATTTCTAGAAACTTTAAAATTTAATTTCACACTTAATTTAAGCCTTATCTTTTGTTCAAGGTTTGTTCTCGAATCCTTTGTAATCTTTTTCATTCAAGTCCCTTTATACTCATGTGAAGAGAAATTTTTGATGTAATATGATGTACCATGATTCTAATAAAATTGAAGTTCCTTTATCATGTGTTTACTTTATTTTATGTTGTCTTGCATAGCATGCTTTAGGGAGGTCACCTAAACAACTTAGGTTAATTAATTTAGTGCCTTTTTAGGATTAGTCACTTAAATTAATTAATTTAATTTAATTAGGGAGAAAATCTAGTAACATAACATGTGAATCTTATGTCTCGGATACACTAAAGAGGTTGGTGTTTTGACGCACTAAGATGCTGACCTAGAGAGTGTACCTTGGCATCGAATTCGTGTGTTATTAAAAACCTAGAATTTTGATAAAAACTTAGGTTTAGAATTAAAAATGGATAGGTAAGTAACTAGTGACCGCTAGTAACTTAGGTTTTAAAAGCTTAAGTAATGGAGCCTTTTCTAGGATTAGAACTTAAAATGAACAAGATAAAAAATAATCATGCATTTTTACTTTAGCCTTTTGAGGCGGAAGTTACACTCTTTTAAATTTGGGTGAGGTTTCCTATATAGAGGACGTCTCGATCAACTCAAGTTTAAAAGTGGTGTAACTTCTAAATCAAAAGGATATCCAAATTCAAATAATGCTCATTTAACAATGGGAATTAAATTAATATCCTTCTCCAAAATGTCAAATGTCACGTAATGTTTTTAAAGGTACCAATTTTTTGGGCGTTTGTAAGGGTCGTCCTTACACGTAACCGACTCTCGAACCCAACTTTTTCAAAACGAATCTCTGGTTTATTTTTTATGGTGTCTGGCCTACCTAAGTGGCCGGTGGCGACTCCAAGTCAACCTTTTCAAAATTAAGTTATGTTTTTCTTAAAATTTGGGATTTTCAAGATTAAATTTGATAATTCATTTTTTAAAAAAAAGAAACTTATCATCGAACTTTTCCACCCTAAAAAACCGCGTTTTTGTAAAAGAGGTCGCGACACAAGCACAACACAAACCCAGCCACTCACTTCTCCAAACTCTTTCCTTTGCCCAAACCTTGAGATGATGCTCCAACTTCTTTCTCTACAAGAAAGAGATCAAACCAACTCTTAGACACTTCCATAGATGTTTTCAACTCTTAAAAACATCAAGAAAAATAATAAGAACAACCCTCAAAACCTCATTTTCGGATTGCTCCCTACACCCCCAACAAAACCTTCATCTCCACCGAACCCACATTTTCTTACCTCTTTTTATAGATCAAAAACATCCCTACAACTTACCCTTCAAGCAGAAAACGAGATTCTTGACTTACCACAACAAAGATTGGATCTTTACCTTACTTCTCTCATGCAAGGATGGAGGAGGGGGATGGGAGACATGGTGATATCACCTTCTATACTTTCTGCAGAGAAACATAACACTCTCAACCCCTCTTTCATCCATTTTGGCATTTACAAAAATACTCTTAGTCTACCACTCAAAAGCCTAACACACCAAAGCCCAACAAGACCCAACACAAAATCGAGGCCTCAAACCACTAAACTCGGGACCAAAATCGAAACCTATAATCCTCGGATTAACCCGACGCTCGGATCTGAATCTGGGTCGTTACATTAATGTAGTAGAAAAATATTATAGTTATTAAACTAATTGATGGCATACCAAACTTAATTTATATATATATGATATATATGATAGTATGGACTTACTAAAATTTAATTTGTTTTGATTAAACTGTAACATGCTTAGAATTATATTTTATATTTATTAAACTTATAACGATAGTTTTTAGTATGATAATCTGAAGTCTCTAATTACATGAAATGAAATTTTGATATGCTTGAAAATTATTTCATCTCATCACTTATGGATTTAGTTTTGTAAAAAAAGAGAAAAATAATAGTTTATGACATCACTAATTCGTATTCAATGTTCAGATACTGAAAAGAGGGTGCCACATTGTAGCCACCCTTTAAAATGTTTAAATATTAGGTGTAAATAATGGGGGTCACTAATTTAAAAATTAGGGATTAGGCTAAAGAAGGAATTTTTAAATTCAAGGTTTAAAATTTGGTAATTAAGGTTTGGAAAACCTAAAAGGGAAATTGAAAATTTTATTAAAAATTAGGGATTTGAAAAATGTTTGGAAGGTTTAAAAATATTGGAGTCGCCACCGGTCACTTTTGGGTAGACCGGATACCGGAAAACCAGAGATTCGAAGTGTTTGGGTTCGAGAGTCGGTTACGGTTTAAAAACAGGTTTAATGTTTAAAAACTGTCCAAAAATTGGTACCTTTAAAATAAATTACCGCTTAATTAATTTTGTACATTTTTGAATTAAAGTGGCATTTAGATTATTTTGTTTGTTTAAAGATTCGAATCAATTTTATTTTTACCGGGTCTCTATTCGAAGGCAACGCATACACCGCGACCATTGCATTGGAACGCGGGCCCGTTACGACCGAATAAAGATGTTTAAAATTAAATTAATTAATTAAAGAAGTGTGGAAGTGATTTTAAGCGAAAATGAAATAAACAAGTACAATAAATTGATGAATACAATAATATGTAAAAATAAATAAATAAATAAATAAAAGCATGGCAAAAAGGCACAAGACATGACATAAAAACCCTAACTAAAATGCATGGCAAAAAGAGTAATAGCATAATAAAATAAACGGACATATAAATGTTTAAATATGCATGATAGAAATAAATTAGACATAACAAGATAAATATGACTAAACAAATATAAACTAACATGCAACATGAATAAAAACACAAATAAAATGCAAGAGAAACATATAAAAATAAAAAGAATATAAGGCATAATAAAGTAAATAAACCAATAAAAATAAATATGTGTAAACATGCAACACATAAAATAAAAGCATAAAATCGATACAAAAGATATTCACATCATGATAGTTAAAATTGAATATGCATGACAAAAGTATGCAAGCATGTAACAACATAAGTACATATATAAGAGAAAAAAAACAACAATATGAACAATATTAACAAAATGCACAAATTAAACATGACATAGTAGAAGCATAATAAAAGTCAATATAATACGATAAATAATTATCTATGTACATCTAAATATAAGAAACAAACAATAGAAAAATAAAACAAACTAAATAAAATATATGGGTATTAACTTAAACAAAACAATAATTAAAAAACAAAAGAGTTACTGGAAATGACCAATTTGAAAGAAAACTAAAATTTAGAGTCCAAAATAAGAACCAAAGAAAGAACAGATAAAACGGTGACCAAAATTTAATCTTTTGAAGACTTCCAGGGACTTCAGGGAGTATTAAACCAAGGGGAAGGGCGTAAGCAAGAACTACAAAACACGGAGGGACTTGGATTTAATTAAACCATTTAACCTGAGGATTTAAACCCAATTAGTGACCAAAATAAGATGCGAAGCAGAGTTTTGGGGACTGGGGGAGTGATTAGTGCGACACGGGGGCATTTAAAATGAAAATATCCCATTTTTAATTTGGTCCCTCGGTATAAAACACACATAGAAATGAAGTTAAAATCTCCTCCCTTCATTTCCTGTTATTACTGAGAATCAAAAGCCCCCCTTCCTCTGGTTTCTTCACCTGGGTTTCCAGAAACATAAACATTCAAATGTTCTTCTGGAAAAACCAGAAATGAAGAACACCTCCATGGAAACCGTCGTATTTTTCAGATTCCGGCCACCGTTAGCGGTGGTCGGCGAAGTAAAAGTAATCGAAAAGCTTCCTTTTTTTCAAGCCAAAACTCAGATCCAACCCCTTTTTATTTTTGCAAGAATAAGAGCAAAAAAAAACACTTATTTTCACCCAAAAAAAAGATCAGAACCTCCCTTTTGCTTCGACACCAAAGAGGAAAACGGAGATCTCCTTCGGTTCGAATAAGGGGCGAAGAGAAAAAAAAAGATGACACTAAAGACCGAAGAGGTAAAAATGAAGGTAACAAAAAACCTTTTCTTTCGATTTTTTTTGCTAAAATGTATACCTCAAATGCTTTTAGTTCTCTATTGATTGTTGTTGTGGCCGAGAGCCTTACAAATGGAAATCGGTCTATACTTATAGCCGATTGAGATATTACATGAAAATAGTTTTTTCTCTTTCTGATTTTTTTCTGACTTTTTGCTATATGTGTGCTCTCTGCCTTTTCTGGAAATTTTGTCGAATGGTCTCTAATTACTCTCTGATATCCGCTGGAAATACGTCGAAATCCTCTGAAGTTATTAGCGTTTTCCTCTGAAAAAAATCGTACATGTCTGACATTGGCTTTTGTTTGTTTGTGCATATGTGGCTCTTGGACGAGTGGCGAGATCATCGGAGAACCATCGCCGACGATCGGAAATGAACAGGCGATTACTGGAGAGACGAAAAGTCGTTTGGAAATCCGAGAGGTCTCCTGCGTGCTCAACACGCGCGCGTGGGATGCGAGCAGTCGCTGCGCGTGGGACGCGTGTGATCGTCCAGAAGCTTCTCCTTATGATCGTGGCCGTTGAATCACAGATCTGTTCCAACGGCTCACAGTTGGCTGTGCATGGAAGATGAGCTGATTAGCTAGGGTTAAGGGTTTATCCGGTTTGGGCTTGTATAAATTAAATTTGGGCTCTGTAATTTATTTGAGCTTTGTAATTTATATCCAGGCTTGACATTATAGATTGGAATGGGCTTAATGTTCATGGACTGTTAATTATTATTGTTTTTGGGCTTGATCATAATATAATAATAATACTAAAAATAATAAAAATAAAAATAATAATAAAATATATAATAATAAAAATAATAATAACAATAAAAATAATAATATTGATAATAAAAATAGTAATAATAACAATAACAATAATAAAATAAAAAATAATAGTAGTAATACTAATAATAAAAAAGATAAGAATAGTAAGATAACAAAAATAATAAAGATAATAATAATAAAGGTAATAATGAAATAAAAGAATAGTAAAAAAGACTAACAATAAACTATATATATGTGTGTTATTTACAAAATAACAAGTTAATAAAATTGAAGTGACAAGGTTTAAAGAGTAAACAAGTATTATACATTTTTTTGCAGTTTTTGATTACCAAATACAAGCCCGTTATTCGAATTAAAACTAGAATTAAAGCACAAGTTTAGACCGGATAAAATTAGTGATTACACACATGCAATGGGAAAATATTTTTAGAATTTCAGATGATACTTTAGCTTTTCAATTTTACTTTAAATTTTTGAATATTATCTAATATTTAGTAGAACTCTAATATTTTTATACTTTTATTTGTTTGTGGATGAAAAATTATTACGTTAGTGTATTTTTTGAGGCGTTACTTTATTTATTATAAATAATCTAAAATTAATACCACACTATAAACATGTAATATACAAAAAATTATATAATACTTTTTAAAATTACAATTTATTACTATCGAATATGTGGATTCATCAATATTTCAAAATTCTTTTTAAAAATCAACTCTTAATTTCATCTTCTCTTTTATTATCATTTATCAATATTTCAAACCTATTCATGTTTTTAGGTTTATAATTTTTACTTCAAAAGTTTGAACATTTATTGAAAATTTAAAATTGGTTCTTGACTGAAAAGTAAATAAAAAATTTTGCTTTAAACTTTAAAGGCTTTTCTAATTTAAATATTGATAACTTTATTTGAATTTATTTGATAAAAAAATTTTAAACTATTAAAATTAATAGTGATATACTAATATATATTAATAAAAATACAATATAAAATTCTGACGAAATATATGTAATCCCTCGGAAACTAAAAAGTTCTTATTTGGAGGGAATGAAAAAGAATCTGATAAGTTTCCGCGCATTTTAAAAATAGATTTAAATTTGCGACGGAAAAGATATAATTCGTCGAAAAAATAAAATAAAATATTCTATATATCATTCTTATATCGTATGATTCATGAGCTAAACAATTATATTTATTGTTGGTGTATTAAAATGGAGAAAATGACAATTTTTTCATATAAATCTCGGGAAAATTTTCCTTTTTAAAAAAACTACATTTTAATTTCTGACGGAATGTATAAATTTCTCAAAAATTAAAAAAAAATCCCCAAAAATATGACTTGAGATCCAGTAAAAATTTTATTTTATTTTTTAATTAAGATTTAAATTTTATACGGATTTGAAATATTCCGTCAATAATTTATTGATGGGTTTTTCTGTCACAAAATTTTTTACGAATTATTTCATTCTATCAAAAATGTTATTTTCGACTAGCATTTTACTTACCAGTGCTCTTTTGTCGAAAATTTCGTCACTAAAGTCAAATTCTCTCACAAACTCCCTTACAAATTTCCTCACATTTCTGACATTTTTTTGTAGTGTTTATATTTGGAGGATTGTTATCAGGGATAAAAATACATAAAAATTCCTTAAAAAACTCTAAGTCATATGGATTTTAAATTCTAAATCATATATTGATTTTATGTTTGTGTTTGAAACAAATATGAATATACAAATGTATGGTTCTGTATATTTATTAGAGAAGGGTATTGAATATACAAGTATTTTCTAATTTTTTTTAAGAATTTATTGGAATTACTGATTTTTTTGGTAAAATGGTATGATTATATTCAAGAACTATCATACACATGTGATACCAATAGAAGCCTCATTAAAAACCTCCCTAAACCTAATTGGAGGAAACAATAAGAGGTATTGAATATAAAAACAATAAGCTAAAGGCATAAAGATAATTTTCACCCTTAACGTTTATAATTTTTGTCAATTTGGCCCTTATTCTTTTTTGGGGATAAATTTAACCCTTAACCTATGTTTTTTTAACAAATAACTCATTTTTTAACTACCATGATAGCTGAACCGTTAAAAATTTAATAATGATAACTTGTCATATATATGTGATAATATATTTTAAATGACATAGAATCTAACCTATTAAACATATACATATATATAGAATATAGTTTTATTCTCATCTAAAAATATAAAATAATTCAAATTCAAATTCAAATTCAAATGAAATATTAAAAATTAATTTTTTATTCATTAAAAATTAATTAAATCTAAATAAGAGGCTACTAAATATTTTCAACCTTAACTATAATAAAATCAAAATTTTATCTAAAAAAGTATGAACATAATCTGAAAAGAAAGGATTTTGTAGAGTTTGTTACCGGTGAATCAAAGATAAATGATTTTGATAATAATCAATTGGATTATTATTATTTTAGTTTAGAATTTAGGTATTTTAGTTTTAATCTAAATCGGATTTTTAGGGTTTTATAAAGATATTTTAGTTTAGTTAGGGTTGAAAATATTTATTAAATTTTTGTTTTGGATTTAATTAATTTTTAATATTTTATTTAAATTTTAATTATTTTATATTTTATACTGAAATAAAATTATATTATATATATGTATATGTTTAATAGGTTAGATTCTATGTCATTTAAAATATATTAGTATCACATATATATGACAAGTTATCATTATTAAATTTTTAACGGTTCAGTTATCATGGAAGTTAAAAAATGAGTTATTTGTTAAAAAAACATAGGTTAAGGGCTAAATTTATCCCCAAAAAAGAATAAGGGCCAAAATGACAAATTATAAACGTTAAAGGTGAAAACTATCTTTATGCCTAAGCTAAACCAAAAGATAACAATCTTTTAGCCAAAATCAGAGAATGAATCCACCCCAATGGACTGTCATAATAAAAGACTTCAAAATTAGAAAAATCTATACTTTTAGCCAAAGCGTCAGTTGTGTTATTATCAATGTAGGATATGAATATTATATATTTAATATTTTTTAAATAATATTTGAAATTCGTTGATAGTCAAATGAGAAAAAAACAGGTTAACAAACAAAATTTTCTGAAAATAATCTAAGTTTTAAGTCAACTTATCCAAGTACTACTTATTGTTAAAGAAAATTATATATAGTACACAATATTAAATATGACTTGCAAAATATATTAATTTATATATTATTTGCATAATAATACATGGAATTTTTTTAAACGTTATTTAATATGCATATTATATTATCGAGATGCTATACGTATAATGTAACACCCTAGATTCGGTGTCACATTAAGCCTATAACTCAAAACCTATATTTTAAAAATTTGGCTTCAAAGCCCATTAAACCGATCCATATCCAAATAAAACCATAACAAATCCATAAATTAAATCCAAAACGAAACATAATCTAAGTGATCCGGAATAGTTAGAGCTCCATTTAATACAAACCATAAACATTTGACTCGATAAGTTTAAATAAGAGTTATAATTTATAATATAGGGTTTGACAAGTACTAGCCCAATACATCAATAAATTGTACTCTGATACTAAGTCGATGTTGAAATCCCAACTTTGAAATCCCGCGCCCGTACAACATCGAGATCCTACACTCAGGGATTAAGGCTCACATCCACACAACATTGGAAACCTCTAAATCCCATACTCGTAATGTTACATCTAGCATCTTCGAATAAGGTCCGCGTCCACACAACATCAGGATCCTCTATTCGGAATAGTCTTTAATACATCACCCAGAATGTTACATCAGATGGCCTTCTTTGTGTTGTAACACTATTTTGGGTATCCGGATCCCACCAAACAAAGACTCAACCATACAAAATGATCCCCCTAAGATCCTTACACCAAACTATACCACAGCTAAACCAAAGACCAAGCATGTAAAGTATATTTGATCATATCAAAGTTAATATCACCAATTCTATGTTTTAATACTCATTTTATAGCTTAATTAACCCATAGGAACCCATAGTATAAATTATAGAACCCCCAAACTCAACCCTTAAAAATTTGAGTAGATTGTCCAAGGGTATTGATACGCTTATATGAGGTATCAAAATGCCTTAGTATCGATATGTTTCCTTTGCGTATCGATACGCTAAGATGATGACTTCCAAAAAGATCAAGGGAAACTTACCCGTATCGATACACCTATATGGAGTTAAGATACTCCCCAAGTTTCGATACGCTCCTAAGGAGGTATCGAAACGAATCATTACTAGAGATTTTGGTTTCGAAACATGAGCATGTCGTTTCGAAACGTCTGCTATTCTAGCCCTTATTTCCCTTTTTAAGGTATCAATACGTCAACTAAGGGTATCGATACGCTTGTACGAAAATGCAGGTCTGAACCCTAAAATGGCTAAGAACATCAGCTTAAATCAAACCATTCAATCCCAAAATGTTCTTACACATTATTGAAGTAGTTTATGGTGTGTTACTACTAATTTTAAGCCAAGAATCATTCAATCCCGAATTTCACCATTAAAGGCTCTCTAAACTATCAAACCAATCAAGCATGCATATAAAAACAATGCAACCTAAAATCATGAGACATATGATGCAAATGGGAGTTTGAGGGTTTACCAACCTCGAGCAAACAAGCTACAAACTCAGAAAACCACTCCTTCAAGCTTTCTTCTTGCCAAGCTTCCTTTAAGGCTCCCCAACTTCTTTCTCTACAAGAAAGAAATTAAAACCAACTATTAGATGAAGCTTGATATGTTTTTAGAAGCTAAAAACATCAAAGAAATGGATAAGAAACCCCTTTAAAACCTTTCTCCCGTTCTTACTTCTCCAAGTTCACACAAAACCTTCATACACCAAACCTCAACCTTTTTACCTTGTTTGATAGATCTCACACCACATAATAACTTCTTCTCAAGACACTAAATGAAATTACTAAGCAAACCAGTAAAGCTTGCACCTTTCACTCAATTTTTTCTTTGGTGGTGAGCGAAAGAAGATGAGAAAAAGCTTCCAAAAGACCTCACTTTCATTACTCTCTGCAGAATCCTCTCTCTGCTTGTCTCTTTGTCCACAATTATTAATTTACCAAAAGATCCCTCTCATAAAACCTCTTTGGGCCAAAAGATAACCCATCAACCTAAAACTTTAAAATCAGCCCAACACTTAAAACCGAGGCCCAAACATCAGAAGTCAACATTCCGAGTTAACCTGATACTTGAATCCAAAATTTGGATCGTTACATATAATTTAGATTTTGATCTCTTTTTGAGTTGTTTATCGATATAATTTAGAGAATTATTGTTTTGGGGAATATGCATGAAAGATGATTGTCGTCAATTTAATTCTTTTTAGTTTGTATCTTAAGAACTTCCCAAAACCCTTCCAACAATGTATCATAGAGACTTTTTTTAGTGAAAAAAATATTAATTTATTTGATTGATGTAATGCTTATTTTTTAAAATTTATTTATTTATTCTTGTCTTTTTATGTTCTAAAAACTTATAAGTTAATCAACAAGGGCTAGACTTTGAAACTATAAAAGCAATAAAAAAACTTATAAGTTATGTTTTTATTTTTGTTTATCAACAAAGTTGTATGGTTAATGTGTAAAAAAAATATAATCCATTATATTTTTTTATTAAAAACATTAAATTTAAGATTATCATCACACACATAGATAGTGGAATCTTTAGTTTTTACAAACACTTTGATTTTAGAGTTTATGGTTTTAGTGTATGGTTTAGAGTTTAGGATTTTTAGTGTATGAATTTATAATTCATGGTTCATTGTTAGAATTTAAGGTTTAATGTTAGAATTTAGGATTTAGGATAACATGGCCAGGGATTTAGATCTTAACCTATAAAATTTTAAATTTTAGCCATAAACATAAAATCCAGCAATAACTCCTAAATTTAAAATTATTATATTTAAACCCTTAAACCAAAACAAAATCCATAAATCTAAAAACTAAAACGTTTGTGTAAACACATTTTTTACAAATCCTTGTGCATGAAATAATTATTGATTTAATAAATTATTCTTATTTGATAGCCTATGATTGTATAGAGGTTAAGTTGTACGGGGTATTTAGTGTTTTCTTGAATGAATAAAAAATTTTATTTATAAAAAACTAATTATTCTTAAATTTATAAAAAGAATCTGTCACAAAAATAAATTGATAGAATCTAATTTTAAATAATCTTATATTTAAACAATTAAATATTCTCAATTTGTTTTAGGCATAAAGATAATTTTAACCCTTAACGTTTATAATTTTTATCATTTTGGCTCTCATTCTTTTTTTGAGATAAATTTAACCCTTAACTTATGTCTTTTTGGAAAATAATTTATTTTTAACTAACATAATGATTAGATCGTTAAAAAATTAACGATATTGACATGTCATATATATGTGCTAATATATTTTAAATAACATGGAATCTAGACTCATTCTACATATATATAACATGTTATTATCGTTAAAATTTTACGATAATAACATATATATATATACATGTAAAATATAATTTTATTTTAACATAAAATATAAAACAATTAAAATTAAAATAAAATATTTAAAATGAATTATATCTAAAATAAAAGGCTATTAAACATTCTCAAATCTAAATATCATCTTACATATATATGATATATCATTATCGTTAATTTTTAACTATTTAATCATATGCTAGTTAAAAAATAAGATATCTGTCAAAAATATATAGGTTAAGGGTTAAATTTATCCTAAAAAAATGAGGGCCAAAATGAGTCCTCATTGTGTGCCAATGGGACACCTACTTAATTGAGTCCTTGAATTATGAGATTCGGATACTTAAAGATAAGTTTTGCATCATCTTGAAGACATCCAAATGAAAGATCTCGATGTCACGTGGACACATGTCTCATTCGAAGATGTTTGATGAGACATTTTGAGCATGAATTGAGAATTTCGATGTCATTGTACGCAGGTCTCAATTCTACGAGTGTAAGATCATAATACTTTGTGGACGTATGCCTCGCTCAAAACATATGATCCCGATGTTTTGTGGACGCAAATATCACTTTAAGTTTTGGTTATGACTTTTTGTGCTTCACTCGAATGATGTCGAAAATCTTTTAAAATTTATTTTGTTATCAATTCTTATATTATACATAAGTTGTAGATTTAATTCATGTTTTTCAAATAGAAAATTTCGGAGCATACAATTTACTCATATTGTCCTTTTATTATTTAAGTAAAAAGTAAAATTTAAAAATTTAAAAATATGGAAACTAAAATTAACCGAATTAGAGTTATAAGGATTAAATTTATAATTTATAAATAGTACAAGCGTTGGCTACGGAATTTGATCTTTCAACAAGGAAGAAGGTAAGAATTTAAGATTACATTTAATTACTTAAATTAGTAATTAATCCATCCGTGCCAGCCTAGACAAAAGAATCCGAGAAAATAAGAAATTAAATATTATAAAATAAAAAATAAATTAATATTAAAAAATAGGCTTAAGGGTGTAATAAGCCCTTAAATTTTTTAAAAAAAATAAATTAAGTCCTTAAATTTTTTTTACACTCAAATAAACTCTCAAACTCAAAAGAAAATCAATTCAGACCTTAAACTTTTTTAACACCCAATTAAACCCTCAAACTCAAGAAAAAAATCAATATGACCCTTTTACCAACTTTAACCATTAACTTTAAATTTTTTTTTTAAAAATTTAACACGTGTTGCAACAAAATAACACAACTTTTTCGTTTCTAGAAATTTTTAAATTTATTTGTTAAAATTATATAAAAATCATAAAAAAATATTTTTAAAATATAAAAAATAATTTTGAAATTTAATTTAAAATGATAAATAATATTTAAAAAAAAATAAAATAAAAAATATAAATATTAAATATTACTTTATAATTATAAAAATATTTTTATATTTTAAAATAATTTAAAAAATTTCAAGTTTTTTTATAAAGTTTTTAGATTTTTTTATATATTTTTAAAATTTAAAATTTCTTAAAAACGATAAGTGGCATTATCTTGTCGTAACAAGTGTCAAAATTAAAAAAAAAACGTTAAAGTTAACAGTCATAGTTGATCAAAGGGCCAAATTGATTTTTTTTTTGAATTTGAAGGTTTAATTGAATACAATAAAAGTTTAAGGGCTTAATTGATTTTTATAACAATTTAAGAGCTAAATTAATTTTTTCAATGAATTTGAAGGCTTTATTAAATATACAAAATTTAAAAGTTTAATTAATTTTTTTACAAACGTTTAAGGGCTTATTCAACCCTTAAACTTAAAAATATATATAAGCTAATAAAAAAAGCAGAGGAATAGATAAATAAAATAAAAGAGGGAAGAGTCCATGGCAGGCAGCAACGGCGATAATTCCATGAACTGAACCAACAGCGACGTTAGAAAGGCAGACTCGTAATATATGAGAAATCAAAATCCCTAGCATTTTGAAGCTGCTTGCTTTGGTCAGTTATGCGATCTGTTTGTTGACCGAATCTGGTCTCTACAGTTGATTTATGATCGGATTTTGTAGTTGAGATCTTGTTGATCGGAAGATGGAGTCGATGATCGAACTGTGCGACATTATAGCGAAAAATCCGGAGAAATTTAGTGATAAAATTGCCTGGATTTGCGCGAGGTGTCCGCAGTCGGAGCTGTTACTGAGCGGATCGCCTCGAGTTTCACGGTCTCACCTCAATGCGGTGCTTGTTGTGGCGCGATTGCTGTCTAAGTGCCCTAATTCAACGGATAACCGGCCGAAGTTGGTGATGCTAGAGTTTATTCGGGCTATTCCGGCGTCGTTTCATCGTTCCTTTTGGCCGCAGTCGTACAACAATGACTCAATTGCTCCATTTTTTGCCGATTTCTTGAAATACGTGTCTGAATCTGCTGATTCCTCTCCTGATTTTGGTATGGAGATCGCCGGGCTGGTTGGGGAGGTAGTTACGGCGGCGGTTAATAACCATGATACAAACAGCAATGATCCGGCGATTTCTAGGGCTTTTTTGTTGGCTTTATCTCAGAATTTCCCCCCGGTTTTGCCGTCCGACGCTGATAACTTGACCAATTACCTTTTCGATCAGTTGGCTATGCCAGTTCCGGAATCACCGAGGGAGTTGATTACAGGAAGCTCGGAGACATCGTCCTCTCAAAGTTCACCTTTGAGCGTCAAACATTTTCAAGGCATTGAGGTTTCAAGCCCGGCCAATGACTCATCCAGAGGGTCATTGATTGCAAATGGTGGCGGGGCTGTGTTTAGGCAACAAGTTGCTTCCTTCGAGGAAGAGTCAGTGGAGAGCATGGAGAAGCAGGAAATTGCTTTTAAATTGATTTCTCATATTTTGCACAAAGTAAATATTGATCAAAAGCTTTTGGTGCAAGTGAGATTTATTGCGAAGAAGCAGCTTCAGTCTATGTCTGCCTTTCTAAAGGTAAATGCCAACTGACATCTTGTGTTTTTTAGTTATATTTAGTCAACTGAATGATGCATTTTAGGGAAATTTATGAATTTAATATGAGAAATGGGTTAAAAAGGAGATCAGAGATAACTTGCAATTTTAGTAATTCTATATAGTTAGCATTTGAAATTTATATGAGCATTGAGTAATGAAAAGTGAGATTGGATACTTTTCTTGACTTGGTTTGCAGATAAGGAAGCGTGATTGGACTGAACAAGGGCCACTTCTTAAATCCAGAGTTAACGCAAAACTTTCTGTATATCAAGCTGCTGTTTGGATGCAAATTAGAAGTCTTCTATCTCTTGAGGCTGATGCTAAGACCTCTAAGAAGCTGGTTCTTGAGACTCTTGCATTGCTGATAGATGCTGCTGAAGCATGTATTATCTCTGTATGGCGAAAGTTGAGAGTCTGTGAAGATCTTTTCAATTCCTTGCTTTCTGGGATTGTACAAATTGCTGTCCCTAGGGGAGGGCAGCCACTACGTATTTTGCTCATTCGCCTTAAACCCCTTGTACTGGCTGCATGTATGCAGGTATGTATTATAGTTCGGTTTTAGATTCTGAACCTCTAAATTAGTCTTATGGTTTGATAATTTCCCCTTTCTGATATTTCTTACAATGTTATCATACAGGCTGATACTTGGGGCAACAGCCAAGGAGCCCTGTTTGAGGGTGTTCTTAAGACATGTTGTGAGATCATACAATCTGGCTGGGCCAAAGACCGGGCTCCAATAGATACTTTTATCATGGGATTAGCTACTAACATTCGTGAGAGAAATGATTACGAGGAGCAGGTTCGTGTATTAAATTAGCTTTTGAATGATCAAGTCATACACCAAAGTGCACGTGCTTACAATTGGGCCAAATTCCATGAACACTTGTATCCACACACAGTACATTATATTAACAGACCTTCTTTGGTTGTGTTGTTATGCACTCTTTAATTAATTTAGATTAAACTTCTAAATGTTTTTTTTTTCTTTTCCTGTTGTTGCCTTTAACTTGAATATCATGTGTTATTTTTGAGATGGATTAGTAAATTTAAGTTATATGTGCTATCAGATCATAGTGGTATATTTACCTGTCAGACTATGTGTTGCCTTTATCCTATGCTTGTATTAACTAATAATTAGTAACTATTAACCCCATTTAGTTTTTATTTTTTGCAATGCTTACATAGCCGCAGGTTGATAAAGAGAAGCAGGCAGTTCCAGCTGTGCAGCTTAATGTAATACGTTTGTTGGCTGATTTAAATGTTGCTATTAGCAAGCCTGAAGTTGTGGACATGATACTTCCACTCTTCATTGAAAGTTTAGAAGAGGGTGATGCTACGACTCCTGGTTTACTACGACTTCGAGTATGTATTTTCTAATTATAGATTTGAAAGCCCTTTTCTACCTATTTTTTGCATGTTTTCTCAAATTTGATTTGTACTTCTCAATTTACCGCAGCTTCTTGATGCTCTATCTCGCATTGCAAGTTTAGGCTTTGAGAAGTCATATCGGGAGACAGTTGTTCTAATGACAAGAAGTTACTTGAGTAAATTATCGAGGGTAGGATCTGCTGAAAGCAAAACATTGGCACCTGAGGCCACTACAGAATGTGTTGAGGTTTGTATTATTTGTGAGAGAAGTTACCATTTAGTTATCTTGGAGGTTTTCCTACTTGAAGTTGATTGGATGCTCACTGATTCAATCATTTTCTAGACTATTCCTGCAGGATTTCTTTTGATTGCGACTGGTCTGAAGAATGCCAAATTGCGTTCAGACTATCGCCATCGCCTGTTATCTTTGTGTTCTGATGTAGGTCTGGCCGCAGAGTCAAAAAGTGGAAGGTAGATATTTTCTGATTAATCAATATATTTTTCTTGTTACCTACCGAGTTGTGCATGTTTCAGATATTTTATGCTCGGTATTTCAAATTTTGCAGGAGTGGAGCTGATTTTCTGGGGCCCCTACTTCCTGCTGTTGCCGAAATGTGTTCTGATTTTGATCCTACGACAGATGTGGAACCTTCAATGCTGAAGTTATTCCGCAACTTGTGGTTCTATATTGCTCTTTTTGGATTGGCACCTCCCATACAGAAGACTCAAACACCAACAAAATCAGTTTCCACTACATTGAATAGTGTGGGAAGTATGGGTACTATTACCCTTCAAGCAGTTGGTGGACCGTATATGTGGAATGAACTTTGGTCTGCTGCGGTCCAGCGTATTTCTCAAGGGACTCCTCCCCTTGTGAGTGTATCTTCAGAATTCTTCCAGGAGCACCAACATTATTTCATCCGACAAATCATTAGCTTTTTTCCTGTTTGTCTACTGTTGTACTAATTATCTTAGGGTAAACTACAATGGAGGTCACTTAATTATGGGTAGGGTTACATTTGGATCACTTAATTACTAAAAGTTATGTTTGGGTCATTTAATTATGGGTAAGGTTACATTTGGGTCACCCAATTAATAAATATTATATTTGGATCACTCAATTATAGATAAAGTTACATTTGGGTCACCCTTTATATTTAAAAAAAGTTTATCAGTTCGTGTATTATATTGATTAATGATTTCAAATGAAATACCCTAGTGTTAACAAGGGTATAATAAGGGTATACAAGTGATTTAGAAGAAAAAACAATCAAATTGATGTACATTTTCAAATATGAAGGGTGACCCAAATGTGACCTTACCTATAATTGAATGACCCAAATGTAACATTTATTAATTGGGTGACCTAAATGTAACTTTACCCATAAATGAGTGATCCAAATGTGACTTTCAATAATTAGGTGATCCAAATGTAACTATACCCATAATTGAGTGACCTTTGTTGTAATTTACCCATTATCTTAATCAAACGGATTTTGAATTAATTGTTGCCATTTGTCAATCTTATTCTTATGTCTTTGGTAGCTTGATTATAAAGAGTAAGTCTGAAATTAAAACATTAATCAAGTTTATCCTTCTACTTTTATGGCGCGCTGCTTCCCCTTTTAGTTTTTCTTTGGAGTTCGCTTGTATCAACCGAGTTTGAGTTATTTATGCTTCTGAAAATAGAATTCCTTAGAAAATCCCACCCACATATATATTAACTGTAACTTTGTGTGTTTACCTAAATGATGGTCTGAATATTTTCTAAACCAAACTAGCATTTGAGCTCACATCGTGTTTTTGTTTTTGCAGGTCGTTAGCTCAGTGAAATGGCTTGAAGATGAGTTGGAACTAAATGCCCTTCACAACCCTGGAAGTCGTCAAGGTAGTGGAAATGAGAAAGCTGCTGTAATCCACAGAACAGCTCTTTCTGCTGCTTTGGGTGGGCGAGTTGATGTTGGATCAATGAGCACAATTTCAGGTCTAGTAAACATAATGTGCCTTTATGGTGGATATACCTCTGCTTTCCTTGTTGAATAATTTGTTGGGCTATAATAGCTTGTTTGGAGTAACTCATCAGCTTTTGTGGTCCATATCATTATTTATTTCCTTGTTTTTTTCCTAGTAGCCTCCGTTGATCAATGTTTTCCTGGCTCATTTTTTTAGGTGTCAAGGCAACATATCTTCTCGCAGTGGCTTTCTTAGAGATAATACGTTTCAGCAGTAATGGTGGTATCCTTAATGGTAGCACAAGTTTGACCGCATCTAGAAGTGCCTTCAGTTGTGTCTTTGAGTACCTGAAAACTCCAAATCTTATGCCGGCTGTCTTCCAATGTTTGACAGCAATTGTGCACAGGGCATTTGAAACAGCAGTATTATGGCTCGTATGTCTTCAATTTACTTTTAAGTTTTTGGAGTATTATTTTTCTTCTTTTTGGTACACTTCTCAATTTGAATACAATCTTCATATTAGGAGATTTTATGAGGCATGAATCTTTGCATCTTTACTGTTGTTAGAACTATAATTAATTAATAATCATATAATCAACTGGCTTCTACTTTGATGAGTGCTAATTGCTTAACTAGTTGGGTGGGTGATCTCGTGAACTATCTCAATCTACACATATTTTACATTGGTTTACTTTACCTTTTAGTTAGACATACAACAAAGACAGTTAGCAAAGAGTTGTATACAAAATATCACAAGTCTCAAAAGCATACGAGAATCAGTTATGCATCCATCATATGCAAGTCACTTGTTTCTTTTCCACTTTTTAAGTCTTTAATTTCTAACTCGCCTTAAATCAATTAAATAATCCCTTGGAAATAATGTTAAAGGGCCCAAACATATACACATTTGTGTGTTTCGATTTTGGTTAAGGGAAAGTGTATTGAGAAGACCAGTGTGTGCCATAAACTGTGGCTGTATTTGCGTCACCATATCCTGGATTTGGTTTTCTACTGCTATTTTGCTTGTAAATTTTAAAATGATTGTCATATTCTTAGTGAGTATGGTAAATATTTGTTACTGGTATAATACTGATTTCTTGTTCTGTTATTTTGTGAAGTGCAGCGTGTCTTTTTCTACTGGTATAATACTGATTTCTTGTTCTGTTATTTTGTACCCTGTCATTGTCTGTTTGTTGGATCTGTTATGTAATCATGCTATATGAACCTCATGAATTTCTTGGTATGCTTTCAGGAAGACCGAATATCTGAAACTGGCAATGAAGCTGTCACCAGAGAATCTACCCTTTTTGCGCATGCTTGTTTTCTAATAAATAGTATGTCGCAGAGAGAAGAGCGCATTCGCGATATTGCTGTGAACCTTTTGGTTCAGCTTAGAGACAGATTTGCTCAGGTAAAGTACTATTAATGTTCTCATCTTATGGTTATGTACATTTGCTTCCCAGTATCATAAAATTAAATAACATATTTGAGACAAATGGAATAAAATTTGTGCAGGTTTTATGGAATTCATCTTGTCTTGATTCCCTGCTTTTCTATGTTCAAAATGGCACGCCGACTGTTATCAATGATCCTGCTTGGGAAGCAGCAGTTCGATCTTTTTACCAAAAAATTGTTCGGGAGTGGATTGTCATATCACTGTCTCATGCTCCATGTACTACCCAGGGTCTACTCCAGGTTGCTGACTAGACGATTGCATATGTTTTCTCTTTTTTCTTATCATTCCCCCCCCTTGAATACATGAATCCTACATGATTAGTGTATATATCATTTCCCTTATGCATTGAGTTTTGAAGATCTATAACATTTACTACTAGGATGCCTTATTTGGCCCCTTTTTCTAAAAAGAAAATGAAATTTGGCTTCCCTTAAATTATATATAGTGTTATATTCTGATACACAGGTTGTGTAAAAAAAAATTACACAACCCTTTGTATTTAAGTTATAAAATCTAAAACCTATATCCCTAGCCCTAACACCCTAACTCCAAACCTTAAATTCTACACCAACAACCTAAACCCCAACCTAAATCTCTAAACCCTAAAATTGAAAAGTTTACACAAGTTTGTGTATCAAAATATTTTCTGTATATATCATCACATGTACGTATTATCGGGATTTACAAATTTCAGTTATAATCTTTTTTTTTTTTTTGGGGGGGGGGGGGTAATTGTTTAAACATTAAGGCTGTTTTAGGTTTCCCTCTCCATCAAAGCTGTTCTTAAAATGACCTATATTTGTTCATTTTTCGTTGATCTTTTAGTCACTCATTTTTGGTTCCACATACATCTGTCAGGAAAAGCTCTGCAAAGCAAACACATGGCAGCAGGCACGACATAAAACTGACGTGGTGTCTCTATTATCTGAGATAAGGATTGGTACTGGAAAAAGTGATTGTTGGGCTGGAACACAAACTGCAAATATTCCTGCAGTCATAGCTGCAGCAGCTGCAGCTTCAGGAGCAAATTTAAAGTTGTCAGAAGCCTTCATCTTAGAGGTCCTTAGTACTGGTATAGTTAGTGCGACAGTTAAATGCAACTATGCTGGAGAAATTGCTGGCATGAGAAGGTTATATAATAGCATTGGTGGGTTCCAATCCGATGCTCCAACAACAGGTTTTGGTGGTGGCCTCCAAAGGTTTATCTCTGTAGCATTCACTCAACCGGCAGAAACTGAGAATGATTCATTTAGTGAGATGTTAATTTCAAAGTTCGTGAGTCTCCTTCAACAATTTGTTAATATTGCAGAGAAAGGTGGAGAAGTGGACAAGTCCGAGTTCCGTGAAACTTGTTCTCAAGCAACTTCTCTGCTTCTGTCAAATCTGGTAGAGCTATCACTGTTATACAGACACACACACACACACACACATATATATATATATATATATATATTTATAGACTTATTACTGGGAAGTACATCCAATCTTACCCTTTGAAAATGTTTCATCTCTATGCCAGGGTTCTGATAGAAAAGCAAATTTGGAGGGCTTTGCAAAACTTCTGCGGCTTCTCTGCTGGTGTCCAGCTTATATTTCTACCCCTGATGCTATGGAAACTGGTGTTTTCATCTGGACCTGGATGGTTTCAGCTGCTCCACAGTTGGGGTCTCTTGTCCTTGCTGAACTTGTCGATGCGTGGTTATGGACAATTGATACAAATCGAGGTCTCTTTGCATCTGATGTGAAATATTCAGGACCTGCTGCAAAATTAAGACCCCACTTGGCCTCTGGGGAACCAGAGGCATTGCCTGATACAGATCCGGTTGACCAAATAATAGCTCATAGATTGTGGTTGGGATTTTTCATAGACCGCTTTGAGGTAACATATAATTTGTATTCTCTCTCATACAAGTGTATTCCATGTCATAATGTTTGTACTTCTTGTTTATCACTGAACTGCATTGGAACATAAATGGTAATATTTGTGTGTTTGTTCATGCATATGCATCTGTCATTGTGTTTTCTCTTCACCTCTCAATGTTTATGCATTTGATATTTATTATCTTGTTTTCTGACTGTCAGTATCACTTTATATTCATGTTAATAGGTAGTTCGTCATAATAGCGTTGAGCAACTCTTACTCCTTGGTCGGATGTTGCAAGGGACGACCAAATGTCTCTGGAACTTTTCGCATCATCCAGCAGCCACTGGCACCTTCTTCACTTTCATGCTTCTTGGTCTTAAGTTCTGCTCTTGCCAATCCCAAGGGAATTTACAGAATTTTAGATCTGGGCTTCAGTTGTTGGAAGATAGAATATACCGGTAGCTACAATTTACTCCTTTTCTTTCGCTTTCAAATATACAGCTTGTTAATTCTTTTTTTTTTGACTAGTAATTGGCTTTAGGCTCCTGTTTCGTTGACTCTCTTTAACTTTTAACCTACAACTTTTCAATATTTTTGCTTTGATTTTATTTTGGACAGGCCATTGTCTTTTATTTCCTGGTTTCCTAGAATTTCTGCAATCTGATTCTGCATATTATTCCAAAAGAAGTACTTAAGAATCATTGTTTTACCTTTTTGCCCCTAGACACCAGTGCACACATGCACACACGCACACACGCACACACCTACCTATATATGTATATGTACATGTACATATCTGTGTACACTGTACATGTACCATTTGTCCTTGCATGTTTAAGGAAATGGGTGTTGTCAACACGAATTTTAAATAATATATAATAAATAATTAATAAAATATAAAAATAATAAATAAAAAAATCAAAAATCAGAAAACAGAAAATCGTGGGATGAGGAAACTGGTTTTTGAGGGAGTGTTTCGGTTGTTGAGGTTTGTTAGGATTGAGATTAGGTTGAGATTTTGTTAGGATAGAGTTTGAAGTGATTTGGGTTTTTAGGTTTGAATCCCTTTAAAAGGGATTCAATCGATTGAATCAGGAGAGGAGTTTTTGAGTTTTTGGATTGAGGGAGAAATCAGAGAAAGAACTGGAATCGACAGAGATCTGATCGGAGCAATCAAACATTGAGGTGAGTGCGTTTTCGGTTTTGAAATCTATGTTTCTTTGTTGGTTTGAATCGGTTGAAGCCTGGGGGGGATAATTGTTTAGTTTTGGTAGGTTTTGGGTAGTTTTAGGGTTGTTTAGGTTAGATTGGTGATCGGAGAAGAGGTTTTAGATTTGTTAGGAGTTTTTTTTTTTAGTTTTTAGAGCGTTTTAAGGTACCTGGGGGCTTCGCCGGCACCGGAAACGACCATCGAAGGTTGGGCTGAGGCGGCCGGAGTTTTCTGGGCGACGATCGGCGAGGTTCGCGGTGGCCGGCAAACTCGCCGGAGCGGTGTCGGGCAGTGGCGAGACAGATCTGATGGCGGGGTGCACGGTGGTTCTTCGCCGTGTTCTTCGTGTTCATGAAGACCACTGAAGAACACCAAAGGATTTTAATGTTTTTGATCCATCTAGGGGCTTGGTTTCTGGAAAATAGGTGTTAGGCCGAGAGGATTTAAAAGCCCACTGAGTCCACCGAGTCAGGGGCTCGGTTCATCTGACCGAGCCAACTCGGTGGGATGGGTTTTATCCCACGGCAAAACGCTGCCGTTTTGGGGTAGCCGGGTACGCGGGTCGGATCCGGGTTCAACCCGGATCTGCGCGTTTTGAATGGTTATGGGCTATTTGCCCCTTTAGTCCTCCTAGGTTTAAGCTGTTATACAATTTAGTCCCTAAACCTTTAATTTAGGCCCTTAAACCTTTAGATTTCACTCAATGAGGTCCCTATTTACCCTAATTTGACCCCTATGATTAAAATTAATTAATTTTAGATATTAATTAGGATTAAAATTAATTTTAAGACTTAGAAACTCTTTAATTAGGTTCTAAATAGAATTTAATTTAATTTTTAAGATAATTTTAAAATTAATTTAATCTAATTAGATCTAATTTAAGATTAATTTGACCCCTAAACCTAAAAATTAGACTTTAATTAGGTTTTAATTAAGATTTAAAGTTAGAAAAATTAAATTATTAAGTTAATCAAAATTCTAAACTTTAAAATTAATTACACTTTAATTAAATCTAATTCATCCTTCGAAGTTCGATTACTCTTCCTTTTATCTTTACCAATGTAAAGTTCCTTTGTACTTATGTTGATTATTTTGATGTAATTTGTACTCACATGTTTTAATAAGAAATATCAAGTTTCTTTATTTTGTTTATTTATTTTATTTTATTATGTTTCTTTTTAAATATCGCATGACATATTTTAAGGAGATCACTTAATAAACATCTAATTAATTAATTTAAAGCTTTCTAGGACTAGTCGCCTTAATCAATTAATTAAATAGGGAGATAATTAGTAAATAATGATATTAGAATCTTATATCTCGGATATACTAAAGAGGTTGATGTTTTGACGTACCATGATGTTGGCCTAAAGAGTGTACCTTGGTATCAAATTCATGTGCTATTAGAACCTAGAATTTTGATAAAATAACTTAAGTTTAAAATTAAATAAAATTGACAGGTAAATAACTAGTGACATTAGTAATTTAAATAGGTTTTAACACTTAATTAATGGAGCCCTCGTAGGTTAGAACTTAAAATGAACAAGATAAAATTGGTCATGCATTTAACCGTTTCGAGGCAGAATTTATATTCCTTTGAATTTGGGTGAGATTTTCTATCTAGAGGACGTCTCATCCAGCTCAAGTTTAAAGATGATGTAATTTCCAAATCAAAAGGATATCCTCAATTCAAGTAATGTTTAATTAACAATGGAGAATTAAATTAATATCTATCTTCAAAATATCAAAATGCCACGTGAAATTAATAAGGTACCAATTTTTTGGGCGTTTGTAAGGGTCGTCTTTACACGTAACCGACTCCTGAACCTAAAGTTTTTGTAAACAAATCTCTGGTTTGTTTTATGGTGTCTGGCCTACCAAAGTGGCCGGTGGCGACTCCAAATCATTTTTAAAATTAGATTTTATATACATATATTTTTTTTCTAAAATTTGGATTAAAAACTATAAAGTTCGAATTTTTTAAAATTAATCGTCAAGTTACTTTTTACCTAAATTCGTGTTTTTAAAGAGGTCGCGACAGGTGCTTTTGAAGCTGTTATGTAGACTCAAGGGATGATTACTATTTATGGCATATGGGAGTTTTAATTGCAAAAGAAGGATACAATGTCTGCATGCTGGACGACTATTATGATTTTCCAAGTCAGGAAACCGCTGTGTTTGACATTTTTGAGATTTCATGTTTTCCATTTTATTTTGCCTTTTCCATTTAAAACATCTTTATGCCAAATGATGAATTTCAAACATGTAAATCATGGTCCATGTTTACATATATTTTTCCATCAGACCAAGACATTTTTACCAATTTACATAGCTTAAGTTTCCAACTATTTACTGTCGTGACTTCTTTAAAAACACGAATTTAGGTGAAAAGTAACTTGACGATTAGTTTTGAAAAATCCAAATTTTATCGCTTTTAATCTTGAAAAACCCAAATTTTAGGAAAAAATATATAATTAAATCTTTAAAATGATTTGGAGTCGCCACTGGCCACTTTGGTAGGCCAGACACCATAAAACAAACCAGAGATTCGTTTAAAAACTTTTGGGTTCGGGAGTCGGTTACGTGTAAGGACGATCCTTACAAACGCCCCAAAAATTGGTACCTTATTAATTTCACGTGGCATTTTGATACTTTGAAAATAGATATTAATTTAATTCTCCATTGTTAATCAACATTATTTGGATTGAGGATATCCTTTTGATTTAGAAATTACACCACCTTTAAACTTGGGTTGAATGAGACGTCCTCTAGATAGGAAACCTCACCCAAATTCAAAGGAATGTAACTTCCGCCTCAAAAGGTTAAAATAAAATGCATTACCGTTTTTATCTTGTTCATTTTAAGTTCTAACCCTACAAAAGCTCCATTAATTAAGTGTTAAAACCTAAGTTACTAATGTCGCTAGTTGTTTACCTATCAATTTTATTTAATACTAAGCCTAAGTTATTTTATCAAAATTCTAGGTTTTAATAGCACATGAATTTAATACCAAGAAACACTCTTTAGGCCAACATCATGGTACGTCAAAACATCAGCCTCTTTAGTGTATCCGAGATATAAGATTCAAATACTATTATTTACTAATTATCTTCCTATTTAATTAATTAATTAAAACGACTACTCCTAGAGGGCTCTAAATTAATTAACTAAATGTTTATTAAGTGATCTCCCTAAAAATATGTCATGCAATACTCAAAAAATAATTAAATAAAACAAAGTAAATGAACTCGATATTTTTATTTAAAACATGTGAGTACAAATTACATCAAAATTGCCATCATGAGTACAAAGAGACTTGCATTGGTAAAGATAAAAGGAAGAGTAAAAACCTTGAAAGATGATTTAGATTTAATTAAGTGTGTAATTAATTTTAAAGTTTAGGAATTCTTAATTAAATTAATTATTTAATTAAATTTCCCTAACTCTAATTTTAATTAATCCTAATTAAAACCTAACTTTTAGGTTCTTTTTTAAAGTTCGATTAGGGTTGAATTAGATTCAATTAGATTAATTTTTAAATCTTATTTTAGAAATTTTAAATTAATTAAGAGACTTAATTAAAATAATTTTTAAATTTTAAGAATTAAATTAAACCTAATTAAAGTCTAGCTTGGTGAAACTTAGGCTAAATTAGACATAATTAAGTTTAAAACTTATCTTAGAAATTAATTAAAATTAATCAAATTAATTAATTAAAATTATTTTCTAAATTTTAAGAATTAAATTAAACCTAATTAAAGTCTAATTTTTAGGTTTTAGGGATAAAATTAATTTTATATTAGATCTAACTAGGTTAAATTAATTTTAAATTATCTTAAAAATTAAATTAAATTCTATTTTAGAACCTAATTAATAAATTTTTAAGTCTTAAAATTAAATTTTTATCCTAATTAAAGTCTAAAATTAATTAATTTTAATCCTAGGAGTCTAATTAGGGGTTTAAGGACCTAATTGAGTGAAATCTAAGGCTCTAGGGACCTAATTGGAGGATCTAGGACTAAATTGAGAGACACTTCAAACCTAGGAGGACCTAGGATGTAAATATCCCTTTAGTTTTAAAAAGACGCGGATTCGTGTTAACTCGGACCCGACCCGCTCGATCCGGATGCCAAAATGGCGCCGTATAGGGGAGGATATACCCCCTTGGGCCGAGTTCACTCGGCCATTTCTTTCCTTCCCCACTCGGTCTGACTCAGTTTCCTCTGAGACTAACACAACTTACCCAGAAACCAAGCACTAAAATGGATCAAAAGGGCACTTTTGGATGAACATCGATGAACACGGCTCCCAACCACCGCGGGCTCTGCCCCTCAATCCGAAAAGCCGCCGTCGCCGACTATGCCGACATGTTTGCCGGCCACCGTGACGAACCGTTCTCGACGCCGGTGATCAAATTCGACGCCGGCAAACTCACCGGAACCCTCGAAAAACCCAAAAATCATGCCGGAAACAACGAAAAACCTAAATCTAAACATCAAATCCTTTAAAACTTACCCTATTCAAGCCTTAAACTCATCAACACCAAGTAAATATACACCTAAATCAACCGGATCAATTTACCATTGCAAACAAAACAAAAAAAGGATTTAAAGACTCACCTGAACCGATCCGTCTGCCGATCCAAATGGTTCCCCTTACTGCCGATGAACTCCAACCTCTACTGCCGATCGAATCTCTTCTAATTCTCAGATCTCCCCAGCTACTGCCGATCGAATCCCTATTTAAAGGGATTCGATTCAACAACCCTACTTAGATCAAACACTATCTCAATCCCTAAAAAAGCTCAACAACCAAAACAAAGAACCCTCAACTCAATCAAACCGAAATTCTCCCCCATGATCCCATGTTTTCCGTTTTCCAGATTTTTCGATTTTTTATTATTATTTTTTTTTGTATTTTATATATTTCATTATTTATATTTTATTAGTTATTATTATTATTATCGTTAAATTCGTGTTGACATTTACACATGCCTTTGAGTTCCATTTTTGGTTCATTCACTGCTAATGGTGCATGTCAAGATAGAAGGAAATGCAATTGATGGAGTTTTGGAACCCACTGATGTCTTTGAGCTTTTGCTATTAATAAATGAGATTAATTTGATAAATTTATTATTCAACCATCAAGGATTGTTTGCTTTATCCCCTTGTAAGGAGAGGTAAGGTTCATAAGGTTTAAAACCTCCTTTGATCCTGGGCTTCTTCTTATGCGTCTTTCTATGTGTGTTCTGTTAAATTCTAGCTTACGTGGCTTACCTTTGCAATTGTACTTTAAATTATTTTGGTGCATTCAGGGCCTCGCTGGGGTGGTTTTCCTCTGAGCCCGAGTGGTACAACACAAACAATACAAACTTTGCTCAATGCGAGGCTCAATCTGTCTCACTTTTTGTTCACTATCTCTCAAGTGGGAGGTTAGATTCTCTGCAGTCGGATTCCAGGGGTCGTGTATTTGAGAATGGAAACTCTTTGGTTGAGACGGTAAGATGGCCATCTTTCAGCTTCTTGGTTTTAGAATGTTTCAACCATAAGACACTTTGTATCTGTACTTTATGCATGCGCATGTATTTTCTGTTATACAAATCCTAGATTTATTTAAACATTTGTGGAATGATAAAAATTGCCCTGTCTGGATTGTATGTATGTTCTGTTGCATTTCAAATCCTAAAGTGTAGCTAAAAATTGCAGAATGAGCATCCTGTCTGGGGCCAGATGGACAATAATGCTGTGGGAAGAGAAAAAAGGAAGCAGCTTCTTTTAATGTTGTGTCAGCATGAAGCTGATCGACTTGAAGTTTGGGCACAACCTCTTTCAAAGTATTTTCATTTGTCAGAAGAATATATCTGTTATTTTAGTTCTACACTTTTTTCCCCGTGGGATCCTTTTGTTGCATTAATTGCTTTAGTAAGCTTTGTTGTGTATTCATCTTTATATTCAGGGAAGGCATATCTTCTCGATCCAAAATTAGTGCAGACAAATGGAATGAATATGCCAGGACGGCTTTCTCGGTAGATCCTCGAATCACCTTTTCCTTGGCCTCAAGATTTCCAACGAACACTCACCTGAAGGCTGAAATAACTCAGCTAGTCCAGGTATGATTTACTTTCTGTTAGTTATAAGTGTTAGATAGAATAATAATATTATTATTAGGATAAAATTCTATTTAATAGGACTAAGTCGATTAGGACTAACTCCTATATTTTAGGAGTTATTAGTATGTTGAAACTCTTATCTCATTAAGAGATTAGAGTCCTATTTGTTTAAGAGATTAGAGTCTTATTTTTAGTTATTGTAAAACTCTTGCAACAAGAGTCTATATAAGAAGCCATTCGGCTCAGTAATAAAATAAGTAATAGAGACTATTTCACTCTATTTTCTACACTTTCACAGAGTAGCTGAACTAGAATAGCAATGAAATGGAACTTGTAAATTACTGTGTGGCTATATTGTTTAGGTGACAATGTGATGGTTGACACTGTCACTGTGGTTATTACGCTGAGCATTTCAGAAACATTCATTGATTTGTTCTCTGCTCTTCTGCTTCTATTGTTCTAGTCTTTTATTGTGCCATGATGGCATGATCTTAGTTGATTGCTTATTGATTTACTGGCATTTCTCATGCAGTCACATATAATGGATATCCGCTGTATACCTGAGGCGCTGCCATATTTTGTCACTCCGAAGGCAGTTGAAGAAAATTCAGCACTTTTACAGCAATTGCCTCACTGGGCTGCTTGTTCAATTACACAAGCTCTTGAATTCCTTACTCCTGTATACAAGGGTCATCCACGCGTCATGGCTTATGTTCTAAGGGTTCTGGAATCTTATCCCCCTGAACGTGTAACTTTCTTCATGCCACAGCTTGTGCAAGCCCTGCGATATGATTCAGGGGTGAGTTGTTGATGAAGATATGGGTATTTATTTTTGTTGTTGTTGTTGAAGTGCATTATTAGGAAGTTAATCTAATAGTAGGGTAGGTTGTACTTTGTAGGCTTGAACAGATATTAGGTTAGGTTGAGAGCATCAGAGCCCTATCTCAAAATTTTGACACAAGGTGCTGAGCTATTCAAACAAATTTGACATGAGATATGATTTGAACTAAGTAATCGATCAACACTACCTCAATGATTTTATTTTGCATTTATCAAAATTTAGCATTTCATATGGTCTGATTTTTTTCTCGTCTTCTTTCCCAAACACCACCAAAATGACCTTTAATATGTTTAGCGGTGTATGCTTTGAAATGATTGGAAACTTGAGTCAATTAGGTGCTTCAAGTGTGTGGTCGTTGGGGGTTAAAGGTTGAATAATCTTTCCTTGTTTGTTATTGCCAGAACTTCCAACCTAAATTTTCTTGTTGCTCGCACCACTTTGTATTGTTTTTCACGCTTAACTTTTGCATTAATTGTTATTCCTTTTTGCAGAGATTAGTAGAAGGGTATTTGCTTAGAGCAGCTCAAAGAAGTGACATATTCTCACATATTCTAATCTGGCATCTACAGGTGTGAAAAACTAATAATTTCGCTCAGTTAGATAGTATGCCTTTTTGAGTTGAGTTTGTGTGGGTATTTATGATTGTCTTCTGTAGAATTGTTAGAAATTCTCTCTTAATTTTATTCATAGGAAGAGTATATATTTATATACAAAGACTAACTTAATATTCTAAGTAACTAAAGATACAATCCTAAATATGATTTCTAAAGATATTTTATTAAGGTTGACCTTTCATAAGTAAAAGATATATAATATATTTTCATACTTAACCTAGAATAGTATCTTCCCATACCATAATTACACGTACTAACCAATACTCCCCTTCAAACAGGTGTGTATATGTTGTATACACCTAGCTTGGATAAAAAACCATCTAAGGTTACTCTAGGAAGGGCCTTGGTAAGAACATCCGCAACTTGATTCGTGGTAGGAATATAGTTAAGTTTCACAGTCCCATTATTAACCTTTTCATAGATAAAATGTCTATCTATGTCAATATGCTTAGTTCTGTCATGTTGAACTAGATTCCTTGCCATCCTCATTGTTGATTGACTGTCACTGTAAACTTCAAACTTTGCATTATCATTTAGTTCTAGTTCAGTAATGAGTTTTGTAATCCATATTCCCTCACATATACCAAGAGCCATGGCTCTATACTATGCTTCGACACTGTTTCTAGAAATTACAGTTTGCTTTTTGCTTCTCCAAGTGACTAAGTTACCCCATACAAATTTACAATAGCTACTTATAGATCTTCTATGTGTTAATTCACCTGCCCAACTTGAGTCTATGTAGATTTTAACTGTTTTGTCTTGATTTTTTTGAAAATGAGCTCAGATCCAGGTGTAAATTTCAGGTACTTTAGAATTCTATTTATAACCTTCATATGTTCTTCTCGAGGATTATTCATATATTGATTGATTATACTCACTGCATATGTAAGATCACGTCGAGTGAGTGGTTAATAAATTAGTTTTCCTATCAACCTTTGGTAGGATTTTTTGTTCACGGGATTTCCCATTCCATCTTTACTGAATTTAAATCCTTGTTCCATTGAAGTCTCTGCTGGCTTGCACTCAAGCATTCGTATTTCTGACAGTAAATCCAGAATGTATTTTCTCTGGTTAATGACTAACCCTTCCTTAGATCTTGTTACCTCCATTCTCAAAAAGTATGGAAGGCTTCCCAAGTCCTTTGCTAAAACAATCTTTAATCTCTCTATTTCTTCCACAAAATCCCCAGTAATCATTATACCATCCACATAAATTATTAGAAGAGTTATCCTACCATCTGGTGCTACCTTTCTGAACAAGGAATGGTCTGCTTGACTTTACTGGAATCCATTATGAACCATAGCGTTAGCAAATTGATCAAACCAAGCTTTGGGGGGATTGCTTCAATCTATATAAGGATTTATTTAACTTCACACTGTCCTCTTTCCTGATATTTCCTTCAAACTTGGTGAAATTTTCATGTATACTTCCTCTCAAGGTTTCCATTTAGAAAGGTATTCTTAATGTCCAATTGGTATAATTTTCAGTCTTTATTAACAACAACTGAAAGTAATACTCTGTTGGTATTTAACTTGGCCATTGGTGCAAAAATTTCTTAGTAGTCAACTCCGTAAAATTGGGTAAATTCCTTAGCCACAAGCTTTGCCTTGTATCTGTCAACACTCCTATCTGAGTGATACTTAACTATAAAAACCCATTTGTTCCCAACAACTTTCTTCCCTTCTGGTATAATAGTTATGCTCCAAGTATTGTTCAGAAGCGACCCCATAGGCTTTCGCTTTTGCGTCTCTCTAAAATTACAGTCATGGTAAAATCTTGGTTTATTTAATCATCAGGGACTCCCAAGCGCACAATTTATCTAGAAATAGATAATTGAAGGCTTGTTATTAAACAGTATAACATGACTTATATACCCGTGTCAACCAATATCAAATATAAAATATACATCTAGGATTATATCTAGATTTATCAGTGCTTTGATCTCCTCTTCCACTACCTTCCTCCAATCAAGACTCTCGAAAGCTTCTTCCACTGTCTTGGGAATTTGTATACTGTCAAGACTAGTTGTAAAGGCTTTAAAGCCAAATAGCAATTTTTCATAGGCCACAATTTGTTAATAGGACTTAGTCCCTTTCTAATAGCAATGAGAAAATCATCTAAAGTAGCATTAGAAGAGTTTTGAGAAATATCATTACCTCCTGTTTCGACAGTAGCAGGGCTCAAAACTAGATCTTGGCAAATATTGGGTTGAATAACAACCTCAGGAATTGTTCTTTTCTTTATGGTATAAACATTAAGTTGTTTGTTGACAGTCAAATTTGATATAGCTTTAAAAGTCAGAGGTGTTGTTTGAGGTTGAAGTTTTTTGAAGTTCTAGGTGTTGTGGGGAAGGTATTTCTACTGGATTGGAGACTTGATTATTAGAGACAACACCAATTTCATTTGAAGGACTAGGTTGTTGTGAAGGTTGTGTTGGACTATCAATGGTTTCACCATCAAGGATAGGGAAAATAGGAAAAAATTATTGGTCACTCAAGGACTGAAATTCCTTGTAATTCTCCCCTTGAATATCAGTCCTTTCAAAATAAGGTTGGTGTTTGAAAAAGGTAACATCAAAAGAGACAGGTTTTCTTAGTAGTGGGAGAGTAACATTTATAACTCTTTTGAGTTGATGAGTTCCTTACAAAAACACACTTTAGGATCTAGGATCAAGTTTACCTCTATGTTGGCTGTTCACATGAAGAAAGTCTGTGCAACCAAAAACTCGAAAAGAAGGGCAGAGAAGAAAGGTTTAAAGTAAGGAAAATGTTGCCGAAGAATGGTGGAAGGAACCTTAAACTCTAGAGTTTTACTGGGTATCCTATTGATGAGGTTGTGACACCCTCGCCCCGGGTTAGGAGACGGGGGCGTCGACCGGACATACGAACTCGAATAATGTAATCAAACTCAAACAAACGACTTGTTGTAAAACATTGAGAGTTGGTCAAATTTACGCATTTTGTTTATTTACAAAACATTGCAAGTCAACTTCTTAATAATAATATTTGTCCATTTTACGGTTCAGATCGTATATTACTTACCCAAGTTCGAGACCAATTTAAAACTTTTTGGATACTTAAACAATTACCAATTCAAACTTAGCTACTCTCCATTAATTAATTATAACTCCAATTAAATTGATCAAACTTATATATCAAAATGTTTTCATTTAACTATCATCAATTATACCTTATTAGTCAAGCAATTATCCTTATCAAATTTGAACCCATGTAGTAAGGTGGTATCGATGCCCCTATTGTTGGTATCGATACAGGGGTATCGAACCAGGTATCGATACTGGTCCTTGGTGTTGACCCGTTGACCAAGTCTGGGTAGCTGGTATCGATGCTGGCATCAGTGCAAAAAGTTTCTGGAAGCACCAGTACCGAAACAGGTATCGGTACTGGCTTACCTCCTTGACACGTTGACCAAAGGTCAAAGCTTGGTATCGATTCAAGCTTCGGAATGAAAAGTTTCTGCCAAAGGTGGTATCGATACCCCTAATGTTGGTATCGATACCCCTGCTCGAGGATGACAAATTCAAGGCTTTCAAACACTTAGACATTTCAAAAGGGCTATCTAAATGACCTTAACTCAAACCTAAGCCTTAAGAATCATAAGACATGCTTAGGTAACCTATTTCGATTCGCCACTTATCCATTTTAGCCATTTTATTATGCATTTTAACATTTGAAATTATCCCTACTTAGGACGAGCATTTAACCTTTTCTTTTCTATGGCTACTCATGCAAACATGATAGGTCCTAGATTCACATGATCTAGACACAATGTTAAGTTAACCATATACCAAATGCATGTTACCATGCCATCATGCTAACCATAGCCAACTCAAAACATATAAGGCTAGCCTACTATGAATGTTGTGCCTTATGGCTTACAAACCCAAAAGCTTACATGTCCATTTGAATATACACATCAAGCTAGTTATCAAATGCAAATTCTAAACTAACATGATCACTATGCCACCCTATAATAGGAGTTACAAAAACTATCAAAATACCATACGTTGGCTTGCTTCCCGTGTCCTTGCTCCGATTCAAGCTTGGTCTACTCCTTTAACTTGGGAACCTGTTGTTTGGGAAGGAGGAAACAAAGAGCATAAGTACTAAGAAGTACTTAGTGAGGTAGCCTAAGTCTAACCAATTTAGACATGAATTATAACAAATGATAAACATCGAAGGAACAACAAGTCATTTACATATGGCATTTATTACATCATATAAATATGTTCAAAGTACAATGACAAGTCATATACAAGTATCATATGGTAGAGTCATCTCCAATGCTCATGTTCAATTCATATCAAATGTCCAATAGCAAGTGCATTTTAAGTGTTCATATTAACTTCATAGCATATCAAATGCCCTATGGCAAATAATATCAAATACACAATGTTCAAATCATGTCAAAAGCCCTATGACATATACATATCAATACACAAGTCCAAATCATATCAAATGCCTATGGCAAGTACAAGTCAAATGCTTAATAGCAATTACATTTCAGATGTCCTTTGACAATTATAATAATTTAATCTTCCAATTTACTTTCAAACGTTGCCTTGGTATAGTTAGACTAGGTAACGAGTCAACAGAAATACTCAAGGTACTAACAAAAGTGCCACTAGGACACTAACAAAAGATACCCATGGTATCTACAAATGGTGACTAACCACCAACAAAGGTACCCATAGTACCAACAGAAGTACCGAAGTACTGATCAGAAGTACCGAAGTACTAACAAATGAGCTCAGACTCTAGGCATGCCGTACAACCTATGACCAACTATAACCAAAGGCTCAATCATGATTTCTTATTCAATTTGTCTTCCATTTTACTTAGTCAAATTCTTGTCACGGGTAATGCACATAACATGGCATATTAAAGCATCAAGTCATGCTACTAACATATCAAACATATACATATTTCATGTTACCAAATATCCAAGGCATAAGTCATGCTACATATCAAAGCAAATACATTTTAGGCTATCATGGACATATCTCATGCATGACTAACATACCTGGCATCCTTAGCCGCGTGCCAATACTTACCATGGCATTTCCGAGCTATGCAAATGCTCTAAACTAGTTATTTATCTAGTACTCCAACATAAGGTCAAACAAGTTATTACTAATTAATCCTCCTTCCCGAAATGTCAAATATTTATTTAATCCGGTTACATTACAAAGCAAATCAAATAATCAAATGGCTAGGACCCTAGGTCCTAACCCTAAGGTTCGCTACACTCACCAATATTCCGAGCTATCACGGGTTGTAGATCACAACCCCTTTGCCTCTTCTTTTTGTTGCCTCGATCCTCTCTTGATCCTCGTTAATTTCTTCCCCCGGGGTATCTAACAATTAACATATAATAGCTTGTATTAACACTTCTTCAATTGTACATTTCAAACAATCTTAAGCCTAACAATTACAAGCATGTACATTTGCCTCTTTATGAACAATTTTGCTACCCTGTAGCGAAACGATCATATCTCCTAGCTCCGATGTCCGATTTTAGCCCATTTTACCTCGTTGGAAAGCTAGAAGAATTATCTACAAGGACCAATTAACCTTGCATTTTAATTCCTATTCGATTGGCTCCAGATTTAATTCGAACAGTTCTGGTCGGATTTTCCTGGGATTGCTCGGGTAGCCTTACGGAACAACTTATATCTTCCTCTACCGGACTCGGATTTAAGTTCCGTAAATTTCCTCTTAAACTAGGTATACATGAGTATCATAATCTAAAATTTAGGCTCCAAATTCCTTAAATCCCAACCTAGGGAAATTCACAAAGATAGCTACCCGGAAAAGCAATTCTAGGCTATTTCGGTCAACCCCCTTTTTCCAATGTCCGAAACTAATCCGAACTAAGGCTTATAAATTTTCCAGCATCTAAAACATGGAATTCAACATCAACTAACCACCAATTTCACCATATTAACAAATTAAACATCACCCTTAACCCATTTACAAAAATCTACAATTCAAGCTTCCTAGCTTATTTTCCATGCCTTCATAGTTAAACCCAAGCTAACAAAGTCCTTAAACTAGGTTTACATTACCCAATTAACTTGTAAATTCTTTGAAGAGTCAAAAACCCCAAATTCAAAACCCTAAAATACTTGATTGAGGAGAGATGAACTTACCTAACCTTTAGATTTGGCTTCCTAATGGATTTAATCCACATGCAAAGCTTTAGAGTGCTTCTTCAATGGCTTCCCTCAAAAGCTCCCTCTCTCCCCCAAATGTTTGTTTTTCAGGGGAGGAGGAATAGGCTGAATTTTGTGTCTCATTGAATGAGGGCGAAAGGTCCATTTTACCCCTTTAAGTCACAACTAGAGTTACCTTTATCACTAAGGGTAGTTTAGGTAATTCATGTATTTACCATGTAAATTTTATGTTTCTCTTGCAATTCAATTTCGTCTTTATCCTAACTCATTTAGCATAGGATTCGGTTTTATTTACGGTTTATTCGAATCAATTATTATCTGATTTTAGGGGTGTTACAGAGGTAGGTTGATGTAAGAAGTGCATCCCCCAAAGATACTTAAGAGCATTAGCAGTAAATAAGAGAGATCGAGTGACGTCAAGAAGATGTCTATTCTTCCTTTCAGACACACCATTTTGCTGAGATGTGTTGACACAGAAAGTAAGATGAAAGATGCCTTTTTCCCGAAAAAAATTCCCAAGAGACTGGCTAAGAAACTCACTCCCATTATCAGTCCTCACAACACTAATTTGGGTATCAAACTGATTCTAGACCATGGTATAAAAGTTTGAAAGATGTGGGTAACTTCAGATTTTTCTTTCGCTAAGAATGTCCAAGTGGTCCTAGAGAAATCATCTATAAAGGACACAAACCATCTATATCCAAATAGGGTCTTGACTTTAGAAGCGCCCCAAATGTCAGTGTGTATAGTCAAAAAAGGGGAAGTAGGTTTGAAGGGGGAAGGAACATAAGAATAACGAGTATGTTTCGCCATTTGACACACATCACAAGTAAAAGAAAAAAATTTCTATTGGTAAAAAACTCGGGAAACAATTTTTTCAGATAATGGAAATTGGGATGTCCTGATCTATAATGTCACATCTACACATCATTGGAATTTAAACTAGAAGATACGATAGAGGAATGAAGTCCACTGGAGCTAGAAAAATCGGAAAAGGGTAAAGCATCAAAGATGTAGAGTCTATTACTCAACCTAGCATTGCCAGTCACCACTCTCGAGCCATGTTCCTAAAAAAACACAACCAACAACTCCAAAATGAACATCACAGTTAACATCTTTAACCAATGCACTGACATATAATAAATTGCAAATCAAACTAGGAACGTAGAGAACATTCGGAAGAACCATGTTGTCACCGATTCAAACTGAACCTCGTCCTAATACTTTAGAGAGGGTACCATCAATAATTTTAATGAAGCAAGGAGGATTGTGGTTGTAGAAAGATTGAAAAACCTTGGGGTTCCCTGTCATATGGTCAGAGACACCCGAATCCACTATCCACTGTAAAGAATGGATAGATCGGAAAGAGGAAATTTTACCTTCAGTGGTTGTCAAGGCCGTGGGTTGAGAAGAGGAGAGGCGACTAAAAAGTTGTTGGAGTTCATCAATTTATTGTTGGCTGAAGCTGCTGATTGAATTCTTAGTAGAAACAAGATTGGCCGCCTTCTGAAATCTGGAGGTTTTGGTTGCCATAGAGAAAAAACGAAATCAACCGAAAGAGAAGAGAGAAAGGATCGACCTATTCTCTCTTAATTTCATTCATAGGAAGAGTACATATTTATATACAAAGACTAACTTAATATCCTAGGTAACTAAAGGTACAATCCTAAATATGATTCCTAAAGATATTCTACTAAAGTTGACTTTCCATAAGTAAAAGATACATAATATATTCCCATACATAACCTTGAATAATATCTTCTCATACCATAATTACACCTACTAACCAACATCTTCACTTTCTTTACATCACTTTTTTATTTTTGTAAGTCCTGAGTGCTTACTTTGCAATGGCAGGGTGAGACATGCGAACCTGGGAAAGATGCAAGTGGAAAGGTTTGTATATTTCAGTGTTCTCTCTTTTTCTTGGAAACTTGTTAGAAATTGCCTCAATGATTCCCTCTAGAGGGGACTGGGTTTTGAGCTAGAGGATCAGTGCAGGTGTATTGAGGTTGAATGACTACAGAATCTAATGTCATAAGCATCCTGTTTTATATAATCTAAGTATACAAGAATGAAAATTTTAAGAGTATGATACGGAGGTAATCATAACTCTTCTCTGTAAACATACTGGAAATTGACTATAAAACAAGTCTCTGCCTCATTTGGAAAAAAACAAGTTCGCTAAATTGTTGGCATGACAGATAATTGTAAAATTGCAATTTATCTTTAGACTGAAGAAAAATTTTAATCTTTTGGACAAGAATAATGTCAGACTCGGTGGTTCTCTCTTTTTTTTTTCTTTTCTGGGGGTCTATTTGAGGTGGTTCTCTTTTTTTCATTTCATGGTTGTTGCCACGTCAATGTTTATCCTTACCAACCACCCTTTGCTTACTTGCCAGTGAGGGCATATTGACTCTAACTAGCATCTATTCTCTAAAAATCTCCAATTTTGAATTCATTTAGGCTAGTTTGATTCCTATAAAGTATTCTGCTGTATACCATTAATTTGTTGAAAACTTATATAGCTTGCATACATTCTCTCATTCCAGAATAGTTCGTTTCAAGAACTGTTACCAATTGTTCGGCAACATATTATAGATAGTTTCACGCCCAAGGCTCTTGATGTATTTAAAAGAGAATTTGATTTCTTTGACAAAGTTACATCCATTTCTGGTGTCCTATTTCCACTTCCGAAGGAGGAACGCCGGGCTGGCATCCGGAGGTATTTCCATTTCTTAGTGCTTAGTTTATGTCATGTCCGCTTTCTTTCTTGCAATTAAAATTGGTGGTGACATGTTATTGTTCTTAGGGAGTTGGAGAAAATTCAATTGGAGGGAGATGACCTTTATTTGCCAACTGCTCCTAATAAGCTCGTTAGGGGTATTCAAGTTGGTAGTGGAATACCCTTACAATCGGCAGCAAAAGTTCCTATTATGATCACATTCGATGTTATTGATCGGGATGGTGACCCAAATGATATAAAACCCCAGGCTTGCATTTTCAAGGTAAACTTGTGTTTCAGTTAACAAGACAAACCATAGTTTCAATTGCCTACACAAAATTTTATCTTGTACCAGTACTTTTAGAACAAAAAACATGAAACCCCCTTTTTTGTTTGTCCACCATTGCGGGCACATTTATGCATTAACTATTGGGCTCTGAAAGGGGGTTTCCTTGATTTTCCGGATGCTATGCTAGTTTTTGAAATTGATCTTTCCCCTAACTTTTACTTGTTAAGATTATAGTTACATTTATGTACTATTTCACTTTATAGTTATTTGGTTTTCAGTTCCTAATATACATTCCCAGATTTCAAAATTAAACTTGTTCAGCTTTCTTGTTTTTCTGGTTGAAATGCATGTTCCTGATTTCTTATGTAAAGTTGTGCTGATATTTTATTTAATTGACTTTTATTCAAGGTTGGAGATGATTGTCGACAAGATGTTCTTTCTCTGCAAGTGATTGCTCTTCTAAGAGACATATTTACAGCAGTTGGACTTAATCTATATTTATTTCCCTATGGTGTTCTCCCCACTGGCCCAGAGCGAGGTATAATTGAGGTATGTTTTCCATTCGTTAAGCTCTTCTGCTAATTTTTGCATCTACACTACATTAATTCTTAACAATAGATAGGTAACATTTTCTCGTATAATTCTTCTTTACATACCTGATCTATAACAGCTAGACAAACGAGTTGAAGGAATATAATGCTCCCACCACCGAGGAGTTTCTTGGTTTTTGTCCATCACTCCCATCTTACTGTTGTCATTTTTCAATTGTGTTTCCTAACGCCTTAGTCTTTTGGTTTACCATCATAATAGAAAACGAGTTTCTGAAAAGGTTCCCTAAGGTAAATTTTGGGAGTAATACTTGTATTTATTTTCCTTTCTTCCCAAGTAACATTTACTACATGAGAAAATATGACGATACGAGGTTGATTTACTAGTGAAGTTACTTGTGCCTGTGTCCTTTTACTGGAAAATGAACTGGACAACCGTTCTTATGGGGTACTGTATTGAATTCTTCACTTGACAAGTTCTGTTGTTTTCTCCCTTGATGCAGGTTGTGCCTAATACACGAAGCAGAAGCCAGATGGGTGAAACAACTGACGGTGGTTTATATGAGATTTTTCAACAGGATTATGGGCCTGTGGGATCACCTAGTTTTGAAGCTGCACGCAGAAACTTTATAGTTAGCAGTGCAGGGTATGCTGTAGCAAGCCTTCTACTTCAGCCAAAGGATCGACACAATGGAAACCTTCTTTTTGACAAGTATGGCTCTGCTAGTTCCTTTACCTGTGGTCGTTAGAATAGTTAAATAAAATTATTTATATACCAAAACATGATGATTGATAAAACATAACAATTTCATTTTTCTAAAAAATGATCACTTAATGATTGGTCAAAACTGGGTTGAATCGTTATAATGTTAACTAATAAAAACTATGAAATATTACGACACTAATGTCAGGAACACCTAATCATATAGGAGTGACTTATAAACACACGGAACTAAGTACTAAACCCGGTATTGCTTTTAGGATCCCTACACTTAGGATTAGTTAAAAATGATCCGAGTAACTATTGAACTAGTGAATGGAAAACTCAACCACTGTGATTTTTATGTCAATTCAGTGTAGGGAGGCTTGTTCATATTGATTTTGGTTTCATCTTGGAAACATCACCTGGTGGAAATATGCGGTTCGAGAGTGCACATTTCAAGTTGAGCCATGAGATGACTCAATTATTGGACCCATCGGGGGTTATGAAAAGTGAGACCTGGGACAACTTCGTAAGGTAATTATTTTTCTGTCTGATTTTTGTCCTATCTTTTCTTCATAACCTGCATTTTATATTTTTATTATGAAGGTCATTTGAATTTTTCTTTGTCAAATGCTTTGCAGCTTATGTGTGAAGGGATACCTTGCTGCTCGCCGTCATATGAATGGGATCATCAACACAGTGTTGCTTATGCTTGACAGTGGATTGCCTTGTTTCAGCAGGGGCGATCCCATTGGAAATCTCCGCAAGAGATTTCATCCCGAGATGACCGAACGTGAGGCCGCCAATTTCATGAAAAATGTCTGCACCGATGCTTACAATAAGTGGACCACCGCAGGTTATGACCTAATACAGTATCTGCAACAAGGCATTGAGAAGTAAAAGTCACAGGTAAATCATCTTTAAATGTACATTATTCTTTGTAATTTACAAATATTCTTTCACCCTATAGTTACTGTTTTCTCGAGGGAATCCCACCTAAGCAATGCTCGGGAATATAAAACGGAACGGCCGTGCCATTGATTCGTGATAAGATAGAGAAATGGTTGAGATCTTTGAAACCTAGCACGGATATCCGTCGGTTAGGTTTGTAAAAGAACACCAAAAGAGAAAGAAAACAGAGTTTGGGAGAGTAAGTTTGTTTCTATTTGAAACAACAATTCTATCCAAGTCTGGATCTAAGCTTCGTTCGGTTTGGTTCGGTTTTAATTATGGTGGATTCGTTTTAATGATTGTATATTCAAATAGAATATATCCTGGTCTTTAATCAGATGAATTCAGGACCTTTAGCAACGTAGGATGTTGAGTGTACTTGAAATGTCCATAGGATATTGACGCTTTCTCGTGGTGCAGAGCTAATCTCGTTTATTCATCAACTAATCTAGTCTTCTATTTTACCAGTTCTTTAGAAGTTTCGTTCTGCTTTTTTTTTCTCTTAAATTTGGGCCGTTGAATTTATTTTTTTTCGATCGATCTCGTTAATTATTTGCTAAACTAGGTGCCTAAAATTTTAATTTTTATCCAAATATATACCTATTTTTTAAATTTAGATTTTTTGTTCATGTCAATTAATGATTATCGTTATTTTTTATGTTAGAGACTTATTTTGACAAAGACAATAACTTTAGGCACCTATTATATCTAGAAAAACTTTAGATAGCTAAATAATAAAATAATATTTTATGCACTTATTTAGTTGTTTTATGTTTTAAGTCTTTAATATAAGACGGCACAAGTACATACCGAAGTATGAGTAAATTTTTTATACACATGTATGAAAAAGTTGCACAAATCAATATATTTATTCTTTAAAATTAAAATTTATTCATTTTCATTTTAAAAACTCTAACTTGACCACACATATTATCTAGTTTCAGTGGTTAAGTGAATTATTGTTCTTTTTAGAGGTTATAGGTTCGAGCATCAATAATACCAACATATTATCTAAGCGATCAATACTTAATGATTGAGAGTATATTGTTTATTTTAACCTTTATTTCTATTAGTTTAAGAGTTAATTAATCTTCATACTATGATTCGGTTTGAATTAGTCCCCAATTTTAAACTTTTAATTTTATCATCAAATTATCATTTATCACTTTATATTATTACATTATACAAGTTAACATTTATATGATAATTTTTAAAAAATTATAATTATTTTACTAACATGAAACATGGTTATATCACATACCAATAAATTAAAAATAAATTAGAACATTCAATATAAAATAAAATTAAAATTATTATAAAAATATCTATATCAGTTTTTTAGTATATACTGATCTTTATCCCGGCTCTCGTAACTCCCTCCTCGCTGTCATGGACGGCCTCCACGATCCTCGTTTTCCCCACCTCTCATTTCATAGTTTCATCTAACAGAAACTCATCGTCTTTTACTCTTCTTCAGAAAAGAAATAAAATAATTATTTGGATGTTGTTTTTGAAGGGCAAGTCGTAATTGGGAACAAGCATGCCCAATGCAGCACAAAATGAAATCGGTCAGTTAACCTTTACATAAATGCTATGCAAAAGCATGAGCCTACTCAGTTTTCAAGCTGCTTAAGGTATGATACATTCTATTGTGTTTACGAATATATTCGTTTATTATCTGATTATTATATACGTAATAATTTTTCATTGTTGTTTCCAAAAAAATATATTATTGCTTGCGTTGTTTTAATCCCAAATTATTTTATATAGTGGGAAAAAACTATTACACAAGTGGGTTGGTTTAGAGTTAAGTTTTGATGAGGGTAAAAAATGTTTACGTAAGTATATTTATATTAACTTGAAAATCTAAATTTATAACTCGATTATCTCGTAAGACTTTAAATTATATTTTTAAATTTTAAATTTTATAACAAAAGTCTTTAAATCCTAAATTAATCTTGCGTGAATAATATTTTTACAATATTTTTTCCATTGCCGGTAATATATAATAATATTTGATTCGCATATTTATAAATATATTTATTTAAATTTTACAATATAAAAGCTTAAATATTATATATTTTTTAAAATTTTAAGTGCTTAAAGTATTTTCTAAAAGTATATACGTAAAATTTACTTATATAATTTTAAGCGTTTGATTGTTTAAGAAAGTTATACTTGGTAAAAATGTGACTATGTTTTATATTATTATTTAAAATGTTGAAAAAATATTGTTAAGTATGTACAAATATTTTATTTTCTGCCTTTTTACTATAGTACTATTAGACTTAAAAGGCTCCTTTTAGTTATATTATTAGATATTCATCAACATAAATAAAAAATATATATTTTTATTTATGTTTGTTATTTAATTTAATAAAAATATTATACAAATAAATTATAATACATAAATAATTCATAGAATGTTTTATCCATTTACGCTTTTATTAACGGGTGTTAAATTAAACTAATTAAATTTTAATGGGACTAAAATGAAATTAATGAAGGGGGCAAAACCCTGGAACCAATGGGGAAAAAAGTGAAAGGAATCCAAAACGATGGGCGTACGCAGGGAAAGTGCTCTGATGAGAAAAGCATCACAGTCAGTGGTGAAATCAAGAATATTAATGGCGGTAGCCATTGGGATTTCCATTGGTTCCCTCCTCGCTTTTCTTTATCCCCACGGTTTCTTCTCTTTCTCCGCCCCTGCTTTCAACTCTCGACGCTTCCAGGTTCCATTTTCAGTTTCAACACATTTTGAGTAATTCGATTCACTTGATTAACTTTCAGATCAAATCTTCGATCCCCAAATTCCTGTTCTTGATTTACGTCATACCCTTTTATTTTTTAATCAAAAAGGGCTTGTTAATTGGAATGGTGAAAATGTTGTTTGTTTACGGTCTAATTATGCTCTCAGTCTCTATAGTTTTCGTGCATTTGGAATTTAGTCCCTCTACTCTTGTACAATTGCTTAAAGGGTGTTCATTTAAATTGAATTTTGTGGCATTTTATTTAAAAAATGCAAATAAACATGTTGAATATGGAGTTTTAAGGTTTTTGATTCTTCAACTTTGTGAGGAGTAGAGGGACTAGGAGCATAGTTACACCTTTATTTAACTGAAACTCTTCTGTTCTTCATTTTTGTTTTTGGTTCATATGAATTTCAACCACAGTATTTAGTTAATTAATCTTCAAAAATGATAAATTTATGTTGTAGAATTTGCCTAAATATGGTAATGTTTTGTTTAGGGTTTTAAAGAGTTTGTTGTTGTTAGATTTGATCATATGATTTAGTGTTTGTAAGGGGGATTCTTAGGTACCAGTGTGGAACTAGTAAACATAAATGACTGTGATTTGACTTGTTTCTTTGCTAGGTTCTATCTTCAGATTGTGAATCGTCTGAAAGTTTGAATGTGTTGAAGTCGGAGTATGCGGCGGTGTACGAGAAAAACAAAGAGCTGCAACAGCAGGTTAAGGAGCTAACCGGAAAGGTTAGGTTGGCTGAACAAGGGCAGAATCATGCACAAAAACAAGTTCAAGCATTTGGTAAACAGAGTAAAGCTGGGCCCTTTGGAACTGTTAAAGGTTTAAGAACGAACCCCACAGCAATTCCAGATGAATCCGTTAACCGGAGATTGGCTGAAATTCTGGAAAATGTTGCTGTCCAAAGAGAGCTTACAGTGGCACTTGCAAATTGGAATGTGAAGCTGTCGTTAGAGGTTTGGTTCACAAGCATTAAGAGAGTTGGCATAACTAATTATTTGGTTGTTGCTTTGGATGATAAGATTGCTGAATTTTGTGCATCGAATGATGTTCCGGTGTATAAGAGAGATCCCGACAAAGGGATTGATTCCATTGGGAAGACAGGGGGTAACCATGCTGTTTCGGGATTGAAATTTCGTATCCTGAGAGAGTTTTTGCAGCTGGGGTATAGCGTACTCCTTTCGGATGTAGATATTGTGTATTTGCAGAACCCTTTTGATTATCTATATCGGGATTCGGATGTTGAATCCATGACGGATGGCCATGATAACATGACTGCTTATGGATTTGATGATGTCTTTGATGAACCTGCAATGGGATGGGCTCGATATGCATACACGATTCGGATATGGGTTTATAATTCTGGTTTCTTCTATATCAGACCAACAATCCCTTCAATTGAGCTTTTAGATCGCGTGGCTAGTCGCCTTGCTAACGAGCCAAAGTCATGGGACCAGGCGGTTTTCAATGAGGAACTCTTTTTCCCTTCCTATCCCGAGTATGAAGGGCTTCATGCTGCTCGTAGAACCATGGATTTCTATCTCTTCATGAACAGCAAAGTCCTTTTCACGACTGTGAGAAAAGATGCTAGACTGAGCAAGTTTAAGCCGGTCATTATTCACATAAATTACCATCCTAATAAGCTCGAGCGAATGAAAGCTGTCGTAGAATTCTACGTCAACGGCAACCAAGATGCATTGAAAGCTTTCCCGGATGGTTCGGAATGGTAAATTATGCTTTTCTCAGAACAAATTCACAAGTCGGCACCGGGTGCGAAAGGCTAGTCCCGAAAACGTTTCAAACTGAAGCATATTCATGACACAGATGAATGATTACACATACAAAATAAAAGAAAGTGGTTCTTTCAGTTTATTCCCTGCTTCTGCTGAAAGCAAAGATAACCCTACAGGCATACAGTTTTACTTTATTCTGTTTTTGCTGTAAAGATTTGTTCTTTGACTGCTCTGTGTGTTTTTTTCTTCAGCTGGCATTTTTGAACATTGCAAAGGTTTATAGCAGATCTAAGTTCGAATGGGTCGATCACTTTTCGATATGTATGATCTTGTGAAGAAGTACCTAACCAGGTTTTGTACTTGAATTCTTTCATTTAGAGAGCAAACCTTTACCTAGACATGAACTGTGAACTCTCTTTGAGGAGACTGCATGATGAAATCGAAAGTCGATTTAACCGATCACCCGAAAAAAGTAATTGATCGAATAACTGACATTGGTTTATTTGTCAACAAGGAAGAAATTATTGATTGACCTAGTGGTCAAGGATATTGAGCATTCGAGTTTAACTCTTCACTTCAACTAAAATTATTGTCCGTAGGAGTTTCGTGATAAAAGACAATGTCGGGTGCCAACAATCACAATAACGGACACGAACAATGAACACTTCATCAAACCACCTATAGACTTAAGTTGTTGGTTTGATATTTTCGCTCACTCAAATTTTATGTTTTTGTCCGTTTTTTCACCTTTGCCTCTAAAACCTAAATCTTGACTCTGTTTTTAAAAATATCTATATAATTTTTTCAGAATTCGAAACTAGATCACTTAAACTTTTTGTATTGTTATTTTTGTCCTTTCTAGCATTTCAGGCTTCCAATTTTTTTATCTAATTTCTTTTACATGTTTTAATTTGTCGGATAAAATCATAAAACAAGAAAATTATGTACTTAGTTGCAATTATGATAATCTTGGGTAATATTAATAATTTTACCAAAAGTTTGTTGAAACTAAAAGAATTAAAATCATCACTAAATTATTTTTATTTTCCTGTTTTGGTCACCAAATTATTATTTTATACAAAATCGTTATTAACATTACGTTTTCTCCTATTTTTAACACTAATATTATTTTTTAACCTGTTTTGGTCACCAATATATTACTTATTTCATATTTTTATCATTAAACTATTATTGTTTTCCCATTTTTCTTTGAATTTTAACATCCAGTGACTAAAGTAAAAAAACCCGTAACACTAGTGACTATTTTGTTAAAACTAATAGTTTAATGGCTAAAACAAGAAAGAAAAATAGTTAATGACTAAATGGTAATGTTTACCCAAACTAAAATCCAGAATCAGAAAATTCGGGACTCAGTTGAATAGTGTGGTAAGTATATTCCTGAACCTTCACAAACCCTAACTCACTAACGCATCACGGCGAAATTCCCTGATCGAAAAATGGGGAAATTGTGGGTAATTTTAATTGCTGCGATCTCTATTCTTCTTCCATTTCTCGGCAATGCCTTCTCTCCCGAATCGCCGACCGATCGCCGAGTCCTTGTTCTCCTCGACGATGCAGCCATCAAGTCATCTCACTCCATCTACTTCAATTCACTCAAATCACGCGGTTTTGACCTCGAATTCAAGCTTGCCGATGATCCGAAGATCGCCTTGCAACGTTACGGCCAGTATCTTTACGATGCCTTGATCCTCTTTTGCCCATCTGTCGAACGTCAGTCATTTCACATTTCTTAAATCATTTAATGTCTTCAAATTATTTATTTTTATTTTTAAAAAAACGCGTTCTAGGTTAAATTAGGAAAGTGTTTTTGTTTGATTAGGATTCGGAGGATCAATTGATCTTGCTGCCATTATCGATTTTGTTGATTCGGGCCATGATTTAATTATTGCGGCGGATTCCAATGCTTCTGATTTGATTCGGGAAGTTGGTACTGAATGTGGAGTTGAATTTGATGAGGTTTGATATGCGCTTTTTGTATAATTTGATGCTTCAGTCTTTGTTATTGCTTTGCTTGAGTATTCATTAAAGCTTCCTTGTTTGCTGCTGTGTAGGATCCTTCAGCTATGGTTATCGATCACATTGGCTATGCTGTATCAGAAACCGAAGGAGATCACACACTGATTGCCAGTGATGATTTGATTAAGTCTGATGTGATCATTGGAAGCAAGAAAATGGTAGTAAGTATAAACGTCACCTTCTGGGTGATTTTATGACCACAAGGATTGATGTTGTTTGTTCCAAGCATTTATCTGCAAATTTGGGTTTGTCCTATAATAATTTCAATGATACTTCAAATGTTAATAGGGAAATTCTGATATATATTTTGAATCCCATTTCATGTGATGCAGTTCTTGATTACAGTGATGATAGTTATCATTTCTGATTAGTTTTCATTAAACTTGCCGCAGGCTCCTATACTTTTCCGAGGCATCGGGCATTCACTGAATCCTGCCAATAACTTGGTATGCTTCTTGCTTCTGATTTGAAAGATCCTTTTTTCCTCCCTTAACATGTACTATTTTTTAGGTGTTAAAAGTTCTCTCAGCTTCTCCATCTGCATATTCGGCTAATCCGAAGTCCAAGCTGTCAACTCCTCCATCATTGACTGGTTCTGCTATCTCCTTAGTTTCAATTGTCCAGGTAGATCAATTCATACTGCTAATATATGTTGTGTGTCTATATACTCTATAGCATGAACGATTACTTTACATTTAGTTCTGTACAGGACGAATGGAAGAAACATATGTTGTGACTGAAATATATCAAGCAGTTCAAATAAGCTGATGAACCATGTTTTTTTAATTTTCCTTTTTTAGGCCAGGAACAATGCACGGATTCTGATTACTGGTTCACTAAGTATGTTCAGCAATAGGTACGTGGTATAATAGCTTTTAACTGGTTCCTGTATTGATGATTTTTGTTTTTCGAATTGAATAACATGTTATGTTTCTTGATAAACTGTTTAAATGTTCTCAGATTTTTCAGATCCAGTGTGCAGAAGGCTGGGAGAAAAACCAAGTCAGTGAACTTTAGCTCTCTAAACTACCTTTTAAATATGAGAAACTGAGTAATAATAAACAATTAGCAGTAATCTATACTTAATAAATAAAAGGAAACAAGCAAACAAGTTTTTAGGTTTCCACCCTCATCATATGATGTTTGTATTAAAGCTTCGTCTCGACATCTTCCTTAGGTATCTTATTCAGATGCATTTCCAAATTTGAGATCAACTTTTTACGTCTTTGGAGTCGCTCCTAAGTGCATGCTGGGATCTTTGTTTAACCGTTGTACTTAAAACACGATATATTGAGAAGTTCTCTCTGATTGCAGACATGAGAAATCAGGCAATGAGCAATTTTTGACTGAAATTAGCAAATGGGTTTTCCATGAAAGAGGTCATCTTAAGGTAGGCATATTGATCAGTTTTTTTCTTAAATGTTTGAATCTTTTATGAAGGCATCATTGAGGCATCTGCTTTTTTTTTTAATATATTTTTTGTATTCAACATAAACTTTTAACTTGTATTTTTGATGTTTAGACTGTAAACGTAAAGCACCACAAAGTTGGAGAAACAGATGAACCTGCTCTATATAGGATTAATGATGAATTGGTAACTCTTCTACCTTGCCTACTTTGATGTAAGACTTAATAGGATTTAAGAAATTTAACTGAAAAGAAATGGCTGTATTTCTTGAAGGAATACTCAGTTGAGATCTACGAGTGGTCTGGAACAAGCTGGGAGCCATATGTTTCTAATGATGTCCAAGTTCAGTTTTACATGATGAGCCCTTATGTTTTGAAAACTATGTCACACGACAAAAAGGTACGTCATGTGTCTCTTGAGCTCACGTGGTTTGTGATATCAGTATGCTCTCGTTATGAAGTCATCCATAAAACAAATACCGATCCATTTTCGTCCTGCAGGGTTTATATTCCACATCGTTCAAGGTTCCCGATGTTTATGGTGTTTTCCAATTCAAGGTCGAGTACCAAAAGCTTGGGTACACAAGTTTATCCCTTTCAAAGCAGGTAACTAAGTTTGTTTTTCATGATTCCGGAAACAAATTTCTTTCTCAAGATCCCATTTTTTTCAGAGCTATTGTTGCCTACAATTGTTAAACATATGTTGAATCTGGATTGCAGATTCCTGTCAGGCCATATAGACACAACGAATATGAAAGATTTATTCCTGCTGCATACCCCTATTATGGAGCTGCATTTTCTATGGTACCAGTCTTCCTCTCTCTCAACCTTTGTTAGTTCTAGAGCTTATAAGTAGACCTATCAACCTGAAAATCCGATATGATTAATCCGAATCTGAACCCCACTCTTACCTTATTTAACTCTTAAAAGCTGACATATCGAGCCCTACCGATCTGAATATTGAAAATTCTAGAACTCAAGTTCACTGACCCATATAGACTCGATCCGATGTCCACTCGGTTGACATGTTACTTATCGGCCAATCATTCATTGAACAAATTTGATTTATTTTTGGATGAATCACTAGGGTGATATATTTATTTTTGTGTGTAGATGACAGGATTCTTCATCTTCTCCTTTGTCCATCTCTACAGCAAGTAGACTCGTAGCATCTCCGGCATGTTGATGGACCGGTAGGTCCGATTTTTTTTTTGAATGAGCATGATGCAATAGACATGTTTAGGGTTTTCAACTTGATGTGTTATGGTTATTTACTGGTTAGAGACAGTTATCCTCTCATTTCCTCTTTTTATCAAGCCGTTTTAAATATTTCCGAATTATTATTATTATTATTATTTTCATTTTTGTTTTATTTTAAAAAATATATATTTTCATTTTAAATAGGTTAACGATAAAATAAGTGCCAAACTATTTTCTACTTATTTAAAATATTTGTTAACTGAAATAAGTATTTAACTTATTTTAAAGTTAATTAAAGCATTTATTTTGGAAAAAACACTTAAAGGTACCTATGTTAAAAGAATATTAAACACTTGTTTCAGCATTTATTTTGTAATTAATTCTTTTAAATAAATTGAAAAAATTAGACAATAAAGGTCACTAACGCAACGAAAATGTGATTAATTCTCCCACCTTAGTTACAAATATTTGTTATTCATATTATCTTAATTAACATTTTTTTTGTTATCACGTATTTGATAAAGCATTAAATAATGTATGAGAAGCTTCCCTTTGAACCGGCTTATACATATTTGATTTCATTAGTTGACAAAATAAATATTTTGTACCAGAATATGGAGGGGTTTTGTGTAGGGATTGGTAGCGGAAACAACGGTGATTTGAGGGTTTGGGTTTTAAAAAATAAAAAATTTGAGGATTATTTTATGAAATTGAAGATTTTTTAAAAAAAAAATAATAAAAAAATAAACATGTCACGTGTTATGTTTTGATTAGTTAATAAAATTTTTCAATGACAGTTTATTATCGGACACCTAGAATTATAATTGAATAAACTTTCGATACCTATTTTTAATAAAATATATTTTATGGATTTAAAATTCAAAAGATATATAATTTGGACACTTATTTTTTATTTAAGTCAAATTTAATAACACGAAACGGACGGTATAACTTTTTCTTATAAAAGAACCAACCACTCCTCCATCCCTGTCCCTGTGCCTTTCTTTTAGATGCTCTTCATGTTATTTGTTATCATCAAAATGAAAACTGACATTTCAATACGATCTGTTTGTTCTTTTCATGAGTTCAAGCAATCCCCCAAAGCATGCCGAATCCCATGTGCAGACTTCAATCTATTAATACATCTTATAGACTTCAAGCAACTCTTCATACAGAGATGGCTAAGCTTCCGGTTATAGATTTATCCAAACAAGACCTGCTGCAGCCAGGGCGTCACGAATGGAATTCGGTCAGAGTTCGAGTTCGGAAAGCATTGGAGGACTACGGTTGTTTTGAGGCTTCGTTCAACCGAGCTCTCGAGCTTCGGAGGGAAGTGTTTGGAGCCGTACAAGAGCTATTTGATTTGCCTTTACAAACAAAAAAAGTTATGCGTCTCCGGGAATCGCTTTCGTGGTTATATGGGGACGGCACCACCATCGAGATTGCACGAAAGCATGTCGATCGACGATGCTCATATTGCCGGAAACATTGAACGCCTCACTAACACCCTGTGGCCTCAAGGAAACATGAACTTCAGGTACTTCTGGATACTAAGTACTAACGCCTCGTACGAGTCAGATTTACATTCGGATTAAAGTGTGGTTTTTTTATTAAAAATAATACGTAAATCGTCACTGAATTTTGTTTTTTGATTTATTTTGGTCACTAAAATTTTAAAATATATAATTTACTCACTAAATTTTATACATTCAATTCTTTTATTACTCATTAGTAAGCACTTTTAACACTGTTATGACATAGAATTAAAAAAAACAATATAAATTAATGGGTACAATATGTAAATTATTATTAAATTTTCTTTTTTTCTTTACATATTTTGGTCATTAAACTTTATTGTCTGACCTATTTTAGTAACTAAAACTTCACGTTTTATGGTTCACGTCATAACAGTGTTAGAAAATTGATAAAAAAATGATAAAAAATCAATATATAAAGTTCATTGAACATTTTAAAACTTTAATACACAAAATACGTTAGAAAATATATTTTTGCATGTATCATGTTTTAATATTGTCGGTGGACATTTTTCAATTTTCTTTTTATCTTATTTAAAGTTTGTTTAAAAGTTTTATAAAATATAAGAGTTTAATTGAGTGTAAAAAAATCAAAATCTCAATTGATTGTAGAAATCGATAATTGAGTTAATTGATTTAATATTTGGTGATTTAATTTGGTGTAAAAAAATTAAGAGCTTGTTTTTGTTTTTCAAATTTAGGTCTTCAAACATATTTAAGTTTAATTTGTTATATCTTTGCCTTCAAGTCTTTTGTATCGTATGTGAATCATATTTAACTTAATCTGAATTGACCCAAAAATTTAAAAATAGATCTCTCGAAATTATTCCGAACAGTTTGAACTGAAAGCGATCGATCTGATATTAACTCGATCCAATGACAATATATCCAATTTTAACATGATCTAATACTTAAACCAAGCCCGAATCGATCCAAACTGAGTCTCAACCGATTTTAAATAAACCCTAAATGACTTCAGCCAAAATGACCCAACATGAAACCTATTTGAATCATTCGATTGCCATGTCTATCTATAGCTCGTCTCTTTATTTTACTCCCCTCCACCGTTAGGATTTGAGAAAAGATGAACAATCATCGAGAAATAAAAAAGAATATAAAAAATTATTTTTTTCACAAAAAGAAAATTTTTGGGTTATTCATAAACTTTAAAAGATAAATGTCTATTTATAACACCGTTAACCATTTAACGATAATGTAAGTAAAACTATGACAACACTACTATTCAATGATTTTTTTAAACTTTAATGAGCGGAATAAGAACAATATAAGAATAAAATGTAAATCGAACGATAAAAATATATAATTCCCCTTTTTATTGATCATATTTTCTAAATTCGACAGTAAAACGATAGTATCTTTCATCGAGTTAGCCTCAAGACTAGAGAAGACGATCAAGAGGATGATATTGGAGAGTTTTGGCCTAGACAAACACATGGAGGAGATCATGAACTCCACAAACCACCTGAGAATCATCAAATACGAAAGCCAGAAGACCAACGAGCAGGACCAAACCCTATGGTTACGTGCGCACTGCGACATGAATGCACTCACTATCTTGTATCAAAACGAAGTAGACGGCCTGGAGATTCAAAACAAAGACGGCGAATGGATCAAGGTCATGCCGTCAACCAACTCTTTCGTCGTCTTGATCGGAGAATCCTTCAGCGTAAGTCACTTATTTTAAGCAAGAGTTCAAAGTAGAGAAAATTTGAAAAAAAATAATATTTTAGACTTTCATTCTTAAAGTTTTAGATCCGTCACTGATTACAGGTATGGTTGAATGGCCGATTGCCGTCGCCTTCCCATCGTGTGACGATGAAGGGAACCAATTCAAGGTACAGCATTGGTTTGTTTACAAGCCCTAGAGGAGGGTACCAGATCAAGGTTCCTAAAGAGCTTGTGGATGACAACAATCCATTGCTCTTCAAACCTTATGACTACAATGAATTTGTGGAGTTTTATTCAAAACAATTTGCTCAAGGAGATATTAACGTTGGTCTAAAAGCTTATTGCAGTGTCTAAGAGGGGGGAATATATAATTGTTTTAAGTAACGAATATGGTATATATATATATATTGTCATTGTTGTTGGAATAATATACATGAAGACATAAATCGAGTATGTTTAAGCGTTCAAACCTTCTATTTATGGTTAAGAAGGGGTATGAATAGTATAGGTATTGTGCGATGAACGTTTAAAAAAATCCGAATAGAACATTGTAGAACAGTAGAAGTTCATTATGGGGCGACACTTCCAAACTAATTTGTTTTATTCACAATGTTAGAATTCGATTTTTTTACTTTACGTAAGAAATCTAATATCTCGTTATACTAAATTAATTAACAACCGATAGTGTGTGATCTATATGTATAAATAGATTATTATTGATTAATAGTTGATGAATAGTTTTTTTATTGGTACCACAATGGTAGCTATGGTGTTGTGTCGCAATCCGTTCTTGAGATTTTAGTGGCCCTAGGGCAAATCTAAAAAATAGACCTTTAATAATAAGTATTAAAAAAATTAGTCCTTTAACAAGATGTATTAAAAAAATTAAATTAAGTATATTCCTACTAACAAATATTAGGAAAAAATAGGCCCTTAATAACAAGTATTGATAAAAAATTAATCTTTAATAATAAATATTGGAGAAAATAAATTTTAAGAGTAAACCTCTAATAACAAATATTGTGATAAATCTAACCTCTAATAACAAATATTGAAAAATCATGGTCCTAATAATAATTGTTAAAAAAATAGACCTCTTATATAAGTATTAGAAAAAACTGGACACTAATAACGAATATATTGAAAAAATAGGTCTCTTGTAATAAATATCAAAAATAAATTTTAAAATTAGACTCTTAATAACAAATATTAAAAAACCGTGACTCTAATAGCAAATGACAAAAATAAATAAATTTTAATAGCATATATTAAAAAATATTAAAAAATAATTTTTTAGAGTAGTACCCCTATTAATAAGTTTAGTAGAAGATAAGCCCCTAACAACAAATATTGAAAAATTTTGAGACCATAATAACAAGTACTAAAAAATAAACTCATATAATAATAAGTATTGAAAAAATTACTCCCTCTATCTCATAAATATTGTCTCTTATTGACTTTTTTTAGGTCAAACTTTTTTTAACTTTGACTCTTGATTATTTAAAATTTATTATTGATAAAAATATAAAAAAATATATTTTAAAAACTTCTAATCGAGTAGATTTTAAATATATAATTTATAAAATTTAATTATTTAAAATATTTAATATAATTATAGTCAAAGTTTAAAAAATTTGACTTTCAAAAAGTCAATAAGAGACATTATTTTTGGGACGAAGAGAGTAATAATTAACCTATAATAATAAATATTAAAAATTAAATTATAATTAAGATTAAATATATTCGATAAACATTAAAATTAGGGGCCCTGGATAGGAGTGGGCCCTAGGCCGTCGCCCTTGTGACCCACCCCAGGGATGACCCTGCTGGTCAGTGTGATTGGCTCAAAATGAGTTCGTATTTAATTATGTCATTCATGGTCTTAACCAATCAGATTCGTTTTTTTTTTTTATCTTTTTTAAGATAAATCATAATTTTTTTCTACATGTAATTGGAGAGTAAGTTGATCAAATTAATTGGATTATGAATAACATGGTGAACAAGGTTGATTTAATAACTTCTCGTTGTTTCGTGTGTTGCTTTGTGAGGATGTTGCATTTGCTTTTGAATCGTTGTGTTGCACTCTTTTTTTTTTCTTTAAATTAAGATTAGAGAAGTTTTATTTTAACGAATTATGTCAACATTTTTTACGTGTGATTTTTGTTTCACAATAAATTCTCCTTTGCTGATAAGAAAATCTAAAATATATTTATAATGTGGTTAAAGAATAAATTTTTGAGAATAAAATATTCATGATGAGAATACAAAAGAGTTAAGGAATTGATGAGAAGAAAGAACTTAGGAAAAAAAATTATAGTTAAAGGACTAAAGTGAATAAAATACTAAGTTAATAGACTAAATTAAAAAAAAATATTAAACACATGAATAAACCGGCGCAATAAGGCGATCGCACAGGGCCCCTTAAAAAGGGGTCCCAAAATTTGATAAACTTTATTCATTAATTAATATTAATCTCAAAATTCGTTGTAAAAATTTTGAAAATACATTTGAAAAAGATAAGTTATAATTGTTAAAACGTTATTATTTCTATTACCATTGCTAGACATATGCAATACAAACAATTGCACAGTGGCCCCTAAAATGGACAATTACTTTTAAAAGTTATATTTTAGAACTAATGAGGGTTATGAACAATTATTTTTAAGAGTCATATTGTAATAAAATGTATGCCCTCAAAATTGTTGAACCGACCATGTTATAATAGGTTAAGAAAATATGATTCAAATTTGATCAAAATAAACTTAAAACCAAAGAAATAAGAAAAATCATACAATATTAGTGTTCTGAATTGCAAAAATGAGGAAAATAATTTTTAAAAATATGAAGTAAAGTTAAATAAGTATTTTAAGAACATATAATTTAAATTTGGTCAAAATAAATTTAAAATAAAAAATTAAAAAAAGAAATTAGAGACTAAATCACAAAATTATAAAATTCAGTTTTTTAAATTGACAAAATTGAACTTAACAAAAACCTAAAATTAACCCGAATTTATAGAATTCTCTGTATTAATATGTTTGTAATAGTTATAAATAATTAAATTTTTCTAAAATAATTATCTCATAATTATATAGAATTTAATATTTAGTCATCAAGATTTCTTATTTCATAAGATTTAGGCATTTATAATCGTTTTATGTAACAAATATAGTGTGTGATCTTTTTGTCTCTTTATGTTTGGTATAATTACTTGTTTGTAAGTCATTGTTCAAATAATTCGAATCGAACAAACTGAATATAACTCGATTGATATTAATATAATATATAAGAGAACGGAAAATAAAATATGTTTAACAAGGACTTTTCTAGATGAAGTAGGCCCATCCTTTTGTATGTGGGTAAATCAAGGTTTAAGATAAATTAAAATTTTGTAAAAAGTTAAAAAAATAAATTTTTGAGAGGAGTAAATATTTTATTTTATTATTATTTAAACTAAGAAGAACTTAAATGTAATTATACTAAAAGAATTTGGGAGGTGCAAGAATCCCTCCCACTAACAACGTGCCTACGTTTCTGGTTAGGGTTTAAGGAATTATATATAAGATATATTTTTAGATATAGAGTTTAGGAGGTGGGGATTAAGGTTAGAGTTTAGAATTTAATTGTTAAGTATTTTTCGTGTGTGAGATATATAAGAGGTATGATTAAAAAGTAAAGAATTTTTGTTCATTCTGAACTGATACAACTAAGGGTGTTTAACGAGTTGAGTCGAGCAACGTGTAACTTAAATGAACTTTAATCGAATGCTTTTATTATTCTGGCTTAAGATCAACCACGTATATCGAGAAATTATATTATGGGTAAGTTTCATCACGTGTCTATGAGACTAACCACAAAAACCCACTCATTTCATCAATTTTTTCATGTCATATATTTTTCACAAGTGAATCTTCACTTGAAAAAACTATTTTTAAAATGAATTAACAGTAAATTGAGTAAAGATTCACTTAGAAAAATATGACATGACAAAATAATGAAATGAATAGTTTTAGCGGTTGATTCATGAATGATGTGATAGAACTTACCTATGATATATTTTCTCTTATATATCGTTTATATCAAATTATCGTATTGTTAACGATTAACAAAAGATGTAAAAGTCATGAATAATATAATGTTAATATTTTAGTGATATACGATATAATTTATCTATAATATATTAATATTACTTGAATATATATGTATTTGGGTTTACATATATATATTTACATATAATTAGAGAGTGGGTAGTTAATTAGATAATTATTTTGATATGAACAAATCATATTGATTAGATCACGGATGACGCCGTAAATATGGTTTATCTAATAATTTCTCCTACTTTAGAGAGCATTTATCAATCGAGAAATTATATCATGTGTTATTCCCACCACGTTTTATTTAATTATTTTTTTCACCTCATTATTTTTATCAAGTGAATCTTCACTAATATTTATTATAAATTAAGTTTAAAAATAGTTTTTATAAAGTGAAGATTCACTTGATAAAAATTATGAGATAAAAAATAATTAAATTAACTCTTTTAATTGATTAGTCTCATAAATAATGTGATAGAGATGATTAACTATATAATTTCTCTGATCAACTATATTAAAACATAAAAAAAATCTTGTTCAATTATCCATTTAAGAGTCTAAGTAAAGACAAATCTTGTTCACCTTACAAAACAATACCGGAAACAAGATCGACCCTATACCATTTTTACAGGAAAAAACAGGAAAAAACAAATAAATCAGACAGAAATATCCATGTCCATTTCCATTGGATAATATTAATGTTATTGTTTTTATCTAAATCAAAAGGGACATTTCTGTCTAATCTGTTTGCTCTTTTCATGAACTCAACTCTTTCTAAGGAAAAATTAATAGGTGAACCCTGTTTACCACGTTATCCATGGTCCAATTAATCATAACCGTTGATCTTAATTTTTTTCCAAGTGAATCATCACCTCTTTCTTACATGTACTTAGTGGGTGATAGTTATTTAGGTGATTATTTAAAGATCAACGGTTCTAATTGTTTGGACCATGAATAACGTGGTGAACAAGGTTCACTTAATAATCTCTCGTTTCTAAGTATACAAGATTAGGGACAAGTGCCAAAACATGCCGAATTCTCATTAAGAATCTTACTTTGATTAATTAAACAGATAGGGATGTGCACTCTATTAATACACTTGTATACGAAGTTGAAATTCGGACATTTAACAGGAAGACAGACATGGCTAAGGTTCCGGTTATAGATTTCTCCAAACAAGACCCGCTGCAGCCAGGGAGTCCCGAATGGAATTCGCTCAGAGTTCGAGTTCGGAAAGCATTGGAGGACTACGGTTGTTTCGAGGCTTCGTTCGATCGATTCCTGGAGCTTCGGAGGGAAGTGTTTGGAGCCGTGGAAGAGCTCTTCGACTTGCCTTTACACACAAAAAAGCTCTGTGTGTCCGAGAATCGATTCCATGGCTATCAGGGGACAACGCCATCGACATTGCTCGAACGCATGTCGATCAATGATGCTCATGTAGCGGGAAACATTGAACAACGCCTCACTAACATCCTGTGGCCACAAGGAAATATAAGCTTCAGGTACTTTCGGATCGGATTTACTTTCGAATTAAAAGTAGTACTATGTTCTTTTATCAATTCTGTTCACTAAATTCGGCAGTAAAACGATGGTATCTTTCGCCGAGCTAGTCTCGAGATTAGAGAAGACGATCAAGAGGATGATCCTGGAGAGTTTTGGCCTCGAGAAACACATGGACAAGCTCATGAACTCCACTAACCATCACCTGAGGATCATGAAATACGAAAGCCCGAAAATGGGGGAGCCAACACTAGGGATACGACCGCATTGTGACGTGAATGCACTCACTGTCTTGTATCAAAACGACGTCGACGGCTTAGAGATTCAAAATAAAGACGGCGAATGGATCAAGGTCACGCCATCGGCCAACTCTTTCGTCATCTTGATCGGAGAATCCTTCAGCGTAAGTCACTTATTCTAAACCAGAGTTCAAGGTAGACCAAAAATTCAAAAAAAATGTAGTATTTTAGACCTTCATTCTTAAAGTTTTAGATCCGTCACTGATTACAGGTATGGTTGAATGGCCGATTGCCGTCGCCTTACCATCGTGTGACGATGAAGGGCACCAAGTCCAGGTACAGCATTGGTTTGTTTACAAGCCCTAGAGGAGGGTACCAGATCAAGGTTCCTAAAGAGCTTGTGGATGACAACAATCCATTGCTCTTCAAACCTTATGACTACAATGAATTTGTGGAGTTTTATTCAAAACAATTTGCTCAAGGAGATATTAACGTTGGTCTAAAAGCTTATTGCAGTGTCTAAGAGGGGCATCTAGAATTGTTGTAGGTAACAAATATGGTGTGTGATATATATAACTTATACAGATATGGATCGAGCATGTTTAAGCGTTTCAAACCCTTCTATTTATCGGTAAGAAGGGATACGAGTAATATAAGTATTGTATAATAAATGTTAAAAAAATCTGAATCGGATATTCGTAGAAAAATTAAAGATATACATAAATAAATGATCATTACAAGACAATATTGTTTTATGATTATTTTATAACTCGAATTTTATTTGAATTTTTTTCGGTATGGTGTGAAGTATTACTTTTGATGTGTGTGGTTTGGGGCATGAACCCTGTGTTGTTTAGTGTGTTGCTGGTCTCTTATATGAGCATGTTGTACAATGTTTTCTTTGCCTATATGGGAGGAGTGGGTTTGCTTTGTGAGGGTGTTACATGTGATTTTGAATTGTCATGTTGTATTTTTTTTCTCCAAATTAAAATTTTATAAATTTTTTAATCAATTACATAATATTTTTTTGAGTGTGATTTTATTTTATTAATAAATTCTCCTTTATTGATAAAAAAAATTAACATATATTTATAATATTATTTCTAAAGAAGAAATTTTTAGGATAAAGTGTTGATGAAAATATAGAGTAAAAAATTTATGAGAAAAAAAAATTAAAAACAAACTATAGTTAAAGGACTAAGGCAAATAAAATACATAGTTAAGGGACTAAATTTTAAAAATGAATGAATTAAAGTTACATAGATATTATACAGTAGTGATAGTGGAACATGTAATTTAAATTTGGATAAGTCTACAACGTGCGTCGAACATTGCTGAACATTACTAACGATGAACATTGCTGAACACCATTAAACTAATTAATAAATATCAAAAATTTCAAGGACTCAATATATAATTAATAAATATTTAAAATAAAATTTTAATTAAAGTATCTTCTATAAGGAAAACTACACAAATGATCATCCAACTATCACTCATTTTTTGGATTGGTCACCAAATTATTTTTTTTTATCAAAATCATTGTTAACATTTTATTTCATTATTATTTTGGTCATCGACTGTTAAATATTTAACAAAAATTGTCACATGACATGGTTTAATAATAATTTTAGTCCCTAAAATTATTATATTATATCAAATTAATTTTAATAGAATACAACTCATCAAATATTTAAACTAAACCTCAATTCTTTTTCTTTTTCTCTTGTAATATTACTTTAAAAAAATTAATTTATCAACTCTCTTTATTTCTCTTGAGTCTTTTAACAATTCATTAAATTTTAAATTATATAAAATCACTTTAATTTTATGATTTATTTTTTAAAAATTTAATGTAGTTTCTTTAACTTTTCACAAATTATTAATATATATATTCTATTATTTTTTATGTTTATCAGATCTATAAAAAAATTCGATTTTTCAATTCATATAAAAGTTTATATAGATCAATAGTCATAAAATCTTTAACATGTAAATATAGATCAATTCGAAGCATGTCATAAAAATTTTCTTGGGATTAAATAAAATTTAGTTTCACTTAAATTTTCATTGAACAACTCAAATTTTCGGTCTTTATATGGATACTCCTACAATTTCACACAAATTTGGCATCAATGACTTTTCATATGTCGGAACACAATCTTCCTTGGACTGAAAAAGAAACTATTCTACGAAAATGTCATCCCGATTCGAAGAAAAAAATTATTCTTTTAACTTAGATTTTAAAAGAATAAATTATAAAATTAAAATGATTTGTTATAATTTAAAACTTAATACGTTGTTCAAAGACACAAGAAAAATAAAGAGAGAGTTGATAAATTAATTTTTAAAGTAGCGTTACAAGAGAAAGAAGAAAAGAGATAAAAATTTTGGGGTTTGGTTAAAATATTTGATGAGTTATTTTTTATTTGGATTAATTTGATATAATGTAATAATTTGAAGGACTAAAATTATTATTAAACCATACCATATCATAATTTTCGTTAAATATTTAACAGTTGATGACCAAAATATAATAAAATAAAATTTTAATGATGATTTTGTTGAAAAAATTAGTTGGGTGACCAACACAAGAAAAGAATGATAGTTGGATGACCATCCATATTATTAAACCATATCATGTCACGGTTTTTGTTAAATATTTAACAGTCGGTGACCAAAATAATAATGAAATAAAATGTTAACAATGATTTTGATGAAAAAATTAGTTTGGTGACCAACCTCAAAAATGAGTGATAGTTGAATGACCATTTGTGTAGTTTTACTTATAGAAAATAATTTAATTAAAATTTTATTTTAAATATTTATTAATTATGCATTGAGTCCTTGAAAATTTTAATCTTTATTAATCAGTTTAATGGTGTTCAGCAATGTTCATCGTTAATGGTGTTCAGCAATATTCGACGCCCGTTGTAGAATTTTCCTTTAAATTTAGTAAAAATATAAACTAAAAAATAGGGTTGTGCAAAACAGGGTTAGTTAACCATTAACAAATTATTTCGGTTAACTGATAAATTCGGGTCACCCAATTCTCAACCCTAAATCGTAACCATTTATCCAGTTAACCGAAAACTTCGGTTCGGATCAGTTCGGGTAACAATTTTCTTTTATTTTTTATTAACAATATAAATTTTACTAACATGTTAGAAAAAATATATAATTTTAAAAATAAAACATGATATTAGTATATTTTTTAATATTATCAAGTTTAAACCCTTAAATTTTATAAAATAAAATTATAATTTTATTTTTTAAAATTAGAAAATAAATTAAAATATATTTTTTAATATAAAATATTAAAATATTATATAATATAATAATATATATTATATAACCGATTGATTCGGTTAATCGTTTTTTCCTAAAATCGTAAACAATAATCAAACCAATTTTTATAAAATGAATAAAAATTCAACCCTAAATTGAATTTTTTAATTCGATTAACCATTTTTCGTATTTCGAAATCAGTTTCGGTTTACCGGGTTTTTTGCACACCTCTACTAAAAACGAAGGAGGTATTGAATAAATGAAAAAAACATACAAAATTAAGGGGTTAAATAATAGAAATAGAAAATATATTTTAAAAATATAAATGACTTAACTCAGAAATAAGTGTTTAAATTATACATTTTTTCTGAGATAGACGTCTAATAGTTTTTTCGGCTAAAATAAGTGTCTAAACTATATATATATTTTTTTCTAAAATAGGTATCTAATTTTTTTTTCTGAAATATGTGCCTAAAGTTTCATTCCGTTAGTGTTTTAAAGTAACACCGTTAAAAAAATTTGTTTAACTTATAAATAGGTGCTCAAACTAGACATTTTTTCTGAGATTGGTGCCTAGTATTTTTTTACTGAAATATTTGCCAAACTATATAATTTTTATGAATAAATTATATTAGATTATTAAAAAATTTATTATATTTAATATTAATGTGAAGTTACAACTTTTAATTTTCTAAGGTCACTAATAAAAATAAAATCTTTTAAGATAAAATAAAGTTCACATCAAACCATTTTAAACATTGAACCAAATAATACGGAAGAAAGATTTAAAATATAACGTGAATTCAAAATTTTATACAAATGTAAAGTACAATATTAAAAACATTTTAATATACAAATTTATTTAATTTAAATTTTCTTTAATTTTTCGCGATATAAATTAAATAAAATATGTATAACTCGTGTATTAAAATAAATTAATAATGCATGAAAGTTAGGCGTATTAAATAAAATATGTTTTTAATAGTGTTATCTTAAAACACTAATGAAATAAAATATTAGGTACTTATTTTAACCAAAAATATTAGACACTTATATCAGATAAATATATAGTTTGAGCACCTATTATAAGTTAAACAATTTTTTTAACGGTGTTTCCTTAAAACACTAAAGGAATGAAACTTTAGGCACCTATTTCAGCTAAAATAATATTAGGCACATATTTCATAAAAAAATATATAGTTTAAACACTTATTTTAGCTAAAAAAAACATTAGGCACCTATTTCAGAAAAAAATTATAGTTTAGGTATTTATTTCTGAGTTAAGCAATACAAATTGAAGCTAAATATGTATTCTATAGCGTTTTAGGAATATGTTGTTTAATTTGATTAAAAATGAACTTAAAACAATGATAATCGAAGAATAAAGAAATTATACAATGTTGATGTGTAAAAAAGAGAAAAATAATTTACAAAAATGTGTATCGAAAACTAAATAAGTGTTCTATGGTGGTTTAAGAGTATGTAGTTTAAGTTTTATCAAAATAAATTTAAAATAAATTGAATTTTGTTTACCCTTAGACTTAAGTACAAACTTTTTTGAATTAGCTACAGTGGTTAATCATTAGATATTGAATCAGCTACAGTGGTTATAGTAGTATCTATTCTATAATATACTTTTAATTATTAGATATTGATCACTCAATCACTGTGTTACAATCAGGGACGGAGCCAGGATTTGTGGTTGAGGGGGGCAAAACATAAATGTTTAAAAGTAGGGGGCAAATTCATAAAAAATCAATTTTAAAAAAAATTTAAATAGGAGGACAAAAGTGGAAAAAAAATTCTTCGGGGGGGGAGGGGATTGCTCCTCCCTACTCCTATTTGGACCCGTCTCTGGTTACAATACGGGTACTCGAACTCATAACCTCTAAAAACAATAATCGTTCCCTTAATTATAGAAGAAGATGGTCCGTGCCAAACTTTTCAAACTAAAGTGCTTTGCATATAAATAATATAAAAATATGGTATATAAATAAATTTAGATTATACAATCTTATTTAACGTACCCAAATAAAAATTCATGAAAAAAAACTTTAGAAATTATGAGTCGGAGGGGTTTATGGAGTGAGAAGAAGGGATAAAACACAAATAGTCTTCGTTGTGAAAGTTAACATGAAAATAAAAACAAAGGATCACTTATATTTGAATTATTATCGAATAATCCGAATCGAATATTATAAAAGTCAATTAGGTTGCAACGCTTTCGATTTAATAATTTTTATTTATATATGAAGATTGAAGTAATAAAACGTTATATATCAAACCTAATGTCACACTCTATTAGAATATTAGCAATATTAGCTTGTATCGACGTGGATTAACCTATATATGGATGTGTACATGTCGGAGTTTTGATTGACCAAAAAAATATGTACTTTAAATACGATCCGACATGACCCAAAAATTATATGTTCAAATTCAAACTCGATCTAACCCGACTTATTAAAATAATAATGTTTACGAACCTAATTGTAATATAAATTAGATTTTAATGATCTAATAAAAAAATCAATTTTAATGACCTAATTGTGTTAGGCTTGAAATGATTGATGCATAATCGATTTAATTTTGCCATGTGGTGGAGAAATGGTAATTTTGATGGTTTATGATCGAAGCAAAAAGATAAAGAATTGAACACAAATTTAGAGTGGTTCAGACTTTTAACACAAGTCTTACATACACTACCTTAGCTTCCTACTAAGAATTTCCCAAATCCACTAAGAATTTTATCCTTTTAAGTCTAAAGGACTAACTTTACAACCTTGATTCAATTCCCGAATCAAGCATCTAAAGTTCACAACCCGAACTTTAAGAAACCTCTCAAACAAGATAAATACTTAAGTAAACTTGTTAATCCTTTCAATAAAGGCCATTTGTTTGCACTCTAAGCACTCACTCAATCCTAATATACTTGAGCGTACATTTACAATTTAGCTCACAAGTGTTTTGTCTACCCAAAGATTAAAATTTAGCTCTAAGACAATTTTCTTATCATAATATTGTTACAATTGAAGCATTAGTCTCTACATGACGCTTGAGTCTTTCTTTTATCATCCTAATTGAGCTTCTAGTCGTTGGTGACCGTTGGGATTGATTTGAACCCGTTTGAAGCTGGTTTCAAGGCAAATTTCGGTTTCTAGTGCACATAGTATCGAAACGCGTAAAAGTCGTTTCAATACTGCCACTTTGAGAAATAGCTGTGTGACACCCTCGCCCTGGGTTAAGAGACGGGGGCGTCGATCGGACATTCAACTCGTAATTAAACTGAATTTGTATTCAATTATAAGACATTTTATTCATTTGTATAACTTTACGAGCCAATCTCATGTAACACTTATCAAATTTGAGGCCAAATTAAAACTTTTCCCAATTTCAATTTCGTTTATAAAATTTTAATTCACTTATCATTCAATCTTGAGCCTATTTTATTTTCCGATCATAGTTTACCTAGTACTTGATATCATCATCCTATCTCAACTCAAACTCAATTTTTGGCCTCAATATACACTTTAGTTTAACTTATAAAATCCCTCAAACACGATGTAAGACTCCCCATACTTTAATATCAAGGTCTAAACTAATTAAAGGTTGAGGTATCGATACCCCCTATAGAGTGGTAGCGGAATAGGGGTATCGAACCCCAGTTCGATACTGGTTGCTAGCGTTGACTCGTTGACCAAGACTGAGTAGCCTGGTTCGATACTGGTATCGATACAATTTTGTTATTGGAAGTTTGGATACCAAACCAGGTATCGATACTGGTCTACTTTGATGGCTCATTGACTTAAGGCTATGGTAGCCTGGTTCGATACCAATATCGAACCAGAGAGCCTACATGAAGGTTTGGTATCGAACCAAGCATCGATGTCATTATGCTACTGTCAAGAGTGGTATCGATACCTGTGTAAGTGGTATCGATACCCCTACTCCAATTGACAGGTTTCTATCTTTTAAACACCTAGACACTAGCCAAAGGATCCTCTATATGTACTCGAACAATCATTAGACATTAAGGTACATTCCTAGCATAATTGACATCAATGGTAGACCTCCTAAGTCTAGGTTCATTAATCGAATCATGATCTAACTCACACATAAACCATTCTTTGTTTAGTTTCATGCTATACATGCAAAGATAGCTAACATACATGTCCAATCCACGTACATATATATATCAAGACCAATATGCATTCCATGGACCTAGTCCCCAAATACCAATGCTAGCACAAATATGATTTCCATAACAAGTAGACTAAACCTCATTTGACCATGAGACTTATAGGCTAAATGCACAAAACAAGGATCCATGAAAGTTTAGACCATAAGCTCAATCTAACATGTTCATCATGCCTTATGGCTTACAAACTAAGTCAATTAACAAAGCCGTATATATATATATATACAAACCATGGGATAAGCCCTCAAATGCATAGGCTAAACAAAACATGCTCATTAATGCCACCATGAACTAGGAGTTAACCAAAATACAAAATACCATACTTTAGCTTGCTTGATGTCCTTGCTTGTAATCAATCCCGATTTAGCTCCTTAACTCAGAAACCTGTTGTTTTGGGAAGGAGGAAACAACGAGTGGTAAGTACTGTGAAGTAATTAGTGAGGCAACCTAGTCTAACCACATTAGACATAAAACACATAGCAAATAGCATGCTTAAATCAACATTATATCGAGTTCATGACAATAAAGATGGCATGCTACAATTAAGCAAATAAGTCAATTCATGGCATTAGCATCAATCAATATACAAGGTTATCAATATAAGTAACATGTTTATCACAATTCCAGTATATCATTTAATTCGTAATCTATATGCTCATGCAATAGCTAGCATATAATCAATGCATGCAACTCATATATCCTTTTCTATTTCTCAAAACTCATAGGTCATTTCATATCAAGGGCTACTTATAGCCATATGCTCAATTCCAAAGCTCATTAACCAATTCATATACAAGTGCTAATCATAACATCAATTTTCATTACAAGGCTTTGTAACAATTCACAACCTATTCCAATGTTTCATAAGTAATCATGTAACACCCCGATTTTTCCCTATTTCGAAATTTAATTCTGAAATCCCTAATTCCTGAAACCCTAATATTTGGGAAATTTTTGTTTTGAAAATTTAAATGTTAATTAAGGACTAAATCGTTTTAATCTAAAGTTTTGAGGTTATTTTGGAGAACCCTAATAAAATAAAGGATCAATCTTCTAATTTTGCCTTTTCTCTTTTGTTATAATCATCATTTTGGCAGATTGGGTTTTGAAGTCCTCTTTTGCCACAACCTTTCGTTTCTGTTTCTTTCCCTTACACACTTTCCCTTCCTCACGTCCTTCTTGCTTAGTTTGCCTCTCTTTGTTTTGTTTGGTTGTTTATTTTGATTCCTTTAAGAGGCAGATCGAAACCTTTCTGTCAATCCTTCATCCTTTTCCCCTATCATTGTTCTTGCTCGAAAAATCGACTAGGAGTACTTCGAGTTTTCTTCTCCACCGTTCATCTGTTGTGAGAGTGATGAAGAGGGTGTTCGAATCCTAGTTCTTTGTCGTTCTCTCGGTACAAGTTTCATCTCATCCCTGTCTTCGGTTTGACTTCTTCAGATTCCGTTGAACCACCCTTTTGTTTTTGAGTTCTGTTGGGTAAGAATGGTGGTGACTTGTTGTGGTTTTATATTTTTTGGTTTCTCTTTGATATGGTGTTGATGGTTTTTTAGTTTGAAAAATTGAATGTGCATGGGTGTTTCATTGGAAAGTTTTTTCGTGGCATCGTCAGAGCGTGTTGTCGAAACTTTGTCTTCGGTAAGCTTTTGTCATGGTCGTCACTGGTGAGCTACCGTTGTCAAGGGTTGTGGAAAACCCTAGTTTCTTTGTGTGTTATTTTTGTGAGTGGGTTGTTGGGTGTTGTTAGAATAATGGGTTAAGTTGGTTGGTGGGCTATGGAAGTTGGAATTATGATGATGGGCTTTGGGAGTTTGGGCCGAATGTTATAGCTTTGGTTTTAAATGTGTAAATTGGATTTGTGAGTTGGGCTATCTGTTTTGGTCTAAGTGTTGTGGTAATTAGTTTGATGAGTCCAATTTTGTTAATGTGACCCAAATTGGTTTTGACCCGGTTTTGACTAAGTTGACTCGACCCAAGTGTCTTTGATCCGAACCGATTTGACCCTGATCTTGTTTGACCGTTGACTGAGTTTGACTTATTGACCAACTTTGACCTTTGACCTTAGACTTTGACCAACTTTGACTTTTACTTTTGACCTGTTGACTAGTCACGTCAAAGTTGACTTTTGATAATTGACTTTAGCTTCTGAGTTGACTAGAGTTGACTTTTGACCAGTCAAGTCAAAGTTGACTTTTGACAGTTGACTTTGACTTTGACCAAAAGTTGACTTTTTCGGACAACCTTATCCTTGACCTTTTTTGATGTTCTGAGTCCGAATCCACTGTCTGTTTTGTTAAATTCAAACCCGAAAGTCTTATTTTAAGTGCTTTTCATCTGATTTGTTCTTAGAGTCTGGAAAGGGTGTTTTGAGGAATCTAATTCAGAATTTGTCTTCCGTTCAGGTATCAACGTTTCTAAAGCCTCTAGGTTACCTTCAATGGTTCAGCCCAATCAGGCACGTTCTTCGAGACCGTAACGTGAGTAAGCTTTGGATCAGAGTTTGTTTATAGTTGGCAGCTTAGAATTAGTAATAAATAGTAATATAATTTTGTTACTTCATTGGTCCTATTTCAGCTAGACCGGAATGCGAGACGCGTCCATCTCTGAGTTAGAGCTTCAGTTGCTTAAGGTGTGTCTCTTCCTGTGCTACATGTTTCTGTGCTTATATTATATTTTAATATATTCTGTGCATCTATGAAACATTATCTAGACACTACTTGATTTGATATTTGAGAATGTTATCTGTTTATACATGATATCATCATGCATGGCATATGCATCATGTTTTCAAACCAAGCTTCTGATTTTCTGAAACATTGCTACTCGAAAGAGTTCTGATTTATGATTTTGTAAATCATATCATGTTCTGACATTGAAAATATTTTCTAGATTTAATATCAGTAATGTAAGGGAAACCTCCACTCTGACAAGGGAAACCTCCACTCTGGCGAGGATAATCCTCCACTATGTATGATTTCTGATATCGGGCTCTCTGATTTTTTGTCATGCATCCGTCATCGTAGCATATCATGCTTCAGTTTTTCTTGAATTCAGAAATATTTTCAGAAACTTTTCAGAAATATAAAATATGTTTTGTTTGTGACTGTTTGCACTTTAGAGACACAATAAGCTCTTTAGCTTACACCCATTTAGTTTGTTTTTCAGATTCTTAGACCAATTTAGGCGAACCGATACTTGGAGCATCTCGCACATTATTCAGATACATTATTATTCAGTATGATCTTGTAATTATTTCAGTTTTAATGTTTTTATATGTTATGAAACGTTTTATACTTTCTAAACTTATCGAATACATGTTTTTCTGAATCTGTTTTTTGGATATTATAAATGTTATTAAGATGTTGTTTTAAGCATTTGTATTTGTATAATTTAAATCCCTAATTCGTTTTCCCAATTTGTCAAAGTAAACCTAATTTTGAAATTATTTAACTTAAATTGCTTACTTGAGGGGAAAGTTTTCATAACTTGATTCCTAAGTTTCGATCTAAGAAATTAGGTCAAAATTGAGGGTTACAAATCACATGTACATACAAATCACAATTAAACTTTAGTCTTTCAATTCAATTTGGTGTGATACCTTAGTATAGTTAGACAAGTTAAGCGAGTCAACAAGAGTGTCACGAAGACACTAACAAGAGTACCACAAAGGTACTAACAAGATTATCGTAAAGATACTAATAAGAGATACCCATGGTATCTAACAATGGTGACTAACCACCAATCAATGGTACCCATAATATCGAACAAGAGTACCGAAGTACTAAACAAGAATGTCGAAGCACTAAACAATGAGCTTAGACTCTAGGCATGCCGCACTACCTATGACCAACTATCGACCAAGGCTCAATAACATTTTCTTTATTCGTTTAATCATTTAATTCATATTAATCAAGTTCATGTCATCAAGAACAAATATCCAAAACATGGTATCAATCAATACATTTATAACATATCAACAAGGGTACATACATATCATGTTACTAAACAATTAATCATATCACCATAAATATGCTCCATGCATGATTCACGTACCTGGCATCCAAAGCCGCGTGCCATAACTTACATCGAAATTTCTGACCTATGCATATGTATTAAGCTAATGCTAGCAACCTAGCAATCAACATGTTATCACACAAGTCCTTTAACATTTAAACCTCCTTCCCTTTTTACCAAATATGTAATTAGTCCATTTACATGACATATTAAATAAAAAAAGATGGTTAGGACCTAGTTCCTAACCCTAAGGTTTGCCACACTCACAAATTTCCAAGCGGTTTAGGGATTATAGATCGTGATCCCTTTGCCTCTCTTCCTTGCCACTTCGAGCCTCTCATCTACGTTGTCTTCTTCTCTCGGATTCTCTAGCATACCACATTCATTTAACAATTCGTTAGGACCTATTCAATCATTTAATCCAAGTGATTTTAGACTTAACAAATGTAAACATGTACACTTATTCATTAAGGACAATTTTGCTATTCTTTACGGAATCGGTCATATCTCGTAGCTCCCATATCCGATTTTAGCCTATTTTACCTTCTTGGAAAGCTAAGAGAATCCTATACAAGTAAAATTTAATATTACATTTTAAACACTAATCGATCAGCTCCAAATTTCATTTGAAACAGACTCGTCCGGATTTCGGGACTGCTCGGACAGCCTTTACGGAAACGCTTATATCTTTTTATACCGAACTTGGATTGAGGTTCCGTAAATTTTCACTTAAACTAGATATACTTAATTATCACAATTTAAAATTTCAGCTCCTAATTCATTGAATCCTGACCTAGGGAATTTTCTCAAAAGTGCTACCTGGAATGACATTTCTAGGCTAGTTTCGGCTAACCTCCATTCTATGTGTCCGAACCCAATCCGAACTTACCCTTAAAATTTTCCAACATCTAAAATATGAAATAAACATAATTTAATCCCCATTAGCATCCTTCTTATGCATTACTAATATTACATTGATTAATACACATAGCATTTACAAAACCCTAAACCCAAGTTTTCGAACCCCTTTTTCATGCTTCAAGCTAAACCCAACAATTACAATCTCTAATTTATACATGAAGGCATCATTGAAGCATTTAGAACTCATGAACTCAAGCTTCCAATATTTGAATTAGAGGAAGAGAGACTTACCAAGATGTTTGAACTTGTTTTCCTATCACAATTTTCTAACCATGCAAGGATTTTAAATCTTCTTTCTCTTGATTATGAGGATGAAGCAATGTAGGAGGTGAAGCTCTCTCTCTCCCTTCTTCCTTTTCTAATTCACGTGAAAATGAAGGGAAGGGGATGAATTTGGGCTGAATTTTGTTTCTCATTAATTGGAGGTGAAATGACTCTTTTGCCTCCTTTTAATATACTAGGCTTGGTTCATTACAATGGGTAGTCTAGGGAATTCTAACTTTACCATGCAATCTTCTTATTCCTTTTTAATTCAATTTGGTCCCTCACTTAAAATCCAATTAATAAGTGATTAGATTTAATTTAAAATTTATTTGAACCGTTTTATCAACCGATTTTTTTAGGGTGTTACAAGCTGTCGCGACCTCTTTAAAAACACGAATTTAAGTGAAAAATAGCCTGACGATTAGTTTTGAAAAATACGAACTTTACCGCTTTTAATCTTGAAAAACCCAAATTTTAGAAAAAATATATAATTTAATTTTAAAATGATTTGGAGTCGCCACCGGCCACTTTGGTAGGCCAGAAACCATAAAATAAACAAGAGATTCATTTAAAAAATATTGGATTCGGGAGTCGGTTACGTGTAAGGATAACCCTTACAAACGCCCAAAAATTGGTACCTTGAAAAAAAAATTACGTGGCATTAATACTTTGAAGATAGATATTAATTTAATTTTCCATTGTTAATTGAACATTATTTGAATTTTGAATATCCTTTTGATTTAGAAATTACATCACCTTTAAACTTGAGTTGAACGAGACGTCCTCTAGATAGAAAACCTCACCCAAATTCAAAGGAATGTAACTTTCGCCTCAAAAGGTTAAAACACAATGCATGACTATTTTTATCTTGTTCCTTTTAAGTTCTAATCCTAAAAAGGCTCCATTAATTAAATGTTTAAAACTTAAGTTACTAATGTCGCTAGTTGCTTACCTATCAATTTTATTTAATTCTAAACCTAAGTTATTTTGTCAAAATTCTAGGTTTTAATAGCACATGAATTCGATACCAAGGTACACTCTCTAGGTCAGCATCATGGCACGTCAAAACATCAACCTCTTTAGTATATCCGAGATATAAGATTCAATGTTATGTTACTAAATTATCTCCCTAATTTAATTAATTAATTAATTTAAGTGACTAGTCCTAGAGGGCTCTAAATTAATTAGTTAAAATGTTTATTAGGTGATCTACCTAAAATGTGCCATGCAAAAACATAATAAAATAAACAAATAAGATAAAAAGGAACTTGATATTTTTATTAGAACATGGGAGTACAAGTTACATTAAAATTGTCATCATGAATGAATACAAAAGGGACTTGCATTGAAAAAGATCAAAAGGGACAAGAGACCAAACCTCGAAAGATGGATTAGATTTAATTAAGTGTAAAATTAATTTTAAAGCTTAGGATTTTTAATTAAATTAATTATTTAACCAAGTTTTCCTAATCTTCAAATTTAATTAAAACCTAATTAAAATCTAACTTGGTGAATTTTAAGTTCTAAGGTTTAATTGGAGGGTTGAATTAAATTCAATTAGGTTAATTTTTTAAATCTTATCTTAGAAAATTAAAATTAATTAAGAGACTTAATTAAGATAATTTCCAAATTTTAAGAACATAACTTAACCTAATTAAAGTTTAATTTGATGAATTTTGGGCTAATTAGACCTAATTAATTTTAAACCTTATCTTTTAGAAATTAATTTAAATTAATTAAAATAATTAATTTAAATTATTTCCTAAATTTTAAGAATTAAAGTAAGCCTAATTAAAGTCTAATTTGGTGAATTTTTTAAGGTTTAAGGCTAAACTAGACCTAATTAAGTTGGATTAATTTTAAAACTTATTTTTTTAGAAATTAATTAAAATTAATTAAAATAATTTAATTAAAATTATTTTCTAAATTTTAAGAATTAAATTAAACCTAATTAAAGTCTAATTTCTAAGTTTTAGGGTCAAATTAATTTTATATTAGATTTAATTAGGTTTAATTAATTTTAAAGTTTTCTTAAAAATTAAATTAAATTCTAATTAAGAACCTAATAAATTTTTTAAGCCTTGAAAGTTAATTTTAAGCCCTAATTTAAGTCTAAAATAATTTAATTTTAAACCTAGGGGGTCTAATTAAGAGTCTAGGGACCTAATTGAGCGAGTTTTAAAGTTCTAGGGACCTAATTAGGGTTCTAGGGACCTAATTATAAAGCATACCAGACCTAGGGGGACTAAAGATATAAATATCTCTATTTAATTAAAAAGACGCGGATCCGGGTTAACCCAGATCCGACCCGCTCGACCCGGCCGCCAAAACAATGCCGTATCACACTCGATAGACCCCCTGACCGAGTTGGCTCGACCATTTGGACCGAGACAAATTCGGCCCGACTCAGTTCTCTCTGGGACAAACATTCCCAAGCCCAGAACTTATGAAGAAAACGGATCAAAGACACCAACTTTGGCTTGGTGTTCTTCATGTTCGTGGAAGAACATGAAGAACATCAAGAACAGACCTTGAAGCCGCCGTGCAGTCCGCCCCTAGATCCGGAGCGCCGCCGTGAGGAGTCGCTTCGGCGAGTTTACCGGGCACCGTTCCGTCGCTCTTTTTGACGCTAGAGGTGAGATCCAACGCCGGCGAAAGCGTCGACAACCGCGGAAAGCCCCGAAAAACGCTAAAAACTCAGGTTTCTAAGATCAAACAACCTAAAAACCAACTAGAATTAAACCCTAACATCCAAAGCAATTGGTCGAACACCCCTAAACCGAAATCTAACAAGTTGTAAGCATCAAAAACAGAAGAACTTGAGGGGAAAGCTTACCTCCAAAATTGATTGCTCTCAACTGCCGATCACTAGTCCCTTAATTTCCCGATTTACAGCTGTCGATTCTCTCCTTCCCTTTCTAGTCAAAACGATTGAATCCCTATTTAAAGGGATTCAATTCACTCCTATCTCAACTCAAACACTCCTCCACCAAATCTAATCCCCTCTAAACCGAAAATCCAACCCCCAAATCCAACCCCCAAATCTCTTCCATGAATCCCCTAAAAATCGGAACTCTTCCCATGTTCAAACTTTGATTTTTCACGATTTTTTAGTTTTTTTTATTATTATTTATATATTTTAAACTATTTTATTATTTATTATTTATATTAATTATTATATATTATTATTTAAACCACGAAAAATTCGTGTTAACACAAGCCGTTGAACCCTCATCCAAGAACTGGTATCGAAACGCCTACATGGTGTATCAAAATCTTTAGCTTATAGTATCGAAACCACTAAACATTGTTTCGATACGGCTCCTAGTCGTTGAGGAGGGGTTAAATCCGTTGGAGGTGTATCAAAACACCTAAAATAAGTTTTAATGTTGGCGTATCGAAACGAGTGTTTGTTGTATAGAAACCATAAACCATTGTGACAAAATGTATCGAAACGTTCCAAGACCGTATCGGAACGACTGGGATTTTACCTTTGAAAAACATAGCGGCATCAAACGACTGAGTTAAAAACACTTCTTTGGTTTCTTTAAGTCATTTTAAATACCTTCAAAGTTTCTCAAAATCCTCTTAAATATGTTTTTAAGTTGTTTGGACATAAGAAACATTTTTAATATCTTTTTAAATTAGTTCAAAACTATTTTTCAATTATTATATCAAACATATAGTTCTACAAATTGCAAACAAATACTTAAGGAAGGAGCATTATTGTGTAAATACCTAAAGATATATGAAGAAAATATATTATTAATTCCTAGTCAGGTTGAGTATTTTCACTCTAAACTCGAAGTAAACCCGATCTAAAATCACCATTAATAAAATCAATACGAATTTGATTTTTTTTAAATCCGACCTAATCAAACCGACTGCATAAAATTATTTACATATTTGGGTCAGGTAATTGTTATTTTCAATGAAATTTGCATTTGAAAATTTAAATTGTTTTGGGTATGAATCAATTGTTATTTTAATTTTAAATTGTTATTTACATATTCGAAAGCATGTCGATCAATGATGCTCATGTTGCGGGAAACATTGAACAATGCCTCACTAACATCCTGTGGCCACAAGGAAACATAAGCTTCAGGTACTTTCGGATCGGATTTACTTTCGAATTAAAATTAGTAATATGTTTTTTTTTATCAATTTTGTTCTCTAAATTCGGCAGTAAAACGATGGTATCTTTCGCCGAGCTAGTCTCGAGATTAGAGAAGACGATCAAGAGGATGATCCTGGAGAGTTTTGGCCTTGAGAAACACATGGACAAGCTCATGAACTCCACTAACCATCACCTGAGGATCATGAAATACGAAAGCCCGAAAAACAGCGAGCCAACACTAGGGATACGGGCGCACTGTGACATGAATGCACTCACTATCTTGTATCAAAACGATGTCGACGGCTTAGAGATTCAAAACAAAGACCCCGAATGGATCAAAGTCATGCCGTCGGACAACTCTTTCGTCGTCTTGATCGGAGAACCCTTCAGCGTAAGTCACTTATTCTAAACAAGAGTTCATGGTAGAGAATTTTTTTTAAAAAAATAAAATTTTAAAGTTTCATTCTTAAATTTTTAGATCCATCACTCGCTGTAGGTATGGTTGAATGGTCGATTACCGTCGCCTTACCATCGTGTGACGATGAAGGGCACCAATTCCAGGTACAGCATTGGTTTGTTTACCAGATCGAGATTCCTAAAGAACTTGTGGATGACAAGAATCCATTGCTCTTCAAACCTTATGACTACAATGAATTTATGCAGTTTTACTCAAAACAATTCGCTCAAGGATCAATTAACGTTGGTCTCAAAGCTTATTGCAGTGTCTAAGAGGTGGGTATCTAGAAGTGTTGTATGTAACATATATGGTGTGTGATATATATATATATATATATATATATATAACTTATACAGATATGGATCGAGCATGTTTAAGCGTTTTAAACCTTTCTATTTATGGGTAAGAAGGGGTATAAGTAGTATAGGTATTGTATAATAAATGTTCGAAAAAATCCGAATCGACCATTGTAGAATAGTATAAGTTTATTATGGGACGACACTTCCAAGTCGGTTTATATCATTTATAATATCAGAATTTGAAGATTTTACTTTGTGTAAGAAAATTTAGTATTTTGTTCCGTTAAATTGATTAATAGTTGGTGATGTGTGATCTATACGTATAAATAGATTATTGATAAATAAAATTGTTACTTCTTATTTTTCGAATTTGAATATTGTATTTATGAAAATTTTGGAATTTCAAATATAATAAACAAAAAATTATTAAATACAACAAGATTCACATTTATAAAAGTTTAATTTTTTTTTTTAAAAATTGAATATAACAAGCACTAAATTGTTGAATATAACAAGATTATTATTAATAAAAATTTGATTTTTTGGATTTTCGAGTTTTCAGATAATCCGAAACTTGAAATATTGTGATCGTATCCGATCCTAGAAACTTAAAATCGGATCGGATATCCGGTTCAAAAATAAAATCTGAATCAAATATCCTAATGATGTGAGTATGTTGTACAATGTTTCTTTGCCTATATGGGAGGAATGGGTTTACTTTGTGAGGGTGTTGCATGTAATTTCTTAACAAAGAAAATAATTAGAGACCAAATCGCAAAATTATAAAATTCGAGTTTTTAAGTTGGCAAAGTCGAACTCGACTCAAATTTAAAATTAACTCAAGTTATTCAACTCAGTTTGAATAACATACGATTTTAAAAAACATTTTTCTGAATATAAACGGATTTAATTTTGCTTACCCCTAAACTTAAGTATATGTATTTTTTAAATCAGTTACAATGGTTGTAGTAATATATGTTCTAAAATATACTCTTAATTATTAGACATTGATCGTTCAATCACTGCGCTTTAATGTTAATGTTCGAACTCATAACCTCTAAAAACAATAATCATTTCCTTAAGCATCGATGAAGGATGATTCCTTTTAAACTGAAGTACAAACCAAAGTGCTTTGCATATAAATAATATAATAATATGGCATATAAATTTAGATTATGCAATCTTATTTAACGTACCGAATAAAAATTCATATAATAAAAAAGATTTTAGCTAAATCAACAGGGGTTAGTCTAAGTGATAAGTAGTTTGGTTCCGCTTAAACAAGTCTCGGGTTTGAGACATTGTGTACGTAAAAAATCTTTATTGACAGACTCACCCATCAAACTAGTATGCGATGCAGGTCGATTCGTATTAATTAGAGCGAGAACCTCAAAACCGAAAGAAAAAAAAAATGTTTAGCTAACCTTATCAAAATTATGAGAGCCAGAGGGGTTTAATTGTAAACAAATACTTAAAGAAGGAACATTATTGTGTATATACCTAAAAAATATATAAAAAATTATATTATTAATTCCTGGTTTAGTCGGGTATTTTCACCCTAAATTTGAATCAAACTCGACTCAAAATCACTCTTAATAAAAATTGATACGAACTTGATTTTTTAAATCCCACCTACCAATTACGTAAAATTATTTATATATTTTGGTCAGGTAATTGTTATTTTCAATGAAGTTTGCATTTGAAATTTTAAATTGGTTTGGGTATGAATCAATTGTCCATAGGACCACTTGACACAGTGTAGTTTATATTTTGGACCACTATGCTTTTTTATTCATTTTTAGGAGTTAAATATGAATATACATTATTCTTAAAAGTACTATAAGGTAATTAATAAATTTTGGACCGTACACAAATATATTATTTAAATGATAATATATAGAAATTAAATTACTTTTTAATAATGTAAGGGACCACTTGTAGACAAAGGTTCAATTTAAAAATTTTGCATTCAATCTTTTTAAATTTTATTTCACTTGTTTTAGTTTTCTTATGTTTTAAGATATATTGGAACGAGCTTAATTATTAATTATTCATATTTTATCGGTTTATATAGGAAGGTAGACGTTGGCCACAAGTTTTAAAGTTGTTTTACATTCAAGACGGTATTGGACAGGCTTTAGCCCCCATTCATGGTCTTACAAGTTTACGGAGATCTGTGTTTTTGGTAAACAGTCGTTCGAATTTGGTTACTGTGACCCCTTTGTGATGAGGTATTCCTTCTCACGGAGTTACGGGGTTATTTTGTCAAATTCCTTAGAGAGAGTTGTCTCGCGCCCCTAGGTATTCTCTAATTACCCGCTTATGTCGGTTTCGGGTAAAGGTACCCTTTTGTTAAAGGTCGTTCGAGCTTTTCCTAGGGTTATAGCATGGGTTATTTCAATGACATAGCGTCTCGTACTCGAACATTGGCTTGGGGTATTTTCTCTACCCTTTCTTACCCTAAAAAAAGAAGAGGCACCTTGCGTCCTTGAACCGATAACCATCTTTCGACTAACCTAAACTCTAACAATGACAGAATTTTACGAAAGAGTTTAGATGACAACATAAAAAACTTTAAAATTTTAAAGGGTTTAAATTATATTTTTCAAATGATATGGGATCTAACTAAAATTTTTAATAATTTTAATAGACTTAATGAGAATTTTAAAAAATTATGAGAAGAAATTTAATTAAAATATTCATTTTTAAGATTAATAAAAAAAATTAAAATTTTGAGAAACCAAATTAAAAAATTTAAAAACTTTAAGGAACCCAATTTTAATTTTTCTAAGCTTTATTAAGGATTCATGAGTTTATTAGTAGTCTTCTGACACCGAAAAATAAAGATTAATTCTTCATTTTTTATTAAAGTAAGAGAGATTTTTATCACAGTACCTAAATTTGATATTCTTTTAATCTTTTAATATCTAATAAAAAAAATAACAAAAATAAAACATGAAATGAATCATAATTGTACACCAACTTTGACCCAATGACTTGTTTATTTATTTATGACTTGTTTAATTGTTTATGTTTATTTATTTATTTGATAAAATTAAACAATTAAATATAAATATATTCTCATTTATGTCTATTTATTTATTCGATAAAATTAAATGAACATGAACACTTCCTTATGGTACAACAAAATTAGAAGAAAAAAAATACCGAATTCAGTTGTCAGATTTTTATTAGTCATCAAAAACGGTATTATCTGGGGTGCATTCGATTCGGGTTCGGTTTAATTCGGTAAGCTATTTTAGGAATCATCGGTTTTCGGTTCAGTTAACCTCGATTTTCGGTTTTTCTATATTAACGTTAGTTTTTAAAAAATTATATCTTATCTTGACAAAATAGCTTTATTTTATGACTTTTAAACATTAAAAGATAAATATTTTAAGATATTTTTTATAAATATTTATTAAAAAATTAAGTGAAGAATAAAAAATAAAAATATATTTATAATATATATTTTAAGTATAAAATATATATTTTTATCTTATAAAAATAATTAAAAATTAACTAAAAAATTAAATTCGATTAATCGTGGTTAACCACGATTCATAAATTTATGAACCATAACACCTCGGTTTGATTCAATTTTCGGTTTTACGGTTAACCGATCTCTCTTGTTGGGGACCAACAATTTTTTACGATGTCTTGAAATTGACCTATAAAGAAACTGTTTTTATGATAGCAAGAGCATCAAATTGGTGGTAAGTCATACAAACACATAGGTTCAAGTATTTGTTATACCTAATACAACATATGAACCAAGACTAGAATATTTATAATATTCTAGGGTTTTCTTCTTTAGATACGATAATTAATTTTTATATTAATTATTAATCATCGGATCTATTATTTTTTGTTTTTTTATTTTAATAAAATTATTTTTCTTTATAACATGCATTTCTCTGTTATTGTAATATATTTTTACTTTTATTTTATTTATTTCATTTGTCCTTATAGCATGATTTCAGTATATTTTAATGGTCGTTTGTTACTTACATTGAGATTTTAACGACACTAATTCCTGATTACAATTTTATCGATGGTCATAAGAAGTTATGACTCTTAATCTAAATTGATCCTTAAAATTTTAAATGTTCCGGTTGTATTCTTAAACTATTGACCTTCATTCTAAATTAACCCTTAAACTTTTGAATGTTTCAATTTTATCTTTAAATTATTATTTTATTAACATGACATATATTGATTATTTGAAGATAAAATTAGAACGTTTAAAATTTAAGAGTCAATTAAAATTTTAGATCAATTTTGAGAATAAAATTAAAACATTAAAAAATTTAAAAATAAATTTAAAATGAAAATCATAAATTAATTACGCAATTAACTCTGTATAAATAAGATGATAAAACAGCCTTTTATATCCAAATCATCAGTTAAGAAATCCAACAATTACTGTAATCAGACTCATTATGGGTTTGGAGACACAGATAAAGCTGCCCGTAATCGAATTTTCCGAGGAAAATCTAAGTCCCGGATCAAGCGCTTGGGCATCATCATGCATCGAAATCCGGCGAGCTCTCGAAGAATATGGTTGCTTCGAAGCAAAATTCGAGAAAATGTCTCGCCGGATTTACGATGCAGCTTTCGCCGGAGCCGAAGAGTTGTTCGGTCTCCCAACCGAGGTAAAAATGCGTAACACCAGCACCAAACCCTACTTCGAATACTTCGGACAATACAAAACTCTCCCACTCTACGAATCCATGGCGATAGACCACCCGACATCTCTCGATGCAGCTACAAGTTTCACCAACATCATGTGGCCTGCCGGAAACGACAGATTCCGGTACAATTTTCCGAACAAAACCACTCACCAAATCTAATTACATATTTACCTGAACTCTTTAACTTTGAATTTTCATTTGAATGTTAGTGAAAGTGCTCAAAGCTATTCGGAGTTGGTGACCGAACTCGACCGGACTGTGTCGAGAATGTTGTTCGACAGCTATGGTGTCGGATATTACTATGATTATTACAGCCAAAACACAAACTATCTTCTTCGATACTTCAAATATAATGAACCGAGTGTGGATCAGAGTAATGAAGGTCTCTTGCCTCATGCAGACAAGACTTTCTTCTCTATTATTCATCAAGGTAAAGTGAGTGGTTTGCAGGTGAAAGTGAAGGAGGATCAGTGGATTGATGTTCTGCCATCGCCGACATCTTTTGTGTTCATGGCTGGGGAAGCTTTGATGGTCAGTTTTCTAGTCTCAGCTGTGAAGGTTTTCTTGGATTTAATGGAACCAGACATAGAGTAATTGATTAATGTTAAAAATAATGCTCAAATTCTAATTTTTTGTTTGAATGTTTAAAGTATTTTTTTTTATCAAAATAAGCATCTTTATATTAGGGATGGATCTAAGGGTGTTGGGTGTAATCAGAGGTGTGCATTATTCGGTTTTAACCGAATTAACCGACCGAACCGAAATTATTTCGAGTAATTCGGTCGGTTAATTCTAAGTAAGTTTGGTTAACGATTTTTTTGGAAAATTCGATTATCGACTTAATTTGGTTCGAAATAGATTAATTAGCTGAATTAACTAAAATTTTTATATATTAAATATTATATATATTTATTTTTAGTCATTTAACTTTTAAAAATTATAAAATATTTATTAAATTTTTATATTAAAAAATTGTCACTAAATTTTTCTCAAATTAACATAAAATGAAAGTTCAGTGACTAAAAAAATATATTAGCATTATTTAGTAACCTATTATATAATTTAACCAAAATTTATAACTAATTTCGGTTCAGTTAATTTTGTTTTAGATAATTCGGTTGGTTGACGATCAATGTTTCAAAACTTTCAATTAATTCAATTTTGGCTATTTCGGTTCGGTTGCCGACCGAATTAACCGAATATACACCCCTAGGTGTAGTCACCTCCCCTAAAATTATCAATTGTTCTTATATTTTCTATTTCTATTGATAATTTAAGTACGTACCCTTAAACTTTTTAATTTTGTACAGCATCCCTAAAAATCCCTTCTTGATAGTTTATACTATTTATATGAGATTTGAGTCCGTCATTATTTATATCGTTACTGTTTTAAGTGTTTGATTGTTATCAACTGTTTAAAAAACTGATAGATCGAGATAATTAAAGTGTGACATCCGGTGGATTTTAATTTATAATTTATTTTAATTTTTAAAATAAAATCCTTATTAAAAAAAACTCAAAATTAAGATATTTTTTCTAGATTAATCCTCTAGGGTTTGACAAGTTTTGTTGTTTTGATCAGGCGTGGAGCAATGACCGAATCCCCTCGTGTTACCACCAAGTGATCTTAAATGAGCCAGGAACCAGATACTCATTGGGGACATTCTCGTTCATCACTGGGACCATACACATACCCAAGGAGCTAGTGGACGACACTCACCCCATCAAGTACAAACCATTCGACCACTTCCAGTTCCTTCAGTTTGTGAAGGAAAACCTAGGAAAACACTCAAACCCTTGTCTTATAAAAGCATTTGCTGGGGTTTGAGACTCTGTTCCGGTTTCGGTTTTGGTTTCGGTTTTTGTATGGTTGAAAAGATTGTGATGCGTGCTTGTGTTTCATACATTGTTCTTCAATAAAAACAAGGGTGTTGCTATGTACTATCGTTTCTAATGTTGAAAAATTTGAGTCGAAACGCGATCAGAAGGTATTCTTTGTTTTTGTAGCATTGCGATGTTTCGAGGGGTGGGTAATGCTTGAATCCACACTCTTTATTTATAAGCGATATAGAAGTAGTTCGGTCAATTTTAAATGTGTAATCAATTGAATTTAATAACATATAATATTCAATCAAATCTTAAATATTTAATTAATTCTGATATTAAATCAAATAGATTTCTTAATTAGATCAGGGTTGAGAGCTACAAATAATATATGAATGGTTGGAGTGATGCATGAGAAAAAGAGAATGATTTTGAATGTATTTATATTCCTTTATTGTTGTAGGTGAAGTAATATTTGATGAGATCATGTCATGTCTAGTGACGAACCGACAAATGATAATTTGACTATCAGACTATGAGTTTAGTCGAACTTGATGATATTTTTAAATCTTTTAAAAATAAATTAATCTTTTTTTATCTACTCGAATAACTCGACACTAAAAATTTTCAAATCTTTCGTTTTTCTTCAACATAATCACTTTTGTCTTAAATTTCTTTTTATTTTCTTACACATTTCTACTCTCTTTAAAAATGTGCCTTTTCTTGTAATAAATTAAGATTTTTATGCAATCACTTCATTAATTTTTCGTATTATCTTTTTTATATTTACCGTAAAAAGATAAAAGATAACATAAAAAATTAATGAAATGATTGATTTTATTAATTAAAACTATAAAGAACGCGATAAAAAAAACTTGTAATATAATTTTTTATTTCTAAAATAGAAAAATTATTTTATTTTATTTTTATTTTATAGAAATTGGTCTATTGAAAAAATGATGGGGATCCTGTTAGGTTTAAAGGAATCTTTCCTATCTTTCTATTTTTTTCCAGGTTTAATATTTATTTTATAGTAGGTGTTAGTTTAAAGGAATCTATCTATAAATTAATCATTTTTATTGTACCACTATGTGTCTTTATGTTCTTGTTTGGACCTATTGAGATTTTTATTTTTTTATTTTTTAGGGTTTGTCAAAATTAATTTAAATTGATTCGTATTGTATACCTGATTTTGATAGATAATTTAGAGATATGATATCTCAAACTCGAGATATACTTAAACGAAATTAAATTATTTATCATTTAAATAAATTTTCTTTTCAATATATTTTAATTTAAGAGACGTGTTCAAATTTAGGATGAAGATAAGGATATTTTTTTATATATTTTTGAATTTGATTTTTTAAATATTTTACTTAAATTTTAATGAGTTTTTAATTATTTTTCATAAGTTTTTGAAACAGTTTTGTAAAAAAATATAATTATTTTGGGATTTTTATTAAAAATCTTGAAAATTTTTATTTTTTTAGAATATTTTATGTATTTTTTAAGAGGATCAAATTGACAGAAACTATAACCGTGGAGGATTAAAAAAACAATTTTGCCGGTTTTTATAATTACCATGTTAGCAAAGACAAAAATTTACTAAAGTATCATTTTTTTAAAGATAAAAATATAGGATCTCAATATGCTAAATCACCTAATTATTCCCTTTAAAATAATTATTTATTGAAATAACCACAATAAAATTATTTAATCTTAATTATTAAACTCAAATATTCTGCCGGTCCAAAAATTTATAAAATTTAAAAATCAAAATGGTATCAAAGTACAACTAAATAGCATATAAAATTCACATAATCCTACCAAAATGATTTGTGACCTTGTATGATTGATTCTAATCGTGAAGAATTTTAATAATTAATTAGTTTTGTTTGGTCGATTTTTTTTTACTCTACTGTTGCTTCTTATAAATGGATAATTCCAATATTTTTAAATAGAATTACTTTATTTATTTTTAATTGAGTAAATATTATGTAAGCATATTTATGGCCGCAAACGAACCGAAAGAACACAATCGAGGGTGTGTTCATGTTCTTTCGTTTAGCTTTAACTGAACAAATGAAGGAGCACGAACATAAACGAACACAATTTGTTTTGTTTGTGTTCGTTCGTTAAGGATGGTAGCTTCTTCATGTTCGTTTATGTCAGTTCGTTTAAATAATAAACGAACGAACATAAATGAACGTAAACGAACATAAATAATATATATAATATGCTAAATATTTAATATTTTGGATTAATTCAATTAATTCAGCTAATCAACTGATTCTAAAGCGAATTAGTCGATGAAGTCTGACTTTGATTCTGATAAACTAACTAACTGCCTTTTCACTACAAAGAAAATAATTTAACTTAAGACTCTACTTGATTGAATTTTGATTCAAAGGAAAAAAACAACTCGAGTAATTTAAAAAAAACTTTTAATTATTATATGAAACCTAAAATTTAACTGATTAATTAGTTTTCTTTTGGTTCGATTTATTAACTCGGTTTAATAGAACAATAAACACCCATAGCCTATAACAAGAAAGTTTTTAACGAGTCATAAAGTAAGACTTCTCAACTCGAGTAACTCAAAATTTTTTGACTCGACTTACTTGATCTAATGCCCACCCTTAGATATATGTGAATAAATTTAAACGAACATAAATGAACGAACATATACAAACATAAATGAACGAACATAAACGAACAAATTACCGAACGTTCACGAACATAAACGAATACAGTTTTTTTTTTGTTTATGTTAGTTTATGTCCGTTCGTTTAAATAATAAACGAGCGAACATAAATAATATATATAATATGTTAAATATTTAATATTTTGGATTAATTCGATTAATTCAGCTAATCAACTGATTTTAAAGCGAATTAGTCGATAAAATAAGACTTCTCAACTCGAGTAATTTAAAAAAACTTTTAATTATTATATGAAACCTAAAATTTAACTGATTAATTAGTTTTGTTTTGGTTCGATTCATTAACTCGATTTAACAGAACAATAAACACCCATAGCCTATAACAAGAAAGTTTTTAACGAGCATAAAGTAAGACTTCTCAACTCGAGTAACTCAAAATTTTTTGACTCGACTTACTTGATCTAATACCCACCCTTAGATATATGTGAATAAATTTAAACGAACATAAATGAACGAACATATACAAACATAAATGAACGAACATAAACGAACAGATTACCGAACGTTTACGATCATAAATGAACGAGCATAAATGAACAGATTACCGAACGTTCACGAACATAAATGAACGAACAAGCCCTTTGTTCATGTTCGTTCGTTTAACTAAACGAACGAAAAATCTTGTTCATGTTCGTTTGTTTAATAAACAAACGAACATAAACGAACTTCCCGCCGAATGGTTCACCGAACGTTCGGTTCGTTTACGGCCCTAAACATATTGAATGTTATTAATGCTTTAAAAAGCGTTTATTTTATACCTTTTTACTTAAATTTAACTTGATTTCAAGTGCATTCGTATTACATTTACATGACATTTAGAAATATTTTATTGCATTAGCGATAGATTTAGTTTGTATTTTTATTTTAATAATGTTGCTATGAGAAAGGTGTTTTTTTTAACTGTGATGTACATAATTGTTGGAGTAAAGTTAGGAAAACAAAGAGATACTATGGTATATATAACGAAGGATCGGGCAACAACATATACTATAATATTCTACACGCACAAGACAAAATGCAGAAAAGATAAAAATATAAGGGTACAATTCGTCCATCTCTTTCTTATGCTTTCATTCGTGACTCCACTTCAAATTAGAGGCTTCAGGGTTTAAGGTTAGGGGTTGTGGTTAGGGTTTAAGAAATTAGGTTAGGGTGTATGGTTTAGGGTTTGAGATATAGTATTAGGGTTAGGATTTAAAATCTAATTTTTTAGCAAATTTTAACATGGGCTCAAATAGAGACATAAAAAAGAGACAGACGATTTTTACCCAAAATATAGACCCTCAACCCTACGAAAAATTATACGGTGAACCTTGTTCACCACGTCATCCATGGTCCCAAGCAATCAGGACGTTGATCTTAATTTTTTTCCAAGTGAATCATCACCTCTTTCCTACCTGGACTTAGTGAATGGGTAGTTATTAGGTGGTTATTTAAAGATCAACGATCCTGATTGCTTGGACCATAGATGACGTGGTGAACATGGTTCACTGTATAATCTCTCCAACCCTACACATGATAGGCTGATCAGTTGCTCTCTCATGTAGAGAATATTCTTTATATCTTTAGGGCACAAAATCTCATGATAACGATCTTACTTATCACTTTATTACTTGCACAACCTGTATATTTACACAGAAAATAATCAATTTTATAACATCTAACGCTCGCCAGCAAATATATTTATTTTAATATTTTTAATATATTAAAGTTACATATAACAATATCTTAAATCTGTTTATCAAATTTTATATTCCATTAATCAAACAAAATAATTATTTTATATAAAAATAATATACACGGCTAATTAAATAAAATATTTAATATTTACTTTAGCCCTCTATTTTAATATTTTCATTTTAATCATTTTACAATTTTTTATAATTATTTGTATTATTACTCAAAAAAAACAAGACAATTTGCTACAGAAAAACAAGCTTTAAAATGTCTCAGTGTACAATATACCCCAACTATTACAAAGCTGTACAATAAAAGAACCAATCTTTTTTATTTGATAAAAGAAAGCATGTAATTGGAAATATATATATATATATAAATAGAGAAATTATAATAATTATCCATAAATATATATATAAATTTTGTTGTATAAATATCTCGGGTAGAATCAAATAATTTTTACTTTAAATATGAATTTAATTCGACTCAAATTCAATTTTTTATTAAAAATTTAATTTTATAAGATAATATCAAAATTCATCAGATTCAGGTTTCACGATCCCTATATATAATTAAAATGATTTTTAGGAATTTAATTCAACTCAAATTGTGGATATTCATATTTTAAATAATATTTTAATATATTTTATTGTTAGAGTTTAATTCCTATTGAAAGTAGAATTTTCATCTACTTTATTATTAGAGTTTAATTTTATTGGAATTAGGAGTTTTATCTTATGTCTATAAATATAGACTTTTGGAGAAAGTATTACACAACTCTACTTTGAGAATATAATAAAAGTTTCTCTCTTTTGTCTCTCGTCTTTGTTCATATATTTTATTCTTGTTCTTTATTTTATTCACAACATTATTTTCAAATTTGGTAATTATAAAATTTTTCTCTAATTAAATCCATTTTGTTTAAACTTAAGGATTTTATTTTTAAACCAACCGAGAGAAATAATTAGATGAACCTTGCTCACCGCGTCATTTATAGTCTCATCTAATAATAATTTTTTATCTTAATTTTTTAAGATAAATATTCTTCTTTTTTATTTTTTACAAAGTGAATCTTCATCTCTTTTCAGGGATGGAACCAGAATTTAAAGTTAGGAGGCAAAACGTAAATATTTAAAAATAAAGAATAAATTCATAAATAAACTAAATTTAAAAAAAAATTAAATAGGACACAAAAGTTAAAAAGTCTTTGGTAACGAGGGTGTTTGCTTCCGCCTCGTTTTATTTGGTCTGTGCCAATTTTTATATGTTAATGAAGAGATTATTAGGTGAACCTTGTTTACGACATCATCCATGGTCCGAGCAATCATGGCTGTTGATTTTTAAATAACCACCTAATAACTACCCACCCACTAAGTACATGTAAAAAAGAGGTGATGATTCACTAAGAAAAAAAATTAAGATTAACGGTCCTGATTAATTGGGACCATAGATGACGTGGTGAATAAAGTTTACCTAATAATTTTCCGTTAATGAATGAGTTTTATTAGATGAGACCATAAATGATGCGGTGAGCTGAAATCGTATAATAATTTTTCACTAACTAATATGCCAAATTCCAATTAAAATTCACAAACTCAATGATTTATATACCAATGATCATGGGTTCGAGCACCAGTGATGCCAGCAGAGTGATTGAACGATAAATGTCAAATGTGGAAATTATATTTTAGAACAGATACTACTGTAATTACTATTAGCTAATTAAAAAAAAATAAGATTAACAACAAAATATAAATATTAAAAAATAGGTAAACTTATAAATAAATTATTTAAGTTTCGCCATCGATAAAGATTGAAATATAAAATTGAGATTTATTAAAAAATAGGTAAACTGAATGAAACAATCTCAATTTTATATTTCAATCTTTATCGATGGCGAAACTTAAATAATTTATTTATAAGTTTACCTATTTTGATTTCAAGGAAGATAGGAAAAAATGAGCTTAGAAACTCAAGCTAGACTTCCAGTTATAGATTTTTCAAAACAACAGTTGAAGCCTGGCTGCCCTGAATGGGACATGGTGAAACTACAAGTCCGAGAAGCTCTCGAGGAGTACGGTTGTTTCGAGGCTTTGTTCGACGGAGTCGTGGAGCTTCGAACGCCGGTATTCGCAGCCTTGGAAGAGCTCTTTGACCTGCCATTACAAACCAAAAAGCTCTGTGTCTCTGAGAAGCACTTTCCTGGCTATTACGGGCCTACTGCACGACTGCATGAAAGCGTGTCTGTCGACGATGCACATGTCGCCGGAAACATCGAACATGGTCTCACCAACATCTTGTGGCCTCAAGGACACAAAAGATTCAGGTTCGAAATCGGAATTCGGAACAATATCTCTTACAGTTTAGTTTTTCATTACAAGCTGAAAACTCTTATCAAACTATATATTCTTTGCAATGTAAATTTTCGAGCCGAATCAAAACGGAATTCGAATTATAATTTGTACCAATTTTTGTTTTTGACAGCAAAACTCTTTTCTCCTTCACACAAGTAGCATCAGAATTAGAGAAGACAATTAAGAGGATGATTTTGGAGAGTTTTGGTGTGGAGAAATACACAGATGAGCTGATTGAGTCCACTAATTATCAGCTAAGGGTCTTGAAATATGGAAGGCCACAAGCCAGCAGCGAGCCAGCCCTTGGAGTACATGCACACTATGACCAAAACCTGATGACTCTTCTGCACCAAAACGACGTCGACGGATTAGAGATTCGAAACAAAAATGACGAATGGATCGATGTCAAACTCTCACCCAACTCATTCATAGTCATGATCGGACAGTCCTTCAATGTAAGTCACTTGTTACAACATAACTAATCGAATATCGAATCGATGAAGATATATTTATGGTTATTGTTGCAGGTATGGTTAAATGGCCGATTGTGCTCGCCTTATCATCGTGTCGTGACTAAGGGAAACAGGGTGAGGTACAGCATCGGATTGTTTGCGTTGCCTAGAGGAGGCTGCCGTGTAAAGGCTCCGGAAGAACTCGTCGACGGCGATGTTGGTTTTCTGTTTAAACCCTTCGATTACGAAGAGTTTTCGGAATTTTACTCGAACCAAATAGCTCGAGGAGCTGTTGACTATGATCTTAAAGCCTATTGTACAAACCAGTGAATGTTACTACATCAGTACTTATAATTAAAGAATTCTATTTCGACATATGTATTGATTGATGCGTTTCTGATTAAAAAACAGATAATCTTTATTTTAAGATATTCGGATTTAAATATTCTTGTCCGCGTTTCTAATTATATACCTTACATTTTAATCTATAAAATCTAAACCCTAAACTCGAAACTATAAAATAACCTCTTAAACCCTAAATTAAACCTACTTGTGAAAAAGTTATTTTCATTCTCGGTGCATAAAATATTTTCTTATATATAAACTTCATTAAATTAAACTCTAGTTAACCGTCTAAAATCGAGCATCGAACTTAGAGTTTAGAGTTTAGGGTTTAATTTGTTGATAGGTACTTTCAATGCAGTAATAAATCCCATAGATTTTACATATAAAAGGTGCCAAGCAAGCATTGTTTACATCAGAAAACATAAAGAAAAAATAGCAGATAGATGGGTAAGCTACCGGTCATAGAGTTCTGAAACCAAGACTTGCTAAAGCCGGGCAGCCTCGAATGGGACTCGGTGAAATCTCAAGTCATGGCAGCCCTGGAGGAGTACAACTGTTTCGAGGCTTCGTTCGACCGAGTCGTCGAGCTTCGGAAGCCGTTTTTAGTGCCATGGAAGAGTTGTTTCACTTGCCTGTAGAGACAAAGAAGCTTTGCCAATCGGAGAAGCCCTTTCGTGGCTATTTTGGCCCTCCACCACTGGGATTGTATGAAAGCATAAGATTATGGCCTCAAGGAAACATAAGATTCAGGTAATTTAGAATATGTATAATTACGAATTTAGTCCCTCCATTTTACAATCACATCTTTGATACAAAGATCAAAGTTTGACAAATTTTAAAATAGAAAGATTAGTTTTTCAATTTTTGAAAGTAGATGAATGTAATTCAAAAGGGTAAATTACCTATTCCAGTCACCCAACTTTCAACGTGCTTTTGTTTTGATCATCTAACTTGAAAATTTTGTTTTTAAGTCACTAGGACATGCAACGTTTTTGATTTTTTATTTCTAAAACTAACCTTTTGTTCTAGCCTTCTTATTCTCACTCGGTCGGCCTTTTATACTTTCACTTAACGTTGTTAGATATCGTTTTCTGACGTAATTGACCACCAAAATATTCCCTTATATTTATTTTTTGGTTTCTCAATCGGTTTATTTTTTCTCAGAATCCTCATAACTGAAAATCGAAAGAAATACCATGATATCAGTGAATGGATCAAATGGAATCCAAAAAACTAAGTTTGAATTGAGGAAAGTTTGAGGGGGGTCCATAAAGAATTAATGGCCAAGAAACATAGAGAAACAAATTTCAAAAGTTTACTGATCAAATCGAACATTTTTATAATTGAGTTTCCAAAACAAAAACATATTGATAATTCGATGAGTATAAAGGCAATTCATCCTATACAAATTAGTTGCAAAAACAAGGAAGAAACAAAATGGGGTGGGGAGCGAAGAAAATTTCACTCTTTTTATTTGAAATTTTTTAAAAAATAATTTTTTTATAATATTTTATGCACTTTTAAATATTTATATTTTACTTCTAAATTTTAAATCTTGACTTCGTCTGACAGTGAAACCATGGTATCTAGGGGGTGAGCATTCGGTTAATTCGATCGGTGACTGAACCGAATTAACCAAAACCGAATTAACCGAAATTTTTAAAATCTTAACCGTTAATCGAATTGAATTTTCTTTAACTGAATTAACCGAACTGAAATTATTTCGGTTATTAGTTGAACTAACCGAAATTTATTATAAATTTTGGTTAAATTACATAATATATCACTAAATTAAGCTAAAATAATTTTTTAGTCACTAAACTTTTATTTTATACTAATTTAATACAAAATTTAGTGACCATTTTATAATATAAAAAATTAATTAATATTTTATAATATTTTAAAAGTTAAATGACTAAAAATAAATATATATAATATATATAATATTTAATATATATAATTTCGATTATTTCGGTTAATTAACCGATTTCGAACCGAATTAACCGATAATCGAATTATCAAAAAAAATTAACCGACCGAATTAATCGAAATAATTTCGGTTCGGTCGGTTAACCGAATTAACCGAACCGAGTGCACACCTTAATAGTATCTTTCACTCAGCTAGCATAAGAACTAGAAAAAATAATCTTGAGGATGATTTTGGAGAGTTTTGGGGTCGAGAAATACACAGATGAGCTCATTGACTCCACAAATTACCAACTTAGGGCATTGAAATACCAAGGACCGAACACCAACGAACCAACTGTTATGTCTGTCCCGCACCATGACCAGAACATGATCACTCTTCTGTATCAAAACGAGATCAATGGATTACATGTTCGAACCGAAGCCGGCGAATGGATCGGTATAATGCCTTCACAAAACTCTATAATTGTCATCATCGGAGAATCTCTCAGCGTAAGTTGTAGACTTTGTAATTATTCTTTCTAACTAACGATGTTTAAAATGGGGAGAACATGGTGGTGTTGCAGTCAGGGACGGAGTTATGGAAGGAGTTATTGTCCCGCTCAGACCTTTATTTTTTTTAATGTTTGATTTTTATCTCGTCTCTTATTACATGTATGGTTAAACGGTCGATTATTCCCGACTCGTCACTCGGTCATTACGACGGGATATAAGATTAGGTATGTCGTTGGATTGTTCGCGGGGCCGAGAGGAGGCTACCTAGTGAAGCCTCCGAAAGAGGTTGTGGATGATGAGAATCCAATGCTCTTCAAATTAGAGGTGGGGAGAGGCAATCGCCCCTCACCTCCAAAGAAATTTTTTTCACTTTTGTTCTTCTGTTTAAATTTAAAAACAATGATTTTTTTTATGAATTTGTCCCCTACCTTTAAACATTTATGTTTTGTCCCTCAACCACAAATCCTGATTCAATCCCTGTTTCAAACCCTATGATCATGAAGAATATTTGGAAATTTTCTCCAACCAACTTGATCAAGGAGTTAGGACCAGTCTTAGGGTTTATTGCAGTATCTGAGATTGGTGGTCTTTCTATTTAAGGCAAATGCTAGGGTGGATTCAGACAGAGATGTAACATGTTTATGGCATGGTGGTAGTGTTTATTTCATTTTTAATGGTTGTGTTTCACGTTTTATTAATGTTACGTAAAAAAATTTATTAAAAGGCTCACTTGCGTGTAAAACTAGTTTCATTGTAAAAAAACTCGATTTAACTTATTAGAATAATAATTATATACATTGATTGTCAAATTTTTAAAAATATTTAAATTATAAAATAAAACTCAAATAACTTTAGCAGTTAACTAATTAATTTTCATATTCGAGCCAATTTTTTTAAATATATGCATATGTATAGATTATTATTGTTGTTATTATATAAAGTATTTTTTTAATCGTTTGATGTTAATGTATATATTTATGCAAGTTAGTAATAAAGGGTTAAATTACATAAATATTGTTTTCATATTTTTTTTATTCCAAAACTATTGTCGCATCCAAATTATTTTTTGAAATATTGTGAAACATTGTTGAGTTCAAAAGATCAAGAGTTTTTAATCCGTTTTTAAACAGTAAAAAATAAATAATTTAAATTTTTCAAAGATAGGGTAAAAGAAACTCGTCTTTGAACAATGAATAATTTTTAAAATTCAAACACTGTTCAAAAACGGGCTTCTTACAAGCCGTCTTCAAATAATAATTTTTTTTAATTACAACCATCATCACGTGCAGGTTTGGAGGGAAGGGTATTATTCAAAGACGGGGTGCGCTCCCTCTGTTTTTAATAAGTTTTGCAGCGGTAAACATTGCAAGTAGGTAGGGCAGTGGAGGTACAGTGCAGTGGGGAGGGGTGAAGGCACGGAGTGCAGTGGCAATAACTCGTTTTTTATGGTGTTTTAGGATATATGTAGGTATTTTTTAAGTAATATATTAATTTTAAATTATATAGGGGTAATAAAAGAAATTATTTAAAATTTATTAGTGATTTTTAAAATTTGTGTAGGGGTGGGTAATTAAGTAAAAAGATATTGTTTATTTTAAATATGTTATGTTGAAGTTGAAAATAATTTATTTAAAAATTTTGTTTGATAGTTTGAGTAAAGAGGTAGAAGGAGGAGGAAGAAAAAGAGGAGGAAAAGAAGAAAATTATGGATAAATATTGTAAGTATTTTAAGAAATTTAATTTTTTTTCTTAAAATAGTGATGCTAATTTTATTATTGTTTCGTAAAATATTCGTTTGTTTTGTATAAAAAATATGGTATTGATAATTTAGAAGAATATTGTTCTTGTATTTTTATTTTTTTAGAGCGAACGATTAATTTACAATGGAAAAATGAGCAACAATAGCTTAATCGCGAATGTTCATTACAATGGAAAAATGGTGAAAACTGATGTCAGTATTGAATTTGGCTGTGATAGCCTTACGAAGATTAGATTTAAAAAAGACATCACGCTTCGAATATTATAAGAGAAGATATCAAAAAAAAATGAGAGGTCAGATTCATGGTTTTGCGATATCGGTGGCTTTGTGACAAATCAGTCAAATATTTTGTAATATCTCTCGAAGATAATACATATTTAGAAAATAATAATCACAAAGCATGAGTCAATGAATATTCGAAATGTTGATTTATTTAAAGACGGGTTGGAAGCACTTAGTCTTCTAAACTCAAGAGTAAATTACAATATACAATATACTTAGAAATAATATGGTGAAAACAATATTTTTGAATTAAAAAGTCCAAAAATAATATTATAGTAATTTCTCCGTAATAAATAATACAAATATATATATATATATTTGTTGTAAAAAGGAATACATCTACGAGCCTCATTAAAAACCTCCTTAAACCTAATTGGAGAAAAAGAGTACTCGTAGCAGCATTAAACAAACTTAATCAAATACTAAAAACCCACAAACATCACGCCAAACCTGCGGACCTGTCCCGATCAAATAAAATCTGAACTGTATTAGATGGTCTAAGAACACCCGCACTAAATCCTCAGTATTTCGCATGATCTCAGCTAACATGTCTGCTACACCATTAGTCTTTCTTCCCGCATGCACAATCATAATGTCCCTCAAACGACTCGTTCGCAAGCCATCAAATTTCACTCTTCTTAGCTGTCTCTGAACCCCGCGATATAACGGACAGATCCAAACTTGCTTGCTTTGTAGATAATTCATTTGAGACTATATTTATCCATTGCGTAACTTCCACCGCTTGGTATTTCCTATCAATCTTTTTCACCTTCCCATTCTTGCGAGACAAAGGGCTTGGAGTAGCGCCACTACGAGCACTTGTCTTCCTTATTTTGCGAGTCAAACCCAATGATGGCTTTCTATTATTATCTTTGAAGACCCGTTTATGATTTTCATCTGCAATACGAATAACCGTATGTTTGTTCGTAGGCAACTTAGAGGGAGCAACCTGCCCCGTGCTTTATGCCCCATTACCAATAATGGTCACATGCAAACATTTAACCCATTCCTACTCATCACATGCCTTAGGAGCGTCAATCTCCGCTTATGTGATCATCTCATCCGCATTCATTTGCGACTCAGAAGCTTCCATAAAAGGAACAACATTAGATGGCCCTACTATGTCCGTGATGATTTGAACCTGTTTGTGTACCCTTGTCCACCGATGGCTCATGAACCACCACAACCTCTTTACCTTTCACTACCCGCTTTGAACTAAGACCATGATCAACCCTAGGAATCAGGCCTGGCTGATCCCTTGCGTTGGAGTTTGCTCTTCCGCCATCGTATTTTCATTATTTATTCCAATATTCAACACGTCAAATCGCGAACCCGTCAACTTAGCAGCCCTCGAATTAGAAGAGTTTTGTCCCTTAGCAATTTGTTGGGTTCCTCAACGTCGTTTTTTCACCTGCATCCATGGCCTATACATCTCAGCAGCTTTTGGTGTTTGGTTCCACAATTTTGGGTTATGCCATCTACTTCTGGACTTTCGCACATAATTCTTTAGTGTGTTCGTACTTTCCACACCCAAAACAAATCAACGTCAAACCTTCATATTCTATCTGTTAGAACCTACCATCAATTATCAACCCAGATAGTAACGGTTGGTCTAGCCTCACCACAACCGCAAGCCGTGCAAACCTCCCTCGACGACCCTCTACCGTGTTAAAATCAACCCGAACAACCTCTCCAACTAGTCCTGCAATTGTATTAAACAAATGTTTCGAGTAATAGCGATAGGGTAAGCCAGGAAGTCTGTATCAAGGTTAAACTTGATCAAGTAATATTCATTGTCTAGATCAATGATCGAGAAATCTCTCATCGGATTCCATAGTGCTTGCACTTTATTCTTCAAAGCCCTGAGTCCAATCGAGCGCCCTAAGAGTCTTACTATCATCACCTTTGCTAACTTTGCATCAATCTACTTATGAACCCTATCAGAAAATCGAATCTCAGGAACTGAACATCTCTGCTGATAACATTATCGTCATTGGCTAATTTTACTTCCAACGACTTCAGAAAATTATCATCCTTATTACTTTCAACGAAACGCGTCACAGCATCTCGAAAAGAAACCCCCTTCCCAAGGTTGACAGGTTCCTGCCCGCTTTCCATCCCATGCGCCACGACCGGTGGTAACGTGACATCATCATCCATAGATACTTTTCTTATCTAAACTAGATGTTGAAGATTCTTCAGATTTGAGTGCTTGGCGACGACAGAGCGACTCAAAGAACTAGGGTTTCAAGTTGGGTTTAGAGTTTTTTTATAATATGGATCTCACATATTTTTTTAATGGATAAAGATATTTAATAATAGACTTAAATACTTAACATATTAATAAGCATTTAAATTATATGTTTATATAGATATATGAATTATATATTAAATTAAATAAATATCTAACGTTTTATTTTGTGATCTATTTAAGATATTTTGTCAACAATCGTTAAAAAATTTATATCATCCAATCAGAACATAACATGTGATATTTTATTAAAATATATTGTTAATTTTATTTTTTTCAACCTAAAAAAATTAATTCATTTCAGTCTGTCAACACGAATCTAAAATAATAAAATATAAATAATAAATAAAATAATTAATAATATATAAATAAATAATAAAATATAAAAAAAAGAAAAAATCAAAAAAACAGAATCATGGCCGGATTCTTAGAGGATTAGAGTTAGTTGAGATTGAGGGAGGTTAGGTAGAGTTTTTTTAGGGATTAAATTAGTTGGTGAGGTTTAGAATTTGATTTTGATGAGGATTTTAGGTTTGAATCCATTTAAAAGGGATTCGGTCGATCAATGGGGGGAGGAGCTTGAGTTTGGAGAATTTTCTGGAGATTTAATCGGCAATAGCAAGGAGATCGGAAGTTTGGAGCTTGATTGGAGATTGAAATCGGCGTTGAGGTGAGTTAGAGACCGATCGAAGCATCACCGGCGGTAAGTTTCTAATCTAATCTTTTCGTTTTCCTTTGTTTTAGTTTTTTCTGGGTTAGATTAGAGGTTTAACTGAAGTTTTTAGGGTTTAGGTTTAATCCTTGGGTGTTTGGATCGATGGAATCGGGTTTTAGAGGCGTTTTTAGACATTTTTAGGGCTTCCGACGGTCTCGCCGGCGCTGGAAGCGACCACCAAAGTTTTTTGGCGATGGCCGACGTGATTCGCGGTGGTCGGCGAACAAGCCGGAGCGGGGCCGGACAGCGGCGGGACGGATCCAACGGTGGTTGGTGCGGTGGTTCTGATGAGTATTCTTGGTGTTCTTCATATTCTTCCAAGAACTTGAAGAACACCATCCTAAAATGCCTTGTTTGATCCGTTGGAGGCCTTATTTCTGGGTTTTGAGGTGTTAGCTCCAGAGAGTTTCCTAGCCAGTTGAGTCGGGCCGAGTTGGTCTCGGTCTTAGGGGGTTTTGTTGCATCACAAAACGGCGCCGTTTTGGCAGCCGGGTCGAGTGGGTCGGATCCGGGTTAACCCAAATCCGCGTTTTTTTAATTAAATAGGGTAATTTACATCCTAGGTCCCCTAGGTTTAAACCGTCATACACTTTAGCCCCTAAACCCTTAGATTTCATACAATTAGGTCCCCAGAATCCCAATTAGACCCCTAAACCATTAGATTTAATATAATTAGGTCCCTAAACTTTCAATTAGGTCCCTAGAACTTTAAGATTCACCCAATTAGGTCCCTTTTAGTCCCTAATTAGACCTCTAGGGTTAAAATTAGTTGGTTTTAGACTTAATTAGGATAAAAAAAAATTAATTTTAAAACTTAAAATTTAATTAGGTTCTAAATTTGAATTTAATTTAATTTAAGAAAACTTTAAGATTAATTTAACCTATTTAAATCTAATATAAAATTAATTTGACCTTAAAACTTAGAAATTAGGACCTAATTAGGTTTAATTTAATCCTTAAAAATTTTAGAAATTATTTTAATTAATTTTAATTAATTTCTAAAAGTAAAGTTTTAAAATTAACCTACCGGTCTAGTTTAGCCTTAAACCTTAAAACATTCACTTCAATTAGGCTTACTTTAATTCTTAAAAATTAAAAGATAATTTTAATTAATTATTTTAATTAATTTTAATTAATTTCTAAAAGGTAAGATTTAAAATTATTTAGGTCTAATTAACCCTAATTTCACCAAACCAAACTTTAATTAGGTTAAATTAAGTTCTTAAAATTTAGAAATTATTTTAATTTAAAATTTCTAAGATAAGGTTTAAAAATTAACTTAATTAAGTTTAATCCAACCCTTAGAACTTAAAATTCACCAAGTTAGATTTAAATTAGGTTTTAATCAAAATTTAAAGTTAGGAAAATTTAATTAATTTAATTAAAAATCCTAAGCTTTAAAATTAATTTCACACTTAATTAAATCTTATCCATCGTTCAAGGTTTGCTTCCTTATCCCTTTTGATCTTTTTCAATGCAAGTCCCTTTTTGTACTCCTTCATGATGAAATTTTTGATGTAATGTTGTACTCCCATGGTTCTAATGAAATATCAAGTTCCTTTTATTTTTGTTTTTTTATTTTATGATGTTCTCGCATAGCATATCTTAAGAAGATCACTTAATAAACATTTAAGTTAATTAATTTAGAGCCCCTAGGACTAGTCGCTTTAATTAATTAATTTAATTAGGGAGATAATCTAGTAACATAGCATTTGAATCTTATGTCTCGGATACACTAAAGAGGTTGGTGTTTTGACGTACCATGATACTGACCTAGAAAGTGTACCTTGGCATCAAATTCATGTGTTATTTAAAACCTAGAATTTTGACGAAATAACTTAGGTTTAGAATTAAATAAAATAGATAGGTAAGTAACTAGTAACATTAGTAACTTAGGTTTTAAACACTTAAAGCAATGGAGCCTTTTTAGGAATAGAACTTAAAATGAACAAGATAAAAATGGTCATGCATTTTGCTTTAGCCTTTTGAGGCGGAAGTTATATTCCTTTAAATTTGGGTGAGGTTTTCTATCTAGAGAACGTCTCGTTCAACTCAAGTTTAAAGGTGGTGTAATTTCTAAATCAAAAGGATATCCAAAATTCAAATAATGTTCAATTAACAATGGAAAATTAAATTAATATCTATCTTCAAAGTGTCAATGCCACGTAAATTTTTCCAAGGTACCAATTTTTTTGGGCGTTTGTAAGGGTTGTCCTTGCACGTAACCGACTCCCGAACCCAATATTTTTAAATGAATCTCTGGTTTATTTTATGGTGTCTGGCCTACCTAAGTGGCCGGTGGCGACTCCAAATCAAATTTTCAAAATTAAATTATATCTTTTTCTAAAATTTGGGTTTTTTCAAGATTAAAAATGATAAAATTCGCGCTTTTCAAAATTAATCATCAGACTATTTTTCACTTAAACTCGTGTTTTTAAAGAGGTCGCAACACAGTCAAAAACCCAAATCATATCTCTCTCACCATTCAACATTTTCACGAGTCGGTAGTTCACCATTCATCGCCCACGTGTCATATGTACCTCAACTTTTAACATTTATCATCCTTTTACCTATTGATGGGAACTCAATTGATTTTTTTTTTTATTATTGGGTGTTCGTCAATTTTTGACAACGAGATGATGGGGTTTCAGTATAGGAGTCCGATGTAGATAAAAGTGACTAATGACGGTTGAATCGATGATCGGAGTGAAAAAATTTAAGGTTAGATTTGAGGTATTATTTAAAGAAATTAAATATTATTAAGTTGATTAATATATTTTGTTTTTTAATTTTATTTTTGGTTTTAATTTCAGAAAATAATATCCATGTCGCTTGTTTTAATTTTATTTAATAACATGAAAAAAACGTCTATCACGTAAAAAAAATTAATGTGTCTTAAATTTAAATATTAGACAATTATTTAGCCCAAAATATAATTCAATCATTTATTTTTTTTAAAATATATAATTTAAATATTTATTTAATTATTAAAACTTAATAATATTACACGATAAAAACAATAGAACTCACGTTATTGTGAGGAAATTTAAAAATTGTGGCAATAAATTATATATTTTTAAAAAATTAAAAATATAATTTTTAAAAGTAGATTTAATATTAAAATAAATATCTAAATTATTTTATTTTTTAAGTTTCTAAACTTGTTTTATTTCTTTTGTGTGTCTAAATTATGCTTTTTTATTAGAAAAAAATATTTAGGTTTTGTTTATTAAAAAAAATAAAATTTTGAAAATTTGGAGGATAGAAAGTGGAAAGAAGAAAAAAATGTTTTTTTTTTCTTTTATTTTAAGGACTGAAGTGTGAAAAGTGATATCTTAAGGGACTAATTTAAACGTTAAACCTTTTTCCCCAAAGACGCTATGAATTTGGTTTAGGGTTTAAGGGAATGTGAATACTGAATAAAGCAGTAAAAGGGGGAAGAACCCAACTACTGGTAGCCATGTTCATTCATCTTCTTCTTCTTCTTTGAGCACGTTTTGATTTGTTATTGTTTTCTTTGATTTCAGGAACCAGCGTTTCTCCAATGAAGAACACTATGAGTGGCTCAAAGATTATTCTCATTTTCGCCATCTAATTCAATCCCATATCAAAACCAATTCCTCAGTACATTTTCTCTCTGTTTCGTTGTTTTAAATGCAGTTTTCGTCATATTTTTCTGTGCTTGTTATAAGGGGAATTCCAGTCATTAAGCTAAAAGTATATATTTCAAGAGTTAAGATCAACTGGGTAGTCTCTTATTTGAGCTTCTGGGGTGTATTTGGGATACTGGATTAAGTTCTTGGTATAATTTAGCTTAGCATTGGAACTAGGGGCGAGCAAAATTTGACTTGGACTGAATAAAGTTGAATTTTTTTTTTTTTTTGAATACTTGATTCGAGTTGATTTTTTTTTTCAAAATAAATTTAAAGAGATATAAAATGAAACTTTGAATAATTTAAAATTTTTAATAATTAGTGAATTGATTTTCAAGCTCAAGTTGAGTCTTTTAACTTTATCTGATATATCTTTACCCGGTATAGAAAATACGCCTATATATATATATATATATAGCTATTTAAATTGGAGCCAATTAGTACCATTACCTTAACATGATAAATATATACAATTAAGTTTGAATTGAAACTCGAACAACTCTACTTGATTCGTCTCATATTTCATAAACTCAATCGAAAGAATAATTAAAGTTTGAATTATAAAATAGCGAATTTTTTTTACTTGACTCAATCGAATACTCACCCCTAATTGGAACGAAGTAGCAGTTAAGCTTGTTTGTATTTTTTTTACTAGCAGGAAGCTTTGCATTGGTAATTTGCTTAACTCTGTAGCTATGGATTGTTGGTCTGCATTTTCGTTTTGTTTTCGATTGATTCTTGTAAGAAGGGGATTCGATTTACTTTAACATGATGATGATGAGAAAATTGCATGATGAAGGTGCTGGAACTTGGTTGTGGCAACTCACAGTTGTCTGAAGAGCTCTACAAGGATGGTATCACTGAGATAACGTGCATTGATTTGTCATCTGTTGCAGTGGAGAGGATGAAGGAAAGGCTGTTGTCTAAGGGATATGAAGGTGTGTTCCCTGGATTCTTTCTGAAGTTTCTATTGCTTTTTCCCTCCTTTTTTTAGCTATTTGAACTGTTAGAATTTGAAGCTTGATTCGAGTCTACGATGAATTTGCATGTGAACTGTTGTCTGACTTTGTGATTCAGTCATGATTCTTTTCACATATGTGGCATGTCATTGAACTACATATTGCGCACAACATATGCAGAAGGAAACTCGTGAAATATAATATGTTTACATGATATCTTCCGATCACTTGCCAGTTCAAAGTTCAGACTGAGAGATTGTATTCTAAATAATTAGATAGTAATTTGTAGTCCTTTCATCTGGAAAACTCGAAGTATAAAACAATCATGGTGTGTGCTGCACTTCAATATTAATCCTTCACTTGTTTGGCCATGTGAAATCAAAACTATATATGGGTTTAGACTTTAACCCGAAACCAATCTTAATACAGTATCAACTATCATTGGCAGATTCATTGCTCAATTGTCCAAAACATATTCTTTTCACTTATCTGCTATGGAAAAAGTAATGATTGTTTTTCTTGTCTTAGTAATAGTGGAAACTGAATCCTTTTCACCCGAACCTGGTTATTTTTTAACGAGTTTCATTCATCATTTTTTTTTCTTTCTTCTTGCCTCGTTTATCAGAAATAAAAGTCCTGGAAGCAGACATGCTAGATCTCCCCTTTAGCGAGGAGTCTTTTGATGTGGTAATTGAGAAAGGAACCATGGTAAGTTGATAATAGAATTTCGGTTTTAATCATATAAGTAACATTTCTTCTTTGCCAAGTTATGTTTAAATGCTTTTATTTTAGTAAGTCCCATTATGCCGATCTCTCTTCTGTTTTTCCTTCTTGTTTTATTTGTTTGAAGGATGTACTATTTGTGGACAGTGGTGACCCGTGGAATCCACAGCCTGCAACAGTATCCAAGGTCTTGGCAATGCTTGAAGGCGTTCATAAAGTTTTGAAACCCGACGGCATCTTCGTATCTATTACTTTCGGCCAGGTACAGGAAGAAAAAGTTACAAATTTGTCCTTTTTAACTATTAACCATATTGTTCTTACTTGGAATTTTCCACTCATGTAGCCGCATTTCAGGAAACCTTTCTTCCATAATGCCAAATTTTCATGGTCTGTCGAATGGCATACTTTCGGTGATGGATTTCACTATTTTTTCTTTATATTGAGGAAGGTTAGTCCGGACTTTACGGCTATCACATTGAATCTTTTCGACATGCAAGTAACGGGATTCTAAATTCCTGCTATAGGAATTCATATAATATTTATCCGACTTCGACTTCAATATGTTTCTATGAATTATTTTCTAGGGAGTTAAATTATGAACCTGAAAAGAACCGAAAAGAAAAACTTCCATTTCCCTCATCCTTTTACTTCTGCAAATATTTAAAAGCTTTTCATCTGCGACTTTGTGGTGTAAAATTAACACCTTTCGGCGTTAACAGGGGAGGAGGACATTAGATGGTGGAGAGTCCATTGAAAAGATCGAGCCGCCGCCGATTTCTCTGTATCAGGAAGAATTAGAGGGTGAAGATTATATTTTTCGAACCAATGTCGACGAGTTAGATAGTTAGCTAGCAGAACCTTGCTGATGAAGTCAAAACATAATCTTGAATACCATTCTATCTGTTGTGCAATGCTGGAATTAATGTGATAGGATTTAATTTATCTCGAACTGTTGCTAGTATTTTTGGAGTCCAACTAGCTAGCTGCTTAGCCTTTCGATTACTATTATTTTTCAGTTTGAACCTTGTCTCTGCAATTTTTTAGCAGATGATTAGGTGTTTGAAAAATAGGTACTGTATGATTTTATTGATGACAATGGAACCAATATCCTACAATAAACATGAGCTTCGTTAAAAATCTTCTTAATATCCTAATATCGAATAAGAATTTTTTATCTTATTTTCTTTTCAAAGTAAATTTTATCTATTTTTTTCATGTTATTAAAGAGTGACAATTATTGAGATCCATTGATTGACCTAGTGGTTAAAGATGCTCATATTACCCTATCTTGTATGGGTTTGAATTCTGGTATAGAAAAAAGATATAATCTCTCTACTTAATGAAAAGAAAAGGTTGACAGTTATTTGGAAGTTACGTTAAAATTGATGAATCTTATTGGATAGACTATAGATGACGTGATAAACAGGGTTTGTTTAATAATTTCTCCATTTTAATAAATATAGCGTATGTTCGTACTACAAGTGTGCTATCAAAATCCCTTCCGAACTTAAATAAGCAGAAAAGAGTGTATAACCTTCCATTAAGGTCTCGAGTTTAAACGTTTTATAATATTTTTGTATTTCTCTTATTTTTTTTCATGATATAACTTAAATACAATATTTATCAAAACATAATAAAATCCCATGTTTTAGCCCATAACATATTAGACTTAAATATAATTTAGGGGCTTAATTGTGAAAATTCAAATTTTGAGGATCAAGTTGAAAGTTTTGAATTTCAAGGATATTTTTGTAAAAAGTTTGAAAGTGTGAGGGCTGAATTATAAATTATAGCAAAAGCATGACCCAATTGCAAATTTTTGATATTTTGAGGTCAACAGTGTAAAATCTAAAACGTTTGACTTCACTTCTGAAAATCCTAGTAAGTTAAGTGACTCAGTCTGTGGTTTATCCAATTTTAAATTCTACCACGTTAACAATTGGACAAACGTTTTAATGGTCAGAATGAAAGTTTATCTAAACGGTAGTGACTTTAATCAATTTTTTAAATTTAAATAAAAGTTTTTTCATTTTAATAATCATAATAAAAACACTAAAAGTCCATTGGTCATTAATTTTAAGGTAAAATACACCACTAATCACTAACTATAAAAAAATTATTTTAATTATTGATCTTTTAAAATTATAAAATAATTATTAAATTTTATTGAATTGTTATAAAAATAATTATTAAATTATTATACATTTAATCTGCACAATGATTATTTTGTAACTGTAAGTTTACATGCGTGCTTAAAATTATTTGATCTGACGACTCAAAACAAAAATATCAGGTAATTCTCAAAAAAATTACTTGATCGGGCTAGGTATCTGACCCAAGAATTAAGGGTCAGGCTTGAGTCGAAAATTTTGAATTATTGTGTACCTGACACGACACGATTAATTTTATTATATATATTTTTAGTTTTAAAGTATATTTTTATTTTAGATTTCTTTAATATTTATACCTAAAATTAAATTTAAATCTCTAAATTAGTTTTATGTTTGTATTATATACTTTTTAGGTTTTAAAATTTTTAAATATATTTTTATTAATTTACTAATATCGAAAGAAAAAACAAGATTAATACATTTAATGTTATTTTAGTGATAAAGTTTAATAAATATAGATGTATATATAAACTCAAATATTCTAAAATTAACTTGAAATCACTCGTTTTATGTTTGGTCATATATTATAAATTTTTAAAATTTATATGTTTAATGTTTAATTTTTTTATTTTAAAATAAAAATAAAAATAAAAATAAAATTATGAACTGGGTACCCGTTACCTAATTAGCCGGGTACCCGATAACAAATACCTAATTTAAATGGATCGGAACACGGCCGATTTTTTATGACCTCAAGGAACCGGGTATTCGGTTTTTGGGCATCCAAAAACCGGGTACCCGGTAATGAACAACCCTAAAATTTGATGATTATTTTATAATTTTTAAAAGATTGATGGCTGAAATAATTATTTTTTTCATAATTCAGTGACTATTTATATATTTACCCATAATTTATTCTCTATTGCAATTTGCATTTGAGCAGGTCCACCCGTTTAACGTTATCACTCTAATTTCTTTCTCAATCCCTAAGATTAAGAAAACCCCCAAATTTTCAACTTTCTCTGAGAAAATCTGAGGGAAAATGGAGACCAGCTTGAACGACACAGAATCATTACTTGCTCGCATCAAACAAGTAGAACATGGTACACTTTTTGATTTCCTCTTTATTTTTCGCTATGAATTCCACCCTAGTGTTGCTGTTTTTGAAAAATTGATTTTGATATTGTAGAGCGTGATGAATTGCGTAAAGACATAGAACAATTGTGTATGCAACAAGCTGGGCCAAGCTATCTTGGCATGGCTACTCGAATGCATTTTCAGAGGTATAAAATTTTAATTTCCGATATCCAATTGTTAGATTCGTTGTTTTCTTTCTTTTTCTTAGTTTGGGTTTGTTTGCTGAGAAATTAATTACCTATTAGGACAGCTGGATTAGAGCAGGAGATTGAGAATTTGAGAAAGGAATTAGCTGCCTGTACCCGGCATAACCAAAATCTTCAAGAGGAGCTTTCTGAAGCTTATCGAATTAAAGTATGTTTTTTTTTAGTTTTCAGTTATCCTATTTGCTTAACCTCTTGTACGAGTTGATGTGATTGCTTTGTTGCTTGCAGACTCAGCTGGCCGACCTACATCGTGAGGAGGCTGCTAAGGCAACATTCTTTAACGAACAGAAATGAAATCGATTTGTGTTTGTTTTAGTGAATAAATGAGATTCCTGTTTTTTTTTTTACTTGTTTCTCACTAATTTGTTTTGTTTTTTTATCCAGAATGTGGAAGCTGAGAAGCAGGTTAAGTTTTTCCAAGGCTGTGTGGCAGCTGCTTTTGCCGAACGGGATCACGCAATCTTGGAGGTTCTTTCCATAATCAGTTAAATCTGAAATTCTTAATTTATTTGTGATTGCCCTCTTGTTATTGTGCACTGTATTATAAATGTATTCTAAGTTTCAAAGTTACACATGGCTGGTAACAGGCTGAAAAGGCTAAGGAGAAGGAAGAACTCATGGCTCAGAAATATAATGAGTTTCAGGAAAGGTAATCTTTATATCATTTTAGGAATAAAATATGACCCAAATCGATTGCATTCTTTTATTTGGATAATAATCATTAAAAATTTGTAATACAGGTTAGAAGAGCTTGCATCAAATTGTCTTGAACAGAGCAGAGGTAATGATGCACTGCAAATTGATCTTGCAAAACAAAAACAGGAAAATGGAACTTTAAGGAAGGTAAAAAGTCAGAACTCTATATGTTGTACCTTGAATTAATATTATTGTACTTGTTATGCAGTGATTTCATAGGTTTTGCTAGAAATATGGTTGATAATCTACTTTACAACCAGTCTCCAAGCTGTAAAGATGCTATTTAGGTCAATTTATTTATTGATAATTGAGAATTGATAATTTGTTTCAAACTAAACTAAATGCTTATATTTTTTTCTTTATGGATTTAAATTATCTTTTTAAACTTTTCTTCTAATAAAGCCTATCCTAGCATCCACACACCCCAAAAAATGACAAGAATAAGAGGACTAGGATCCTAATAATTAATAAGAAGCAATGTCTCCTACCTTTTCGTTCTTGGTTTAGGATGACCGCCTGCTTCACATTTTACCCTGGTAGTTGTTATCATTAGACTATTATTTTTTAGTAGTTAATCTATTTACCTTTTAGCCGTTTTCTTCTAATGAAAATCGAATTGCTTTATTTCAGGGCTGCAGTCTTTTGCATTATCTTCATTTACCTCTTCTTTTTGTTCCTTTCTCTTTTTGACTTTACAAGTGCATATGCATTTTCTTACCTTTTCTGAATTTGGGGCAAGGTTATCGACAAGTTTTACGAGATCAGGCAGGAATCTCTTGGGGAAATAGAGGATGCTAGCTTGGATGATAAATGTACATGCCTCTTAAATGATCCTGCAGAAGTGTGGAGTTTCAATGATTCTTCAACTGCTAAATACATTGTGAGTTCCATTAAATTCTATTTTTTCCTCTATTAGGTTTTGCGGCGACCTTATTTTAATTTAACTTAGTATTATAGATTGTCTCTTCTTAGTTTTTTTGATTACTTAATAATTAATTGTTAATATCTCCTTGTTACTTTGGACTATACAGTATATTGCCTTTTTTTTCTTCTTTTTTTTTCATGTTTATGTTGGTAAAATATATCAATTGATATCTATACACAAATGACAAATGCTCATGTTCTACCGGTGTTTTAGTTAATATCATGTTAATTAAACTTCCTCTTGGCTGGCAAGACTAATATGGTGACTGGCTTAAAATATTTTCAGATTTAACATATAGAAATTTGAATTTCTTTAGATTGAATTTTGTTTCAACATGCTACTTGAATAACTTTTCCTCAGACAGAGTTCATTGGAAGCAGAGCTGGAAAGAGTAAGGAGCTCTGTCGAGGATCTTCAAAACCAATTGCGAATGGTATGGCTTTGTTTGAGGTACCTATGCTTGCTTTTCATGTTTCTTATTGATAAAAACTGAATGTTGGTATATAGGGTTTGGAGATTGAAAACCATTTAAAGAAGAAAGTTCGTGAATTGGAAAGAAAAAAAGTGAGTAGTTGGTTTTAACCACCACCCCTCCCTTAATTTCTTTTCTATGGTTAAATCCTTTACCTTGAATTTTGTGCAGATCACTTCAGGCAAAATGATTTTGAACAGGATCACAGAATTATGCAATTATCATGCTGAGCATAAAATTCAAGTCACGAATTTACTTGATATGGAAAGATCATATATCAAAAGATTTGTTGACGCAGTCGAAGAAAAAATTAGGCAATTTGATCCTAGAGGGCAAAATGTGCATAGTGTTCTCCAACCAGATGAAGATGAGTGTGTAGATGTACATACAAGTCCAGATGTTGAAGAAAAACTTAGGCAATTTGATCCAAGAGAGCAACACGTGCAGTGTGTTCTTGAACCAGATGAAGATGAACGTGTAGTTGTACATATAATTACTGATACTGAGGCCAAGTTGGTGTCTAAGGTTTGTTTCTTAGTGATCAAATGCTTGTTTATTCTTTCTCTCATTTTTGCATTTATGTAAAAGACCTAGTGCTATCTTTGTCTCAAGAGACTGCTTGGAAGGAAAGAAAAGTCGTTGGTTGCTTAAATCCTCCTTTCCTGGCTATGAGTTACAGATATCTAAATCGAATGCCATGTCTTTTGGGACATTTTTGTTTGTTTTATGTTTTTCTTTGATGATTTATTTTTGAGTTTTGCTCGGTTGTCTTTTGATGCCATGTCTTGATAGTATTCACTGTATGCATCCAGATATCAGGAAGTCGGCTGTGGTTATTATTTCACTGTCATTGTACCATGTATTTTCAAGTTATAATTTCTATTTACGTCCATCATATTTTGTAGGGTGAGGATTTAAATACTGCTCAGACTAAGGGTGATGCCTCAGAAGCCTTTGCACAGGTATTGCAAGAAAAGGTTTTAGATGTTTCTTCTGTCTATGGTTTGGTTTATGGTAATTTATACATTTCTTTCTATTTATATCCATCGTATTTTGTAGAGGGACATGCTGTATTTAAATATTGCTGAGACTAAAGGTGACGCCTCAGAAGCCCTTGCACATGCATTGGAAGAAAAGGTTTTAGACGATTCTTTTGTCTGTGGTCTGGTTTCTAGTAACATTTCTATTTATATCCATCATATTTTGTAGAGGGACATGCTGGATTTAAATATTGCTGAGACTAAAGGTGATGCCTCAGAAGCCCTTGCACAGGCATTGCAAGAAAAGGTTTTAGACTTTCTTCTGTCTATGGTCAGGTTTCTGGAAATTTAATCCTTTGTTTTCTCATCCTTTAAATCTTCTGTCAGGTGGCAGCATTGTTGCTTTTATCACAGCAGGAAGAAAGACATTTACTGGAGAAAAATGTTAATGCATCTCTTCAGAAAAAAATAGATGAGCTGCATAGAAATTTGCTTCAGGTAATTTTCTCAGTTTAACTTCTGGTGGAAGCATATTTTATTTTCCATAACTTTGTTGCAGAGATTTAATTTAAAAATTAATTTAGGAGATCTACTTTGTTCAAGTCAATGAGACCTTGTAGAGCAAGAAAATTTGATTAGTTTCAAGATACAGTCTGTTGAAGACTTGAAGGATTTTGTTCCTATTCCTTGTTGCATGGGAGCATCATGCCACCTCATTTTCTCTTCAGCATTTATGTGTGGTTTGAATTACTGTTATTTGCAGCATACACTTTGATCTTTGTTGGTTTTTGAATGGTGCCTATCTTTAGTTGCGTTGTACTCTTTGCAGCGATATGAACTAAGAAATTTATTAAACGCAGGTTACAAATGAAAAAGTGAAGGCTCTCCTAGAGTTGGCGCAGTTAAAGCGTAGATATCAGTTATTACAAGAGTAAGATATGTCTTTTCTTCATGATATTATTTTTTGTTTTTGTTATTTATTTTTTATACCTTTGAGTAGCCCCAAAGTGGATGGTCAGTTATCGTTTATCCTGAGTAAAACAATGATTTAGGTAAGGAATGGATTTGTCATGTTTTTTCCCGACAAAGTATCGTCGTCCGAATTCCAGAATATAGTGAAATCCCTCGTGCATATCCTTGTTTAATCACATTCTTGGATATCTTACCTTTGACCGCTTTTTCTGTTTCTAGTTTTCTTGGGTTCTTAAATTCTGCACGTCCATGTTTTGAGCAATATTTCACACTTATTATGACTGAATTGTGTATATAACTAACTAGGTGAACCTTATTACAGGAAAATCAGTAATGAGATGAAGCGAGGGACTGTTTTGGCTGAAGTTGCCGACAGAAGAATTGTTACTTATGAAAAAGAGGGCAAGCTAAAAAATCTGCTAAAGAAAACATATTTGAGACGTTGGGTTGGTGAAGTAGATGCTGGGGTAAACGAAGCTGAAGCTCCGCCAAATAGCATGGATTTCATCAGGTATCCATAAATATTGTGGATGTTCGAATTACATCGCATGCAACACCCGGTCGTAAATAGATGTTTTTTTATGCATGCAAATACTGAAGTAATGCATGTTCTACATGTTTAACATATACTGATAACTGATGTGGATTATGTTATTACTGTTCTTCCAGTTTAAGAATTGAAAATGCTACACTGAAGGAGAGCATGGAAAGTATAGGCTACCTGACTTCTACCGTTCATAGATTGCGTCGTTCACTTCTTAAGGTAATCTTTCTTCGGACTTAGTCATGTTATGCTCAAATATTTTAGATGGTTGATTTTGAACATCATTTCATGCAAAATTATGTTCAGGTTTACTGAGATGAAACAAGAAAATATTATCAGTGTCAAAAATTATTCTCATAACCATTTGAAGCCAAGTTACATTCAACTGTCAGTATTTAGTAATAGCTTTCTTGTTTCTTGTTCGACTTGAATGACAAATGACTAAATTGTATTCGGCGGTTTTGTAGGTAACGGGGTTAGTTGATTCTGAAGATACAGATACTAGTGCATCATTAACACTTGATGAGATCATTTCCGAGGCAAAACTTGTGAGGACTGCCCTCGGCAGCTCCCTGCCCGTTAGTTGGTCAGCTGAGGGAGATGGTGAATCTATGGGAGAAGGTATAGACATTGAGGCAAGTGATATGTTCGAAGATTCCGGCAGTGAGAAAATAGATTCAGTTTGTGCTGCAGGGTTTGAGATGCTGGATCTTCTCACACTTACTGCTCAGATATTAAAGGAAAAAACCCGAACCTGATCTTCAAGTACACCATGATTCTATTCCAATCCGTGTTCTAGTCCCGATTTCAGCTTAGACATACGCACACGTGATGTCGAGTTCGTGTAGAACAACTCTGTAAATGTGAGAGGTTGAAGAAAACAAAGTTTCCGGTTTTCGTTTTCCGTCGCTGCAGGTGCAGGTAAGAAAGCAAAATTCTATGCATCTGATGATGGGAGGAATTGCATGTCTGTATAATTATCTGTTGCTTCTATACATTGATTTGTTTGTTGTGTTACCTTTCAGAACTTGAAAATTTCAGACAATCTGTTATGTTATGTTCTAAATTCGATTGATTCATGTTTGATAATGTGTGTTGCAGCACATGCCTAAACGAATGGATTATTGGGAGGGGTGAGCGTTTAGTAGAATCAAATAAAATTTTTAAATAATTGAATGGATGAGTTTTATTTTATCTTTCTACTCGAAAGTTAAAATTCTAAAAAAATATGTCAATTTAAAACATTTAATATGATTAAATTCTCAAGTTAGATCTTCGTAGATTTAAGTTCGGAAAAATTCTCCCTTAAAATTTTTTCTTCATCACTTCCCCACATTTTCATTTATTATTTTTTTCTCTCCATCAGCCAACACCTTATTCCAATTTATTTATTTATTCGACCATTTAATTAAATTCACAACATCCATATCTATTTTACTACAATACCCCCAACGAATTATCTTTGATTGAATTCCTAATTGTCTACCCATAAATCGGGTCAAAACCCCGAATTTCTGACCCGAAAACCAAAACAGTACATATGAGAATCCTCTTTTTTTCGTCCATAAATCTCTAGTAACAGCCTCGAGGTCATGAGTGGGATGGCCATTTTACTTGCCCCGATTGGGTTCCGACCCAATTCAGTCCGATCGGGTCAGACTTTTTAATAAAAAAAAACAGATTCGTGTCGAGTTCGAATTTATGGTATAAAAACCGACCCGGGATTAAATATATAATTTTTAGGGAGATTTATAATAATAGTCCCCTATCTATATATTTTTTATAATTAAATTTTTAAAATTATTTTTTATTTATAATTTAGTTCGTAAAATTATATTTTTTATAATTAAGTCTTTGATTTTTTTTATAATTTAATTCCTAAATTTATTTTTTTAGATCAAATTGGGTCCAAATCAAATTTTAAGTATTTATTTTTAAATCGGATCGAGTTTGAGTGAACCGAAAATCTAACCCATACCCATCTCTAGGAGCATTGAAAGGATCTTCGCATCTAAAAAAACAAATTAACCGACATGATCTCATTTGGATAGGGCAATATGTGATCGGCAACATGATCGAGAGCGAGCCTTGAACCTAAAGAGAAATGCCTTCAACTCAAGCAAGACCTGAGTGGAAGATAAATATTACAGTGGGAGACATTAGATTCGTTTGTGGATATTTTCAAAAAAAGGTAAATATTTTCAATGTGGGGGAAGGTAGGTATGTGACCTATTGAGGAGTGGAATAATATGTGATTAAATAAAGAATTAAAATTATATTCACAATTTGATGTCGTAAAGTTACTATCATCTTTTTGAAAAAATATGTTTGATATGATGAGTAATATCATTTTTTTATATTTTAAGATATCTTACTTTTTTAATGATATGAGACTAATATCTTTCGTCTCTTTAAGGCATGATATTTTTTTTATTCAACTTTGTGTCATTTTCATCACAAGTCATCTGTTCTTGTAATGTGTTATTGTTATTGTTGTTTATTCTGCTCTACCTCTTCTTGAAACATTTACCAAAAAATCTTATAGTCAGTAGGTTTCTCAGAGTTATATGATCAAATATATTTAACATGTCTAAGAGTTATGCGAGTGTGGTCGTATAAAGAGACATGTACTCAGGATTACGTGACCAAGTACATCCAACTAGGGTATGGTTAAAAATCTGCTCAGCCGAGTGAGTTCAAGTAACTTGATAATTGAGTGACCTCAAGTAAGATGACATGTGGTTAATGTGATCCAAGTACGTCTAATATGTATTTGTAGCTATGATGATTTAGATAGAGTCCAATTGACCCAAAGATTATACGAATACGAATAATCTAACGACTGTGAATAAAGGTAATTAGGGCTTCGTCGACCAATATATAATAATATATAGATTTAATTTATGTTGTTATGGAAGCTATAAATGATAGCTTATAGATGTATCAACTCAATAGGATAAGTGATCTCGAGTGTGACGAAACATTGTGGAACATGTAAGACTTTTGTAGACTAAGAACTCTAACTTGTATAGGTTAGTTGTTGCTTATAAATAGTGAGGTTTTATATCGTAGATGGATTCTTTTTTTATATCGTAGATAAATTCTTCAGCACCACGTTACCTCAGAATACAATGCTATAAATATTGATCTCATATATTGTCAATTAATTTTTATTGTTATTTAGTACATAAGATTATGAATAGTTTAATATAGTAAATGTTGGTTAAATCTATAGTTTTAAAATGAAAATTTGTTAGGTTAAATTTTGGGTGTTTCAAATGTAATACTAAAATTATTTTACCGTTGTGAATGAAATAATTTGAGTTTTACTATATTCTATCTAGATTAACATATTTTTAAGGATTAATATAATAATTAAAAGTTATCCAAGCCTTGGAAAAAAAATAAAAACCAAGAAATGAATCTTATTTCCAAAAGATCACTCACACATCATATAGTTCCAGCTTTGCAACAATGCATTAAGTTAAAAAAAAAACATGGATGTCCAGATTCTTCATTGAAGCAAAGTAATGTGTAAGAGTTTTTCTCATGATTCAGTAGCAATTTCCATGGAATCAACCTCCTCGACGATGGCGTTTTGTTGTTTTTCGCGGTCGTTCGTCTCGAGCTGGCTGTAGTTTCCTTTCTCCTTGAAGAGTTGGATATGGTGATGTTTGCAGTAGAGTTTCCCTTCATGTGCTATATAGTTAGATGGGCTAATGGTGCAACCTCCATGGGTACACTTGAAGCAGCTCTTGTGGTATATTGTCCTATTCACAGTAACCTTTAAACAACACAGAAAAAGGGTTTCAATCTATGTTTCTAGAATCCGAATGAATGTGTCGGATACGGTTAACGTATTCGAATATAGATATCAAATACAAATACTTAAAAAATGACACAAAAGAAATTAAAAAGTTAGAATAACATAGATTTTGATTACCCTCTCAATTGGATATGCAGTCTTATTACAACACTTGCATTTTTCTCTAGTGCCCTCAAACATGTTCAACACTTTCATGGCAGTCTGTTTGATCCAATACGAAACGAATCAATTAAATTCGAATAATTCTATCATTAGTGTATCAAATAATTACATATACATATATAATTTGTAAGAATTACCTCATTTTCCATTTGTCTTTCAGGCTTGACAACCTTTGGTGTTCCTGAAAGAAGATTGGGAGAAAAAAACTATAGCAGATTCTTTCATAGGATGAAAGATAGTGCAGTAAAGAACTATGTTGTTCGGATTTTTCATTTTACTTAAAGTAATCATATCCGACACTAGTGTCTGACATATGAATATTGACATGGATTGAGCCAAGGTTTGGAGTTGTGGGCAAAATATAAATATTTGAAAGTAAGGGACAAATTCATAAATAAATTATCTAAGAAAATAAATAGGAGATAAAAATGAAAAAAATTCTTAAAGGTGGATAGCATTGCCCCTCCTCACCCCAAGTAGCTTCGTCCTTAGAAGCGGAGATATAAGCTGGATTCTCTAAATACATGTTTTTTCTAAAAAAATCTAAAATACCCGAATCTCGAATCGGATAGGTACCTGTATTCGCTGCTTACACCCGAATCCGAGTAACATGGATTCTAAAATAAGATAATTCAATAGAAAAATTTACCTTCAAAACTCTTATCCAGACTGCCAGTCCTCTTGAAGAGTTGATCATAGTGAGGCCTACAGTATAACACTCCTTCAAAAGAGTTGTAGTTGCTAAGCTGCCAAAAAGAAAATATATATGGGTTAATTGCACCAAATGTTCTCATATTATCCCCCAAATTACAAATTGGTCCTTAAACTTTAAAACATTTTAATTGAGTCATCAAATATCAATGTCATATCAATTAGATCACTAATGAGTAATGACAAAGAAGAGTAAATAAATTGTAAGTAAGACCAGTCTAAGAAGAAATATATACATTTTCATACAGCTACTAAATGTATGTCTCCGTAATTCGAATTATGTTCGATATTAGATACATATTCGTAATCGATGCTCATCCGAATCAATATCGATATCGAAACATATACATTTTCGTACAGCTACTAAATGCATGTATATGTAATTTGAAAATGTTCAATATTAGATACATATTCGTAATCGATACTCATCCGAATCAATATCGATATCGAAACGTATACATTTTCATACAGCTACTAAATGCATGTATACGTAATTTGAAAATGTTCAATATTAGATACATATTCGTAATTGATACTCATCCGAATCAACATCGTTATCGAAACATATACATTTTCATACAGCTACTAAATGTTTGTCTATATAATTCGAAAATGTCTACATATTCGTATTCGATACACATCCGAATCAACATTGATATCGAAAATCATAGATTATAAAAACAAAAGGATGTTACCTTGAGAGTACCCCTGCAATGGTGGCATCGGAAGCAAGACTTATGGAAAACCCTATTATCAGCCGTCAACTTATCCACCAAATACACAGTCTTGTCGCAGGCGCTGCATTTCTGTTGAGTCCCTTGGAATGACGCCATTGTTGCTTCCACAGAAAGCTCTGATCTTCCAACAAAAACAAAAACAAACCCAACTTTTACGAATAACCCAAAGATCAAGAAGGCAAAAGAGAGTAGCCCAAAACGATTGATTCCTTTTTATGAATCGAATTTCACTCTGTTTTTGCCTTCCGATTTGGGTTTCTTCAAGTTGGATCCTGTCTTTCAAGCTTTCAGATCTGCTTATTTATAGCTTAAAAGATGGGGAAAAGGGTGACCAAAAATAGTGTGGAATGCCGAATTTAAGCAAATTTATAGGAATTTGTGTCACTTTTGGCTATTTTTTCTCTCATTTTCTTCCGATTCCTCCAACCATTTCAACCCTGTTTTCCAATATCTTGCTTTTCATTTCGATCTGTAAACCTTTTCCTGGAAAATTTGATTACAAAATTTATAGGAATTTGTGTTACTTTTGACCATCGTGGTTGTTTCTAGTTTGAGCACCTGGAGTAGTAGAAGAATGATGCAACGATTAATGTTAAACGATAAATATTATATTTTAAAACGAATATTATTATAATATTAATTTAAAAAAATATTTTAGAAAAATAATTTAATTATTAATATTTTATTTTAAATTAAAATAATTCATCCGTAAATAATATTTGATAAAATGATACATTAAATATATTTTATATAATTTTATAAAGTTATATTTTAATTGATATAACATTAAAATTAAGTTATAACATTCTTTCGAGGCAACAAACTTTTAAAAAATAAGTTATAATTAGTTTTTATTTTTGTATTTAAGATTTTATATATCTAAATAAAAATTTATCTATAAAATTATAGATATTAATTTTTTTTTTGGTTGGAAAAGGATTATTACCACAAGCCTCATTAAAAACCTCCCTACACCTAAATGGAGGAAAAGAGTACTCGTGATAATAAGTACATCACTTAATAAACATAAACTATGACAAAACAAACATTAAGACAGAGCTTGATCAGTTAAAACAACAAACTGACAGTAATTATTTATAAATGATTGATCCGATTTTATTTATAATTCAACAAACTGACATAATTATTTATAAATTCAAATTTGATCCTTTTCTATATCTCACAAACAACAGTTATTCAAGACTTTATTTGTTAGTATCGCAGATAATTTCATTATCGTATGTCACAAGATCACATCCCTTATTACGAGCTTGTATATATGTTTTTAAGGGCACAAATCATCTAATCGCATCGGTTGAAGGAACAGTTATTGTTCCTGGAGGTCACAGGTTTGAGCACCAATATTGTCAGCACAGTGATTGAGCGATCAATGTTCAATGGTTTAGAATATATACTCTAGAATAGATACTACTGTAATCACTGTAGCTAAATCAAAAAAATATATATGTTTCTAAGGTTACTCAATTTGTTATGATACCCAACGTAATTTTTTAGGTTGTCTTATTTTTTGTATAAAGATAATTTTAACCTTTGACGTCTATGATTTTTATCATTTTGGTCCTCAGCCTTTTTTAGGATAAATTTAACACTTAATCTATATCTTTTATATCTTAATTTTTAACTAGTATAATGATTAGATAATTAAAAAGTTAACGATAATGATATATTATATATATGTGGAATGATATTTAAGATTTGATAATGCTTAGTAGCCTTTTATTTTAGATTTAATTAATTTTTAATATTTTATTTGAATTTTAATTGTTTTACATTTTATGTTAGAATAAATTTATATTTTACATGTATATATTTGTCATTATCGTAAAAAATTTAACAAAAATGACATGTTACATATATGTAGAATGAGGCTAGATGTCATGTTATTTAAAATATATTATCACATATATATGACATGTCAATATCGTTAAAATTTTAACTGTCTAAACATTATATTAGTTAAAAAATAAATTATTTTTCAAAAAACAAAAGTTAAAGGTTCAATTTATTCAAAAAAAATAAAGACCAAAATGATAAAAATTATCTTTATACCTTATTTTTTTTAACCAAATTATAGTATGTAATCCTCTTTAAATATCTCGATTATAGAAGACACTTAGAAGCTCTGAGCATATCAACTAGTAGAAAAATTGAATATCGACTAAAATGACTATCATAACTTAAAATCTTTTAATAAAATTACATATATATTTGTCATTTTCTTCAAATTTATTTCTATTCGATATACGTGAAGCTTGAACTATTACATACCACAAGTATTTTATCTATCAATATTCTGATAAATATAAAAAAGAAACCGTTATAATATTTATAATTAAAAAGAGTCGTTTTATTTTTCGATAAATATTATATTTTGTTCGAAATCCTTATAATGCTTACAAACGGTTGTTATATGGAAAATCAAAGTATACTATATCTTCAATGAGGGATAGGTGTTTCCTAATATTTTATATATTTTAACTAAAAATGAATCCTTCATTTTTGAAAAAGACATTTGGTCCAGTGGTATGATTTTCACTAAGGGTAAAAAGGTCCTGAGTTCAATTCTTGGAATACCTTTTTTTATTAACATTTATACAGTTTTAGTCCGAAATTTTAGGAAACATAACTATCCGATTAATACCAAACTATTTTCGAGCATTTGGTCTAGTGGTATGATTCTTGATTCGGGTGCAGTTCGATTCTTGGAATACCCCAAAAATTAACAATAAAGTTTTGCTTCCTATATAATCCCCATTTAAAGGTTTTTTTTTTCGAATACGCATTGGATACTAATTTAAAGAGAAAAAAAGAGCATGATAAGAAAAAATAAACATATAGTTCGATCGAACTACCAACACACAAGAGTCTAATTACACCAAATCATCCTAGATCAGGGACCGTTAAGTACAAGTTCGTATTTCTCGCCAGCGGTATCGGAAGTTGAGGAACTTTGGCCGGAGCTAAAGCCTCCTGAAGCAATTGATCAATGAAAAAAACAATGTCTGATAGCCATTCAAGCTCTCCTAGCTCAGACAGTTCTTTCGAAGGTCCATTTAAAGTAAACAAAATTGGAATCCTTTTAAAGAATGCAAATAAATAAATTCTGAACAAGATAAATAATAAAATAAGGCACTTGGTCTAATGGTATGATTCTCATCTAGGGTATGAGAGGGCTCCCACATTCAAATCTTGGAATGTCACAGGAGCTGAAATCTGCCTAACAAAAGGGGGATTGAATAAAAAGAACAAATCCATGTCAGACACAAGGATACTTATATCCGAATCCAAGTAACATAGATCTAAAGATGTTGTCATACACCTCGAGGGAAGTTCATTAGAACATTACATGATGTAACTGAGTTTCTTCATAGCTGCATAATTGATATAATTTTGTTTTTTAACACATTTTGAAGAAAAATTCAGAACAGTCCCAAATTTCATAAACAACAGATGTTTTGCCTTCTAGTGTATTCAGATTCTGAACTAACAAGTATGAATGGAATCACAATATAGATAAAAGCTACAATGACTTGGTGTTACCGAGATTTTAAAAGCCACCAGGCACCAGCATCCAGTTTCAGCAAGGCAACAATACACTGTACCATATAAAACATAAGAGTGGAAAACATTGGTCTCTAGTGAACATTAGCAGGAGTTCTAGGAAAAAGGGATTGATACCTAGAAATCAGACATTATTCATTTCGGGAACAGGGAATTTGGTCTAGTGGTTTGATTCTCGAAAGGGTCTCAAGTTCGATTCTTGGAATGCCCCAATGCTTTTCAATTAAACAAAATAGCTCAAACAATTTAATGGATCAGAGATTCACCAATAAACAAAGAAAGTATTGCTCCTCTATAAATTGATCTTTATAGAAAGAAAACACTGATTAATGAGAAAGCCAAACGTCCAGTTCTTTTTATCGACACAAAATCTAATTTTCTTCTCTTCTGTGCAGTGACACTAAACAAAGTGGTGAACAAAGATACACTAGAATAACCAAATGCCTTTAACAGCTAAAGACTAAAGTAGATATTACCTATACAGCTTGCATCAAAAAGATATTCGAGCATTTAGTATGCAAAGTCTCAGAAATAAAAGGTAATCAGGACATGACACTTACCTATCATTGAATAACTCCCTATTCATCCAATAACCACAACTTTAACTATTAGCTTAAGCATCACATTAGTATTAAAATATCATAACATGCTGACAAGACGAGCTTCTCCTAATCAAAATTTATCAGGATCTTGAAGAAAATATAAGTAAAACCCAATCATGATTAACAACAAAAGTTGGGCATTTGGTGTAGTTGTATGATTCTCGCTTTGGGTGCGAGAGGTCCCGAGTTTGATTCTCGGAATGCCCATCTTTCCTTTTTTTCCTTTTACAAATATCTTGCATTGGCATTTCAAAGCACTAGGCAAGAGGAATCAGGACCAAAGTCAATTTTCACAGCATTAATTGTTTTCTGACAAGACTATATACAATGAGTTGCAAACGTTAATTAAATAATCAAAACATCCTATATTGAAAAACTTTTTCACCATTTAATATTCAACCTTCTTCCCTTTTACAGCTAAAGTATTTAGCATTTGTGAAAATAGAAGACTTTCCTAATAAACTTTCAGAGCCTTGTAGATACAAGGTTACGACTTAGTAGTGAACAATTCTTCACAGCCGCTAATCATCCGGTATGTTTGTCCACATACAAACAAACAATTCTGAAGCACCTTTCTATGCATTTCACTGGAAATATAGCTCAAAAACAATTTAGTTGAACAGTCCTCATCAATAACAATAAACAATTAAGGGTATGCACTATTGTTGAAATTTCTACACATATAGATACTATAAACATTATCCAATATTGGGCATTTGGTCTAGTGGTATGATTCTCGCTTAGGGTGCAACTGCGAGAGGTCCTGATTTCAAAGTTTGAAGATAAAAGAAAAGGCATTACACTAGCCTGTAAGGAATCAACATTTGAGGAGCAGGCTTAACAAATCTTTATGAAAAGATGAACAAGTTAATGAGAAAGCCAAAGATCCGGGGTTTTATCGATACAATCCAAATTCCTTCTCTTTTGTGTAGTGACCATCAAACAAAGGGGTGAACGAAGGTACAAAGCTTGATCAATGATAACCAAATGACTTTTGCAGCTAAAGAGTAAAGTAGATGTCACCTAAACTTCTTGCATTAAAAAGATATTCGAGCATTCAGCATTTAAAGTCCCATAAATAAAAGGTAATCAGGACACAACACTTGCCTATTATTCAATAACTTCCTATTCAACCAATAACCTCATCTTTAACTATTATCTTAAGCATCAAGTTAGTATTAAAATATCATAACATGCTGACAAAGTAACATCTCCTCATCAAAATTTATCAGGATCTTGAAGAAATTATATAATAAGTAAAACCTAATCATGATTAACATTAAAGATTGGGCATTTGGTCTAGTGGTATGATTCTTGCTTTGGGTGCGAGAGGTCCTGAGTTTGATTCTTGGAATGCCTTTTTTTCCTTTTTTTTAGGTAGGTATCTTGCATTTCAATATGAAACCATTAGGAGAAAGCTATTCTCCTTGCTTGTGTTTTCAAAGTTTGCAGATAAAAGAAAAGGTACAACATAAGTATGTAAGGAACCAACATTCGAGGAACAGGCTTAAACAGATCTTTATGGAAACAAAAACTAGTTAATGAGAAAGCCAAGTGCCGTTTTGTCCGTTTTTTTATCGACATAATCCAATTTTCTTCTCTTTTGTGCAGTGACTATACTAAATAAAGTGGTGAACAAAGGTGCAAAGCTTGGTCAATATATGATCGTTTTGGATCTTTGGTAGAATAACCTAATGGCTTTAGTAACTAAGGACTAAAGTATATTTCACCTACACAACTTGCATGAAAAAGATATTCGAGCATTAAGTATGCGAAGTCTTGAAAATAAAAGGTAATCAGGACATGACACTTAACTATCATTGAATAATTCTCTATTCATCCAATAACCTCATCTTTAACCATTAGCTTAAGCATCAAATTAGTATTTAAACATCATGACAACATGCTGACAAGGCTAGCATCTCCTCTTCAAAATTTATCAGGATCTTGAAGAAAATATATAATAACTAATACCTAATCATGGTAAACATCAAAGATTGGGCATTGGTATGATGCACGAGAGTTCCCGAGCCCGATTCTTGGAAATGCCCCCCCAAAATCCTTTCTTTGTATCACATTTATCTAAATTTTCACAAAAATAATTGATCAGAGTCCAACCTCAAGTCAACTTTGATAGTAATAAAGAACTTAATAATGAATTCCAGATCTGTTCTCTGACAAGATTCTTCAATTCTTATAAAAAGGACCTATCATAAATTATAAAATTAAGTTCAATGCCTACACAAATAGGGACACTTTAACCTAATTTCACGGGAGCTAAACCATAGACTCAATCAGGATCATTAAACAAACAGAATTTTTTTGCAAAACTTAACAAAAAAAATAAAAAATCAGGCGATATACTTGTACTTACCGCTGAGAAAATAATCACCATAAAGCAGTTAACTGAATACAGCTTGAAAACGAGACTTGTAAAGCTCCATAAACAGGCGATCAGTGGTTTCTCGCCGGAACCGGTGGAGCAAGGAACCGAGTTATCGACAAAAGGGAAGACGTGGGTCAAACTCAAATCGGAGTCCACCGTCCACGCCTGATACTGCAACAGAATCCCTAAACTATTTACTCCATAATCTAATTTAAATTAACACTGTAGGCCGCGCCATCCAAAATTCGACTAAATTCCAATAATTTATATTAATAAATGTTTATGAATCCGAAAATTATATTCAATTAAATTTTAATTATTTATATTAATTTAATTAAGTATTTGTGAATTCAAAAGTTATATTCGATTAAATAAAAAATAATTTATATTAATAAATTAAATATGTATTTAAATTATTTTCATAAGCTGAACTGAAAAATTAATAAATACAATTAATGCAATTAAGGATAAAAACTAATATAAATATTAATAATTGAATTATGTCTCGATAAATATGAAAACATAGATTAATGAAGACAATGAAATAAACTTAGTAATACATTTTTCATAATGTATTAACAACTCGTAATATAAAATGAACAATGTATTAATATTAAAAGTAATAGGTGATCTTTGGGATCGTGTTGCTTATATGTCCGATAGGCATTTGATTGATTGAGTCTTCTTCATTGTTGGGATTCGTCCAGTGAAAAGTATTGCAACACCATGTATAGAGATACTAAATGAAGATTATTGATGCTATGTGATCCACAACACACGAAAATACTCGATAAATGTTTTCAAGTATAAGCGTATGGTCTGATGTTATGAGACTTAACCTTACCTAGAGTATAGATTCTTGAGGGATGATTTTGAGAAAAATGTATAATTTGATGTTATATGACCCAGTCTTGCACAAAATATAGAAGCACGAGAGATGATTCTGAGCAAGATTGTATGTTCCAATGTTATGTGACTTAGATTCACTCAGAGTGTATATTTCGATGTTATGTGATTCAAACTCATTCAGAGTACATATTTTGTAGCTTTATCCCCTGGTCTCATTTCAGAGTTGTTATTGTTGTTGATATAAGTTTTTATCTTAATGATTTGATGAGATTTTAAGTATGATTGTACCTTGTGTCATTATTGATGATTGCTTTGATGCTAATATATGTTTAGACGACTAGTGGTAATATTACATGTTTATTTATTTATTTATTTATTTTACTTGCACTGCTTACATGATTATGTTTTTTATTAGTATGTAATATAGTAGATTAAATATATCACTGAGCTTTATAAACTTAAAATTGTTGTTTCAATGCGTAGGTTGTGGTCATTAGATAAAAAGATTAAGGAACGCTATCAACATAGGATTTCAACAACCGAAGGTTTTTTAAGTACATTACTTGAGTTAAGTGGACCATATATTCATAAGATCTTATTATGTAATAAAATCTATAAATTTTTATTTTATAAATTGTGTAAATTAAATTTAACGCATTTATAACATTTTTTTTCTTATATAATATATATATATATATTAAATTGTGGGGTTTAATTGTCTTAAGAAAATTTATAATTTTGAGTTTGAACTTTGGTATTTGTATTTGTTTACTTAAATATCGTCATGCTTAAGGTCTATCAAACTCTTCGTTTCAACCTTTGTTGAAATAATCTTAAAGCTGGAATCCTACAGTACAAGTCAAGTCCGAAATCTTTTACGTGCAACCCAAGAACTTTGAAGAGCTTAGGCCAAATGAAGCTCTCTCAACTTCTACAACCTAAATGAAACAAATATTTTATTTGACGAGTACACATACAAACTTTGAAACACAAGAAATAATAATTCTCATTTAGGGTTCGAGAGTTCTCGAGTTTAATTCTCGGAATGCAACTTTTGCAATTCTACAAATTTTGTCCAAAATTTTCAGAAACATAACTATCCAACTAATACTAAACCATATGTTCAATCTTCAAATGGACGTCTAGTCTAGTGTTATGATTCTCGCTTTAGGTGCGGGAGGTCGTGTTTTATTCTCGGAATGCCGCAAAATCCATATATATATATATATATATATATATATTTCTCTCTCAGAACCCTTAACTGTTCTGAACTCAAGTTTACGAGCATAATAAAGAACTTTCCCTTGTAGATAAGGCTACTCATCTGGTATGTATGTTCACATAAGAAAAAACAATTATGAACCACCTTTGTAATGTAAGTCACAGGAAATTCAGCTCACAAACAATAGAGCAAGTATCGTGGCCGATTGGTTAAAATAAATTATTAAATTACGAAAATTTATAAACAATAAATGTTATGCCTTCTAGTGGATTCATATTCTGAACTAACAAGTACAGACTGGAATCACAACATTGACAGAAGCTACAATCTGGTTTCAATGTGATTTTAAAATACACCAGGCAGCCAGTTTCAGCCAGGAAACATTACACTGTACCAAATAAAACGTAATGATGGCAAACGTTGGTCTCTAGTGAAAAGTAATAGGAGTTCTAGCAGAAAAGAATAGATAACTAAAAACCAGACAATATACATTTCAGGAATATGACATTTGGTCTAGTGGTGTGATTCTTGCTTCGGGGTCCCGAGTTTGATTCTCGGAATACCCCATAGCCTTCAACTCAAGGTCAAAACAGATTCACAAGTGTTAATTGTCTTCTAACAAGACACAATATACAGTGAGTTGCAAAGGTTAATACAATAAGCAATAACCTATATTGAGCAGCTGTTCTTCCTGCTAGTGATCTCAAAGTTTTCAGATAAAAGAAAAGGCATCACATAAGTGCTTAAGGAACCAACATTTAAGGAGCAGGAGGCTTAAATAGAGATCTTTACCGAAAGAAAAACTAATTAATGAGACAGCCAAATGAATGGTTTTTATCAACACAAAATCTAATTTTCTTCTCTTTTGTGCAGTGACTACACTAAACAAAGTGGTGAACAAAGGTACAAAGCTTGGTGAATGCATGATTAACATCAAATAACCTACACAACTTGCATGAAAAAGATATTCGAGCATTCAGTATGCAATGTTCCGGAAATAAAAGGTTGTCACGACAGAACACTTACCTATCAATTAATAACACCCTAATCATCCAATAACCTCATCTTTAACCGTTAGCTTAAACATCGAGTTAGTATCGAAACATGAGAACATGGCGACAAGGCTAGCATCTCCTTGTCAAAATTTATCGGGATCTTGAAGAAAATATATAAAAACTAAAACCTAATCATAGTTAATATTAAAGGTTTGGTGTTTGTTCTAGTGGTATGATTCTCGCTTTCGGTACGAGAGGTTCTGAGTTTGATTCTAGGAATACCCCCAACAAATCTTTCACGTTTTCTAAATTTCTACAAATTGAAATAATTGATCAGATTCCAACCTCAAGTCAAGTTCTATACTATGCCCCAAAAAACAAAGACTTTACCATTCAACCTTCTTCCCTTTTACAGCTAAAGTAATTATCATTTGTGCAAATAGAAGGCTTTCCTAATCAACTTTCAGAGCCTTATAGATATAAGATTACTACTTACTAGTGAACAATTCTTCACAACTGCTACTCACATGGTATGTTTTTCCACATATGAACATCCAATTCTTAAGCACCTTTCCACACATTTCACTAGAAATATAGCTCACAAACAATTTAGTTGAAAAGTCTTCATCAATATCAATAAACAAAGAAGGGTTTGCACAATTGTTGACATTTTACATCTAGATTTATAAACATCATAAATATCAAACTCGGGCATTTGGTCTAGTGGTATGATTCTTGCTTAGGGACCGAGAGGTCTTGAGTTCAATTCTCGGAATGCCCCTCTCTTTCTTCTCTATTTTATTAGTTATGCTTTACAATATGAAATATAAACAACTAACTTTGGAAGTTTAATGATATAAACAATTATGGAACTTCAACTTGATCTGTTTTCTGACATCAACCAGTAGTGTATTGCTAAATGCAATAAAAGAAGAAAGATATCATTAGCGTTGTGACAGCTAACAACGGACCTTTGAGGGCTTATGCAATTGTAATTTGTAAGGGGAACTCTTTAGAATTAGTCCATTTAAAGTTGACATATTGGAATCCTTTTAACAAATGCTGATAAAAAAATTCAAAACATGATAAATAGTAAAATAGAGCATTCGGTTTAATGGTATAATTCTCATCTAGGGTGTGAGAGAGCTTTTTCTTGTACCTACAATCTTATACTCTGTCCCAAAAAAACTGAAATCTAATAGCTAGGGAAAGTTTATTAGAACATTACACATATTGCTACTGGGTTTCTACAGAGCTGCCTAATTGTTATGTACTTTTCATTTTTAAACCATTTTAAAGAAAAATTCAAAATAGTCTAAAATCTAAGAGCTATAACTTGCAAACCGTCTATTTAGCAGTCAGACATGGTTAAAAGAAATTATTAAATTTAGGATAATCATAAAAGCCGACAACATCCAGTTTCGGTTAGGCAACAATACACCGTGCCATAATAAAATGTAAAAGTGGCAACCATTGGTCTCTAGCTAAAATTAACATGAGTTCTAGCAGAAAAGGATTGATAACTAAAAACCAGACATTATACATTTCCAGAATAGGGCATTTGGTCTAGTGGTATGATTCTCGCTTTGGGTGCGAGAGGTCTCGAGTTTGATTCTCGGAATTCCCCTCTTTCATTTTTCCCCCTTTTTTGGTATCTTGCATTGCCATTTGAAACCATTAGGAAAGAGGAATCTGGACCAAAGTCATTTTTCAAAGTATCAGTTGTTTTCTGACAAGACTATACAATGAGTTGCAAAAGTAAATTAAATAAGCAATAACCTATGTTGAGCAGCTATTCTTCCTGCTTGTGATCTCAAAGTTTCCAGATAAGAAAAATGGCATCATATAAGCGTGAAAGAACATTTGCAAAGAAGACTTAAATAGATGTTTACCGAAAGAAAAATATAGTTATTGAGAAAGCCAAAATTCTTTTTTTAAATCTAATTTTCTTCTATTTTGTGCAGTGCCTATACCAAACAAAGTGATGAACAAAGGTACAATGCTTGGCCAATGTATGATTCGTTTCTGATCTTTAGTAGAACAACCAAATGGCTTTAGCAGATAAAGACTAAAGTAGATGTCAGCTACACTGCTTGCATGAAAAAAGACATTCGAGCATTCAGTATGCAAAGTCCCGGAAATGGCTTTACAACCAAATGGCTTTATCAGCTAAAGACTAAAGTAGATATCACCTACACAGCTTGCGTCAAAAAGATATTTGAGCATTCAGTATGCAAAGTATAGAAAATAAAAGGTAATCAGGACACAAATCTTGCCTATCATTCACTAACTCCCTAATTATCCAATAACCTAGTCTTTAACCATTAGCTTAAACACCAAGTTAGTAATCAAACATCAGAACAACATGCTGACAAGGCTAGCATCTCCTCATCCAAATTTATCAGGATCTTGAAGAAACTATATAATAACTAAAACTTAATCATGATTAACATCACATATTGGGCATTTGGTCTAGTGGTATGATTCTTTCTTCGGGTGCAAGAGGTCCCGAGTTTGATTCTCGTAACGCCCCAAGAAATCACCCATTTTTCTTTTCACCTTCTCTAAATTTTTGCAAACTTAAAATAATTGATCAGATTCCAACCTCAAGTCAACTTCTATACTCATATAGAACTTTATAATGAATTCCAGATCAGTTCTCTGACAAGATTCCTCACAAAAAAATACCAAACATAAACATATAATAAAATTAAGTCCAATTCCTGTAGAAATGGGGACATTTTAACCTAATTTCACTAGAATTAACCAAAAAATAGGCTCAAACAGGGTCAATAAACAAACAGAAAAATTATGCAGAACACTAAATATATATAAATCATCAGGCGGTATACTTTAACCTACCTCTGAGAAAATAATCACCATAAAGCAATTAACTGTATACACCTTGAAAACGAGAACTCGTAAAGCTCCATAAACAGGCGTTCGGGTATGATTTTTCTGCTCTGTCACTCTTTCCCTCCAGTTTTTTCCGGTGGTTTCTTGCCGTAACCGGCGGAGCAAGGGAACAGGTTATCGAAAAAAGAGAGACTAGGGTCAAAATGGAGTCCACCGTCCACGGTCTAATACAGGCAGTTGTCATGGTAAAGGAAGGAAATTTAGGGATTTCTGGAGAAATTGGGAGTGATAAGGGGGAAATGAATTTAGGGATTGCTGAGGAAATTAGAAACGAAAAGGGGGAAAAGACATTAATTCGAGAAGTAAGAAGAATTCAAAAGTTTGAAAGGAGAACAACATCGTATGAAGAGGTTGTAATCAAGGAAGGAAACGGAGTCGTTTTGAAGACTGAGATTATCAAAAGAAACAGTGTCGTTTCGGGAAGCGGGAAACCATGAAGGAACGATGTCGTTTTGATTAAATGAAATGGGTTCTCAAACGATAACGTTTTGAAGGGTTTTGGTTGTTAGGCTAGCTGTCCAAAAATAACAAAGCTAGCTGTTATAACGTCTATTGTACCAGGGGAAAGAGTGAAAAATCTGCCGAATAAATTTTGTTCTTCCTATTTTATAATTTCTCTCTGTTCTATTCTTATTTCTTGTTCTTTCTATTCTTAAATCTCTATCTTTTTTTACCTAATCTTGACAATTGGTACTTAGAGCACGGTTATTTTAATCCAACAACAAATTGGGTAAAGCAGAGAAATCGCAGAATATGGGTGATGATATTGGTTTGGTAGCCTTACAACAACAGTTGGAGAAAATACAGATACAACTTGACAAGAGCAATGACGATGAGGACGCAGTGCCAAAATGGTGGGAAAAGCAGAGTGCTACACTAGAAAGGAGATTGTGTATGCTGGAGACACAAGCATAGGCGGACCCACATGCTTAAATGGGGTGTCTATTGACACCTAAAATTTTAAAAAAAATTATATTTTTTATATAATTTATATATAAAGAATTAAAAATATATATAATTGACATCATTTTATAAATAATTTAACACCCTTCATAAATAATTAATTTCTTTTAAATAATTTATATAGATATCGGTATAGAAACAGGCGGTATAGATACCGATATAGAAATTAATATAGATATCGGTATAAAAACCAAACATCACAGTAGTGAAAAGGTATCGATACAATAATAAACCAAAGACCTTTTAAGAAAACAAGCTCTACTCCAAATATACAAGTTTTTTACACCCAAACCAACTTCATTTTTGGAATGACAAATTTAATAAATTTTCTTTCCTTTTAAGTAGAGGACGATCCAAAAGAAAAAAAGAAACGTTTTGAAAAAACAACCCGAAGAAATTAAATTTTTTATTATTTAATCCAAATATATAAGATGATGCTAAATTAATAGGGTTTATGATAAATTGACAGAAATATATAAGTTCCAGATTAAAGTTATTATTATATCAATTAAAAAAGATTAGTATTATCATATTCATTAATCTTTAATGATTAAAATACTGAAATAATATATATATAATTAAATATTATTTTATAAAGTAGATATAAAAATAAAAATATAATTACCAAATGAATAGTTTACCCTAACCTTAAAAGGAGCATTATTTTGTTTGGACCCATACCTTTAGCATTTTTAAATATTTTTTTATTGTTTAATTAAAAAAAAACTCTAATATAAAATTATTTAAAAATGATATTCTATTAGTCTATGTAAAGCAAACTTAGCTCTATAAAAATAAGTTCCAAAATAAAAAGCCAGCTTTTATGTTAAAAAAGTAAAAAATTGATTTTTTATTTTAAAGTCTAAAAAGCTATTAAATTAAAAAAATATATAAATCTTTAAATTTTTTACTCAATTAAGCCCTTATACTAAGAAATTTAATTAATTAAGCTTTTGAACCAAGAAACTAAATCAATTAAGCTTTTTGATCAGTTTTGACTATTAAATATTTAAAACTTTTAGATATTATCGACACATAATACAATACAATTATATTGTGCAACATTTACAAGAAAAATTCAAAAAAATATTCTTTATATATTTTATAAGCTTTTTAGAATTTTTAGAAAATTTTAAAAAAATAAAAAATTTTAAAAATATCAAATGAAAAACTATAATACAATTTCTTGGACTATTAAAAAAATATTTAGATTTAATAGTTAAAAGGTTTAATTGATTGAATTTTTTAGTTTAAAGATTTAATTGATTAAATTTTTTGGTTTAAGAACTTAATTGAGTGAAAATTTTAAAGGGCTCGTTGATTTTGTTTAAATTTAAATGCTTAATTTATTCAAATGTATACTGATTATGAATTTATTCAAATTTATTAGATATTTAATATACAAATTTTAAATTTAATGTTTTAAATATTCGAATTAAATTTGAATATTTTAACTATTATTTAATGTTAAATTTGATTCGAATTTGATTCGAGTATTTAAAATATCCAATTATTAGATATTTTGATTCAAATATTTAAATAATTGAATATTTTAATTCGAATATTAAATATTTGTATATTATGATTTAATATTTTAAATATTCGTTAATTTAACATTCGAATCAAATTTATTAGATATTTAATATTTGTATATTATAATTCAAATATCAATTGACTTTAAATCTCCTTAATTCCATTTTATACTCTTTAATGTGATTCCCAGTAAAGTAATCTTTAAATAAAATATGTTATGAAACATATCATAAGATTAACTTTAGCCTGGTGGTTTGGGTATTGGAAGAAGACCTCGTAGGTTCTTGGTTTAAATCCCACCCTTCTTTTAAGTCTGGATATTTTACTTCTTCCTTTTACCTCTCACCCTTCTATTTAAAGATGAACGGTTCTGATTGGTTGGACCGTGGATGACGTGATAAAAATGATTCACCTAATAATCTCTCGTAAATGTGAGATACTAAATATGTAGTTATCCTTAATTTATACGTTCATATTTTTTCTCAAACATTTGAGAAGCACATACATTTGCATATAAAGTTGCTTGAATTTAAGTTTTTGTTTATTTTTTCATCTTATATAAATTAGAATATTGATAATTTGATATTAGCCTTAAACATATAATTACCTCTTTAATTAATTTTTTTTTTGGTCTTTGAAAGGAAGACACCCACTATATTTGGTATAATTTGAGTTATCAACTATATAAAAAATATAATCATTGATAATATACATTATTGGATTAATTTAAATTAAATATTTTATAAATCTATTATGAAAATGACATTTTCAAACTTAAAATGTAATCGAACAACTTTGAATTATTGTGATTATTTTTTAAATTGATGTTCCTTAGGATCTAAGAAACAAAAAGAAAAGGAGGAAAACATTTATAAAAATATATTTTAAGAATTTTCTTTTTAGTTTAATTTTAATATTTGATTTATTAGTCGACTAATTTAGATTAAGTTTTGCAGAGGTCTGTTACGAGAACAGTCCTCTCAATCCAACTTTTTAGTTTAAGTTTTGCAGAATGTCAAAATTCAACCTGTGAATAATATTAATAGACATTTTCTTTTAAGAATTTTAACATACTTATCCTTCGAGTTGGGATATTTAATTGGTCACCTACAAGTTCCCAGCATATGCATAACATTCATTTTCCAACCTTCCAAGAATAGACCACAAGAACAAGAAAACAAAGAATACACAAACCATACAAAGAAAGTTCTGAAACAAGTGCAAATATGAAAATAAGGTCTTCAAAATTAAGGGTGAGATTCGATCGAGTCGAGTCAAAAAAAAAAATAACTTAATTGAATCAAGTTTATGAAATTAGATATTTCTTTTACCTTTACACAAGTCCATCCTAAAACGGAATTGTTCACAATATATTGACTAAAAGGTGGCTTCAAGAAACTCGAATTTTCGCTTCAAATTTGTGGGAAGATGCATTAAAATTCCATTGATACAAATGGATGAAAGTAAAGAAGAAATGTATGCAGGTAATTAAGAACTAAATGCAAGTAATTTCACCTAAACATACTACTTTCTCTAAAACAATAAGTCATTGTTCTTAACCGAACTATTCCGCCATAAAAGCTAACAAAATCGACTTCTTAGTTTGTCTGCAAAAATAGTTTCGAAACGGTTCCGACATATATAAAGCAGTATTTGATTCTGGGATGCAAGAGTAAATGTATTTTCAAGCTAAAAATAGAAGATTAAGATGTACTTCTATTTCTCTGCATGATTCCTCAGGTCCTGCAAGAATTCAGAAAGTGTCACTGAATTAGAATTGGCATTTGGAAACAAACATAATCTATCAATTAAAACAACCCTTGCGGGGATGGACCGAGGGGTCGCACACCTTGAAAATTTTGAAATCTTATGGTATTTACGTATTTTTTTATAATTTCTATTGACGATTTAAGTTCACATCCCTAAACATTTGTAATGTCACATGTTATAAATTTTTAATATAACTCCCTAACAGTTCGGACCCCTTACTACACCGAACAAACAAGGGATTGAGTTGATCTTCAAAGTTCAAGGGACTATTCAGTTAAACTTACTAACCTAAAGAGAGTTATGCTTAATCTTATGCACATATCCCTCTGCAAGCTTGAATTTGAGATTCATACACAAAAACCTTAGTAAATATTAGATGGCTAATGAAATAACAAGTGAATGACTTACCAGTCCTATGCCAAATCACATTCTCCCCCCACTCGATTGATTAGAATCACTGGAACCTATAAGATGGTAAACATCACTCTCGCTGTAGACATCAACCTCTTTGTCAAGCAACACCAGGCTTTCGGCATAACTATAGACATATATAAAACTTGGCCCGACGTCAACTCCAGGAAGCTCAATCAACTGGCAGTTCTTCAAAGTAAGTGAAGCCTCCATTTGCTGGCAGTTCATAAAACTAAATGAAGCCTCCATATGCTGGGAGTTCAAATCAAGTGAAGCCATATCAATTAAGCTCACTTGAAACAAAACTTCCCCATTCTTCCTAAACCCCAATACCCTCGAAAACCGTTCATACCAGTGAAGCTTATTTATTGTCAACACTTTAGTCCATGACTCAACCACACCATATTCCTTCATGACCCACAATTCATGAAACTCATCAGTTACCGGATGTGTGGTGACAGCAATGGAAGATTCCTCATATTTCATAATTGATAAATCTAAAGGCCACAACCCAAATAAGTTCTCAGGTAAATTCATCTCGAAAAACTCTTCAGAACTAAAATTAAACCCCCAAATCACATAATTGTGTCCACCATTGTTTCTTTCATGTTTCCCGAACCAATGAAGAGCTCCATTAACAAAAAACAATGACATCTTACTGCAAAAATGATAACTATGATAAGCAGCAGTGACCCTTTTCCAACAATTTTCATTAAATGAAAACAAATAAGGCTGAATGCAATTATCATCTTTATCAACCCCAACTATACGTAGCTTGTAATCATTAGTTCTCGAATCAAACCCAAACCCAGAAGTCGAAAACACAACTTCAACCATAATCGGCGGCACCCGTGGTGCGAGTAAGATCGGCACCCACGGTGCGACAATGACCGGCACCCATGGTGCGACAAGGATTGACACCCATGGTATGAATCAGATTGACACCCATGGTGCAAGACTGTTCAACAACTATGGCTCAGATAACCTCGGCTCCACTAGTCACGAGGAATTGGTTCTTTGTGGGCTTAACTTCTTTGGTGCGGATTGATGCATTTTTCAAGTGTACGGATTGGCTGCGAGTATTTGTGGGTTCTACCCTGTGATGTGCGAAAAATTTGGGCTCAAAATATTGGTCCGTGACATTATGGTATCAGAGCAACAAAGGGAAATCATTTAGAATTTTGTACCAGTCCATTTAAAGGTTTTTTTGTTTCGAATACGCATCGAATACTTGTATATTTAAAGAGAAACAAAGGGAACATAATCATAAAGCATGATAAGAAACAATAAATTTATAATTTGATCGAACTACCAACACACAAGTCTATTACCAACAATAAATTAATTTTATGTATGTGTGTCACCTTTGGATATGTTCGTGTTGTTATTACGTGGTATATAAATATTATTTCATGTATTATGCAACAATATTGTGTTGTGTACTATTATATTATGTTAATGTTTCATTATTATTGTGGTATATATGGCAAAAATCAATCGAAACAAAAGAAAAGGGAATCGAATTCTCAGAAGCTTTCTGGTAAAATTTTCTAAGTCCCCTTTCCTTTCCTGCATATATTTGAATGTAAAAGGAGAAAGAAAGTGTTAAAAGACTACCCTGAGCTTTCGTTTCATGTTCGCCGGCGATGAACTCTTCCATGAGTGAGCCACCTTTCAATCAGAGGCCGATGAGGGTGAGAAAAAGGTATATTGTCGATGTTTCACCGAGGCTAAAATCTCCGGGAAGAGATGATCGAGTCTAGTTTTGTTTCACTGGTTTTATAATGAAAATATTAGTTTTTTTGGGTTAATAGCATCGTAGGCCCCTCCTCCAATATTTATTCGCGTCAACAGGGTCCCCTCATGAGTATTTCGCGATTTTGGTCCTCTCAAGTTTATCTTTCTTTCAAATCTCGTCCCGAATTTGATTTAAGAGTGAAATCTTCGTGGTTAAATCCCTTTTTAGGTCCTCTTTTATTATTTCAATTTTCAATTAAATCACCGAACCCTTTTTGTACCGATTTGATCATGTTTTTATTTATTATTGATTTCGTTTAATCATTCCCTTTTTAGATTTTGTTTGTCGTATGTGGTAACATTTTCGGTGTTTAAAATTCATTTGCTTCTATTTCTTTTTAAGCTTTCAATTAATTTGCTTGTTTAATCCTCCAACATTCGAACAATGCAAGCTTGTTCTTCGCATGTCAATTTGTGGTAGTTGTTGTAGATCTGTTCCATGCTGGTACCGCGTTAATTTTATTATTTTATCCTTTGTTTAGAATTGCATCTTGGATTTTATTTAATTAATGCGGGCCCTTAAATTCGATCGTAAGCGAGGCTAGTATTAATATGGTAGTAGTGGTTCGGACGTTTACCTTCGGATTTAGGTGTTTTAAAATAAATGCGCACATTTAATTAAAACTTAACTCGATCGTCAAATTAACCCGGAAAGTTTAATATTATTAAAGCAGTAATTATTAAAGTACTAATTTTGGACTGTATGGGGTGTTAATCCTTCCCCAACCGTAATCGACTCCCGAACCCCAATTTTTTTGAATTTCTGGTTTTACGGTGTCCGGTCGACCTAAACGGCCGGTGGCGACTCCAATTTTACAAAAATGATTTTTAAAAGAAAACCCCACGTGGAAGACATATATTTTAAAATGACATCGAAAAATATTTTTCAACTCGAAAAAGGATATTTTTAGCGATTCAATAATCGTGAATTTTTTCACATCACTACAATATCAACAACAGTAAAACCCTGGTGACTGGAAAAGTAAGATTTGGGAAAAAAATAGAAAGATTCAGTTGGGGTTTTCTCAATTCTAGGTTTTTGTGAATCTTTGGAAGTGTCGGAAAAAACAGTGCCAAGTGATTTACTTTGAGTTATATTTTAGAATAGTAAAGATATAGATTCAAATAATAAATTTATTGATTCTTATTCTACTTTAAATATTTAAAATGATATCTCATATGCTCAAAATAGTTGAGTGATGAATGATAAATTAATGTTAAAGTAAGAAAGTCATTATTAGTTAATTACTTAACTCTTGTGTTGAGTGCACAACATGAACTTTGTGATTGTTTGAACTAGTTGACCCTTTGAGGGTTTATAAATACTTTAACCGTTGTGATTAAATTATTTTTTAATATTTGAGAATAGTTTGTATTTTATTTAAATATAATTTAAAAAATATTAGATAAGATAAAATTGATTATTCATAGTAAATTTAAATTTAATTTGGATTAAAACTCTTATTGATTTTGACCTAATTTTTTTCTATAAATAAGAATGAAACTCTCAGTTTCTAAACACACTCAAAAATCATTTCTACTCTCGTTTTTTCCTGATGACTGACGAAGGCAAGAAAAATAAATTAAAAATTTATTTTCAAGGAATCTTATTATTAGATTTATTTTCTTGAGAATCTTTTATGATTCTAACTTAGAAATAAATCAATTAATTTATTTCATGTGAAGTCTGGAAATGAAGTCTGAAAATTGAGATAATAGTAAATAAATTTGTTTTCAGAAATTCATGATGAACATGGAGCAACTCATTGTCAGACTTAGAATTGAAGAAGACAATCGAACTAATGATAGGAGGAGTCATATTCCCATAGCCAAGGCAAATATGGTGGAGCATGGTCAAGGCTCCAAGACTGCTCAAGGTCCCAAAAAGTGGAAAGGGAAGCAAACAATGAAGTTTGGACCTAAAGGTGAAATTGGAAAACAAGTGTTCAAAGGAAAATGCTTCAATTGTGGCAAGGAAGGTCACAAATCAAATGAATGCAAATTTTCAAAGAAGAAGAACAAGAATGTTCAAGCTAACCTGGTGGACTGCATTGCTGAAGATATGAGTGACATCAATCTTTCTACCATGGTGTCTGAAGTGAATATGGTAAGGTCCAATATTAAGGAGTGGTGGATAGACATTGGTGCCACATGCCACATCTGCTCAACTCGTGAGATGTTCTCTACCTTTGAGGCTAGTACGTGAGAGAAAGTCTATATGGGAAATTCTGTTGCTTCATCTGTTGAAGGAGTACGCAAGGTGATGCTCAAAATGACTTCTGAAAAGCTGCTGACTCTCAATAATGTTTTGCATGTGCCCGAGTTTCAAAAGAACTTGGTGTCTGGATCTCTTTTGACCAAGCATAGGTTTAAGTTGGTCTTTGAGTCAAAAAAATTTATCTTGTCAAAATCGGGAATGTATGTAGGAAATGAGTATGTTATGAATGGGCTTTTTAAGCTCAATGTAATGACAATTAATAATAATAAAGTAAGTACTTCTTCTGCTTACTTGATTGAGTCTTCCAATATATGGTATGGTAAACTAGGACATGTTAATTATGATACCTTGCGTAGGTTAATTAACTTAGAACACATACCATCATTCTAAATTGATTCAAAACATAAGTGTAAAACTTGTGTAGAAGCAAAATTGACAAGGTCATCTTTTCAAACAATAGAAAGAAACACAGAACCACTTGATTTAATTCATCGTGACTTGTGTGATTTAAAATTTGTACAAACAAGAGGTGGTAATAAATACTTTATCACGTTTATTGATGATAGCACAAGATATTGTTATGTGTATTTGCTCAAAAGCAAAGATGAAGCATTAGGGAAATTCATTCTTTTTTAAAAATGAAGTAGAAAATCAGCTTAATAGGAAAATTAAGGTGATTAGAAGTGACAGAGGTGGTGAGTATGAATTTGGAGAATTTTATGGGCAACATAGAATTGTACATGAGACAAATGCACCGTATTCACCTCAATCAAATGGTGTTGCAAAACGTAAAAATCGCACTTTAAAAGAAATGATGAATGCGATGTCGATAAGTTCAGGGCTACCATAAAATCTGTAGGGTGAGACTATTTTGTCAAGCAATTACCTTTTAAATAAGGTACCCTAGAAAAACCAAGATAAAACTCCATATGAGTTATGAAATGGTAGGAAACCATCCTACAAATATTTAAAAGTATGAGGTGTCTTGCAAAAGTAGTTGTTCCAACACCAAAGAAAATGAAAATTGGTCCAAAAACAGTGGATTGCATTTTCATAGGCTATGCACATAACAGTACTGCTTATAGATTTCTAGTGTATGAATCTTGTAATCCAGATATACATAAGAATACTATAATGGAATCAAGGAATGCATCATTCTTTGAAGATGTATTTCCATGCAAGTCTAAAGAAGGACAAAGCTCGTCTAAACGAGTTTTTGACGACACTATGGATAAAAGCGATGATTCAGAAGTTGAGTTAGAACCAAGACGGAGTAAAAGAGCAAGAGTTGAAAAAACGTTTGGTCTAGATTTTCTAAAATTCTTGTTAGAAAGTGAACCGCAAATGTTTACAGAAGCAGTAACTTCTTCTGAAGGACCTTTTTGGAAGGAAGCTATTAAAAGCGAAGTAAATTCTATTTACAGAATCATACTTGGGAACTAGTAGACCTTCCACTAGGTAGTAAACCTCTAGGATCCAAATGGATATTCAAAAGGAAAATGAAACCTGATGGTTCCATTGACAAGTACAAAGCTAGACTTGTAATTAAAGGTTATAGAAAAAAAGAAGGTCTTGACTACTTTGATACATGTTCTCCTATGACGAGAATAACTTCTATAAGATTAATTCTCGCAATTGCAACATTGCGAAATTTAGAAGTTCATCAAATGGATGTAAAAATAACTTTCTTAAATGGAGATTTAGATGAAGAAATCTACATGGAACAACCTGAAGGTTTTATAATTCCAGGTCAAGAAAAGAAAGTTTGTAAATTGGTTAAATCATTGTATGGTTTGAAACAAGCTCCGAAACAATGACATCAAAAGTTTGACCAAACAATGACAACCAATGGTTTTAAAATCAATGAGTGTGACAAATGTGTCTATATAAAGGACACAAAAGATGGTTATGTCATATTATGCTTATATGTTGATAACATGTTAATTGTTGGTAGCAATGACAAGATGGTTAAATCTACCAAAAATATGTTAAATTCTAAATTTGACATGAAAGATATGGGACTTGCTGAAGTAATTTTAGGAATTAAAATTATACGAAGTTCAGATGGTCTCATATTAAGTCAGTCATACTACGTAGATAAAATTATTGGAAAATTTAATAAAGATGATATAGGAGTGGCTAGAACACCTTTAGATACTAGTGTTCATCTATCCAAAAATCATGGAGAAAGCATTTCTCAAGTAGAATACTCTAGAATTATTGGAAGTTTGATGTATCTAATGAGTTGTACTAGGCCATATATTGCTTATGTTGTGAGCAGATTAAGCAGATATACTAGTAATCCTAGTGCTGATCATTGGAAAGCAATTATTAGAGTCCTTAGGTATTTGAGAAACACTCGGGATTATGGGTTACATTATACGAGATATCCACCAGTTTTAGAAGGATACAATGATGCTAATTGGATTTTTGATATAAAAGACTCCAAATCTACTAGTGGTTATGTTTTTACACTAGCAAGTGCAACTGTTTCATGGAAATCTTAAAAAAAAATAGTTATAGCCAGATCCACAATGAAATCTGAATTTATTGCATTAGATAAATTTGGTGAAGAGGCAGAATGGCTGCAAAATTTTTTGGAAGATATTCCAGTGTGGGAAAAACCCGTGCCTCCAATATGCATACACTGTGATAGTCAGTCAGCAATTGGAAGAGCACAAAGCAACATGTATAATGGTAAGTCTAGACATATTCGTCATAGACATAATACAATTAGACAACTACTCTCAACTGAAGTTATTTCTATTAATTATGTTAATCAAAGGATAATATAGCGGATCCGTTAACCAAAGGGTTAAACAGAGAGTTGGTTGATAAATCATCAAAAGGAATGAGACTAAAGCTCTAGAGAGGATGAATTTATAATGGAAACCCAACCTAATTGACTGAAGATCCCAAGATTTAGGTTCAAAGGAAAAACATAGTTATAAATAAATTGTGATCACTGTGGGCTGCACACCCTACCCATTCTTGAATTAACAGTGATACCCGTATATGAAGGATAACAATGTTTACTTTAATGATTCTAAGTTGTCAAAAATTCGGAATAGAGCAAGCGGGTTGCTTTAAAGAATCACCTATGTGAGAGAGAAGTGGGGCCGCTTCAAGGAAGAATTGTGTAGGGCTTAATTCTTTATAAACTTTCACAGAACTAGGCTGGTGTTCATGGCCAAAACGAACACATCCATGAGAACTGAACAGAAGTTGGGAGATTCTTGTGTAAAGTATAATTTTATGTTTACACTGTTAGCAGGACAGTTCAAAGGCATCAAGTCTACTGGAAAGCTAGTAAAGTATGTATATCTTTACAAGGGAAGGCTCAAAGGGCAACCCTTACCTATCCTATGCAGGTTTCAACCGTTGAACACTATTAAACCTTAACCTTAACCTAGACAATTTTTATTCATGCGGGGGATTGTTAGAAAAATGGTATGGTAATGAACATTTTGGAGATTAAACTTATGTGGGTTCCATTAGTCAAATTAATTGGGACTAAGTGGATGATTAATCTACTATAAGAGTAGATGGAATTATATATTTACAAGCTCAAAATGTTCAACGGATGAATGAGAAATTGTTGCTCAATGTGACACCCATGATGTTGGAAAAATAAAATGAAAAGTAGAATATCTCATATTTGTTGGGAATATAGATTTGGAAAGCTTTATATATAAAATCTCTTCATGTTATTATTGAAAATAAGCCTGGGTGTGCCTAGCCTATAGCTAGCCACTTTGGGTTAGTATTGGTTGACTATTATGAAAGTCAAAAGATGGGCCTTAGGGCCGTTGGGGTTTTAAAATGACAGATTTTTTTTCTACTTTTTTGACTTTATTTTTTCAACAGATATTATAGAATTAAACCACCTTTAATGGAGTTGTAGACCCTTCAGCTGGTTGTAACCTCCAATTTATTTGGATTAATTCTCTATTAAATGCCATTTTGAATTCAGGGAGTTGTAACTCTTCAAGGAATGGTTAATTACAGATTAATTCTGTAATTAAACATGTCCCCTGCCTGAACACTATAAAAGGAACCCTCTTGCTCCTATCTCTACACACTGAAAAACACAAACATCCTTTAGCTAAATAGTGTTCTGCTTCTGTTAAAGTTCGTCGTTGCAATAAGGTAGCGTTGCTCTCCTTATTGTATTCTACCGTTGTATCCTAGGAGACAGACGTTCCATAGTAACTCCAGCACCGGGAGGGGACAAATCTGTTTTAAGGATACTATGATAGCACAGGCCTCGGTTAAAGTTTCAGAATTATATATTTTTTATTTTTGGTTTATGTGATCTTTGCATTCCTAATATTTATGTTTTATTTCAATTTCGTTTATAGGAATTGTGTTTAACATATTAATAATTTACTTCGTTTTGTTGTAACAATACTCTCGGAAACCATGCATACCGATCAGCCCTATTTCCCTTTAGCCAAAACATCTGCTAAACCATTTCCCTCCCTAAAGACATTAGAGAAACAAATATTAGACAGTACATCACAACAACGTTCAATAGAAACAAACCAATATCGTAACCGCCACGAACGTTGTTCCACATTAAGCACCCATAAAATAGCAATCCGAGAAACAAACTCCACAATAAAAGAGAGCAGCTCCCCCCATGATGCCTCCCTCAACATCAGCAACACATAATGAATAGCGCGTACCTCAGCTTCATTAGAATCCGCTATCCCAATTGAACCAAAAAAGAATGCTCGGATACGACTATCAGAATCACGCAAAACTCCCCCACACCCTGCCTCACCAGGTTTACCTCTAGAAGCTCCATCCATATTAAACTTCATCACACCTAACGAAAATTTTGAGTTAAAGAATATACTTTAGGCGTTAAATTAATATATAAAGCGTAAATAATTAATGTGTACATTAAATAAACATGAAGCAAAGTAAATCAAAAGTAAATTAAACAATGTCCAAATGAGTTAGACTAACAATATCCAAATGAGTTAAACTAATAACATCTTCATCATTTTCGCAAATAAAATTTACTTCTATTTTCTTTCCTTATCAATCAACGGCTGTTGAGTTTTTAGAGGACAACAAGTACGAGATCAATGTTTTATAACATCACATTGGTAAAAGTATTTCACTTCCTTAAAATGATCTTTATTACTCTTGTCATCCTTATAACCTTACTACCGGTGGGTAGGAGCTTTCTTAAAATGACCAGATTTTTCATGTCTATATTCATAACCTCGACCACGACTTTTAATGTAGTTTTTATTCTTTTCATAATATAATCTCACATTCAGTTTAAAGAATGGAGTGAAGCAGTGGGCCTTTAAAAATCTTTTCAGGACATCATGATTGAATTCACTCTAGGGAATGCCTCTCACAAAACTTTTTGGATCAAAACGAATTTTCATAACTTGAACTTGAGAGAAATAATCAAATTTTTTGATACTTTATTGTTTTCAAGCAAAATCACCATGATTTATCGCACTTTAAAATCATAATTTAAATAATAAAAATAAAATAAAAATTTACCGATAATGATTTTTCTCTCGAGGACGATGGAGAAATAGTGAATGACCGAGACGGCTTCTCATAATCCCTTTATATCATATCCCTTTTCAAGTCATTTAAATACATATAAAACTTAAAACAAGGTTAAAAATACCAACTATCATCAAATAAAATAAACAAGTATTAATCTTTAGTTATGAATTAAAAACTTTAAAATAGAAGAGGATCAAACATGCTATATCATATTAACATTTCTTCATGAAACCAAACACATTACTCTCTTTATCGAAAATAAATAAAGATATATAATTATGTACGGAAAACATTATTTTCTGAATTATTTTCGGTGAAAAAACACACACAGTAAAGATGATAAGGTTCAATTGTATTTAATAATATAAAAATATGTGACACATTGTTGAGGGATCTTCAATTTCTATTTGTCAAGCAATCGTTCAAATCTTCGATAACTGTCGCGATCATTTTAAAACCGAAAAGTGTGAAAATAGTTTGGCAAGTGAATTTTGGAAAATCGATTTAATTGCTTTTAATTATGAAAAAAATCAAATTTTATTGAAAAACATTTTGAATAAATTGATTTGGAGTCGCCACCGGCCACTTTGGCAGGCCAGACACCATAAAATAAACCAGAGATTCTTTGAAAACATTTAGGTTCGGGAGTCGGTTACGCGTAAGGACGACCCTTATGAGCGCCCGAAAATCGGTATCTTTTAATTACACGTGGCATTTTGGTATCTCGAATAATAATATTAATTTAATTCTTTATTGGCAAATAAATATCGCTCGAATAAGAATATCCTTTTAGATAAAAAGATACATTTCTTTTAAATAGGAGCTTTGAATAAGACGTCCTAAAATAGGAAACCTTGACTCGTATTTAAAGAAATATAAATTTTGACCCAAAAGGTTTTAAAATGCATGATCGATTATTATCTTGTTGATTTTAAGTTCTAACCTAAAAAGGCTCCATCAATTTAAATATTTAAATCCTATTAAATTATTAATTTTACCGGGTGTATTATGATAACATCCGAATGCACGGACACTACCATTTCGACACCAAACAAAATTAATAATTCTATTGGTGCTACTAATCTTTGCCTAATTAATTTTATTAAATTCTAACATTAAAATATTTATCATTTTCTACGTTTCGATGACGCGCTGAATACGATATCGAAGTACACTCTTGGTCAACATAATGCCATTTCATAATACTGACCAATTAGTGTATCCAATGTATAAGATTAGAACATCATTGTTACTAAATTATATCTCTATTTAATTAATTATTTAATTAAAGTGACTAACCCTAAAAAAGCTCTAATTTAATTGACTAAGTGTAAATTAAATATCATCTAACAATTATTTTATATGCCTTTAAAAATATGAAAACATACAAATATTATCTAAAAACATACAAGTAAGTTAAATAAAAAAAACAATAATTAAAGATAAAGGGACTAAATTAAATTTTATTTCAAACATGAGAGATCAATTACGAAATATACCGAGATACGATGCTTGAGAGTGTTGATCTCGTTGAGAATGACTGGATCTTCTTCTACCTTGGATCGAACCTCGCCAATTGAAGTTGTTCCCGGGCCGAATTGTGAATCTCTACTGCCGAAATCATGCCTCCCATCTCCACGTAAATGATGGCTTCATCATTCTTTATAGTCATTGCCTTATCATCATCTTATCATTGCTACACTTCATCATTGCATTACTATTGCCCCATCATTACTTTAATCATTGCTTCATCATGGCCATTATCATTATGTCATCATGAGCACCCATCATAGCATCCATCATTATTGAATCATTGTTCCATCTCCAATCATTACTCCATGATTATCTTATTATTGTCAATCATTGCTTTCTAATCATCACCCATAATGGCCAAAAAAACATTTTTTCTCCCCTCCCTGATGTCATTGTCGAAAAACCATTTCTTCCCTGCCCTTCAGTTTTTTCCTTTCTCCTTTTTTTCATTGCACATTGCTCTCCAAATGGAGACCATGGAACCGACAGAAACCCCCCTCTACTCAATCCATTCCAACTGCCTCCAAAACCTCTTTTTGATAACCGATCCTCATTTTATTAATATATTATTTTTTTATATTTTTTATATATTTTTTTAATTTTACTTATTTGTTTATTTAATATTTATTTGTTATATCTTATCTATATTTACCTTGGCCTTATTTATATTCGAACTCGAACGAAATTCGGGTATTACAATAACCAATATTATCCCAAATGACTTCTTCATTAGTAGAGATACCATTTGCAAGGTTTATGGGAGTGATGTTAAGATAGTGGGTAATATATTAATTATGTACACCTACATAAAAAGGACTCGAACCATGACCAAAAACTAAAAAAAATCATTAGTTATAATTATCGAAATACTACTTCCGTCCCATTTTATTTGTCCAGTATTGACTTTTTTTGATCAAACTTTTTAAACTTTGACTCATTATAACTTTAAATCTATTATTGATAAAAATATTAAAAAATATATTTTAGAAACCTCTAATCAAGTAGTTTAAGAACATATATTTTATAAAATTTAATAAATTAAAATATTTAAAATAACTATGGTCAAAGTTTAAAAAATTGACTTTAAAAAGTCAATAATGTACTTCTTATATGGGACGGAAAAGTAAAGTAAAAAAAATGTTGACCTTCGCATTTCATTTACGTTTCTTGAAATCATATATTTTTAAACGACCGAATTGAGTGATTGACGTGTAGTAGATGAATCTGATCTTCAATGTAAATAAAGCAAGTCGTGTTGATAATGTATGATAAATAAAATGATAAAGAACAAAGAAAATATAGGAAGAGAGAGATTTATATTATTCTCAATATTGACTTGTAGACAATGCCTTTACAAATTCATCTATTTATAGGCATAAGAAGTACATAATATATTAAACTCTAATTAATGAAGATAATATTCCTAATGATAGAGTTCTTATTATGATAGACATCCATATATATAAATATTCATAACAATTGTGTAACTTGATGTTATCCCTGTTTAAAATGTTAGTACATCGATTTTTTTGGTCGAGTAGAAAACACAAAATTGATAACCTACTTAAATAACCAACAAAACTGAGACTTAAATAACCAACAAAACTGTCTTTTTAGTCAATTTTGATGAAAACTAACGATTTCTTGCACTCAATTAAAATATAGTCTAGTCAGAGAGATTATTTATGTAGTTTAACACTGAATCTAGAATTTAACTTGATTTGTTCAATCACAGTAATCATCCAACTTGATTGATCAATCCCAGCCTCTCTTCCTTTGCCCCTTGTTTAACTTGATTGATCAATCCAGAATTAAAAATTGAGTAATTGGAGAAAAAATTTCAACCATCGATAATAATATTAAATAATAAAATTAAAATATTGTAGACTTGAAAATTAAAGTTTTAAAATTAATCATACCCATAATATTCATACATAAAGAGAAAGTTTGAAAAGAAAAATAAACAAAAGAAAAATAATACCGAATATTTGGTATCTTTCAAAAAATAAAGAATATTTGGTATTGATCCCGGTCCTACTAGGTACCCACCGGGTATCGGGTCTAAAAAATTAAGATCCGGTCCCGATTATGACCAGAACCTAAATTTTGGATCCAGTCTCGGTCCTACCGAAATCAATATCAGATAAAAATCTACCGGGTCTTACCAGGTCCAAGACCGAGACCAGGTAATCGGGTTTTTTACACATCCCTAAATCTAACAATATATAACATTATGAATAAATAGGACAATGATAAAATATGACCTACAACCTTCCTCAGCTTTCCCCCTAAATGAGTGATGAATATGTCACGGTCCACGAGCTTAACGAGTTCAACGGTGGGGTTGTTGTAGTCCAATCCGCCCAAGCCTATCTCACCAAGGTTTTGGGTTTGCCAAACCCACTACGATAGCCTACTTATCCTATGTGAACATATGAGATTCTTTCCTTAAATAGTTAGGAATATTCTTAGAATGATGCTTTTGTAGTTGGTGGGAATTAATCCTAGCTATCGATGTAATTTAATTATAACCGTTGGATGTAATGGAGAACAAGTATAAATATAGGCCCACCCCTCATCATTTCCTCACTTAATTTTTGAGAAATACAAAGCATTTCACTCAAAAGCTCTCTCTCTTGTTTGTCTTTCTTCGCTTGTTTACTTTCCGCGAGTTACAAAGCTTTAAGAGCTTTACGTAGAGGTTGACTTAGGTGATCTAATTCCTAAGGCCGCACGGTTTTGTTAGATAAATTCTAGACCCGTAACAAATAGCTATATAATCGAACAAACAAATCGATTTCTCATTTAACGATATCTTGACTTAAAAATTTTATCATTTTCACTCGACATTCCAATAATTTCAAATAATTACTTAAAAATACTCAATATATTTAATTGATTTTTAAAAGGAAGACACCCATTATGTTTGGTTTAATTTGGGTTATCAATTATATAAAAAATATAATCATAAATAATAAACATTATTCGATTAATTTAAATTAAATATTTTATAAATCTATTATGAAAATTGTTTTTACAAACTTAAAATGTGCTCGAACTACTTTAAATTATTGTGATTATTTTTAAATTTTATTTCTTATAATCTAAGAAAAAAAAGAGAAGCATTTATGAAGAGAGATTTTAAGAATTTTGTTCTTAGTTTAATTTTGATATTTGTTTTATTAATCGACTAATTCAGATTATAATTTATAGAGGTCTATTATGAGAATAATCCTCGATTTTAGTTTTTTTCTCTAGAAAGTCAAAATTTAACCTGTAAATATTATTTGTAAACATTTTGTAAGAATTTTAACATAAATAATTTGTCCCTTGAGGTTAGAAATTTAATTGGTTACCTACAAGTTCAAAGCATGTGCTTGACATTCATTTTTCAACCTTGTAAGAATAGAATACAAAATCAAGAACGAACACAAGAAAACAAATAATACACAAAACATAATCTTTATGACCCAAAATTATGAAACTCAGCAGTTGTCAGATGTGTGCTCACAACAATGGAAGATTTCTCATATTTTATAATTAATAAATCTAAAGACCACAACCCAATTAAGCTCTTAGGTAAATTTATCTCGAAAAACTTTTCTGAATTAAAATTGAACCCTCGAATCACATGACTATGTCCACCATTGTTTCTTTCATGTTTCCCGAACCAATGAAGAGATCCATTAACAAAAGGTAACGAAATGTTACTGTAAAAATGATAACTATGATAAACAACAGTAATTCTTTTTCAATAATTTTCATTAAATGAAAACAAATAAGGCTGAATACAATTATTATCTTTATCAACCTCAACTATAAGTAGCTTTTAATCATTAGTTCTCGGATCAAACCCGAAACCGGAAGTCAAAAACACAGCTTTACTAATGATAATCGGCGGCGAAGAAATGTACTTTCAAATCGAAGGGTTCCAAATAATGAATTTCAAATCACAATCATCATATCTAAGGCGATAAAATTTAGCACAAATCAAACCATTGCAAGAACCAATCATTCTAGAATTATACATGCTACAAATGGGAGGCAATTGAAGCTGCTTGAACTTATCAAACCCATCGTTATCGTAATGTAAAAAGTAGTGGGGTTTGTCATTTTTGAAGAATTCGAGGAGAAGAAATGGATTGTTGCTGTGTGGTTTCGAAAGTGAAGCTTGTAAATGAGCTGAAACGAAAGATGTGTGGAAAATGAGATTGTTCCGGTCTTGCAAACTAACCTGAATTTCAGCAAGGATTTTACGGGGAGTTTTTCGAGGATTTCGGTAATCAACTCTACATGCATGAAATAAGACATATTGTCTTCTTCCTCGGCTTAATTTTGTTTCTTTCCAAGAAAGGAAGGGGAGACTCGGCTAAGAACAGGGCTGACTATTATCTATACATATATAGATGTGTATCTGGAAAGTATGCGAAGGTTGCTGAACTGTTATAATTAAGTTGTTAGGAAGTTTGTTAAAGTCTTGATAATTCTTAGAAGGATATTTTTTTCTAATTAATAATCATGTACTCCTTTTTAATGAATATACGTTTTGGATTTCTTTCTTTCATTTTTGTATTATTTTATAGTATCAAAGGTTCTCTCTTCCGAGAAAGATATAGAAAAAATCACCTCAAAATCATTCACCAACAAATCTATTTTCATTCGGTTGGATGACGTTAATTACATGCTTTGGAAGCAACAATTTTTTTTTATCATAAAAAATCTAGCGTTGCTTGATCATGTTGATGGAAAAGTTGTTATACAGTTAATAAGACAATGTCTTGTGTTCTTGGAAAAATTATATCATGGGTCAGTCCCACTACGTGTCTATGGGACCAACCAATGATAACTACCCACTTCATCAATTTTTCCATGTCATATTTTTTTCTCAAGTGAATCTTCATTTTAAAAATTAAAAAATAATGAGATAGATAATTATCATTGGTTGGTCCCATGGATGACGTGATGGGACTGACCCACGATATAATTTCTCGTATTCTTGGTTTCTTTCCTCTATCAGTGCATCTATTTTGTCTTTCTTTAATGAACCACAGTTGAGATATGAGATAAGATAAATTAACTATTTTTCGCTTTCTTCTACTACCAATATAATGCACCTTCGTTGTTCTTTAAAGAGTCTACGTAGCGTGATCGGATTATACGTGAGTACCTAACCCAGATATAAGTGATCTGTGACAACCTTGCAGTTTGTGGAAATCCTTTGACTGAGACTATGTATATCTCAGTAATTATTTTTGATTTTCTATCATAATAGGAATCTGTTGTTGTTGTGACAACTTCCAGTCAACAACCCAACAAATTATATGGTGTTTGTAGTGTTTTTTGGATACAAAAACCAGACATTTTTTTTGACTCAATTCATGACCGTCAACATGACTCAAGGTGCAGGTCAGAATTTGGTTCGTCAAGGTACGTTTCTTACTCAAAAAAGTACTTGTTATTATGTAGCAAAAAAACATAATTTTGGTTATTTTCTTCGAAGGCCTGCTGGGTTAGGAGGTCGTTTTCAACTATCGTACTCGAATAACTCTATTTCTCATAGAGGTGATAGAGGTGGTCAAAGCTATGGTGGATGAATCTCATCCACAATGTAAGATCTGTTACTTTAGGTTTGATTAATCGTATGGTAATTTTGCAAATGTATGCTGCTATGAAAAAGAGATTCTAGAAAAACATTGTACAACCTGATGAAGAACAAGAAAATGTTGTGGGTGTTGTTAATAATTTAGGAGTAGCTGATGAGGTTAACCTTATTGGATATTAGGGGCGTTCAAAAATATCTGACCTGATTTATCCGACTAGATTACCCGATTACCCAAACCTAAAAAATTGGGTATTTACCCGAAAAAAAATCTTATCCTGGTCGGGTACTCGACCTGTCATTTTTCGGGTCGGGTCTAGGTCATGAAATTAAAAAATTTTGGGAACCTAGTTACCTTTGGGTACCCGGTTCTTTTATATATATATAATTATTATTTAAATAAAATAACCTTATATTCACTATATCCCCAAATCAAATAACCTAATTTTTTAAATCTAGATCTCTCAAACTTATTTTCCAAAAAAAGGCACTTGTCGTAAAAAAAATAAGATTTAATGTAAAATAATAAATTTAATTTTACGAATTGACAAAATTCGAACTTTAACGTGTTTAGATATGCATTATTTTATTAAAATAAATTAAACTAATTAAAAAAATAAAATAAATTAAAAATATTAAAAAAAATCCCTTACACCTATGTTTTGTTTTGAATTAGATTATGTAATTTAGGTCTTAAACTTGATGTTTAGATTATGTAAACAGGATATTAAAATTTTATGTTTAGATTATGTAAATAGAATATCAAATTTTATGTTTGGATATTGAATTATGTAATTCGAACTTTTAAATTTATATATTTTTTAAGATTAAATTTAAAATTTATAAAAAAATTAAAACCCGGATACCCGTTACCGGAATTTTCGGGTACCCGGATATTCAGGTACCCAAAGTATCGAGTACCCGAAAAATCCAGATCGAATACGAGCCGATTTTTTAAGTACCCAAACGTCCGAATACCCGATACTTTGAGTATCCCAATATCCGGGTACCCGGTACTCCAAATACAGATATGTTTCTTAACTCTAAAACTTATTTTAGATCTGAGAAAGTATCTGTTGCAAATGAAATAAATACTCATATTGTTAACATTGGCACTACCTTTTTGCAATTAGTATCTAGACTCTTATTATTGAATAATTTATTTTATTGTAATTAAAAAGAATTTATTGTGTATTTTTCAAGATTACTAAAGATAACAATGTATCTTTGAAATTTTATCCTGACTTTTGTGTTGTAAAATATCTTGTAACTCACTAACTGATTTTATAGGGGTTGAAAAGTGATGGGCTTTACAAGTTTGCTTCTCCTCTTACATCATCATTTGTCTTTGGTTCTGATTCATGCACTGTTAGCAATTGTTGTAATGATGTTTGTAATTCTTGTGTAATGTCTTTCAAAGATACCTTTGAACTTTGACATAGGTTAGGACATCCATCCAGTAATATTCTTGAGAAATTCACTACAACAAAATAGTTTATTAGCGATGTTTTTTATGTTCTATAGCGACGTTTTTTAACGTCGCTAAAAACTTTCTTGGCACTTAAAATAGCGTCGCAAGAAATGCTGTTAAAACCAGCGCCACAATTGTTTACGACATTTTTTTGGAAAAAACGCCGCAATAGATCAAGATCTTTAGCAGCGTTTTTATTTTCAAACGTCGATAAAATTATTCTTTAGCGGCGTTTGAATAAAGTTGTTCTTTAGGGCGTTTGTCAACACAATCGCCGCAAGAAAGTTGTTCTTTATTGGCGTTTGTCCTGACAAACGCCGCAAGAAAGTTATTCTTTAGTAGCGTTTGTCCTGACAAACGCCGCTAGTAACACTATTTTGTAAAAAAAATACTTCTTATCCATCAACCGTCTTGACATAGATACATTAGAATCCAAATCACATAAAAGTATCATGATGAATAAATACACAAGCTTTATAAAATGGAGGTAAAGCACAAATACTTATTACAAACGAATAAGGAATAGAACCGACTGATGTTCTCTGCGCTGATTGATGATAACATGAGTTTCGATGTTAGGTATTGACCTTGAAAGCTGCATGGAAGACAAAGACCAACAATCTGAATAAACAAAAAGTTGATAATTCTCAAGCATCGAAGAATGAAAGCATAATTGGTCAAATATGGAATTCTCAAACTATATATCTTAAGATCTTACTAGTAAGACATAAAAAATGACAAGAACCACAAGATTTTAAAAATGTATACTTCCCTCAATTGTTTTCAGATCAATTTTTTTAAAAATAAACAAATATAGAATTCATAAACTATAATACCAACATTTTCAAGTGATACTTTGAATGAATTACCGAGTGCTAGAATAAAAAGATACTTACTTGTAACTCCTCTGAACATTGCTCATGCAATGCCTTCTCTTGCTCCCCTGCCTGAATATTTTCATGTTAGACAAAAATATAGATTATTGCAGTAAAATGTGACATGAATAAAGCACAGTACAACAAACCTTCAAAGACATTGAAACTGCTTCTTCAAGTGCAGCATCCTCCGAAAGAGACATATTATGCCAAGGCTCAGGATCACTCAACTCCTGCACAAACATGAGAAGGCAATCTGTAAGCATACATTTTTACAAAAAAATATAAAAGAACTTGCCTCAACATCCCGTTTGGAGGCCTCAATGGCAGCTTGAATCATTTGTTCTTCAATGTCATTGCCATAGTCTGGAAAATCATCAAAAGCAGGAGCACTGGGTGTAACATGTCGGCTATTAGAGTTATCAATCTGCCACATTGGCTGCACAGCTGAATCCTCATACACTTCATCAATTATAACAGTCTCATGGGAATTAAGGCCATGAGCTTGTGCAGTTCCAGAGACATCCTCACCAGAAGGAGCATTACCGGAATGACCGGAGCTCATTGCTATTCTTGCCTTCTGTCGGTGTCTCTCTCACCTCCCTTGGATGTGTAACCAATGGCTCATTTGGTACAACTTCAAATGGATCATCTATATTCATTGCATCATCTACATTTACCGTGGTTGATGTTGGCCTTTTGCAGGAAACATGAAAATATAAATAAATAACATTATAAACCTATAATTACTACCATAAAAAAGATAACCAAGCGAAATAATTAATAGATAACCAAGAGATGTGCAAAACCCAAACTAACTCAGGACTTTGTAACCCAACAAGAAGTTAATTTCTAAACAACCTCACAAGCAGAAAAATGAAAACCAATGAACCTGCCAGTTGGAAATAAACCTCCATTCAACCATCGCTGTGAATGAGGGTCAAAAAAAGGTACCAAAGACAGAGACAGCTTCGAGACTTTTAAATCGCTAAGCACATTCAATGGCATCTATAGCTGCCCATGTTTATAAGAACATGACTAAAGAATGGAGGTTCAAAAAACTTGGTCATTTATCATCAATCAACATTGCATACATTTTTGTTGAAGCCATGAAAAAGAATACACCTCCAAATTTAAAACATTTACAACTTCAGCACCTTTCCCCTTTTTCTAGTGTCCAGTCAACCATCAAGTAACGTCGAGTCGAGATCGGAGCCTACCAGCGTCGAATGGCGGTCGGAGTGTTGGGATCTTTCTTTTGGGTTTAAATATCTAGGTTTCGTTTTTTTTTCTTGGTATTGGAGTTTAGTTTTCTGGGCGGTTGAATATTCTAGGAAGTTGAGGGGTTTAGTTCTCGAGCATTTTTTTAAAGTAATGGAGGGTCAAAATTCGGAAAAAAATTGTTTACAAATCTCATTTAAATGATTAAATAAAAACTATATCTTTGCGGCGTTTTAGGAAAAACGTCACTATAAAAATTGTTTTTTGGCGTTTTCTTAAAATATTATCATTTACGGCGTTTTAAAGAAAAACGTCACTAAAAACAATATTTTTGTGGTATTTGTGTAAAAACGCCGCAATAGATTTTTTAAGTGGCGTTTTTCCTTAAAACGTCGCAGATGATTTATATATAGTGATGTTTTACTAAAAACGCCACTAAAAGTACAAATGTTGCGGCGTTAGTTTTAAAAACACCGTTAAAAGTGCCACAAAAAACCTATTTTGCTGTAGTGATTGCTTAAGTCTTATAATGCATCTTGTATGAATAATAAGACATTGTTTTGTGAAACTTGTCAACTTGAAAAGATTTACAAGCTTCCATTTTAAAAATTTACTGTTATCTGTGATCGACCTCTTCAATTAGTTTAGATAGACTTATGAGGACTTTTCCCTTTCATTTCGAATAATCCTAGTTACTACATTAGCTTTGTTGATATCTTTTTAAGGTATACTTAGATCTATTTTTTCTCTAGAAAGTTAGATGTGTTTAAAGTAGTTGTTGCCTTCCATAAAATGACTGAAAGACAATTAAACCGTAACTTAAAACTGTTCAAATTGATTGTGGTGTTGAGTTTTATCCTCTACGTGCTTACTTTAAAGAGCAGGGATTGTACTTCAACATACCTGTCCATGTACGTCAGAGCAAAATGGTATTGTAAAACGCAAATATATGTATATTGTTGAGTTTGTTCTTACCTTAATGGCTCAAGCAATAATTCTCTTTTGAGACCAATATTGGTCTGTACATCTATGTTCCTTATTAATAAGCTTCCAACAAGAGTTTTAAAAGGTTTCTCACCACAAGAAATGTTGTTTAAGCAGGAACCTAATTATAGTTTTTTAAGACTTTTCGGTTCTCAGTATTTTTCTCTTGTTAGGCCTTATAAAAATCACAAAATGTAATATAAATCGAAACCTTGTGATTTTTTAGGTCACAACTCTTACCAACATGGTCATAAGTGCCTAAGTGAAGAGGTAAACATATGAAATTTACTGAAGGTTATTTTTCTTTTAGTAAAAGGACTTTTCAGTGGCCAAGATAATGTCATTCGAGAAGGTCTCAGACAAGTCATGTAATAACCCAAAAATTAAGTCAAAATCCCTAAACCGAACCCTAAAATAATTAGGGATTAAAATTCTGAAAATTAAGGAGTAAATTGTAAATTATTAAAATTTGAGGGTCAAAATGCAAAAATTTAAAAACCCTAAGCCCTTAAACCGTAATTAGACCATTTTACTTATGAATGTTTTCTTCTTCCCTTTGTAACCGATACCTTAAATGGGAATTAAATTAAATCCCTTTATTTCAGCATTTAATCAATTAAATTATCAGTTCAATCTTGGATTCAATCATTTGAATCAATTTTGAATCCTTTCTCTCTGTCGAACTCTTTTCATTTGTGAATCTGTCTTGATTGGAAGTGAGGTAAGAAACCTTGATTTATCTCGTTTTTGTTCCAATATGTTATAAGTTTAAATGTTTTAGGTTCGAATATTTGTTGGTGTCGATTTAGTGTAGTTTTAAACCGGTTCAGTTGGGTGAATCAGTCGAATGTTTGGTTGAAGTGTTCATGGGGGTTGAGTCACTGTTTTGATCGAATAATTGGTGAGGAAAGTGGTTTTAATCCGTTTAAAATGTGGGTTTAGTGTTGAATCGGGTATAGGATTAATTTAGAATGGTTTGGATCGAAAACGGATTGAATAGGGGGTTTAAATCGGGAAAAAAGACGTGTTTGGACCCCGAGAAAATCTGGAAATTTTCCAGATTTTCCAGGGAACCAAACACGCATGAACCAGACCGGCCCAAAACCAGACCGACCGGCCTGACCGAACCGCAACCCAGCCCAGACCCGTCAACCCGTCCGACCCGAACCCAGACCCGACCCGACCCGACAACACGACCCGACCCGATTTCTGACCCGTTTTCCGACCCGGCTGACGTCATCGCTAACGTCACTGCTGACGTCATTGCTGACGTCACTGCTGACGTCATCTGCTGACGTCAGTGTTGACTGATGACGTCACTGCTGACGTCAGCGTTGACCAGTGCTGACGTCAGCAGTTGACTTTTTTTTGACCCGGGTCCACTTTATGTTTTTCGACGTCCTGAATCCAATGGCGCGGTCTATTTTTCGAAATTCGAACCCGAAGTGTCATTTTTGGGGTTTTTTAGTTCGATAAGTTATCTGGAAAATTTCTATAAAAGTTTCTGAACACGTTTCTGTTTGCTTCAAGTGACGAGGATTCCGACCCCGAGCAGCTACCTCCTCCTCCTCCTGTACGAGGTCCGTTACATCAGCATTCGGGACCTTCACGTGAGTACCAGTTAAATTCTGTTTAGTATTATTTTACGGTAGTGTGGCATAGTAAGATTTCTAACGTAGTTCTGTTATTTGTAGACTCTACTCCTGCTCAGCCCGGTGGTAGAGCCGAGTCCAGTAGACGTCAGGGTCATCGTTGAGTCTCTGATACAAGTGTGTTCTCTCCCGTTCAGCCTGTAAATTCTGTTGTTCTGTGTATTGATTCTGTTATCCGTATGATCATGCATCATTCTGTTCTGTTATATCTGATTCTGATTTTTGTCATGCTTGCCTCCTGTTAGAATATAAGCATGCATTCTGATTCTGTATCTGCATATGTCATGGCATCTAGGTTATTATCTGTGTACAGGGAAGTTAGTGATTTTATCACTTCTGTTCAGTGGCTCCACCTTCGGGTCGAGATACCACTTCTGTTGGTGTGATGGTGTTAGAGTGGTCTGGGGACCAACTCTTCTGAGGTGTTCGGAGATGGGTGCATATCATGCATACTCTGTCTGTTCTGTATACTTTGTTCTATTATTCCGTTATCTGTTCTAGAGACACACTAGGCTCCTCAGCTTACACCCTCTCAGATTTCTGTTTCAGATCTCAGTCTTAGGCTCGGTGCGGTACTTGGAGATTCCTGATTTATATTCTGATTAGTAGTATGTATTCAGTTTCGGATTTCAGACTGTTTTTATGTTTGATAAATAATTTCTATATTTCACTTATTATACTTTTATCGGATTCTGTTACATTTATTGTTTGTAAATTTATGGGTTGAATTTCGTTTTTAAAATGTTAATTTTAATTTATTATTTTAATTTATTAATCATTTAATAAATTATCTGAATATTTTATATTAATTTTTGTAAAACTCTAACATGAGAAACAAGTTTTCAAGTCGTAAACCCTAACTTGTAATCTAAGAAATTAGGTTACTTTTAGGGGTTACATTTAGTGGTATCAGAGCCCGGTTCAACCCACGGACTGTGAAGTCCGAAATGATTTTGATCTGAAAATGTTTTGCTAATTATTTGAAAAATCCAGAATTTTTTTTTTGACTCGAATTTTGAAAATTTCTGACTTATTTCGAATATGACTCCAAGTACCGACACTAATAGGATTCTGTCTGTCTTCTGTAGATATTCTACTATGCCACCGCGTCGAAGTACCCGTTTAGCGACCGGTAGAGGTTGTGGCCGAGGTCGATCTGTTGCATCCTCCAGTGATGTTTCGCCTCCTGTGGACCTGCCACAGGCTCAGAGTCTGACACAGAACTTAGGAGGGGAGGCTCAGCCCGAAATACAGACCGAGGCTCAGCAAGCCGAGGTTGATCAGCCGGTCCAAAGTGAAGGACCATATGTGCCTAAGGACCGTGAGACTGTCGGATTGGACTTAGTGACAGTACAGAGGGAATTACTCAGATTTCTGCGTCAGAATGAGGGTTCCAGGAAACCCATATCCACTGAACTCCTAACAGCTGGGATGACTATGTTTGACGGCAAGACCGGTACTGACCCAGCGGATGCAGAATACTGGCTGAAAAAACTTCAGCGTCTGTTTGTCGAGATAGAGTACCCCTCTGACAGGAAATTAAGGGCAGCGATATCATTGCTACAGGGAGAGGCCCTGAACTGGTAGGAGGCAGAAGAAAAGGTTACTGCTTCTGAGAGGATCAACTGGGAGTTCTTCAGACAGAGTTTTGAGGATAGATATGTGGGCCCAGAGTACTTGGCTAAATGCCGAAAGGATTTCCTGAATCTGCAACAGAATGATATGTCTATCAAGGATTATGAGATCGAATTTCTGAGACTACTTCAGTATGCCCCGGGTATTGTGACGACCGAGAAACAAAAATGTGACCACTTTCTGAAAGGACTCTGGATTCCAATGAAGATTGCAGTGGCTACACATCACGATACTGAGTACAAGATGATCACTCGGTGTGCCAGGACAGCCGAGCGTAATGAAGTTCTGAGGGTTCAGATGGAATCCCAAGGTCAGGATAGAGGTAGACGACAGCCTGCCTCATCTGTTCAGTACAGTTAGGGTTTCCAGTCCCGGAAGAGAGGCCGCGATGAGTATGAGCCGTAGAGTTCGACACGGTCTAGACATGCAGTATCAGTTGTCCCTGCTGCTAGTGGAGCTGGATCCACTAGTACCCGAACGGTACCTCAGTGTATATTCTGTAAGAAATGGCACCCCGGAGAGTGTCGCATGAGGAGTGGAGCTTGTTTTCGATGTGGATCCCTTGATCACCGTCTCAGAGATTGTCCAGTGGCACCACAGTCCGGCTATGCTCCGGGCCAGTCACAGGCTTCAGTTCAGACCCCAGCAGGGGGTAGAGGACAAGGTAGACCCGCCGCTTCTGGTACTGGTAATAGAGGCAGACCTAGTCAGTTCAGAGGAGCAGCCAGATCAGGAGGATCTCAGTATGGTATAGTATATGCCACGAGGAGACAGGAGGACCGAGATGAGCCAAACGTCATTGCTGGTACATTTTCTGTACACACTGTTCCCTTCTTTGCACTATTAGATAATGGGTCAACACATTCCTATGTCTCTAGTTCTGTAGCGGGATATCTGAAAATTTCTGAGGAGGATACTGGTAGTTCAGTTTCAGTCTTTAGCCCTGAAGGCCACCAGATGGAGATTTCTAAAGTTTATAGAGATTGTCCCCTTGAGCTTCACGGGGAAATCTTTCCTGCAAATCTAATGAAGTTACCATTTGTGGACTTCGATTTGATTTTGGGGATGGACTGATTATCCGCTCACTGAGTGACTCTGGACTGCGACCGAAAGAGGGCAATTCTGAGGACTTTTGATGGCCGAGAGGTAACTCTCATCGGTGAGCGCCGAGGTTATCTGTCCAATCTGATTTCAGCCGTGAAAGCTGAAAAGATGATCAAGAAGGGGTGTATAGCCTATCTTGCCTACATCCTTGACCGGAGACAACCTGATTCTAGAATGGATAAGATCTGTGTAGTCTGTGAATTTCCAGATGTTTTTTCGAAAGAGTTACCGAGTGTACCCCCTAAGCGCGAGGAGGTAGAGTTCAGTATTGAGTTATACCCTGGGACTACTCCTGTATCCATGCCACCTTATCGGATGGCTCCGAAGGAGCTTAAAGAGCTCAAGATTCAGCTACAAGAACTTCTGGATAGAGGTTTCATACAGCACAGTGCATCACCGTGGGGAGCCCCTGTCATGTTTGTTAAAAAGAAAGATGGCTCTCTACGCTTGTGTATTGATTACCGGAAGCTGAACAGGTTGACTGTCAAGAACAAGTACCCCCTTCCCCGCATTGATGACCTGTTCGATCAGTTCCGAGGAGCTTCAGTTTTCTCTAAGATAGACCTGAGATCTGGTTATTACCAACTCAAGGTTAAGGATTCTGACGTGTCCAAGATAGCTTTCAGAACTCGTTATGGTCACTACGAGTTTTTGGTAATGCCCTTCGGTCTTACGAATACCCCTACAACATTCATGGACATGATGAATAGGGTGTTTCGATCCTATCTGGATCAGTTCGTAGTTGTTTTCATTGATGACATACTGGTCTACTCTAAATCTGAGGATGAGCATGAGCAGCATCTTCGGATTGTTCTACAGACTTTGAGGGAGAAACAATTGTATGCAAAGTTCAGTAAATGTGAATTCTGGCTCTCGGAGGTTGTTTTTCTGGGTCATGTGGTATCAGCTAAGGGTATTCAGGTTGATCCGAGCAAAATTGAGGCTATTATGAGTTGGCAGCGGCCCAAGAATGTAGTAGAGATTCGCAGTTTTCTGGGACTAGCGGGTTATTATCGGAGATTTGTAGAGGGCTTTTCTTCCATAGCCGCTCCGTTGACTAAGCTTTTGAGGAAGGATATTCCCTTTATCTGGTCTGAGGCTCAGCAGCAGAGTTTTGATAAACTGAAGTCCGTTCTGACCCAAGCACCAGTTTTGATACAGCCAGAGTCGGGGAAACCCTATACTGTTTACAGTGATGCCTTATACACTGGTCTAGGATGTGTTCTGATGCAGGATGGGAAGGTAGTGGCTTATGCGTCCCGACAGTTGAAACCGCATGAGTGTAACTACCCTACCCACGATCTGGAGTTAGCAGCCATGATTTTTGCTCTGAAAATCTGGAGACACTATCTCTATGGAGAGAAGTGTTATATTTTCACTGATCACAAGAGTCTTAAGTATCTTCTCACCCAGAAGGAACTTAATCTGAGACAGCGTCGCTGGCTAGAGCTTCTAAAGGATTATGATTGTGAGATTGAACATCATCCTGGTAAGGCTAATGTCGTTGCGGATGCTTTGAGTCGCAATGCCATTTCTGATCTGAGAGCTCTGTTTGCCCGGATGAGTCTGTTAGAGGATGGCAGTTTGCTGGCAGAACTTCAGGTGGTACCTACATTGATTTCTGAGATTAAGGCTGAGCAGCCTAATGATCCGTATTTGGCTCACCGCATTGAGGAAGTTCAGGAGGGGACTTCTCAGGATTTTTCTCTGAACCAGGATGGAGTTTTGTGTTTCCGGGGTCGACTATGTGTTCCGAGGAATTCTGCATTGAAACAGATTATTCTACGAGAGACTCATGATAGTCCATACTCTATGCACCTTGGAGGTGACAAGATGTACAAGAATCTTCGAGAAAAGTACTGGTGGAAAGGTCTCAAGCGAGACGTGGTCAGTTTTGTATCGAAGTGCTTGACTTGCCAGAAAGTCAAAGCAGAGCATCAGCGACCATCTGGGCTTCTTCAGCACATTGAGATTCCTCACTGGAAATGGGAGCGTGTGACCATGGATTTTGTCAGTGGGTTACCGTTGACTCCGTCAAAGAAGGATTCTGTCTGGGTCATCGTTGATCGTTTGACCAAATCTGCTCATTTCATTCCGGTCAAGACCACCTATACTCTGAGTAGGTTGGCCCGATTATACATCTCCGAGATTGTCAGGCTACATGGAGTACCCCTATCTATTATATCTGATCGGGATCCGAGATTCATGTCTAAGTTCTGGGGATCCCTACATACTGCTCTGGGTACTCGTCTGAACTTCAGCACTGCTTATCACCCTCAGACCGATGGCCAGTCTGAGCGTGTGATTCAGATCCTCGAGGACATGTTGAGAGGATGTATTCTAGACTTCAGAGGTAGCTGGGAGGATTTCCTACCTTTGGCAGAGTTCGCGTACAACAACAGTTACCAGGCCAGTATTAAGATGGCACCATATGAGGCTCTGTACGGGCGTAAGTGTCGCACCCCGATTGGTTGGACTGAGCTCACCGAGCACCGTTTGTTGGGTCTAGATATTGTGCATGAGGCTGAGGAAACTGTCAGATTGATTCGGGATCGGCTCAAAGCCGCTTTTGATAGACAAAAATCTTACGCTGATCTGAGGCGTAAAGATCTGGAGTTTGATGTTGGCGACGAGGTCTTCTTGAAAGTATCTCCGTGGAGGAAGGTACTACGATTTGGCCGTAAGGGCAAGCTCAGTCCCAGATATATTGAACCCTACCGGATTATCAGACGCATCGGACCTGTAGCTTATCAGCTTGAGTTGCCACCTGAACTCAGGCGAATCCATGATGTGTTCCATGTTTCTGTACTGAGACGATATCGAGCAGATCCGTCTCATGTTCTGTCTACGGAGGATTTCGAGATTCGGCCTGATCTGTGTTATGAGGAGGAGCCCGTTGAGATCATTGATCAGGACCAGAGAGTTCTTCGGAGGAAAACCATTAAGATGGTTAAGGTTCTCTAGCGTAACCAAGGTCTGGATGAAGCTACGTGGGAGCCCAAATCTGTCATCAAAGCCCAGTATCCGCATCTCTTTGATCTAGGTAAATTTCGAGGATGAAATTTTCTGTAAGGGGGGGAGAGTTGTAATAACCCAAAAATTAAGTCAAAATCCCCAATCTTAAAGTCAAAATCCCTAAACCGAACCCTAAAATAATTAGGGATTAAAATTCTGAAAATTAAGGATTAAATTGTAAATTATTAAAATTTGAGGGTTAAAATGCAAAAATCTAAAAACCCTAAGCCCTTAAACCGTAATTAGACCATTTTACTTATGAATGTTTTCTTCTTCCCTTTGTAACCGATACCTTAAATGGGAATTAAATTAAATCCCTTTATTTCAGCATTTAATCGATTAAATTATCAGTTCAATCTTGGATTCAATCATTTGAATCAATTCTGAATGCTTTCTCTCTGTCGAACTCTTTTCATTTGTGAATCTGTCTTGATTGGAAGTGAGGTAAGAAACCTTGATTTATCTCGTTTTTGTTCCAATATGTTATAAGTTTAAATGTTTTAGGTTCGAATATTTGTTGGTGTCGATTTGGTGTAGTTTTAAACCGGTTCAGTTGGGTGAATCAGTCGAATGTTTGGTTGAAGTGTTCATGGGGGTTGAGTCACTGTTTTGATCGAATAATTGGTGAGGAAGTGGTTTTAATCCGTTTAAAATGTGGGTTTAGTGTTGAATCGGGTATAGGATTAATTTAGAATGGTTTGGATCGCAAACGGATTGAATAGGAGGTTTAAATCGGGAAAAAGGACGTGTTTGGACCCCGAGAAAATCTGGAAATTTTCCAGATTTTCCAGGGAACCAAACACGCATGAACCAGACCGGCCCAAAACAAGACCGACCGGCCTAACCGAACCGCAACCCAGCCCAGACCCGTCAACCCATCCGACCCGAACCTAGACCCGACCCGACTGCCCGACCCGACCCGACAACCCGACCCGACCCGATTTCCGACCCATTTTCCGACCCGACTGACGTCATCGCTGACGTCACTGCTGATGTCATTGCTGACGTCACTAATGACGTCATCTGCTAACGTCACTAATGACGTCATCTGCTAACGTCATTTGCTGATGTCATCTGCTGACATCAGCGTTGATTGATGACGTCACTGCTGACGTCAGCGTTGACCAGTGCTGACGTCAGCAATTGACTTTTTTTGACCCGGGCCTACTTTATGTTTTTCGACGTCCTGAATCCAATGGCGCGGTCCGTTTTTCGAAACTCGAACCCGAAGTGTCATTTTTGGGGGTTTTTAGTTCGATAAGTTATTTAGAAAATTTCTGTAAAAGTTTCTGAACACGTTTCTGTTTGCTTCAGGTTACGAGGATTCCGACCCCGAGCAGCTACCTCCTCCTCCTCCTGTACGAGGTCTGTTACATCAGCCTTCGGGACCTTCACGTGAGTACCAGTTAAATTCTGTTTAGTATTATTTTACGGTAGTGTGGCATAGTAAGATTTCTAACGTAGTTCCGTTATTTGTAGACTCTACTCCTGCTCAGCCCGGTGGTAGAGCCGAGTCCCGTAGACGTCAGGGTTGTCGTTGAGTCTCTGATACAGGTGTGTTCTCTCCCGTTCAGCCTGTAAATTCTGTTGTTCTGTGTATTGATTCTGTTATCCGTATGATCATGCATCATTCTGTTCTGTTATATCTGATTCTGATTTTTGTCATGCTTGCCTCCTGTTAGAATATAGGCATGCATTCTGATTCTGTATCTGTATATGTCATGGCATCTGGGTTATTATCTGTGTACGGGGAAGTCAGTGATTTTATCACTTCTGTTCAGTGGCTCCACCTTCGGGTCGAGATACCACTTCTGTTGGTGTGATGGTGTTAGAGTGGTCTGGGGACCAACTCTTCTGAGGTGTTCGGAGATGGGTGCATATCATACATACTCTGTCTGTTCTGTATATTCTGTTATATTATTCCGTTATCTGTTCTAGAGACACACTAGGCTCCCCAGCTTACACCTTCTCAGATTTCTGTTTCAGATCTCAGTCTTAGGCTCGGTGCGGTACTTGGAGATTCCTGATTTATATTCTGATTAGTAGTATGTATTCAGTTTCGGATTTTAGACTATTTTTATGTTTGATAAATAATTTCTATATTTCACTTATTATACTTTTATCGGATTCTGTTACATTTATTGTTTGTAAATTTATGGGTTGAATTTCGTTTTTAAAATGTTAATTTTAATTTATTAATTATCTAAATATTTTATATTAATTTTTGTAAAACCCTAACGTGAGAAATAAGTTTTCAAGTCGTAAACCCTAACTTGTAATCTAAGAAATTAGGTTACTTTTAGGGGTTACAAGTCAAGTTTCTATCACCAAGGAGGTTCGGCAAATTAGTAGGAGTGAACATAGGGAAGCAACATCTGCTTCTATAAGAGTAGTAACACATGTTTCAATTAGTGCTCGTGATGAAACTGTTCCTATTCCTGTCAGTAATGCAACAGTTCGTAGGAAAACAACGGTATTTGATATTTAATATCTTGGTGTTTAGTCTTCACAAAGATTCAGTGGTGATACAATTAGTTCGATTGATCTAATTTCAGATCCGTCATAGGGGTAGATCAACCAAATGAATCGCATCCCTCATATAAAGCTTCTACTGGAGAAAGTTATTCTTCAAAAACTCGGGTTTTAAAGTCAAAGAAGAGTTTAGTTCTAACAGGTTCACATCATATGTTAACTAGATCTAAATCTGGTATTTTTAATCCCAAAATGTTTTTTGCTGAGGTTTGTCAGTCCATGCAATCTGAGCCTAAGGATGTTCTGAAGCATTACAGTCAAAAGAATGGATTGAATCTGTTCATTAAAAAGGATACATGAAAATTAGTCGAGTTACCAGAGAATAAAGTTTCTATAGGTTGTAAATGATTGTTTAAAATCAAAAGGAATCCTGATGAAAGTTTGGCTTGATATAAGGCTAGGCTAGTTGCTAAAGGATACTCTCAACAAGTTGGGTTTGATTATAATGAGACTTACAGTTTGGTTGTTAAATTGATCACTGTGAGAGTTCTGTTAAGTTTGGCTTTAAGCAAAAGGTGTATTTTTAGACAAATTAACGTGGACAATACTTTTTTGAATGATAACCTACATGAAGAGGTATTCATTGGATCAACCACCAGGCTTTCAACAAATTAGTTCTAATGAAAAAATGTTGGTTTGCTAGCTTAAAAATTCTTTGTATGATCTCAAGTAAGCCCCTCGAACCTGATTTGAGAAGTTTAGAATCCTTTCTAGTTATTGATCTTAAGTTCACTTCTTCTTTAGTTGATACTTCTCTTTATTTTCGGGAAAAATGGGTTTAAAACATACATAATGGTTTATGTGGATGATATTGTTATAACAGAAGATGATTCAGAAATTTAGAATAGTGTTGTTAAAACCATCAATGATGTTTTCTCTTTAAATGACTTAGGAAAATTGAATTTATTTCTTGGTATGACTGTACGAGTATCCGTATGACTCTAATGGGGTAGGTATTCTAGTTCTCAACATCTAGTGTTGGTGCTAAAGGAGACCCAAATCATCACCAAAGTATCTAACATAGTTCAAGTGTCAAAGTTACAACATGAATAAAGTTGCACCTAAACATTAAAGACTAATACTCTATCACTCCAAATCATCACCATCATCAAAATATTCATCTCCATCAAGTCCATAATTTCATCTTCACTAATATCCTCTTGTATCTCATCATCATGCATTAGGACTTGATGAGTTGATCTTGGAGTAGAAGCCGCAGAACTAGTAGCTACATCTTTTCCTTTAATAGATACAAATAAGGGATTCTTTGATACTCTAATGTAATAGATAAGATCATTGGCTCCAACAGATCTACCAACTTGACTTCATGTCAGATCATCGACATTAAACACAAGTTCATTTTCATTGTCAGATGAATTATTCTCCATTCTCCCAATTAACCCTTTCATTACTTTCATCAATATCCTCCAAAATAATAGAATTGGCGTCTTTCAGTTGAAATCAACGTCTCAATGCACGACTTTATTTTATAAAAACCAAATCGTTTAGTCAATCTTGTGTTAATCTATTTCTCTTTTTGGTATGAAGCTGAAAAAAAATTATATAAGCTATTAAGTAATTAAAAATTAATAGTTTATTATGATACGAAAGAAATAATATAAATTTAAAATTGATTTTGATATAACAATAATATTCAAGGACTATTTTGTAATAAATTTTTAAGTCTCTAAGTAAAATTTTATGTTTCAAGTCAAACCAAGAACAATAGAATAATTTTTCCAAGTGTTTTTATACGCCAGTATCGATACCCCTAGAACATGTATCGATACCACCTGCATTTTTAAAAGAATGTTCTTAAGATCAAGAATAAGTATCGAAACATGGTTCGATGCCAATACCTAACTGCCAACCCCTATTTCGAATCAGGTGTCGAACTACCTTTTATGTTTTTAATTATTTTAAAATTATTTAAAATTAAAACCCCTGTTTCGATACCAGCATCGGTACCCCTCTAAAATCCCAACGACTCTTTTGGCATTTAATGAGTCGATCGTTGGTGACGGTTAAAGCTTTAAATAATGGTTAGCCTATTCTGAAACATGGTTCGATACCAGCTTTTATAGTTTCATAATGGTATCGAAGCATGGTTCGATACCCCTCTTATTAAATGCACAACGACTCTTTCTACTTCGGTCTGTTTCGAAACAGGTACCCCTGTTTCGATACCGGTTGCTGCAGAATGTATTTATGGTCGGAAGATGAAGCTCCAACGGCCTTATTTACATTCCCAACAACCAGAACGGTTAGAAATCAATGAAATGGTATAAAATGAAGCATTTCAAGCAGCATTAAGGACTACTGAACCTCAAGCAATATCCAAGCATACAAATCCAACTCCAAAGCACTTCATTGTATATTCTTGACTTCTAACTTGTGTACTTCATTTTGATTCTTTGTAATTGAGTTTGGGGAGAGTGTTTTTGTAATTGGGACTAATTTATCTTGTGAGAGAAACCTATTTTCCCATCTTTCTTCTATTTTAATCTTGTGAGGTTGAATCAATTCTTGGCTAGAAGAATTGATTCGAATTGTAACGGTTATCCGTTGAACCGAGAAAAAGGTTAAATTCTCTTAGTGAATTGGTTTCAAAATCTTTAGTGGGAGCTAAGGTAGTGGATGTAGAGCTTGTTCCGAAGCTTGAACCACTATAAATCTCTTGTTCTTCAATTTTCAATTTTTTACCGAAAACTTCCATAAAATTTTAAATAGCCAATTCACCCCCCTCTTGGCCAATTCCATCACTTGATCAAATCAACAAATAATATAGAGAAAAAGTTCCTTATCATCTGAAAAGCGCTTCAATATCTCTCACAACTAGTAGCGCTATAAGTTAGACTAAGAACTCGTATAGCAAACTTTTGGATGTTGGGAGTTGAAGATTCAAATGAAGACCACCACTTCGCTATCATATAAAAAATAAAAGCAAAATATTATGAGTTTTAAGTAACATTACAAGTCTATAAATTATACTAAGAACTTACATAATTTTTTTGTAACTTTTAATACCTGGAGATTTTATTTTTCTTTGCTTAATGGTTGCTTGTCTCCCGGAAAGACCACTAGCATTTCGATAAAGCTATATTTCTGTAATGATCTTATCTTTAATATCACTCTCCGGAGTCAACCTTGCAATGCAATCATATAGACCATTCATAACTTTTTCACAACTTGATCTCTTGGGGTCATCATAATGGAGTTTCGGGTTTAAGAAATAACCAACAACATGTAAAGGTTGGTGAAGTTCACAATCCCACCTTCTATCAATAAACTCAAAAGCTTTCTTTTATTCATCTTCCTTCATTAAAAAAACTCTTAGAAATAGCCTCTTTGGCGCTATTCGTGGCTTCAAAAATGTATCCCATAGGTGGTTTTTTCTGATCATCAACCATTCTAAGAACTTTAATAAGAGGTTTGTCCCGTTAACTTAAGAGCATAAAGAACGTTCATCCAAAAAATATCTTGCAAAATATAAGCTACAATTTTCTTTCCTTCCGCTTCTTTTGGTCATTTAGATTCATTCCATTCTTGAGAAGTAACCACCTTTCTCAAATTATTCTTCTACTTATGAAATTGCGCAAGAGTGATGAAAGGTGTCGCAAATCTTGTGATTGTCGGCCTATGCAAATTCTTTTAATTTGTGAACCTCCTCATCATGTTCACAAGGGAGACATGGTTATATATGTAGCCATTCATGAATATGCACTTTCTTATTACATTCTTGACTCTTGAAAGTTTTCCAATATCCTCTAACATCAAATCGATTCAATGGGCCACGCATGGAACCCATAAAGGTATGACCTCTTTACTTGTAATAATTTTTTTACAAATAAAAAAATAACACATCAAATTAAAACATTTCAATAATCTAAAAAGAGAAAAATAAATTAAAAAAATTATATTTTGTACCGGCTTTGACATAATTAGAAGTATTATCTGTCACTACTTGGATCACATTTTTCTCCCCAACAAGTTCAAGCATCCGACATGACAAGTCGGCGTCCTTAATAATTTCTGAAACATCTACAGATTTAATGAACAATTCGACTTCCTTAATAAATAAATCATTACTAATTTTTATAAGACTAAAATATTCAAAAAAAAAACAATAAAGATTCGAAAAGATAAAAAGAAATAATTTAATCACACCTACCTGTTTTACTAAAATAATTGCAAATAATAAAAAATACTACTAATCAACAAATCAATAATCAAATTAACTCAACTAAAATCAAATTTTAAATTCAATTGAACTAAAATGAAAATAAGAATAATAAAATATTTTCAATTAATACTTACAATTTTTGACTAATATTTTTTTTCTGTAACAACTCTTACTCTTTTAAGATTTATTAATTCATCTATAAAACTATTTTTTCTATCAAATATTATTCTCAAATCACTAATCAACTCCAAATCATATTAATAATAAATTAATATTAATTTTTGATTTAATAAAGATTCGAAACAATTAAAAATATCAAACATAATTACTTCGTACTTAACAACTACTAATAAATTTTATACCTATGACTATTAAATAATTTTTATTCAATTCAAATAAATATTTATTTTTTCTATTCTTACAACTATTAAATTCAAATCTTTATCTTCTTCCTCCTACTTAACTCAACTAAAATAATTTTTTTAATTCAATTTAAATAAATATTTATTTTTTCTATTCTTATGACTATTAAATTTAAATCTTCATCTTCTTCCCGCTATCCAACTCAACTAAAATATAATTTTCTTCAAAAATTACTTGATAAATTACTGGAATAATTGAAATATAATTCTATTTAACTAAACTAAACACGTAAAATAAAAAATTATAAATAATTAAAAATTACTAAAATACTTATAATATAATTCTCTTTAATTCTTCAAAATATTAATCAACTCAATTACATCAACACAATATAACAATACATATATAAAAAATCTAAATAAAAAAATTAACATCGGTAAAAATAAAAAAAATTAAAGCTATAAATATTCAAAAACAAAAAAATAAATTAACGTTTAGAATTTTTTTCGAACAAAAAATCTTATCTCCAACAACTCTTAATATTTCAAACTTTATCAACTCATCTATCAATTTTGTAACACCCAAAAAATTCCTCTAATTCGAAAAACCCTAATTTTGTAACCCTAAGATTTGAGAATTTCTTATTGAAAACTCAATTTTGGATTTTAAGGCTATATTATATTTAATAATATATTCAATGATCAAATTGAGAGAACTTAAAACTATTACGGTCTCTCTTTAGCATGGTAATAGTGTGAGCTTTACCTTGATATTTACCCATTAAATTGGGTATTAAATTTCCCCAAAATAGACCGAGTAAAAATCATTTATCTCTTTATCATGCATCCTTTTATGTCTCCTTTGAATTTTTTTTTTTAAAATTGAATTTTAAACCTTAACCCTTAGTTTCTATATCCTAATCCCTATGTCCTAAAAATACACATCACCTTTAATTCCCTAAACCCTAACCACAACCTTGAACCTTGAACCACAACTCCTGAACCCTATAATTTAGAATAGAGACACAAATATAGACATGAAAAACAAGTAGACTCTGAGAAATGGCTTGAGGCCATGAAATCTGAGATGAAATCCATGTCAGTCAACCAAGTATGGACTTTGGTTGAATCACCTAAAGAGGTAAAACCTAGAGGGTGTAAATGGGTTTTCAAGAAGAAAACCGACATGGATGGAAATGTATAAACATACAAGGGGCGACTAGTCGCTAAAGTTTTCTCCCCTGTAGCTATATTTAAATCCATCCGGATTTTGCTTGCTATAGCTGCATTCCATGATTATGAAATCTGGTAAATAGACGTCAAAACCGTTTTCCTTAATGGAAAACTTGAAGAGGATGTGTATATGACACAACCAGAAGGTTTTGTTGCTCTAGGAAATACTGGAAAGGTTTGTAAGCTACAAAGGTCCATTTATGGACTAAAGCAAGCTTCTCGAAGTTGGAATCTTTGTTTCAATGATGCGATCAAAGAGTTTGGTTTTATCAAGAACGAAGATGAGCCTTGTGTTTACAAGAAGACAAGTGAGAGCATTGTTCCCTTCCTAATCTTGTATGTAGATGACATACTTATTATAGGAAATGACATACCTACCTTACAGTCAGTTAAGACTTGGTTAAGTAGTTGTTTCTCTATGAAAGATTTGGGTGAGGCAGCATATATCTTAGGGGGGTTAAGATCTATAGAGATAGATCTAGACGGCTTCTAGGTCTGAGTCAAAGTACATATATAGACAAAGTTCTGAAAAGATCTAGTATGGAAGAATCCAAGAAAGGATTCTTATCTATGAGATATGATATATCTCTTTCAAAGGAAATGTGTCCTTCAACTCCAAAAGAAAGAGAACGAATGAGTAAGATCCCATATGCTTCGGCTATTGGTTCTATCATGTATGCCATGATATGTACTCGACCAGATATATCGTATGCCTTAAGCATGACAAGTCGATATCAGGTAAATCCTGGTGAAAGTCACTAGGTAGCAGTCAAAAACATCCTTAAGTACTTGAAAAGAACTAAGGATACATTTCTTGTCTATGGAGGCAAAGAAGAGCTTAGTATAAAAGGTTATACTGATGCTAGTTTCCAAACAGACAAGGATGACTCAAGATCGCAATCTGGATTTGTGTTTTGCCTTAACGGAGGTATTGTAAGCTGAAAAAGTTCTAAGCAAGATACAGTAGCTGATTCTACGACAGAGGTTGAGTATATTGCAGCCAGTGAAGCAGCAAAGGAAGCTGTTTGGATCAAAAAGTTCATATCCGAACTAGGGGTTGTTCCAAGCATATCAGATGCTATAGAACTTCATTGTGACAACAATGGATCCATTGCACAAGCAAAGGAACCTAGATCTCATCAACTATCCAAACACATTCTTAGGCGCTTCCATCTCATTCGAGAGATCATAGATCGAGGAGATGTGGAAATATGCAGAGTACACACGAATGATAACATTGTTGATCCCTTGACGAAGCCTCTGATGCAACAGAAGCATGGTCGTCATACTAAGTCACTTGGTATGATCGAGGTTTGGATTTCGGTATCGACCGCGTTGTCAGAGTACAATTATTAGATAATGGGCTAGTACTATATTGAACCCTATATGTTTTTGTAACTCTGTTATTTAATTTGGGTCGAATGTTTTAATGGGTTGTAATATTTTGGAGCTCCATTCACTTTAAATTATTTTGGGCTTTTATTTTAATTTAAATGGATTTTATGAATCGTATTTGGACCCGAGATTGATTTTATTATTGGACTTTCAAAGGAAATTTTGAAACACAAGTTTTGGGCTGGAGGCCCAATGTGACTTCCGGATCGGTGTGTTACAGCAACACTGCCAAAGGATGGAAGGGTCTAAAGAGGAGGTCTCATGGGAGCACAAGGGAAGCAGCAACAAGCCCCGAGGAAGATCAGGATGCACCGGCAACATCCGATGATCTCACGGTCCTGAAAGGGGAACTAGCTACCTCAACGTTTGGCATCAGTGCCATTACTAAAGTGAAAAGCTTGCTGAAGTCGAAGAGGGTATTTAAAAAGGTCTGGTCGAGCAAAGGAAGGCATGATCAGATTCGTTCATATTCATCAGAAGCTCATGGTTCAATTAAATGGAAGAATGTAAGTCAAGACCATCCAGAAATAAGAGGCATTAGTAAAGTCAAGATTTTATTTTATTTGTGTTAAGGACATTAGTAAATTCAAAAGCTTATGTTTTACGATAGTTTAGTAAAAATGAAACATGTTTATTTTGCTTATGAAAGTATAAAGAACTTAAGATGTGTCTTGTGTGTATATATATAGGTATATATATAGGGTTAGGATTCAATTATATTGTATAAAACTTAATTATTTTTATATCATTTTGGATCATTAGGGGATAATAATAAATTACTAAAATTGTTTATTTTGTTTTTTTTGATAATCTTTACATTTTTTATTGCTAATCACGTACATCCACTTATCTTTATCAAACGGTCCAAAAATACGTAAAATTTTCAAATTTTTTATTAATCCTATAAATTCTCAAAATTTAAGAGACAAAATCTTTATTTTACTAATATTTAAACTAAAAATGACCTAAAATATCGTTATACTAAAAATTCTGAGAGATGTAACAACCCTTCTTAGCCTATTAATGGCTTCGTCCTTGTATATAGGGATATAATCTGATTACATGAAAAATTATTAGGTGAACCTGTTCACCTCGTCCTTCGTGGTGCCAAGTAATTAGAACTGTTCATCTCAATTTTTTTAAAGTGAATCATTACCTCTTTTTTTACATGTAATTAATGGGCAGTAGTTATTAAGTAATTATTAAAAGATGAACGATTTTGATTGCTTGGACTATGAATGATGTAATGAACATGGTTCACCTAATAATCTCTCCAATTACACAGTATAAGTAGATCTAACCCATATATGTGGCTTAATACCACTCTTATCCCACGTACTTTGCCCAGATTTTCAGTTTGACCCTTTTATTATTCTTTTTATCAATTTGACCTTTTTATCATCCTTTTGTCTATATTTTGATCCATAGAAACATTCGATTATAAACAATGAGACCAATCAGAATGTGCCATCTATAATGATAGTTAAAATAATATCTAAAAATTCATCAAAGGTTTTAAATTTATCATTTAAAATATCATGAAATTCTAAAAAGTTATAAATTTATATATATTTTTTAAAGATGTAGTTGTGTTTAATTAAATATATATAAAGTTTAAAATTTATATAAAAAAGTTGGATAATTAGAAAATTCTAAAAAGATTTGAGTTATTCTGAAAAAATTAAAAGTTTTTGGATTTTTTATACTTTTAGGGGGTTGTTACTTTTAATGATTTCATTTGAATGGTTTATTTTTTATATAAAATAATGGTTTTTAATTTTTAATAAACAGGGGTCAAAACTTTTCTCCCCTATTTATTTTTTTAAATTTAATTTATTTATAAATTTAACTTTCACTATTAAATATTTATATTTTATCTCTAATTTTAAATTATGGTTTGGTCCCTAGATATAATGAAAGATATTTCAAGTAACAATTTACTTAGTGGTTGTCTTTTGAATTTCAGTTGTATTTATAATAAGAAAAAACAAGAAAAATAATGTGTTTGATACATTTTAATCATACTTCCATGATTTATTAATGATATACTAAATTAATTGTTAAGTAAAGATATATATTTTCGTTCTATAGAAGTCCATTTTAAAATATTCCCCTAGAGCTTTGAAAATATCTGAGACAACTCTGATTAATCAAAGTAGTCCAACAAATACATGATAATGGCTTATCAGATGAACTTACATATCTACATATGAATTTCTTTCTTTTTGCCTAAAAAAAGAACCCGGAAAGAGCAATAGTGCAAAGAAATCATTTCATGCATGATCATAGAAGACAACTGGTTCCGAAACTGCTTAAATTAGAAGCCAAACCTGGCTATATTCGGTCGGCTCTTGTTTTGTCCATTGCCGCCTCGACCCGTCGGAGAAGAAAAAAAACGCGAGCTTTTGGGTGAAATGTTAGCATTCGGGGTGAGTAGTTGAAACAGGATCAGTTCGATACATGATTTAGTTGTACTATATGTGTCCTCAAGCTACAGTCTTTGACCTGATGAAAAGAGCAAAATGCAATATTTTCACCTGAATGGCTGCTAATGCGGACAGTAGCTACAGTCTTTCACCTAAACATACTAGTTTCTCTAAACCTATAAGCGGTCATTTTTCTTAACCGAACTATTCTCCCGTAAAAGCTAAAAAACTCGACTTCTTAGTTTGGCTGCAAAAACAGTTTTGAAACGGTATTTCCAAGCTAAAAATAGAAGATTAAGACGTACTTTTCTTTTCCCTGAATGTATCTGCATGATTCCTCAGGCTCCTACAAGAATTCAGAAAGTGCCACTGAATTAGAATTGGCATTTGAAAACAAACATAATCTATTGATTAAAACAACCCCTTGCAGGGATGGACCGAGGGGTCAAACACCTTGGAAATTTCAAAATCTCATGCTATTTACGTATTTTTTTATAATTTCTATCGACGATTTAAGTTCACATCCCTAAACATTTGTAATTTTACACCTTATAAAATTTTAATATAACTCCCTAATAGTTCGAACCCCTTACTACACCGAACAAACAAGGGGATTAAGTTGATCTTCAAAGCTCAAGGGACTATTCAATTAAACTTACTAACCTAAAGAGAGTTATGCTTAATCTTATGCACATATCCCTCTGCAAGCTTGAATTTGAGATTCATACACAAAAACCTGAGTGAATATTAGATGGCTAATAAAATAACAAGTGAATGACTTACCAGTCCTATGTCAAATCACATTCTCCCCCCCTCGATTGATCAGTAGACATCAACCTCTTTGTCAAGCAACACTAGGCTCTCGACATAACTACCGACAGATATAAAATGTGTCCCGACGTCAACTCCATGAAGCTCAATCAGCTGCCAGTTCATCAAACTAAATGAAGCCTCCATTTGCTGGGAATTCAAATCAAGTGAAGCCATCTCTTCTAAACTCACTTGAAACAAAACTTTCCCATTCTTCCTAAACCCCAATACCCTTGGAAACGATGCATACCGGTCAGCCCTAGGTATCGTCAACACTTCAGTCCATGATTCAATCACACCATACTCCATGACCCACAATTCATTAAACTCAGCAGTTGGCCCATGTGTGCTGACAGCACTGGAAGAATCCCCATATTTCTTAATTGATAAATCTAAACATCACAACTCAATTAAGCTCTCAGGTAAATTCATCTCGAAAAACTCCTCCGAACTAAAATTGAACCCTCAAATTACATGACTGTGTCCACCATTGTTTCTTTCATGTTTCTTTCATGTTTTTTAAACCAATGAAGAGTTCCATTAACAATTATGATCTTTTATCAATCCCAACTATAAGTAGCTTGTAATCATTAGTTCTCGAATCAAACCCAAATCCAAAAGCAGAGAAAACACAGCTTCACTAGCGTCAATCGGCGGCGAAGAAATGTACTTTCAAATTGAAGGGTTACAAATAACGAATTTCAAATCACTATCATCATATCGACAGCGATACAGCTTCACTAGCGTCAATCCGCGGCGAAGAAATATACTTTCGAATCGAAGGGTTCCAAATAACGAATTTCAAATCACTATCATCATATCCAAAGTGATAAAATTTAGCACAAATCAAACCATTGCAAGAACCGATCACTCTAGAATGATACATGCTACAAATGGGAGGCAATTGAAGCTGCTTGAACTTATCAAACCCATCGTTATCTTACTGTAAAAAGTAGTCAGGTTTGTCTTTTTTGTAGAACCCAAGGAGAAGAAATGGACTGTTGTTGTGTGGTTTCGAAAGTGAAGCAAGTAAATGAGCTGAAATAAAAGTTGTGTGGGAAATGAGATTGTTCCAGGTCTTGCAAACTGATCTGAATTTCAGCAGGGATTTTACTGGGAGTCTTTCGAGGATTCCGTTGATCAGTCTACAGGCTTGTAATCAGACATCTTGTCTTCTTCCTCGGCTTAATTTTGTTTCTTTCCAAGAAAGGAAGCGGAGACCCGGCAAAGAACAGGGATGACTATTAGCTATACATATACAACTGTTTATCTGGAAAGCATGAGAAGGTTGCTGAACTGTTATAAGTCATTAGGAATCCTAGAAGGGTCTTTTTCTCTTATAAATAATCATGTATTCTTCTTTAATGAATATACGTTTTGTATTTCTTTCTTAATTCCTCTCTTATTTTTTGCATTCTTTTATAGTATTAAAGTTTTTCTCTTCTTAATCACCTCAAAATCATTCTCCAACAAATTCGTTTTCATTCAATTGGATGATTCCAATTGTATGCTTTGAAAGCAACAAGTTTTTTTACGATAAAATGTTTAATATTGCTTGATCAAGTTGATGGAAAAGTTGTTATACCTCCTCAATGGTGATGTCAAAGGTGATGTCAAGATAGTATCTTGTGTTCTTGGTTTTTTTCCTTCTATCAGTGCATCTATTTTGTCTTCTTTGGTGAACCACAGTTAAGATATAAAATAAAATAAACTAATTATCTTTTGCTTTCTTCTACTACCAAGATAATGCACCTTCATTGTTCTTTGAAGAGTCTGCGTAAGCGTGATCGGACTATGTGGAAATCCTTTGATTGAGACTATGCATATTTTAGCAATTATTTTCGGTCTTTCATCAGAATATGAATATGTTGTTGCTTTAGTAACTTCCGGTCAACAACCCTACAAATTGAATGGTCTTTGTAGTGTTCTTTTGGATACAGAAGCCAAGCAACAAGAATTCTTGACTCAATCTATGACTGTCAACATGGCTCAAGGTCCAGATCAGAATTTAGTTCGTTTCTTATTCAAGAAAATTTTGGGTAAGAAATCATGATTTTAGTTATTTTCTTTATAGGCCTGCTGGCTTAAGAAGTCGTTTTCAACCATCCTACTTGAATAACTCTATTTTTCGTAGAGGTGATAGAGGTGCTCGAAGCTATGGTAGACGAATCTCGTCCATAATGCCATATCTGTAGAAACATAGGACACTTAGCCAATAGATGATACTTTAGGCTTGATCAATCGTATGGTAATTATATAAATGTGTGCTACTATGAAGAAGAGATTCTAGAAGAACATGTTGTACAACCTGATGAAGAACAAGAAAATGTTGTGGATGTCTATAAAAATATTTAAATCGATAAATTTTTTATATATACTAAAATTCTTATTAATTTTATACATTTTTATATGAACATCAAAATATTTAAATCTTATTATTTTTATAAAATATTTTTATATAACCTTGTTTTAGATGTTTTATGTTAGATTTTTCTATTTTAAAGTGAGTTTGTAAGTTTTACTTTAAGTTAGTAATTTAGAATTTAGATTTTAAAGAACGGTTGCATATGTATTTTTATATAATTTATGTATTGTTAGGAATATATTTATTCATGATGGATATTGATGAGTGTTCGAATTTATATATATTTTATTAATAATTATTTCCCGTTGTAGATTTGATATTACTAATTTGGTTCTATTTTGATCATTTCAGTGTAGGAACTTATTTTTCAGAACCAACAGAAAAGAGTGAATTCTGCATTTTTTTTATTTTTTATCATGGCTGGAGTCATGAGCACGACATAAGGCACAATGCTTTCCAATCTGACAGATTTGGATTATCCAGTCAGCAAAAGTTTCTAGAAGATAGTCCAGTCAGCATATTCTAGAAGGATGAATGGATTATTTTAAATTTTAAATTTTAGAACATTTATCTTTATCTTTATCTTTTTTATATTTTTTTTAATTTTGAATTGTTACATTTTTAAGGTTTTAGAATAGTATAAATACCCATAGAGGTAAAGCTTGAGATGTACTTCATTTTTCACTTTTCCCTTGAGTTATAAAAGTTCTCTTTAGTTCTTTTTATTTTCTTTGAGTTTTTTTTATTTCTTTTCTTTTAGAAAATGCTAAGTATGATTTCAATCATGCTTAGCTAAACTTTCATTTAACCGAAAGCTAGTGACGACTCAATCCATATTGTGAGAATCGTGAAGCACTTAATTCCTTCGGATAACATTCTTGATTTTCTGAAATCAAGGATTGACAATCGTCTTTTCCTTTAATGATCTCGACGCCTTCATTTCAAAAAGTGCACGTTGACTTAAAGATTGTTTAGATCTATCGTTGGGAAGAAGAATCGGCTGGTAGCAAATTTGGCTTCCTGTGAACAAACTTAGTGGCGGTCCACTAAGGGAAATCAAGATCGAGTTTGATTCTCTGTGAGACGCTATAACTCGAGTCAGGCTTTTCCAGTGCTTAAAATTGTATTGGCGCTAATGGCGATAGGCGTGGTTAGTCCAACAAAGACCAAATTCCGGAGATAGACTTGGGATCAGGATCAATTCAATTCAACGTTGGAAATTTCTTAGTCCCTGTGGATCGACCCTACTTTCTCTATGCTATTCTTTTATTTAATTTGAGAAATAAGAATTATTTATTTGACAATTCGACTCTTGTCAGATATCCATATATCAAGTTAAAGTTTAATGGGCTTTATTATTAGGGTTTAATACCTATTGGAATTAGGGTTTTCATCTTATGCCTATAAATATAGATTTTTGGCCTAAGCTTTATACATAACCCTACTTTGAGAATATAATAAAATCTCTCTCTTTGTCTCTCATCTTTGTTCTCCTATTGTATTCTTGTTCTTTACTTTATTCACAACATGTTATCAGCACAAGACTCTAACCAACGGAGGTGTTTATCGTTCGAATCTTGAAGGAATTATTGAAAAGAATTTGTTACTAGCATAAATCAAAGATAAGTTCTTCTCCCTCAATTATATTTTAATTATCGGTTATTTTTCTCTCTTGATCTTTGATTTGATTTTTAATTTATTAAAATCTTTGATTGTTTGGTATTTGTATAGCGATAAAGTGGATCAAATACTGCGGTTCTTGTCGACAAATCTCGAAAAAGATTTTAAGAAGATATTGATAATTAAATCTATCTTATATTCAAATTAGTAAAAAGTTCGGTATGTTTTATTTATTTAAGTTGAGACTTATTTTATCTTTATTTATAACCAATATTTGTTTATTTTATTATGATGATGAAAGTTTATGTTTTTAATCATGTTCAAAGTATTACATGATATTGGAACAAATATTAAACCTTTAATTAATTAATATGTTCTTTGTTATGTTGGTTTAATCCGGATATATTGGTTGGACATCCCGTTCTGCGAGGCTACTGGTCTCAAAGGAGGTTCTTTTTAAAGGACCCTGTGGACTGGTTTAACAACGCCGCATATAAGGATTAAATTTTTGTTCCTTGTATGTATTGTATATATAATGGTTGATAAATTATTATTTAATAGTATGAATATTATAAAGTCTATATTTGCTTGAAAGTAATTTTTTTGGGATCGAAAAACTCGACTATAGACTTCTCCCAAGTTCAAGTTACGAAAATCGTCTTGATCAAATAATTTTTATGGGAGGCATTCCCTGAAGTGAATGCATGCATGATGCTTATTCCATGCAATTATTGAATTTATGACATTCCTTAAAGTAAATGCAAGCATGATAATTATTCCATGCGATTATTGAATTTATGACATTCCTTGAAGTGAATGCAAACGTGATAATTCACTATATGGTTAGTGAATAAAACTCAATTATGTGATAGAGTATCATTGATGAGGATATGTTAGAAAAACATACTCCATTTTTCACACATTAATGTTGTCTTACAGACACAATATCATACAAGGGTTTTAAATACCTATCAGTCTCCGCTCCATTCCCTAAAGTGAATGTGATATTTTATAGCGGAAAGAATAAATATCACATTAATAATTGTGATCATGATTGAGATCATAAAATAGACATAGATAAGGTGATTATTTTGAGAATACTTATATCCACAAGAAGTGGAATTATAAAGATGACAAGAATGATATAGATCATATTAAAATCTTTATGTTATCAATACGATGGTACAAACAATTGATCTCGTATTTGTCAAACGCCGAAGTATTATGAACTTTATCCATAATCATGAATGATAAATTAAAGAAAATATAAATAGATTTTCTTTGTGGCGAAAATAATGGCGTTATTGATCCAACTCAATTGGATATTGATAATTTTCTCATAATCCTTCAAGAGAATAATCCGCCATTTATTTTATTTTCTTTAGATCTTTTATTTATTTTATTTTATGTTAATTTATTTTTATTTATTATTTATTTATGTTAACTTACTTTATATATTATTTATTTATCTTTTATGTTAATTTTTTCCTTTAAAAGAATATGTTTACTTCCAGAATATAATATGCAATAATTTATGGCGATTTATGCTTAGCAGACAGTGCAAGTACTCATACAATACTTAAGCATAAGAAATATTTTCCCATTTAAATACAAGGGAAATATGAGTACTATATCTCAAAGTACTAAAATATCAATTCTTCGAAAGAGCTCTTGAGAGCTTATCTTTGACCCGATTTGATATGATGTGTTATTTTTTAATATTTTTCCATTCCCCGAAGTGAATGGTATAGAGCACATATTTTTCATTTCCCGAAGTGAATGAAATAAAGCACGCACTAAAAGGTGCATAATTATGTATATTTTCCCATTTTAAATGCAAGGGAATAATATGAGTACTATATCCAGAAGTACTAATATCACAGAAAGCTCTGACTGAGCAAATATGTTATTTGTCAAATGAGACTTTATCTCATATTTATAGTGCATTATGCTTGTTGAGCAAATATGTTATTGCCAAATGGAACTTTATTCCATATTTACAGTGCATTATACTCGTCAAAATCGCAAAGAGATATTGAGTTTTAAAGATATTTATAGAAATATATTGAGAATATCAGTTAAAGGGATGATGATTATCTCAATATTACGAGTATAACTCAAGGCAATAATGAAATTTTGGCAAAATTATATGCACTGTCATCCATATTGTACTACATAAGAATTAGTACAAATTGAAGCTCATGCTATTGTAAACTAGATGTTTACTGATTATTTTATTTGGTATGACCGGTTAGACCATTCCGGTTCAATTGTGATGCGAAAAATTACTGACACTTTCATGTTGTCATTTATTGAAGAACTAGGAGTTTCTTCAAGGTAATTTTTCTTATGATACTTGCTATGAAAGCATTTTGATTATTCAATCATCAACAACTATGATAGAGTGCAAATCTATTAATTTTCTAGAACGGATACAAGGTGATATATATGGTCCCATACACCTTTCATATAGTCCATCTAGATATTTTATGATTTTTATCGATGCATCGACTAGATGGTTATATGTATCCTTGTTATTAACTCGCAACTTGGTGTTTGCGAGGCTACTTGCTCAATTGATAAAATTATGAGCACATTTTCCAGATTATCTTATAAAGACAATGGTCTTGATAATGTTGATGACATATCATTTTATATGTAGTATCACTAATTCGCATCAAGCCAACAAATGGTTATAAGTTCTCCCCATTATAAATGGTTTTTGGTCAGGAACCAAATATTTCTCATCTCAATTTTTTGGGTGTGCGATATATATTCTAATAAAAATCTTCTATAATAAAAATATTTTATGATGGTCTGGTCGAGGAATCAATGATTATAAAAATCTCTAGAAGAGATTAAATGGTCTCCAACAGAGACATTGACGTGACTCAGGTACCTGATAATAAAGAGATCTCAATAAATTATGTCATGTCTGGTAATAAGTAGAACTGAAATTAAATCGACGTCGTTAATATATTTGCATGCAATATAGCACTAGAGATTTTATTTGATGATGTGGATCATGAATCATTGTCAATTGGACAAAGAAATGATTGGCCAATATGAAAGAGACAATTGAGGCAAAACTAAATCTCTTTTGAAAAGAGAAGTATTTGAGCCTATAGCTCGTACATTGAAATGTGTAAAGCTCGTGGATATAAACGAGCCTTTGTGAGAAAGAGAAAACAAAAGGGGAAATCATGAGATATAAGCTCATTTGGTTGCACAAGGATTCTCACAAAGATATGAAATTGAATGAGGAAAATATATTCCTCGGTGGTGGATGCAATTACTTTTAGATATTCTGGCAATAAATGAAATAGTTTCGTCTAATGGATGTTTTTACATCTTATTTGTGTGAGCCTCTTGATAAAAACATTTACATGAAGCTTCTAAAAGGATTTAGACTGCCAGAAGCAGTTAATTCAAGTTCTCGAGAACATTATTCAACCATATTAAATATATATTTTATGGATTGAAAGATTTAGGCGTATTTGATATAATCGTCTCATTGAATATTTATTAGCATAATGCTATATGAATTGTTTAATTTCCCCGAACATTTTGATTAAGTGGATTAGTTTTGAATTTTTATTATTGTCAATGATTTGAATATAGTTGAGACTCGTGAAGAGATCTCCTCAAATCCTTGTGCATCAATCGACATACAGAAATATGTTGAAAGAGACTTTACATGAATAATGCATATTCATTGATCACCCTTATGGTTGTTAGGTCTCTTAGTGTAAACAAATATTCTTTCTGCCTCAAGAAAAGGGTAATGATATTCTTGGTCTAAAAGCACAATATATTCATTATTTGATCTGGAAGCATCGTATCTTAGCTGGTCCAAAAATATTATTTAAGTGCTACGAGATCATTACCTTTAAATAATTGTTATGCATGAGGCAAAGTTGAAATATGTGTTTAACTAAACATATCCAGAAGATATGTGAATGTTTTTTACAAGATAAGATGCAAGCTATCTTATAAAGAGATAATACAAAATTTATATCTCAAGGTGGATATATCAAATATGATAAAACGAAACATATTTCTTCAAGTTTCGTCCTTTATGATTTTTAGATGAATATTATTCAATGAATCATTTCAAGCAATGATTTGGAAGATTTATCCACTAGTGCATGATCTATTTCAACATTTGAAGTTTGTATTCAATATTGAATTATGAAGATTCAAAGGTCTTATGTGATATTTTCATGAGGGGGAGTAAATATGCATTGCACTCTTTTTCCCTTAACCGAGGTTTTGTCCCAATGAGTTTTCCTGGTAAGGTTTTTAATGAGGCAACATGTTATGCATATCAAAGAGGTGTGTACTCTTTTTCCTTCACTAAGAATTTTTTTTTCCCACAGGGTTTTTATCTTAGTAAGGTTTTAACGAGGCACATTATCTTCATGGATATCCAAGGGGGAGTGTTATAAATATATTTATTCATGATGAATATCCATATATTAAGTTAAAGTTTAATAGGCTTTATTATTAGGGTTTAATACCCATTGGAATTAGGGTTTCCATCTTATGCATATAAATATAGACTTTTGGCCTGAGCTTTGTACACAACCCTACTTTGAGAATATAATAAAATCTCTCTCTTTGTCTCTCATCTTTGTTCTCTTATTTTATTCTTGTTCTTTACTTTATTCACAATATGTATTAAAATATAATGAGCTGTAATCACTAATTTTATTCGGGAAGTTAAACTCGAGTTTTAAATTTTAGTCTTACTGAAATAATGAGCTTAGTGGGTAATTTTATTGTTTATAAAACACAAATTTCTTCAAAGACTTGTATATATTTTTCAATTTATTTTTATTCTAAAACACCAAAAATATATATATTGCCTTGTTTTTATTATTTATTTATTTTCACTTACCTTTATTATTTATTTTTATTCTAAAACACCAAAAATATAAAATATAAAATAATTAAAATTTAAATAAAATATTAAAAATTAATTAAATCCAAAACAAAAGGCTATTAAACATTCTCAACCCTTACTAAATTAAAAGATCTTTATACCCTAAACCTCCGATTTAGATTAAACACTAAAATACCTAAATTCTAAACTAAAATAATAAAACTCAATTGATTATTATCAAAATTCTTTATCTTTGATTCACCGGTAATAAACTCTACAAAGTTCTTCCTTTTCAGATTATGTTCATATTTTTTTAGATAAATTTTGATTCTACCATAATTACGGTTGAGAATGTTTAATATCCTTTTGTTTTAGATTTAATCAATTTTTAATATTTCATTTGAATTTTAATTGTTTTATATTTTATATTAGAATAAAACTATATTTTGCGTGTATTATTAAATTTTTAACGGTTCAATTATCATGGTAGTTAAAAAATGAGATATTTGTCAAAAAGACATAGATTAAGGGGTAAATTTATCCTAAAAAAAGAATGAAGGCTAAAATGATAAAAAATATAAAGGTGAAAGGTGAAAATTATCTTTATGTATTCTTCTTCTTATTATTATTATAAGTTAAATAAATAAAATATTAAATAAAACCCATATATAAATAAATAAATCTTTTCATTAACACCAGCCCATATTTATTAAAAGAAATGGTCGAGTTTATTTATAAATCAATCCATATCATTAAAACCCAACAAGATAATAATGACAGACCCAAATTAAACATAATTTAAGCCCAAATCAGATTAATTAAAAAAACCCTAATCTGATAATCAATTTTCTTCATGCGCAACCCATTTTAAGTCGTTGGATTTGATATAGATCCAACGGTCCAGATCAAAGATAGTAGAATATTCTAAATCATCACACGCCCCACGCGCGGCTATTCGAGAACCCAACAGGCGCGTGTATCACACGCATGCGTTCTTTCAGATGCTCTGGAGTCTGTTCGTATCCCCGTCGTCGACCGATCAATTCACTGATGGTCCCTCTATCTCGCTCTGATAGCCAACTCATGCAAACAAAAAAAGAAAACATGTCAGAATCTGTATAAGGAGCATGCAAACAAATACTTACAGTGCACAAATTCAACATTTCCAGGAATCTCAGAGGCCAAAATCAGAAAATTCCAACAAGTATTTTTGAGCCAAAATCAGATTGAATACAACCAAATCATTAGAGCAACCAATAGTTTTTCTTTTTCCTTTTTTAAAAATTTCTTGTAACTCGGTTATAAAAACTGAGAGGAATGATGTATTCGGGGTTCTCCCACCAACACAAAATCAATACAAAATAGATTTTTTGAGGTAAATCCTTTATGTACATGCAAATAAAATAGATTAGGGCTTTCATTTCTCTTACCCCTTTTTGTGTCATTCTCCTTTGCCTTGATCGAAACCATTTTCTCTGGTGATAAGCCTAAGATCTTCGGCTTTAAAGGGTGAACCTGTAGAAATATTTATGAGGTTTTCCCGATGTTGTGTGTCTTCTAGAATAAGAGGGTTTCTCTTTTTTTGTTTTCAACTAAAAGGAAGCTTTTTGTTTCGGTTTTCTATGATCTGAAGTTGGTGTATTGTTTTTGATTTTAAAACGAAGGAGGAGGGTTCGAAAAAAACTCGTTTTTGGTTTTGTTTGGGGTCGCCTTCCATCGATGGTGTATCCATCCTTCGATTGAGATATACATCTTGCATTATCTCTACACAAGATAACTTTGCATCTTATCTTATGAAAATAAATCACATATCTTATTGATATGTTGGTTAATAGTTTAGCTAAACACAATTTTGGCTTGCCTTATGCATAACAATTATTTTTACAAGATTTGAGGAGACATCAATGAATGTTTTAAGATCTTGAGGTAATGATCTATATCTATGGATATTTCTTAACCAACTAATATATAGTTCATCAAAACAAAAAGTATATAATTATCATTATTCACATCCAACAATCTTACAATTATTGGGATACTCAATGGATATGCTTTATTCATACTGAATCTTGTTAAGATTCTTTCAGCATGTGTCTATTCATAGACAAAAATGCATAATTAAGTACTCGATCTTTAGTTCGATATAAAACCTCATCTCAAGATTCTTTTTCTCAAATACTTTCGTTAAATACTTTGAAAGCTCTTCATGAGTTTTCAATTTGAAACTCTTCGGGAGTCATAATGAATCTTAATCCAAAACTCATTTATAAAATATATAAGGAAATCTAATAATTCTTATAGTATTTTCTCAATTAGGACTTACTAAGGCTATTATACCAAATATACCAAAATATTCAATGAGATATTTAAATAAAATTTCTTAAAAATTTTTAAATGCTTCTAGCACTTTCAATCCTTCAAAGATAAATATGGATCCACAAAATAATTAAACGCATATAAAGTATTTTAAGACTATCGAATTAATTGTATTCACCATGAGGTAGTTAAAAATTCTTTATTGTTCAAGTTGTGATATATCTCACGACTATTTATTTGTAACCCACTTGCATTATACATTTAGGTATTTGGACTGCTGGTCCAAAAACTTCTCTTTTGGAAGCTCAAAGCATCTTTCTATGTTGACCAATCATTATTTATAGATTTATATACAAGATCTTCGTTTTCTTTATTTACTTTTATAGAAGTATTCTATGTGAAATTGTTTGTAAAATTGTTATCGATAAATTTTTTAATTTCTGGTTTCATTCTTTTCTCATATTGACATAACTCATCGAGATCTCTTCAAGATTTCAACTTTATTTAAGGTACTTAAAACTCTTATAGAGTTTATATTAGTTGTGTCTTTGGTCTCTTCAGGAGAACCTGCCTCTAATATATGATAATCTCATATTCGTTTTCATTTACGAGAATTTTGATCATTGAAACCAATTTCAACTATCATGCTTGAGGCATGATTTACGTCAATTCACTTTAACATATAATTCAAATTTGGAGCATTTTTGGCTAGTATATGAGACTTGATTATTCTTATTAGGTTAGTAAATATGTCTGGCAGTTGACATATAATAATATGAATTATCTTATGAACTTTTGGTTCATATACGAGATCTAGATTATGATAATTCATTTTACTTCTTTATCCAGTTGATTATTCTTTCCCTGATGTTGAAAAAAATCGTCTCATAAATGATTCTCCACTTAATATTGAAGAACTTAAATATAAAAGGAAACATATGCTCAATATATATTCTTAAACCTTTTTGATATACCAATTTTGTGTTGTGGTGAAGAAATTCAACTATATAGCACACATTCAAATATTAAAAAAAATGAAAATATATGACTTCTGACCAAAAGCCAATCATAATGGAAAGTTTATTATAACTCGTTGGCTTGATGTGTATAAGTGTTGTTATGTGAAAATACCATATAAATGTTTTGTTCTCATAGTTTAGCTATTAAAGAGGAGGCATCTAACCAAAATTTTTTCTAAACTATTTTGTTCATAATTAGTAGACTTTGTAATAGTTATTTTAACTGATATAGCCTAAAATATAAACTTACCGCCTTTAACAAGACGAATAGTCTTAATTCATAATCTGAATCTTTTTTGATCAATCTCACAAACTTCTGATTGTAAGTTGATAATATATATGTAGATGCATATGTTAAAATCGTATAAAAACTTTCCATATTTGTAGATATATGGACTCATATTTTCTTTAGATATGTAAGACGTGTAGTCTCAATTTTAGTATAAAAACTTTAAGTTCTTTTGGTAAGTGAGATTTTAATCCATTCATTTTACAAAAAGCAACACAAGAACTTTAGGTTCTTTTAGTAAATAAAATTTAATCAATTCCTTAAAAAAAACACCACAAGAACTTCAGGTTCTTTTAATAAATGTGTATATAAATCTTAATAATTTTCCGCATTATTATTGATCAGGATGGTCGAACTGATCATACCAAATATATATATACATACATCTATGAATTTGTAAATTTTTTGTTTATCATAACATGTGATTTAATCTCATTTGTACATGTGTAATATCAAAAATTGTTCCATTGAATAGGAATATATTAGCTCTTTTGGAGCTTTGAATGAAAATTAATCTTTTGGTAATAATATATAGCTCTTATAGAGCTTTCAATTGATTCTTTGGTTACCATAATTTATACATATTGGCTTATTTCGTATGTCAATTGATAACATATATCATATATAATTCTTAAAAGATTATATCCATTTTTGGTGTTGGTGATATCATTACATTTAACGATAAGTATTGTGATATTCACAATTATGTACTTTTCATAATGCGCTTTCTCTTAAAAATACATTGCTCTTTTAGAGTATCAATATTTTCATGTACTTTGAGATGCAGTATTCACATTATCCCTTGCATTTAGATGGGAAAATATATCTTATGCTTCTGCTAAGCATAAATCGTCACCATAGATTGTATTTGATAAATAATCATGTGGAACAAAATAAAAGAAATTCATAATATATTAATATATACAAACCAACAAAGAACAAATATTAATTGCTTATGACAATCTAAATCTTTCTGGAAGTTTCATATAAATTTTACTGTCAAGAGGCCCATTCAAATGTGATGTAACAACACCCATTAGGTAGAAACCGAGTAATTTTATTTATTGTCAGACTGATCAAAATCTAAAAGTAGTTGAATCCACCACCGAGGAATATATTTTTCTCATAATCAATTTCATGTCTTTGTGAGAATCCTTGTGCAACCAAATGAACTTATATCTCATAATTTCCCCTTTAATTTCTCTTTCTAACAAAGGCTCGTTTATATCCACGAGCTTTACACATTTCAATGTATGGGCTATATTCCTCAATACTTCTCTTTTCAAAAGAGATTTTAGTTTTGCCTCAATTGCCTCTTTCATGTTGGCCAATCATTTCTTTGTTTACATTGCCCAATTGATAATGATTCATGATCCACATCATCAAATAAAATCGCTAGTGCTATATTGTATGCAAATATATTAACAACGTCAATTTAATTTCAGTTCCACTTATTACCAAACATGACATAATCTACTGAGATCTCTTTATTATCAGGTACTTGAGTCATGTCAACGTCTCTATTGGAGACCATTTAATCTCTTCTAGAGATTTTCATAATCATTGATTCCTCGATCAAATCATCATAAAATATAGCTCCTTTTCTTTTTCGAGGATCTCTTATCTTTGGAACTTACTTGTCTACGACGCTTTAAGCGTAAGACTCATTAGGCACTAGAGTTTGTCCTTCAATGACATCAAATTTAATCGGAGCATTAATAGCTGGTATACGTGACTTAGTCACTCTTTTAGGGTCAACAAAATCATCTAGCAATTGATTTGCTAAATGAATTATCCATTGAACTTATAGTTCACATTGTGTAGTACGTGGATCAAAAAGAGAAAATGATAATTCATTCCAACTTATTTTTTTCCCCAGCTATTTATTTTCTCTCCCTAATGTTGGGTAAACTGACTCATTAAAATGAGAGTCAATAAATAAATTCTCTATTAGAAGCTCAAGATACTTAAATCTGATACACATTCCCAAAAAAAGTCATCTTTGTGCGTTGTGGTGGAGCAATTAGAACATATATCGTACAAAAAAATATAAGATGAGAAATATTTGGTTCTTGACCAAAAATCATTTATAATGGGGAGAACTTATGATCATTTGTTGGCTTGATGCAAATTGGTGATACTACATGTAAAATTACATGTCATCAACATTATCAAGACTGAATGTCTTTAGAAAATAATCTGAAAAATGTGCTCGTAATTTTATCAACTAAGCAAGTAGGCTCACAAACACCAAGTTATGGGTTAATAACAATGATACACATAACCATCTAGTCAACGCATCGATACAAATCGTAAAATATCTAGATGATCTTTGAGAAAGGTGTATGAGGCCATATATATCACCTTGTATCTATTCTAGAAAATTAATAACACTCTATCTTAGATGTTGATGATTGAATAATCAAATTGCTTTCATAGCAAGTATCACGTGAAATATTATCATGAAACTGTCAGCAAATTTTTGCATCATAATTGAACTAGGATGGTCTAACTGGTTATGCCAAATAAAATTATCAGTAAACATCTAGTTTACAATAGCATGAGCTTCAATTTTTACTAATTCTTATGTAGTACAATATGGATGACAGTGTATGTAATTTTGCCAAGATTTTCTTATTGCCTTGAGTTATACTCGTAATATTGAGATAGTCAACATCCCCTTGACTAATATTCTCGATATATTTTTGTAAATTTCTTTAAAATTCAATAAGTCTCTTTGCGACTTTGATGAGCATAATGCACTGTAAATATGAGATAAAGTCTCATTTGACAATAACATATTTGTTCAACGAGCATAATGCACTTTAAATATGAGATAAAGTCTCATTTGACAATAACATATTTACTCAGTCGGAGCTTTCTATGATATTAGTACTTCCGGATATAGTACACATATTATTCTCGTGCATTTAAAATGAGAAAATATGCATAATTATGCACCTTTTAATATGTGCTATATTTCATTCACTTCGGGAAATGAAAAATATGTGCTCTATACGATTCATTTCGGGGAATGGAAAAATATTAAAAAATAGCACATCATATCAAATCGGATCAAAGATAAGCTCTCAAGAGCTCTTCAGAAGCACTGATATTTTAGTACTTTGAGATATAGTACTCATATTTCTCTTGTATTTAAATGGGAAATATTTTTTATGCTTAAGTATAGTATGAGTACTTGCACTGTCTGCTTGGCATAAATAGCCACAATTCATTGTAGATTTTATTCCGGAAGTAATAATATTTTTCAAAAGATAAATTAACGTAAAATGTAAATAAATAATATATAAAATAAATTAACGATAAATTAACATAAAGCGTAAATAAATAATATATAAAATAAATTAACATAAATAAATAATAAATAAAAATAAATTAACATAAAACAAAATAAATAAAAGATCAATTATTTCTTTTAAATGTTATAAGGAAATAAAATAAATAACGAATTATTCTCTTGAAGGATTATGAGAAAATTTTACAATATCCAATTGAGTTGGACCAACAATGCCATAATTATTTTCGCCATAAAGAAAATCTGTTTATATTTTCTTTAATTTATCATTCATGATTATAGATAAAGTCCATAATACTTCGGCGTTTGATAAGTACGAGATCAATGGTTTGTACCATCGCATTGATAACATAAAGATTTTGATATGATCTCTATCATTCTTGTCATATTTATAATTTCACTTCTTGTGGATATAAGCATTCTCAAAATAATCATCTTATTCATTTTTATGACCATAATTACTAATGTGACAATTATTCATTCCGCTATAAAATACACATTCACTTCAGGGAATGGAGCGGAGACTAATAGGTATTTAAAACACTTGTATGATATTGTATCTGTAAGACAACATTAATGTGTGAAAAGTGGAGTATGTTTTTCTAACATATCCTCATCAGTGATATTCTGACACATAATTGAGTTTTATTCACTAACCATATAGTGAATTATCACATTTGCATTCACTTCAATGAATGAAACAAATTCAATAATCACATGGAATAAACATCATGTTGAACATAAATCAAATAATCACATGGAATAATCATCATGCTTATATTCACTTCAAGGTATGTCATAAATCCAATAATCGCATGGAATAATCATCATGCATGCATTCATTTTAAGGAATGTCATAAATTCAATAATCGCATGGAATAATAATGCTTGCATTCACTTTAAAGAATGCCATAAATCCAATAATTGCATGGAATAAACATCATGCATGCATTCACTTTAGGGAATGGCTCCCATAAAAATTCTTTGATCAAGACGATTTTCGTAACTTGAACTTGGGAGAAGTCTATAGTTGAGTTTTTCGACACAAAAAATATTACTTACAAGCAATATAGACTTTATAATATTCATACTATTAAATAGTAATTGATCAACCGATATATATATTTAATATATACAAAGAACAAAAATTTAATCCTCATACGCAACGTTGTTAAACTAGTCCACAGGGTCCTTTAAAAAGAACCCCTTTGAGACCAGTAGCCTAGCAGAACGGGATGTCCAGCCAATATACTTGGATTAATCCAACATAACAAAGAACATATTAATCAATTAAAGGTTTAATATTTGTTCCAATATCATGTAATACTTTGAACATGATTAAAAACATAAACTTTCATCGTAATAATAAAATAAACAAATATTGGATATAATAGAGACAAAAATCTCAAATTAAATAAGTAAAACATACCGAACTTTCTACTATATGGTAGATTTAGTTACCAATATCTTGTTAAAATCTTTTTCTGGAATTGTCGACAAGAACCACGATAATTGAGCCACTTTATCGCTACACAAACACCAAACAACCAAAGATTTTTAATAAATTAAAAATCAAATTAAAGATCAAGAGATAAAAATAACTTATAATTAAAATATAATTAAGGGAGAAGAACTTATCTTTGATTCATGCTAGTAATAAATTCTTTTCAATCTCCTTTAAGATTTGAACGACAAATACCTCCGTTGGTTAGAGTCTTGTGCTGATAACGTGTTGTAAATAAAATAAAGAACAAGAATAAAATAGGAGAACAAAGATGAGAGACAAAAGAGAGATTTTATTATATTCTCAAAGTAGGGTTGTGTACAATGCTTTGTCCAAAAGTCTATATTTATAGCCATAAAATAGAAACCCTAATTCCAATGTGTATCAAACCCTAATAATAAAGCCTATTAAACTTTAACTTAATATATAGATATCCATCATGAATAAATATATTCATAACAAGTACATCAATTTTTCGGTCGAGTCAGAAAACACAAAACTAAAAACTGACTTAAATAACCAACAAAACTGACTTTTTAGTCAGATTTGACGAAAACTGATTATTTCTTGCACTCAATTAAAATATAGTCTAGTCAGAGAGATTATTTATGTAGTTTGACACTGAATCCAAAATTTAACTTGATTGGTTCAATAACAGTAATCATCCAACTTGATTGATCAATCCCGAACTCTCTTCCTTTGCCCTCGTTTATCTTGATTGATCAATCCATAATTAAAAATTGAGTAATTAGAGAAAAAATTTCAACCGCTGATAATAATATTAAATAATAAAATTAGAATATTATAGACTTGAAAATTAAAATTTTAAAACTAATCATACCCATAATATTTATGCATAAAGAGAAAGTTTGAAAAGAAAAATAAACAAAAGAAAAATGATACCGAATATTTGGTATCTTTCAAAAAACAAAGAATATTTAGTATTGATCCCGGTCCTACTGGGTACCCACCGGGTACCGGTCTAAAAAATAAAGATCCAATTCTGGTCCCGATTATGACCGAAACCTAAATTTTGGATCTAGTCTCGGTCCTATTGAAATCAATATCAGATAAAAATCTACCGGGTCTTACTGAGTCCGAGACTGAAACCAGATAATCGGGTATTTTACCCATCCCAAAATCTAACAATATATAACATTATGAATAAACAGGACAATTATAAAATATGACCTACAGCCTTCCTCAGCTTTCCCCCAAATGAGTGATGAATAGCTATATAATCGAACAAACAAATCGATCTCTCATTTAACGAGATCTTGACTTAGAAATTTCATCATTTTCACTCAGCATTCCCAATAATTTCAACTATGTTTACTTGAAAAATACACCATAGATTTAATTTATTTTTGAAAGGAAGACACCCACTATGTTTGGTCTAATTTGGGTTATCAATTATATAAAAAAATATAATCATCAATCATCAATAATAGATATTATTCGATTAATTTAAATTAAATATTTTATAAATCTATTATGAAAATGTTTTTTTCAAACTTAAAATATGCTCGAACTACTTTAAATTATCGTGAATATTCTTAAAATCGTTCTTTCTTAAGATCTAAAAAAAAAAGGGGAAGAATTTATGAGTAGGATTTTAAGAATTTTGTTCTTAGTTTAATTTCGATATCTGATTTATTAATTGACTAATTCAGATTACATTTTACATAAGTCTATTATTAGAACAATCCTCTCGATTCAAGTTTTTTTTTTCCTTCAAAACGTCAAAATTTAAACCTATAAATATTATTGGTAAACATTTTTTTAAGAATTTTAACATACATAACTTGTGCTTTGAGATGGGAAATTTAATTGGTTACCTACAAGTTCCCAGCATTTACTTGACATTCATTTTTCAACGTTCCAAGAATAGACCACAAAATCAAGAACAAACACGAGAAAACAAAGAATACACAAACCATACAAAGAAAGTTCTGAAACAAGTGCAAATATGAAAATAAGGTCTTCAAAATTAAGGGTGAGATTTAATCGAATTAAATCAAAATTCAACTTAATCGAGTTGAATTTATGAAATTTGATCGATTTTGTACCTTTGGACAGGTCCATGCTAAAATGGAATTGTTCACAATATATTGACTAAAAAATGGTTTCAAGAAATTCGATTTTTCGCTTCAAATTTGTGGGAAGATGCATTGAAATTTCATTGATACAAGTGGATGAAAGTAAAGAAGAAATGGATGCAGGTAATTAAGAACTAAATGCAAGTAATTTACCCTAAACATACTAGTTTCTCTAAAACTATAAGCAGTCATTTTTCTTAACGGAACTATTTCGCCATAAAAACTAAAAAATTTAACTACTTTGTTTGTCTACAAAAACACTTTTGAAACTGTTTCGGCATATATGAAGCATTATTTGATTGTGGGATGCAAGAGTAACTGTATTTCCAGGCTAAAAATAGAAGATTGAGACATACTTTCATTTCTCTGCATGTCTCTACATGATTCATGCTCCTACAAGAATTCAGAAAGTGCCACTGAATTAGAATTGGCATTTGAAAACAAACATAATCTATTGGTTTACTACTAACATGAAAACATAAGGACAACATCCCATTACAAGGATGGACCGAGGGGTCGCACACCCCGGAAAATTTGAAATCTCATTCTATTTATGTATTTTTTTATATTTTTTATCGATGATTTAAATTCACACCCCTGAACATTTGTAATTTCCCACTTTATAAATTTCTAATATAACTCCCTAACAGTTCGGACCCCTTACTACACGGAACAAACAAAGGGATTGAATTGATCTTCAAAGTTCAAGGTAAAATTCAGTTAAACTTACTAACCTAAAGAGAATTATGCTTAATCTTATGCACATATCCCTCTGCAATCTTGAATTTGAGATTCATAGACAAAAACCTTAGTAAATATCAAGTCCCAAAAGACAAAATTCGATGGCTAATGAAATAACAAGTGAATGCATACAAGTCCTATAACAAATCACTCTCCCCCACTCAATTCATCACGGTCACTCGAACCTATTGGATGATTTACATCACTCTCAAGTCTCACCGTGGACATCGACCACTTTGTCAAGCAACACTAGGCTATCGACATAACTATTGATTGATACTAAATCTGGCTTGATGCCAACTCCATGAAGTTCATCTGCTGGTAGTTCAAATAAAGTGAACCCCCCATTTGCTGGGAGTTCAAATCAAGTGGAGCTAGCTCTACATAACTCACTCAAAACCAAACTTCCCTATTCTTCCTAAATCCCAATGCCCTAGGAATCCATGCATACTGGTTAGCCTATGGAGATAAAGATTATTCATTCAAACTAACCTAAAGAGAGTTATGCTTATACACATATCTCTAATGCAAGCTTGAATTTGATATTCATAGAGACAAAAATCTTGGTACATGTCAAGTCTCAGCCGACTAAAAATTAGATGGCTAATGAAATAACAAGTGAATGATTTACCAAGTCTTATGTCAAATCACAGTCTCCCCCCCCCCCCCCCCCCCCCCCCCGATTGATCAGGAATCTATAGGATGGTAAACATCAACCTCTTTGTCAAGCAACACTAGACTCTCGACATAACTACCGACAGATACAACTCCATGAAGCTCAATCAGCCGGCAGCTCATCAAACTAAATGAAACTCCAATTTGCTGGAAGTTCAAATCAAGTGAAACCATATCTACTAAACTCACTTGAAACAAAACTTCCCCATTCTTCCTAAACCCCAATACCCTCGAAAACCATGCATACCTATCAGCCCTATTTATTTTCAACACTTTAGTCCATGACTCAACCACACCATACTCCTTCATTACCCACAATTCATCAAACTCGGCAGTTGCCGAATGTGTGACGGTAATGGAAGATTCCCCATATTTCTTAATTGATAAATCTAAAAACCACAAACCAATTAAACTCTCAGGTAAAGAGCTCCATTAACAAAAGGCAACGAAATGTTACTGCAAAAATGATAACTAGGATAAACAGCAGTAACCCTTTCCCAACAATTTTCATTAAATGAAAACAAATAAGGCTGAATACAATTATCATCTTTATCAACCCCAATTATAAGTAGCTTGTAATCATTAGTTCTCGAATCAAACCGAACTCGGAATTCGAACACACAGCTTCACTAACGATAATCTGCGGCAAAGAAATGTACTTTTTAATCAAAGGGTTACAAATAACGAATTTCAAATCACAATCCTCATATCCAAAGCGATAAAATCCAGCACAAATCAAACCATTGCAAGAACCAATCACTCTAGAATGATACATGCTACAAATGGGAGGGAATTGAAGCTGCTTAAACTTATCAACCCATGGTTATGGTAATGTAAAAAGTAGTGGGGTTTGTCATTTTTGAAGAACCCGAGGAGAAGAAATGGATTGTTGTTGTGTGGTTTCGAAAGTGAAGCATGTAAATGAGCTGAAATGAAAGTTGTGTGGGAAATGAGATTGTTCCAGGTCTTGCAAACTGATCTGAATTTCAGCAGGGATTTTACTGGGAGTCTTTCAAGAATTCCGGTAATCAGTTCTACAGGCATGAAATCAGACATCTTGTCTTCTTACTCGGCTTAATTTTGTTTCTTTCCAAGGAAGGAAGGGGAGACTCGGCAAAGAACAGGGGTGACTATTAGCTATACATATACAGCTATCGAACCAGAAGAAAATAGGGTAAAGAAATAGAAGAAAATCAGACTTAGGTCTAGAAGAGAAAAGGGGCGAAGAGAATAATTTCATTCCAATCATCATACAAAGTTTTCGTTTGGGTTTCCAGTATTTATCCTAAAGGTTGGTCACAAAACGACCACGTTTTCTTAGAAATAAAAACAGTGTCAACTCAGCACTTAACTCAGGAAATAAAAAGAAAATAAAATTTAAAACTTTTCAGCAACTGCCATTCACAGATTGCTGAACTGTTATAAGTTGTTAGAAAATTTGTTGAAGTCTTGATAATTCTCAGAAGGATTTTTTTTCAGCAACTCCTTATTGAATATACGTTTGGATTTCATCCTTAATTCCACTCAATTACATGATTTGGAAGCAACACTTTTTTTTACCATAAAAAGTCTAACGATGTTCGATCATGTTGATGAAAAAGTTGTTAAACATCTGCGATGCCTCGACGAGGGTGGTGTCAAGGTTCTCAATCCAAAGTACGTCACATAAGACAACAAGATAGTGTCTTATGTTCTTGATTTCTTTCCTCTATCAATGCATCTATTTTGTCTTCTTTGATGAACTGCAGTTGAGATATGAGATAAGATAAACTAACTATTTTTCGCTTTCTTCTGCTACCAATATAATACACCTTCATTGTTTTTTGAAGAGTCTACGTAAGCGTGATCAGATTATATGTGAGTATCTAGCATAGTTATAAATGATCTGTGATAACCTTGTAGCTATGGTGGGTTAGGAGGTCGTATTCAACCATCCTACTGAAGTAAACTCTATTTCTCATAGAGGTGATAGAGGTGGTCGAAGCTATGATGGACGAATCCCATTCACAATGCCAGATCTGTGTAAACATAAGACACTTAGCAAATAAATGTTACTTTAGGTTTGACCAATCATATGGTAATTCTGCAAATGTGTGTTGCCATGAAAAAGAGTTTCTAGAAGAATGTATAACCTGATGAAGAACAAGAAAATGTTGTGGGTCTTGTTAACAATTTAAGAGTAGTTGATGAGGTTAACCTCACTGGATACCAGGGGTGTTCAAAAATATCAGACCTGATCGACTCGACTTGAGTATCCAATTATCCGAACTTAAAAAATCGGGTATTTATTCAGAATTTTTTTATCCGGGTTGGGTACCCGATTCGTCATTTTTTGGGTAGTGTCCAGGTCATGAAACTTAAAAAATTTGGATACTCGGTTCTTATATATATTTTTTATTTTTTATTTTTAAATATAATTATTATTTAAATAAAATAACCTTATATTTACTATATTTCTAAATCAAATTACCTAATTTTTAAATCATAGATTTCTCAAACTTATTTTCCAAAAAAATAGGCACCAGTTGTAAAAAAGAAATTAAGATTTAATATAAATAATAAATTTAATTTTACGAGTTGACAAAATTCAAACTTTAACATGTTTAGATATGCATTATTTTATTAAAATAAATTAAACTAATTAAAAATTTAAATAAATTAAAAATATAAAATAACAAGCTTCATTTTCTAATTAAAAATATTAAAAAATAAATTAAAATATTTAAAAAATTTACTGAATCGGATATTTTGTCATAAGTGCTAAGTGAAGAGGTAAACATATGAAATTTACTGAAGGATATTTTTCTTTCAGTAAAAGGACTTTTCAGTTGCCAGGATAATGTCATTCGAGAAGGTCTCAGACAAGTCAAGTTTCTATCACCAAGGAGGTTCGGCAAATTAGTAGGAGTGAACGTAGAGAAGCAACATCTGCTTCTATAAGAGTAATAACACATGTTTCAATCAGTGCTCGTGATGAAACTGTTCCTATTCCTGCCAGTAATGCAGCAGTTCGTAGGGAAGCAACGGTATCTGATATTCAATATCTTGGTGTTCAGTCTTCACAAAGATTCAGTGGTGATATAATTGATCTAATTTCAGATCCGTCATAGGGGTAGATCAATCAAATGAATCGCACCCCTCATCTACAGCTTCTACTGGAGAAAGTTATTCTTCAGAAACTCGAGTTTTAAAGTCAAAGAAGAGTTTAGTTCTAACAGATTCACATCATATGTTAACTACATCCGCATGACTCTAATGGGGTGATGAAAATTGAATTTATTTCTCGGTATGACTGTACGAGTATCCGCATGACTCTAATGGGATGAGTATTCTAGTTCTCTACATCTAGTGTTGGTGCTAAAGGAGACCCGAAATGTTCAAGTTGTCCTCTACTAAGAGTAGTAAGGCCTTCGATCAACACCCATTATATACTCATTTTGATAGGATTCAATTTAGGGGACCCGATCGCTTATACTCATACGAAAGAACGGTATGCTCACGAAAGTATAAGGTAGTGGAGCCCCGGAGGTACTTGGGCTAGGGCCTATAAGAGAGGACGATATCTCCACGAAAGCTTTAACCTTTTCCCCCACTTAAAAAGGACGAATTTAGATGTCAATTTTAAATGCGAAAAATAAAAGCGTAAGTTCAATTGATCATTAATTTGATCGTCACTTTAGCCTGAAATCTTTAATATTAGTAAACCGGTAATCGTTTTAAAAAGTTTATCTCTCTTTTTGTTTTTGAAAAAAATAAAATTTATACCCAGCGGAGTCACCATCTGTAGCAATCTAAAAAAATCTACGAGTGTCGATAAAATATTCTTTCGGTGTTGAAAAATAGTTTTCATGTCGTTTTTGAAATAAAGTCTTCCACGTGGTATTTTTTAATTTAAAAATGATTTTAAAAAATAGGACTCATCACCGGCCATTTTGATAGACTAGACACCGTAAAACTAGAGATTTTAAAAAATAGAGTTCGAGAATCGATTACGGATAAAGAAGATTAGCACCCTACACTGTCTAGAAATTAGTACTTTACGTAATTATATAAAATCATAACAATACAAGTCATATACAATGCATATAATACAATAATATAATAGATTCTTACAAATAAATTACGTGGACACATAGCATATCGATTATATATGCACACCAACTCATTTTAAGTACTATAACACATAATGCATGCATAACACGAACACAATGTATTAGACACATTATATGTACAGTGAAACACAATGATATAATATTATGAACACAACCCTTTGTGCTCACTCTTTTTTTTTGCTCTTCTATTAGTTTCTAAGTATCCTCTACTTCTTTCTTAAGAAGTGAAGCTCATGAACGTTGGGACTTTTAAACCAACACCATATTGTCCAATAACTTCGCACATTTTTTTGAAGCTTGGGTAACTTACTGCATTGAAAGAAATCTCGGCATCATAAAAGAGTTTAGCAATTTTTCTACAAGTATTCTCCTTAGCACAAGCTGCTTGCATACTCCCCTCTTTGTGTGGATTAACTTTAGGAGCAACAAAGAAATTCATTGGACCCTTAAATCTTGGTTTTTTAGATCCGTTCCTTTGACTTGAGTTGTATGTATCCCCACATGAGGCAATTTGACTTGATCACATTCTTAAATCCTCCAATTAAGTGTTATTTCATTCGATATACCTCTCCCTTTGTAATTTTACCACAAAAACAAAAAGAAAGTTATTTCTATTGAAAGGGTTTGGTTTTCTATATTTTCTTGCTGGATCTATTTCTCTTTTTGGTATGAAGCTGAAAAAAGTAAAAATTATATAAGTTATTAAGCAATTAAAAATTAATAGTTTAATATGATACGAAAGAAATAATATAGAGAAAAAGTTCCTTACTTTCTGAAAAACGTTCCAATATCTCTCACAACTAGTAGAGCTACAAGTTAGACTAAGAATTCGTATAGCAAACTTTTGGAGGTTGGGAGTTGAAGATCCAAATGAAGATCACCACTTCGCTATCATATAAAAAATAAAAGCAAAATATTATAAGTTTTAAGTAACATTACAAGTCTATAAATTATACTAAGAACTTACATAATTGTATTGTAACTTTTAATACCTAGAGATTTTATTTTTCTTTGCCTAATGGTTGCTTGTCTCCCAGAAAGACCACTAGCATTTCGATAAAGCTATATTTTTGTAATGATCTTATCTTTAATTTCATTCTCCGGAGTCAACCTTGCAATGGAATCATATAGACCATTCATAACTTTTTCACAACTTGATCTCTCAGGGTCATCATAATGGAGTTTCGGGTTTAAGAAATAATGAGCAACATGTAAAGGTTGGTGAAGTCCACAATCTCACCTTCTATCAATAAACTCAAAAGCTTTCTTTTATTCCTCTTCCTTCATTAAAAAACTCTTAGAAATAGCCTCTTTGGCGCTATCCATGGCTTCAAAAATGTATCTCATAGGTGGTTTTTTCTCACCATCAACCATTCTAAGAACTTTAATAGGAGGTCTCGTTAACTTAAGAGCATAAAGAACGTTCCTCCAAAAAATATCTTGCAAAATATAAGCTACAATTTTCTTTCCTTCCGCTTCTTTTGGCCATTTAGATTCATTCCATTCTTGAGAAGTAACCATTTTTCTCAAATTATTCTTCTGCTTATGGAATTGCGCAAGAGTGGTGAAAGGTGTCGCAAATTTTGTGATTGTTGGCCTATGCAAATTCTTTTAATTTATGAACCTCCTCATCATGTACACAAGGGAGACATGGCTATATATGTAGCCATTCATGAATATGCACTTTCTTAGTACATTCTTGACACTTGGAAGTATTTCAATATCCTCTAATATCAAATCTATTCAATGGGCCGTGCATGAAGTCCAATAAAGGTGTGAACTCTTTACTTGTTATAATTTTTCTACAAATAGAAAAACAACACATCAAATTAAAACATTTCAATAATATAAAAAGAGAAAAATAAATTAAAAAAATTATATTTTGTACCGGCTTTGATATAATTAGAAGCATTATCTGTCACTACTTGGATCACATTTTTCTCCCCAACAAGTTTCATCATGTCATCAGGCATCCGACATAACAAGTCGGCATCCTTAATAATTTCTGAAACATCTACAGATTTAATAAATACAAATCCTTTCGTAGAGTTGACAAGAAAATTGACAATATCTTTTGGCGCAACTAAATCACGCCACCCATCTGACAAAATTGAACAATCCTCTTGTGCTCGCTCTTTTTTGTGCTCTTCTATTAGTGTTTGAGTATCCTCTAGTTCTTTCTTAAGAAGTGACACTCTAAGCTCGTGAACGTTGGCACTTTTAAACCAACACCATATTGTCCAATAGCTTCGCACATATTTTTGAAGCTTGGGTAACTTGTTGCATTGAAAGCAATCTTGGCATCATAAAAGAGTTTAGCAATTTTTCTACAAGTATTCTCCTTAGCACAAGCTGCTTGCATACTCCCCTCTTTGTGTGGATTAACTTTAGGAGCAACAAAGAAATCCATTGGACCCTTAACTCTTGGTTTTTTAGATCCGTTCCTTTGACTTGAGTTGCATATATCCCCCACATGAGGCAATTTGACTTGATCACATTCTTAAATCCTCCAATTAAGTGTTGTTTCATTCGATATACCCCTCCCTTTGTAATTTTACCATAAAAACAAAAAGAAAGTTATTTCTATTGGAATGGTTTGGTTTTCTATATTTTCTTGTTGGATCTAAAGGGATTGATGATCCAGTTGAATATGATTCCAAATTCATTATTTGAATTTGAATTTTTTATACCTAAAATGAAATAATAAAACAATAACAAATAAATAAAACAATAACATATAAATAATAAAATAATAGAACACAAACGAGTAATTGAATATAGTGGATGTCTATAAACATTATTCCCAAGGTCTTTTTGGCAGCACTAGCCATCATTAAACGAAATTCAAGAGTTTATAAACATTATTCATGAAACAAAATAATTAAAGCATTATTTAAGTTTTCAACAATCGACAGTGAAAGCATCAATAAATAATATTACAACACCTAAACATTATTAAAGTTTTCAACAATCGACGGTCTTTAAATAAATTTAAAAGCTTACCCAAAAAAACTTTGGACTAAAATTAAAAGCTTTCGATAGTGAAAGCCTCAATAAATAAGCTTTCAACATTATTCAAGCAAACATTATCAATTTAAAAGCTTTCGACAGGTTGTGTAAGTTCCGACAAATATCGTCAAGCAAACATTATCAATTTAAAGACTCTTTAAATGTAAAAATAAAAAAATAAAGTCTATAAATAAAATAAAATATAAAAAATAGCAATGAGGGTCGGGTCACTCGGGTGAAAAAATAGACTAAAAAAACATACCGGGCTGTGTAAGTGACGTCGAGGCAGCGTCGCAAGTTGACTGGTGACGGCAACTATTCACGCTGGCGATAGTGGTTATCCGGTTATCTTGAAGATTCGTTGCAAATAGAAGAACGACATAACTGACAGAAGGATGAGATAGGGGTCAAGATTTTAGGGTTTAAAACTTTTAGTTAAAAACATGTTTTTTTAAAAAAACACGTGTTTTATATGTGAAAAGGGCTTTCCGGGTATGAGGTGTCTGAGGCACTCGCCTCACGCCTCCCGGCGCCTCGCGATGAGGCGCTCGTCTCTAAGAAATCGCTTCGCTTGGGATGAAAGAGGCGATTTTTTGGTCGCCTCCCGGCGCCTGAGGTACGCCTTTCACAACAAAGGAACATATAATGACAAATGTAGACGATTAGGCCATTATTCGAATTATTTGAAAATTAAAAATCAGAGCGAGGTTAAAAATAGGTGATTACTTTGATCTCGACAATACAAATCGATAAGAGATCTAAAAACTCGTATATTATAGTGCGCAAATCTAGTCTTTTGATTTTCCTTGCATCGTCTGCCAAGCCCACTAATAAATTAATTTTCATTCAAAAATTACGTTAACAAAATCAATATACCGACGAATAAATTATTCACCTTGCACAAAGAGAAAACTGTATATGAGATCGGGTAACTGGTGTCAAGAATGGAAGTTGTTAAACCCATGCTTGCAATAACAATAGGCACCCTCCAATACCACCTAACTTCTGACTCTTTTAAAGTATAACGCTCTTATATAACACAAGATACAAGCACGTTAATATGGAAGATCCACAACAGGATACCCAAGGCGTACTCAAAAATTTAAGATATCGAACACTAATTAAATTTTTATATTTATCAAGCATTAGAATACTATCAATCATCTATAGAATATATGCTCAACTCACCTGATAAATCTCTTCAACCGTACTATATTCATTTAGAATAAATTCTTTCTCTAACCAAGTCATTTTAACACGAGGACCTTTAACATTACTTTCATATGGAACTTTCGAAGGTACATTTTACAAATCTTAGCAGTTAAACCATGAATACGCTCAATCAACGATTTTCCATTAACAAAGACACCAAAAAAATACACCACATCTTGTAGAGTGATCGTGCATTCTTCATAGGGCATTTGGAATGTACGGATCTCGGGTCTCCACCGCTTGATTAATGCAGTGATCAATCCTAGAATCAACTTATAACTCCGAAGGAATGAGGCATAGTAAAATTCAACAATTCGCATAAAATTCAAGGTTCAATCATCTATGGGGGTTTCTATCGTAGATCGATGATGTTTAAATATATCTTTCGTATCTTATAATTAAAGCAAATCTAAAAATATTAAAAAATATAAAGTTTTAATTAAATATAAATTACAAGATTTTATCATATCATCAAATGAAGGCTAGTAATATATCGATCATATAAATATAAAAGATGAGCTTGTTCAATCATCTGCTAAAACAAACAAATAATTAAATTATTTTTCATAAAAATAAAATATTAATAAATAAATAATTACTAATTTTTATAAGACTAAAATATTAAAAAAAAGAATAAAGATTCGAAAAGATTAAAAGAAATAATTTAAACACACTTACCTGTTTTTCTAAAATAATTGCAAATAATAAAAAATAATACTAATCAACAAATCAATAATCAAATTAAACCAACTAAAATCAAATTTTCAATTCAATTGAACTAAAATGAAAATAAGAATAATAAAATATTTTCAATTAATACTTACAATTTTCGAGTAATATTTTTTTTCTGTAACAACTCTTACTCTTTTAAGATTTATCAATTCATCTATAAAACTATTTTTCCTATCAAATATTACTCTCAAATCACTAATCAACTCCAAATTACTACTATTAATAATAAATTAATATTAATTTTTGATTTAATAAAGATTCGAAATAATTAAAAATATCAAACATAATTACTTCTTACTTAACAACTACTAATAAATTTTATACTTACGACTATTAAATAATTTTTATTCAATTCAAATGAATATTTATTTTTCTATTCTTAGAACTATTAAATTCAAATCTTCATCTTCTTCCTCCTACTTAACTCAACTAAAATAAATTTTTTAATTCAATTTGTCATAACCCATTTAATCACAAACCAACAACCCAAGACCATTATAACAAGAGCCCATTAAATGACCCAACTAGCCCAACAAACCCAAATCAAAAATAACCCTAATTATCAGATTAACCTAAACCCTAACATTCCCTCACCCATGGCTGCCGCCGCTCCTCCCCATTGTTGTAGCCTCTCACACGTGGCCACCACGTGTCTTGATGTCATTGGCCAAGATGACCGGCCACCGCCCAACCGCCTGCTCCACCGCCTTGGTCGCATCAACCTGTAAAATAAGAACAGGGCATTATCAGATCTAAAGAGATAGATCTAAAACCGGATAGATTTCCTCCTTTTCTAATATTATATGTTGTAAATGATGGGTATAAATACCCATTTGAATGCATGTAACAACGGACGAAGGTGGAATAAAAAATAGAGGATTGAAAGCAAAACACCACCATTATTCGAAATGAGAAAAACAGAGTCATAGAGGGCCAAATCGGAAACTGAAACCGAAGCAAAAAGAAGGTAAAAAATGGAGTAAATCGACTTATCTTTTTTCAGATCTAGGCTTCCATATTCGAAATCTCGAAAATCTGAGGCCGGATTTAGCATCCTCACGTCGAAAGGAGTTGGAAAGTTGTTCCCTTTGTCGGTTTGCACCATCGGCGCGGTGGCCGACGGCCGTGCCTGGCGGCGGCTAGCGGCGACCTGGGATGGTCCGACGCTATGATCCTCCAGAAGCGTGAGAGCTCTCTGGGAGCTGTCAAACATTTCTCTTATGGAGAAATAAACAAGTGAACTTTGAAGAGAAAAAAAATAAAGAAAAGGCCTTTAAACCGAGCCCGAAGCGACGCCGTTTTGGCACCGCTTTATCGGGCCCAAAACGGTATCGTTTTAAGATCCAAACCCGCACCCTGATCCAAGAACCGGATCCATACCCGAGCTTAACCCAGATAAAAGGGATAATCACACACGAGGTCCTCCATTTCGTAGAGTGTTTCTATTATGGCCCCTCAGTTTGTTTTGCTTTAATTTTAGCCACCGTTTTCTTAATTTATCACTATATTTTCATATTTTTTTCAATTTAACCCCTGTTTTTACCATATTGACCCTATAATTTCATTTTTTTACAGATTAGTCCTCGCTAATATTTTTGTTTATTATTATTATCACTATTATTATGTTTTCCTATTATTTTTGTTACATAACCGTTTTATTTTGTAGATTGTCCACTGTTTTTTTATATTTATTATTTATTAGTGTTATTATTAGTATAATAAGTATATTAATATTATATATATTATTACTTATTTATTTAAACCATATGTATACGTGTACTATCCTAATATATATGTAATATTATTTCTTTAAATATCATTATAATTTGTTTTTCTAGTCTTTTATTTTGCAGATTAAATTAAATTCGGGATCAAGAGATTGAAATTGAAAACAGATATATATTTTCGTTCATATAAAATATTTTGTAACCGAAAGGTGCCAATTTTGGGGGTTGTAGGGGTACTCTCCCTTCCCTATGCGAAATAGTCTCCCGGATCCAACTCTGGTTCGTAGATGATTTTTGGTGTTCCAATCGCACCCGATAAAAAACGATTGGTGGCGACTCCGCTAGGGACCTTCGAGAGACGAGCCTAAAATTGGTTACATTTTATTTAATGATCGAAAATATAAATTCGATTTATTTTAATTTTATGATCTTGTTTATTTTATTTAAAATATTCTCTAATATATATTTTAAATATTTTTCAGGACCCCTCATTCCATGAGCTCTCAACCCGGGCTCTGTCCAATTAAGTGGGAGCGTGAAACCATTCCTTCGTGAGGTTATGCCTCCGTGTAGGATGGGAAATTGCTTTCAAGATATTTTTTCCTTTGTCTTCGTGAAACCTACCTCTCCGCATAGACTTAGAGAAATGTATCCCCCTGAATTATATTTATTATCCTTAGTAGGATAATAAATATAGTTCGGGTACCTTCTAGAACCACACAACATATAGCGAGCCCTAGAAGCCTACTCTTAGAGCCGTCATGCCTGACCTCTGCCCGATTAGAGGGTCACCCAGTAGGGTTTTTATTTCAGAAAGAGAGCGAGTGTAGGGGATGTTTACTTTTATTTAAGATCGTTATTTCCTGCTATTTAATTCTTGTTATTTATTTTCATAATATAATATGTCATGTTTATATTCATGCATCATAAAGCATGCACGTTTATTTAAATTCGATATTAATATTTTGCATTCTTATGTTGCATTGTTTCTCGTTTTTGCATTCACACTTAATTTTCAAAAGGTGTTGACACCAATACAATTGTTAAAAAGGTTGAGTCATATAAGAACCATTTTCTCGATAAGGTGAGGGGCAACGGAATGGGTTCCGCTAGTAACATCAAGAGAACATAGATCGAGATATCTCATACCAGCCATGATAGAATGTTCACCTCGACCAGACTCGGGATTATATTCGCACTTTTATCGAAGCCCTAAAGTAAGCCTAAGAAAATGATAAAATATATGTGGATCCTAGTTGTTTAAGCCCAAATTTTTATTTGGGGCAACAAGCCGATAGTGCTTTCCTTGAAAATCGAAATTTCGAAGATAAAGGCTAAACAAGGCTCACTTTATGTAGAGAAAGCTTCGTTCTGACTTGCGCTTCCTTTTCAAAGTTGTAATGAATCAATACCTTTTTATAATATTTTGCAGCACTTTGCATATCATGACACCAATCTAGTTGCACAAGCATATCAGTTTGCATCATATCCACCAGGATCCTAACACCAAGGGAGCATCCTCTGTTGCAGTAATTCTAAGCCACAACATCTTCATCTCGCCAAAAGTAAACCCGAAAGAATGGAGGCAAGATTAGCTATGGTCGAGCAAGCCTATGAAGATATGCAGAAGGACATAGAGAGTAAGCTAGAAAAGATGCAGCTAGACACTTACGTGTACGTTTCACAGTCACATGATGACCTGATTAGAAGAATGACCAAGATGTTGACCGAGAGGGATTTCGAAAGGTAGAAATAGAACCCGAGTACAATGGTCAAAGTCTTAGCCCATGAGTCGATTGAAACCCTTATAGCAGAAATGGAAATGACCAAACAAGAGTTTGAAAGAAGATGCGTCGATCTGAAAAAGCGAATGTCAGCAATAGAAAATGAAAAGAACCAGGTGAAGCTTGGGATACGATCCTAGGAACAAGAAATGGAAAGACTAAGGAAAGGGGAAAATAAAGCCCAAGAAAGCCTGGAAGATCTGCAAGGCGGTCATGAAAATTTTAGACAGCTAGTGAAATATGCAAGTATCGGGAAGTTTCCTGCTGATCAAAAATTTGAAGCCTAGAAGAAAGCTGATCATTGGGAAAGGAAATTTAAAGATGCATACACGCAACAAACCCTCATGCAAGAAAAGTTGGCTCGTAGCCGGTTCGAGAATATCAGCTTGAAGGATCGAATTACTGAGCTGGAGAAACATTCACAGGGGCACCATAACAAGAACTTGGCAGTTGAGGTGAAAGAAAAAGAAAGATCAAATCAGAATACGAATACACAAGAGAAGAAGTTTACCCCTATCCCTATCTTATACGTCGAGTTATATAAGCTTCTGTATAATGCACACATAGTTTCCCCATTTTACACAAAGCCATTGGAGCCTCCTTACCCAAAATGGTATAAAGCTAATGTTCGATGTGAATACCATGCTGGAATTATGGGGCATTCCATTGAGGACTGCATGGGCTTCAAGAAGATCGTGGAGAAGCTTCTGAACTTGGGGGTTGTGAGATTTGACGACCCTGTTGGACCTAATGCAATCGGGAACCTTTAGATTTCTCTTTTTGAAACTTTTGTTCGAAGGGTTCACCTACCCTACAACTACTATGGTCGGACTGATAAAAAGTTCCCTACGGCTTTCGGAGTATCTTAAAAGCTATGTATATAACGTACTTGTCACTCTTACCCGAGAGTAACAAGGATTTTTTTGTAAAAGGGCCTAAGTTTGATATCTATATGAAATGAAACCTTTTGTGCTAAATGCGAAAAACTTTTTCTTTGAACAAATCATGCATCATAGCTAAACAAATGGTTCAAGACCTCAGATATCGAGTTCAGATCCAAAACTCATGTTCAAGAGAGATATATCTCGGGAAGCTATCTGAGTCTAAGAATGATCAAGACCATGATCCATTTTTAGATTTAACATAAACGACAGAAGAAAAAACGGTAAAAAGGATTTGCCTTGATTAAGCACGAATATCAACAATGAAGGAGGATTGCAAACAGTCCAACAAAAGTTGCCGAGAATAAGGTTCAATGTATGAGAGACCTTTTGCTATAAGTTAATGCCTTTTTACTAAAGATGTTGGGGGCAACATATCAGCGAGCCATGATCGCTATATTCCATGACATGAAGATCAAGGTATCTGTCGTGCGTCAGAAAGCTTAATGTCTAATGATACGCTAAACTTGAACGATGAAACCATAGAAAAAGCATGCTAATAATTCAACATATGGCATCGTAATTCCTCAGATGAATGAACTGGTGGAAACCGTTAACTGAACATTAAGGAGAATATTGTAGAGACCTATAAAGATTGGCACAAGAAGCTACCATTTACTTTACAAGCCCAAAGAATATCGGGTAGAACTTCTATCGAGACGACCTCTTTTTCCCTAATATAAGGGATAAACGCTAGTACCCGTATAAATCAACATTTCTTCCCTAATAATAGGAGAGGCATCAGAAGCCAATATCATTCAGAACTTCTACTAGGATAACCTCTTTTTCCCTAATTTATGGGATAAACGTGGTTTTATTTGTAAAAGTCGAAGATCCTGAGATGAAACAAAGCTTCGTGATATAGGAGGAATATTCACTCAAAGTCTTCAAATACACAGGATGACTCCGAACTTGTTAACAAGATATGTAGGGCAACACATCTTGCTAGTTTATCCGAGTAGCTATCAATGTTCGCTGCGTGAGCTTTGTCAATCAACGGATGATTTTGTTTATATTGCTCTAGAAGCATTCCTAAAAGTATAGGAACTAAGAACAACCTCAATTCAGAAGAAGAATTTCGCCAAGAAAACACCAAAAAAGAAAAATAGCTACTCCATAAACAGATTGGGGTCAGATACATTTGCTTGAGCTTTGTCAATCAATGGATGATTTTGTCTATATTGCTCCAAAAACATTCCTAAATGTATAGGAACTGAGAGCAATCTCATTTCAGAAAGAGATTTCCGCTAAAAACACACCTCAAAAGGAAAACAATATGGGGTCAGACACTTTGCCTAAAGAAGAAAGACACAACTATGGAAACAGAATTCCAACAGACAGTCAGGCCAGCTGAATGAGTCAATCTTAAAGCGAAATCATAAACATATTCACTTTGCATTTCATGCTAGGATCATGCATTCATGCATACATCAGATATGTTAGGATTAGAATCATGCAGCGCATGCTAACCATAACATTCTGAATTTGTTTGTAATAGGATCGTGTATTCATGCATACATGAGACATGTTAGGATTAGAATCATGTAGTGCATGATAACCATAACATTCTGAATCTGTTTGTAATAGTGATACAGAATTCACTCATCTTCTAATAAATGAGGGAATAGACGAACACAACCATTTCGTCATCGAGATCTACCACTCCCGCATATGTTGTGTAGATCGTTTCACGAAGATCAACCACTTCCTCAGATGCTGTGTAGATCATTTTCACTAAGATCCACCACTTCCCCAGATGTTGTGTAGATCGTTTTCACGAAGATCCACCACTCCCACAGATGTTGTGTAGATCATTTTCACGAAGATCCACCACTCCCGCAGATGTTGTGTAGATCGTTTTCATGAAGATCCACCACTTTCTTAGATGATGTGTAGATCGTTTTCATAAAGATTCATCACTCCCGCAGATGTTGTGTAGATCGTTTTCACGAAGATCCCCCACTTCCTCAGATGATGTGTAGATCGTTTTCATGAAGATCCACCACTTCCGCAGATGTTGTGTAGATCGTTTCACGAAGATCCACCACTTCCGCAGATGTTGTGTAGATCGTTTTCATGAAGATCCATCACTTCCTCAGATGTTGTGTAGACCGTTTTCAACCACTTCCTCAGATGTAGTGTAGATCGTTTTCACGAAGATCAACCACTTCCTCAGATGTTGTGTAGATCGTTTTCAACCACTTTCTCAGATGTTGTGTAGATCAGTTATTCACGAAGATCTAGTCACTTCTTCAAATGTCGTGTGGATTAATATTTCACAAAGATCTTATCACTTTTTCAGATGTATTACCGATCAATATTTCATAAAGATGTTACCACTTCCTCAGATGTAGGGAAGATCTATGCCCTTTCGGTCGTACCACATCAGGCTATTTCATCAAGCCACTTTCGTATTAAGTTTTCCTTATAAAATATCCTAGTAAGTAATTCGTATCATAAAATGGAGAGCTGACTAATCTGGAGATGCAGGTAAAGCTGAAGATGATGCCGATTGGAGGATATAAATGCTGAAAATAGCAGGATAGAATAAGCTATTATGCCTAACATGTTTTTATGTGAACAGATAAAGGGAGGAAAAATGAAACAAGGGGCAATTCAAACACCCATTAAAATCCATTCTCGCGAATGGTCAATGAATTAAGTCCTTAGTTTTGACTGATAGTACCCAGAGTAATGGTACAACTAGCCCGGAGCAAACGGCTACCGGTAAAGGCATAACAAATCCGTTGATCCTTATGCATTTGGGAAAAATGTATTGATAAGGACCATTCGAACGTCCATTGAAATCCATTTTCATGAATGGTCAAGGAATTAAATCCTTGGTACCAACTGATTCTACCCAGAATAATGGTACAACTAGCCCAGAGCAAACGAATACCAGTAAAGGCAAATCAAATCTATTAATCCCTGTGCATTTGGGAAAAATGCATTAATAGGGACCATTCAAACATCCATTGAAATCCATTCTCGCGAATGGTCGAGGGATTAAAACCTTAAAAGGAAATCTAATGTCATAATTGGTACCAAATGATTATACCCAGGAAATGGTATAACTAGCCCAGAGCAAACGGCTACCGGTAAAGGCTAACCAAATCCGTTATCCCCTGTGCATTTGGGAAAAATGCAACTGAACCAAGATCACTGCTTCTTCAGCATTACAATAGAATCAAATGTCAGAACGTATCCCCCCATTGATGTTGCAGTCGAATCCAATACCAGACTTGAAGACGTTGCCTCCCCATCAGTCTTGCGGTTAGATCAAACATCGACACTGAAGCTGAATTAAAACATCAGAAACCATCTTCTCGACGGTGTTGTAGTTGTATCAAATGATATAATCCATCTCATCGTCAATGCTATGGATGGATCAAGACTTATAGACCTTGCAGCTCCGTCAATGTTGCAACTAAGATCAAGTTTTCTTCGAAGATGGCAACACCATTAGTGCCGTTGCAGAACAAGCATATTTTGTCTCCTACAAACAAGTCAAACTTATGTCACTTCCTTCAACGGATCGTCAGTTTTGAAGATTTTGCTGACAAAGGCGGTGAAGTTGATCAAGTCGAAGCTCCACAAGAAGAAGCGGTGGCCAAGAGAACTCCAACATTACCAAAAGAACCCCCAAAAGAACTATTACCATACCAAAAGAACCTCAACCTTACCAAAAAAAGAATCATTAATATACCAAAAAGAACCTCAACCTTACCAAAAAGAACCCTTACCTTACAAAAGAAGAACCCTGAAACCATGCTAGATGAAATGGGTTATTCTTTATCTTTGCTCTATTGCTGTTACACAAAAATGAGCAAAGAGGGGCAGCTGTCATAACCCATTTAATCACAAACCAACAACCCAAAACCATTATAACCTGAGCCCATTAAATGACCCAACTAGCCCAACAAACCCAAATCAAAAATAACCCTAATTATCATATTAACCTAAACCCTAACATTCCCTCACCCATGGTTGCCGCTGCTCCTCCCTATTGTTGTAGCCTCTCACACGTGGCCACCACGTGTCTTGATGTCATTGGACAAGATGACCGACCACCGCCCAACCGCCTGCTCCACCGCCTTGGTCGCATCAACCTGCAAAATAAGAACAGGGCATTATCAGATCTAAAGAGATAGATCTAAAACCGAATAGATTTCCTCTTTTTCTAATATTATATATTGTAAATGATGGGTATAAATACCCATTTGAATGCATGTAACAACGGACGAAGGTGGAATAAAAAATAGAGGATTGAAAGCAAAACACCACCATTATTCGAAACGAAAAAATAGGGAGTCATAGAGGGCCAAATCGGAAACTGAAACCAAAGCAAAAAGAAGGTAAAAAATGGAGTAAATCGACTTATCTTTTTTCAGATCTAGGTTTCCATACTCGAAATCTTGAAAATCCGAGGCCGGATTTAGCATCCTCATGTCGAAAGGATTTGGAAAGTTGTCCCCTTTGTCGATTTGCACCATCGACGCGGTGGCCGGCGGCCGTGCCTGGCGGCGGCGAGCGGCGGCCTAGGGTGGTCCGACGCTATGATCCTCCAGAAGCATGAGAGCTCTCTAGGAGTTGTCAAACATTTCTCTTATGGAGAAATAAACAAGTGAACTTTGAAGAGAAAAAAAATAAAGAAAAGGCCTTTAAACCGAGCCCGAAACGACGCCGTTTTGGCGTCGGTTCATCGGGCCCAAAACGGCATCGTTTTAAGATCCAGACCCGCGCCCTGATCCAAGAACCGGATCCATACCCGAGCTTAACCCAGATAAAAGGGATAATCACACACGAGGTCCTCCATTTCCTAGCGTGTTTCTATTATGTCCCCTCAGTTTGTTTTGCTTTTAATTTTAGCCACCGTTTTCTTAATTTATCACTATATTTTCATATTTCTTTCAATTTAACCCCTGTTTTTACCATATTGACCCTATAATTTCTTTTTTTTACAGATTAGTCCCCGTTAATATTGTTGTTTATTATTATTATCACTATTATTATATTTTCCTATTATTTTCGTTACATAACCGTTTTATTTTGCAGATTGTCCACTGTTTTCTTATATTTATTATTTATTAGTGTTATTATTAGTATAATATGTATATTAATATTATGTATATTATTACTTATTTATTTAAACCATATATATACGTGTACTATCCTAATATATATGTAATATTATTTCTTTAAATATCATTATAATTTGTTTTTTCTAGTCTTTTATTTTGAAGATTAAATTAAATTCGGGATCAAGAGATTGAAATTGAAACCGGATATATATTTTCGTTCATATAAAATATTTTGTAACCGAAAGGTGTTAATTTTGGGCGTTTTAGGGGTGCTCACCCTTCCCTACGCGTAACAGACTCCCGAAAGCAGCTCTGGTTCGTAGATGATTTTTGGTGTTCCAATCGCACCCGGTAAAAAACGATTGGTGGTGACTCCCTTGATGAATTCCGGTGATTACACAATTTAAATAAATATTTTTTTTTCTATTCCTATGACTATTAAATTTAAATCTTCATCTTCTTCCCACTATCCAACTCAACTAAAATATAATTTTCTTCAAGAAATAGTTGATAAATTACTGAAATAATTAAAATATAATTCTATTTAAATAAACTAAACACATAAAATAAAAAATTAAAAATAATTAAAAATTACTAATATACTTATAATATAATTCTCTTTAATTCTTGTTCAAAATATTAATCAACTCAATTACATCAACACAATATAACAATACATATATAAAAAATCTAAATAAAAAAATTAACATCGATAAAAATAAGAAAAAAATAAAACTATAAATATTCAAAAAAAATTAACGTCTAGAATTTTTTTTCAAACAAAAAATCTTCTTTCCAACAACTCTTAATATTTCAAACTTTATCAACTCATCTATTAATTTTGTAACACCCAAAAAATCCCTCTAATTCGAAAACCCCTAATTTTATAACCCTAAGATTTGAGAATTTCTTATTGAAAACCTAATTTTGGATTTTAAGGCTTAATTATATTTAATAATATATTCAATGATCAAATTGAGAGAACTTAAAACTATTATGGTTAGCATGGTAATAGTGTGAGCTTTTTCTTGATATTTACCCATTAAATTGGGTATTAAATTTCCCCAAAATAGACCGAGTAAAAATCATTTATCTATTTATCATGTATCCTTTTATGTCTCCTTTGAATTTTTTTTAAAAATTAAATTTTAAACCATAACCCTTATTTTCTATATCCTAAACCCTAAACCCTATATCATAAAAAATACACATTACCTTAATTCCTTAAACCCTAATCACAACCCTTACTCTTGAACCACAACTCATATTAGAGTTAGTCTTCTAACGTTAGCATTAGTTATTTTTTCCAGCCGTATAGGGTGTTAGTTAGGATTATTATTTTTGGTTAAGTCTTTTTCATGTGTATATGGGTGAGTCTAGAAAAAGCCGCCCTTAAAAAATGCCTAAAAAAGGTCGTACCGTTTTTCTTACAAAAGTTGTAAGAAACTCAGTACACACTTTTCGGTATATACCGAAATTCTTACAACTTTTGTAAGAAAAACGGTATATACCGAAATCTTTATACTTTTTGTAAGAAAATTGGTTTTATAACCGAAATTCTTACAATTTTTGTAAGAAATTTGGTATATATCGTTTTTCTTACAAAAGTTATAAGAATTTCGGTATATACCGAAAAGTGTGTACCGAATTTCTTACAACTTTTGTAAGAAAAACAGTACGGGTGTTTTTTAGGCTTTTTTTAAGGCCGGCTTTTTCTAGAATCACCCTGTGTATATATTAGAGTTCCTTTTTAATAAAATACATATCAGTTTTCCTTCTTATTTTCTTTTCTCTCGTCTAAACTCAAGATTCAAGATCTTATCTCTTCTTTTCAACGTCCTTAAAATACGAAAGTTAACATGGTATCAGATGATTCTTCTGCTTCTCATCCTCTCCCTTCTACTATTTCGGCTGAGTCTTTATTCAAGAATTATGATCCAAACGATCCTTATTACATTCATCCGGGTGAAAATCCAGCGCTCGTTCTCACTTCTTCCTTGCTTACCGGGAGTAACTACCATGGATGGGCAAGGTCTATGCGCATGTCTTTAATTTCCAAGAATAAATTAAGGTTCGTCGATGGTTCAATTTCACAACCCAGAAGAGAAGATTCTCGATTTTCAGCCTGGATTAAGTGCAACAATTTGGTGCTTTCCTGGATTCAACGAGCTTTAAGTGCAGAGATCGCTCAGAGTGTAATCTGGATTGACAATGCCTCTGAGTTGTGGACTGATTTGTTCGATCGTTTTAGTAAGGGGATTTGGTACGAGTTTCAGATTTACTCCAGGATTTTCACTCAATGCAACAAGGTAATCTTTCGATTACAACTTATCACACACAATTGAAAATCATATGGGATGAAATGTGTAATTTGCGGCCTTTAATTCCTTGTGAGTGTTCTGCTGCTCAGTATCGAAAACAAGATTTTTTTCTTCGTTTTTTTCGAGGTTTAAATGATAGTTTTGCTGTTCAGAGGTCCCAAATTTTAATGATGAAGCCTCTACCAAGCATCAATGAAGTTTTTTCTATAGTCATTCAACATGAAAGGTCGATTAATTCGGCTGTTTCTATAGAATCTAATATTTTGGTAGTTGATAAGAATAGTTCTAAAGCTTCTGATCAGGGTAGTTTTTCTAGAACTGACAATCGAATCTTGGAGTTAAGAGATTTTTCCCTGCAAACAAGAGACCCCTTTGTACCTTTTGTGGTCTATATGGGCATAGCATTGACAAATGCTATAAGAAACATGGTTATCCCCCTGGTTATAAAGGTAGAAGTTATGTGAGTCGAACAAACCAAGTTAGTTCTTCTTTCGGTGATGATTTTGTTCATAATGAACCAAAGAATTTAGTTTCTTCTATTCAGTTTACTAAAGAACAATATGAGAGCCTTTTACATTTGTTGCAAGAAAAGAATATGGTTCCTGGTGCTGCTACACAGAATTTAAGTGATTCCAAGGTGAATGTGCTTTTGTCTGATTCTACTACACACCATGATACAGGTACTTCTGTTACTTTTTCTTGTTCCACTTTTAAACATATGTTTACACCTTGGATTATAGATTCCGGGGCAACATATCATATTGCTAGTCCCTAAACATGTTTAAAGATTATAATATTGCGATAGATAAGTTTGTTAAACTTCCAAATGGAAGGTTAGTTAGAGTAACCCATGTAGGAACTGTCCAAATTACAGATTCTTTACTTTTACATAATGTTTTTCATATACCAGAATTTTCCTTCAATCTAATTTCTGTTTCTCAACTGACAAAAGATAAATCTGTTTTGTTCTTTTTTAATTCTATTGGTTGATGTATATAGGATGTCAACCATTGGAAGATGATTGGTTTAGCTAGCCAAACAAATGGCTTATATGTTCTTGATGTTACTCCTTGTGGAAACAATATTTGTGTCACTTCTAATTCTTCTTTAGATAGATGGCATAATAGGTTAGGACATCCATCACAACAAAGGATGAAGTTTTTTAATCTTCTTGATAGTAAGATTCCTACTAGTTCTTTGCATGACTGTGAGATTTGTCACTTGGCAAAACATAAGAGGCTGCCTTTTCCTATTCGTAATACTGTTAGTAATTCTGTGTTTGATCTTCTTCACATGGATGTATGGGGACCTTTTTCCGTAAAAAGCATATATGGATATTCTTACTTTTTGACTATTGTTGATGATAAAAGTAGATATGTTTGCCTTTTTCCTCTAAAATATAAATCTGAAGTAAGAAAGATTATTGCAGAATATTGTATTATGATAGAGAATCAATTCTCTACATCAATCAAATGTATTCGAACAGATAATGCTAAAGAATTCGATATGGCTGATTTTTTCAAAGCTAAGGGAATCGTACATCAACATTCATGTGTTTATACGCCTCAACAAAATAGTATAGTTGAAAGAAAACATCAACATATACTTCTTGTTGCTAGAACTTTGAAAATACAAGCATCATTACCCTTAGAATTTTGGATGGATTGTGTTTTGCATTCGACTTAATTAATTTAACACCTACACCTATTCTTAATAATAAAACTCCTTTTGAAGTGTTATTTCACAAACAACCTACTTTTGATAATCTTAGAGTTTTCGGTTGTTTGGCATATGCATCTATTTTACCTTACCTTAAAACAAAGATGCATTCTAGAGCCCATAAATGCATTTTTCTTGGTTTTCCTAAATCTGTAAAAGGTTTTCGACTTTATAATTTGGAAAACAAGTCTGTTTTTATTTCTAGGGATGTTGTTTTTGTTGAAGATAAATTTCCCTTTGCAAGCGTTAATACTCAAACTCGTAATGATATAATCTTGCCAACTTGTGAGAATCTTTTACCTCTAGAAGTTTATGAACCTATAAGAAACAAAATTTTCAATTTTGATATCTCAGAACATTAATCTGCTATACAACAAGGTGACATATCCAGTCATTCTGATGATACTTTAAATACTAATGTTTCTCAAAGTGCAGATATTATTGCAGCCAAGCCATCTAGGCCTTCTAGGATTATTAAACTAACACAAAGATTCAAGGATTTTCATGTTAGCTTACCTACAGCAAAAAGTTCCTCAAGGTCAACACCTCACAACATATCTCAGGTTCTATCCTACCATAACATATCTGATTCTTATCAATCATATATAAATCATATTGATGTAGTAGAGAACCTAAAAATTACAAAGAAGCTATTAAGTCTGAATGTTGGAAGAAGGCTATGGATGGAGAAATTAAAGCATTAGAAAATAATAAAACCTGGACTTTAGTATCCCTTCCTTTAGGCAAAAGCACCATAGGATGCAAGTGGGTTTATAGAACAAAATTAAAATCCGATGGTACTCTAGATAGGCTAACATCATTATTGCCGGAAATAAAAATCGGATTTTACAAAATTATTCAACAATTAGACATAAATAATGCTTTTTTTACATGGTTTTTTACAAGAAGAAGTCTATATGGATCTTCCTCTTGGTTTTCCAACCGAAAGTTCTGGACTTGTTTGTAAGCTAAATAAAAGTTTGTATGGACTAAAACAAGCAAGTCGACAATGGAATGAGAGATTGACCACTGCCTTGTTCAATCAAGGGTTTAAACAAGTAGATGCTGATAATTATTTGTTTGTTAAAGGTACTGATTCTACTTTTATTGCTTTAGCAGTTTATGTTGATGACATATTGCTTGTTAGCCCAAATAGTTTTGAGATCAAAAATATTAAACAATTCTTACATGACACTTTTAGAATTAAAGATATAGGTAACCTAAAATATTTTTTAGGATTTGAAATTGCTAGGTCTTCAAAAGGTATCAATTTATGTCAAAGAAAGTATAACTTAGAGTTTTTAGAAGAAACTAGATTTATTGGATCTAAACCTGTTTCAACACCTATTATTGCTAAAAGTAAAATTTCTAAATCTGATGGTGTTCCATTATCTGATGCATCCTCATATTGAAAGCTAATAGGTAAACTTCTTTATCTTACCAATACAAGACCGGATATAGCTTATGCTGTTAATTATTTATCTCAATTTCTTTCTGCTCCCACTGATGTGCATATGGTTGTTGTTCATAGAATTCTGAGGTATTTAAAAGGTACCTCAGGCCAAGGTATATTTTTTTCAGCTGAAGGTTCATTTCAAATAAGTGCCTTTTCTGATTCTGATTGGGCATCTTGTCCAAACTCTAGAAAGTCCATTATTGGCTTTTATATTTTTCTTGGTTCAGCTTTAATATCTTGGAAGTCAAAGAAACAACAAACCATTTCTCGATCTTCTAGTGAAGCTGAGTACAGGGCATTAGCCTCTGTTACATGTGAAATTCAATGGCTTACATATCTCTTTTCTGATTTATAGATTCCTATACCTCCAACCAATGTATATTGTGACAATCTCTCTGCCATAAAGATAGCAGAAAATCCAGTCCAACATGAAAGAACGAAACACATAGAAATTGACTGTCATATAATTCGAGAGAAGCTACATCAAGGACTTTTGAGACTTATGCTTATTTCCTCACATAATCAAGTTGTTGATTGTTTTACCGAACCTCTTCATTCTCTACAGTTTTAGAGGCTTATACTCAAGTTGGGCATACAAAATTTATATGCTCCACCTTGAGGGGGTATTAGAGTTAGTCTTCTAACGCTAGCATTAGTTATTTTTTCCAGATGTTTAGGGTGTTAGTTAGGATTATTATTTTTGGTCTCTTTTTCATGTGTATATATTAGAGTTCTTTTTTAATAAAATACATATCAGTTTTCCTTCTTATTTTCTTTTCTCTCTTCTAAACTCAAGATTCTAGATCTTATCTCTTCTTTTCAACGTCCTCAAAATACAAAAGTTAACAAACTCTTCTATCTTTTGTTTAATCTATTCTTGCGACTGTCATTCGTGATACTTGTATGTGTTTTTTAGTTTATTTAGGTGGTATAGTATTACTCTAAAATGAGATTTTTTATTAGAACTTCAATTGTAGCTTTTAAATCAATTAGACTAGAACTTAATTCAGAGTGTCAGCGTTAGTACTTGTGCTACAAGAGGTGTGTTCTCTTCTTGTACTCAATTTTTTTTTGTATTGTGTTTATCTGTTTACTGAGACTGTGATATATTTACATGTTATGTGATATTGTGAACCTTGTATTACACTGTGAGAATATGATTAGATTTTCTAAACTGTGTGTTTCGTATACTATACGAGTATCTGTGATGAGATTTTTTGAGAATTGTGACATTGATTGCATAGCATGTGCATGGATGAGATTGTACGTAGGAAGGTGATTTTATCACACAACATTTTGCATAGCTGTCAGTACACACTGCCACATGCCACTTATTTTACTTTTTTAGCTTTGTACACTGCCACACACTATTTGAAGTCAGAATTTTTGGCTTCGTCTTTAAACGGTGTAGGATGATGCCAAAGTCGAAGCCAGAAAGTGACGTTTTTATGAGATATTTTTTATGCTAAAGTCGAAAGTTTTTGTTATCGTCTTCATTCAAAATGATTCTAGAGGTTTTTTAAAGTCGGATTTTAAAAAATCGGGCGACTTTCTAATCACTATTCAAACATCAATATTGCCGGAAATAAAAATGGATGTTCAATATTTTGGGATTTTTTTTCCCGGAAACAATATTGCTTAGAATTTACCAAGTTAATATGTTTGATTTTTTGAAACAGAAAATAATATGTCAGATCTTTGACTTTTTTCAATTTAATTACTGAAAAAATATAATATAATTAAACATATAATAGTCTAGTATATAAAATTAACCTTACTGATAATATTATTTTATTTAATTATTAATATTCAATAAAAATAAATTACTAAATATTAATATGATACGATTAAATATATAATGGTCTAATATAGAAATTTTTTACCTAATTTTACTTGTTTAATTTTTTTCTATAAGTTTAGTTTAATGGTTAGGGTTGGGGTCTCTAAATATTTTTAAATTTTTTCATTCTATCAAATAGTGTTATATGTGAAAAGTGTCATGACATGTGAAATTAGCTTATTAACGGATTAAATATGTTAAATTAAAATAGGACTGAATTGATATAATATATAAATAACAATGGTCAAATATATAATTATACAAATTTCTATTAATTGTCACATTACCCTCTCATAAAATTTTAATGATAAAGTAACTTAAATGAAACCATTTAAAAAGTTGGGCGATTCAATTGATAAAATTAAAAGATCGATGACCAAAATAGAGTTAAACCAATAGTTAGATGGTCATTGATAAGTGTATAAAAGTCCTAATTTGTGTATCATATTCCCACTCAATAATTGCTCGTAATATATAAATTTAAAGGCAATAATGAATAATTCTATGTATTTTATATATTTCAGTATCCCGATACTTAATTCATGAATTTATCTATTATTTGGCATAAAACAGGTGCAGTTAATGGTTTTTTCTCTTAGACAAAAAACAATCATACAGGTAATTCCAGGTAGCATGATGGATGCTGGAAACTAAAGATGAAATGCAGATAAACACTCGCCACGGTAGCACTTTGGAGGCCGTAGAAGCAGATGAAAGATGATAACTGGTGCGTGATAAATGGAGAAAAATGTGTCGATTCTGATGGACATATTGCGAGAAGAAACAGAAGTGAAGAAATAGAGTCAAGACATGACCAAAGTTAACGCGGAATTAAATAAAGTCCAAATGAGTTAAATTAGGAATAGAATAAAGAGTTGTAATTTAATATGAACATGTATTCTTTTTCTTTTAGAACTCTTGCTTTTATGGAAAGACTTTAACCTACGCTTTGCCTATATAAAGCAAACCCCTAGGGTTCAGAAGAAGTTGGGCTCTCATAGTTGAATCCTAAGCCGCCGACAAGTTCATCATGTTCTAAACCCCATCGAGGCTTAGGTTGTTTGTGGAGTAGTTGGAGAAGAAAGTTGTATCTTATTTGAGATTTATTAATGCAAACCTTATTTTCAGAGTTTATTCTCTCTTTGCATTTATTCTTCTTTGTATATGAGCTCGAGAGATAAGTATGTGAAAAAAACCTATTTGTTTAATATCGGGAGAGTTAGGCTCACGAAACGAGAGAATACAGTCTTTGCTTAAGGGAATCGACTAATCCGCAAGGGTTTCAGCGACTAAAAGGACGCATACTATCGGTTGTTCATTATTGATTCACGCCGAGAGGTATTATCAAGACATGAATTTCAATAGTTCTCTGAATTAGGGATAAGGACGAGACATACAAGGATTCTCTGTCGAATTGTGGAAAGTTGAGTTGTCGACAAGGCATAACCCCGCCTAGGCAGCCAAGGCGACCCTTAGTGCGACCCACCGCGGCGGCAAGTCAACCCAATGCATTAATAAGTGGATAATATGTGTAATTGAATTCCCCTCTACGAAGCAATAAGCTCGGCCTTACTTTTATCATTGAGTTTCCTTTTATTCTTTTAGTTTATTTTCTTTATCTTCATCATTCACAATCCAAATTACTTGTGTCTTTACTTTTCCAAGTGCAGAATTAACGTGTAGTCAAGGGTGATCCAGTTTCTGTGAGATCGGTATATAAAATATTACAATTTGACAAAAAACTGAAAAGCTTTAAATATAAGCATATGATTTCAAAACTGACGTCAGTCATAATTATAATTTCCCCATTAAAATACATCAAACTCCTGTGTTAGTTGATCAAATTAGTTTGTAGTTTATGTCATGTGATTAATGATTACTGATTAAAAACTATATATATAAATCATATAATAAGAGGTAAACGAAAAAATTTTAGAGTGTCATTTAACCACCCTTTATAAAGTGTGGCTTTGCCCATGACGATGCCTAAGGGTTTCTCATAAAATTTTAGTCTTAAACCGCCATTGCATGGTCACATTCAGCTGTAGTCATAACCCTTGCACCGGAAATGTAATGTCATGATGAACAATATAGAAAACCGTTGAGAAATGACGATATAATAACAATAACAATGCAAATAAATTTGTTTTATGTTTAATTAACTAGTAGTTAAACTTAATCATGTCAGTTAGATTATTCACTCTAATTATTTTTATTAGATTTCTATATATTTGATAATTACTTAAATAGATTTTTTAAAATTAATCTTAATATTTTATAAGAATAATTACATATTTAATACTCATCTTTATTCATCTTCCTGTTTTAGTACTCTACTTATTTTTTTAATAAATAATATCTAATGTCTCTTTTTTTAATATTTCGCTGTTAAAAATTTAACAACAGACTTATAACATAAAAAATTATAAAAAAAAAAATTAGCATACTGACTATGAAAGAAAAAATGATATAACAATTTAATACATGTGATATTTTCTTTTATATTCAGAATATTATATATATATATATATATATTTTTTTTAGCTAATATGTTATTAATTTTTAAAGGTAGATATGAAAATAAAAAAAATATAAATTAGTTATCATTTCACGAAAAAAAGTAAGAAATCAAAACAGAAAAAAGGTAAATATGAAAAAATTATTCGGTAAACCTTGTTCACTACGTCATCCGTGATCCCAAGCAATCATAATCGTTCATCTTAATTTTTAAGGTGAATCATTATCTATTTAAAGATGAACGGTTCTAATTGCTTCGGACCGTGGATGACGTGATAAACATGGTTCACCAAATAATCTCTTGAAATGTGAGATACTAAATATGTAGTTATTCTTAATTTATACGTTCATATTTTCCTGTTTTAGTACTCTACTTATTTTTTAATAAATAATATCTAATGTTTTTTTTTAATATTTCGCTGTTAAAAATTTAACAACAGACCATAAGATAAAAAATTATAAAAAAATATAGCATACTGATTATGAAAGAAAAAATGATATAACAATTTAATACATGTGATATTTTCTTTTATATTCAGAATATTATATATTTTTTTCTTTTTTAGCTAATATGTTATTAGTTTTTAAAGGTAGATATGAAAATAAAAAAATATAAATTAGTTATCATTTCACGGAAAGAAAGTAAGAAATCAAAACAGAAAAAAGGTAAATGTGAAAAAATTATTAGGTGAATCTTGTTCACCACGTCATTCGTGATCCCAAGCCATCAGAATCGTTCATCTTAATTTTTTAAGGTGAATCATTATCTATTTAAAGATGAACGGTTCTGATTGCTTGGACCGTGGATGATGTGATAAGCATGGTTCACCTAATAATCTCTCGTAAATGTGAGATACTAAATATGTAGTTATCCTTAATTTATACGTTCATATTTTTTTGTCAAACATTTGAGAAGCACATACACTTGCATATAAAGTTGTTTGAACTTAAGTTTTTGTTTATTTTTTCATCTTATATAAATTAGAATATTGATAATTTGATATTAGCCTTAAACATATAATTACCTCTTTAATTAAATTTTTTTCCAAGTAATCAATGATTAAGTTAATTAAAAAAATAAAGTTAAGATACATGTAAGAACCCACGTAACTAACCCACTCTACATACATTAATCAATCAAATTATTGCTTTAACAACAGATTTAATTGTTTTTTTCTAAGCTTAGCAGCCATTTTACTTGAAAAATACTCCATAGATTTAATTGGTTTTTGAAAGGAAGACACCCACTATATTTGGTCTAATTTGAGTTATCAATTATATAAAAAATATAATTATCGATAATACACATTATTCGATTAATTTAAATTAAATATTTTATAAATCTATTATGAAAATGGCTTTTTCAAACTTAAAATATGATCGAACAACTTTGAATTATTGTGATTAATTTTTAAAATGATGTTCCTTAGGATCTAAGAAACAAAAAGAGGAGGAAAGCATTTATGAAAATATATTTTAAGAATTTTCTTTTTAGTTTAATTTTGATATTTGATTTATTAGTCGACTAATTCAGATTAAGTTTTGCAGAGGTCTATTATAATCCAACTTTTTCCTTTCAGAAAATCAAAATTCGAACCTGTGAATATTATTGGTATACATTTTTTTTTAAGAATTTTCAAATACATAACTAGTCCTTCGAGTTCGGAAATTTAATTGGTCACCTACAAGTTCCCATCATGTGCTTGACATTCATTTTCCATCCTTCCAAGAATGGATCACAAAATCAAGAACAAGCACCAGAAAACAAAGAATACACAAAACATACAAAGAAAGTTCTGAAACAAGTGCAAATATGAAAATAAGGTCTTCAAAATTAAGGGTGAGATTCGATCGAGTCGAATAAAAAAAAAGCCAACTTAATTGAATCGAATTTATAAAATTTGATCATTTATTTTTACCTTTGCATAGGTCTATCCTAAAATGGAATTGTTCACAATATATTGACTAAAAACTGGTTTCAAGAAACTCGAATTTTCGTTTCAAATTTGTGGGAAGATGCATTGAAATTCCATTGATACAAATGGATGAAAGTAGAGAAGAAATGGATGCAGGTAATTAAGAACTAAATGCTAGTAATTTACCCTAAACATACTAGTTTCTCTAAAACTATAAACAGTCATTGTTCTTAACCGAACTATTTCGCCCTAAAAGCTAAAAAATTTGACTACTTTTATTTCCAGGCTAAAAATAGAAGATTAAGACATACTTTTATTTCTCTGCATGTCTTTGCATGATTCCTCAGGCTCCTGCAGGAATTCAGAAAGTGCCACTGAATTAGAATTGGCATTTGGAAACAAACATAATCTATTGATTAAAACAACCCCTTGCAGGGATGGACCGAGGGATCGTACACCTTGGAAATTTCGAAATCTCATGCTATTTATGTATTTTCTTTATATTTTTTTATCGATAATTTAAGTTCACACCCTTAAACATTTGTAATTTCACACCTTATAAATTTTCAATATAACTCCCTAACAGTTCGGACCCCTTACTACACCGAACAAACAAGGGATTGAGTTGATCTTCAAAGTTCAAGGGACTATTCAGTTAAACTTACTAACATAAGAGAGTTATGCTTAATCTTATGCACACATCCCTCTGCAAGCTTGAATTTGAGATTCAGACACAAAAACCTTAGTAAATATTAGATGGCTAATGAAATAACAAGTGAATGACTTACCAGTCCTATGCCAAATCACATCCTCCCCCCACTCGGTTGATCAGAATCACTTGAACCTATAGGATGGTAAACATCACTCTCGCTGTAGACATCAACCTCTTTGTCAAGCAACACTAGGCTCTCGACATAACTATGGACAAATATAATACTCCGCCCGACGTCAACTACAGGAAGCTCAATCGGTTGGCAGTTCTTCAAACTAAATGAAGCCTCCATTTGCTGGGAGTTCAAATCAAGTGAAGCCATATCTATTGAAGTCACTTGAAACAAAACTTCCCCATTCTTCCTAAACCCCAATACCCTCGGAAACCATGCATATCGTTGAAGCTTATTTATTGTCAACACTTTAGTCCATGACTCAACCACACCATACTCCTTCATGACCCACAATTCATCAAACTCATCAGTTATCGGATGTGTGGTGACAGAAATGGAAGATTCCTTATATTTCATAATTGATAAATCAAAATAACACAACCAAATTGAGCTCTCAATTGAGCTCTCAGGTAAATTCATCTCGAAAAACTCTTCCGAACTAAAATTGAACCCGCAAATCACATGACTGTGTCTACCATTGTTTCTTTTATGTTTCTCGAACCAATGAAGAGCTCCATTAACAAAAGGCAACGACACACTATTGCAAAGGTGATAACTAGAATTAACAGCAGTAACCCTTTTCCAACAATTTTCATTAACTGAAAACAAATAAGGCCGAATAAAATTACCATCTTTATCAATCCCAATTATAAGTAGTTTGTAATCATTAGTTCTCAAATCAAACCCGAACCCGGAATTCAAACACAAAGCTTCACTAACGATAATCTGCGGCAAAGAAATGTACTTTTGAATCAAAGGGTTCCAAATAACGAATTTCAAATCATAATCCTCAAATCCAAAGCGATAAAATTTAGCACAAATCAATCCATTGCAAGAACCAATCACTCTAGAATGATACATGCTACAAATGGGAGGCAATTGAAGCTGCTTGAACTTATCAAACCCATCATTATCGTAATGTAAAAAGTACTCGGGTTTGTCTTTTTTGCTGAACCCAAGGAGAAGAAATGGATTGTTGTTGTGTGGTCTCGAAAGTGAAGCATGTAAATGAGCTGAAATGAAAGTTGTGTGGGAAATGAGATTGTTCCAGGTCTTGCAAACTGATCTGAATTTCAGCAGGGATTTTACTGGGAGTCTTTCGAGGATTCCGGTAATCAGTTCTATAGGCATGTAATCAGACATCTTGTCTTCTTACTCGGCTTAATTTTGTTTCTTTCCAAGAAAGGAAAAGGAGACTCGGCAAAGAACAGGGGTGACTATTAGCTATACATATACAGCTATCGAACCAGAAGAAAATAGGGTAAAGAAATAGAAGAAAATCAGACTCAGGCTTAGAAGAGAAAAAGGGCGAAGAGAATAATTTCATTCGAATCATCATACAAAGTTTTCATTTGGGTTTCCAGTATTTACCCTAAAGGCTGGTCACAAAACAACCACATTTTCTTAGAAATAAAATCAGTGCCAACTCAGGAAATAAAAAGAAAAGAAAACCAAAACAATAACAATTTAAAACTTTTCAGTAACGGTCATTCAAAGGTTGTTGAACTGTTATAAGTTGTTAGGAAGTTTGTTGAAGTCTTGATAATTCTCAGAAGGATTTTTTTTTCTTATAAATAATCATGTACTCCTCCTTATTGAATATACGTTTTGGATTTCATCCTTAATTTCTCTCAATTACATGATTTGGAAGTAACACTTTTTTTTACCATAAGAAGTCTAACGTTGTTCGATCATGTTGATAGTGTCTTGTGTTCTTGATGTCTTTCCTCTATCAATGCATCTATTTTGTCTTCTTTGATGAACTGCAGTTGAGATATGAGATAAGATAAACTAACTATTTTTCGCTGTCTTCTGCTACCAATATAATACACCTTTATTGTTCTTTGAAGAGTCTACGTAAGCGTGATCAGACTATACGTGAGTACCTAGCACAGATATGTGATCTGTGACAACCTTGTAGCTATGGTGGGTTAGGAGGTCCTTTTCAACCATCCTACTTAAATAAACTCTATTTCTCATAGAGGTGATAGAGGTGGTCAAAGCTATGATGGACGAATCCCATTCACAATGCCAGATCTGTGTAAACATAAGACACTTAGCAAATAAATGTTACTTTAGGTTTGACCAATCATATGGTAATTCTGCAAATGTGTTGCTATGAAAAAGAGTTTCTAGAAGAATGTATAACCTGATGAAGAACAAGAAAATGTTGTGGCTGTTGTTAACAATTTAAGAGTAGTTGATGAGGTTAACCTCACTGGATACCAGGGGTGTTTAAAAATATCCGACTTGATCGATTCGGTTTGATTATCCAATTATCCAAACCTAAAAAAATGGGTATTTATCCGGAATTTTTTTTTATTCGGGTCGGGTACCTGACTCGTCATTTTCTGGGTCAGGTCCGGGTCATGAAATTAAAAAATTTGGATACTCGATTCTTATATATATTTTTTATTTTTTATTTTTAAATATAATTATTATTTAAATAAAATAACCTTATATTTACTATATTTCTAAATCAAATAACCTAATTTTTAAATCTAGATTTCTCAAACTTATTTTCCAAAAAAATAGGCACCAGTTGTAAAAAAGAAATTAAGATTTAATATCAAATAACCTTGGCCGAGCAGATCAAGGCCAAGCAGCGGTTAGATGACTCCTTACTTCCTGTTATGCAGTAAGTTGAGCAAGGATCCACTTCTGTTTATTCTTTTGATCAGGATGGAGTCCTTTGTTTTAACGGTCGATACTGTGTACCCAACGATACTGAGTTGAGACAGACCCTACTCAGAGAGGCTCATAGTAATCCTTATACTATGCATCCGGGAGGAGATAAGATGTATTAGAACCTGAAACAGAGATACCGTTGGGTAGGTATGAAAAAAGATATCTCAGACTATGTATCTAGATGCTTGAAATGTCAGCAGGTGAAAGCAGAACATCAGCATCCTTCTGGTCTCTTGTAACCTATCAAGATTCCAGAATAGAAATGGGAGCGAACCACGATGGACTTTGTTACTGGTTTGCCTCTGACCCCGTCTAGGAAAGATTCTGTTTGGGTTGTTGTTGATAGACTTACAAAGTCAGCTCACTTTATTCCTGTTCGGGTCACTTATTCTCTAGAAAAGCTTGTTAGACTGTATATTTCTGAGATTGTCAGATTACATGGGTTGCCCTTGTCTATCATTTCTGATCGAGATCCGAGGTTTACTTCTCGTTTCTGGATAGCTTTAGACGCCTTGGGTACCCGTCTGAATTTCAGTACATCTTTTCATCCCAGATAGATGATCAGTCTGAGAGAGTGATACAGATCCTGGAGGATATGTTACGGGGTTGTGTTTTAGACTTCCGAGGTAGTTGGGAAGATTTCTTACCCCTGGCAGAGTTTGCTTATAATAACAGTTATCAGGCTAGCATCCGTATGGCACCTTACGAGGCTTTGTATGGTCGTAAGTGTTGTACCCCCATCTGTTGGACAGAGTTGTATGAACGAAAGACTTTGGGTCCCGAGTTGATTCAGGAAACTGAGGAAACTGTCAGACTGATCCGAGGTCGCTTGAAAGAAGCTTTTGATAGATAGAAATCGTATGCTGATCGGAGGAGGAAGGATATCGAGTTTGAGGTTGGTGATCAGGTTTTCTTGAAAGTCTCCCCATGAAAGAAAGTTTTGAGATTTGGGCATAAGGGCAAGTTGAGCCCGAGATATATTGGACCATACTGTATTCTGAAAAGAATCGGGCCTGTTGCGTATTAGCTTGAGTTACCTCCTCAGCTTAGCCGTATTCATGATGTGTTTCATGTATCCATGTTGAGATTGTACCATCCAGATCCGAGTCACATCATCCAGGTTCAGGATGTTGAGTTACGACCAGACTTGTCCTATAAGGAGGAACCTATTCAGATCTTAGAGTTTGATGAGAGAGTTCTGAGAAGGAGACGTATCCCTATGGTTAAAGTTCAGTGGAGAAACCGTAACCCTTCTGATGCCACCTGGGAGATCAAGGAATCTATGAGGGAGAAGTTCCCGTATCTATTTAGTTCAGGTAAATTTCGAGGACGAAATTTCTTTTTAGAGGGGGAGAGTTGTAACACCTGAAAAGTAATAAAAAAGGGAAAATGTGGTTGTGGGGTTTTAAACCCACAACCTTCTGTTTCCTTGACCAGTAACCCAACCATCTGAGCTAGATAGATCTTAAGTTATGTTATCCCAAACCTTACTTTTAACCTACTCATGTTCTGGTTAAATAATAAAAATAACATTAGATTCAAAATATATCTGATGTATCATGTTGGAACCTTTTTAGATCTAAAATAACCCTATTCGAACCGACACTCTCTCTCTCTTTCCCCCCATCTCCGATCATGGTCTGATCCTGCCCACCGCCGCGCCGTGCCTTGCACCGCCGCCACCACTGTGTCCTCCGTTGCTTCTCGATCGTAACCCCTCCACCGACGCGCGCGTTCACCGTCGTCTCCACTGCGAATCGAAGCTAGAAGCTTCGTCGTGGATTTAGGGTTAAAACCCTTTCGCGTTTCACCTGTTTTTGGCCACCGTCGATGTCCTTCTGACACCTCGACCACTCCCTTCTGATCGGCATTCTCGGGTGACTAAAACCCCTCCGTGATCGCCTCCGTTCGCCGCCGTTTGAACCTTACCGGAGGTCACGATAGTTTTGGGTTAAAGGTGAGTTTTTAGGCCGTTTTAGGGTCGAATCTTGTCTTGTCTTCTGATGAATTTTTGTTGGATTAAATCTGATCCTGAAGGTTTTCTGAGCTCGAAAACGTGTCTTTCGGCCGCCTAAGGCCGCGCGTGGCCTCCACGCGTCGCCAGAGGTAATTTCCGGCCACCATAGACGGCTGTTGGGAGCCAATCGGTCTGAACTGGTCAACCTGAGTCAAACCGACCTTGAACCGGTCAAACCGAACTGGTCCAACCCGAACCAAACCGATCAGACCCGAACCGTTGACCAGACCCGACCTGTTGACCCGACCCGTTGACTAACCCGTTGACCCGACCCATTGACCGACCCGTTGACCCGACCCGTTGACCGACTCGACCCATTAACCGACCCGACATTAGCGTTGAATGCTGATGTGGCAGCTGACGTGGCTACTGACGTTAGTGTTGACTGCTGACGTGGTAGCTGACGTCAGCGTTGACTTTGCTGACGTCAGCGTTAACTTTGACCAAAAAGTCAAAATTTTCAAAAACCCCTATTTTATGTTTTTCGATGTCCTGAGTCCATCCGTGAAGTCCGTTTTTCGAAATTCAATCCCGAAAGCCTCCAAATTGGACTTTAAAGTCTTGAGTCAAACTTTTCTTAAGTTCAGAGTTTTAATATGGGTCTAATATCGATACCTGTTTATTTGTAGGATCTCATAGTCCTCCCGATTCAACCCGACTCGTGATCTGATCATGACCCGTATGTATTCTCATCTCTAATGAATAAATCCAGTATCTAGATTCTTGTATTGATATAAAATTTTATTGTGTACCTATAGGGTCCAGTACTGCTGCAGAGCGAGGCTCAGCCGCCCAGTAGACCACCTGTTGATTATGCCCTTTTGAGGTGTGTTTCCTTGTATGCTATATGATTGTATATTATTGTTTTCCCGTTTTAACAAACCAAGCATGTGCACATGACTATTTTCCAGATTTTACCTAGACGTATATGTTGAACCTGATCATATTCTGTTTTACTGTATGCTTGATATATTTCGTATGATATGTCCTGATTTGAATCATATGATATCTGATTAATTACTATCACTACCATCATTATACCTGCTATTACTGCATGTCTGTCTCTTTAGGTTGAGATGATGTGTAGTGACTATTATTCGGTTCAGCCTTGATTCAGCTGGTAATTCCGTCCTGTTTACGGTTCCTAGCTACGGTTAGGGTAATTCCGTCCTGATATCGGTTATCGTGCCACAGTCGGGGTAATTCCGCCTGTTACTTAAGGTGATTCCTTAGGCCGGTACCTTTGCCCAATCGGGCTTAGGTTAATGCCTGTATTAGATACTGTTCTGGGGAACTGTATCCTGGAGATTGGTTGGAGGGTAGTATATCATGTCATGCATCTCATGCTCTGTTTTCTTATATCATTATATATTTGTTATACCTGTGATTTATATGCACTATTGGAACACACTGGGTTTCATAGCTCATACCCATTTTCTTCCCCTTTTAGATAACCGTAGATAGGCATCTCGGACTTGGCACTCGGAGGATCTACACCTTTCAGATTATCTATTGATGTAATATTTATATTCTCCGAATTTCAGTTAGGGTGACATGTGCCTTTATTTTGTAACTGCTATGCCTATATTTTATTACCGATCGGTTTGAACTTATGTTGTCATTGCGATATGGGTTGTTTTATGAACAACGTTTTAAACGCATCTTACTTTTGAGATTAACGATTTTATATGATCATCTGGACTATGGTCGAGTTTATGATTCTTATGAAATTATCTTTACAGGTTATCTTGATTTTAATTGAAACTTGTATTTGTTATATTCGTTTGAAAAAAAAAAAAGAAATGTGACTACTTTAGGTCGAGCTTTCCGCATAGGCCGGTTTAGGGGTTACACTTACTTCTAATTCCCTAAACTCTAGCCAAAACTCTAACCTAAACCCTAAACTTTTAATTTAAAGTAAAAGTATAAATAAAAGCACGAAGAAGAGGTAGACGATTTACGCCACTGATAAGAACAGTGATAATGGAAAACATATCCTCTACACACGTAAGAATATTGTTTAATTTTCTGATACGTGTTGTAATATGTAGATCCTTCGGTTCTCTGTTTTCGATTCATTCATGATGGTTATCTTCCTCACTGGTTTGGTGTCAATGATCTTGTTGCGAACTTTGAGAAATGACTATGCAAGGGAAGATGATAATCTGGAAAGTTTGGTAATGATACACTATAACCTTTTGAAAATTATAACCATTTCTTTTCCGACATGGAAATTGTGTGTTTTGCAGGTTTATCATGTCTATGGCTTTATGTTGCTGGTCTTCCTGATTGTAACCATTTGTGTAACGATTGTGGGAACATAGTTCCTGTTAAATGTCGCATTGGCAGTGGACGTCGTTCTTCTCGGCTGCCTCGACCGCAATCTATGTGTATTTGTATTCTATTTACTATTACCATGTTAAAACCAAGATGTCAGGCTTCTTTCAGACCAGCTTCTGCTTCGGATATACTTTGATGTTCTGTCTTGATTTGGGAATTCTCTGCGGCGAGTTCCGAAAAAAAAAAGCATTTTCTCTTGGTTTGTATATTTGCTGTTTGCTGTGTAGTAGTCTACATTCTTTGTCATTTCCTTCTCCAAAATGCAGGTGCCGTTGGTTATCTCGGTTCTAATCTGTTCGTAAGGAGGATCTACAGAAACATCAAGTGCGAACTAAACGTTCTGTTGTTTTGTATAACCGTCAGTGCTTCCCGTAGGCATCTTTAGTTGTGTTCAAAGCAATAATTGGCAAGTCGAAGGTACGTGTCGAGACTGAGAGATTATATCATGAATCTTTTTTATCATATTATTCGTAATCAATGTAATCAAGTTCATTTATCTTTATGTAACTATCCGATAACTACTTCACTCACCTATTACAAATAGGATAGAGATGATGATTTATCTTAAAAAAAATATATAATAGATGAATTAGATTGATTGAAACTACAAATGGCGTGGTAAAAAAGATTCATAATATAATTTCACATCGAGACCTTAGACGAAAGCCTAGAGATGAAATCCCAGGCCCAGAAGTAGGGACATTACTGTATTGTCAGGGACGGAGCCATTATTTGTGATTGAGGAGGACAAAACATAAATGTTTAAAAATAGGGAGATAAATTCATAAAAAATTAATTTTTTAAAAAATTTAAATAGAGAGACAAAAATAAAAAAAAAATATTCAAGTGGGAGCGATTGCTCCTCCAACTCTTATATGGCTTTGTCCCTGTGTATCGTTGGTTTCCATGAGATTTTGCCTTGCCTCCTTTACACAGATGTATACAGCATAAAACTTGTAGATTCTTATATTAATTGAGTTTAAAGGTTGAAATTCAAAAAAGAAAAAAGATTCTTTAAAAATATATAATTTAAGTCTTACAAGTATCAACGTCTTTGCAAAATGGGTTTTTATTTATGTTCTATTTATCATATTTTTAAAGCTCGTGATGGTAGAGAAGGTTTCATTGTATATTAATCAGAATTATATGGCTTTGTCCCTGTGTTTCATTGTATATTAATTAGGATTTTCTTTATTATTGTTAATCAGAATTAATAATCTAGCGACGATTATTGTTCTCAAAAGTTATATATTCAAACACCAATAATATCAATACAGTAATTGAACGATTAATATCTAATGATCAAAAATATTTAATATTTACTAAAATAAATATTACTATAATCACGCTAATTAAAAAAATCCTATGGACTATAATTTTGAAATTGATAAACACACTTATTTGCTAATCAAAATCAATTAAATTATTAAACACTTAAAACTAAAATTAGGAAACCCAAAAACAAGATAATATATTTTTATGTAAATAACTAATACTCCAATAACTGCATTTAACTCGTATTCATTAAAATTTTTTGTTGTTCAACTCGATTCATTGCTCGTTAAACTCGTTAAAATTGTGCTCAAATCGTGCTCGTTATGCTCGATTTATTGCTCAACTCGACTCGTTGCTCGTTAAGCTTATTAAAAAACTTGCCTTATTTTTAATTAAAAGTAAAATTTAACAATACCATATGAGCCTTAACATTAACGTAAGTTAATAAATTTAACCAAAAATATTAAAAGAGATAAAGAGTGTATAAAATATTTTTAAAGTCTAAATTCAAAAGTAACAATTCATAAATACAACAAACTAACGTATTAAAATTAAAATAACAATTCATACGTTAATAATTATTATTTAGATTTATTTTTTGAATGAAATTATTTTAAAGTAATTACTAAAAAATATTTTAAAAAATTAGCGATCTGCTCACGAACTTATCGAGTCGAGTTAGACTTTGCTCGATTCAACTCGTTAAGGTATCAAGTCGAGTTCGAATCGAACTAATCTGAATTGTGTATTTATCGAGTCCGAGTTGCTCACGAGTTGCTCAACTCGTTAAACACCCCTATTTGTGACACACAACAAAATAATTTAAAAAATTATAATATTTACATATTTTATTAATTTTATTATTATTATAATTTAATTTAGAGATAATTATATATTTTTAGTATCTTTTCTTTAATTTTTTTTACTATTTTATTTATTTTTTAATAAAATAATATCTAACATAATATTTTATTTTTATTTTAATACGTCACCGTTAATAAATCAATATATTGATTAAGAGAAAAATTTATATGTCAATAAATTAATGCGTCGACGTTAATAAACCAATATGTTAAGTAAGAAAAAAATATATATAAAAGAAATACATGATATGCTAATTAAGAAAAAATCACATATAATTAATTATTATATTATTTCTTTTTTAGTTAACATATGAAGTTTTTATCTTGTCTAATTTTTTCTAATAATTTTGACACTTTTCATTTTATTTTTAATAATACATTTTTATAATTTTAATCAACGTGATATATCGACTAAAAAAACAAAATGACAATTTATTACATGTAATTTTTTTATAATTTATTTTTCTCTAACTTTAATATTAAATATCAAAATAAAAATAAAATATAATGTTAGACATTATTTTGTTAAAATAAAAAATAGAGTATTAAAATAAAAATAAGTACAAATAAAATATTAAATATATAATTATTCTTTTAATTTAATAAATCTGGTTCATCGATCTAATAGTGACACGTGTGATACATTCGTTAAAGCTGACACGTTTCACTCGGAACCATGAGATTACAAAAGCAGCGACTGTAATTCCTTCTGGATTGATATATAAGAAAGGAAAATTCAATTCGTTTATGGAAGAAGAAGAAACGGAATTGACAGTAGGAGAAAGGAGAAAAGGAACAAAAAATCAAAACTCTGCACCACTAAGTTCCAGTTCCATGTCCCCCAACAGAAACAACAACGATTTGTAGGTGATAAAAAAAGAGTCTTCAAATGGGAAAAAGCCCCTTCTCGTTTCGGCGACCATCCATTAGGCGACGGCGTCCGAAATCCACGACGGTACCTCAATCGCCGCCTATTGCAGCCGCTTCTTCATCTTCACCCCCGCCTCCTAGTACGGGAAACTTGATCGGCGGTGGTGGTGGGGTGGGAGCGGCGGGGAAGGGGAAGAAAAAGGCGGCGGGAGCAAGGTTGTGGATGAGATTCGACACGGGTGGGGTTTCGGAGCTGGTGGAATACGATAAGAGTGCGATCATTAAAAGGGCTTCGATTCCCGCTAGGGATTTGAGGATCCTTGGCCCTGTCTTCTCTCACTCCTCCACGATTCTTGGTATGTTTAAAATCTTGAAACTAGGGTTTTCTTTCCCTTTTTCTTTTTAAATTCTCTTGGTAAATTGCTTTTGATGGATTTAGTTTGGTTATAGTTACCCATTTTTTACTTTACTGTTTTTGATCTAGTTGATTTAAGGGTTCGTCTGATTTGGTGTTCCTTTCTTTATGTACTGAGGATTTATGAACTAGGAAGTGTAGAATCTGTGAGTTTAGAGTGGAATTGCATATGCTGTTATGATTCAGATTTTTGGATCTGTTTAAAAGTGCTCTCATTTTTAGGTTTGAAGATTGCTTATACAAGCAAGATATAGAACATTTTGGTTGGAAATGAGTGCCACTGAGTTGTTTCCTAGTTTCTTGCTGGTTAAACTTCTGATGAGGCAATCCTCCACTCGAAAATCTGAATAACTTGACTCGAGTCGAAAATATTTGACTCCAAATTTATAAACTCGATTCGATTTGAAAAAATTTCAAATAAAGTTAAATGAAAATTCAAATAACTCGAGGAACTCGAAACTTTTTGTAATTAGAGGATTTATTCTTAAGTTTGAAACGAGTTTTTCAATTTTTTATTATATATATTGATATATAAAATATGAATAAATATTGTCATATATATATATATATATATATATATCTTATATGATTAAAGAATTCGTTTAAATTAGAATTAAATCATACTCTAACATAATAAGAAATTACAATTAAATTTTTATAGGAACTCGAAAACTCGAATCGAAAAAAAATTAAATATAGTTTGAGTTGTAAAATATGACTCGTCTGTTCGAATAATTCGAAATTTTTTAAACACTTGGTCGAACGATTTGTATGACATTATTTTTCCTTGAAGTGGAGAAGGGGGGGGGGGGGGATTGAACATTATAGTTGATTGTTACTCTTTCGAAGTATTCCCTTGGTTCTTGGCTCCTTGCCCAACTCTTGAGCATATATTGTTACTCACTGTCTCTTTCTCTCTCTGTTTGACTGTTGAATTTTACAATTGGAATCGATTGAACTTTTTATCAGGTAGTATTTATTAATGTTTAGTTTGCTCTGGTTATGAATTGCTCTTATTGTAGTAAGCCGGATATAGTGTTCAGGCAGATCTCAGTTAGAAAATCTCCCATGTAAAGGTCACATGTTCATGACACCGCCATGCTTAATCACACGAGTTCCTTGGCAGTTAGCACTGTTGTGATTGAGAATCTTTTTATGCGAGCAACCAAGCATGTGCATTCTACTATTTGCTTGTCTGCTCTCAAAAGAGGAAAGGTGTGAAATATTGTGCCGTTTTATACACTAGAGTATTCCGTTTTTTTCTTATTTCGATATGTTTTGTAACTTGGTCTATTTCATTGTTTTGATATGTGCATCAAATAAATAAGAATATAATAATACTGGATGCGCTGTTTATTTATAACCATCTTGAAACAGTTTATGGATATCAGATGCTTTTTCTAATGTTTACTCATCGTTATCATGAAACAATTAAAACATCTTTCTGAAATTCTTTTGTATAATTTCCAGCCCGGGAGAAAGCTATGGTTGTCAATTTAGAGTTTATAAAGGCTATAATTACAGCTGAAGAAATTCTCATACTGGATCCTCTACAACAGGAGGTTCTTCAATTCGTGGATCAACTAAGATTACAACTTCCTCATAGAAGTGCATATAAGACTCGAGGAGCGGGCACGGGGGATGTAAATGATAGTGAAACCCATGTTTCAACTGGTGGACATTGGCTGCCTGTTCCAGAAGCCATGGAGGGTTTGCAGTGTGAGCTTCCGTTCGAGTTTCAGGTTCTGGAGATAGCATTAGAGGTTGTCTGCTCATTTCTGGACAAAAATGTGGCAGAACTCGAGAGGGATGCTTACCCTGTGTTGGATGAACTGGCCCGAAATGTCAGTACTAAGAATCTGGAGCACGTTCGGAGTCTGAAAAGCAATCTCACTCGTCTTCTTGCACGTGTACAAAAGGTATTTTTCATGTTTCTTTCCATGTCCTAGCTGGTTTCTCATAAGGAGAATGTTCCATATCTGGATTCGGTTCCTCTGTGCATTTGAAGGGAGGGAGGACCGATTACATGACATGCCAGAATGATCAGAATACGAATAGAAATTCCCCAGGATCGGGTGGAATCTCTACCATTTTCTATACAAAAGTTGAAAGTGTAAACAAACATATGATCCATTAAAGATGCAACTGATTGGTGGTGCCTGTTAAATGTCAGGTGAGGGATGAAATCGAACATCTACTGGATGACAATGAAGATATGGCAAATTTGTACTTGACAAGAAAGTGGATCCAGAATCAGCAATTGGAGGCTTTATCCGGAGCTGCAGCCTCAAATAGCATCACTACTATTATGCCTCGTCTACCTCGACTTGGTTCAAACAGGAGTGTAAGTCTGGTGAGCAGCCACAATTTAGACGACGATGATGTTGAGGATTTAGAGATGTTGCTCGAAGCTTATTTCATGCAGCTGGATGGAACACGAAACAAAATATTATCTGTGAGTATTCGCCTTTATCATGTAGAATCGATGCATCTACCTTCATCTCCTTGACATGATACATTCGCAGGTACGTGAGTACATTGATGATACAGAAGACTACGTTAACATCCAACTCGACAACCAACGAAATGAGCTCATTCAACTTCAGTTGACACTGACCATCGCATCCTTCGCCATATCCATCGAAACCTTGGTAGCCGGGTGGTTCGGCATGAACATCCCTTATACATGGGACCACACGGAGGGTGTATTCAATATCTTTGTGGGATGTATTACAGCAGGGAGTGTGCTGATTTTCCTGCTTATCTTAGGATATGCCAGATGGAAGAAGCTGCTTGGTTCTTAAAACTGCTCCTCATCAACGACGGGTTTTTCATTTTATCATATGTGTGCTTATTCATGGACGCCCCAACAAGGGGATGCCATTGCAGTTACAGGTGTGGCAAACTGGTTGAGTTCACAGGTAATAAACTGTTTCGGTTAATCGGGAAATGTGGGTCGTTCAATTTCCGATACTAAATGTCCGATACTAAATGTACATGCTACATCGTTGATCGGTTAATTAAAATATTCGATTCGTCGGTAAATTTTGCTTATTAAATGGTTTAGTTATGGTAAATTCAGATGGTTCAGATTTAAATGGTTTAGTTATGGTTAGACAATTGTTAGCTCTCATGCTTTTTTTAACTCTTTATAAGATATACACCATTCAAATGAACCACTTAAACCTTGATACTATACATAAGGGTTGGTTTAGTTATTTTAGAAAATTTTATTTAATGTTTAAGGTTTTAGTTTATGGGTAAAGAGTTTTATACAATAAGATTTAGAATTTAAGATATGTTATCAAAAAATTAAGATTTAAATTTAGAGTTTAGAATTAAAAGTCTTGATGTTAAAGATAGAGACTGACACAAGTATAATTCTATAAAAAAAAATTAAATTATGTATGGATATTAAATTTTCAAGAGTGATTTTTCTTCTCGGTCCGTCTATGGTTTAAGATTTAGAGTCTAAATTATACAGTTTCAATACTAAAAGCTATTTAAATTTGTTCTAAGATTAATGAATATTGTGATGATGATCCGGAAACAGTGAACATCATTGACAAGCTATATAAGAAAGTTATATTACATAACCTTAATATTAATATTTAAATTTCACAAATATTATTTTTATAAAATAATTTTTTTTTCTCTTTAGTTGATAAATTCTTGTTTGTTTTAGGGTGTTTATGATTTAAGTAGTGATGAGGACTAACATTCTAAAAGTTAGAAGTACGATACTCGATTTGTGATAATGAAATATTTTATAATCTATATTTTTTAATATTTGTGTAATTGTTGAGTTTTTTTTAAGATTTTAATTTATCATTTTTTATCCTAATACTAGTTAATTAAAATTAATCTTTTTTTATCGAAGTTGTAATGTGAAATTAATTAATGACAAATTTATTACGTTAAAAAATATGTCGAATACTTATTTTTTAATAGATTTGTTTTGGACTCGTTTTAGACTTAGATCCGTAAGATTCATTGAATCTGAATATGTGTCTCAATTTTTTAGACTCACGGATCTGAGACGGGTTTAAATCCATAATATAAAAATGGATCTGGATCCAGTTGAATCCAATCCATATTTGACCCGTTGTCATCCCTGATTAGGACTACGGATTTCTAACTAGACCTTTGTTCAAGTGGACAAAACTCCATAATCGCACGATAACTCGTGTTGTTGGCTGAGTTGTCGTTTCAAACATCAATGGGGTCTCCTTTTCCCTCTCCCCCCACTCTATATATTTCAGCTCAGTTGTGTTTTTCTCTGATCACTTCTCCGATAGCAAAGAAACAGGATCCCCTTCCGCCATGGCACTGTTCGTTAAAGTTCTAACAAAAATGGACGTAGAGAGAACACTGTCAATACCAGACGGCTGCTTACAAGCTGTACAAAACTCCCAGGGGAAGGAGTTGCAGGTCAAGGACGATGTAGGAATACGATGGAAATTCGAGCTGGGGTTCTCCCAAAACTGGACATCGTTTCCGGTTGGATCCAATTCGTCCGGTTCAAACAACTCAATTCCGGCGACAGTGTCGTGCTTTACAGAGACGACGACTCACTTACAGGAGCAAATTACAAGATTGAAGTTTTCAAAAGACATGAATATTCAAGTTTTGTTCAAAGAATATAAATTTAGCCAAAAAAAATAACCCATTTTTTCAGATTGTAAAGATTCATAATTTTTCTGACGGCTTTGTTTTTCCCATTTTCAATTTCTAAAATAGGTATTTATTTTCTCAAAATCAAAAGTATTTTTTGACAACAATACTAAATATATATTTTTCAAACCTAAAATTTTTAAAAAAATCTATCACATTTTTTTATCATATTTTTCTACACACTTTTCAAAAATAATGCTAAACCGACCGTTATTTCCACGCACTTCTCGAATGAAAGGGAGGTTTCACTCGGAATCGCGCGATTTACACTGCCGTAGCCAATATACTCTACGGTCAAACCATTTTTAAGGGTAAACTACAGTCTTGGTCCCCTGAATATAGGATGTTTGTTTTGTCATCCTCAACTATGAAAAATTACGAATTGGTAATTCAACTTATAAAATAATTACATACTGGTCCTTTTCCTTTTAAACGGTATTGATAGTCGGGCCACAGTGATAGACAAAATGATATTAAGGGGTAAATTGAGAAGAAAAAAATACATAAGCTAAAATGAGAATTAAATTAAAGTACAACGAAAATTAAATATTAACAGTAAACCAAAAAATTAATTATATTGGTAAAGCATGAAAGATTTCTTGTTATGTTTATCTAAAAAGATTAGTTTATATGCAAACAAACCCAAAATGAATCAAACTAAAATAATTCGAACCGAAATCGAACCGAACGGCTGTTTGTCACCTCTAATTGTAGTGTTTTACCCTTGAATTATATTTATCATTTGAGTTAAGTGTACCACATGTCCTCTAATTATGATAATCATTCTAAATTAATCTTTAAACTTTTAGGTGTTTTATGTTCATCCTCGAATTATGACCCTCATTCTAAATTGACCCCAAAACTTCTGAATATTCTCGTTTCGTCCCCAAACTATGGTTCATTCTATAGTAGTCCCTGGACTTTTGAATATTCTAATTTATCCTTAAATTATTAATGTACGCTAATCATATCCTATGTTAATAAAATTGTTGAAATTGGTTTATTGTCATGTACAACATGATGTGTATTATGTAATAACATGATGCGGTATGAACAATAATTGAATGATGAAATAGGAATATTCAAAAGTCTAAGACCAATTTAAAACGAGCGTCATGATTTGGGCGTAAAACTAGAATATTCAAACGTTTAGGGCCGATTCAAAATTAAGATCATAATTTAAAGATGAAATTATAACATTCAAAAATTTAGAGATCAATTGAAAATCACGATCATAGTTTGAAATTGTGTGTTGCAAATAACTCTTACTATTTTTGGTCAAAATGTATAAAAAAAGTTCTTATAAAGTATTAGGATCAAATTCCGATAAACTAAAGTAGTTGGTGACTTTCTAGGCTTCATGAGAAGAATTTAGGGACCAAACTGATTTAAAAAATATTAAGAGAGCTAAAGTGAGAATTTAATTATAATAAAGGGGCTAAAGTCAGTCTCACGTATGCTTTGGGCTAATATTATCCCTCAATCCCCATGCTTTTAATTTTAATCATTAAAGTCCCATTTCATCTCAATCAATGCTTATTGACTTCTGAGGGCAAAACAATGAAAAATTTTCATATTATTAGGGGCGGTTCAAAGATTTTGAGGGCCTTGTGCAATTTATTAAAATATGATCTTTAAAAGTAATTGTCCATGACTTCCACTAGTTATAGAATTGTATCCCTTAGAAGCAAATGTCATTTCTAGGGACCCTTGTGCGATCGTTTCTATTGCGTCTGTCCAAAACCTTACTAGTTCTACTGAAACAATAGTAATAGTAATAATCAATAATATTCTATAATCAATTGTCGCATTTAAAAAATAATTATAATATTTTAACAATTATAACTAATCTTTCTTAATAGTGTTTTAAAAAATTTTCAATAAATTTCAAGATTAACATCATCTAATGAATGTAGTTTATCAAAATTTGGGACCCCTCTTTTTCGGGGGCCCTGTGCGGTCGTTCCTATTGCGCCTGTCCAAAACCCCCACCGCATATTATACAAATTACTCACAAAACTAAAACTATATTTGACTGCTCGGAAAGTTGAACACTTCGATTTTCTTGAAGTATTCATGTTCGACGCTCGTTTCCGCTATATATCCAGACATGGTTACGAAATATACTTCTTCAAGTATCCTTCGCATGCAATAAACATATGCTCAACACTTACACCGAGCCATTCGATCGTTAGATATCATCAAAGTTTCGCAGTTTACGGTTTCATACACTTCCGGTGGCCTTACGCAATTGAGTTATTTCTCGAACCTCTCTATGTTATTATACACAAATTTATGCTATGGCAATCGAGTTTGATGTCATTACAATGTCCTGCATGAAAGATGTACCTGATAGGATTATGTACTCGAAGAACGGATTACTCGGTATTAATCGTGTTCATCGCCGTTGTTTTTTTCAGTCTTGAAGTGCTCGGAATATGGTAACTTTCAGCACGATCTCTTTCGGATTAATCAGCTCGAATGTGCAAACATCTCCTTCGTCTAAATTATTATCCAAGACGAATTCGGACCATCCTTTGCTGAACCTCAAATTTCCATTACAATAAACACATTGGACCGGCCATTTTTTCCCTTCCGATACCTGAAGCGTGATGATCCCGTCGACTCCGGTTAGATATTTCTGAGCAAAGCAGCGAGGCAGATGCTGCAGAAGCAAAAGGAGAAATGAAGTAAGTCTAGACAATACCTCGAAGCTCGAATCGAGAAACTATATCAAAGGAGAGAGTCCCAGTAACATAGCTTACGAGAAGTACTCCCTTATATACATAGGATGGTCGCAAGATAACCCTGCAGAAAGGATTGTCGGGTTTGAATATCGACGCTGCACGAAACGCGCCCTGTTTTTCTTCAGCCGTTACATCTCTCCGTTTCCGGGGAACACTCGGAGTGTTCGGGGCAGGAAGCTCTTCTTTTACTTTGATTTTCCATAATGCCTCATGTTCATCCATATCTTCAATGAATTAGGACAAGAAAAGTCAGTACTCAGTAACACCCTATAGAACAAAGCATTCGAGTTCATCGAGCTTACTCATATCAGGTTCGAGTTTTATAGCTTTGGTGATCCGTTGTGTTTCGTTCGAGAAACACGATCCACCTTCGTCTCCGATACTCGTAAGCTCAACACCATTAAACTGAACGCCTTTATCTCGGGTAGATCGAGGCATTGCTCGTAAATCACTGGGGTCATTTTTCTGATGCAGGCATGTAGTGTTCTTGTATCTCTTCCTATCACGATCTAGACATTCATCGACATCTTTATCGGCAACGTCTCCATCTTCGACGTCTTGTAAATGTGGATTACAACAATCTTTTGACAGATAGTCAATCTCCGAAGCTTTCAGATTATACACATTAACATCGAAATGCGAATTCCCTTCGTATTTGAAGACCAAGAAGTACCCAATGCAGATGGAATAGTATTCAACAAATGCATTCCAACCAGTGTCAAGCCATATCCTTTGGTTATCTTTCCACAACTCCACAAGCCATCGGCGACCGTCCGGAACGGCGAGCGTAGCAAACGAAGAGAGCTCGCTGCCAAATTTCTTGACGAACTTATTCGGTATCCTCTGCGATCATGAAAAAACAAGTCAGAATCCCAGAGGTATCACTATCAACTATCATGTTCCTATTGAACAAGAAACAACAAAACATGTTCTCATTGTTCAAACATTGCAGCAGAAAAACAAATGCTGGTAATATCCATTGATGATTACACATCAATTCGGAATTACAATCGCCGATGCAATGATTTTCGAAACCGATTTCCAGATTTTTACTGCATACTATGAGGTATTATCTGTTTCGAAAGCGAAAATCGTTAGTAAGATCATTTTTACCAACAACAATAATTTGTCACAGTCTAACACATGAATATCGAGATATGATCTCTAAAAATATTACAAATAAAAACATAACCGTATCCGACAATCTTGTTAATAACATAGCACAAAACATTAAAAAAATCCCAGAAACCAAAGAGAAATAAGACACAGGAAAAGTAAGAAATTTTAACTTTCTGAGTACAATTCCCTCAGTTTCAGTCTCAAAGGGGAAAGATCAAAGACTGGTATAGATGATACAAAAATGGGATAATTACCATCCAGATACCTAAAAATTCTCTTCTTTTTAACTACCATAGTTTAGATCCTGCAAAAAACCTCAAATTTGCAGAGAAGTTGTAAATTTTCCCAGAAACCAAACACAGAGAGAGAGGAGACTTAACTAGCTTCTTGTCTTGAAGAATGGATGGCACCATTAACTTGTAGAAGATGCAGGAATTGTTGGTCTGGGGAAAAGATGGACCCACTGGCTGTGACATAGTTTTCTTTGATCATCAGGAAATGAAAAACTCAGACAAAAGGATTTTTATGTTTCCTCTGATGGTTTGATATTTTCTATGTTTTTTGCAATAATGAAAGATTGTATTTTTCTTTCTTACCAACACTTACACTAGCTTTATCCTACTGTGGGTCCAAACCCACATTCAGATACACAGAAAACTATGTTTAATTTACAATTTCCCCTTCTATGTTATTTGGGTAAATTACAATGGTACCACTGAATTTTAAATATTATATTATTTATATCACTATTTTTTTTGACAAATGTTATTGAATTTTAAAGATGAAATTTTAGAAAATAGAACCGCGGCCGCAGAGAATTTTTAGGTTTAACAAAAAAAGTTTGTGAACAAGTTATAATGATTACAGTAGTATCTCTAGCATTTGATATTGATCGTTCAATCACGATGTTGACATCGCTGGTGATCGAACCCGTAACCTCTAAGAACAACAAACCGTTCCTTTAACCACTTGGGCTGGAGGGCTCAAAATAGTATGACAATATTGACTATATAGTGTTGTTTAGATATATCTATTGATGCTCAAAATAGTATTTTTATACATTAAACTTTAAGGTTATATCAATTTTATTACTAAATTTTAAAATAATTTTATTTTAGTTATTGAAAATTTTTAATATTATTATTAGCCAATTGTTGTTCTCCATTGATCGTTTTAACAAGATCAGTATAAAAAAATCATTTTTTTTATCAGATTAGATTTCGTGAATTCATTCAAAGTCGATAAAAATAAATAAAATAAATCTATATTTTTAGAGTTCGGGATTTTGAACTTGAGTGATTTGAGATGTTTGTTCAAAAATTCGCATGGTGAGAAACATTTTTGCGAAGATGAGCAACACATGTCAAATTAATCTTATCAGACGATTGTTGAAAGAGATCTAAGTATTAATACGTCAAACTTTTTAATGGATTTTTTTCGATTTAGAGTGAATTTTGTGGAACATAAATTATTAATTTTTTGGATTTTTAATGGATTTTTTTATCAGGTTATATCAATTGGTAATAGATGATGATTGACTAATTGTGACAATCAAAATTCAGTGACAAAAATAGAATTATTTAAAAGTTTAATATCTAAAATGAAGTGTTAAATGTTAATGTCCGCACCAAAATAATATATATTTTTTTGTATGTTTATACATATTTTTAACCATGAACAAAGCATATAATCCTTATAGACAATAATTTAAACCAAAGTCTTATAAAATAAAGACATCAACTTTTCTGTTAGGATCACGCGTTAAGTGTATATATATACCTTTATTTTATAAGATCATTGTATATAAATTACTAAATTGTGTGCTTTGGAGTTGCATGGTTGATCCCAAGTGTGTGCTTTGTAAGGATTCTATGAAAATAAGAAACCATCTTTTTTATGATTGTCAGTTTGCATATGATGTTTGGCAATTAATCCTGCAGGCTTATGATATTAGGCCTATAGTGGGTGGATGGAAAATGTTAATCGACTGGATGCAAAAATATAGTAAAGGTAAATCTTTGAGGGCAGTTGTTATTCGTATAGCTTAGGGAGCCTTTTTGTATTATGTTTGGCAACAAAGAAACAAGAGGTTGCATGGTAAAGGTGCAAGAAGTGCTTGGGTTATTATGATGCAAATCAAGTCTGATGTTGGGATGCAATTGTATGTAACGATCCGGATTCGGATCCGAGCGTCGGGTTAATCCGAGGGTTATAGATTTCGGTTTTGGTCCTGAGTTTAGTGGTTTTGGGCCTCGGTTTTGTGTTGGGTCTTGTTGGGCCTTGGTGTGTTGGGCTTTTAAGTGGTAGACTAAGGGCATTTTTGTAAATGCCAAAATGGATGAAAGAAGAGTTGGGGGTGTTATGTTTCTCTGCAGAAAGTATAGAAGGTGATATCACCATGTCTCACATCCCCTCCTCCATCCTTGCAAGAGAGAAGTAAGGTAAAGATCCAATCTTTGTTGTGGTAAGTCAAGAATCTCGTTTTGTGCTTGAAGGGTAAATTGTAAGGGTGTTTTTGATCTATAAAAAGAGGTAAGAAAATATGGGTTCGGTGGAGGTGAAGGTTTTGTTGGGGGTGTAGGGAGCAATCCGGGAATGAGGTTTTGAGGGTTGTTTTTATTGTTTTTCTTGATGTTTTTAAGAGTTGAAAACATCTATGGAAGTGTCTAAGAGTTGGTTTGACCTCCTTGTAGAGAAAGAAGTTGGAGCATCATCTCAAGGTTTGGGCAAAGGAAAGAGCTTGGAAGAGTGAGTTTGGGTTTTGGTTGCTATGTGCTTGATGTTGGTACTCCTAACTCTTCTAATCATTATGCATTTCATGGTAGGGAGCATTCATATAGTTTTGGTGTATGTGTGCATGGTTTGAGCTTGATAAACCTTAATGGTGAAATTCGTGTTAATGTGTTAAATATGATAAAAATGGTGTTTAAAATGTAATAAAAACACTTTAGAATCGTTTTAGATGAGTTTGGGGATTGAATCTTTAGAAGTTTCTAAGTGCAGAACTGAAATCGTGCAGGGGGTATCAATACACAGGCCACCGGTATCGATACCCCTGAGAGGAATTTAGGCTTGAGGAGCAAGGGTATCGAACCATGGTTCGATACCGAACTCTCTAGTGGCATAATTGCATCGATACCAGTATCAAAGCGGTTTTTCCCCTTTTTGTTGACTTTTGGACTGGTCAAAGGGTATCGATACTAGCATCGATACCCATGTTTCGATACCCTCTTTGGGTGGGTATCGATGCAGGGTGTTTCGATACCCTACCTAAGGGTATCGATACCCTTGTGCTTTTGGGCCAAGTTGGAGTAGAGTTTTGGGCTCGATGTTTTTAATAAATAATTCCATTAATCTAAAAGTTGTGAAACTAATTATCGAATTAAGATTGATAATTATAACTCCGAAAGACTTAAGTATGATAAGCCTTAATATATCTTGTTGTGCTAAGATCCTAGGTGGATCGCTTGTGTGGTTTGAGTTCTTGTGTGTTGGAAATCCGGATATCCATAAGTGTTGCAACACGTTGAAAGGCCATCCGATGTAACATGTCGGATGATGATTTGAAGATTTTTATTCCGAGTGTTGGGCGGCCTCACTCAAAAATGTTCGATGTAACATTCCGAGCATGGGGTTGGTTGGGCGGCCTCCACCCCTTTTCGAACGTTGGGCGGCCTCGTTCGAAGATGTCCGATGTAACATTCTGGGCATAAAATTTGAGGGCGGCCTCAATCCTCAGTGTAGGATCCCGATGCTGTGTGGACACGGGCCTCACTCTTGTGTGTTGACTTGTTATGATTTATATATGTTGTGTGTGATAATATACATTCATTTATGTCATGTGTCAGGCAAGCATGTTAGACTATCATATCATGCACGAGATTTATATGTCATGCTTTACTGTTGTAATCACTAATTTTATCCGGGATCTAAAACTGGATTTAATTTTGTTCCAAATCTGAATAACGAGCTTATTTTGTAAAATTCAGTTCCTAATTATATTGTTTAAAATTGATTCAAATAAAAAATATATATTATTATCATCTTTCAAAAATCACAAAAATTGCATACTATACTTTGAAAAAAATTATTATTTAGTATATACATTTGTGAAAATATATATATCACTATTATATATTTTTGTTTTATACGTATACTTTTTTAATGCTTTTAACCATATTTGTCTTTGGTAGTTTATATATATATATATATTAACCATATGTGTAAATATCTATTATTATTATTATCACTTTCTTTATTTAATATATTTGTTGTGAAAAATTGTTTTTCAAAGAATTTCAAATGGATAAGAGGGAACATTAAACGATTTAATTCTTTAATTCTCTTATTCAAAGTTTATTTGACAAAGGGGGAGAAATCTCAAAAACAATTTTTCAAGTTGGTTTTATTATATCAAAAAGGGGGAGATTGTAGAACTAATGTTTTGATATAATAATTGAAAAATAGTTTTGGACTAATTTGAAAAGATTTCAAAAATGGTTCTTATGTCCAAACTACTTGAAATTATATTTAAGATGTTTTTGAGAAAGTTTAAAAGTGTTTTAAATGAGTTAAAGAAACCAAATGAGTGATTTTTACCCAGGTGTTTCGATACACCTTCAAGGTGTTTCGATACTTGTTCTTCGTGACATGTTTTCAAAGGCAAAAATTACAGTGATATCGATATTGGTATCCATACCCTTTCACCACTGTGATATTTGGTTTCTATACCGGTATCTATACCAGTTTCTATACCGGTATCTATACCACATGTTTTTATACCGATATCTATACCACTTGTTTCTATACCGATATCTATACCTTTTTTTATATCGGTATCTATACCTGTTTCGATACTGGTTTTTAAATACCCCCAACGGTCAAAATATGAAAACCCCCAACGGCTAGGAGCAGTATCGATACCACCTACACCAAAAACAGAAATATGCCTTGTAATCAGCTCCAAACGGCTCCAAAACATCCCAACGGTCATAAATGACTAGAAGCTCATTTGGGATGATAAAAGGAAGCCTCAAGAGAAGACCAATGCTTCATTGTAAACAACAATATGATCAAAGATTTGTCTTAGTGCTTAAATTCCTATTATTTTGGTAGACAAACACTTGTAAGCTTAATTGTCATATATGCTCAAGTGTAATTAGGAATTGGGTGAGTGCTTAGATTGCAAACATTAGCCTTATTAGAAGGATTAAACAAGTTTGCTAAGTTTTCTCTTTGTTGAGTGAATTCCCAAAGTTCGGGTTGTGAACTTTGGAGCAAAACACCCAAATCGACAGAGATTATCCCACAAAATCAGAGAAATCAGAAGGAACAATTCGACAATGTCAGATCCACAATATGTTATCACCAGCAATTTCAGAGATTTTCCAACGAATGCAAACAAGGATTCCGGAGAGGCCAATAGCTTTTTTTTAGGATATTTCATCTAATGTATTAATCGGATATAAAAGCAAAGAGTCGAAACCAATGTAAGGGGCCCTTGTTTTCGAAATCAATACAAGAATTAAAGTTTAAAGGTAAAAAAGGCTCTCTTTTTTGATTTTACATACGAACAGAAAGAATATAACTTAAGTTTTTTATTACCTTTCAATCGATCTTTAATCCTCATCTCTTTCTGTTTCTTTGAGCCGGCGATAATCCCGCGGCCGTCGAGCCTTCAAGGGTGAGCCGCACTGAAGAGAAATAGTTTATTTTCCCTTTCTTCTCTTTTTTAGATCCAAAAAGATGAGTTTTTAGTTGTTTTTTCGAAAGGTCTCAAAAAGGTTTTCGTTTTCTAAGGTCGTGGGTTCGAAAAGGTTTTAAAGGTGGGTTCGAGAGGATTTCTTTTTCACTGGTTTTGGTTTCGCCGGCCACCACCAGCGGTGACCGAAAACCAGTTTTTACAGTGGTCGGAGTTGGTTTTCTAGAAAAAGAAGATGAACATATGAATGTTCATCTTCTCTGATGAACATTTTAGAGGACAAAAGGGTTCGGCTTTTCTTTCGGTTTAAAAAAAAAGAATAAGGGGTGTTTTAAAATTTTGGTTATCATTTATACCGAGACCCTTCTTTAAAATAGGTTATTTACCTCATTTAAACCCCTACGTGCTTTCATTCTAACACCAGAGGTCCCTGATATTTTGATATGTTTTTTATTTTGGTCCTCGATTCACTTATAACCTTTGACTTAAATTTGGTTTTATTATTTGCAAATCCCTCCGCGTCTGGAGGATAATTTTCAGGCCCTCCCTCACTTCAAAATAGCATTGTGAGGGCTTGAATATTTTGTTTTATTTTATTGCATGTGTTTATTTTAGTTTTTTTTGTTACTGTTTTTGTTAGTACATATTTAATTTTATCATGCTATGTATTTTTTTATATACACATATTTATTATTTACATTTATTTATAATTTGTACATATTCATTATGTCTTCATTACATTATGTCTTTTTATGTCCTTAATTTTATTGCATATCTTTTGCATGTGTTAGTTTTATTTTAGTTAGCATATTTTATTTTGTTTATACTTCTTATCTTATGTCATACATTTTATTTAGGTCCTTGTGTACATTGTGTTTCATTTTTGCCATGCATATTCATTTGCATTTTACTTGTACATTTTACTTTAATGTTCTCTTTTTTATATATGTTTTGACATAATTTATTTTGCTTAAGCCCCATTTCACACCCCAACTTTCAATTAACGAACCTAACGATTACATCCTTATTCGGTCGTAACGAGCCCGTGTTCCAACGTAGTGGTCGTGGTGGATACGTTGCCTTCGAATAAAGACACGGTAAAAATAAAACTTAATTCGAATTTAAACAAACATTAAGTTGAATGCCACTTTTAATTCAGAATTTTCAAAATTAATTAAGCGGTTATTTTAAAGGTGCCAATTTTGGGCGATTTTTAAACCTTAAACCTGTTTTTAAACCGTAACCGACTCTCGGACTCGTCTTTTTCAAATCTCTAATTTTTACGGTGTCCGGCCTACCAAAAGTGGCCGGTGACGACTCCAACATTTTTTAAACCCTAATTTTAAAAAAAAAATTTAATTTCAACCCTAATTTTCAAATTTTCTCTTTTCAATTTAAAACCCCAAATTCCATTTTTAAATTATTTTCCCTAAATTTTCCAATTCTCTTTTATTAGGTGTTTTCAAACCCTAATTTCTTTTTTTTCCTCAAATCCCTAATTTTAGACCTAATTTCCCTTTTCCAATTTAAACCTAAATTTTCAATTTCTGTTTTTCAAAATTCCAAATTTTTGAGACATTTTAATTTTCAATTTCACCCTTTCAAAATAGCACATTTCTCTATAACTCATTAATAAATTTCTAGCGAAAGGGTCGCTATAACTGCTTATATTATGCATGATGTTGATCGAGTTCGGCGTGCCCACTGAGCTTTCGTAGCTCAGCGTTCGAAATGTGTTTTCATGCGTAGGTTAGGTGGAGCCGGTTTTTGTGGAGCACCATCGAGGTTTGAAATTCAACATCGATTTCGTGTCAGGGTACAGTGATAGATGTAGTGAACTAGTACTTTGTCAGACCCTATATGTAATTTGTAACTCTGTCTATTTAATTTAGGTTGAATGTTTTAAATAGATTGTAATATTTTGGAGCTCCGGTTACTTAAAACTATTTTGGTCTTATGTTTTAAATTAAATGAATTTTATGGATCGTATTTGAACTTGAATTGACTTTATTATTGGGTTTTGGGAAAAAAATTGAAATACGGGTTTTGGGTCGGAGACCCAATATGACATCCGGATCAAGGTGTTACATTGCGAGGCTGCAAGAAACTTGTTCACTCTTCTTCTTCTCTCATTGATTCCTGAAATTTGTCTTAATGTTCTTATTTTTTATAAGTTTTGAAGTTTGTTTTTTGTTACTTTAATGGTTTTTTTAGATGGAATGAAAACTAATCATTTATCAAAAAAAAAGAAAAAAACATGTCCAAGAACCCATTTCTTCACTCCAGTTCAACATCCTCAGCTTCATTGAAGCATCTATTTACACTGCTAATCAAACCACAAAATTTTAGCATCCACTGTTCTAAGTAACTAAGAGTTTGGACGTTCCTGAAACTTTCCGGCCACCATACATTAGCTGCTTTAAGTCGGGCCGACCGGTTTCACAGAAAATGGTAACTTTGAGCCCAAATTCCTTCGATTGGAGCAGCTCAAAGATGCAGAATAATGTTTATGCATATAAAGCATTTTTTCACTCGAACACAAAAATTAAAATTTATGATTTTTGAGTTGGAAAAGTTAATTTAAAAATAAAATTATTATTTTACTCTTATAATATATTGTTAAAATAATGTTTATGCATATATAATTATAAAATAATATATATTTTATAATATTTATATTGAGAATAAAATTATTTTAATTATAATTTATTTTAATATTTATATAGAAAATAAAATTATTTTATTTGTAATTTATTTTAAATTTATTATTAATTTATAATTGATATGTTCGTATATAATCTAAAATATAATTTATATTTTTAAATTAAATTTTTAAAAAATATTATAATTTAAGTTGATTTATTTAATAATTATTTTATTAACAAATTTTTAAAATTTTTATTATAATTTAAGTTCATTTATACCTTACAACATAAGGTCTAAAATATATATTTTATCTTCTCAAAATCACTTTTTGACATAAATGACAAATATTACCTTTCTAAAATTACTTTTTCTACCACACTTTTAAAATCAATTTTTCACTTGTACTGTTTAAAAGCAATGTCAAACTAAGCCTAAGACTCGAATGCAAGTACTCGTCGGTGCGATTTAAACAGAGGCCTCTATATACCGATATAGGCACTGTCCGAAACCACCATATCTATAATCGTTATGTCCGCAATAACACCTATTTATTAAGAAAGCTTAGAACCGCAAAACCTACAATAACGGTAATAGCGTCCGCAATAAATGAAATACTACAGTTAGGAAGTACATATACGACATTCATATGCCGTTTTAAGTATCCTGAATGTTTTAGAGATGAGGACGGGATAAGAACTTCTAAAAAACTTACCAGAGACGTCTCACATTAATGGGATACGAATAAAACGATCGAAAATGATTTGATATTTTCGGAGACGTTTTCGGGACAGTAAATAACATTCACCAGCATCCCCAAAATCATTTTACATCTGAGGGAGACTCACAAACTTTGAGATTATTTTTACTTTTAACTTATATTAATATTATATTTTTATTGATTCTTTTAAATTTTTTATTATTATTTTAAATGATATATATTATTTTTTATTTATTGTATCTTTTCTATACTCGTACCCTATAATTTTTAAAATTATTGTTCTTCCTCATCTCTATATTCGTATCTATCCCTGTATACGTATTGGTGCAAAATGATACTACAGAAAACATGACCACAACCCCAATATAAATCTTCTCAGAAGAATTTCCGGCAATGCTAACACACTCAGATATCTGAAAACAATTACTAAACCGAAAGCAAAATACATAACGGACAAAACCATAATCATCCATTTCCGTCATCTTCTGATTGTTATTATTTACCAGTTTCTTATCTTGAAAATGGTCGGATTAACCGTATACTGATGTTGAATTTGAAGGAGATAGCTGAGTTTTCATACGTATCTATCTGCCGCTTCTCCTTTTTCTCTGTAACAATTGTGATTTCCCCCCGTTCCGGTGCTCGTAAAAACCCTTGAGGTAAGAGACGAGTTTTATGACTCACTCACCCACTCATTGAGTGGAAAAAAGGTCATTCTAGCTGAAGAGTCTAAATCATCTGCCTTTTCCCGTGCTCTTATTTATGCTCCCATTTCAAATTAGAGAGTTTAAGGTATAAGGTTTAGGGTTTTAGGTTAAGGGTTTAGGTTAGGGTATAGGGAATTAGGGGTAATGTGTATTTTTTTAGGGTTAAGGTTTAGGATATAAAAAATTTGGGTTACGGTTTAAAATTTATTTTTTTAGTAAAATAACAAAGGAGACACAAATGGGAGCATGGGAAAGGGGCAAAAGATTTTTGCTCGTACCTGAAAGTGCTTAAACTATGCTAGTTTGTTCACTTTGGCCCCTACTTTTACTAATGGCGTTAAAAATTGTAATATATAATACAAGGATGAGCATTCATATTCGAGTAAAATAATTTCGAGTAGTTGTATCGTCGAATTTTGTTTTATAACTCAAATTCTATCTAATTTTATTTAGTTAAGTTTATGAAACTTGTATCGAGTTGTTTGTGTTTCTACTCAAATTTAATTATAAAAAATTATAATATTGTAGTATGAATTAATTTTAATTTAAATGACTTTCTATAACCATATATTATATAGATATAGATATAGATATAGATATATCAAACAAGTTTAAGAACTCTACTCAAATATAAAAATCGATCAACTAATTATTTAAAGTTTGGAGTCATCCAAGTGTCATTTTATAGTTAAAAATTCATTTAATTTTTTTTAAACAAATTTTCTTATGTTAAATCAAATAAAAATTAATTTGTAATTTAAGTCGAATTATTTGTCGACCAAATTATAATTCAAATAAAATAATTATATTTATTTTTCAGTAGTTTTGGTTGTTAAAAAAATCATCTTTGAAGATGCCAAGTATTTAGGGTTGGACATTCTATCGAGTCGAGTCAAATCGAGTCAAAAAATTTTAAGTTATTCGAGTTGACACGTCCTATTTTATCATTCAAACTTTATTTGAAATTTTTTCGAGTTGAGTTTCGAATTTTTATATAAATTTAATTATAATCATTTATAATATTATAGTTCAAAGTGATATTTTTATAGGTAATATGTTACTTCATTAAAGTACAGTCTCATTAAAAGTTGGATCAAAAGTGTCACCGAAAAATAATTCAGAACAATCAATCTTTAAATCAAGGACAAACAAATATAAAACATTCATAAAATTAAAGCAAATTGTTCATCATCAGAAATCATAATATCGATACATTCCGATTTCAAACAATTGAAACGTGTTTGCAAAATTTTCAAAATTCAGGGACAAAAATATGAACTTATCGAAGTTTAGGGGTTTAATTGAACATAGTTTGTTTATCATAGTTTGGGAATAAAATGATTATTTTATTTATTGAACATAGTTTGTTCATGTTTGTTTAAAAACGTAAACTAAAAAATGATCTTAACGTTTGACTGAATAATCATTTTAATCTTTATTTTTAAAAATTAAAAATTTTATTTTAAGTCAAAATAATCTATTTGCGGATGAAACCTATCAATCAACTAATAATAAACTTCTCAAATATCGTGATAAACTTACATGACAATGTTATATAGACAAGTGTCAGTTTTATAGAATGCTACATAAATTAAAAAATATTTTTATAAAATTATATAAAATATAAAATTATTTTTCATATACATGTTAATTTATCATGTGTTGGGCTTGGTGGTGCTCGATGAATAACCGATTGAACTTGCCAAGTGATGGAGAAATGACTAACTTGGGTGGTGGTTGTGGAAGCAAGAGTTAGACAATAAAAACATAAGTATTTAGAGTGGTTCGGACTTCTAACCCAAGTCTTACATCCACTACCTTAGCTTCCTACTAAAGATTTACCAAATTCAATAAGAATCTCTTCCTTTTGAGGGCAAAGGGCTAACCTTACAAACCTTGATTCAAACCCGAATCAAGCATCCAAAGTTCACAACCCAAACTTTGGGAATCCTCTCAACAAAGAGATAAACTTAAGCAAACTTTGTTTAATCCTTCTAACAAGGCTAATTGTTTACAACTAAGCTCTCACTCAATCCTAAGACACTTGAGCATACATAAACATTAAGCTCACAAGTGTTATCTATCCAAAAAAATGTGAGAATTAAGCTCTAAGACAAATCTTTGATCATAATGTTGTTACAAGTGAAGCATTAGTCTTCTCTTGATGCTTGAGACTTCCTTTTATCATCCCAAATCATGATCTAGACATTTATAGCCGTTGTAGATGTTTTGGAGCCGTTTGAAGCTGATTTTAAGGCATATTTCTGTTTCTGGTACAGGAGGTATCTATACCCCTGAAACTGGTATCGAAACACCTTATTTGGAAAATAGCCATTGAACCTGCAATTATGAACTGGTATCGGTAACGCTCTTAATCGTTGAGGTTTTTATAAAATCGTTTATGACCGTTGAGTGTGTATCGAAACCAAACTTCACGGTGGCAAATTGATATCGAAACAGCTGTTCAATTTGCCTTTGAAAACATGGTTGTATCGAAACACCTTGAAGGTGTATCGAAGCATCTGAGTTAAAAACACTTCTTTGGTTTCTTTAAATCATTTAAAATATATTTAAAATTTCTCAAAAATATCTTAAATATATTTTTAAGTTGTTTGGACATAAGAAACATTTTTAAAGTCTTTTCAAATTAGTTTAAAACTATTTTTCAATTATTATATCGAAACATTAGTTTTACATCATGTTATTTCATTTTTTTGTCGTTAGTTGACTAATAATTATATTTTAAATCAAAATAAAATGTTAATGGTTAAAATGCTTAAAAAAGAATATGACCAAAACTTTTAATCAAACATTAAGAGTATTTTTTAGATTATACCTTGTTTAAATGGGTTATTATTCTTATTAGTTTAATTATTAAATTAATTTCAAATAGAATCAAAATTATAATTCCAAATTTCATCAATAATCAATATTTTAAAATAATTAAAATATATATTTTTAAATATTCAATAATACAAATAAAAAATCCAAAACAACTTTTGCCCTACCAATGCAATAATTAATTTTGTCCGAAAACAAGATAAAGTGAGTATTTGATATGATATGTCCCTCTTTTGTTAATTATAACGTTGTTGAAGACATGGATTGCATCTACACCTTCGATTCCCTTCTTCCTTATCTTAAAGCTTCAAAAATGAAAGATTAAAAAAAGGTAAATTTTCAGTTTTCATCCCTCTACTAATGCTTCAATTTCACATTTAGACTATATTTTGATTTAATTTAATTTTTATAATGTAATGAGTTCGTTCAAATAGTACACAACAGGGAGGAGTTCTTGTTCATTTTTTGGTATAATACTATTTGAGGTCCCTGTTAGTTTAAATATCAGTCAAATAAAGTTTTTGTTCCTTTATTTTTTAGATTTTAAAGTTTAATAGACGTTTGTCTCTCAATGTTTGATCTTAACTTCGTCCATGATTCATATTATTATCAGTAATTAGAAATTGAATCCCTATATCTTTTTAATTTTAAGAATTTAGTCCCCAGTACAAATTTAAAAGTAAAGTTATAACATGCTAATGGACTTCGTTAAAATAAACATTCAAAAAAATATTTTTAAATTTAATTTATAATAAAGATTTATTAATTAAAATTATAAAAAATAACGAATAAATTTTATTAACCGAAATTACAGATAACATATGAAAATGATTCATGATATAACTTTTCATTATTCTGCTCTAAATACACTTTAAAATTCATCAAAAATACTAATCAAAATAAATATATCTTAGTATTGATTTTAATTTTTTATTTAATTTTATCAATTTCATTGTTCAAAATTAAATTCTTTTATAACTATTTTAAAATTACCGTTAAAGTATAATATTTTTTTAAAAATAAAATAATTGATACAATAATTTAAAAAATTAAAAATCTAAATATTTATATAAAATTTTCTTACACCTTCAAATTCCAAACCCTACCTTGCTAACAAAGAACCAACAGGTTACAAATATTACTTGTTTTGCAGAAAAATGGAACACTTCAAAGAAAGCCAACGAAGGGAACCGGAGCGGGGAAAGACCGGGTAGCCGTCGTCGTTACCACCGGACGCCGGTGATCGTTTTGGCTGATCACTTTCTCGACTACTTCTGCCACCGCAACGACGAATTTCACTGCGAGTTTCACTAACTCCATGCAAAACTCCAACCTGAACACCACCATTGTTGGAAATCTCAAGCCCTTTGCCTTTTCCTCTCGGATATTTCTTTCCCTTTTTCCCTTTACTTTTCCGCTTCCTATTTATAACGCCATGAAAAAGCGTAGCTTAGAGGAAAAAAGGAGGAGTAAATGAATAATAAATGATTGCTTGGAGCGGATGGTCCGGCTTTTTGGAATATCCAAAGGGCGTTTTTTTTTGTTTATGGGATAAAGTAATATTTAGTCCCTAAAATTAAAAATTACTCTCAATCTAGTCCCTAAATTAAAAATATTTTTAGAAGTGATTTTAGATTTTTGGATTTGATATTAAAATATTTAGTATTACTGTCCAGAAGTGTTTTTAAAAAGGTAAATAATTATTTTAGACATGATATTGAAAGTTATATATATAAATGATATTTAATTTTTTTAATGTTGTAATATATAAAAATATATCGATTAAAATTATCATAAAAATATATTTTATATTTTTATTGATAAATACATAATTTTCTGACAATTTTATATATTTTATAAAAATATAAAAAAATTAAAATATTTTATTTAATATATATAGTTTTCAAATTTCAAATACTTTAGTAATTATATCTTCATAAAAATTATAAATAAAAACAAAAACAAAATGAAGATTAAAATTATAATTTGACTCTCAAAATATTTTTCTAATCGTAAAAGTTAAAAATTTTAACTTTCGTGTTTGGATTGAAAATCATTTTTTAAAAGTATTTTTTTCTCCAAAACTTAATTATTTAGTATTTTTTTTATCTCAAATTAACTTTTACGACTAAAACTATTTTAAAAATAATACTAAACAAAGTTTTAGTATTCTTATAACACGATACTCTAAAATTATATCACATGATATAATTATTGAATGTCACATTTAGGACAGAATCAGGATTTGGGATTGGAGGCAAAACATAAATATTTAAAAATAGGAGGAATTTATAAAAAATATTTTTTAAAAAAATAAATAAGAGATAAAAGTGAAAAAGAAATTCTTCTGGGAGGACGATTCATGTAGAGTAAAAGTATTGAGGAACTAAATTAAAAGGAAATTACAAGTTCAAGGGTTTTTTTCTTGATTTTCCCTTTATTTATTTTATTAAAAAGGTACTGACGTGATTGGGGCGGTAATAACGAGTTAAGCTCTCATCGATTACTTCGTTTAACAAGACGGGTAAATTATATAAATGATCCTTTAATTATGATTCAATTTATTTTAAATTTTTTTATTATCGTAAATTATAAATTAAATTTTTAATTTAAAAATAATATTTTTTTAATATCGTTAAAATTTAATGATTGATGACGTAACAATTAATAAAAATTGATATAATAACATATTTAATTTCAAATTTTATATATTATTATAATTTAGTCTAACTTTAAAAAACAATCTTTAATATTTTAAAATTACATTAATTTAATCTTATTTTTACTGTGTTATCGTTAAAAAAATGATTTATTATCATTATAACAATCATTATTTAATGATAATACTGCCGTTCAAAACTATTATTAGCATAAATAATGGTAAAATTTAAAATTATACTAATAACAGTTGATAACAGTCGTAATTTAACGATTAATAATAATGATAACGGTCCGTTATTCTTGTTATTGTATCGTTATTTCAAAAACTCTTAGAAAACTACTAACCATTAGTCAAATTTTATCTTTAGAGGTTCAAAAATTAAAAAAAAAAATCATAAATAAATTTATTATATTTTATATCTATTATGAATTATAATAAGTTGTATGAGCTTTTATAAAAAGAATGACCATCACTATCGCAACGATCACAATAACAATCATTATATCCGCAACAACGATAAATATAACACGATCGCAAACAAGTTTTAAATCTTTGAGAATAAAATTTTAGAAAACAAAATCTTCATATTCTTCGTTTGGAGTAATTTTTGTAGGTTATTATGAACACGCTTATTGCTTTCGAAGAAAAAAAAATCATCTCATCGAGAACAACACTTATTTTTTTGTTCGTAAACATTATGAAAAAAAAATATATAAAAAGGAAAAAATAATATTTTGTTTGTAAATTAATTTATATATATATTTAATCTTAGAAAAGAAAAGGTTATTAGATGAATTCTGTTCATTATGCCATCTGTGATCCCAATAAATTAGGATCATTCATCATAATTTTTTAAGATAAATTATCATTTTTTTCTTACATGTAATTAGTGTATGAGAAATCATTAAATAATTGTTTAAAAATAAATAATTTTAATTATTTGGATCATAAATAATATGGTAAACATGATTCACCCGATAATCTTTTAGAAAAGGATCATGGTGAAGCGGAGAACTATCAAGGACAGAGCATGAACAATAATGTCATCCAACAACTAGCCCTAGAAAATGACAAAAGTATCCTTACAAAGAAAGAAAATACTGTTAAATCTCTTGCAACATCTTTGTTCAATAATTAGAGATTCCATAGAGATAAGGCAATTATTTATATTTTCACAAAAAATATAAAAATAATAAACGGTTAGTATTTGATATACTATAAATTATTTTAATTTTAAATTAAAAATATAAGTCTCTAAATCATTTATATTAAATATTAAATTTTTAAACTTTAAACTTTAAAAATAATTATATTTTATTAATAATTTTGTTCAACCATCAGCATAGATGATGAAGATAATGGTAATTAGGGAGACATTTTACCCGGCCTATCAGGTTTCGACTCGACCTAGTTTTATTGGATTGGATTTTTAATGAAAAAATTCAGTTCGGGTTTGGGTCGGGTGAATTTTTAAAGTGTCATCGGATCGAGTTCGGGTTTAGAGTGTAAAATATTCAATCCGACACGATTCGAGACTAAATATGTAATTATTCTAATTTTTTAGGGATATTTATAATAATGATCCTCTATCTACATATTTTTTTATAATTAGATCTTTAAAATTAATTTTTTATTTATAATTTAGTCCTTAAAATTATATTTTTTATAATTATGTCCCCAAATTTTTTTATAATTTAATCCTTAAATTTATTTTTTATAAGTTCAGATCGGATTAAGTTAAAATCGAATTTAAAATATTTATATTTGAATCAGATTCGAATAAGCCGAAAATCCGACACATACCCATCTCTGGTGGTGGAGAACAAAATATACCCTCATGAAGAAGGTAAAGAAGGGTCACATAAATGCCATGAGCTAAAGAAACTTGATACCACGTGAAAGATGCTTTGGTTGACAGGAGGTTATTGGGGGGTTAGTAAAAAAATGTTAAATTAGTGTCCTTGTTGGCAAAGATAAGGTACCAAGATAAGGTACTGATATTGAATGATAGATTTTTTACTATTAAATTGTTTTGATTTTTTTTATGTAAAATATTCTTCAAAAATATTTTAAATATAATTTTTAAGTTATGTAGATTTTGGATAATATTTATAATATTTGAATTAAGTCTAAAATTATTTTTTAATTTATTATATCAAAATATTTATTTCAACAAACACTCTCTTAATTAATTGGATTTAATTTCTTAATTTGAGTATATGTTATTTTATATTTGAGTGTGTGAATATAAATATTTGATGTACTGTTAATATAAATTATTTTATATAATTTAAATTTTAAATTAAATTTATTTATGCACGAATTATCTTGTCTTAGTTATTAAGAGAACATTTTTATTCTCAAAGGTGATAGGTTCGAGCATTGATATTAAAAACTTGAAATAATAATTAAAAACAAATACATAATTCAAAGGAGAAAGATCGATGGTTACAAGTTTAGCCGGTTTTAGAAGAATTTCTGCCATTGAAGGAGGATAATCACAGTGAAGAAGATTCTAACATGAAAAACGACAGCAGTTTCAATTGTAATAAAGACAATAAAATTCGGATGAGTTCTGTTCAGCTAAGGAACATTGATGATGATGATAGTAAGGAGCACCCTTTTTTTATTTTTGAAAATTTGTAGTTTATAACGAAATAAATTTGCTAAAATTTGAACATTTTGCCTTTGTTTACAACAGAGAAACAAAGGATATCCATGTAAAAACAGGTTTAGAGGGAGAGCCTTTATGCCATTCGAGTCGAATTCGAGTTTAGCAGTGAAGAAAGAAGAGGTGAAGATATAGCAGTTCATGGATTAACGCCTTTGATCCCCGGAATCAAGAATCCGAAATCGGAATCAGGTTGTATCGACTCAAGGACGAATTCTAGCAGAGAGTTTTCATGTTCGTCCCAGACAGATTTTGGATTGCTGTCTGATCACAAGCAGCAACAGCAGGGTTCCTTGATTCGTAGTATTCATCATTGAATTGCAGTGTTCTATTTGTTGGTTAAATAGACTGCAAAACAGGGCGTTAGCACTGACAGGAAAAATTAAAGGAACGAACTGATAGAAAGTTTGACCGTGTCGTGGTATGGAGGCCACTGCCTTAGAAACAAATCGCCCCGATGTGTGTACTCGCTACTTTAGGCGGTTGTCCCCCGAAGGTTAGCACGGTCCTCCAAACAATGTACACCCAAAGTTTGGAGTGGACTGTAGAGGAAATGATCGTCGGAATCGGAATCGAACAGAATGATGCTCTCTAATTCTCTCTCAAGTAAGACAGATAAACTCTGAATGGGATGATTAAAAATGAGAGAAAAGCATCTTATTTATATGTTGAAAGCAGGGGCAAATCTGTCCGAGAATCAAATAAAATCTGATTTAAATTTAAATTTTAAATTTAATATCAGATAATATCTATCCAAAAATAGTAGATTTGCTAACCGAAAATATCCATTTAAATCTCGGATAAAATCTATTCAAAATTAGATTTATTAACAGATAAAATCTAATTAAATCTTAGATAATCTGTTAATATCTATCTAAAAATAGTAGATTTTATAACTGAAAATATCCATTTAAATCTCGGATATTTTGTTATTAAATCTATTCGGTTAAGTATTTAAAATTCTAAGAGAATTTTAAATCAACTGAACTGCTCTCATACAACCTATAAAAATAGAGTATGGGATTCAAGCATTACATATTTCCAACAATCCCCCACTAATGCGAAAGAATCTTCATGATGTCATAAAGTTCGACTATCACTAGACGGGCATTTGCGAGATTAGTCACTTAAGTACATAGTGAACGAATCTTGAACTAGTACGTAGTGATGATGAGTAATCCTCCTCTTAGATAAGTGAAACTAGTCTTGAACTTTCTAAGATCAGGGTGAACTCATAACACATAACTAATCCCTTCATCCACCACAGTCCGCGATGTGAAGATGTGTATATATATAAAGTATATATATTTAGCCATCTTACCTCGGGATTTTAGTAAGTGTACTAGAAAAACAGCCCATCGTTTTTCATAGAAGGCGGCTAACTCTTCTCACTTACATAGGTTATTTCATCAAGTTTATCTCAACATAAACCACCCAAAATTGGGCTATGAAATAATTAAGAGCTTTGTATAAAGCTCAACCTCACAAGAAAATAAGGTGATTTTCTTCAAGTTCATATTAAATGAACCACCCAAACTCTGGGCTAAGAAATCATTAAGAATAAAAACTCAACCTCTTTGTTCGGTAAATTCAATAATGTTCTTCTCAATAGAACAATCCAACCTCTTTGGATAGAATTTATTAAGAGTTTAAAAATAAACTCATCCTTCCGAGCGGTAAGTTCAATTAGTCCTTCGCAATAGGTCTAAGAACTTATTAAGAGTAGTTATTCAACCAAAATCGGTAAATTCATCAAGTCTTTCTCACTAAGACCACCCAAACTTGGGCTACGAATTTATTAAGAGCATTTAAGCTCAACCTAGGCATGTACATGAAACGTCATAGGGATTGGGTAAAGGGACATGTACACTATGAGTCTCTTTCATGGTTTCGTTTAACCACATTGAACTTAGAGAACTAAGTTGGGTATCCACTATGAATCTCTCAACAAATGGGCTTAAGACCCATCCCCCTCGACGAATCCAGAATTTGTTTCCTGCTCAATCCTTTGGTAGTAGGATCAGCCAAATTCATCTCCGACTTAACATACTCTAAAGTGAGTACTCCGTTCTTTATTAGGTGCCTCACATATTCGTACCTTATGCGAATGTGTCTTTTCTTACCATTGTAAACTTGATTTGGAGTCACATATATCACAAATTACGAATCTCACAATAAAGATATCGGAGGAGTCGGTTTTTCCCATAAAGGTATCTTTGCTAAAAGTTTCCTTAGCTACTCAGTTTCTTGCCTAGTTAAGTCTAAAGCTATAAACTCTGACTTTATGATGGAACGTGCAATATAAGTTTACTTGATAGACTTTCACGAGATTGCAGCTTCACCTAAAATGAAAACATATCTACTCGTAGAGCTTACCTCATCACTATCAGAAACCTAGTTGGCGCCATAACATCCTTTCAAATAACAGGATAGCCAACAAATTTGAGTTTCCAATCCATAATACCCTTAAGGTATTTTAGTAAGCGTCTAAGAGTCATTCAATGTTCACCACTTGGATTATGAGTATATCTACTTAATCTACTCATTACATAGGCAATATCGGGCCGAGTATAGTTCACTAAGAACATTAGGTTTTCAATAATTTTAGCATATTCAACCTAGGAAATATAGCTTCCTTTATTTTTAACGAGATGAGTGCTAGAGTCAAAAAGGGTTCGAGTATAAATAGCATCTCAACTGTCAAACTCTTTAATATTTTTGAGTGAACCCTATAACTACTAGCCTTGCCTTACTCTGGATTGACCCATCTGGTATGAGTTTCTTCTTAAGAACTCATTTGTTGCTGATAGGTTTAAATCCTTTAGGCAAGTCTACCAATTCCCAAGCATGATTAGACATTATTGACTCTAGTTTATCATTAACTCCTCCTCCAAAACTAGTGTCAATAGATCTCATAGCTTCTTTATAAGTTTTAGGATCCTCATCTAACAAGAAACTTGAGCTATAAGATTTGATAAGTTGTCTAAATCATTTATCTCAGAAATAAATGAAGTAACAAAGTCTGGTCCAAAAGATATTTTTATCTTTATTTAGGCTCAAACTCAAACTCTAGAGCATATCATACGATAGTGTTGGTAGCATACTCAATAAATACTACATCAACGGTTTAGGGACCGATGGTGGACTTCTTAAAGTCAGGCAAATATACTTTAGACAGACACCCCCACACTTTCAGGTATTGCAAGTTAGGTGCATAACCTTTTTACAGTTCGTATGGGGTTGAATCTAATTTCTTATGAGGTACTCAGTTTAAGATTTACCGATAGAATGACTTCCCCCGATATGTTATCAGCTCAGAACTTATCAATAATGAATTTATCATCTCTTTTAAAGTTTTGTTTTTCCTCTCGATTATGTCGTTTTGTTGAGGAAAGTAAGGGGTAGAAGTTTCATGAACTATGTCATTCGTCTCATATACCTTTTTAAGAAATTTCGATCCAAACTCACCACCTCTATCGGACCTAATTCTTTTTATCTTTTTTCATAAAAAGAATTTTTATAGAGATTTTTGCACACTCTTAAGATAGACAAATCTTTTCTTCCTTCTTAATTATCTGAAGAAAAGAGCCCAAAGAGATTTAATAGCTCCAAACATCTTTTAGTAGCAGTAATGTCCATCATTTTCTCTTTATTTTAGACAAGGTTCTTACCTTAAAAAACCACTAGAAATATTCATCTACTATGACTAAAAATATATCTTAAAAATTATTAAGATTATTATTCTAACTTCTACATTAAGTATAGAATATTTATTTAGTCATAGTATTTTATAAATTGGAATAATGAGCATAGTAATGCACCAGGTAGGTTTAGAAAGAGAGGCGGCACATAAAGCACACTTAAATACCAAATCTTTCAAAAAAAACAATCCTAGACATGCATTATGTAAACTATCTCACTATCTTCCAATTAATCTCTTATGAATATTTCACTCTTCATTTAGGTCTTTTAAAAGTTATGCTTAATATATATGTTCCCCACTAAAAAAAAATTATTAAGCACACTCAAGATAAGTTTTCTACTCAAAAAGGTCATCTAACCTTCTTTTACAACCTAGTCTAAATCATACTCTCTAAGCTTATAGACTAGGTAAAGGCTTTAATATAAATTCATATAATATAAATCATGATTTAAATAATCTGACCTTATAAGTAGAAACGCAATTCACGTAGACCTTGTCTATTTTGATCATGTCTGCAACTTTAATCTTTGTATCATGATCCCAAATTCATCGTGACTGATATTTCATAACCATTTTGAATCTACAAAATTCAAATAAAAATTATATATGGTTAGTCACGAAAATAATTTACTAACAGTAATAATAAATAAATAAAATTTATTGATAGTAAAATATCCTTATCTTTAGGATTTTGGTTCTTATCTTCAACTTCACCATCACCTTCGATTATTGACCTGTCAAGTGCGTCAAGCTTGAACAAACCCAAAACCACCTTGACAATAATATCATTTTTGCAGTAGATTTATTTCTAAATTGTTGGTTAAATAGACTGCAAAACAGGGCGTTAGCACTGACAGGAAAAATTAAAGGAACGAACTGATAGAAAGTTTGACCGTGTCGTGGTATGGAGGCCACTACCTTAGAAACAAATCGTCCCGATGTGTGTACTCGCTACTTTAGGCGGTTGTCCCCCGAAGGTTAGCACGGTCCTCTAAACAATGTACACCCAAAGTTTGGAGTGGACTGTAGAGGAAATGATCGTCGGAATCGGAGTCGAACAGAATGATGCTGTCTAATTCTCTCTCAAGTAAGCCAGATGAACTCTGAATGGGATGATTAAAAATGAGAGAAAAGCATCTTATTTATAGGTTGAAAGCAGGGGCAAATTTGTCCGAGAATCAAATAAAATCTAATTTAAATTTAAATTTTAAATTTAATATCAGATAATATCTATCCAAAAATAGTAGATTTGCTAACCGAAAATATCCATTTAAATCTCGGATAAAATCTATTCAAAATTAGATTTATTAACAGATAAAATCTAATTAAATCTCAGATAATCTGTTAATATCTATCTAAAAATAGTAGATTTTATAACCGAAAATATCCATTTAAATCTCGGATATTTTGTTATTAAATCTATTCGGTTAAGTATTTAAAATTCTAAGAGAATTTTAAATCAACTGAACTGCTCTCATACAACCTATAAAAATAGAGTATGGGATTCAAGCATTACATATTTCCAACACTATTGTTATGGCAATTCGATCTTTGATTCGAGCTCGTAAGTCGGAAATATTCAAACTTCCGAAACAGATTAGAGACCTTATGCAAGTAGATGGCTTGACCCATGATGAAGGTAAGAGTCATTTTCAGGTGAGCTTTAAGTTCCTTGTATTCCAAGGCTTTTCATTTTCCAATCCATTGCTTGATTTCCCCCTCTTTCCAGACATACCGGCATCATACGAGACAGCTTCCACCTTCGGCACCCGCAAATCAATCGGTCGTTGTTTGGCGGAGTGGTCTATGGATGTCCCGAGATCAGCATGGAGATTCCTCAAAAGTAAGCATTTTACAGTCTGATCCTCCTCAAGGTCCTCTCCAGTTAGCCACGAACACAGGAGGTGGAGGGACCTCCGCAACGGGAAGTGACAGCACAGAAGACGATGAAGACGCAAAATCTGAAGCCTATAGCCGGAAGAGCCGTTTTCACAAACAGGAAAAGATGATGTAGAGAGTTTTGTCCACCATGAAATTTGCAGACAAAAGCGTATACATAAGTGGAGTTCGCAATATCATTAACATCATACATGAATGAGAGGAGAAGCTGTGGAAATTTTGCTGAATTCGGTTTCATTCTATCTTCGAATAGAGTTTCTGTGTTTTCATGGAAGAAAAATGAGCACCAGAGCTATATAGCTTCTTTAGTACTTGCTTCTGTTACATTGAGTCTCTGGTTCCTAGTGTTCAGGATGTAAAAAGCTTACCCAACCTAAAACTGACTGAAATTTGTTCGAGTCAAAACTTGGTTTGATCCGGGGATGTAATGATCTGAACCCGATCTGTATCAACTATTGTTGATCCGAATCCGAGTTGAACCTGTTATGTAGTAACCGAACCCGAACTGTATCCGACCGAAAATGACCCGAACTCGATTTCAACCTGTTACTGTGGACCCGAAACCCAACCTGCATCAGACTGAAACAAACCCGAACCCAAGTCTGACCTGGTAGATAACGGATATTACCCGATTGAATCGAGCCGAGACTTGATTTTACCCGACATGTTTTAAACTCAAGTTGATAAATGATCTGAACTAATATTAACAAGACTTAATATTTACATGATATATAATTAAGTATATATATAATTTAATAAATTTAAAATATTGATAAATAAAATTAAGCTTTAAAAATAGAATTAAACCTGAGAATTAATTTAAGGATTAATATTTAAATTTAGTATTATATATTTAATTAAATTCATTTATTTAATATTTTATTTAGTTTTAATCTATTTAATTTTAATTATAATTTTAAATTAATATTTTAATAATTTAAATTAACATATTAAATTTACGATTAATTAAACTGAATTAAAATATAAAACATAAATTATAAACATAATTTTAAAAAATTAAAATTAAATATAAATTTTTATTAAATTAATCTAAATTATAACTCAATTAAATTAAACTAAAACAATTGATAAAAAAGAAAAGACAATTGATAAAAAAAGTCAAAAGTCAAAATTTTGGAGGGAAATAAGTCACTTATTTTTTTAAGTTTGAGATTTACCTTTAGTGTAAAAATTTTAGAGAGATATAAGTTATTTAAAATTTTAGAGGGAATTAGAAATAAATTTTGATTATTATATAAAAAAGAGGGAAAAACAAAATTTTGGGGGAATTAATATATATAGTAATTTTTAGTGGATTATTATTATTACAATATATAATCAAATAATAAACTTTGATTAAATATAATCAATTAAAATATAAACAAAGAAGATTAGATTTAGATATTCATTTGATATTACGTAAAAAATCCTGCATATTTTTATATAAGTCGTGCCTAAAAAATTGAATCTCGCGTCGCTCTAACCTTATTTTATAATTATTTTAATTTAGTTATGATCACTCGAAAATTAAGTTTTAAATTTTATTTTTATTCAATTTAATCCTCATTTAATTAAAATCAGATTATATATTTTAAAATTATTTCAATTTGATCATAGAAAATTAGATTAGTGATTGTATAATTAGTCTTAGAAAACTAGTTTAGTGATTTGGACTTAGGAAATTAGTGTTGGGCTTAAAAAATTAATAATATACATATATTAATTAAATTCATATATATATTATTTCATAAATAAATTAAATGCATATATTAGTATACATTTAAATATATATATATATATATTATATTAAAGTATATTATATAATATATATATTGAAGTATATAATATATAATATATAATATATTAATACATAAAGTATAATATATATTAATGTATATTATATACATATATTGATATATATATACATACATAACTATGTATAAGTATATATACAATATATATTATATATATTTTTAACAGAGATCCACTAATTTTTTTAAATGAGAATATATCCGAAATTACAATAAAAGTTTACATCCAGCAAACAAAACACTTCAAAACAGACATACATAGTAAACAAAAGTAGCGGACAGTAGATCATAAAAGGACCAAATAAGGAAAAGATAAGAACCTAATCCAAAGACTCGAAATAAAAGAAGGATACAAACATCACCAAAATTCACGATGATAGGTAAAATCATCAACAAACAATATAAAAATACATAACAATAAAGATGCGTTGATAACAAAGTATTACCACTATATATACTATATATTATATACATGTACTTACATATATACATATATTATATACATATATTAATGTATACTATATAGTATAAGTATACATATTAATGTATACTATATAGTCAAATGAATATCTAAATCTAATCTTTTTTGTTTATAATATATATTTATATATAAAGTATTATACATTCCATAATTTTATATATAAAATATATTCTATATATAATATAAATTATATATAGAGAGAGAATATATTATATATATAATATAAATTTTATATTTTTATTTTTGAAATGTATTAAACTATATTTATAGGTATAAATTATAATGTATTAAAATACAATAAAATTAATTTTTTTTATCGAATTTAATTATTATTAATTTATAATTTTTATAATTTAGTCTCTATAATTTTTTTTATTTTAAATTGACTATTATTTATTTTTTTAATTTAGTTTATTGTTTTTAATAATATAATATTTTATTTTATTAATGTTTATCATTTTTAATTTAAAATTTTATTCTTTTTAGTCTAATGTTTATTCTTTATTAATTTTTAATTTTTTTAATTTAATCTAATTTTTAAGATATGAATCATTTGATGATATTTTTTAGTCGAATTTGTAATATTAATTTTTAATGGATTCATGCTAGTTAAAGACGTTAAATATTAAATAATTAATTCGAAATGAATGATCAACCATTCAAGCCAAAGTTTATCGATTATTTACTTGATTAATTATTTGTACCAAGCTCAAACTTAATAATTTTAGTTAAAATGAATTTAAAACCCTATTTAATTAGACCTGAAATAAAACCGACTTGAAATAAACTCGACTAGAAATGAACTCGACCTGAAATACAACCGAATTAAAATAAACCCGACTTAAAATTTACCCGACCTGAAATGAACCTGTCAATTATATGATTTGGAACCGAACCGTTTGAACCCGACCTAAAATAGACCTGCACTCGATCCGAATCGAGTCAAAACATCAAATCAACCTGAAATAACATGTATCCGATTTTACCCGACCTAACAGTACCTCGACCTGAAACCCATCCGAGTAACTGTTTTTACATCCCTACTAGTGTTGGCTTTGTATTGTTTTGAGGTTTTAGAGACCTATAACAGAGGAACTAGGGGTGATAACGAGCCGAACCCAAGCCTGATCAGGTTCGAAAATAGTATTATTGGACTCAGTTCGTGCTTGAGGCTAGACGAGTTTGGAATTTTAAGCTTAGGTTCGGCTCGGAAACAATATTATTGACTCGATTCGTCTCGAAGCTCGTCGGACTCGTTAGGCTCAGCTCGGTTCGGCACGACTCAAAATACATAATTTTGTTATATTTTTCTACAAAAGATAAAAATTCTTTTCATAACTAACACCAAAATAAAATTCAATATTAAGAAAGGAAAAAATACCCAATTTATTTTAGTTAATTTATTTTTAGTGGATATTTTCTATTTTATTTTATTTTATTTTTGTTAAAAAGATTACTTTTAATATATATGTAGCATATATAATAAATTTTAAAATTTTAATCCTAACTCGAATAATATAAAGATATATACGACTAATTTACGTGACTAAAAATCATCGAAGTTAGAGAACATGGAATAAATATGCAATTGACATATAATACAGGGACTCGAGTACGGCTACTAGATGAACCAATAAAAATTTTATGAAAAAAATATATATTTTTGATATAAAAATTTTACTAAAACAAAATTAGTTTATTACATTTTACTAACAACCAAATTAACCTTAAACCATAATGCTTTGGACATTGGTTTAATCATTCTTTGACTGAACTCAACTTAATTCGTTTACATAATACTAAAACATAAATTTTTAGATTATTTGATGCATTGACATCGAAAAATTATTTTTTATTACTTTAAATTTTAAAACTTAAAATCTATATTTTTAAATTTTATCCTCTAACTTTAAACTTTAAATTTTAAACAATAAAATATAAATCTCTAAATTCTAAACACTATACTAAACTTTTAAACCTAAAATAAATCAGTTTATAATATTTTAGACTTAACTCAGAAATAAGTGTTTAAACTATATATATATATATATTCTAAAATAGGTGCATAATAATTTTTTTGCTAAAATAAGTGTCTTTATTCTGTTAGTATTTTAAAGTAATACTGTTAAATAAACCTGTTTAACTCAAAAATACGTGTCCAAATTATACATTTTTCTAAGATAGGTGCTTAATATTTTTAGCTAAAATATATGCTTAAAGTTTTATTCCGTCAATATTATGAAGTGATACTGTTAAAAAATTCATCAATCAATTATAATTTAACATGTGCTTATTTTAATTTTTATAAAATAAAATAAAAAATAATTAATAAAATCTTAAATGTCCTAAAAATGTCTCAAATCACTAAAAATTCAAAATCTCAAAATTGATACAACTAATATCTCTGATAATTCTGCAGGATCTCGGCATCGTCTGAGGTCACCACTCATTTTTTTTCTAATCATTCGTCGTTGTCGATAGTTAATGAAAGACATTGTATTAAGAAGTTGAACGGTTAGAAGCCTTCATGTTCATCATTCAATGTACGATTAAAATCATTTATGCCAATTATTAACAGTGATTGAAAAAAATCGATAATGATCTAAGTCGACGGTGATGACGTGATTTGATAAAACTATCAACGACGATAGTAGCAATAATTTTGACTTTGAAGTTTATGATTTTAAAGATTTTGAGACTATTTTATGATTTTTAAAAATTTTAAATTAAAAATTAAAAATCATATATTAATTTATTATTAAGTGGTGAATAATACTACCGAAAAAAATTTTAAATGTTCGTATCAATAAAAAACATTAAATATCTACCTAAAAATATAATTTAAACACTTATTTATAAATTATTTTTTACATCGATGCATCGAATGATTTCTCTTAATATTCAATTTTAAATTTAAAAAATAAATAAATAAAATTTCTGGCTTTTCCCCCAAGAAAATTAAACATTTATAAATAATACTCTTAACATTTTTCTGGTAGGAAATGGCCAGCGGTTGCAGATTTCCGCTGGTTCAAGCAACCTTATGATAACAAATTTATTTCAAATTCTGTATTTGTTTTCACCTCCAAATATAAACCCTTGATTCTTCGGATATTCAATTGGCCCCAAATCAATGGAGAGAACAGCACTCCTCCGCTCTCTCTCCTGTTCATCACTCGCTTGCAACAGATTCATTTTCTCGCCTTCAAAACACTCCCGCTTGTTTCTTTCCAAATCTTCCGTTGACGCTGCTTCCGCTCGTCATCGCCGTTGTTTCCTCTCCAACCGCTCCCTTCTCCGTCGCAACAGCTGGAGGTCACTACCTGTAGCAGCTGCTTCTCATTCTTCCTCCCTTCGCTTTGGTTTTAACAGCAAGCATTTCGGTTCTTTATCTGTACGCGCCGTTGCCTCTCCTCCTAAAGGTAATACGTATTCTCTTTTTATTGTTAAATATAAATAAATGAAATGAAGTGAGTTTTTATATTTATATTTCGATTTTCGTGTAGATATTGCTGGAGCTGGAGATGAAGTCGCGGAGCAGCTTGGATTCGAAAAAGTATCCGAAGAGTTCATTGACGAGTGTAAATCTAAAGCTGTTCTTTTCAAGCATAAAAAAACTGGCGCGGAGGTTATGTCCGTTTCAAACAGTGATGAGAACAAGGTTTTCGGGATTGTTTTTCGAACTCCACCGTAAGTTCTTCATTAGTCACTTAACTGGTGTGTATGATGTTTATGAGAAAATGATTATGCATTTTTAATTCAGAATTTGAATTGGTAATGCTGGAATGCTTTGATTTGGTAGTCTGAATAAGATGCTTGACCTTGATGTTTAGAGAACTATCATGTGATGATTTGAATCAATAAGTTGTATGAGTTCTTAAGATCTGTGCTATGTGGTCGATGCAGAAAGGATTCCACCGGAATTCCTCACATCTTGGAACACAGTGTATTATGTGGCTCAAGGAAGTATCCGCTGAAGGAACCATTTGTTGAATTGTTAAAGGGGAGCTTGAACACTTTTCTGAATGCATTCACCTATCCTGATAGGACTTGTTATCCTGTTGCTTCAACCAATGCAAAGGTAAAAATGCTTTTGCTTTCAATGATATCGAGAAATGTCAAAATGGGGGAAGTCTAGTTTAATACACAGTAGTGTGCTAGATAGCACAAATTATGAACTGCAGTCGGGTTGGAGGTGGTGGAAATTATTACTGAATACCAAATGCAATTTCCTTTCCTGCAGCTCCTCACAACCACGCTGCCATAAGAACACTGCAGAGTCAAATATGAAAAAAAAAAGTTTCGAGAATGAAACTGTGATGTTCATAAATTTCAATTTTGTCGTGGCTTGTATTTTCTGAACAGGATTTCTATAATCTTGTTGATGTATACCTGGATGCTGTCTTCTTCCCCAAGTGCATCGAGGACTTCCAAACTTTTCAACAGGAGGGTTGGCACTATGAGCTCAATGATCCGTCAGAAGATATAACTTATAAAGGTGAGTGGGTGTGGGTATTTGTGTGTTTATGCACTCATGCATTTAGCCTCTTGAACCCTTGATTATGTGACAAACATTCTTTTTCCCTTTTTGATTCCTTTTAGGAGTTGTTTTCAACGAAATGAAAGGTGTCTATTCTCAGCCTGATAATTTATTAGGGCGGACCGCTCAGCAGGCAAGCTATCCTTTCTTTTGTTTTGTTTTGCACTTATTTCTATTTGTAATATAACACTTATGTAGTAATTAGTAGCCTATATCACATTGGGAAATACTGATAGTTTGAGTGTAGAAAATATATAACTTCTAACGGTTAATTTAAGAAGCTCCTCCCTCTCCCTTGTCTCTCTCTTTCTCACACACATGTATGCTCTTATGTGCTTGCTAGGAAATTTGGTATGTTGACATTTTCTACTTACAATTGTTCCATACATTGTCTCTTCAGGCCCTCTTCCCGGACAATACCTATGGTGTTGACAGTGGAGGCGATCCACTAGTTATTCCCAAGCTGACATTTGAGGAGTTTAAGGTATTATTTATTTTCGAGACCTAGAATACGTCAATCTAAACTTTATGCTACCTAGGTTATGGAAAATTCCCTTCCCTTGTGAACTTATTTTCTCTTTCTCTTGTCTCTTGCTTTTGGTTTTCTTTTTCAACTTCTGCTGGTTAGAAGGCAAGATCATTTTTCTTTTTCATTAACTATGGTGTGCTCGGCTCAGCTGTATTCCACATTGGTACTCGGGAATGTACTGTTGCTTTATGGTTTGTGTCTTGCTGATTTTACTATGGTTTTCCCCCTTCTGAATTGCAATTACAGGAATTCCATCGCAAATATTACCATCCAAGCAATGCCAGGATTTGGTTTTATGGAGATGATGATCCAAATGAACGCTTGCGTATCCTAAGCGGTAATAAATAACGTTGCACTTATTATTAATGAATGATTATCTGAATTTCTTCTTAATATATAACCCTTGATCCCTTGAAATATGTGGATGATGCTGTTTGAAAGGAAAGTGATGCTTGCAAATCTGACAGTGAGGCAAATGCATTAAATTGTTTTCTCTTCTCCTGTTTATAGATATATATAATGCTTGCTTGACCAGGCTGTCTTGGTCATTTGCCATTCTATTCGCCTCACATGCTTATTCTTGTGGTCTTACTGTTTTTAATATGGTATAAAAAATTTCAAACTGTTGTATTTACTATTTATTTCGCTCTCAGAATATCTAGACATGTTCGATGCAAGTACAGCTCCCAATGAATCAAAAATTGAACCGCAGAGGCTCTTCTCGGAACCAGTCAGGATTGTTGAGAAATATCCAGCTGGTGAAGGTGGTGATCTGAAGAAGAAGCACATGGTATGCCTGAATTGGCTGCTCTCTGATAAGCCGTTGGACTTGCAAACTGAACTTACTCTTGGTTTTCTGGATCATCTTATGCTGGGAACTCCTGCTTCGCCTTTGAGGAAAGTATTGCTTGAAAGTGGTCTCGGAGATGCCATTATTGGTGGTGGGGTGGAAGATGAACTTCTTCAGCCTCAGTTTAGCATTGGGTTGAAGGGAGTTTCTGAAGAGGATATTCCGAAAGTAGAAGAGTTGATCATGAGTTCTCTTAGAAAGCTTGCTGAAGAAGGTTTTGACACGGAGGCTGTGGAGGCATCTATGAATACAATTGAGTTTTCACTTAGAGAGAACAACACTGGATCTTTTCCTCGTGGCCTGTCTCTAATGCTGCGCTCCATTGTAAGCTTTTCCTGTCCTAAATTTAAATTCTAAAATCTCATCCATCCCCACCTCTCCTCTTTTTTCTTTCTTTGTAAGTTTATTTTTATTTTTTTTATATATTTTACAGGGTAAGTGGATATATGATATGGATCCTTTTGAGCCATTGAAATATGAGAAACCTTTAATGGTCCTGAAAGCCAGAATTGCGGAGGAAGGCTCCAAGGCTGTTTTCTCTCCTTTAATAGAGAAGTTTATCTTAAACAATCCCCATTGTGTTACCATTGAGATGCAGGTAACCTCCATTCCAAAGAAATTTAATTCTTTGTTGTAATTAAATTACATACCAATCAACTTTTGTTTTTTCTGTCAGCCTGATCCGGAGAAAGCCTCTCGTGATGAGGCAGCTGAAAAGGAAAACTTGGACAAAGTTAAAGCCAGCATGACGGAGGAAGATCTAGCTGAGTTAGCACGTGCTACACAAGAGCTGAAACTTAAACAAGAAACTCCTGATCCTCCCGAAGCATTGAGATGTGTTCCAAGCCTCTCCTTACATGATATTCCCAAGGAACTGATACGTATTCCAACAGAGGTTAGCAAGGGTCCATTTCTACTAATAAATTCCCGTTTTCACTTTTTTTTTCCAGCTAAGTTTATATACATCTTGCTGTAGGTTGGAGATATCAACGGTGTGAAGGTTTTGCAGCATGATCTTTTCACAAATGATGTCCTTTACACTGAAGTTGTTTTTGATATGTCTTCACTGAAGCAAGAACTTCTTCCTTTAGTACCACTATTTTGGTGAGTTGGATCTTATCTTGAAAGCTAGCTGTCTTTTCACTTGTTAGATGTGTTCTCTCCTCTTTGTGCTTCAAACGCAATGAGTTGCTTTTATGAGAATAACCTGAGGCAAGAAAGATTTAATTCTCTTTCTATGCATAAAGAGTTATCTCCTTTTTTTCTGCTAATCACCATACATCTCATTCCAAATGCTTGGTAACCTATGTCACCTTATGGAGCACCTAAACTTCAAGCAGTCATTCTACCTAGGTTGTTGGAATTTATTGACCTTAATTTCCATAAGCAACATCTTTAGTAACTTATTGTTGGAAAGTTGTCAATCTGTAACATTATATTCAACGACCATTTGCTCTATGTAAGAAGTATAGTACTGGTCTTGTCCAAAATTGTATTTTAGAACATCATTCTTGTAAATTGTAATGTAAATTTGTTCTGGTAACTTTTTATTTTATTTGTTTAAAAGATCTATCTACAGCATGTAACACTTCTGCTCCGTGCATGATTTTTGGCAGTCAATCATTATTGGAGATGGGTACAAAAGACTTGACCTTTGTGCAACTTAATCAGTTGATTGGAAGGAAAACTGGAGGCATATCAGTTTATCCATTTACATCATCTATACAAGGCAAGGAAGATCCCTGTAGCCATATAATTGTTCGAGGCAAATCAATGGCTGGGCGTGCCGATGACCTATTTAATTTGGTACATATATTTTTTTTTCTGATTTCGTGAATATACATCTTATATTTCCTGCATTTTTTTGTTTACATCCCAGCAAAAATACAGTAACACAATGAATGTAGATTAACGTGTTCTTCTGGTTATCCTTTTTCCCTTTGAATATCTTTCCTTTCAAAAGATTGATTGCTCTGAAGGGTTTTTCATGTTATCCAACTGTAGATGAATTGTGTTCTTCAAGAAGTACAGTTTACGGACCAACAACGATTCAGGCAGTTTGTGTCCCAAAGCAAAGCAAGAATGGAGGTATACATTTTTGAAATTTTAACTGTATCTGTGAAATACAAGAACTGAAAATCTAATCTAATGGCTTGTACTCATTTCCAGAATCGATTGAGAGGCAGTGGTCATGGAATTGCTTCAGCTAGGATGAATGCGAAGTTAAATGTTGCTGGCTGGGTTTCTGAGCAAACGGGTGGAGTCAGGTAGAAATTACCAACTCCATTATAAATTTTCTTCCTCGGGTTAATCTTTCATTTTTCCCATGCCATGCATTTCCCTATCAGTTCTGAAAATTAATTTTCAGCAATGTACTGTAGTTGCTTAGGATTTCTTTCCGCGACAACTTTAAACTTGCAGTTATTTACTTAAATGCTTGGCTCTTCTGATGATGTCATATTAAGAATGGTTCAAATCCCCAAGGATACTCTTACGAATGAGATTACTCATTTTGTTTTCCTAGTTACCTAGAATTTCTCCGGTCATTGGAAGAGAAAGTGGATAATGACTGGGAAGGGATTTCATTATCTCTTGAGGAGATCCGTAAATCCTTACTTTCCAAGGAAGGTTGCTTGGTAAATATGACTGCCGATGGAAAGAATCTCTCGAACACAGAAAAGTATGTTGGCAAATTCCTTGATTTGCTTCCTAGCAAACCTCTTGTTGAAAGAGCTACCTGGAATGCTCGACTTCCCTTGAAAAACGAAGCCATTGTGATACCGACACAGGTGGTTTAATTCTATCGTATAATCATTTACTTTTGCTTACATATGCAACTAATGAATCACAAGCCTTCACATGTTACAGGTAAATTACGTCGGGAAAGCAGCCAACTTATATGACAAGGGTTACCAGCTTAGTGGGAGCGCTTATGTTATTTCAAAACACATTAGCAACACGTGGTTGTGGGAACGTGTCCGTGTCAGTGGCGGCGCTTATGGGGGTTTCTGTAACTTCGACACTCATTCGGGTACGCTCCAAGTTCCGTATTTTCTGGTAAAAACACCTATATCCGCCTTTTAGATTCTCACCGCAATTTTTTTTCTCTGTAGGTGTATTCACCTTCTTATCCTACCGGGACCCCAACTTATTGAAAACACTTGATATATATGACGGAACCAGCGACTTCCTCCGTGAATTGGAAATGGATGATGATACTCTCACCAAGGCAATTATCGGGACCATTGGCGATATTGATGCATACCAGCTTCCAGACGCTAAAGGCTATAGTAGGTATGGAGACAATCAGTTTTTCTTCTTTGCCTTATTTTATGTTTACTCGGTTGAATCATTATTATTGCTGCCGATGCTTTTTCTATCTGCCGAACATCGTTACACCTCGTATTGACTTAACTATGTTCTGCTAGTTTGGTACGATACTTATTGGGGATCACCGAGGAAGAAAGGCAAAAGAGACGCGAAGAGATATTATCGACGAGGTAAAAATGATGATTTCAAGTACTCTCATACCAGACTATGACATACAGAAAAGTTGCATTCAATGCAGTTTTGAAGCTCATATGCTGAATTCGACTTTTTCTCTTGCGGATTAAAGTAAAAGGAATCGAATTATATTGTCATCCATTTCTAAATATTTCGCTTGCCAAGGTCAATTAACTGCGTGGTCGATCGACGATGGTTTAGTGTTTTGATTCTTTAAACAATTTCTATTCACCTGTACTTTTGTTGTGTCTTGCTACCACAGTTTAAAGGATTTCAAGGAATTCGGAGACGCCATCGACGCTGTTAAAGATAACGGAGTTGCTGTTGCTGTGGCATCACCGGACGACGTTGAAACCGCAAACAACGAGCGGTCGAACTTTTTCGAAGTGAAGAGAGCCCTCTAAAAACACACACGTAAGAATTAGGTATGAACGCTTTACCCTATCAAGGTTCATAATACGAATTTTCCATTTTGTTTATAGATATTTTCATTCAATTAATAACTAAAAATCAATTTAGAAAAGAAATTTTGAATTCTATAATATTTTTTATTTAGATTTTATTTATGGTTTGAATTTGTATTTATATAATATCTAATTATCAAAATAGTTAATATATTTTAATTATGTTTAACAATTTGAATTATATTTCTTAATTGCGGAGCATGATTAAATTAGGATACAAACATGATACGAAGATTAGAATAAAATTTTATATTATTAATTTATCGAAACTGTAATTTACAGATAAAGTTTTATATTATTAATTTGTAGATATAAACATAATACGAAGATAATCATGTAAGATTTTATAAATGTATAACTCATTAAATGTTATTATTGAATTTTGACAGTCTTTTTTGTTAGAATTTCAAATTGATTGTGTTCCTCGAATTTTTGATTAATCTATTAATATATGTAAAAAAAATAATTTTGAGCGTTAATTTTACAAAATTTAATGATATATATTTTTGATAAATAATTTAATGATATATTTACTTTGTTATATTTTATATTAATCATAAAGATAAAATAAACATAAATATGATATTAGTACGAGTGATAAAAAAGGATAAACAGACACGTAATGTTATTAATAATCGCTTAAATACATAACAAATCAATCAATGAATACATCAAATCTCGCAATATTCATGTTTTAAACTATAAACCTGGACTAAGATTTATCATAACTCTTTTCTATGTCTCTTGTTAAAAGATCTTAAAAAAAAATAAATTATAACTCTAATTTTTCATGTATTAAATTATAAATCTTATATCATAAAAAATATCATAAAAATATCATAACCATAATTCTTTAAGATTTAACTACAACCTTTAACATTGAACCCTAAACCTATTAATTTAAAATAAGATACTAATAAAAATATAATAAAGGAACAAACGATTTACGATCCACGTTCATTGAATATTTAGAACCCATCGCACAAAGCAACTCAACCACATAAGTGTCTGTACAATACATAAATATTAACATGATTATCATAACTCTATGGTATCTATTAATTATTAAGTCAATTAAGTTTATCAACTTATTAATAAATTATATTAATTAATTCAATAATATTTTATCTTTAACTTACATTTTAAATTATTTGATTTAAGTATAGGTATTTACATTTATCAATGTTGATAGTAGGGTTGTAAACGAGTCAAGTCGAGCTTGAGTAGTGTTAAGCTCGGTTTGATTTGTTAAGATTTCGAGTCGAGTTCGAGCTTGAATAATTTTAAACGAGCCTAAAAAATCTGAGCTCGGCTCGACTCGTTTAGAACTCAAGTTGAGTTCGAGCTTTTTTCGAGCCTAATCGAGCTAAGTATTAACCGATCTTTGACCATGTTAGACTTGAGTAACTCTTATCTCTTACGTCTCATTTAAAGCCTAACGGAGAAAAAACTTTGGTACACAAGTTGTGTAAACTCAAGCTTGTTAATTTTAAGTTTTAGTACGTTAATTTAGAGTGTAAGACTTATGTTTAGAGTTTAGATTTTAGGGTTTTAAAGTATATTTATATTCTTAAAAATTAACTTTTATTTTTATTGAAAGACTAAAATATTAAAAAATAAATTTATGTTAAAATAATAATTAAAATTTTAAATATAACATTTTAAATTAAATAATTTATAAACTCAAAAGTGACATTAATACCGAAATAAACGGAGTTAGGGGTGAAAAAGCAAAGGGGTTGTTAGCACCAAAGCTTTGACTCAAAGCAAACGGACTCGCTGAGTCACACTCAGACTCACCAAACAAGGAAGTCAACTTTATTGGCCCAACAACAAGTTTATTAGTAAGTATTTGGTAAACCTCCACATTAAAATTTTAGGGTTAAATATATTTATTGTCACTGTACTTTTAAAATATTTTCATTTTGATCACTTAACTTTTAAAATTTATATTAGAGGGCATTCAATTTTAAAATCATTTGCACTTCGATCACCGTTGTTAATTAAAATATATCTGCAATATCAATTAGAATAAATAAATTTATTTATTTATTTATATGGCTTTTTAGTCTTTTTCATTAATTTGTATGGCTTTAGTTAATATATTTTAATTGATTTTATAAGTTTGTTCTTATATTATTCTATAATTTATATTATTTGAATATATATTTTTTAAAATAAATGAAATTAGTTTCTCTCATTTCTAAATATTATTTTTATCGACAATGTAATAATTTCTTAGTTTGTTTTTGTGGTAGGTGTTTGATCCTTCTTCGAAGAGATCTAGTTTTGGGCCCTGCCACTTGCATGTCTTAAATTTTTATTTTTCACCAATAAAATAAAAGCATATGGCACAATTTTATTGTAAGATACGAATTTATTAAAAAGAATTGACATGTAAACATTGGGTGTTTAAAAGTATCCGACTCGATTGACCTGACTCGACGACCTGATGACCCAAAACAAAAATAACGGATAATTTCTGGAAAAATTACCCGACCCAAGAATTAGTGGGATGGGTTTAGGCCGAAATTTTTTATTTTCCGGGTACCCGACCCGACCCGACTAGTTTTATTATATATTTTTTTAATTATAAATTATATTTTTATTTTAGATTTCTTTAATATTCATACATAAAATTAAATTTAAATCTCTAAATTAGTTTTATGTTTGTGTTATATACTTTTAAGTTTTAAAATTTTTAAATATATTTTTATTAATTTACTAATACCGAAAGAAAAACGAGATTAATACTTTTAACGTTATTTTAGTAATAAAATTTAATAAATATAGATATTTACATACATCTAAATATTCTAAAATTAACTTTAAATCACTTATTTTTATATTTAGTTATGTATTATAAAATTTTAAAATTTATATGTGTAATATATAATTCTTTTTTAATATTAAAATAAAAAATAAAAAAATAAAAATTGTGAATTGGGAACCCGTTACCCGATTAGCCGGGTACCCGATAACAAATACCCGATTTAAATAGGCCGGGACACGGGCCAAATTTTTATGACCCTAAGGAACCGGGTACCTGGTAATGAACACCCCTAGTAAACATGTCATGTCTAAGTTAACGACAATGACAAAAATAAAACTGCCTTAAAAGTTTAGTGACTACCAATTAAATACGGAGTTAAAATTTGAGGTTGAAGGGGACAAAACATAAATGTTAGAAGTATAAAGGAAAAATTTATAAAAAATAAATTTTTTAAAAAATTTAAATAAGGAAACAAAAGTAAAAAAAAAATTCTTTGGGTGGGTGAATCGCCCCACCCCATGTAGTTTCGTCCTTGCCTCCAATATTATTTATCAAAAATATTATTACACTAATTTTTATCTATATGGAATTAAATTTTTTGTAAAAACTGTTTTTATTATTTTTTAAATTATTTTATGAATAATCAATAAATGTCAAGTGCATTGATAAGGTAAATCGTACACTCAAGAAGAAAATACGAGATCAAACATTAGGAATGAAAATGTCAGCAAGGAGAAACCTTACACTTGAATAAGGTCCTTAAAACAAATATGTATATGACCAAAAAAATAATTATTCCATGATTAAAGTTACTAAGATTATTTTATCACTAAACATTACTTTTATTGACCGGTTTATTTGATTAGAATTTTAAGAGATTCGATATAAGATGATCTTACAATTTAATTTACAATGTCTGATTTTTCAAAACAGTAATGTTAATTAAAAATATATCGCTTCATCTCTTTAAACCAACCGATTGTTACTAGTTAATCTCGACCTAAAGATTAAACCGTTATTACAGTTATTTTTAATCAAAACAATATTATATATATATATGGAAAGAAGTTTGTATTGTGAGAACTAACAACTTTGTAGTGTAACCAAAATCTCTAAAATATTTTGTTACGCACCGTTCGTCGTGATTACGCGGGACCGAGCGAGATGTTTTCTGATTATGCTTAAAGCTTGGGAGCGGGATAGCATTAAGAGTGTAGTACGTGCCGAGCAGTCGTCCCATCTGGGATGGGCGCTCTGATCGTGCACCACACTGGTTGGGAGCTGTCCCCGCTTCCTTGATGAGCCCATAGGAGGGCGAAACCAATTAGTATTGGAGATCGTTAAGGCTGATCTTCGGGTATGCGAGAGACCCGAGGTACCGCACGGGTAGAAGTCCCTGCGCAAAAACTCTGATCCCGTGACAATTTGCTCAAGAAAACTTACTAAATATAACTTCGGTATAATCTTAATTTTCGTCCTTTTATTTTAAGAAAATTGAAAAATTACTCTACATAGTTTAATTTATAGAATCTAATTCTCGTTCTTTATGAAATTTCGTTCTAATTCTAAGTAAATGTGTAAACTTGAATCGTTTATAAATTATTCTTTTCGAACAAATTATGTATAAATTGTTAGAATTGTAAATTTCTAAGACAATGATCTAACATGAAAGTTAACCATGTTGTTTGGATAATTATGATGACCAGATTTTAACAAATTAAAAGTATAAGGACTAATATATCAACTCCTATAAAATTTAGGGATGAAACTCAAATTTGATATTTCTATAATGATTTCCCATCCTACCAACCTCTTTCTTACCAACTCTCCATTTGCCCAACTTGTAAAGAAAACAATGATAAGGTTGATGGGTCCCACCACTAACCATATCCAACCAATTCTAATATAAGCTTAGTTTTTTTTTTTCAATTCTAAATATTAGTGTATTATAGTAAATATTTTAATTTAAAATTATTTTTGTTTAATATTTTAATTTAAGATGGAGTATAAATATGATTAATATAAAAATATATGTATTTATAATTATCAAATGATATAGTGATATGAAGTGTTAGTATCTTAGATGTTTCAAATAAAAAAAATATCTTAATTTTATATTTAAATTAAGATCCTGAAATTTTATGATTAAAATATTTATAAAATTTAAATTTTACACGGAATGTGTATAAAAATATATATTTTTATTTTATTAACAATAAAAATTTACTTTCATGATTGTTTTTTAATATATTATATTTGTATTTAAATAATTATAATCAAAATCAATCATCGTAATATACAATATAATTGGTCACTAAACTTAAACGCGAACTAATCTAGAAATAACCCAAATATGATGATAGAATCTAAAAGGATAAACAACATCACTGGTCATTAAACTATTTTAATTTTTTTATTTTGACCACTAAATTATTTTTTGACAAAATCGTTAATAACATTATATTTTTTTATATTTTGGTCAAGCATCGTTAAAAATCTAAATAAATTAAAAATTTGATGACCAAAACAAAAACAATAGATTGATGATCAAAACAAGGAAAAAAGTAATAATAATGAACAATATAAGAAGAAAATAACATTAGTGACCAAAATAAGGGAAAATATAATATTAATGAAGATTTTATTAAAAACAATAATTTAGTGTTTAAAACATGAAAACAAAAAATAGTTTAGTGGCTAATGATGTTATTTACCCAATGTTAAACTTGGAATTCTATATTTTTTTGGAAATTAAAATCAATACAAAGTATGGAAGGAAAGTGATAATTGACCTCATCACTAAGTCATGCAATTTGGGAAGTTCACCAACCCCCGACCGGGGATGGCAGGCGGTTCAACAACCAAACCCTCGGTCCAACCGGCATTCTCAACTTCCTTTTAACCCCTTGCCAGTCATCAACTTTCATCTCAGGTTCCAAAGCCAAATTGAATCTCTCAAAGTTCCACAGAAACAGCAGAATCAAAATCCATCAGCAATGGCAGCCAACACCCAAGATCAGCAATCTCAAGCCGGTAGGCACCAGGAAGTTGGCCACAAAAGTCTTCTGCAAAGTGATGCTCTTTACCAGGTACGATTTATGAACATGGCTTTGATTCTTGTTCGAATTGCAAATGTTTTTATTTTGATGTTTTGAACTGGGTTTTTGGTTCTGAAAAATGGGTGTCTGCTTTTTCAGTACATATTGGAGACTAGTGTGTATCCAAGGGAGCCTGAATCCATGAAAGAGCTCAGGGAATTGACTGCCAAGCATCCATGGTTGGTTTCTCAATGAAACCCAGTTTTTCATTTCCTTTATTTTCTAAAGAATTTGTTGATTCGATTTGATTCGATACAGGAACCTTATGACCACATCGGCTGACGAAGGCCAATTCTTGAACATGCTTCTCAAGTTGATCAATGCCAAGAACACCATGGAAATCGGTGTTTACACCGGCTATTCTCTTTTAGCCACTGCCCTTGCTCTCCCTGATGATGGAAAGGTACATTAATTTCACATTGGAAAAGAAAAGGGACACATCTTATACGCATGCGATCATTAAATGATGATGGAAATTGAATTGCAGATCTTGGCCATGGATATCAACAGAGAAAACTACGAGCTGGGTTTGCCTGTGATCCAAAAAGCTGGTGTTGCACACAAGATTGAGTTCAGAGAAGGCCCTGCTATGCCGGTTCTTGATGCTTTAGTTGAAGATGTAAAAAGTTTACCATCTGTTTGTTTTTATTCCTCAATCAGAATTCCTGATTATTGAAAATTCTAACCCCCTATTTTTTGGTGCAGGAAAAGAATCATGGATCCTATGATTTCATCTTTGTGGATGCTGATAAAGACAACTACATTAACTACCACGAGAGGCTGATAAAACTGGTGAAAGTCGGTGGTCTGATTGGCTATGACAACACGCTGTGGAACGGATCGGTGGTGGCGCCACCAGATGCTCCACTTAGGAAGTATGTTACGTATTATAGAGACTTTGTTTTGGAACTCAACAAGGCTCTTGCTGTTGATCCCAGGATTGAGATTTGCATGCTCCCTGTTGGTGATGGAATCACACTTTGCCGCCGCGTCAAATGAGCCACCATCGTTTCCGTTTCTGTCGCCGCCACCACCGCGACTACCACCCAAGGTTGACAAGCTTATATGTGCTTCCTATCTTCATTTTTTTTAATTTCAAAAATATGGTGTAAATTTGATTTGGCATTCGTTTAATCAATGCCTATCTACCATTATCAAACCGTGATTAATCTGAAAATATGAAATATTTGAGTTCATTTCAAGCAATGAGACATTTGGATTTATAAGAAAGCTTATATAATAGTGTAGGTGCTACATTTCCCCGGAATCGTACACCGTGGGATAACAGTGGGATACAGATAAAGCATAAAATCAAAAAACTAGCTTCAAACGCAAGCATCTATATAAAATAATTAAAAAAAAATATATGAAATTTTGAAAAACCTTAATGATGGATTTTAGAATATCAAAATCCCATATATTTAGTATAATAAATCTGATACTCATACTCAGATGAGTGTGTGAGATATGCTATGTATTCAATATGAACATGGTGGTTAAAGTTTTTCAAGGTTTACACATATATGAAGGATTTTTGTAGATCATATACTCATATTCATTTGTCGAAAACAAATTTTAGATTATGAAATACGAGTATTCCGTTTTAAGGTCGTCCTACATCCCTAATATGTTTTCGAGACGGAGTGCGGTGGACGCACCTAAATAATTTTACTTAAAAAATAAAAATACGACCCATATTTCAAGAGTCTGCCCTAATTTTAGCAATCAATGACTCTCTTGATCTGCTTGTGTCTCCCTTCTCTACTTTGATTTTGCTCTCTTCTTGGGGATGATTCTTTCTTCCTCGTCTATGGCTTCATGACTTTGAATTTTGGATCCTCATTTGTATTATATGTTGTTGGATTTTGTTAGATTTTCTTAAATCGTTGATGTAACTTTGCTTGTTGTTGAATAATATAATAGATTATTAATGTTATTTGACAGTAACATTAGGGATGTAAAAACAGTTACTCGGATGGGTTTCAGGTCGGGTACTGTCAGGTCGGGTAAAATTGGATACAAGTCATTTCAGGTTGATTTGATGTTTTGACTCGATTCGGGTTGGGTGCGGGTCCATTTCAGGTCGGTTTTATTTCAGGTCGGGTCTATTTCAGGTCAGATTCATTTCAGGTCGGGTTCAAACGGTTTGGGTCCAAATTAGATAATTGACAATTTCATTTTAGGTCGGGTAGATTTCAGGTCGGGTCCATTTCAGTTCGGTTGTATTTTAGGTCGGGTCCATTTCAGTTCGGTTGTATTTTAGGTCGAGTTCATTTCAAGTCGGTTTTGTTTCAGGTCGAATTAATTTTGATTTTATATTCATAATAATTTTAATTAATAATTTTAATTTTGTATAAATACATAAAAACGAATAAATATTAAACTATAAAGTTAAAGATTAAATTTTGAAATTTTAAAAAATCAACATTAATTTGTAAGGACTCAATTACAAAAATTAAAAATTAGAAACATTAAAGTAAATTAGAAAAACTAGTAATAATCAATTCAAATAAATTAACTTGTAAGTTATAAGGACTAAATTACAAAAAATATATATTAACTATAAGTATTAAAAATCTAAATTTAATATATTATAAAATAATTATACTATAGTTTAATATATTTTAAAAATTAAAAAAATAAATTTTAGACAATATATAAAATTTATACTATAAATGGAATAATAGTTATATAAAATTAATATTATATAAGAAATTTATACTATATGCAGAGAATATATTATATATGGAATAATACTATAAATGAACTAATACTATTTTTAAAAGTAGAATAATGCTATATATGTATTAATAATATATATGAAATAATACTATTTTTTGAAGTAAAATAATTCTAGAATAAGTAATAATAATATTTATGGCATAATATTATTTATGGAATAATACTATTTTTGTAAATAAAATAATACCATAAATAAATTAATCTATATCTAGAAAATAAAATTATAATATATATTAAAATATGATATATATAACACTATAGTCTATATATATAATATATTAATAATTTAATAACTAATATAAGTATTTATATTATATATATTGATAATTAGATGTCTATTAATTATATATGTATAGTGTATGTATAATTTTAAATGTATACAATTATTAATTATACATAATACATAACTACATAACATAAGTATATTCTAATATTCATATATATGTATCAATGTATGTTATATGTATACATGATGAATTAGTGATAATAGTAGTACTATACATAGTACATTAATATATTAATATTATATATATACATCAATACATCATATATGTATGCTAATGTTATATGTATATATAATAATTAGTAAATGTAGTATGTATATTATATACTATGTACATATAATATATGTATATGTATAATTGTATATAATAATTAGTATATAGTACATGTATATATGTATATATATCATATATGTACGTTATAACTTATATCAATATGTAATTATGTATCATGTATGCTATAATCTATGTATATGTATTATATATATGTATTATATATATGTTAATATGTATATTAATTTTAGTATATGTATTATATATGTATGTTAATATGTCACATGTGTTAGTATGTATTAGTACATTATATATATTATATATGTATATAGTATATTATATATATATTAATATATATGTATGTTATATGTATATGTATTATACATAATACATATATACATCACATACATTATACATGTATGTTAATTTTTAATGTATATATATGTAATATGTATCATATATATATATATTATATATACATATCTAACATATTAATTATTATACATATTTAATATGTATATATATCATATATAAATAATATATATTATAAATATTATATTAATACTATATAAATACTATATTATATATACATATATAATAATAATATAATATATACATACTAATAATACTATATAATTAAAAATTTAGATCTCTCCCTCAAATTTAAATATAATTCTCACCCTAAAATCAAATTTTCCTCCCCAAATTTCCTTCCCGTCTCCTCCCACACCCGGCTAAATTCAAATTCCCCCTGCCCCACTAAAATCAAGAATTTCTCATTCCCCTAAAACAAAAAATTTCACTTCAAAATTTTAATTTTAAATTTATTTCAAAAACCAAATCAAGTATTATTTTTTTTAACTTGGAATATTTAATAAAAATATATATATTTATTATGGTATTTATATATATTATATATTAATATATGTATACTTATTAATTATATATATATGTATATATACTAGATTTATATATTAATATACATATATAATATATATATAATATACATTAATATATGATATACATATATAATATATTAATATATGATATACTTATATATAATATATTTTATGTATTAATGCATTATATGTAATATATAATATACTTTAATATATAATATATATTATATATACTTAAATGTATACTAATATATGTATTTAATTTAAAATTATAATTTTAATGAAATATTATTTTAAAATTATAATTAAAATTAAATACATTAAAATTAACTAAAATAATAAATAAATTAATTTAATTAAATATGTAATACTATATTTAAATAATTAATCCTAAATTAATTCACATGTTTAATTCTATTTTTTTAAGCCTAGTTATATTTATTAATATTTTAAATTTTAAAATTATAGATATATTTAATTATATGTCATATAAATATTAAGTTTTGTTAATATTAGTTCAAGTCAATAACAGGTCGGGTTCCAAACAGGTCGAGTTCACAATAGGTCGGGTAAAATCAGGTCTCAGGTCGATTCAGTCGGGTAATATCAGTTATCTGCCAGGTCAGACTCGGGTTCGGGTTTGTTTCAGTCGGATACAGGTCGGGTTTCAAGTCTACAGTAACAGGTTGAAATCAGGCTCAGGTCATTTTTGGTTGGATATAGTTCAGGTTCGGTTACTCCAGTAACATGTCCAATTCGAGTTCGGGTCAACAACAGTCGGATATAGATCAGGTTTGGGTCATTACATTCTCGGGTCAAACCAAATTCTGACTCGAACAGGTTTCAGACGAGTTTTCAGGTCAGGTCAACTTTTTACATCCCTAAGTAACGTCTTATAATTTAAAACTTTTATTTACTATTTTGTTTTTATCTCCGTCTTTGTACTCGTATCTATATAATTTCTATATAATTTAGGTGTTAGACTCAAGGTATTTCGAGAAAAAAAATAAACTCTAGACTAAATACCCAAAAAATTACAAAAAAATTATAGATTCAAGTCGTAAATATCATCAATCAACGGGATTAGTATAAATGAAAAATTTATTTACGTAACTTTCAAGTTTAGAGTATTGTATATAAAAAATACGAGAGACTCACTTAAAAATAGAGGTGAGTAAAACTTAACTCGACTTATTTTGATCCAATTCAAAATTTTATAATCTCAAATCAACTAAAAAAAGTCAAATAAAATTTAAATTGTAAAATAAAAATTCAAATAACTCAAAATTTTTAATAATTAAAAAAATTTATTTCTAAGTTAAAAGACAAATATTATCACATATGAAAAACATGAATAAATAACTAAAAAAAAAACATTTAAACTAAAATAATAAATAATTATAATTAAATTTATATAAAAAACTCGAATCTAATAAAAAAATTCTAAAAAATAATATTCCTTAACATCACCAGTAAATTTTAACTTATTTACCATTTTTTTCTTAAATTTTCCTATTTCTCAAAATATAACCGTAAATTTTCCATCTACCAGGGGCGGTTCAAAAATTTCAAGGGCCCTGTGCAATTTATTAAAATACGACCCTTAGAAATAATTGTCCATAACTTTTGCTAGTTATAAAATTATAACCCTTAGAAGCAAATGTCCTTTCTACGGGCCCCTGTGCGATTATTCTTATTGTGACTATCCAAAACTTCACTAGTTCTATAGAAGCAATAATAATAAGAATAATCAATAAGATTCTATAACCAATTATCCCATTTAAGAAATAATTATAACGCTTAAACAATTATAATGCATCTTTCTTAATTGCATTTTCAAAATCTTTTAATGAATTTCGAAATTAACATCATCTAAAGAATATTTTATCAAAATTTTAGGGCCTCTATTTTTTAGGGGCTCTATGCGATCGCTCTTATTGCGTATGTCCAGAACCCCGCCGCCATCTATCATATACAAAATCTATAGATTCATGAAATGAGTCTGAATTATGATTAAAGCAACACAATTCTGACACTCTTAGCTAATTCATCGAAATGATACTATTTCATAAAAAATCTAGTAAAAACAAACACAGATTTCAGAAGCAAACCGTAGAGTTTCTTCAACGGTAACTCTTCTGGAACCTCGCCCTGGCGCCTCTTCCACCGAACTTCTTTGGTTCGCAACTCCTGGGATCAGCAACCAGCAAAGTCCTATCGTACCGAACAAAAATATCCTTAATCTCCTTCTTGCTTTGCTCGTCAACGTACTTCTGGTAAAATGCGACGAGGGATTTCGCAATGCTTTGACGGATAGCGTAGATCTGAGAAGTGTGACCTCCGCCTTTGACTCGGATCCTCATGTCTACGCCGGCGAAACGCTGGCGGCCAAGGAGGATGGGACAGCCGTTGATCTTGATCAGGCCGCGGCCTCTCTTGCAATAGGTAACGGCGACCGCCGTCTTCTTCCTGCCGAAGCATTGTACGGACTCGACCGGAGCTCTTTCCGCCATTCTTTTCTCCTTAGGGTTTTTGTCAGAAACGAGCTTTTACTCTTTGCAGAAACTGAAAACAAGAAAGATGGGCGGCAGAGATACTATTAGTAAAGTTTGCTTTACGGTTTTTCAAAAGGTTAAAACGGTGAGTTTCGATAGTACATGACTTGTTTTGGAGCTATAGGGCCTCACTAAAAGGCCTAATATATGCCAGTAGACCGAGAAATTATATCATTAATTTTTTTATTACATTATTCGTGGTTTTAGTCAATCAGATTCATTCGTTTTATATATTTTTATGGTAAATTATCATATTTTTCTTACATGTACTTAAAATCGAACATACTTGATTGTATAAATCATGGATAACGTGATGAAAAGAATTCATGATATAATCTCTTCATTAGACCGATTAAAAATTACTTATTAAAATATTAATAATTTATTTTTAAAATTTACACTTTAGTATCCCAAGTTTTATTTTTCATAAAGCGTGATATTTAAAATATAAACATGATTAATAAATAAGTGTTGAACATTGATGTAAGCACTTCTATACAAGCACAATCTGATTCAGAGGTTTTGTCAACAAGACCTATTACACGTTCTAAGGCAAAAAAAATTCAGGAAAGTTCTTTTTTTTTTTTACTTGTGCTTTAATTCTAAATTCATTCAATAATATTTATGCCTTAGAACATAGGCTTTATAATGTCTTACATACTGATATGTGACATATTAGACTATATTACTTATTGTATATGTTCAAATATATATCTAACTTATTATATATGTTTAAATATATATCTAATTTATTTATTATCTTCGAATATATAGGAGAACATCCATTCGGTTGCTGTAACCATTAAGGGAGAATTGTATCACATTAGCGTCACATGTCCCTTGCATACTTGTAGCAAGGGTACTAATTTTGAGAGGATTGGAAATTTAGGGTTTAACTTCAAAAATGAGAATTTGGGACAAAGATTAAGAATTGGAATAGGAAAATTAGGAATTAAGGTTCTAAATTGAAAATTGATTTGAAAAATCGGGAATTAGGGCTTAAATTAAAAAGGGAGATTAGGTCTAAAAAAAAGATTAAAAGTTTTAAAAATGGGCTGAAAAATTTAAAAAGGGATTGGGAAATAAATTGAAAAATAACTAAAAAATAATTTAAAATAAGAGGAGTCGCCACTGGCCACTTTGGTAGGTCGGACACCGTAAAAACTAAAGATTTGAAAAAGAGCGTCCAAAATTGGTACCTTTAAAATAACCGCTTAATTAATTTTGAATTTTCCGGATTAAAGTGTTGTTTAAATTAACGTTTGTTTAAAAATTCGAATTCAATTTTATTTTTACCGTGTCTTTATTCGAAGGCAACACATACACCGTGACCATTACGTTGGAACACGGGCTCGTTACGACCGAATAGAGACATAATTAATTAGGTTCGTTAATTATGAAGTGGATGTGTACTTGAGCAAGAATAAATACGAACAAATATTTACAACAATAAATACATGTAGACGAAACATAAAGCATGCACATGAAGCGTAAGATAACAATATATGACATAATAATAATGATATGTACATAAGAAAAGCATTAAAATAGATATGTAACACAAAATATCTACCATATAAAGAAATAAATATAGACAAAGTAACTATATGCACAATATAGATAAAATGCATGGGTAAAATGCAATAAAAGAATATTCAAATTAATATAGGCAAATAAACGAACAAATAAAATGAAATATCATGTGCAAAATATGTACAAATAATTGCAATGCATAAATAAAAGAGATGTGACAAAAGCTATAACATACACGCACAAATATAAAATATAACAAAACTAAAGTATGACTAACATGGATAGTAACAAGAACAAAATAAGAGATATGTGTTTAAGTGATAAATGTACGACAAGAATATAAAATAATAAATGTGTAAATAACCAAAAATGCATGATATATTAAACTAAAAAACATAATAAAATGAATATGTACAACATGACAAGTGACATGAAGGGTAACTAGACATGTATACAACAATATAACAAAATATGAATAAAGTGTGATAAAATAAACATACAAACAAAATATGCATGACATAAATTAAGTTAAAAAAATAAATATGTACAAAAGAACATATCAAATTGAATACATATAACATAAGGTGTATAGATGAATAAGACAAATAAATAAATAAAAAAATAAATTGAAAGGAAAAGGAAAAGGAAAACTACTGTAAATGACTACAATAGAAGAAAAACAAAAAAAGGAGGACTCGAAAAATAATTTTACCGAGGGGAAGTGTTCAAAAATAAAAAACAAAAACGCGGAGGGACTCTTCCACAATAAACCCATTTAGAAAAATTTAATTCGTCCAATTCAGGACCAAAATGAAACGATTCTGAAACTTCAAAGGACTGAGGGAAGGATTTCAGTGACACGGAGGATTTTATGAGGTAAATAAACCGTTTTACAAAATTTTAAATAGTATAAAACTCAAACATAAAATTAAATACCCCCTTTTCATATTTTCATCCGAAAACAAAAGAAAAGAGAGAAGTTTCTCTCTGTTTATTCAAACAAACCCCAGAAACCAAAAGGTGTTCTTTATTGCTTGAAGAACACCGCCGTGTAGCCCAGAAAACACCGTATTTACCAGATTCCGACCACCATCTACGGTGGCCGACGATCAAAAAAAACTTTCGAAACTCTTTTTCTTCATTCCTTGAAACCGAAACAAAACCCCAAAAAGGCCCTCCTTTTTGTTTTAAGAAACGAACAAAAAAGAAAACTCCTTTTCTTAACGTTGGCTCACCACCGATGGCTCACGACCGTTGTGTTTATTGCCGGTTCGAAGAGAAGGGAAGAGACGAAGGGGAAAGTAGAAACCAAAACAAAGGTAAAAAACCTAATCTATTTTTTTGTATCCCAAAAAAAGAAGAAGGAATTACTCTGAAATGGGTCTTCTTTTTTGTATTGATTTGAATTCGTGTCCTCTTTTACAATGGCTTTTCATTCGGTTTTTATAACCGTTTCGAATACAATGGATTAGAAGAAAGGGTTTCTAATTTCTATCCGTTTTGTTGTTGTTGATTTGCTGGGATTTGGTTGTTATCACTGTAATCTCTGCGATTGTTTGATACTTTAGCCAAAACACCTCTGAGACTGATCATATCTCTGAAATTTTTGTTTGTGTATGTCTGAAATCTCTCCAAATATTGTATGCTTTGGTTCTGTGGATTCGTACATGTCTAAACATGTCCTTTTTTGTTTATTTGTGTGAGGTGGCTGCCGGAGCAAAAGGGGACCACCGGAGAAAGACGATCGGAGCGGTCATCGTCCGGCAAGGGGAGTCGAATAGGCGTCTGGGTAGCTGAAGAGGCTAACGCGTGTACCACACGCGCGCGTCGAGGAATGGATGAGCCGCGCATGTGGCTTTTAGAACCCTCTTCTCTCTCGATCGTGGTCGTTCGATCATCCCACGATTCGACGGTCTACCGTGGGCTGCGCAGATCAAAAGGGGAATGAGGTAGTTAGCCTAGGGTTTTTGTTATAACCGGTTGGGCTTGCTATTTTGGGCTAAGTGTAATTATTTTTGTGGGCTGAGTATAATATTTAAAGTATGGGCTTTGTAATATATTTAATTTGGGTTATGTAACATGTAATAGGACTGAAATAATATTAAATGTGGGCTTTTTATTCATTATATAGATTTATTTATATTTTATTTATAATATGTAAATAATAAATAATAATAAAATGATATTTAATATAAATAACAATAAAATAAAAAGATGAAAGAAAAACAAGGGAATCGAATGAGAAATATATATACATAAAGTCAAAAATATATATATGAGAATGATAAGATATGAAAAACCGAAAATAATAATAAAATAGGTAACAAATAATAATAAATAATAAAAAAGAATAACAACTTTTAATAATAAAATTAACAAAAGCATGTATAGCACAAAATAGTATGTTATAGTATTTTTGGGTTTTAGTTCATAATTAAATAACTAAATTTAGAAGGATAATAGTAATAACCTATGAGTGATATACATATACATAAAATTTACTTAAAAGAACAAAATTCATATATTTAATTTTTTTTGTTTTTTGAAATGATGATTTTTGTAAATATAAACATATAATTAAAAGAATAACACATCAATAATATTTTCTGTATTTATATTTTTTTGATAATAGCAAGCCCGTTATTTGATTGAAAAATAACACCGGGATTAGACCCCAGATAAAATTATTGATTACAATTGCCCCTCTTTGTTTATCGTTGTAAAACAATGATAAAGCAAAGACAATAAGCATTAATTTTATCCGATTTCCCTGTTCGAAGACTAATCTGGAAGCTCTTTCTTCGCGATTTTGATAGCCCTTCTGTTCTCTGATCACCTGATTAACTTGCCACGCACTCGTGATCACCTGCATACATCAAAAGAAAATTTTCATAGACGAATTTTGATTCCCTTATTTAGATATTTTGAGCAAATTAAAAGATTCAAAGTTGTGGGTCCCCCCTCTATGAGACTTTATGCTCTACACTCTGACAATATCGATCCCTTCTCCATAGGATCCTCATCTTTGAGATGCTCTGATCATTGCAGCATTTGACGATCCCTCTTTTCGAGCATATACCTCGGTGGGCGACCCCTCTCTTCGAGCGTATGTCGCAAAGCATGACCCCCTTCTTCAGGCGTAAGTCATAATGAACGGTTCCTCTCTTCAACCGTATATCGTGGTAGGCGACCCATCTCTTTGAGCATATGTCACAAAGCATGATCCCCTTCTTCAGACGTATGTCATAGTGAACGGTCCCTCTCTTCAAGCGTATATCGTGGTAGGCGATCCCTCTCTTTGAGCATATGTCGCAAAGCATGACCCCCTTCTTCAGACGTATGTCATAGTGAACGGTCCCTCTCTTTGAGCGTATAGCGTGGTAGGTGATGAGTGCCTAAAAGGCAGTTATTTACTATCCTTCCCATGGTACTTTATGCATCTATTATACACCCACTTGAACCGAAGTATAGACTCTTTGCTCAAATATTGGATATTCCGTTATTATCACTTATAAAGTTAATATTTATAGAGAATGCAGATATTATTACATATTCTATACATGCAGGAATATCCAGAGCTAAAGCGGCAGAGAAGCTGTGTTGAGGTAGAGGCAGCCGCAGGGCCGCGACAGAATCCAATGTGGCAGCACCAACAATGGAGGCGCATTGAAACATAAAAATATAGAGAATATTCTGGAAGATACAGCGCATCAATTGTACCAGGCTAGCGTGCTAAAAAGCCTAATTCAAAGACCAAGCGGGAAAACCCTTCTAGAAGGCGGAAAACTTGAAAATATCAGATACCATGGAGGAGACTTGTTCCATACTCTAAGTTGAAGTCTATTTAGGAAAGGTTTACCCTAGGTTAAGACTATAAATATCCTAGTCGTCCACTATGTTAGGAGAGCCGATTTGTAGAGAAGACCCTCCTCTATAAGAATTGTACTTACACGATAATATGTTCTAAACATCTTAGGGATAAGTGAAGGTTGTCGATATTAGTGAGAGGAGATTGATTCTTTTATCTGTGTTCTTATGCAATAAAATCAAAGTTTGCTTATCCTATTTCCATTCCTTGTTCTTGTATCCAAGCTCGAGAGAGAAGTTTGCAAGTAATCTATTTATCTAACATCGAGAGGTGTGGATTCACGAAAGGGATAAGTACGGTGTTGTAGATACTAATTCGGCCTATACCCTTATGGAGGCACTAAGGGGTAGGTTAAGAGTTTCAGCAGCTAAAAGAAGTGTTGGATTGGTTGGTGGTTATCTTTGATTTACGTCGAGAGGTATCGTCAAGGACTGGGCATCAACAACACTTTGCCTCAAAGATGAGCGGAGTCACTTACAGACACTTTGCTAAACTTTGACACTTCTGCCCATGAGCAAGAGATTGCCGCGGCAGAAGAGCACCATCATTGCCGAGGCAGTATCCGCAGTGCTATCAAAGTAATGTTGTGTGATTGCATTGGACAAGGAAAAGATCAATTGAATCCACTAATTGACGCAACTTGATCCTACCCACTTTCTCTATAATCGTTCTCAACCTTTTTTATTTTATGTTTTGTTATTTAATTATTTAGTTAGATAAAACAAACCATCTTATTTGTGTTTTTATTTTATTCTCAGGAGCAAAGGAACGAAGGAAGACATATTAAGTATACCAATCTTTGTGGAGATGATACACGATATACTTATCATTTTATTACTTGACGACGTGTACACTTGCACTCAAAAAGCGCTTATACCACGCACATCAAGTTTTTGGCGCCGTTGCCGGGGATTGACAACTAAATTTTGTTTTCTTTAATTTTCTTGCTCTTTAACTATTCTTTATCTAACTTTAACTTTAACTTTTATTTTATTTTATTTTTTTGTTTTTATTAATTTTTATTTATTTGATTTATAACCAAGGCAAATCCAAGTGGACCATTGTACGAGTTGGATCTTGAGATTGAACGAACAAGACATAATCTAAAACGCAATCTGTTCCAAGCTATGGACAATCCACCAAGAGGACAAATTCCACCTGTTAATCATAATGTACTGCCACCAGTAATGCCGCAGCATCCACTACCGCATCCATTGCCGAGGCAACCTACTATCAGAGACTATCTGGTGGAAGATTTAAATGAACTCAACCCTGGCATAGTTACCCTAGAGATTGAAGCACCTCATTTTGAGCTCAAACCAGTGATGTTCAACATGTTGAACACAATTGGACAGTTTAGTGGGTTTGCTACCGAAGATGCAAGGCAGCATCTTAAATCTTTCATGGAAGTATGCAACTCTTTTAAGATTCAAGGATTCCATGAAGATATTCTGCGCTTAAAACTGTTCCCCTATGCACTAAGGGATAGGGCGAAAACTTGGTTGAATGGTATCCCAGCAGGATCAATCGGATCTTGAGAGGAACTCTACCGAGAATTTATTACGAGGTTTAATCCGACAAATCTCTATGACCGCATTCGTAATGAAATCACATCATTCCAGCAAGATGAAGATGAATCGATGTACGAGGCATGGGAACGTTACAGAGAATTATTAAATAGATCCTCCTTATATGGTTTTCCCTTATGGATACAAGTCTCCATGTTCTATAATGCGACTAATGCCTCCGCAAGGATGATGCTAGATGCTTCCGCAAATGGGACACTTTTAGATAGAACACCCGCGGAAGCCATTGAAATTTAGAACAAACTCGTAAGGAACGATTTCCAATTTCCACCATTAAGGCGAGGAGAAATGAGACGTCATGCCACAGCCCATAAAATAGATACATCAAGTTCAGTGGCAGCACAATTGGCTTCTCTGACCAAGATGGTTCAGAATATGCAAACCCAAAGAAGCATACATGAGGTTAAGGCAGTTAACTCATCAGAATATATGCCAGATGAGGAGACCAACCTATATGTTGGAAATTATAACAGAAACAACCCTATGATGTCCAACAATTATAACCCATTTTGGAAAAGGCATCCAAATTTTTCATGGAGTAACCCTAACAATGCCTTGAATCCAATTAATCAAGCCCTTGGATTTCAGCATCAGAACCAGAACCTGTCATAGCAGAACACTCAGCAGCCCATGCCACAGCAGCAGGCACAACAACAACAGTCTCTAAATGTACTAGCAGATTCTCTCACAGCTTTTATGTCAAAGACTGATGCTTACATGATGGATAATAGCCGATTCATGAAGCGTACTGATGACTTCATGAACAGAACTGAGATGAGACTGCAGAACCAGGAGGCTGCAATAAAATCCTTAGAAACCCAGGTTGGTCAATTTGCCCAACGACAAAATACTCGACCAACAGGGGGTTTACTTAGCAATACCAGAGTTGCTAAGGTGTTAGGCCACGAGCAATGTAAGGTAATAACTACTAGAAGTTACAATCTTATTTATGTTTTTATTTCATTGCTTGAAGAACACCGCCGTGTAGCCCAGAAAACACCGTATTTACCAGATTCTGGCCACCATCTACGTTGGCCGGCGATCAAAAAAAACTTTCGAAACTCTTTTTCTCCATTCCTTGAAATCGAAACAAAACCCAAAAATGGCCCTCATTTTTGTTTTAAAAAACGAACAACAAAGAAAACTCCATTTCTTAACGTTGGCTCACCACCGATGGCTCACGGCCGTTGTGTTTATTGCCGGTTCGAAGAGAAGGGAAGAGACGGAGGGGAAAGTAGAAACCAAAACAAAGGTAAAAAACCTAATCTATTTTTTGTATCCCAAAAAAAGAAGAAGGAATTACTCTGAAATGGGTCTTCTTTTTTGTATTGATTCGAATTCGTGTCCCCTTTTACAATGGCTTTTCATTCAGTTTTTATAACCGTTTTGAATACAAGGGATTAGAAGAAAGCGTTTCTAATTTCTATCCGTTTTGTTGTTGTTGATTTGCTGGGATTTGGTTGTTATCATTGTAATCTCTGCGATTGTCTAATACTTTAGCCGAAACACCTCTGAGACTGATTATATCTCTGAAATTTTTGTTTGTGCATGTCTGAAATCTCTACAAATGTTGTATGCTTTGGTTTTGTGGATTCGTAAATGTCTAAACATATCCTTTTTTGTTTCTTTGTGTGAGGTGGCTACCGGAGCAAGAGTGGACCATCGAAGAAAGACGATTGGAGCGGTCATCGTCCGACGAGGGGAGTCGAATAGGCGTCTGGACAGCTGAAGAGGCTAACGCGTGTACCACACGCGCGTGTTGAGGAATTAATGAGTCACGCGTGTGGCTTCTAAAACCCTCTCCTCTCTCAATCATGGTCGTTTGATCATCCTAGGATCCGACGGTCTACCGTGGGCTGCACAGATCAAAGGGGGAATCGGGTAGTTAGCCTAGGGTTTTTGTTATAACCGGTTGGGCTTACTGTTTTGGGCTAAGTGTAATTATTTTTGTGGGGTGAGTATAATATTTAAAGTATGGGCTTTGTAATATATTTAATTTGGGTTATGTAACATGTAATAGGACTGAAATAATATTAAATGTTTTTTTTATTCATTATATAGATTTATTTATATTTTATTTATAATCTGTAAATAATAAATAATAATAAAATGATATTTAATATAAATAACAATAAAATAAAAAGATGAAAGAAAAACAAGGGAATCGAATGAGAAATATATACATAAAATCATAAATATATATATGAGAATGACAAGATATGAAAAACCAAAAATAATAATAAAATAGTTAACACAAAATAATAATAATAAAAAAAGAATAACAATTTTTAATAATAAAATTAACAAAAACAAGTATAGCACAACATAGTATGTTATAGTGTTTTTGGGTTTTAGTTCATAATTAAATAACTAAGTTTAGAAGGATAATAGTAATAACCTATTAGTGATATACATATACAAAAAATTTACTTAAAAGAACAAAATTCATATATTTAATTTTTTTGGTTTTTGAAATGATGATTTTTGTAAATATAAACATATAATTAAAAGAATAACACATCAATAATATTTTCTGTATTTATATTTTTTGATAATAGCAAGCCCGTTATTTGATTGAAAAATGACACCGGAATTAGACCCGTATAAAATTAGTGATTACAATACTGTAACACCTTTAAAAATTAAAAATAAAATAAAAGTTTGAAATATATGATTGTGAGGTGTTAAACCCACAACTCTTGGTTCTTAGCAAGTGCACCTAACCACTTGAGTTAATCAACTCTTGAGATATGATCTCTCATATCTTACCTTTAACCTATCCTTGTTTCGGATAATAAAAATAATAATTATATTCAAATAAAATATCCTTACCATTTGGGAAACCATATCAGATCTAGAAACATCCATATTCGAACAAAAATTTCTCCCTCACCTAACCCTTCAATCGTCGGCCGATCTCGTTCACCGCCGGTTCGTGTCTTACACCGCTGCTATCACCGTGCTCACCGCAACCTCCCGAGCAAAACCCCTCAATCGACATGCCAAATTGCCGCCGTAAACGCCGTGTATCGAAGCTCGAAGCTTCGCCAGAGTTTAAGGTTTAGACCCTTTCGAAATCTATGATTTCGGCCTCCTTTTAGACGTTGTTCCAGCGCGTCGTCATCTCTGCCGTGCCCACCGTGCTGAGGGGAGCAAAATGCCTTCGGTCCCGCATCAGTTTGTCGCCGATCAGGACCTCATCGGAGAAACCCTTCCCCGTTCGGTAAATAGGTAAGATTCAGTTTGTTTTAGTGTTGATTCTGGTTTCTGATGAATATAAGATGGAATTAATCTGGATTTGGAGGTTTTCCTGACTTGAAAAGGTGTTTTCCGGCCATTTAAGGCCGCGCGTGGCCTCCATGCGCCACCGGAGGTGATTTCCAGCCACCGTGGATGACTGTCGGGAGCTGACCGGTTTGAATTGGTCCAACCCGAGTCAAATTGGCCTTGAACCTGTCAAACCAAATCGGATCGAATCAGTCCAACCCGAACCAAACCGGTCAACTCGAGTCAACCGTTGACCGACTCAAACCGTTGACCAGTGATGTCAGTGTTGACTGCTGACGTGGCTACTGATGTGACAGCTGACGTCAGCGTTGACTATGCTTACGTCAGCGTTGAATTTGACCAAAAAGTCAAAATTTTCAAAAACCCATATTTTATGTTTTTCGACGTCTTGAGTCCATCCGTGAAGTCCGTTTTTCAAAATTCAATCTCGAAAGCCTCCAAATTGGACTTTAAAGTCTCGAGTCAAACTTTTCTTCTAAGTTAAGTTCAGAGTTTTAATTTGGGTCTAATATTGATACCTGTGTAATTGTAGGATCTCATAGTCCTTCCGATCGAGTACCGACCCAGCTCGTCTTCTCTCGTTTTGACCAGTCTTGAGATCTGATTGTGACCCTATGTATTTTAAACTCCAGTGAGTAAATCCAGTATCTAGATTCATGTATTGATATAAAATTTTATCGTGTATCTATAGGGTCCAGTACTACTGCAGAGCGAGGCTCGAACGCCCAATAGGCCACTTGTCTGATTCTTCCATTTTGAGGTGTGTTCCTTGTGTGCTATATGATTGTATACTACTGTTTTCCATGTTTTGAACGAACTTAGCATGTGCACATGACTGTTTTTTGGGATTTACATAGATATTTATTTTGAACTTTAAGCATGGTTATATTATGTTTTCACTATATGCCTGATATATCATGTACGATATTTCCTGATTTGGTACAAACATGATATCTGATTATTTCTTGGTACTGATATTATTAATTCTGTCATTATTGCATGTCTGCCACTTTAGGATTGAGATAATGTGTAGTATCTGAGATACGGTTCAACCTTGATCCAGCTAGTAATTCTATCCTGTTTACGGTTTCTAGCTACGATTAAGGTAATTCCGTCCTGTTTACGGTTCCCGTGCTACAGCCGGGATAATTTTGCCTGTTCCCTAAGGTAATTCCTTAGGCCGATACCTTCGCCTTATTGGGATTAGGTTAATGCCTGAATTAGATATTGTTCTGGAGAACTGTATCTAGGAGATCGGTTGGAGGATAGCGTATCATATCATGCATATTCATGATCTGTTTTTCTGATATTACTGTATATTTGTTTTATATCTGTGTTTTATATGCACTGTTGGAACACACTAGGCTCCATAGCTCATACCCGTTTTCTTTCCCCTTTCAGATAACCGTAGATAGGCATCCCGGATTTGGCACTCGGAGGATCTACACCTTCCCGACTATATTTTGATGCAATGTTTAAATTTTTCGGATTTCAGTTAGGGTGACATGTGCCTCTATTTTGCTACTGATGTGCCTATATTTCATTATTGATGGTTTAAACTCATTTTATTTTGTTATCGGATATGCAAATCATTTTGTGAACAATGGAATTTACAGGACACCTAATTTTACTAACACTTCCATATGTTTTAAAGGATATCTAGATTGGTCTTTTATCCGTATAAGTTACATTGATTATATTTTAAAACTAAACTATGTTTAAAAATTAAATTATTGTCATTACAAGTTATTTGGATTTTCAAATTAGAATTTGTATTTGTTTTATATTCGATTGAAAAAAAATATAACTACCCTAAGTAGGGTTTCCCGTGTAGGCTGGTCTAAGGATTACGAATACCGTCCACATGCATCACATTTGCTTAATGTGCTAACTTATCTTTGCTGCATTGCGAAACTCAAACAGCGGGCAGATTTGCTGCATTGAAGAGATCCAATTTGGAGAAAGCCACGCACATTTGGCACATTGGCAATTTCCGCCGATTGGTATTTTTAAATTTGTGGAGTGAAATTGTTGTCCGCTAAATTGAAGGAGTTCAAGTATTTGAATTTCAATTTAATTTTCTTTTCAGCTATGTATTTTCAACCGACAACTCTTATTCTAATCCTATATATATATATAATTAAACTATGTAGGAAATGTTACACATTTTGATCAATAATATTCTGCTTGAGAGTTCTTTTTCTTTTCGGTTCTTTTTAGAATTATTCGACACTCAACTCGCTTGATTGTCTTTGATACTTCGGGTTCCTAGATTGCTATCTAGAGGGTCCAAGTCCTATGACGTTAAACATGTTTGATTTGGATTTGTTCAACATATTGTTTGAGTTCTTTCGAGTTTAGCGTTCCCAACACCGTTCGTTTTTGAAGTCTTTATCATTGATGTCGTTAAAGCCTTTCTAATAACGCCAAAATTATCATATTTATTTTATGTTATTTTGTTAATCTTCTAAATATATACTTAACATAATATGTCATCTAATTTTTGTTGTTTTTTTATCGTTTTAATTGCAGAAACGTACCTACAACACTCCTAGATCCGTAATAAACGAGGAAAGTCCGTTTCGACGAATTCGACATTATATTAAACATAGTGTTAAGAAATATTGTACTTTCAAGCAAAAAATATTATATATTTTATCTTTTTAAAACGTATTATTTAAAAGAAAAATTATCAATCTCAAATATAAATCATAATATGAAATGAAAAATACTATATATTAATATTATGAATACAATCATAGTACATGAAAAACTATAAGCACTTTTTTGGCAAATATTATAAGGACTTTGATTATACTTATGATTAGGGTCGTTCAAACGGTTAATTCGGTCGGTGACCGATCGAATTATCAAAAATCGAATTAATTAAAAATTTTAATCTTTAACTGTTAATCGAACTGAACTTTTTTCGAAATACATTAATCAAACCGAACAAATTTCTGTTAATTAGGTCGGTTAATTCGGTTAACCGAAATTTGTTATAAAATTTGGATAAATTACACAAATGATTACTCAACTATGTTAAAATACTCTTTTTAACCATCGAACTTTCAAAAATTATAAAACAACCATTAAACATATATAATTATTATAAATTAATCATTGATTTATTATATATTATACATTATTGATAAATATTAAAAATTTTAATAAATATTTTTAAATGATTTAATAAATTTAATTATTATTTTATATTAATTTGATGAAATTATTTTTATTCCATAACTTAATTATTATAATATATCTTATTAAGTTTAGTGTCACCGATAATTAATGAAAATAATAAATCAATAAATTTAAAATTTAAAGCTAGATTGTGGATACTAGTGTTATTATAAGTAGTGGAGTTGAAATGATCGGCTAAATCGAATTAACTGATCAAACCAAATTAATCGATTACACGGTTGGCTACCGAGCTTTATTTGATCGATGAGTGGTTATTTTTTTTTTTGAATGTTCGGTAATAGTTAATTTGATTCAAAATCTGTTAATTATCAAAATTAACCAAAATTTATATATTTTATACATTTGTTTTTAGTCATTAAACTTTTAAAAATTATAAAATGGTCATTAAACTTTATCAAATTAGTATAAAATTATAATTAAATTTATTAAATTATTGAAAAATAATCTCTAAAATTTCCAAAATTTATCAATAATTTATAATATATAATAAATCAATGATTAATTTATAATAATTTGATAAGTTTAATGGTTATTTTATAACTTTTGAAAGTTTGGTGTCTAAAAAGACTATTTAACATAGTTAACCGAATTAACCAAAATTTATTCAGTTCGATTAATATATTTTGAAAAAAGTTTAGTTTGATTAACGGTTAATTCGACTTTTGGTAATTCAGTTCAGCCACCGACCGAATTACCTGTTTGAACACCCCTAATTATACTAACAATAATATAAATCGGACTACAATTTAGCGATATTTTTTTCCGTATTTTATAATTCACATCCTTAAATGCTTTTTATTATGAAACAAATAATAAACTTCCCAAGTTTCAATTTCTAAAATTTCTTCTCTCCCGTTGATAATTCAATGTTTATTGTATCAACTTATGGAGATTTATTGTCCCAACCCAACGAATAAAAGACATGTGGTAATCCTACAACTTAAGGAAGACAAGCTCTTCAATAGAAGGGATCTCACCAATCCTCTTCAACGATTCTTTCCTCGGCTGCTCGTCGACTCCGATAGCCATAACGGCGTGAGTCCTCGGAGCAATCCTCCCGACACTCATGAAGCTCACGTTCACGTTCTCCTCTCCCAAAATACTTCCGACTTTACCGATCATACCGGGTTGATCGACCTGCCTACACAGTATGACACAACCTTCCAAGCTCACATCCACTCTGAATGACCCTACTTTTGTCAAATGTGGAATCTTGTCCTTCACCCGTCCTTCGACATTCATCTCGCCGGCCTCCGATTTGGAGCTAGCGAATTTCGATTCTACGTTGGCGATTTGAACTTTGATGGACTTGAGTGGGCACTCGGGTGAACCATCTATATGAATACATTCCTCTATGATCCGTAGTCCTCTCTGTTTAGCTATGTAATCAGCATTGACAAGGTTCACGTAGATGTTGCAAATCGGTTCGATTATGCCTTTGGTGATCATGGCACGGAGCAACCTCGTATCGAGATCGGCTCTAGAGGAAGTATAGGACACTTTCACGGTTTTAACACCACGTCCGCCTGCTACCAATTGGACAGCCAACCTCCCGAGTTTCTCAGCAAGTTCGACGTATGGTTTCAATTCATTTAGAACCTGCAAGGGGAGAACATCCAATTGAATCGACAATCGCGAATGACTCGAACATTAAGACGGGAAATTGTACCTCAGGAGGTACCATTGGTGCATTGACAGCAGTTGCAGCAAGTTCCCCTTTCAAGGCACCAACAACAGCTTCTGCGATTTCGATAGCCACTCCTTCCTGCAAAAACATACCAATGAATGGTGGATACATCGGTTGATCGAATGAACAATTAGCCTACCTGAGCCTCCATCGTACTAGCACCGAGATGCGGAGTGACGGTAACCTTCTCGTGTTGCACCAATTTGTTGTCCTTACTAGGCGGCTCATCGGTGAAAACATCAAGAGCAGCCTGAGCTACGATCCCGCCATTCAATGCCCTCCAGAGAGCGTCTTCGTCGATCACTCCCCCGCGAGCAACGTTAATGATACGAACACCTTTCTTCATCTTAGAGAATGCCTCGGCATTGAGCATCTTAGAAGTGGCAGGGGTGAGAGGCATGTGCAAAGAGATAAAATCCGCTGTCGTTATGGCTTCCTTCAACCCCACTAGCTCGACACCGATAACACGAGCAAGGTCGGCCGGGGCATAAGGATCGTGTGCGATAACATGCATCCCGAGTCCCTTGGCTCGTCGGGCTACTTCCGATCCAACCTTCCCGAAACCTAAGACGGCAAGCCTTTTCCCAGCAAGTGATACACCAACATACTTGCTCCTTTGCCACTTCCCTACATCATAATAAACTACATATAATCTCTTGTCAAATCGAAATAACATCCGAAAATTCGACACAATCGATATCAATCCGATTTATGTCTTAATAAATCGTAGATCGTTTGTATTAATCGAATCGGATTTTGTTCATCGTACCAAACCATTGTAACATTGCTTTAAACTAACTACAATTAGAGCATATTTCAAAATTATAGATGATATTCATTCACCAGATTTGACGGAAGCATCAGCCTGAGCCACATTTCGAGCCATGGCAGTCAAAAGCGCGATCCCGTGCTCCGCAGCGGCAATGGTGTTAGCCGTCGGAGCATTGACGACCAAACAACCATGCTCGGTGGCGGCGGCCAGATCGACATTATCGATACCAACGCCAGCTCTCCCAACGACCTTCAGTCTCCCGCCAGAAGACTCAAAAACCGCGCGGTTAACTTTGGTGGCGCTGCGGACGATCAAGGCGTCACAATGCGCGATCTTGACCCGGAGCTCTTCGGGGGAGAGGTTGTAAGAGCATTCAACGTTGGCGTGATGTCTAAGCAACGCTAAACCGGCCTCTCCGAGTTTCTCGGCGACAAGTACGGTTGGCTTCTTGGAGGACGAACCGGATGACGATGAAGTTGGGACCGTAGTTACGGTTGTCTTCTTGTAGAAAGAACCGGGTGCAGCGGCGTTGACGATCAATAAGCGGTGTCTCTGCGGTTGGGAGCGTGAAAAACGGATGTTGTTAGGGAAGGAGGATCGTAGTAGTGATTTGGAGGAAAGGGAAAGCGGTGATGTTTTGAGAGATGGGATTTTCAAAGAATCCATTTTCGTACGGAGAGATTATAAATCCAAAGAAATTTTCTTGGACAGTGGCGAAGAAGAAGAAGAGGAGGAACACAGTTAGAGATACAATAAATATAATTGTATTTGTTTCTCCTGTTTAAAAATTTGTATAAATAATACAAAAAAATACTCATTCATAGCATGAGACATGGCTGTTTATTTTGTATTTTTATTTAAAAAATTAAAAATAAATAAAATTTTTAAATTTTTAAAAATCATAAAATAAACTTAAATCCTTTAAACCAAAAATCTTCAAAATTCATAATATTGTCAAATAGTTTATCACCACCGTCATGAAGGTCACCACTCATTTTTTTTCAATCATTTATCGTCTGTAGTTAACAGTATGCATATAAATCGAACATTAGACGACGAACATGAAATGCTCCCACCAATTATCGATGATTGGTATATCTTATGTCGATTATTGATGATGAGTAATTGAAAAAAATATAGACAGGTAACCTTTGACAATGATAATGAAAAGGTTTGAAGAGATTATCGATAACAACATATAATATAAATTTTGAAAATTTTAATAATTAGATATCTGAGATTATTTTATGATTTTAAAAATTTTAAATGGTTTTAAAGAGAATTTTAAATTTTTAGTTTTTAAAGTTAAAAAGTAAAAGAAAAGTATCAATTTTTTAGTGGGATGAATTTTTTAACCACATCTTAAAACAATTACAAAATAAATTTTTAGATATATATTTCAACAAAATATTATTTTAAAATATTTATTATAAAAACTAAATAATTTAAGTACCTATTTTATAGTTAAGCCCAATAAAATTAAAGAGACGTAGCTTAAAAAATGATTTATTTCGACTCTAATTTAAGGTTGTTTGACTAACAAACGTAAGCAAAATCGGAATGGATCTGGACCTAGATCTACTTAGACCATGTCTCGATCCATGCTTTTAAAATATACTTTATTTAATATTTATAAAAAAGTTTTGGGTAAGTAAAATTAATAAAAATGACCTAATATGAAATTTAATTTAATTTTTAATTTTTAAATTAGATTAAATAATATTCAAATAAAATAAAAGTAAAAAATATTATTGTTTATAATTGTATTATATTTTATAAATTATATAATTATGATTGATAAACATAATTTAAATATATTTATATTAAATAATTAAATATTTAAAAAATTATCGAATTCATCTAACTTAACTAGGGTTTTACTCTAGTATATAATATAAATAATAAAACAAAATAAAAATCATAATCAAAACTAAAACAATATTTTTAAGGAAAATAAATAAATCACTATAATATATTTTTAAAAATACCTTAAAAGTAAACAAAAATGTACTTTCTTGGTTATTTTGGTTAAAACATACTATATAAACTAATATTAAAAAATATATTTAAGTCTGTATTTTTATGACTTATATAAATTTAAATTTATTTTATGATTTATATTTTTGATAAATTTAAATATATATATATAGATAAAAATTAAGTTTTTAAAAAATATTTTAATTCTATTTAAATAAATATATAGATAATATATTTTTTAATTATTGAAGAATAAAATTTTAATATTTCAAAATTATATATGAATTATGTTAGATTTTTTTATTTATATTTTGACCCAATCGACAATATTTTTTAGTTTCGACACTGAGCAAAACCTTCTTTGATCATTGTTGTATGACCCAATTGAAACGGAGATTTAAGATTTTAATTAAAGGGAAAGTTATACCCAAGGTCACTTTTGTTTGTGTTTCTTTCAAATTTGACCATTAAACTTTCAATTGTTATGTTTTGGTCACTTCGTCATTGATTTGTTAGAATCTGATTATTGGGCCATTAGATCCCCTACATTAAAAAATAATTAATTTATAATTTGATCCCTAAATTGTATACAACATATCAATGTGAACCCTAAAATCAAATAAAATTACCCTATCTAGAACTTTGACATCCATTCATCCACCATTATTCACCTTCATATTGTCATTTTCTCCGCTCTAATTTCAAGATTGATCCTATTCCATTGTCACCATCTTAGCTTCCATTCATTTCAAATAACTCACACCAAGGGTGTGCAAGAAAACCAAAAAACCGAACCTGAATTTGAAAATCGAAAGCTCGAACTGAAATTTTGGTTAACTGAACTGAATAAATCGGTTTCGGTTTTGTGGTTTTTTTAATTATAGGATACCGGTTTGGTTACGGTTTTCGGTTTTATAAAATTTTGGATAACCGAATTGACCGATAATATTATATTATATATTTATGTATTTATATTATATTTTCATTTAATATATGTATTTATTTCCAAAAAATAAAAGTAAAAACCCTGGCCTTATTCTGTCAATGTTCTACCGACTCGAATCTTTCTCTTCTCCTCACTTTCTAGTAGTCTCTTCCTATTCTCTTTACTTTCTAGTTTCTAATTTTCTCTGATTCAATATCTATTTCTCATAATTTCACATAAAAATAAACCCTTAGATTCTTAAGCATCCATCAATTTGCTAATCAAGTGATTCAACCACTCAGCAATAATATTAATCTTCAATGATCAACACTATTAGTGTGAAGAAATTGTTTTGCGGATAAATACTTTTAAATTTTACTTTGTCGATTAAGTGAAAAGATTTGATTGTCATCCATCTTTTTTTATATGAACAATGTTAATAATTAGTGTTTTTAAACTGTAAGATTCATTGGATTTTTTCTCTAAAATTGAATGTTTTATATATTTTTAATTGGTATTGTTTTTATTCAATTTAAAATTTTGATAGCATTTTATTCTTTAGTGGTTTATAATAATTTTGCAGTGGTATATTGTTATTTATGAACTAAAATATTTTGTTATTTTATTTTACAGATGTCTTCTATCCCTAAACATCAAAGTGTTTCAATAGAAATTGATGTCAGTAATTCTGATTTTTCAGGCTCCAACCAGCCACAAAATCAGACTCATTCAACAACAAATGAAACTCAATGTTCAATTCCCCGTCCTAAAAAAAAGGTCAGAAAAGGAGTTGACAACAAAAAAAGATCTTAGGTATGAGATCATTTCACTAAATCTGAATCTCTTGTTGAAAATATAGCTATATGCTCGTACTATGACAAATAAATTGCTTGTGCATCTTACAATAGAACTAGTTCTTTGTCTAATCATCTATCAAGGTGTAAAAAGTATCCTCCTAATGTTGATAAGTCTCAAAAAAATTATCTTTTTCAGTTTGGTTGTGTGCGTCTTGATGGTACAATACAACTCCGACTTGAAAATTAAAAATTTGATCATGATGCTTGTAGGAAAGCATTAGCAAAAATGGTGATTGTTGATGAATTAACTTTTAAGTTTGTAGAACGTAAGAGTTTTCTTGAATTTTGTCAAGTCATGCAACCAAAGTTTACTGTTCCTTCACGTTGGACTATAGCTAGGGATTATTTTGGTATATATGGGGAGGAAAAGAATAAGCTGAAATATTTTTTAAGCATACTAAGCCTAGAGTTTGCTTGACAACCGATACATGGACTTCTTATCAAAATCTTAGTTACATGTGTTTGATTGCCCATTTATTAATGAAAATTAAAATTTGCACAAATTTTTTTTTGAATTTTCTCCAATTTTTAGTCATTTTAGGGAAGCAATTGAAAAAGCTGTAGAAGGATGTTTGCTTGATTGGAAAATTGAAAATGTATTTACAATAACAATAGACAATGCTAGTTCTAATGACGTGGGATTGCTCATTTGAGAGAATAACTTAATAGTTGGAATGAATGTGATTTAAATGATGATTTTTTGCATATAAAATGTGCTTCTCATATCTTAAATTTAATTGTTAAATATGGTTCGAAAGAATGTGATCGTTCTTCTCCAGTTAGATTGCAAAGGTTTAAGGCTTGTGTGCAACAAGAGAAGATTGATAACAAGTGTCTTGTGTGTTTGGATGTGAAAACTAGATGGAACTCTACATTTTTAATTCTAGAAAGTGTTTTAAAATTTTAAAAAGCTTTTAATTTGTTGTCTAAGAATGATGGTAGATATCGTGTTGAGTTAGCCAAGAATGATTGGGTGCCTACTGAAGATGATTGAGATTGCATTCGTAACTTAATTTTTTTCTAAAGATTTTTTATGAAGCTACAATAAGGTTGTCCGGTTCGCTTTATGTCACTGAAAATATGTATTTGCAAGAAATTTTGGAATTAGAATTTTGATTTCAATGAAATGTGATAGTGCATCAGATCCTAAACTTAGAAAAATGGCATTAAGCATGAAGAAGAAGCAAGAAAAATATTGGGGAAACATTAATAACATCAATTTGATGTTATTTATTGTTGTGCTTCTTGATCCAAAGCGTAAATGAAAATATGTTAATTGGGTGATTGAGAAATTATTTGAAGAGGATATTGAAGCAGAATTACGTGAAAGAATTAGTCATGCTTTATCTTTTATGTTTGTTCATATGTTATTATGTTTGATGCAAATGATAAGTGGTTAGATTTTAATGTTACTCCCATAAATTCAGAGATGAATGCTATTGATATTAATGATATGGATGATGTTCAAACTATGTTAGAGCATCAATTTGAGATAGAAATTGGTTATGGTGGTTTGAAAAAAAAAATAGAGTTAGATAAGTATCTAGCTGAAGATTGTGAGAAAATTTTTGTTAAAATTTCTAACGTATTAGATTGGTGGAGAAAGCATACTGTAAGATTTTTTATTGTTTCTCGAATGGCTAAGGATGTGTTAACTATACCTATCTCTATAGTTGCATCTGAATCGGCATTTAGTACCGGTGGTCGAGTTCTTGATCCATTTAGAAGTTCATTGAGTCCTAGAACAGTAGAGGCATTAATTTGTTCTCAAGATTGGTTGAAGACTTCACATTCTACACTTTTTGTAGAGGAGACACTTGAAGATCTTGAAAAACTTGAATTGGGTAAAATATATTTTACCTTTTCTTTTTATAGGTTTTCTTTCTGTTATATTTTAATTAACTAACTAATATATTTTTTAAAATTTTAGATTTAGTAGATGCTACAATCATAAAAGATATAAAAATTCTCAACATGTACGATGATTAAGTTTGTTGCTGTGATTTTCTTCAAGTATTGGATTTTAGTTTCGATCATTTAATTTATTTTTTAGTCTTGATCATCATTTTGTTATGATTGCATTTTGCTACCTACTGGTATTATACATTTAATTCTCTCTTGAATATTTGTTAGGTTTATAAGTTGTAATTGGATAATTTTACGTTCTATTTTGGTAATATTTTTATACTGGATGACAATATTTATTTTATTAGGATTATGATTATGGCTTGGTTTTATAAAGCGAGAGGCGCTTTGAGGCGTAAAAAGTCTCTGGAGCCGAGCTGTGATGTGCTAGGTGAAGGCGCTCACTTTTGTAGGTGAGGCACCTTTTATTTTTAAGATTTATAAATTATCTTAAAATAAATTTTAGACTTAAAAATATAATAATTATATCATAGATATTAAAATATTAAAATATTTTATTTATATATATTTTTAAATTATTAAAATTAAATATATTAAAATATTAATAAATTATATTATTTTTAATATTTTATTTAAATAAATATATATTTTAAAAAAATATTTTATTATATTAATATTAAAATTATTAATAATATTAATATTAATTTGGTGTAGAATGTAATAATAATATAAAACAATAAAATTTAAAATAAAAAATAATCTTAACTTATTTTAAATAAAGTTACTATTTAGTCCTTCTCAATAGTCCATTGATAAAGGATGTTTTTGTCCATTAAGTTGTAATGGGTTCAACTCCCAACGTCTGCAGACTACCATTAAGAGATTAAAATAAATTTTAAAACTTTCTCAACATGACTTTTATTTACAGTTCATCTTCTTCCCTAATTTTTCTACTGCAGTTTCTTTCTTATTTTTTCTGCAATTGCTTTCCTTGCTTCTTTTTTAAATGTTTTTCATGCCTCTGTGAAAAGAGGCATCGCCTTGCGCACCTCATGACTCCGGCGAAAGCGTTCAGAGGAACGCGCCTCCTGTATATCGCTCCACCTTGACCTTTGGAGGCATTTTTCTCGATGCCTCGTGGTGCCTCTTACCTCACAGCGCCTCAGACGCAGTGTTTAAAAAGGCGTTGCCTAGGCGCCAAGGCAAGGTGACACCAAAACGCCTAAATGTTTTCAGGCAAAGCGAGTTCAACAATATGAAACAAAGCGCAAAAAGGCGACCAAGGCACTGAGGCACTAAGGCAAGGAAAGGCGACACCTTTTTTAATTATTTATTTTTTTTGTATTTTTTTGTTTTTATGTTTATTCTCTTTTATATACCAAAATAGATCGTATATGTATTACATAAAACAATATTAATCAAATTAAATTTAAAATTTTTCTAATAAAATTTAAATTTACTTGGTTGAATTTTTAAGTTTGAATTAAAATTGATTGTTTCATACATTGTAAATACAAGTTATTTCAAAATTCAATTTTAAGTTATTTAAATTCAGATGAATTTGATTCAAGTTATTTTCATCATGATTTACCCAATAATATCAGAGCATAATTTGTAGTTTGAAAAGCATAACACGATATATAGAAATATTAATTAAATTAGATATAATTTATTTTTAAATTAAATTAATTGATTTTTTAAATTTATCTGCTACAATAAAATATTATTACAAATTTGAGTCAATTGAAATTTAAATTAATTTATTTATCACTTGAACCATATCAATTTATTTATCAATTTAATCATTTTGTTGGCTATTTCTTATATATTAAACTTAAACTAATTAAATTAAATTTAGAATTAAATTAATTTATTCAAATCTTAAAAATATCAATGGCATAAATTAATTAAAAGGATTAAAAAATTAAATAAAAAAACTATTAAAAGTAAAGGAGGAAAAAAAGTACTTCTTAAGAAAGAAATATTGGAGTCGACGTTTCAACTATTGTAAGAAACAAAACATGAAAATTCAACTTCAACTCTTACAAGGAAGAAGATAAAAAAACTCAAGGTAAACAAACCTCTTTCTCCCTCTCCTTTTTCTTTTATGATTTTCGTTCTATAATTTTTTTCATATCGTGAACCCCTATTTACAGTTTGCAGAAAATTATCGTATATCCACATTGCAGAAAACTTCAACTCTTGATAAGAAACAAAACAAGAAAATTTAACTTCAACTCTTATCAAGGAAGATAAAAAACTCAAGGTATTCCTCTCGTTCTTTTTCTTCTGTATTTTTTCTATACTTTTTTTAATATCGTGAATCTATTGGAACCCATCGATATTTATAGTTTGTAGAAAATTGTCATACATCCACATTGCAGAAAATTTCCGGTCTGAATTCTAAAATGCTTCTTGAGCATAAAACAGAATCACTTACCTTAGATTTGTGAGCAAAATTAGAGTTACTTGATAAGGAACTATACGACTAAGACAAATTGGACAAATAATTACAAAAATCATTAGCAGATAAAAGAAATACAGTTTGCAATTAGCAGCAGTACTTGATATGTTTACTATTCAAATTGTAAATTACAGTAGAGTCACAAACTTATGTTTGCAATTAGCAACAATACTTGATATTTTTGTTACTCAAATTGTAAATTACAGTAGAATCACAATTATGTTTGCAATTATTTAATATGTTTTTGATATCTACAGACATGGAAAAGGAGACTCAGACTTCCGGCAGAAAGATAGATTTGGGATGTAATCATGGTTATTTGGTTGATCTTAAAGTCACGAACAATGTCACTTGTAAATATTGTTCGATAGTTTTCAAGGGTGGAATTCATAGACTTAAACAACATCTAGCTGGTGGATATAAAAATATAAAAAATTGTATCAAGTGCCCTGCCCATGTGAAAGAAAAAATGATTGATCACTTCGAGAAGAAAAAGAAAGAACAAGAGAAGATAAAATTGGTGCATGAGTATGATTATGATTAAATAATTGAATTTGACGATGAAGATAAAATACAAGTGCTAGAAGTCGATTCACAAAGAAGAAAAGACAAGAGACCAATGAATCCCAATGTGAAAAGATCAAGGCAAGTTGGTCCAGTGGATGCTTTTATCAAATCTCCTACACCACCAACAACGGGCAAACAAAGAACCATTAACGAGACCTATAAAAAAGAACAAAGGGAGAAGGCATGTGCTGATTTTGCTAGATGGATGTATGATGCTGCAATTCCTTTTAATGCTCTTACTCATCCTAGTTTTAAATTTGCTATTGATTCAATCACTTGAGTTGGAATTGGAATGAAGCCACCAAGTGCGTATGAAGTAAGAGTCCCTTTCTTGAATAAAGAAATTGTAAATACTAATGAGAATATGAGAAATTAAAGAGAAGAATGGGCCAAAACAGGATGTTCTAGAAGCAATTTTGTGGCTGTCGGTGCACTCTTGATGGCAAAATATCCGCATTTGTATTGGACTCTTTGTGCAACCCATTGTATAGATCTGATTCTTGAAGATATTGGAACAATTCCTGTTATTGATAAAGTTTTGAAGAAGGCAATTCAGATTAATAGTTTTATCTATCAACGCCCAGACCTTTTGAATATGATGAAACAATTCACCAAACAAAGGAACTTGTTAAGGCCGACGAAGACAAGATTTGCGACTGGCTTTATCACACTTTCATCGATTCACAAACAACAAGATAACTTAAGGAAGATGTTTACATCTGAAGAATGGAGAACTAGTAAATGGGCTAAGAATCCTGGTAGAAAAAGAGATGTTGATACTATTTTGATGCCTTCTTTTTGGAACGATGTTGTATATGCATTGAAATTAAGTGGTCCTTTAATTCGTGCACTAAGATTGGTTGATGGAGAGAAAAAGCCTGCCATGGGATACATATATGAGGCTATGGATCATGCTAAAGAAGCTATTGCAACTTCATTTAAAGAAAATGAGTCCAAGTACTTCGAAGTGTTTAAAATGATAGATAAGAGATGGGAATGTCAGTTACATCATCCATTACATGCTGCTGGTCACTTTTGGTTCGTACACTTGACAAGCAAGACAAGATTATGGAGGAACTTACTTCTTACAAGAGAGCACATGGACTATTTGGAAATCAATTGGCTATTAGACATCTGAAGACTAAAGCTCCAGATACTTAAAATTTAATTCTCATATATATTTTATATCCTATATTTTTATTTATCTATTGAGCATCAAGATGTCTCCTTTTGAGGCCTTGTACGAGCGTAGGTGTAGGACACCTTTATGTTGGATAGAGCTCAATGAGAGAAGATAGTGGGTTCAAAACTTGTTAAGGAAACCGAAGAGAAGGTCTAGATCATCAAGGAAAGGTTACAAGCAGCTTTTGACAGACAAAAGGCTTATGCAGATAAGAAGCGTAAGCACATCGAGTATGAGCTTGGTGAGAAAGTGTTTCTCAATGTATCGCCATGGAAAGGTATCATCCGGTTTGGTCGTAAGGGAAAATTGAGTCCAAGGTATATCGGGCCTTATGAGGTGTTTTAGAGGGTTGGATCGGTAGCTTATCGGCTAGCTTTGCCTCAAGAGTTGGCACGTATACACGATGTGTTCCACGTGTCTATGTTGAGACATTACCATTCTGATCCCTCACATGTGGTTCAGCTTGAGGAAATCGAAGTCAATATGGAATTGACTTACGAGGAAAGGCCCATCGGAATCGTAGACAGAAGAGTTAAAGAGCTTCAGAACAAGTGCATACCTTTGGTAAAGGTTTGGTAGAGGAACCATGGGATCGAAGAGGCAACTGGGAACCAGAAAAGGATATGAGAGCTTAGTATCCTCATCTCTTCCTAACAGGTAAATTTTGATGACAAAATTTTCTTTAAGGATAGGAGAGTTGTAACGACCTAGATTTTCCGTATCCGAGTGTCGGGTAAACCATAGTGTTGGGCCTCGGTTTTGGGCTCGGGTTCGTGTAGTTTAGGCCTTGTTGGGCCATAGGCTTGTTGGGCCTCGAGTGTTGTTGGGTTTTAGGAGTTTGAGATGGGGGCATTCTTGTAATTGCCTATTTGGATGAAAGTTGAGTTTTTGGAGTGGGTTTTGATTTTCTATAGAGAAAATCAGAGTGTGAAGTCACCCTCCTTCTCTTGTTCTTCATCTTTTCCCATCTAATCTCAGAGCAAAGGTAAGATCTTTAGTGTTTTGTATGGTAATCACGTTTTGGTGCAAGAGAGGGTGTTGTAGAGGTGTTTGAGATCTATTCAAAGAGGTAAGAATATGTTGTTTTGGTGAGGATGAAGGTTTTGGTGGGATTTTAGGGTGTATTTCGGGTTTGGGTTTTGGAAGCTTAAAAATTCGAGTTTCTTGCTAATTTTAGGCTTTAAACATCATCCCCCAAATCATCCTTAATCATTGCTCATCTTCCCCTTTTAGAGAAACAAGTGGAGGATCCATCTTCAAGCTTGGGTGGATGAAGAGCTTGACTAGAGGGGAGCTTGGGTTTTTTGGTTGTTGTTGCTAAGGTTGGTACTCCCAACTCTCTTCTTCATCATCCATTCATGGTAGAATGTATAGAATATAGAGAAATCATGTATATGTGTTGACTTACTTGGTTTGCTTAAAAATGGGTCACTAATGGTGAAATCCGAGCTAATGTGTTAAATGATTGAGAATTCATGCTAAAACATCCTAATCACCCTTAAAAACGAGTATGAAGACTTTGGAATTGATTAGATTAAGGTTGGGGCTGAAACTCTAGAATTTCTAAATATAGACCTACATTTCGTGCAGGGGGTATCGATACTCGGGCTACCTATATCGATACCCATAAGTGTAATTTTGGCTTGTCATTCATGGTTATCGAACCATGGTTCAATACCGAGGCTTCCAGTAACTTTTTGTACCGATACCTATATTAAAACGGTCCTTTCCCCTTTTGTTGACTTTTGATGTGGTCAAAAAGTATTGATGCTATCGATACCTATGTTTCAATATCCTCTTTGGGTGGGCATCGATGCTGGGTGTTTCGATACCCCATATAAGGGTATCGATACCCCTGTGTATTTTGGGTAAGTTTGAGTAGAGTTTGGGGCCGATGATCTTAATAAATAATTCCATTAAACTATAAGCTATGGAATGAATCATTAAACTAAGATTGATGTCTATAACCCCAAGAGACTTAAGTATGATAAGCCTTAATATACCTTGTTGTGGTAAGATCCTAGGTGGATCGCTTGTGTGGTTCGATTTTTTGTGTATTGGAAATCCGGATATCCATAAGTGTTGCAACACGTCGAAGTCCATACGATGTAACATTCCGGATGATGATTTGACGACTATCGCGAGTGTAGGATCTCGATACTGTATGGACGTGGGCCTCATTTGAAGATACTCGGTGTGACATTCCGAGTATAGGATTTGGAGGATCCCGATGCTGTGGGGATGCGAGCTTCATCCTTGAGTATGGGATCCTGATGCTGTGGGGACGCGGGCCCTACTCGTAGTGTAAGATCCCGATGCTGTGAGGACGCGGGCCTCACTACCTTGTGTGATCTGGTTGATTTGTATATGCTGTGTGCGATAATATACATCTCATTTATGCCATGTGTTAGGCAAGCATGCTAGACCATCATACCATGCATGTGATTTATATGCCATGCTTTACTGTTTTGATATGCATGATGTTGGCCGAGTTTGGCGTATCCATTAAGCTTGTGTGGCTCAGCGTTCGAAATGTGTTTTCGTGCGTAGGTTAGGTGAAGCTGGTCCAGTGGAACACCATCGAGGTATGGATTTCAGCATCGACCGTATTGTCAGAGTACATTTATTAGATAGTGGGCTAGTACTATGTTGAACCCTATTTGTAATTTGTAACTTTGTTATTTTAATTTGATTCGAATGTTTTTAAATGGTCTATAATATTTTGGAGCTCCAATTTCTTAAACTGTTTTAGGCTTATATTTTAACTCGTTTTGGATTTTATGAATTAAGTTGGACTTGAATTTGTTTTACTTGTTGGACCTTGAAAGGAAATTTTGAAATACGGGTTTTGGGCCAGAGACCCATTGTGATATTCGGGTCGGGGTGTTACATCTATGTTCACATTCCAAAACATTTTCTTGAGTATAAAAATCAATATCAAATCATTTCATAAATGATGTAAATAACTCCAAACCATTTCATTTATGTATATTGGCTTTCTAGTGATCACTTGTTAAGAACCTTAAGTTCACCGAATACGCGGATCCATTATTTTAGAGACCCTTGGTCTCGTCATGAAACAAAGTCACCATTGACATGATACGAAGTCACCATTATCAAGCTCTGCCACGCACGGTTGGACACAAAGTCACCCTTGTTACATGTAGGCGGCTCTACCACGCACGGTTGGACACAAAGTCACCCTTGTTACGTGTAGGCAATTTTTCCTTTATTTTCATAATGTTTATAGTGCACTTAATCCTAATGACATGTCATTTGTATTCAAATCTAAAGTTATTGTCACTAAGTCAATACCAAGTACAAATATGCATGTTAATTTGTTGTTCATAATGCATCCATAATGTGTCCAATAAATGAACCAAAAGTCATGCCCAATGGCACCATCATATGTAAGGCAAATAACCACATCATATTCTAATTCATTTTTCATGTTTCCATAAATCATGGATGTCTTATAAACCATGCATTTTCAACAAATTTTAACACATGCATACCTCATTTCAAGATCATAATTATGCATCTCCAAAATTCTCATCAATTCATCATTATAAAAGCCATTACCGAATTTGCCGATACTTGAGAAAATGCATCAAAATTAGTTAATTCACTTACTCTTGAACTATGAAAAGTTTTCACACTATTCCATAGTCCCAAAACAGAACCGAACCAATGTGATTCACTTGTAACACAAAATCACTCACCGACAAGCAAAACGCGCCTTGGCCGATGCTCCGACAGTAATGCCAATACACCAAACACTTATACACCTTCTTGCACTATCTCTAAAACATTAAAAATAGATCATATTCACATTATAACATGCTCAAACCAGCAGCCACATCGGAACTTCACAAAAACTACCGAAAACCTAGCCGAAAAGATCGAAAACTAAGCCGAAACGCATCCGAACAACATCAACCCAAAAACTAATGAATCTAACATCTAATCCACTTCAATTATGAACCAAAAACACTTAAAAACCATCCTTATACCTCCAGCAACATTAGAACACCTAAAATATCCCCTAAAACAACCGAAACCACCTTAAAACACTACCGATTACATTATTCCGGGAAATTAATGTGCTATCAATTCAAGACTCAATTAATCATTTAATTGAAATAATATCTTAAATAAATCAACCTAATAACAACATTAATTGAGATTTAAAAAGATTTCACAAAAACCTTCATAAAATTCCTAGATCTTGAATTAAAAACATAAAATTAAGTTTCAATTGTTGATTAGCGAGCTAATACTTGGGAATTTCAATAAAGAATCTTAGAAAAAGATTAGAATTTAGCATATTAAATTTGAGATCTACTTCACCAAAAAGATGAGAAATCCTCCCTTGATTTCCTTGAAAATGGATGTTGATTTTGCAAAATTGATGAGTAGGTTTTGTAGAGAATGAAAAGATGAGTAAAATGAAATAAATATGGTTGAAAATGATGAAGAAATCATCAAGTAATTGAATAAATTTGAAGAAGAAAATGGTGAGAAAATGAAGAGAAAATTTTGGGAGAAAAGATGAGAAAATAAGTGGTTAAGAGAGAAAATAAAATTATCATCTTAAATAAAATTATTTAAAAATAATTTTGGTGGATAAATCATTATTTAAAAATAAATTGGGTTTATGGCCCTCTAAGGATTTTAAATATGGCTTAGTTTAAAATTTAGTCACTAAAATCCTAAATTACCGAAAATTACCAATTAAATCCCATGAATCTTTCCAAAATTTACAATGTAATCACTAGTGTAAAATTAAGCTTAATTAAAATCAAATTAAGGTTCAAATAATATCCTTTTAACTTTAAAACACCATTTTAATATTTTTTAAACCATTCTACAAAATTATTACTTGTTCGATTAAAATATTACTATTTTTAATTTTTCTCGGAATAACGAATCGAAGAATTCGATTCAACCCGAATCGAATTCCCTAAACCAACAATCAAACTACTAACCCCAAAATCGGGATGTTACAGATATGATCTTCTTAATGTTTTTGTTAGCTCCCTCGACTGCTCCATTCATCTTTGGTCGGTATGCCACAGAGTTATGATGAATTATCTTAAACTGATCACAAGTTTCTACAATCATTCTGTTGTTGAAATTGGTAGCATTATCTGTAATTATTCGTTCTGGTAGACCATACCGACAGATGATCTATTTCTTCAAAAATTTGTACATAGTTGTTCTCGTGATGTTAGCATAAGTAGCAACTTCTATCCACTTGGTGAAATAATCGATAGCCACTAAGATGAAGCAATGTACATTCGAAGCCTTGGGGTGAATCTACCCAATTACATCCATTACCCATACAATAAAAGGCCATGGTGAATTCATTGTATGTAACGGTACTAGTGGGGAGTTGATTTTATCAGTATAAATCTGGCATTTGTGACATCTTTTGGCGTACTCTATGCAATCTCCTTCTATGGTAGACCAGTAATACCCATATCTCATTATTTTTTGTGCCATCGAGAAAACATTGGCATGCGTACCGCATTTCCTCAAGAATAATTTTAGCTTCACGAGCATTGACACATCTAAGTAACACTTGATCTCTGCTCTTCTTGTATAGGATATCACCATCCAACACATAACTGACAACCATTCTTCTAATTGTTCCTTTATCATTATCATTTGCTTCAAATGGATAAGCTTGAAACTTGATGTATTGCATAATATCAAAATACCAAGGATTGCCATCCTCTTTTTCCATGTTGCAACAATGAATGTATGTTTCATAACTTTGTATTCGGATCAACATCATATCCTCCGGTCTATTTTCTTGGAATACCGAAGCTAGTGTGACTAAGGCATCCGCCATTTGGTTGTCTTCTCTAGGAAGGTATGCAAATGCTATCTCTTTAAATTCTTCAATTAGTTCTAATACCAACTTTCGATATTCTATCAACTTTGTATCTTTGGTCTCTCATTCTCCACGCAGTTGATAAATAACTAAGGCTGAATCTCCATACACCTTCAAGGCCTTTATCTTTCTTTCTATTACAGCCCTCAATCCCATAACACATGCTTCGTACTCTGACATATTGTTAGTACACAAAAACTCCAACTTGCTCGTGAGAGGATAGTGCATACCATCTAGAGATATCAACATAGCTCCAATTCCACGTCTCAGGGCATTAACTGCTCCATCGAAATACAATCTCCACTTCTTTATCTCATCATCTTCCTCTACATAGATGGTTATCACATTTTCATCAGGAAAATCAAAATTCAGAGGATCATAATCTTCTGAGGCTCTACTTGTAAGAAAATCAGCTATGACACTCCCTTTAACTGCCTTCTAGCTTATGTACAATATATCAAATTCAGACAACAATATTTGCCAACGTGCTAATCTTCCGGTCAATGTTGGTGCTTCCATTAGAAACTTTAACGGATCAAGCTTTGATATCAACCATGTGGTATGGTATAACATATATTACCTGAGTCGGCGAGTAACCCAAATAAGCGCACAACACATCTTCTGGATAAACGGATACCGTACTTCACACTCGGTAAATTTCTTACTCAGGTAATAAATTGCTCTTTTTATCCAGTGTCATCATGTTGCCCCAGCATACACCCCATGGAATTCTCGAACACCGTCAAGTAGAGGATCAACGGTCTTTCAGGAATAGGTGCTATCAATACCGATGCGTTTGACAAGTATTGTTTGATCTTGTCCAACGTTCTTGACATTCATCGTCCCACTTACCTGAATTATTCTTTTGTAGCAATTTATAGATTGGATCATATCTATCAGTTAACTGAGAAATAAACCGAGAGACGTAATTCAATCTTCTAAGGAAAACTAGACCTTCTTTCTGTATTTTTGGAGACGGTAAATTCTGAATCGCCTTGACTTTATCTGAGTCAATTTTGATGCCCCGTCTACTAACCACAAAACCAAGCTGCTTACTGGATGTAACCCCAAAAGTACACTTGTTAGGGTTAAGCTTCAACTGATACTTTCGTAGCCTCTAGAACAAATTTTTCAAATTTTGAACATGTCCATATTTTGTATGGGACTTGGCTATCATATCATCCACGTAAAATTCGATTTCTTTATGCACCATATCATGAAACAATGTCACCATAGCCCTCTGATACGTTGCCCTAGTATTCTTCAACCCGAAAGGCATGACTTTGTAGCAAAACGTGCCCTATAGTGTAGTAAAAGTTGTTTTCTCCATATCTCTTGGATTCATTTTAATCTGATTGTAACCCGAGAATCCATCCATGAAAGAGAACCACAAATGCCCTGAAGTATTGTCAACCAAAACATCTATATGAGGCAAAGGAAAATTATCTTTAGGGTTTGCTCTGTTCAGATCTCTATAATCCATGCACATTCGTACTTTTTCGTCTTTCTTCGGTACCAGAACTATGTTTGCTACCCACTCTGGGTATGTTGCCATCTGTAAAAATCTCGAATCAATCTACTTTTGCACCTCCTATTTGATTTTCAATAGCATTTCCAGTCTCAACCTCCTGAGCTTCTATTGTACTGGCTTACATCCTGGTTTAATAGGCAACTTGTGTACCACGATATCAGTATTCAAACCTGGCATATCTTGATAGGACCATGCAAAAACATCTTTGAATTCTCGCAACAAGTCAATCAAATTTTGCTTTGCCCTTAGCGGAACGCTGCTCTGATCTTGACTTCTTTTTTCACTTCTTCAGTACCTAGATTCAGAACCTCTATTTCTTCTTTGTGGGGCATGATCTGTTTATCTTCTTTTTCTACTAATCTCAGTAATTCTTTAGGAACTTTATAATCCACATTATATTCACACTCATTAATTTTTGTTAGACAAGAGATCATTTTCAAATCTATTTTGGGCTTAGGCACAGAATCAGTCATGCAATCATTGGTTGGGAACATGCAAAGAAAATTTATATATTTGGATAGGAATAATAAATGAATAAATAAATGAATGAATGAAATAAATAAAAAAAGAAAATGTTTACCATTTGAGAATAAAAAACATCTTTATTTGCAAGTGAAATATGAAAAAGCCCTTTACTGAAAATCCCTTATACTTGCGGGTAAAAGTATAGGGTGGTTCATGGCATTACTCTATTTTGAAAACTATAGGTAAATCCTCTACGGTCCAATTCTTCAGAGTCTCGTCAGGGTGGCACGGACGGAGTCCCTCCAGAAAATTCATCCATGGTCCTTCAAAAATTCTTCCCACCAACAAACCATCGAAAGCATCCCCAAATATTTCTTCCTCCTTCAGCCTAATAACCTCTTGACGATCTTCTCTGCTTGTTCTATGACATTCATAAATCTTTGAGATATAAAGTCGATCTTTGAACTCAATGAAATCGTCCCCTTAGCTTCAGCCTTTCCATACTTCTTTCATAATGCTACAACCGAAAAACCTAACCCAACTTAACCCTTCTTCATAACCACGGGCCTTGGCCGTAAACTTCCTTGCAACTTTCTTCCTAGTCCTTTTCCAGTCCTGGCTCCTTTCCTGAGAGTTTTCTTGACAGTCATTTCTGTGCAATTCGACAATCTTGGGCATGGAAATTCCGCACCTTCAGCAACAAATGTGGCGTTGATGAATTCCAAAGCCCTAAAAGAACAATCCAATGCATCCTCATTTACTTGAATGTACGGCGTATCAATGGAAACTGAAGCGATAATGTCTTCCTCTACCCCAATATATACGAGCTTTCCATCAATTAAAAACTTCAATTTCTGATGCAAAGATGACGGTACTGACCCAGTTGAATGAATCCAGGGTCTTCTCAACAAAAAATTATAAGTGGGCTTGATATCCATAACAACAAAATCCACATTGTACACAGATGGCCCAATCAGCAGTGGCACTTCTATCCTGCCCAACATGTCTCTCGTAGTTCCATCAAATGCTCTGACCATATTTTGATAACTTTCCATGTGAGCAACGTCTATAGGAAACCTTTGCAAAGTCGCCATAGGTAATACATTCAACGTTGAACCATTATCAATCAGTAATCCCGACACAACATGACCCTTACAGTGAGTTATAATATTTAGAGCTTTGATAGACCCCATTCCACCATTTGGGATCTCATCATCAGTAAACGTTATATAATTATCTACAGTGATATGATTAACAATCTGATCCATCTTGTTCACCGATATATCATTCGGAATGAACGTTTGGTTCAACACCTTTAATAAAGCATTACGGTGTCCCTTGGAACTCAATAATAGATTAAGAATGGAGATTCTAACTGGTTGTCTCTTCAAATGCACAACAACATTGTACTCACTGTGCTTCAAGAACCTCAGAAACTCATGTGCTTGCTCCTCGGTAACATGCTCGTTTACTTTCAGAACTGGATCCTCAAAAATTTTCTTCTTCTCGACATTCTTTGTTTTCTCTTCTTCTTTATCTTGAGCTGGTGAATAACATCTTCTATTTCTCGTGAAATGTCCTACCTCATTCACTGGTTCTTCTATCTCAACTTTGTTTTGGGCCTCGAGCTTCTCTGGCTGTGTCTCCTCGGTGAGCTTTGAACTGCTTGGCCCCGTCACACTTGTAGTGTAATTCCATAGAATCCTCTGTGTATCCTTGAACGAAAAAGGTTCTGGAGGAGTAATCACTATGCGATGGGCAGCTACTGGTTTCACTTCCCCTATTGAACTATTACCCTTTGGTCGAGCTGAAATGACCAACGGCCTATCCACGCTTTACTTTGGCACAGTTCTTTCGGACGTGCACACATCCATCATTCTTCGCTTTCCAATTTTTGCAAAAAATTCCACTTCTTTGTTATCTATCATTCCCTGTAGCTAACTTCTAAACTCAACGCAATGCTAAATCTCATGTCCTTGTTCCTGGTGATACTCACAGTAAAAACCTGTCTCAACTGGTTCCTTCATCATCACCTCATGGCATATAAGCCTATTATCAAACAGTTGTCTGAACACCCTCTTCAACGGTGATCTGATCTATGATACACTCATCTTTATCTGCTTCATCTGGTCTTTCTCAATCATATTCATACCTCGACCACCATGATTTGGCAATGGGTTTGTAGATATACTGGGTTCGTCAAATTTCAAAACCCCAGTATTGATCAAGTTCTGAACTATTCTTTTGAATGCAGTAAAATTCTCAATGCTATGCCCTTGAACCTTAGCATGATATTCACACTGAGTCTTCTGATCATACCAATACGGATATGGAGGTTGAAGTGGTATAATGAAATACGAACGTATCATATCCGCATCATACAACTGAGTGTACAACTCGGCATATGTTATCGGAATAGGCGTAAAACTTGGCCTTTCCCATTTTGAATCCTTCTTGTTTGAACTCTATGAGCTACATGCTCCTGCCCCTAGCTTAGAAATTATCACATTTCTCGGCGCCTCGTACACAACGACGCTATTCAATTCATTATATTTCTTTTCAAAATTCCTCCAAGAACTGTCAAATCCTTCTATTATCCCACTCTTGATAGCTGTTTCCATAAGCTCTCCTGTAGCAACAATCTGAGAAAAGCTTTGCATCAAAGTATTAATAAACAAACGGTCATACATCAAGCCCTTCAATGTTTCCACAAACATATGAGTCATTTCACTCTCAATCAATGGAGGTTCTACTTGGGAAGCCAAATCCCTCCACCTTTGAGCGTACTGTCGGAATATTTCATTCGATATTTGTCCCATCTGCTACAAAATAATTCTAGTAGATACCATTTCTGATAACTGCTTGTAGTTTTCCACGAAAGCGCGATGTAAGTCCTTCCACGTTTTTATGTTCTCCCGACTCAATTGTGTGTACCATCGGATCGCAGAACCTGTTAAACTATCCTGAAAACAATGAATCAGTAGCTTATTATCCATATTAAAAGTGACCATCTTCTAGCAGTATATTGTCATATTAGCATTTGGACATGTCGTTCTATCATACTTCTCAAAATCAGGCATCTTAAACTTTGGCGGTAAAACCAAATCAGACACCAACCCCAAATCAAATGCGTCGATGCTTTTATCAGTTGTCCCCTGAATCTCTTGTATCTTTGCCTCCAGTGCTTTGAAATGATCAGCGTACTTTTTCTCCATGTCTTGGCGCATCTTGTCCACCTCATTCATAAAATTGAGATCCAGGACTTCTTCAACATTTGGAGTAGTAAAATCAGCATCTTCCACTGGGTGACTTGTAGATGCCCCTGCTAAATTGAATTACACCTTTGCCGGTACTGACTGCACCTCAGATTTCCCCCTTATGTGAGATTTAGTATCCGTCTGAACCTCGGTCTCATTCAATCCTCCCACTGGCGTTTTGTCTTTCTCAGATAGCTTTGGTCCCAACAAAGTTGTCAATTGAATGATAATATTAACCTAAGCTTCGGCAATACTATCCTTTATACTATTTTCTATTCCATCTAGTCGATTCTGAAACTCTACACGATTTTCCTCCAATTTCTTTAATCTTTTTTCCATTGTTGACATTTTAGTATGCGACCGTGTTAAATATGAGTGTGGTATGATTGCAAATTAAGAGTTCACTACCATAGACCTTTTATTATTAAAATTTATTTTATAATTAACAATGCATATGATGTATGAATGCACGAATACATTTATACAATAAGGTATTGAATTCAAAAAACAGCGTCTTAAAAACATTCGTTTGTCCAAAAGTTTCACTACAAAATAATGATAACTAACTACAGAAAACTGCTAGCCCTAATCCCCAAGTTAGTCAACTCATGCAGCAAGCGTACGATGACCTCTCCATGCTCTTGCTCAATGTTCAGCTACTTCAGAAGAGTTGTAGCTTCTTTTGACAATATCTGTTCATAGGAGGCGATGCTTCTGACCTGTCCCTTGAAGTTGACTAATTCATTGTTCTGACTCTAAACGGTGTGCTGTGCTGCATTGTATTTTGCTTTCCATGCCCCTCCGGTATCCTAACATAAAGCTCCTTCGTAGCTGACTAGCTTCTCATGCAACTCTTGCACTTTGTTCTCAAGTGAGACAATATTCTGTTGTAGACCCTCCTTTTCTTTTTCCATTTGAACCTTGTCCTCATTGTGATACCTGGTAACTAACTCCTCTAACTGTGTCACCTGGTTTGTCAACTCAAAGTTCCTTGCTTGCTCTTTCTCTAACCTCTTCTTTGCTTTGTAGTTTGCTTATCTTCCTTCGCAACACTTTCGTTCATAGAGCTTCTTGTAGTCTTCATTTTCCTTTATCATCCTGTCTAAATGATCAGATAAATCCTCAATCCTCCTACTTCCACTTTCTTTCTGAAATTTCTTCCTATGCCCCTCATGCATCTCTCGTGCTTCTTTCAGATCCTGGCTTAGCTTCTCATTCTAGAGCATCAACTCTTTCTTTTTCCTCTCTTGTGTCATCACTTGATACCTCTTCATGTTCAACTCTTGGGTAAGGTCATAAATCTTCTTCTCGTGTCTTTGTAAATCCAGCTCCCGATCCTGCTTCAACTTTTTTAACGTTGATGGTGCTTCTGGGGCTGCTCTATTCGATGATAATCCAACACTTCTTGGTATCTCGTGGAAAGTCCTGTCGTTCACTCTTTGCACCCTCCATTCATCGTATCTGGCCATAATCACTGACTCTTGGTAAGGTTGAACTCTTCTAGGTGCGTCCCATGCCTTCGTAATCTGAGCTATTCTTGATCTGTAACCCTCGGTTTTGTGCATGTACCCGAAGCTTGCCATGCCTGCTGTAGCCGGTATAAACTGTCTAGACCCGAATTGCCTTGAAACTAGAAGCAGATAATAAATTGTTCCACCCCATATTCCTGCCAACGGAATCCAATCCATATCTCCATACCGATACCGAAAAGTAGTTCCTCTGTTCAACCATCAAGTTTTCCAAATATCATCTATATCTGTCAAGTTTCGAAAGAGATCTCCCTATTGGGTCTCAGTCTTCTTCTTTAAAACACATTCCTTTGAAAGAGCTATATGTAGTCCTGTACCTTAGTGCGTTATACGGCGTGCTCCAACGATGACCTCTGAACCATACCTTTAGCAATTGTATGCAACCCCAAAACCTTCCTTCACTTGCCTTCTTGCATGCAGTCAATGATTTGCAAGTTTCGGCTAAGATGGAAGGAACTGGATTCACCCCCTTAAACAGTCTTTTGAACAAACCAACAGTGAATAGGTCTATGTGTTCAGGGGTTCTCAGAAACAACACTGACCCGTAAATGCAAAGGGCATAAATCTTTCTTACCTTGGTGGGCTCTTCACTATTAGCAGTTATCAGATCCTTTAAAACTTTCCAAATTACTCTATGTTTATCCTCACTCATGTCGGTACTATCGTGACCCACTATCTTCTGATCCCAAAATTCTTTTGACTTCTCAGTGATCTGTATCAGCTTCTTCTTGAAACCCGAAATACTGTTAGGGTTGACATATACCTTATCACTCTTTATTGTTGGACAATTGATCAATACTTCATACTCTTCTAATGTAGGCGTCATGTCGACCTTCCCGAAAGTGAAGCAATTCTACACTGGATTCCAAAACTGTGCTATAGCTCTAAGTAACTGTCTATCAATCGGTACTTTCAATAATATTTCAATTTCTCAGAATTCTTTCCTAAACTGTTCCTTCACACCGTTGGTTCACTGATCCCATATTTCCTGGAGTTCGGGAAGACACGGGCTTTGATTCGTGTTGATCTTTACATATCCTCTCATTGCTGACACGCTTCCTGGAGATAAATTGTCCCCTTTCTCATGCTAAACTACTTCCGACCACATCCAGACTTCTATATTATCTTCTCCTATAATGATCCCTTCTGACGTTTTTGGATACTTCTAACTTTATTGTTTCCCGAATCAATACGAATGCAAATGATATGACAAATAATAAAAACATATAAAGAAAACAAAACAAAACAAAATAAATATGTTAGTGTAATGAATACGTGAATTAAACAAATTAAAAACAATAAGAACTGTGCTGAAAAATAATCAAAAAGCAATTTATATCGTAACGAAAATTAACCAGAGAGCATGTTATGTTGCATAAAAATAACCAGAGAGCAGTTAAATAGAGAAATCCTAATTTTGGCGGCATTTCGACAGCATACCGCCTTAGCTTATGGTCCTTGTCTAGCTCTAATAGGGGTAGGTTTCTACCCTATTCATGTGGGTTTTGTTCTAGATACTGGGTTCCCGAACTGTCGTTATCGTCTACTATGACGATAAGACATTGATTCGGTGGTATAGGTCCCTTACAACGGAGGTGAAGACCTCACTACACATAAGGTTAGTATACCAGAAGTAGATAAAAATCTGAAACTCAGAGTTGGAGAGCATCACGTCGGATAATATCTAACTCCCACTCAAGGGTAGAGGCTCGGGTCGAGAGCTTATGCATGAATGACAGATATATCACACAAAAGAAAATACTATATTTATCCGAACGATATTTATTTGACAATAAAGAACTGAATTAATATCTATATTCAAAATACCGAAATACCACGTGTGTTTAAAAAATTAGGCATGACTCTAAAAAATTTAGTCCTCAACAGAATCGCCAAGTTGTCGCGACCATTTTAAAATCGAAACGTGTGAAAAATTGCTTGGCGAGTTGATTTTGAAAAATCGAGTTTTTACCGATTTTAATTGTTAATTATAAAAAATCGGAGTATTAATAAAAACGTGTATAATTTAATTTAAAAATATTTTGGAGTCACCACCGGCCACTTAGGTAGGCTAGACACCATAAAATAAACCAGAGATTCATTTTGAAAATATTTGGATTCAGGAGTCGATTACGCGTAAGAATGACCCTTACAAACGCCCGAGATTGGTACCTTATTAATTAAACGTGACATTTTGGTATTTTGAATAATAATATTAATTTAATTTGTCATTGTTAAATAAATATCGTTCGAATGAGAATATCCTTTTCAATAAGAAAATATATTTCTTTTAAATACGAGCTTGAATAAGAAGTCCTCTAGATAGGAAACTTTAACTCGTATTTAAAGAAATATAAGTTCTGCCCCAAAAGGTTTTTAAATGCATGACCGATTATTATCTGGTTCATTTTAAGTTCTAATCTACAAGGCTCCATTTATTAAATATTTTAACCTATTAAATTATTAATTTCAACAACTGTATTATAATAACATTTGTATGCTCGGACACTACCATCTCGACATCGAACAAAATTAATAATACTATTGGTGTTTCTAATTATTTTCCTATTAATTATATTTAAATCTAATCTTTAAATTATTTATCAATTCTAGGTTTCGATAGCACGTCAATTCGATACCAAGGTATACTCTTTATGTCAACGTCATGGTACGTCCAAACACCGACCGTTTAGTGTATCCGAGGTATATGATTAAAATGTTATTATTACTAAATTATCTCCCTATTTAATTAATTAATTGAAGCGACTAATCCTAGAAGGCTCTAAATTATCTAAGTGTTAATAAAGTGACCCTAATAATTATACTATATGTTTTTAAAAATGAAAATATAAATAATAAAAGCAATTAAATAAAACAATAAATGAAAAAAAGGCTAAGTTACTTTTTATTAGAGACATGGGAGCTCGAAATATAACATCGAGAATTACATTGAAATAAAGGAAGTTACATGGTACAAATAAAAGCGAGAATTAAATTGAAAAACATCCGATTTTAGGGGTTGAATTAGACTTAATTAGATTAAATTAAACTATTCTTAATCTTAGAAATTTTTAATTAAATTCAATTAAGGATCAAATTAAATTATTTTTAAGCCTAAAAAAAATAAATCTAATCAAATTCTAAATTAATGGAATTTTAAATTTAAAGTTCAATTTGGGTCCAATTTGGGGTTAAATTGAGTGAAACATGAAGCTTTGGGCCTTAATTAAGAAGTCTGGTGACTAAAATTCATTACACTTCAAATAGAGGACCACGAGGGTAATTTTCTATTTACATGGATATGCGCGGATCCGAGTTGACCCGAATCAAAACACGCGGACCCCCCCGGCCTAAACGGCACCGTATTGTGCACGATCTACCCCCAGTAACCGAGTCAGCTCGGTCATTTGAGCCGTCCCATGACCCAATTGACTTGCCAGGCTTAAATCTCTCTCAAATCTAACACTCCCCAACCGAGAATTCCTTGTGTTTTTGGATCAAAACACACTAAAACCTATGGTGTTCTTCATGTTCTTCAATGAACATGAAGAATACGAAGAACACCGAACTAAAACCGCCTCAACAACCGCCCTCAGATCCGACGCCGTCGTCCTCCAGCGACCACTGGGTGTTCGCCGGCCACCACCCCGATACTCTAACCATCCTTCTAACGTCTTTTCCGACACCGGAGATAGTTTCCGACATCTATGAACTTGTCGAAAACTTTAAAAACATCTAAAACATCTAAAAGCAACGCGGAAACCCACTTTCTTTGATCTAAACAGATCTAGACTCACCCCTAAACACTAAATTTTGCTTGAATAACACCTTAAATTTATCTAGATCCAAGAAAATCGAACCTTACCCTCTTGAATCTAAACTAAACTGAAATGAAACCCTCACTCAAACAACCCCATTCAACTGACGGAACCTCTCTGGAAACACTAATAAGGAAGAAACCGAATCTATCCTAAGGTTTGTCAGCATTCTTGCATAAAACCTAATCTAAAACCAATTCGGGTATAACAATTAAATGTTTAGAGTATATTTTATATGGTTTAAAGTGTAGGAATTAAAATTTAGAATTTAAAGTCAAAGTTTAAAATTTAATTTTTTAGTATTAAGCATAAAAAGACAGAAATTGTAAAGTGCATTTCTATAGTCTATAATGTTGCAGAACTTTGTTTGGAGTAGGAAGTTAGAATTTGTGGTTAAGCAAAATATAAATATTTAAAAGTGAGAGATAAATTTAGAAATAAAATATTTTTAAAAAAATTAAATAAAAAAGTAAAAAATTTCAGAGGTGGAGGACGATTACCCCTCCCAATCCATATATCCATCCCTAGACACAACCTTATGTCCCTATTTTTTTGTAGTTGAGTTTTTTCTTTTGTTGCTATCCAATTCTGACAATGTAGTGTTCGTGTTGTTCAACTATAGTATTTCCTCCATCTCATTTTATTTGTTTAGTAATGATTTTTTTTAGTTATTTTTCTAATTTTGATTCTTTCTAATTTTTAATTTATTATTGATAAAAATATAAAAAATATATGTTTTAGAAACTTTAATCCATTAGTTTAAATATATATATTTTAAAATTTTAATAAATTAAAATATTTAAAATAACTATGGTCAAAATTTTAAAATTTTAACTTGAAGTCAATATTATACGTCTTAAATGGAACATATGGAGTACAATTTTGATCGTGAATAAAAATTTTACGGTTTGTCTTAGTAAATTGTGTGATTGTAAGTTTATTTTAAGGGTTAATTATTGTAAAAGTCATTATTTGTTCTCAATATAAATTTTATCTTCGATTTTGAAAATTAACCAATAAGATTATTTACGTTTTCAGGTTCTAAATATTCTGTTACTCTAACGTTGAATACCATTAGAGATTAACGAAAAGTAATCTAACATAATAAAAATAAATAAATTATTTAAATATTCTCTAAACAATTGTTTTTCTTTTCTTTATTTTTAATTATAATTATACATATAAGGGTGTAGGAATGCTTCAGTTATTTTTACAATAATTTAATTGTTAAATGATAGATATCTGTACAAAGAAAGTAATTTTAAAAAAATATTGAAATGATTTTATATATTTTCTTGCCTTTTGGTTATATATAAATTCAAGATCTTCCCCCTTCTAACTGCCGAGGTGTCAATGATTAATTTGAGTAGATTGAGACACTATGTATCCAAAAAGATGCGTTTTCGGCCAAGAAACTTCGAAAATATGCAATTAATAAACTAAATATTAATAAATATTCCATAGTTGTCGCAGCACATAAGAATCTCAGAGACCCTATACCAGTTTAAGTTTTGATAAAAATATGTGTGAGTATTTTGGGGTTTGAGATAAGGGTTAAGTTAGTTTTTTTTAAGTAAAAATGATATAAATATAAATTTTTAAATTTTTTAGAGTTAAACAAAAGTATAATAATGATTTAAGAATTATTTAAGTATTTTATCATTTTTTATCGTGTTAGATAATTTTTTTATTAATATTTAACGATACTTAATGTTGGAGTAACTAAAACTTTACACCTCGAAAATAATAGTAACTTTATTGATCGTTTTTCAAAATCGGTGACTAAAAGTGTACCGAATGTAAACGAAAGTGACTAGCGCAGTAGTTTACCTTAATATTTTTGTCAAGTATTATTTATTTATCATATTATTATTTATTTATTGTATAGTATTTATTATATATATATCATTATTTATTATTTATTAGACCCAAAAAATTAAATATTATATTATTTTTATTATATAAATTTAAATTTTTATTTTTTATAATTAATAAATTTAAATATAAAATAAATAAATTTTTAATTAATTAATAAATCTCGATATTATAATTTTTTTTATAAATAAACATATCAATATATAATATTTAGATTTACTTTTAATAAACTGATAATATATATATATATATCAAACTAAAGAATAATATTATTATTACTTTTAAATTAACCTAAAAACAAATACAAGACACAAAAAAAAAATTGCTTAAAAATGAATTTTATTTATAAAAGAAAAAAATGAGATAAACGACCGAAATAAAAGTAAATATTTTTTTTCTGGAACGGATGATACAAATGAATTGAGAAAGACTTTTATTTATAACTAAATCTTCTTATATCCAATGATCCTAATAAATTATATTAACGGCTAAGATTAAAATATAGCTATTAAAATGATTTAAGATACAGGATATTCCCGGCATGCTATTTTTATGTAAGAAAACAAGGGTCCCAGTGTATGATTTTCTAGAATCTTCGATAAATTGAATAAATTATATATTAGTTTTTGGTATCTTGTTATATATCAACACTTAAAAATAAATTATAAATCCTAACAATATATTTTAAATCTTAAACTTTAAATCTTAAACTTTAAAAATATAAATTACACCATAATCATAAACTCTAAACAATAAATCAAGTATGTATGTATTATAATGCAAGTAGAAATTATAAAAAAAAAATGAGTAAACCATGTATTTAACCATACATATTTTTAAGACTTTTAAAATATCATCTTAACTTTTAAATTTTAAATTCAAATATTAGAACTACTATGAATTTACAATCTTATAAAATTTGTTCTTGAAATTAGAAATCAATTTAGAAAATAGAATTTTTTTGGGGTTTAATCATGAATTTTAAAATTAGATTTTAAAAAAATAAAAATAATTTTTTTGGGTGTTATACAATTAATCATCGACACTAGAAAGTTCCCATCGATTCTAGTTATCATAGTCAGAGATGAACTTAGAGAAAACTAGTGGAACAATTAATTGTCACCTAAAAATTTAAAATTTATATATAATTTAAAAATTTTAAATTATTTTTTATATTTTGTATTGAAAAATTATTTTAAAAACTTTTATATTTACAATACATATATTTTATATATTTTTCATATATGGTATATATCAGAAAATTGAGAGACTTGACTCGAATGTAGAAACCAATCCATTGATTATTGAATATTTTGATTTATTCGAATTTTTGTTTACAACTTAAATTTTATTTAAAATTTTTTTGAGTTGAATTTTTTAAAATTCGAGTTGAATCAATACAAATAGATTCAAATTTTAAAATTAATATTTGTGAGTCGAATTAAATGTTATCCATTCCTAATTTTAACTCACATTCAAAATAAGAAGCTTTGATAAATCATTGCCCATTGGTCTCAAATTATCCATAAAAATTGTGTCGTAACGATTTTTAAGATCATCTAAACATCATAATGTGCACATGCTTAAGATTCTTGTGTTGATCTAGCATGTATTTTTAAATCAATACTCTTTGAGGGATTAACCCCGTAATTAACCCTTTAAGAGTTTATTATATGCATGAACTAGGGCTGTAAATGAGATGAGATAGATCGCGACTCGAGTTTGACTCAGTCAATACTCGGCCAAAACTCAACTCGAGCACGAACTCGGTTCGAGTTCTTAATGAACCGAACCGAGCTACATAATACTTGAAAAGCTCACGAGCTACTCGAAAACATAAATATACTATTTTTATTTTTTATAATTTAAAATCTAAATTTCTAAACTTAAAACCCTAAAATCTAAACCCTAAACATAAGTTTTAAACCATAAATTAAGAACCTAAAATTAACAAATTTGAGTTTACACAACTTGTGTATTAAAGTTTTTCTCCATTAGGCTTTAAATGAGACGTTAGAGATAAGAGTTACTCGAGTCTAACACGCTCAAAGATCGATCAATACTTGATTCGATTAAGCTCGAAAAAAGCTCGAACTTAACTCGAGATCTTAACGAGCTGAGCCGAACTCAAATTTTTCAGGCCCATTTAAAATTATTCAAACTCAAACTCGACTAAAAATCTTAACAAACCACGCCGAATTTAGTACTACTAAAGTTCAATTCAGCTCGTTTACGCCGAACGTCAACTAAGGAAATTGGATTCCTTTAGCCTTGAGAAATATCATATAGCTGAGGAAAATAATTAAATGAATGAAAGAAGAAAAAAATAGAAAAGTTACGGATTTAGTAAGCAACATCTACATCATTTTCATCATTTCATTGAATAAGCACGTACCTTCATTAAAAGATTTTTTAAGATTTAATTTTTTTTTATTTATCGAATCTGACAAATTTCTATCGAATCGCACAAAGTAAACCTATTATTTATCCATTAAAAACATTGTAAATTTTATTTTATGTCTTTTGTATTAGCTCAAACTATCGAAGGCGAAGAATCATCTACTCAATCAAAAACTAACACAACAAGAAGTGCATTACCATCTAGGATCCTTAAAAGCTTAGGGAGAATTAATAAATATAGTCGAAATCCAGGAAATAATTAGGTGTGTTTCCGATTTCATCGTTCATTGTTTATTATATTATTGTTTTTCTTAAAAGATAAAATTTATCGAAATCTTGTACAAAATTTAAGATCATTTCATTTGAATCATTGATCACTAAATCATACTATCGATATTGATGTTATTGTTAAAGAAATCTACATCGAACATTATCATTATTATCGTTATTGACTTAATGTACCAGATATTAAATTTTAATATATACTAATTTTTTTATAAAAGATATAAAAATTTATATATTTATAAAATGATATAATTTTTTTTAGAATTTTAAAAAATTTATAAAACTTTATTTTATTTTTAACATATTCTTTTAGAAAAATCCATTACATATTTTTTTATAAAATCGATTTTGTTTGACTTTCGTCCTCGTATAATGACTCGGAAAAGAGAATCTATATATATTGAAAAATACTATAATATATAATAATTTTCTCCTAAAATAAATGTTATTCGTCAAAGAAAAGTTAATATTAAAAGTATTGTAGGTAATTTTGTTTTAAAACATGTACGAAAAAAATATTTTTTAAGTAGAAATATTTCTTTTTAAATATCCGTATTGATTTTTATATTATTGAAGAAAATTTAATTAAAAATATATCTTTATATTATAAACTAAAAATTCAATCTTAATATATTATACATACCCATTAAATCTTTTAACCGGCCCTAAATTACTATGGTCACAAATAACTTAATAAAGAGAAATGTAATTACTCAAACTTAGTATTGGTTGTCGACCACCGAATATATTATTTTTTTGTTTTTGTTTTCAATTTTAATAAGAATCTCTACTTTTATAGCACGCTCCTTTTGTCCTTGTGATACGTTTTTCTTCTGTCTTTGTGATATATTTTTGTTTTGTGATTTGATTCGTCTGTCATTGTGTCATGTTTCAGTATACCATAACGATCTATTGTTGTTCGCACAAAGATTCAATTGATGCTAGTTTTTGATTTATGTTTTTGTTGGTGACCACTTAAAAAGATTTATCTTCACTCGGTTGATAGTTGTTTGTCGATGAAATCAATCCTGAGTAGCGATATTTTTGGCATGATAGTTTGGATCGCCTACAACTCTTTTCTTCGTTATGCGCCTCGTTTGGATAGAGACAATGAGATTCAGAAAGATTCTAGATTTTATTAGTATGCTTATCTCCATAAAAAAATTTATTTTTCTTTGTTTTTAGTTGTAAAAAATTTTGAATTGTTTAATATAATTTTTTTATTACGATTTAATTATAATTTTTTTATAAATTTAATAAAAACTCATTAGTGGCATTTGTTAAAAAAAATATAATGAGTAAAAAAGTGATTGATTTTTAACTTTATAATAAAGATATACTTTGGTAAGCAAAATAATAAAGGATGAAATTACTGTAAAAGTTCATGTACTTTTTGTTTGACAATAAGTGGTTAATCCAAGAAAAATAATAATAAAATAAAACAATCTAAATTATTATTATTTAAACGAAAAAAATAAAACCCAAAAGATATGAAATAAAATAGATAAAATTTTAAATCAAACCCATTTGGAAACGAAAAATCGGAATCGTGTTGAGGCCTGCCCAATTGCAGTTTCCTTAAGATAGATTTTCTGTCACTCCGATGGTGCTGAGTTTGTTGGTAGTCTGTCTCACAAGATACAACAACAAGAGGAACTCTAACAATTACACATTTGTTGAGTTCCCGAACCGTTCTTGCTTTTGCCGATCACCAGAAGAAAAACCAGGAGAAAAAAATATTTTGAGAGATATTGAGTGTTTTTGATGTGTTTAAAAATGAGAAATCAACCTCATATTTATAGTGGAAATTAGGGCAACAGTGAGCATTTTGAAATGAATTAAAATTCAAATCTTAAGAGATAATACTAATTATCTAGAGTTTAAAATTGAATTAAATTCAAATTTAAACTAAAAATAGACATTATATCTTCCCATTATCTAAAAATATCCTGAGCAGTTATAACTGGAAACAAACTCTTTTTGGATATTTTAAAAAATAAAATAAATTAAGGAAAATTATTCACAACGGGTAAATATCCGCAAGCCCCAAAAAGAGCCCGACCGATCCAAATATTTGTACCGTCCATGTCGTGCACCCCAATCCAAGTGTTAAGTCATTCAATAAAAAATATGTGGGTAAGTGTATATAAATACTTCCCACTTTATTTATCCATCAATATGGGATAATGGGGTTTCTCATTCCTTACTTTATTCCAACCTTCTTTCTTTGAGCATCAATTTCTCATTCACCATTCAACAATTTTGAGCATATGAGCTACCGTTGTAAAGATCTCACAGAGTAGAATAGGAATCAATAATTCCTTATTCGAATCCTCATCTTTACACTTCCAAAAAATGATTCAAAGATGGTCATTTGCTCACTATTTTCCAACAATTCCCCACATGAATGAAATTGATGTTTTTATCAAAATATTTTGGCACAATGTGGTGATAGGCTCTACGATTGATAGGTGCATAGGATAGGTAGGTGTCCACCTTTGAACCTTTCCTTGTGAAAGTATATTTACTTTACTAGCTAATCAGTAGACACGATGTCCTTGAACTATCAGTCGTTGGTATAAACGATGACATACTTCACACACCTATATCTTTGACAAGAGATACAGCTCTCATGGTTATACCCATATGTTCGTGGGCATCTCTTGGTTCTATGAGAGTATAGAAGAACTATGCCCAATAGTCTTCTTGAAGCGACCCCACTTCACTCTAACATAGGTGACTTATGTTGCTTGGCTCACCGAAGCACACAATGATCATTAAAAGTTTTTGCTTAACCTTTACCAAATTCTTGTCACTGTTCACATCATAGGAATGAACTTTGAGAAGGAACCCCACAGTGACCGCACAGGTCTATGCAATTAGGTTGTCCCTTTGAACCTAGTTCTTGGGATCTTCAGTCAGCTAGGTAGAGTTTTTCCTTCACATAGAGCCTTTAATTTCATGGGCTTAGTCATATTCCTTTAGATGTTTTCTCAACTTGATCTCAATTTAACCTTTTAGGTTAGTGGATCCACAATATTATTCTTTGATTTTATCAAATCAATAGCGATAACTCTATTTGAGATCAGTTGTTTAATGATATTATATTGAAGACCCAAATGTCTTAAATTACCGTTGCTCATAAAACTATGTGCTCTACCAATAAACATTGTTGGCACATGCTCAGGCCATTCATGAGTATCCTCCAAGATATTTTAAAGTCATTTGACTTTTTCCAAAATCGTCTAGATCTCAAACTCAAATTCTATTTTGAATCTGGTTGTAAACGTTTGTCTTGAGAAAACACATGACATAGCTTATTCATTCGATGTGAAAATATTCACTTATATTGAAGAATATTTATGGAATAATATTTTATAATCTTGAGTGTCTCTTAGATATCTCAAAATTCTCACAATTATTATCCAGGGTTTGACCTTGGATTATTTTATGAATCTGCTTAAACTGGTCACAGTGAAAACACTACTTTGTCTAATATAATTCACTTAGATTATATATGACATTTGCATATTCCATTTCAACAAAAATTGGCTCGTATTTGGAGTTTTGTCTATACCGAAAACATCTTGGCCAAACTTCTTTTTCCATGTAGTGTGACTTTGTCAATATGAGACCTTCAAGTGATTGTTTGATTTGGATATCCAGAATCAAATCTTATCAATCTTCAATTGATAGATCTTTGGTATATTTATCATTTTATTGTACGTCAACATAGGATCATATATCCTAGTCAGTTTGACAAATCATCATTTGTCACACTTTTCATTATGACAATATCTTTATTTCAACCGTTTGTTGAACATGTGGACTTTTTCTTATATCCATAGTTCGTTTTACGAAACTTGGATCAACTTCTCTAGGAAGTGTATTTAAAGAATGAATCATTCTTTTTCATTATCATATTTTTCTACAAAATTAATATCCGTTGCTATGTTTCACATAGCTAATACAGTCCACTTATTTTCATTTTCTTTGGTAATGGAATATTACCTTGGTGTGTGACACCCCCATATTTTTATGTAGTTGTAGGAAGGCTTTATTTCCTTCCATAACTCATATGGTGTTTCGCACATAGTTGATAGAACAACTCCCCCACATGTTAGGCACATTCTGAATAAGTTATTTTCAAAATTATTGTACCTTTGGATGTTGTAACATTACTCATATAGAGTTTCTCCTCAAATTAATCAATTTGGGTTTCAACATCCTTCTTATAAGGAATCATTTCCATATATCAACTTTGCTTTTAAGCAAAACTGAATTGTTCTATCATGAAGGTAATTTTATTACCTTCAAAAAATTGTTTGTCATATCAATTATTGTGACAAAATTTATCATAATATTGATTTCATTTGAAAATATAATTCAAAGACTTATTCCATATCTCATAAAATTAAAGCATTTCCTCATGAAATTTAGTTTCTTGAGATATGCTGCCTACTTTGCGGCTTGAAGTCATTTTTAACTTTTAATATATTTTCTCTAGCAATATTTTCATAGTAATATTTTCTTAGCAAAATATGGTAAACATATTTACCTCATTCTCTCTAGCACTATGAGAATTTTCTTTTTGATCAAGTTTATCATGATCAAATTTATAACATCTTTGTTGTCACATTTTGAAATTCTTCCTCATGAATTTCATTGATTGTGTAACATAGTCACAATCAAAATATTATAAATTTGTTAAACATCAAAAATTTAGTCACAAACTAAAAATCAGAAACAAAATTATAATTTCTAACTTTTGTTAGAGGATAGAATTTTAGTTTACTAAAATCCTAAAACAAAAGTTCACAAGGTTTTAATTGAAAGAATAATAATAAACAGTGCACCAGGTAGGTAACTTATGATAAGAGAGGTGGTGCATTAGGCACACTTAAGAACCAAGTCTTTTCAAAGAACCAACCCTAGACATACACTTTCAAATTTTCTTTCAATCACCCATTTGTGGAAGTTCTTGAAATCATTCAAGTTTGAGTGATCAATTAAGTCACTATCTTTGATTCATTATCATTTAGAATCATTCACTAAGAATTTCTTAGCACCAACGCCTTTCATTTACGGTCCAATGACCATCATAATTCTTAAGCCAATTTTAAACTCTGTGTATTTCCTAACATACATCATAATAGGCTTTAAGAAATTTTAGCATAGAAAATAACTTTCTTCTATGCTTTTATTCAAGACCTTGGTCGAATCAACGTTGTAGAATTAGTAACCAATGTTACTTCTACTAACAAATTCTGTTAAAACAGATTTGTTCATTTTGTTTGGAAAAAATAGATAAAGTAAATCTGTTATAACGGTAGAAATTAAATTCCTGAAAATAAATTTATTTATTATATCTTAATTTCCAAAATAAATTCTCTGATTTATTTCTAAATTAGAATCATGAAAGATTCTCAAGAAAATAAATCTGATAGTTTATTTTTCTTCAAAAACTAGAATCAACAAAGAAATAAATTCACTAATTTATTTCTTTTAAATAATGGGATTAGTTGCACTAAAAATCCAAACATAAATATCAAAGCAACTTAATTCTTCAAAATGAATTAATCTTTTGATTTAAATTTCTTTGATTGTTGTTTGGAAGATCAAATAAATCTGTTAAAACGGTAAAAAATAATTCTCAAAATAAATTATTTACGAGATCTTTGTTTCCAAAATAATCAAGAAATTCTATGTTTACACTTTTTCAAGGAAAATTATTAATTAAAAAATAATAATCCAAAGTGTTTCCAAACATAAATAATAATTATCTCATTTCATATAAAAAAATATTCCTTTTCATGTCATAAAACATTAAGGTCAATATTATTTTTGAAATAAATTGCTTTAAACATAATAATATCAAAATATTATTATCAAATTAATATCATAATTTATGATATTAAAATTGTCATAATACATGCATACATGTATTTATTAAATCATTAAGAAATATTACCTTAATGAAATATTCATTTATATCGTATTATCACAAAATACCATAAACTAATTTAAAAAATCAATGATTACCTTAAATTTAAATATATGGTTTTAATATTATCATATTTCATATCAAATTAAGCAATTTCAATAATATATTGAATAAATGATTTATTTGATCAATAGACAATATTGTCTAACTTCAAACCTTTATTTCCATGAATAAGGTTTTACCAATACATTTAACTATGTATTTTCATAAGGTAAAAATTAAATTTACCATATGCATTGTTTCTCTTTTAATAAAAGAAACAAACCCAGAATTAATTATAATTCCAATAAATCAAAAATTAAATTTCCGTTTATTCAATTTTGGTATTTCACCAAATCCGTAACCTTGATTACTTTTCACGAAAATTTCTGTAAAACAGATTTGTCCCAATTTTGAGATTTTAGCAAACCCGTTTAAAAACTGTAGGATAATTCCTGAAACAAATTGTTTGCTTTCTCAATTTTATTCCGAAGAATAAATTCACCAAACTCGATTTAAAATTCGAGTATCTTGTTCGTCTCTATAAAATTTCTTAAAGAAAGTTTTAGTACGAAACAAAATAATATATATCATTTCTAAAATAATATTTATTATAAAAAATAAATATTATTGGAGAAACAAACCAAAAAAATGCCTTAATTTAAGGTATTTACCACGATTTGAGATCAAATGTGGGTGGTCGAAAATCTTTCCAAATTCGATTTAAAGAATATTTTAAATCGCATGAAAAAAATTATTCCCCACAATAATAGTGAGTGGCCGAGAATCATGCTTGACCGACAGTATCCCACCTGATTCTCCACTTTGCATGTAACCATTTTCATTGAAAAGCACTTGAACCGTGCATGTGACCACCTAGCTCTCCACGTTTTCAAGTGTGCAATTGAAATTGTTTTCCTTCCAATTTCAATGGCAATTGAATTCCCTCAAGTAATTCAAATGCTGCAAAACATTATCCATCCAACGTGATTCCATTTCAAATGAAAAAGACGTTGGATTTTGGAACATAAAACCGAGCAATAAAGATTGCATCTAGATTGTCTTAAGCAATCGTCTTTTCGTCTCGAATTTAATCACAAAATATGTCTTAAGATTATTAGACAATAAGTGGTTAATCTAAGAAAATAATAAAATAATAAAATAATCTAAATTATTATTATTTAAATGAAAAAAATAAAACCCAAAAGATATGAAATAAAATAAATAAAATTTTAGATCAAACCCATTTGGAAACAAAAAATGGGAATCATGTTGAGGCCTTCCCATTGCAGTTTCCTTATGACAGATTTTCTGTCACTCCGATGGTGCTGAGTTTGTTGGTAGTCTGTCTCCCAAGATACAACAACAAGAGGAACTCCAACAATAACACATTTGCTGAGAAATCAACCTTATATTTATAGTGGAAATTAGGGCAACAATGAGCAATTTGAAATGAATTAAAATTCAAATCTTAAGAGATAATACTAATTATCTAGAGTTTAAAATTGAATTAAATTCAAATTTAAACTAAAAATAGCCATTATATCTTCCCACTATCTAAAAATATCCTGAGCAGTTATAACTGAAAACAAACTCTTTTTGGATATTTTAAAAAATAAAATAAATTAAGAAAAATTATTCACAACGGATAAATATTCGCAAGCCCCCAAAAAAGCCTAAATGATCCAAATATTTGCATCATCTACATTGTGCACCCCAACCCAAGTGTTAAGTCATTCAATAAAATTTATGTGGGTATGTGTATATAAACACTTCCCACTCCATTTATCCCATCAATATGGGATAATAGGGTTTCTCATTCCTTACTTTATTCCAATCTTCTTTCTTTGAGCATCAATTTCTCATTCACCACTCAACAATTTTGAGCATATGAGCTACCGTTGTAAAGATCTCACGGAGTAGAATAGGAATCAATAATTCCTTATTCGAATCCTCATCTTTACACTTCCAAAAAATACTTCAAAGATGGTCATTTGCTCACTATTTTTCAACACTTTTTACATCATCATAAACCATCCACCACCGTGATCAATGAGTGCAAGGTGGTGGATGCGGCGGGGCTACGGCGGTGACGGAAAATTTTAAGCTAGATCTCATTCATCACTCCAAAACAAAACCCAAGGAACAAAGGGACCAACAACAAAACAAGTTTATCATTATAATAACATCAACCAGCAGTAGAAACTATCAGTATAAGGTTCCATATTATCTCTAAGCTCATTAGATAAAAATTTAAACTCGAACTCGAAAATCAGACCCATTTTTCAAGGGCATTTAGGGTTACCCTTCTTGTTCACCTTGTCCCTGTAACAAGGACACTCGTGCTTGTTCCCATAGGTTCCCGAGGGGACACATTTGCATTCTTCGCAACATATCTCACAGTATTTGTAGCAACGATCCCACACAGACTTTATTGCAACGATCCTTGCATTTCCCATCATAAAAAGTTGAAATATACAAATAATACGTAAAAAACATTATATTGATGACGAGATTTGTAGTTTAATGGTCAATATCATGACGATGATATCGACCATTATTCAACGGATCTCGTCAACAAAATACAGACTAAACCTAAAATTTGATACTAAAAGGACAAACCCAATGTGTAGATTGTGAGAAAGATGACTTACGTGAACGAGGCTGGGCCATTGCAAGTTCTAAAACAGGACTTAAAAGAATGAAAGAAAGGAGCAAAGCTGCAACGGAGAGCTTCATCGTTTTGATAGTGATAAGTTTCTTGCTTGGTTTGAGGGTTAGTTTGGATAGTAAAGTCGAGGAGAGTGAGGTTGTATTTATAGTGAAGTAGGGGTAATAGGGGGAGATATGATTATATATTCGAATTATGTTAGTGTGAATTTTTTAAATTAATTGAGTAGATTGGTCTTTTCTGCAGTATTGATCTGGATTAGTTAACTATCGGGGACGATGTTATGTATAAGGTGAGAAAGGCGGTTGTCTTTTTCAAAATTTTGGATATAATTATATTTTTAATCATTTTTAGTTTAAATATTAATTAAATAAGAGTTTTTATTCTTCTCAATTTTTTAAATTTAAAGGTTTAATAAATTTTTGTCTGTAACACCGGTGTTAAAAATAATAATAATAATAATAATGATAAAAGATAAATAATAATATTTTTATTGTTTAGGTTTTTTTTTAACCATGTTGGGTCCTATATAAGTAAAATCATAGATCTGAAAACGGTTTTGGTTCGAATATAAAAATCTCCATCTCCCTAACACTCTGACCACCGTCCTGTCTTCGGCTCCGGTCGTCCGTGGCGTTCACCTCCCCTACCGTTAGGCCCGTCGTCGATCGCCGGTCATAACCCCTCTCCCAACGCGCTCAATCGTCACACTGTTCGTCGAGAATCGAACCGAAAAGGTTCGTCAGATCTAGGGTTAAACCCTTGATCGCTTTTCATTGATCCGGCCTCCGATCAACGTCGAATCAGCGCGTCGACCTTCTCCTTGTGTTCACCGTGTTCCTACGACCAAAACCCCTCCGTCGCCGCCTCTTGTCGTTGCCGATTAAACCCTTATCGGAGACAAGGACAGACCGACGGGCTCGGTAGTTTTTTCCTCAAGTTCTATTTAATTTTTGGGAGTTTTGGTTTAGAATCTGGTGTTTATTTGAATTTTGGTGTATTTTTCGGGCCTGTAGGAGTGTTTTCCGACCGTTTAGGGCCGCGCGTGGCCTCCACGCGCCGTCGGGGCGATTTCCGACCGCCCTGGACGGTGGCTTGGAGTCAGCCAGTCCAAACCCGGTCTAAACCCGGTCAAACCTAGTCCAACCCAATCCAGTCCGAGCCAAACTAAACCGGTCAAACCAACCCAACCCGTTGACCGACCCGACCCGTTGACCCGACCCGACTCGTTGACCAACCTGACCCGTTGACCATTGATCATTGACTTTGACTAATGACGCCAACATGACGTCAGCGTTGACTGCTGACGTCAGCGTTGACTTTGACCCCAAAAGTCAAAATTTTCAAAACCCCCTATTTTATGTTTTTCGACGCCCTGAGTCCATCCGTGAAGTTCGTTTTTCGAAATTCAAACCCGAAAGCCTCCAAATTGGACTTTTAAGTCTCAGGTCAAACTTTTCTTCTAAGTTAAGTAAGTCCAGAATTTGCTTTTAAATTCTAATGTCTATACCTGATTGTTTGTAGAATCCCATAGTTCTCCCGACCGTGTTGCGACCCAGCCTAGTTCCTCCTGTTTTGACCGAACCCGAGAGCCGATCGTAACCCTATGTTCTTATTCCCCTAATTGGTCAATTCAGTTTTTAGTTTTTGTTTTAATAAAATTATATCTTATATTTCTAGGGTCCAGTACTGCTACAGAGCGAGGTTCGAACGCCCAGTAGATCACCTACCTGTTTCTGCCATTCGAGGTGTGTTTCCTTGTGTGCTACATAACTGTATATTATTGTTTTCTTGTTTTGAACAAACTTGACATATGTACATGACTACTTTTTCTGGATTTTACGTAAACATGTATATATTCGAATTTTAAGCATGAAATACTCTTTATAATACTTCCTGTTTTGGTGTATACATAACATCGGATTAACTCTTGTCACTGTTATCATTATACCTGTTATTACTGCATGTCTGATATCTTGGGAGTGGGATATAATACATTGTGTTGAGTTTCGGTTCAGCCTTGATCCCGTTGGTAATTTCGCCTGTTTACGGTTCCTAGCTTCGGTTAGGGTAATTCCGCCTGATATTGGTTCCCGTACTACGATCGGGGTAATTCCGCCTATACCCTAAGATGATTCCTTAGGTCGGTACCTTCGTCCCAGTGGGTCTAGGTTAATGCCTGTGTCCAATACTGTTCTGGGGAACTGTATCCAGGAGTTCGGTTGGAGGGTAGCATGACATGTACATACATGACCTATTTTACTGTTATTACTGTTTATTGATTTTACTTGTATTTTACTTGCACTGTTAGAACACACTGGGCTCCGTAGCTCATACCGTTTTCTCCCCCTTTCAGATAGCCGTAGATAGGCGTCCCGGATTTGGCATTTGAAGGATCTACTCATTTCCAGTTTTTAAATTTCCATTTCCATTTAGGGTGACATGAGCTATTTTGTCAAGGATGTTATTTTAAATATTTTATGTTTGACTTCGGATTTGAGGATTAATTTTCGTGAATAACTGTGTTTTTAGGACCCTATTTTAGTAATATTTCTATTTGTTTTAGGTGACATCAAATTTTATTTTTCATATCGGTTATTTTAGTTTACTTGAAACTGGACTTATGTTTTAACAATCAATGTGACCTCTAGATTGGCTTCTCGCATAGGCCGGTTTAGGGGGTTACATTATCTTTCCTAACACTATATTCTAGCTTGTCCGTATCAACTATGAATCAGATACTAATATTTATGTTATCAACAAATGTTTGATAGGATAACAAATCACGTTACACTTCAAAAAAGAATTTATATTTAAATTTTAAAGATGATATATGCCTGTAATAATAATGATATTTATCGAACTAAAATTTCAATATATTTTAGACAAAAGAAAGTGGGGGTAAATAAGCACTCCTCTGTTGCAGGTGGATCTTTTTGTTGTGACTTGAAGGTTAGAGGGGACCAGTGGTGGATGTAAGTATGAAGTAGGGTGGGTATCGGCTCACCTTGAATTTTTCGAAGTTTACGTATTTATTTTTATTTTTTTAAAATTTTTATGAATTAATCTTTAAATTTTTATAATATTTAAGGTTTATACTCATTTTAAAAATTTAAAAATTTATATATATTTATTCTTAAATAAATTTTTAGATCCGCCATTGTAGGAAACGAGAGGTGGTTGTCGTCACACGGTTTTGTGTTGAGTCCAGGACCTTCCTTTTGTCCATTTCCGACATTAATAAGAATTAGGTTAGGTCAGGTGAAAACCTGTCCTGGTTAGTGGGTGCAGGCAGAGGACGTACATTTGTTCCTAGGACACAAACATCACTTTACAGTCAGTCATGTCCTTTCTGGGTGAATCTCTAAACTAGCACCCATATATCTTAAATCTTCTAAGATAGTACACAAAAGTTTATATTTTTTAAAATAATATTATGGTAATAAATTTATCGTACAAGCACAACGAGTTTAAAAAATATATATTTTTTATTAATTTTTTTTGTGTGAATTAAGAAAAAAATATGCACGGCGAGTTTTATTTTTCAAAATATATGTTTAAAATTTTTATTACCTCATTAATTCAATCCTAAATTAAAGTCATTTTGCATGTATGATGAGTATTATCTGGGTTAACGGACGCCACGATTTTAAAATAAAATATAATAATTTTCTAGAAAAATATTATACCGTGCATTCACGGTGACTATAATAAAAAATAATTTATTTGTTCTTAAAAATTTTATAAATTTAAGTGAAATAATTTTAAAAGAGAGAAATTTTATGCGATGGGTATTTTCAAACTCTACCCTTGCTATATTATATAGACTTGTTAGTAAATATTGTTGGTCATTATTTTTTTTTTCATCAAACTATTATTTTATAAAAATCGTTACTATATTACTTTTTGTTTTCAATTTTACTCAATAATGTTATTTTTTTCTATTTTGGTCACTAAAATATTGTTTCTTTCATGTTTGGGTCAATAAACTATGGTATGTGTTTTTTTCGTGAAGCTCTAACAGTGAGGACCAAAATAAAAAAAAACATAATGTTAGTGATAATTTTACTAAAAATATTAGTTTAATGACTGAAACATGAAAGTAAAAATAGTTTAGGGACCTATACGTTATTTACCCATTTTCAGAAATTAAAATTTTCTAAGCCTTGGGCCACATAAAGATGGGACATAAGATTTGAGAAACAATTCTAAGCTTTGTGCATGAGAGCCTATGCGGTGCAAGCCCGGTAAACAATGGCCGAAAGAATAGCAGATCAAGGCTAATATTAGACCATAGATTATATTTAAAAAAAATAATTAAACGGTGTTTAAAAAATTAATGTCTCATTTTATATAAAATAATATTATTTTTAAATAATCGAGAATGATAATTATTTTATATATTAGTAGTAAAATTTAGATTTTTATTGATTAAATTGATTATTATTTGTTAATTAAATTTAGTTTAAATGTATAATTTTAACTAAATTAATTTGATAGATAAATAATAGAGATTAAATGATAGTTTTTTTAAACTTTTATTGATTGTCACATCATTGTTTTGTTATCTTTTTATTTGGATTTTAACGACAATGATCAAAATAGTTTAATTTAATAAGATTTAACAGTCTAATAGAAGAGAAATTATATCATGGGTAAGTCTCACTATGTCATCCATGGGACCAACCACTAAAAATTATCTATCTCGTTATTTTTTTTTTCATATCATATATTCTTAAGTGAATCTTCACTCATATTTACTGTTAATTCATTTTAAAAAATAGTTTTTTAAATGAAGATTCACTTGAAAAAAATATATGACATAGAGAAATCGATGATTTTTAGTGGTTAGTCCTATGGACACGTGGTAGGACTTACTCATAATATAATTTCTCCTAATAGAAACTTTTACATACATAGAGTTTCGTAAATTTAGGAATTGATTTTAATAGTATAAGATAATTAATTAATTAATTTTAAGTGATTTGAATTTAAACAACGTTATTTGTAGAGGATGAAAATAATATTAAGAGCAATGTTAAAGTCGTACCTTATTTTATCTTTTTTTTATCAAAGAGTAAACTATAACAGATATCACTCAATAATAGGTAAGGCTATATTTGAATCACTCAATTATTAAAGGTTATATTTGGGTCAATCAATTATTTGTAAGTTTACAATTGGGCCACATTTCATATTTAAAAAATTAAATTAATTTGGTCATTTATTCTTCCAAATCATTTATATATCCTCGTTAATTGACTGATCCAAATATAATCTTTTATTAATTAGGTGATCTAAATGTAATTTTACCTATAAATCAGTGATCCAAATATAATTTTACCCATAAATCAATTACTCATACGTAACTTTAAATAATTAAATGACCTAATTATAATGTTAATCATAATTGAGTGACTTTATTGTAATTTACCCTTTGCCAAAATAAACGTCATTAACATTCCTAGTACTTTTTCTGTCAATTGATTTAATTTTAAAATAACATTTCAAAGGCCAAACGAGATAAAAATATTTAATAAATACTTTTTTATTTATAAAAATCGAGAACCAAAAGTATTATTCAATCCTACTAAAGGGAAACAAAATTGTGAAAGAAACTTCAAATTCAATGATAGTTTAACTAAAAGCAAATAGAAAATACAATAATTATATTAAAAAAGAAAAAATACAATAATTGTCAAAGAAGCTGCCAAGTCTTCGACATGACGAATCCATAATAAAGGGGAAATAGAGAGAAAAATATTATAAATTATCGTTTTTTTACTATAATAAAAAAATTATATATTTTTTCAATAAAATTAAAATTTTAAAATTTAAAATTATAAATAAAAAATATTTATTATAATATTTTATACAAATTAATCAATCAAATCAAATAAAAAATACAGATTCAAACTTTGTATATATTTCTTTAGTTTTTGTCCCTATTTTAGAAGTAAAATAAAATAAAGGTACCTAGAAGGAAGCTGCTTTAGTAAAGTTCGCAATGACTGAGATTTGGTGTTCTTAAGATTCAATATATTATATGATTTGATTCCGAATTTTATTTTAGTGGAAATGAGAGAAAAATAGTAACATTAAGTTATATTTCGAATCGATAAAAATACAGATTCAAATAATGATTTTATAAGATTTTATTCTATTCTATGAGAACTTTATAACATTATCTTATATGCTCAAAACAATTGAGTTGTTGTGAATTAAATAAAAAAAAATAAAAATCTATTATCCCACATTGATAAGATAAATAAAATATTAAGTATAAATATATATTGGTTGTCGACCACCGGATCTATTTCTTTTTTTGTTTTATTTTAATAAAGATATTTTTTTTATCTTTGTGACACGCTTTTCTCTGTCCTTGTGACATATTTTTTATTTTTGTTTTGGGTTTGATTCGTCTATCTTTATGACATGTTACAACATACCCTAGCGATCGGTTGTTGTTCGCACAGAGATTCGATCGATGCTAGTTTTTTGATTTATTGTTTTGTCGGTGATCTTTTGGAAAGACTTATCCTCACTCGGTTAATGGTTGTTTGCCGATAAAATCAACCCTCGGTAGCGGTACTTTTTGTACGACAGTTTGAATCGCCTACAACTTCTTCTTCCTTCACTATGCGTCTCGTTTGGACAGAGACAAAGAGATTCATGAAGTTGTTGAATTTTATTGGTATACTTATTTTTGTAGGAATTTTATTTTTCTTTGTTTTGGATTGTAAGAATTTTTGGATTCTTTAATCCAATTATTTTGTTTCTTGATTACGTTGTAATTATAATTTTTATAGATTTAATAAAAAATCTGTTACATTCGTTAAAAATATGGATAAGTCTACAACGTGCGTCGAACATTGTTGAACACCACTAACGATGAACATTGCTAAACATCATTAAACTAATTAATAAAGATTAAAGATCACAAGGACTCAATATATAATTAATAAATATTTAAAATAAAATTTTAATTAAATTATTTTTTATAAGGAAAACTACACGAATGGTCATCTAACTTTTATTCATTTTTTGGGTTGGTCACCAAACTAATTTTTTAATCAAAATCATTGTTAACGATTTATTTCATTATTATTTTGGTCATTAACTGTTAAATATTTAACAAAGATGTGATATGACATGGTTTAATAATAATTTTAGTCTCTAACATTATTATATTATATCAGATCAATTCTAATAGAATATAACTCATCAAATATTTGAACTAAACATTATTTTTTTTCTTTCTCTTACAATATTATTTAAAAAAATTAATTTGTAAACTCCCTCTTTATTTTTCTTGTGTCTTTGAGCAATTTATTAAATTTTAGATTATATAAAAACACTTTAATTTTATGATTTGTTCTTTTAAAATCTAATCTAGTTTCTTTAACTTTCCCAAATTATTAGTATATATATATATATATATATATATATATTCTTTCATTTTTATGCATATTGGATCCATAAAAAATTCAATTTATCAATTCAGATAAAATTTTCGATCTTCATATGGATATTCCTACAACTTGACACAAATTCTTGGGATTAAGTAAAATTTGATTTCGCTTAAATTTTTATTGAGCAGTTTAACTTTTCAATCTTCGTATGGATGTTCCTACAACTTCACACAAATTTAGTATCTCTGAATTCTTAGATACCGGAACACAACCTTCCTTGGACTGAAAAAGAAATTATTCAACGAAAATGTCACCCTGATTCGAAGAAAAAGAAACTATTCTTTTAACTTAGATTTTAAAATAATAAGTTATAAAATTAAAATATTTTTTATAATCTGAAACTTAATAATTTGTTCAAAGACAAAAAAAAAAGAGTTGACAAATTAATTTTTAAAGTAGTGTTGCAAGAGGAAGAAGAAAATGAATGAAAATTTTAGGGTTTAGCTAAAATATTTAATGAATTATTTTTTATTTGGATTAATCTAATATAATATAATAATTTTAAGGACTAGAATTATTATTAAACCATACCATATCATAGTCTTCGTTAAATATTTAACAATCGATGATCAAAATATAACAAAATGAATTTTTAATGATAATTTTGATAAAAGAAATTAATTGGGTGACCAACACAAGAAAAGAGTGATAGTTGGGTGACCATCCATATAGTTTTCCTTATAAAAAACAATTTAATCAAAATTTTATTTTAAATATTTATTAATTATATGTTGAGTCCTTAAGACTTCTAATGTTTATTAATTAGTTTAATGGTGTTCAATAATGTTCAACGTTAGTGGTGTTCAACGGTATTCGATGCCCGTTATAGAATTTTCCTAAAACAATACACTTATTCACTTTATAGTTATTAAAGGACTTGGTAGTTATTTAGGTTGGGATACACTTTATAGTTTTTTCGATTTTATTTGATTGAAATTTTGTTCTGATCCATTTTGGTTGAAATTTTATTTGATTGAAATTTTGTTCGACGCCAACTGTAGCGACCCTTTTAGAAATCAAGTTATTAATTAATTAGGCGAATAGGGTGCTAATTTTGAAATGATTAAAAAGTTAGGGCTTAAAATGTCTAAAAACAAAATATTTAAGGTTTAATTTTAAAAATTGGGATTAGGCCTTAAAAAGGGAATTTAGATCTAAAATTTGGGAATTTAGGGTTTGAAATTAAAAAAGGGAATTTTGAATTAAGGGTTTCTAAAATTAGCGTTGGAAAAGGGTTTGGGAATTTTAGAAGTTGAAATTGATTTTAAAATTGATTCTTTGAAAAATTTGGAAAATGACTTAAAAAGGGTTGGGATTAGGTTTTAAAATTCGGAAATTGGGAGCGAATAATTTTTAAAAAACGGATTGGAGTCGCCACCGGTCACTTTTGGTAGACCGAACATCGAAAAACCAGAGATTCGAAATGTTTGGGTTCGAGAGTCGGTTACGGTTTAAAAACGGGTTTAGTGTTTAAAAACCGCCCAAAAAATTGGCACCTTTAAAATAACAGCTTAATTAATTTTAGATTTTTCTGATTAAAGTGGCATTTAAATTAATTTTTGTTTAAAGATTCGAATCAATTTTATTTTTACCGTGTCTTTACTCGGAGGCAACCTACACACCGCGACCGATACGTCGAAACACGGGCCCGTTACGACCGAACAAAGATGTTTGAAATTAAGTTTATTAATTATTGTGGTGAAATGTGAGTTGGACAAAATAAATATAAGCAAAATATACAAGCATATAAATACAAAATATTTACTTGTTATACAACATCAAATAAATATGAGCAAAATATGTAAATGATAAGCTAAGATGCATAAATAAATGTAAAGCAAACCAAATTAAAAAAGGACAAAACATGACACAATAAAAGGCATAATAAAGTAAATATGCATAAATAGAAATGCAACATAAATAATTGGAAACATAAATATAAATAAATAAGCAAGATAAAATATAAATAATTAAAAAGTAAACATGCATGTAATAAGGCAAAATTAAATGAAGACTCATGGACCTAAACATTATCAAAATAGAATAAAATAAGAATAAAATTAAAGATTACGTGAGAAATATGGTCAAAAATTTAATTGACTAAAATACACATGTCAAAAATATAATAATAAAATGTATGTCACAAATCTAGCTATAAATGAAATATAATTTAAACAAAATGTGAAACAAAATAAATGACAAATATCCATACCAAAAAAATAATGAATAAGACAAATAAATAAAAAAAATATTCATGGCAACATAGCAAAATGAGAAAATCATGCAATAATTTTAAAGAGACATAATAAACTAAATATAAAACAAAATAAATAACTAGAATTAAGGGTTGAATATAGCAAAATCCCAACTAGAAGAAAAAAACTGTTACCAAATATACATACTCGTATACCATAAAAAAAAAAAAATATACCATATGAGAGAATGTACTCACATTAATAGGCAATAATGCAACAATGGTAACCATATCCAAAATTAACAGCAAAATCAATTAGAAACATAATAGAAAAATAAAATAATAAATATACATGTAATATTAAATAGAAAACTCTTAGTGTAATATGAAAAACAAATACAGAGGCATGCCTAAGGAGGACAAGCATAAGACAAGGTTCATGAACAATAAAAGAGTATGATAAGAAATGCATGGACAAGTAAACGAATAAATGAATAGGTAAACAAGATGAATAAAATAATGAAGTACAAACTGTGTACTCACGAAAATATGAAACAAAATACATAAATGTTTATTAGAAATCAACAGCAACAAAAAGAATGAAAAGGGAAATTAAAACATTAAATCAAATGTCAATAAAAATTAAAAAGGCCTTGGTGACGAAATCGTAAAACATAATAGAAATACAGGGACTGTGAAAAATGTTTAAAACATTCGGAATGGCTCAAAAGTTTAAGCAAAAACACGGAGGGACTCAGAATTAATAAGACCCTTTCGAAAATAATCGATCAAGACCCAATCAGGACCATTTTAAAAATATTTGAAAACTTTGAAGGACTATGCACATGATTTCCCTTACACGGAAGGGTTTATGAAAGAATAAAACCATTTGCAAAATGGTCCCTAGGGTATAAAAGACAACATAAAACGAAAAATGCTCCTTTATTCATTTGCTTCAAAACCGTAAAGAATGTCCCCTTGTTTTCTCTGTAGCGTTCATCTGGGAAAGATGAACACGATGAACGTTCATCTCTTAAACCCAGAAAACGTCGCATTTTCTAGATTCCAGCCACCACCCACGGTGGCCGGCGACCGAAAAAACACTTAAAAATCTTTTCCTTTTGAAACCCGAGTCTTGTTTTAAGCTTTATTTCATAAAAACGCGTTCGAAAATCGTTTTCTTTCTTTAAAAAAAAAACAAATCTAAAAAGCCTTTACCTTCAAAACCTGAAACCAGAACAACCTTTACCAAGACTCAAACTTTCTCCATCATCGGTTCACCGTTGGCTCAAAGACCGTGGCTTATTACCGGAGAAGGAAAGATTGACTAATAAGGATTCCATTTCGAAAGGTAAAAAAACTAATCTACTTTTTATTTGTTTTTTATTCGATGTAAGAAAAAGGATAAGAAACAATATACCTTTGAAAGGTTTTTATTATTTTGATTTCTTTGGTGGTTCCCGAATAGGATTACAAAGTTGGGGTTCATCTTTTTTGTAGCCCCCTTTTCGATTACACTGATTAGAACTAAAAAACGTTCTCTCTGTTGGATTAAAATCCTTAATATTGATTATGATGTTTACTTTATTTGTATTCATATGGGTCTCTGAATTGTCAGTTTGTTGGCCGTGGAATCCTCTGGCATTTTGTCTCGTTCTGATATCTGATTACTTTTTGTTTGTTTGCTGCATGCGTGTCCATCGGAGAGGAGCGGGGACCAGCAGAGGTTCAGTGAGGAAGTTGGCGTGGGGAGTTGTACAGCCGCGAGTTTTCCTCACGCGGCATTCAAACGGACACCCCTTCTTTCAATATAGATCATCAGATCTGATTCAGATCTGACAGCTGTGATAAGGCTGTGCCAAAAGAAAGGGGATCTGTTAGGGTTTCTCATATTGGGCAATTAGGGCTTTAGTTAATTTTAGGGTTGGGTTTATCCGGTTTGGGCCTGTATTTTATTTATTATTGGGTTGTAAATTATTTATTTGTAATAGACTGAATATTAAACATGTTTGGGTTTTGTAATAAAAATAGATTGGGCTAATTATTTATGGACTGTTAATAAAGATGGGTTGATTTTTTTAATACTTTGGGTTTAGATTTATGTTTTATTTATTTAAAAAATATAATAATAATAATAATAATAATATATTATAATAAAATCGAATAATAATAAATATATAAATATATAGTAATAAATAATAATAATAATAATAATAAACCGAAAAAAAAGAGAAAAACATATAATAATATATACAATAATAATAATAATAATAACCGAAACAAAAAAAGAGAAAAACATATAATAATATATACAATAATAATAATAATAATCGAAACAAAAAAAAATAATATTTAAAATTAATTTTTTTCCCTTAACAAAATAACAAATACCACCATATCTATATATTTGTAAAAGAAATATATAATATTTTTTGAATATTTAATCAATAGAAAAATTATAAGCTCGTTATTCGAATACGATAAAAATAAAACACGAGTTTAGACCCGGATAAAATTAGTGATTAGACGTACTAACCAACAAGAGACCCTAAGGCATCACTTCTTTCTAGACCAAGGATAGACAATACTGTATCAACGGATGCACCGGTTTCTCTCTAGTACTATTAAGTATCGGAACAAGTGTATTTTCATGTACCGTTTCGGTTTTGTAGTTGTTTTTATATAAGTTATATACATATTTCATATAATGCAAATAGACCTCAATTACATATGAATATATTTATATGAAAATATAAATTTTAAAATTATTAATTAAGCTCAATAACTTGATTAAATTATCATATTTTATTTTTATATTTAATTAAGAAAAAAATAAAAAATTGGATAAAAAAATTAAAATCTTGTACCAAATGGTACCGGCCGGAATGAAACTTTATAGGTCAGTATTGATCAACATGAGCCAAAACAAAATACTTGGTAACAATTTAAGACCAGTGCGATACTGAATACTGTGTTAGAAACTCAACTATTGTCGATTTTACCATTTGGTTATCGATGGGCTAATTTATAATGACTGAAGTTCACTAGACAGTAATAAAATAAACCATTTATTTTACGAACTTAGACCCTATGCCAAATGTATGAAATGCAACTCCCTGTACTTCAAAAAAGGGATGAGAAAAAAATGAACATGTCCAACAATGCAATGCTGTGAGAAGGGTGCATGGTGGCTGTAGATACAACGGATGATAGTGGTTTGTGTGTAATCAATAGTTAAAAATTTGTTGTTTGAAGAAGATGAAGACGATATTTTCAGAGAGAACAAAGTGTTTCTCTGTATTTTCTTATTATTCTTCCATATCAAATGATTACAAAGTAAACCTTTAAATAGGCTAAAAGGGTTAGGATCTAGGTTCCTAACCATCCTTTGTTTATTTGATTTGAGATGTCATGTAAATGGAATAATTGTATATTCGGTAAAATAGGGATGATGATTAAATGCTAAAGGATTTGTGTGATAACATGTTTGCTTGTTAGACCGTTAGCACTAGTTTAACGCATATGCATAGCTCGGAAATGCCGAGGTAAGTATGGCACGCGGCTATGGATGTCAGGTACGCGAATCATGCATGGAGCATGTTATTGGTGATATGATCAATTGTTTGATATCTTGATATGCTTATTACTTGTGAAATGATATAAATGCATTGCTTGATAACATGTCTTGGATACTTACTCTTAATAACATGAACTCGGTAAATATGAATTGAATGATCAAATGGATAATGAAAATGTTATTGAGCCTTGGTCGATAGTTGGTCATAGGTAGTATGGCATGCCTAGAGTCTGAGCTCATTGTTTAGTGCTACGACACTCTTGTTTAGTACTTCGGTACTCTTGTTCGGTACTATGAGTACCATTGATTGGTGGTTAGTCACCATTGTTAGATACCATGGGTATCTCTTGTTAGTACCTTTGTGGTACTTTTGTTAGTGTCTTCGTGACACTCTTGTTGACTCGCTTACCTTGTCTAACTATACCAAGGCATCACGTGAGATAAAATGAAAAGATTGAAATTTAAATATAAAACTAAGCGTGTATATATATATAATATATATTGGCCTATGAAGCATTGGAAATTGTTTATGAATTGTTATTGAATATTGAAATGGAATTTTTGCTAAGTATAGCACTTGAAATGTGAAATGGCTAATGGATGACGAAACTGAACACATGGCTAAGTGTAGCCCTTGATATGAATTGTTTTTAATGGAAGTTTGAGCATATAGATTAGGAAATGGAATAGTATGCTAGACTTATGATTGGCATGAGAAGCATGATGACATGTATATTGATTGATCTTTTGCCATGAATTGGATTTAATTGCTTATTTGTAGCATGTCATATTGTTAAATTGTTTCATGTCTAATATAGTTAGACTTAGGTCTACCTCACTAAGTACCTAGCACGTACTTACCACTCGTTTGTTTCTTCCTTCCCAAAACAACAAGTTTCCAAGTTAAGGAGCTAAATCGGGATTGATTGCAAGCAAGGACATCAAGCAAGCTAAAGTATGATATTTTTTAATTTTGCTAACTCCTAGTTTATGGTGGCATAGTGGGCATGTTTTGATTAGCCTATGCATTTGATAATTGGATCATGGTTTGTATATATATGGCTTTTGTTAATTAACTTGGTATGTAAGTCATAAGGCACATTGATCATACTAGATTGAGTTTATGGTTAAGACTTGTATGGGGCGTGATATGTATATTTGGTCTATAAGCTTAATGGTTAAATTAGGTTAGAGTTAATTGTCAAGGAATTATTGTTATGCTAGTGTTGGTAATTGGGGACTAGGACCATAGAATGCATATTGGTCCATCATATATGGATGGGGAATTGTATGTTAGCTATCTTGGCATGTATATCATAGAACCAAATAGAGAATGAAATATGTGTTGGATTGGATAATGATTCAATTAATAAACCTATAAATAGAGGAATGGCTATTTGGAGTCTAGCCATGTTAGAATTCTCCTTTAAGGTTTAGGGATGAAATGAGATTAAATTGGAGTCCTTTGAATTGTGTTTAAGTGTTTAAAAAGCTTGGAACCTACCAATTGGGCAGGGGTATCGATACCACTTACCTAGGTATCGATACCACCCTTGACAATAACGAAATTGGATCGATGCTTGGTTCGATGCCAAGCTTCCTTATGGGCTTCCTGGTTTGATACCAGTATCGAACCAGACCACCTTAGCCATAAGCCATGAGTCATCAAGGTAGACCAGTATCGATACCTGATTTGATACTGGAGCTTAGAGTAACGAAAGCATCGATACCAATATCGAACCAGGCTACTCAGTCTTGGTCAACAAGTCAACACTGGTAACCAGTATCGAACTGGGGTTCGATACCCTGTTCTGATACCTCCATATAGGGGTATCGATACCGTCAATCATTTTTTGTTAAATTCTTGAGATTGAAATGTGAAAGTCTCCCATCTCGTCTCAAAGATTTCCACAAGTTAAATTAAGATCTATATTGGAGCTCAAATTGATAGTAAATTAAGATTGAACGATGAGATCGAATTGGAATGATAAATAAATTAAAATTGATGAACAAAATCGTAATTGAAAAAGTATTAAATTGGTATCCAAAATGATAAGTGTTACAATAGATTAACTCGTAATGTCTTACAAAGTAATTGAAAAGTCATACAAATGAATAAAATGTTTTATAATTGAATACAAGATCGATCTAAATGTGAGTTGAATGTCCGACCGACGCCTTCGTCTCCTAACCCGAGGCGAGGGTGTCACAAAAATCCTCAGTATCCAGGCAACATATTCTAAACCAAAACCCTAGAGGTGAACTCATTCACTTTCCATTAACAAAAATGCTCAACTCTAACTTAAAAAATGAAGCTTACACCGAATACGAAACTTATGCATATAAAAAACAATAAATTGAGTACACAAATGTTGACCTAATCTAACATTATCCACTCCGAAAGAAAAAATCAATGAATGTCTAAAATTTTTCGCCGTTTCGCGTCTTTTTTCAGTTTTTTCTTCATTCTCTTATCCTCGTTTTTCTCGGCATTCAAACAAGAAGCATATAATTCTTAAAGAGAAAAGGATTAAATCAACTAACCTTGAATCTCGCCGCGTTCCTCGAATTATGTAGATGGAGAGAGTAAATTTTGCGTTGCGCGCGTAGAAGAAAAAAAGGGAAAACGAAGAAAGAAAAAGCAATGGAAGCTGGTGGGGCTGAGCATGGTAAACCGTAAAATTGAACCGAAGCGAGAGATTAACTACAGTTAACCGAATTAAATCGAATTTGATATTTTAATTATTTTTAATTATTTTTATAAGGTAAAAATATATATGTTATACTTAAAATACTATAGATGTATTTTTATTTTATTTTAATGTTAATTTGAAAAAACCAAAAACCGAAATTAACCGAACCAAAAACCGACAATTACTAAAATAATTTACCAAATTAAACCGAATGCACCCTTAGTGTAAGCAAGAACGGGAGTGTGGTTTTGTAATTAATGAAATGGGCTTGTAGATTGGGCCTGTGAATTCTTCCAAGGATGAGTATATAACCAACGTCTAATATCATTGAATACCGTTAAAATGTTTAATAACATTAATAATGTTCAACAATGTTCGTTATTCGTTATAGAATTTTCACGTGCTCGAATGTATCTTCGACACAACCTAAGCAGAGTTGAACCAACTGGATGACGGCAACGCGTGTGTATAAGGTCTAATCCATCACTGTTCAAAAAAAAAAACTTTTAAAGTTCATATATAAATCAAGCCAACTTTATTTTTCATCCGATGTAGGACAAGCATTCTCCAACAAGAAACAAATCATACTCTAGTATAAAGTTTAACCTAAAATTTATCGTGTCAAATCATTATCAAGAATAATAAAACTAAATACGGAAGTGCACCTGAATATATATATGATTGAAAACCTTGACTTTGATAGAGATTGTGAAGGTAGTTGTGATCTTTTAACAAAATATGTTAGCCTTTAAAAGAACTATCAACTATTAAATATTTATAACAATATCCTTATCGAATTATAAATATATCTTATGATATCTATATTTTTATTTTTATGATACTTTAATACTTATAGCACATCTAATATAATTGGTCACTTAATTTTATATCATACTTTATCGTAACATCACACACCATACATAAGTACCTATAATTACGAATTTTAATCCGATAATACAAACTAAAATTAACATTATTATATCATTCTAGTATCAATAGATCATCACTTCAAGGAATCACAGCCTTCCAACTATTTTTTATAATACTAGGAAGCGACAAATATGGTAAAATCCTAAACAAATCTCACTAAAATATGTTTTTGCACAATTTTATCTTCTCCAATGTGACTTGATCGTTTGTACTAGTAAGATAAAGTGATATTGTATGTTTATGGGGTGTAATTGGGGTGGGAAAAAATCGATTATCTGGATTCGATAAGATTTAGTAGATTTTTATTTAATATTCGTTCTGGTGGGATTGAGAATAAATCTAAAATGTAGGTCTTGGTCATAATAGAGACCGGGACTAGATCTTGATTTTTTGGACCTGATACCCAGTGGATACCCACTAGGACTAGGACCAATATCAAATATCCAGTATTGATTTTATTTTGTTTATTTTTTATTAAAATTTCTCTTTATGTATGAATCTTATGAGTATGACTAATTTTAAAATTTTAATTTTTAAGTCTACAATATTCTTATTTTATTATTTAATATTATCATTGGTGGTTGAAAAATATTTTCTCCAATTACTCAAATTTTTTTAAGAATAAACTAATTGACCGGGTACCCGATATATAAACGGGTACCCACCAGTAACGAGACCGGTTCTTAAAATTTAAGACTCGGTGTGAACGGGACCGAGACTCATTTTAATTTTTATGAACCGGTGATTACCGAAACCGGGACCAATTCTATTCAAATTGGTCGGATACCCGGTCTTGCCCATCCAATATGATATAGTATTTGTTTGTTAAAAATTATATCATAAATTATTCCTGATACGTTATTAATGAGACAAACATTAATAAATAATCATGTTTTTTATATAAAAATTTTTAACAAATAATTTCACGTTAAAATCAAGTTATAACCGTAGAAACATCAGCCGTAAGACAACCATATTTATGGGTGTACTTTGTGTAATTGTATGCTAAAATTTTAATTAGAGACGAGTTTAATGTTAGTGGCTAAAGAACTTAATTGAACAGGGTATTTAAATAGCTTATCTTGAGTCTAAAATATAAATAAAGATTAATGTTCTTATGGTGCTTTTTTATGTTTCATATTAAAAATTATATTTGAAATTAGGTTTAAAAAATTAAATGTTTAAGTTTATTTTATATGATTAAAATGTAAGATTTAAAATTTAAGATCAAAATTTAAAATTTAATTTTTAGTATTTAAGCATAAAAAGACAGAAATTATAGAGTGCATTTATATAGCCTATAATGTTGTAAAACTTTGTTTGACGTAATAGGAAGTTAGAATTTGTGCTTAAGTAAAATAAAAATATTTAAAAGTGCGATAAATTTTAAAATAAAATATTTTTTTTTAAATTTAAATAAAAAAATAAAAATTAAAAAAGTCTTCGGAAGTGGATGTCCCTTCCAATCCGTATATCCGTCCCTGGACACAACCTTACTTCCCTGATTTTTTTGTAGTTGAGTTTTTTCTTTTGTTGCTACCCAATTCTGATAATGTAGTGTTCGAGTTGTTCAACTGTAGTATTCCCTTCATCTCATTTTATTTGTTTAGCATTGATTTTTTTAGTTAATTTTTTTAAATTTTGATTCTTTATAATTTTCAATTTATTATTGATAAAAATATAAAAAAATATGTTTTAAAAATTTTTAATCCATTAGTTTAAACATATATATTTTAAAAATTTAATAAATTAAAATATTTAAAATAACTATAACCAAAGTTTTAAAATTTTGACTTTTAAAAAGTTAATACTATACATCTTAAATTAAACAGATGGAGTACAGTTTTGACCGTGAATAAAAATTCTACAGTTTATCTTAATGAATTGTGTGATTGTATTTTATTTTAAGGGTTAATTATTGTAAAAGTCATTATTTTTTCCCAGTATAAATTTTATCTTCGATTTTAAAAATTGACTTATAAGGTTATAAATATTTTGTCAATCTAACATTAAATATCATTAAAGATTAGAGAAAATATGATCTGACATAATAAAAAAGATAAATTATTTAAATAGTCTCTAAACAATTATTTCACTTTTATTTCATCAAAATTACAATGGTGTCATATAAGGGGTGTACGAGTGCTTCGATAATATTTATTTATTTAATTATATATATATATATAAGAAACTAAAGAATAATATTATTATTACTTTTAAATTAACCTTAAAATAATTACAAGAAAAAAAATACTTAAAAAATTGATTTCGTTTATAAAAGAAAAAATGAGATAGACGATTAAAATAAAAGTAAGGGTTTTATTTTTTCTCCAAATGTTGATACAAATGAGTTGAGAAAGACTTTTATTTATAATTAAATCTTCTTATATCCAATGATCCTAATAAATTATATTAACGGCTAAGATTAAAATATAGCTATTAAAATGATTTAAGATACAGGATATTCCCGGCATGCTATTTTTATGTAAGAAAACAAGGGTCCCAGTGTATGATTTTCTAGAATCTTCGATAAATTGAATAAATTATATATTAGTTTTTGGTATCTTGTTATATATCAACACTTAAAAATAAATTATAAATCCTAACAATATATTTTAAATCTTAAACTTTAAATCTTAAACTTTAAAAATATAAATTACACCATAATCATAAACTCTAAACAATAAATCAAATATGTATGTATTATAATGCAAGTAGAAATTATAAAAAAAAAATGAGTAAACCATGTATTTAACCATACATATTTTTAAGACTTTTAAAATATCATCTTAACTTTTAAATTTTAAATTCAAATATTAGAACTACTATGAATTTACAATCTTATAAAATTTGTTCTTGAAATTAGAAATCAATTTAGAAAATAGAATTTTTTTGGGGTTTAATCATGAATTTTAAAATTAGATTTTAAAAAAATAAAAATAATTTTTTTGGGTGTTATACAATTAATCATCATTGTAGAACTAATGTTTTGATATAGTAATTGAAAAATACTTTTGAACTAATTTGAAAAGATTTCAAAAATAGTTCTTATGTCGAAACAACTTGAAAAAATATTTAAGAAGTTTTTAAGAGATTTTAAAAGTATTTTAAATGATTTAAAGAAATCAAAGAAATGATTTTAACACAGGCGTTTTGACACACCTTCCAGGTGTTTCGATACAGCCATGATTTTTCAAAGACATTTTTGTCACTGTGATGTTTGGTTTCGATACACCCCCAACGGTCATTTGAAAAAAACCCAACAGTTAGGAGCAGTATCGAAACGGCTTAGGCCCGTTTCAATACAACCATGATTTTTCAAAGACATTTTTCAAAATAGGCGTTTTGATACACCTTCCAGGTGTTTCGATACAGACATGATTTTTTAAAGACATTTTTGTCACTTTGAGTTTGGTTTCGATACACGTTTCGATATACCCCAACGGTCATTTGAAAAAACCAACAGCTAGGAGCAGTATCGAAATGGCTTAGGCCCGTTTTAATACCATGAGCTAAGGGTTTCGATACACCTTTTAGGTGTTTCGATACCTGTTCTTAAATACAGGTTCAACGGCTATTTCCCAAAGCAACCGTATCGCACACCTTTTTTAGGTGTTTCGATATCACATGTATTAGAAGAAGAAATAAGCATTGAAATTAGCTCCAAACGGCTCCAAATCAATCATAATGGTAACCAACCGCTAGAAACTCATTTGGGATGATAAAAGGAAGCCTCAAGCATCAAGAGAAGACATATGCTTACAATGTAACAACATGATCAAAGATTTGTCTTAGAGCTTAATTCTCATCTTTTGGGTAGACAACACTTGTGAGCTTAATGTTTATGTATGCTCAAGTGTCTTAGGATTGGGAGAGAGCTTAGTTGCAAACTATTAGCCTTGTTAGAAGGATTATCAAAATTTGCTTAAGTTTATCTCTTGTTTGAGAGGATTCTCAAAATTCGGGTTGTGAACTTTAGATGATTGATTCGGGTTTGAATCAAGGTATGTAAGGTTAGCCCTTTGCCCTCAAAAGAAAGAGATTTTTAGTGAAATTGGGAAATCCTTATTGGGAAACTAAGGTAGTGGATGTAGGTGCTTGTTCGAAGGCTGAATCACTATAAATCCTTGTGTTCATTGTCTACTTTCATTGCTTCCACAACAACCACCCAAATTGTCGATTTTCTATCACTTGACAAATTTAATCGGTTATCAATCGAGTACCTCCAAGCCCAACAATCGACACTAAAAAGTTCCATTCTACTCTAGTTATTATAGTCAGAGATGAACTTAGAGAAAACTAGAGGGAACAATTAATTGTCACCTAAAAATTTAAAAATTATATATAATTCAAAAACTTTAAATTATTTTACATATTTTGTATTGAAAAATTATTTTAAAAACTTTTATATTTACAATACATATATTTTATATATTTTTCATATATGGTATATATATCAGAAAATTTAAGAGACTCGACTCGAATGTAAAAACCAATACATTGATTATTGAATATTTTGATTTATTTGAATTTTCATTTTATAACTCAAATTTTATTTAAAACATTTTGAATTAAATTTTTTAAAATTCAAATTGAGTCAAGACAAATAAATTCAAATTTACAAATTAATATTTGTGAGTCGAATTAAATGTTATCCATTCCTAATTTTAACTCACATTCAAAATAAGAAGCTTTGAAAAATCATTGCCCATTAGTTTTAAATCATCAATAAAAATTGTATCATAACGATTTTTAAGATCATCTAAACATTATAATGTGCACATGCTTAAGACTCTTGTGTTGATCTAGCATGTATTTTTAAATCAATACTCTTTGAGGGACTAATCTCGTAATTAACCCTTTAGAGCTTATTAAATGCGTGAACTAGGGCTGTAAATGAGACGAGACAGAGTGCGAGTTATTCGAGCTCGACTCGGTCAAAGCTTGGTCAAAACTCGACTCGATTGGATTCAACTCGAGCACAAACTCGACTTGAGTTCTTAACGAGCCGAGCCAAACTATATAATACTCAACTCGAAAAGCTCACGAGCTACTCGAAAACATAAATATACTATTTTTTATTTTTTATAATTTAAATCTAAATTTCTAAACTTAAAACCCTAAAATCTAAATCTTAAACATAAATCTTAGACCATAAATTAAGATACTAAAACCTAAAATTAACAAATTTGAGTTTACACAACTTGTGTATCAAAGTTTTTTCTCCATTAGGCTTTAAATGAGACGTGAGAGATAAGAGTTACTCGAGTTTAACACACTCAAAGATCGATCAATATTTGACTCAATTAGGCTCGAAAAAAGCTCAAACTCGACTTGAGTTCTAAACGAGCCGAGCCAAGCTATATAATACTCAACTCGAAAAGCTCACGAGCTACTCGAAAACATAAATATACTATTTTTTATTTTTTATAATTTAAATCTAAATTTCTAAACTTAAAACCCTAAAATCTAAATCTTAAACATAAATCTTAGACCATAAATTAAGATACTAACACCTAAAATTAACAAATTTGAGTTTACACAACTTGTGTATCAAAGTTTTTTCTCCATTAGGCTTTAAATGAGACGTGAGAGATAAGAGTTACTCGAGTCTAACACACTCAAAGATCGATCAATATTTGACTCAATTAGGCTCGAAAAAAGCTCAAACTCGACTTGAGGTCTTAACGAGCCAAGCCAAGCTATATAATACTCAACTCGAAAAGCTCACGAGCTACTCGAAAACATAAATATACTATTTTTTATTTTTTATAATTTAAATCTAAATTTCTAAACTTAAAACCCTAAAATCTAAATCTTAAACATAAATCTTAGACCATAAATTAAGATACTAACACCTAAAATTAACAAATTTGAGTTTACACAACTTGTGTATCAAAGTTTTTTCTCCATTAAGCTTTAAATGAGACGTGAGAGATAAGAGTTACTCGAGTCTAACACACTCAAAGATCGATCAATGTTTGACTCAATTAGGCTCGAAAAAAGCTCAAACTCGACTTGAGGTCTTAACGAGCCAAATTGTGTTCAAATATTTTAGTCTCGTTTAAAATTACTCAAACTCAAACTCAATTCGAAATCTTAACGAGCCGTGAGGAAAATATTTTTTTTTGAACAAGCTAATAGTAATTATAATAGTATCTATTCTATAGAATATAATCTCCACCATTTGATATTGATCGCTCAATCACTTTACTGGCATCGCTGGTGCTTGAACCCATAACCTTTAAAACAACAATCATTCTTTTAATCACTTGGGCTAGATGGCTTGTGCAGTTGAGAAAAATAATTAAACTAATGAAAGAAGAAAAAAATAGAAAACTTACGGATTTAGTAAGCAACACCTACATCATTTTCTTCTTTTCATTGAATAAGCATGTACCTTCGTTAAAAGATTTTTCAGGCTTTAATTTTTTTTATTTATCGAATCTAACAAATTTCTATTGAATAAACAAAGTAAACCCATTATTTACCCATTAAAAACATTGTAAATTTTATTTTATGTCTTTTGTATTAGCTCAAACTATCGAAGGTGAAGAATCATCTACTCCATCAAAAGCTAACACAACCAGGGTCGGAGCCAGGTTTTGTGGTTAAGAGGGCAAAACATAAATGTTTAAAAATAGGGGGGACAAATTCATAAAAAAATCAATTTAAAAAAGATTAAATAGAAGAACAAAAATGAAAAAAATATTATCATCTAGAAGCCTTAAAAGCTTCGGGAGAAATAATAAATGTAGTTGAAATCCGGGAAATGATTAGGTGTGTTCCCGATTTTATCGTTCATTTTTTATTATATTGTTGTTGATCCTACAAGATAAAATTTATCGAAATCTCATTCAAAATTCAAGATCATTTCATTGAATCACTGATCACTAAATCATACTATCAATATTGATATTGTTGAATTATTGTTAAGACCAATAAAATTATTGAAATATTTTAAAAAAATCTAGATCGAACATTATCATTATTATTGTTATTGACTTAATGTATCAGAGATTAAATTTTAATATATACTGATTTTTTTATAAAAATATATATAAATTTATATATATATATATATAATGAGATAAAAAATTTATAATTTTTTATATAGAATTATAAAAAATTATTTTAGTTCTTTTTAACATGTTTTTTTTAGAAAAAGAAAAAACATTACATATTTTTTTATAAAATCGATTTTGTTTGACTTTTATCCTCGTATTTATATTTATAAGTATTATTTTCAACGGTCAACCTCGCCTTCATACTATCAAATAATTGTTTTAGCTTTGTATAATAGGTGTGATCGTATAATGACTCGGAAAAGAAAATCTATATATATTGAAAACTACTATAATATATAGTAATTTTCTCCTAAAATAAAAGTTATTTGTCAAAGAAATGTTAATTTCGAAAGTATTGCAGGTATTTTGTTCTAAAACATGTACGAAGAAAAATATTTTTGAAGTAGAAATATTTCTTTTTAAATATCCGTAATCATTTTTATATTATTGAAGAAAATAATTTAATATTTTTTATATTAAAAAATTAATTTTAAAAAATATATTTTTATATTATAAATTAAAAACTCAATCTTAATAAATTATACAATACCTCTTAAATCTTTTAACCGTCCCTGAATTACTAACGTCACAAATAACTTTTCATTCATTAATAAAAAAAGAAATGTAATGAGTTAAATTTAGTATTGGTTGTAAACCACCGAATCTATTATTTTCTCTGTCTTTGTTTTTAATTTTAATAAGAATCTTTACTTTTATAGCATGCTATTTTTGTCCTCATAACACGTTTTTCTTTTTTCTTTGTGACATGTTTTGTTTTTGTTTTGTGACTTGATTCATCTGTTTTTTGGCATGTTTCAGCATACCCTAGCAATCGATTGTTGTTCCCAAAGAGATTCAATCGATATTAGTTTCTGATTTATGTTTATATTAGTGGTTACTTGAAAAAATTTATCCTCACTCAGTTGATAATTGTTTGCCGATAAAATCAGTCCTAATTAGTGATACTTTTTACATGACAATTTGGATCGCCTAACTCTTTTTTTCGTTACGCGTCTCGTTTGGGAAGAGACAAGGAGATTTAGAAAGCTTCTGAATTTTATTGGTATACTTATCTCTATAGATATTTTTATTATTCTTTGTTTTAGGTTGTAAGAATCTTTAAAATATTATTTTACTTCTTGATTGCAATTAAATTATAATTTTTATAAATTTAATAAAACTTCAGTCGTATTTGTTAAAAATGTAATGAACAAAAAAGTGATTGATTTTTAACTTTATAGTACAGGTATACTTTGGTAAGCAAAATAATAAAGGATGAGATTAATATAAAAGTTCATATACTTCTTACATCATCATAACCCATCCACCACCATGATCAATGAGTGCAAGGTGGTGGACGCGGCGGGGCTATGGCGGTGACGGAAAATTTTAAGCTAGATCTCATTCATCACTCCAAAACAACAACAAAACAAGTTTATCAATATAATAACATCAACCAGCAGTAGAAACTATCAGTATAAGGTTGCATATTATCTTTAAACTCAGTATATAAGAATCCGAACTTGAACTCGAAAATCGGACCCATTTTTCAAGGGCATTTAGGGTTACCCTTCTTGTTCACCTTGTCCCTGTAACAAGGACACTCGTGCTTGTTCCCATAGGTTCCCGAGGGGACACATTTTCATTCTTCGCAACATATCCCACAGTATTTGTAGCAACGATCCCACACAGACGCTTTGTTGCAACGATCCTTGCATTTCCCATCACAAAAAGCTGAAATATCCTAATAAAAAACGTTACACAGTTAACGAGATCTGCAGTTTAATGGTCGATATCATGATGATGATATCGACCATTATTCAACGGATCTCGTCAACAAAATACAGACTAAACCTAAAATTTGATACTTAAAGGACAAACTCGATGTGTAGATTGTGAGAAAGATGACTTACGTGAACGAGGCTGTGCCATTGCAGGTTCTAAAACAAGACTTAAAAGAATGAAAGAAAGGAGCAGAGCTGCAACTGAGAGTTTCATTGTTTTGATGGTGATAAGTTTTTTGCTTGGTTTGAGGGTTAGTTTGGATAGTAAAGTCTAGGAGAGTGAGGATGTATTTATAGTGAAGTAGGGGTAAGAGGGGGAGATAGATAGGTTAAATATGATTATATATTCGAATTATATTATTGTGAATTTATTAAATTGATTGAGTAGATGGGGCTTTTTTGCGGTATTGATCCGGATTAGTCAATTATCAGGAACAATGTTATATATAGGGTGAGTAGGGTCGTTGTCCATTTCAAATTTTTTAATATAATTATATTTTTAGTTTAAATATTAATTAAATACGGATTTTTATATCTTCTAATTTTTAAATTTAAAGATATAATAGATTTTTGTTCCTCTTAACCTTGAATCAGGAGAAATTATATTATGGGTCTAGCTTACTACATTAGCTATGGTCCATCTAATCATAATCACTCATTTCACTTCTATCTTTCAAGTCATTTTTTTCAACCAACAAATCTCCACTTATTTTTTTCATGTTATTTAAAAAATATAAATTCTAAAATTTAAATTAATGATATAGATAATTAATGGTGAAATACATGATTTTTATTGATTAAGAACCACGATTAACGTAACGAGCTGAACCTATAATATAATCTCTCATAAATCAGATACTAACATTTATGTTATCAACAACTGTTTGGTACACTAACAAATCACATTATACTTCAAAAAGAAAATTTATGTTGAAATTTTAAAGATAATATATGCTTGCAATAATAATGATATTTATGGAACTAAAACTTTGGAATATATTTTAGACAAAAGAAAGTGTGGTAAAAAAAGCACTCATCTGCTGCAGGTGGATCCGTTTTGTTGTGAGTTGAAGGTTAGAGGGGACAGTGAGAGGTGGTTGTCGTCAGGGTTCACGTGGTTCCAGGACCTTCCTTTTGTCCAGTTCCGACGTTAATAAGGGCAGGGTTAGACCTGACCTGGTTAGTGCCTTAGTGGATGCAGGCAGAGGACGTACATTGGTTCCTAGGACACATACGTCACTTTACAGTCAGTCATGTACTTTTTGGGTCAATCTCTAAACTAGCCCCCGAGAAATTCTAAAAAAAATGGCCTTAAAAAAATTTAAAAAAGGTCGTATTGTTTTTCTTACAAAAGTTATAAAAAATTCGATACATATTTTTCGGTATATCCGAAATTCTTACAATTTTTATAAGAAAAACGGTGTATATCAAAATCTTTATACTTTTTGTAAGAAAATCGGTTTATAACCGAAATTCTTATAATTTTTGCAAGAAATTCGGTATATACCATTTTTCTTACAAAAGTTATAAGAATTTCGGTATATACCAAAAAGTATGTACCGAATTTCTTACAATTTTTGTAAGAAAAACGGTACAACCGTTTTTTAGGCCTTTTTTAAGGCCGGCTTTTCCTAGAATCACCCAGCACCCTTATATCTTAAATTTTCTAAGATAGTACACAAAAGTTTATATTTATTAAAATAATGTTATGGTATTAAATTTATCGTACCAGCACGAGTTTTAAAAATATATTTTTTATTAAAATTTGTTGTGTATTAAGAAAAATATATGTTTAAAATTTTAATAATCTGATTAAATTAATCCTAAATTGAATTCATCTTGCATGTATGATGAGTTTTATCTGGATTAACGGACAATCACGATTTTAAAATAAAATATAATGATTTTCAAGAAAAACTTTCATGGTGAGTTTGGTAAAAATAATTAATATTTTATTTTTAAAAATTTTATAAAATTAAGTGAAAATAATTTTAGAACACAAAAATGATAAATTTTATGCGAGGGTATTTTCAAACTCCACCCTTACTTGCTATAATATATATACTTGTTACTAAATATTGTTGGTCACTAATTTTTTTTTTTTTTCATCCGACTATTATTTTATGAAAAAAGTTATTATATTACTTTTTTTCAATTTTACTCACTAATGTTATTTTCTTTTTCTGTTTTGGTCCTTGTTTGTTTTGTTTGGGTCATCAAACTATTGTGTATTTTTCGTGAAGCTTTAACGGCGAGGGACCAAAATAAAATAAAAACATAATGTTAGTGATAATTTTGTTAAAAATATTAGTCTAATGACAGAAACATGAAAGTAAAAATAGTTTAGGGACCTATACGTTATTTACCCAGTGTTCAGAAATTAAAAACTTCTTGGTCCATAAAATATTAGAAACAATTCTAAGCTTTGTGCAAGCCCGGTAAACAAGGGCCGAAAGAATAGCAAATCAAGGCGAATATTAGACCATAGATTATACAGTTTTTTCCTTTAATTTTAAATATTATTTAATAAAATTTACCTCTCATTCTATATAAAATAATATTATTTTTAAATAATTACGAAGGATAATTATTTAATATATTAGTAGTGAAAATAAAAAAAAGTATATCCGTCTTTGTTTTAAGGTTTAGGGACTTACGCTCAGTTTAACATTATTTTTAAAAAGTATAATTAAAAAGTAATTTTAAAAGTACTGTAGAAAATAATTTTAAAAAACTGAATTTAAGATTTTAGTGTTTATTATTATTGTTAGAAAATATTTTTTAAAAGATAAAATGTTTATTTTAGTTATTATACCAGAAAATAGAAAGTCTCAATGACGGTTAATTTAAGTATTTTGATTTCAAACAGGATTTTTAAACCCCAAAACTCAAAATTATAGATTTTCAGGTTTGGATTTAAGCTGTATAATTTATAGGTTTAGGTCTATATGTTTTGAATTTAGAGAACATGGTTAAAATTTATAGTTTAAAATTATAATTTAAGATTTACGTAATAAAACCTAAATCCTCTCTATATTACTCTGAAAACCAACCTTTAAATCTGAAATCTTAATCTTAATCCTAAATCATAAATTATAATCTTTATCTTTAAATTTGAACTAAATCCTAAATCAAAATTTTAAATCTTAAAATTAAAATACGTGTGTAAACTTTTAGTATTCATCGTTAATATATAAAGATAATAATCTTTACCGAAAAATACTAATGCAGTATATAGATTTATAGATTCATGATTGATATATAAATATTATATAACATCATTAAATTAAATGATTATGTATGGCTTAAAATAAAAGTAACTTATATTTCAAATAACATTCACTTTCATTTACATCACAAACCTTCAATTTAATCAAATTATATCACTCAACTTTTATTATTAATAAACTAAATCATTTATGTTAACGCAATTAAATAATTTTAACAAAAAAATATAAATTAATACTATTACTTAATATATTTTTCAAATATCACTATTAAATAATGTTTAATTGACAATTTTAATAATTTTATGTGAAAATTTTTTATTTCGTTTAAATAAATTTAAAAGAAAAATAACAAAATTTCTTATAATTTTTTAAAAAGTTAAATTAATAATTAAATATCATTTATTGTTGATATATGAAAAATATATTAAATAAAAATATTAATTTCAATTTTTTCATTAGAGATATTTAATGATATCAATATAAGTGACTTAATTTATAAATAATGAAAATTGAATGATATAATTTGATTAAATTAAAAGTTTATGATATAAATGAAAGTAAATGTTAAGTTTAGTGATATAAAATATAAATTACTCTTAAAATAAAGTTTAATAGTTTTATTTTACCGACTAAAAAACAAAATATCCTTCAAATTAATATAATATATTAATAAATGCAATGTGAAGAATCACTTTTAATAACTTCAAAAAAATTAGGCATAAAGATAATTTTAACTTTAACGTTTATAGTTTTTATCATTTTGTTTCTTATTCTTTTCTAGGGATAAATTTAGCCCTTAATCTATATTTTTTTTGATAAATGTCTTATTTTTTAACAAGCTTAATGACTGGACTGTTAAAAAATTAAAGATGATACATATATATGAAATATAATTTTAAATGATATGGTGTAACCTATCAAATATATATAATAAAATTTTTTTTAATATAAAATAATTAAAATTCAAATAAAATATTAAAAAATAATTAATTCTAAAATAAAAGGCTGATAAAATTAATTAATTAATTAATTAAGAATAAAATAAAATAAAAAAATATTAACTCTACTCTAAAATATAAAATAAAATATTATCCTAAAATAAATATTAACAAAATATTAATTAATTAATTAATTATCATAAAATAATAAATAATTTATTATTAATTAATTAATTAATTATAAAATAAAATATTATCCTAACCCTAACTACGACAGTAGCCTTTTATTTTAAAATTAATTAATTTTTAATATTTTATTTGAATTTTAATTGTTTTATATTTTATATTAGAATAAAATTATATTCTCTATATATTCCATATATATGTATCATCGTTAAATTTTTAACAGTCCAGTTATCATGGTAGTTAAAAAATAAGTTATTTATCAAAAATATATAGGTTAAAGGCTAAATTTATCCCAAAAAGAATAAGGACCAAAATGATAAAAATTATAAACTTTAAGGGTTAAAAAAATTTTATACCAAAATATTATTATATTTTTTTAAAAAATTGATTATAGTATTTTTACGATACTAACGTGATAATTTATGTAATTTTTTATGTTTATTTTATTGTTGATGTGTGTTATTTTATTGATATAATAACTTACGTTATTTACATTTTTTATGATAAATTAATATTTGAAATATCAATAATTATAAATTATTTGTTGATACGACGTAATGTCATGTGAGCAATGAATAAAGAGTAGACTTAGGGTATTTAAGGATTAAATTTAAAAAATAAAAAATATTAAATATATTTAAATATTTATGAAGAATTTTACAATGTACGGAGTAGATGTAATACAAGTAACGTTTTTCTATTAATTTAATATTTTTAATAAAAATATTATCGATAAATAATATCTTTTTTATATTTATTTTACAAAATTATCATGCACATAAATATTATATGTTAAAAATATAATTAATATTCTTGATGATAGGTGTTATCTTCACCCGTATCGTTAAATTTAACTTAAAAATTAAGGGATAAACAATTTTAGTGATCACTTAACTAATTGAAGACACCTATTTTAGCCACTGAACTATTAAACTTGTCAACCAGATTATCCAACTTATTAAATTGACTTTTTTTGGCCACATCCGTTAAAATTCAAATGAAAGAATAACAGAATGATGATATGGCAGTCAATAGAAATTTAAAAAATTATACATTTAGCAATATTATTTATCTATTAAATCAATATAGTCTAAATATATAATTTTAAATTGATTTAATAGATAAATAATAGAGACTAAATGATAATTTTTAAAAATTTTGTTAACTGCTATATCATTGTTTTGTCACCTCTCCGTTTAGATTTTGAAAACAATGGTCAAAATAGGTTTATTTAATAAGTTAGATAGTTTAATTGACGAGTTTTACAGTTCAGTAACTAAAATGGGCATCCCAATTAATTGGGTGATAATTAAAATAGTTTACCCAATATAATCGAATTAAATTATAAAAAAATCAATAAAAATTTCTTCTTTTAATAATTTTATTTAGAGAAAGTAGAATTTTACATTTTAGTGAGGTTTGAACTTGTAACTTAAGAGTAAGGGTGAGCAAAACCCGACTCGACTCGAAAAAAATAAATAACTCGACTCGAGGTAAAAATACTCGACTCATTTTGACTCGATTCGAAATTTCATAGACTCGACTCGACTCGAAAAAATTTCAAATAAAGTTTGAGTTGTAAAATAAAAACTCGAATAACTCGAATAACTCCAAATTTTTAGTAATTAAAGGAATAATTTTTAAGTTTAAGACGAATCTCTCAATTTTATATGATATATACACATTGATATATAAAAATATAAACAAAAATATTGCTACATATTAATAAAAATATACACGTATATCTTGTATGATTAGAGAAAGTCGTCTAAATTGGAATCAAATCATATTATAACATGATAAATAATTATATTTAAATATTTATAGAAACTCGAAACTCGACTCGAATTTCTTAAACTCGACTCGAACCGAAAAAATTTCAAATAAAGTTTGAGTTGTAAAATGTGACTCGTCAACTCGAATAACTCGAAATTTTTTGAATCGAATCGACTCGATCGAATACTCACCCCTACTTAAGAGGAAAAGAATATGTTAAATGCAAATTTTAATATTCTAGTTTAGATATTATTAACAAACCAGTAGAAACTTTTATATACATATAGTTTCGATCAAACATTGCTCAATAACATAAACTTTTACATACATATTAGAGATTAGTGATTTTCTATAAATTATTTTAATTAATCGTCATGTTCTTTAATTAATATTTAAATAATTAGTTATAACTAAAATATTTTTTCAAGATCTAATTAGTCAAGTGATTAAAAATATTTGAAAAATTTGACAACGGGTGTCGAACACCGCTGAACACCGTTAATGTTGAACATTGTTGAAAATCATTAAATATTTTAATAAAGATTAAAAATTATAAGGATTAAACTTATAATTTAAATTATTTTAAAAATATTATATTAATCAATATTTTATATTTTATTTTAAATATTATTTACTAAAATAAATAATCAATAAAAAAAATCAAATTTATCATTTTACCCTCAATTTATCGTTTATCGACTTTCAAGGAAAGAGCATTCATATACTGCCGCACAAAATCAAATTCATTTATTTTATTTTCAGTTTAAAATTTATCTATGGTCGCTGATTGTCGCCGATCGTTACTAACTGTCGTCGATCGTTGTTGACTGTCATCGATTGTCCGGTCTGAGTCACACTGTCAAGCCGTCATTGTTTGATGCTAGAGTAGCCGTGAAAAGGTTATATATTTAAAGTTTGTTTATTTTCGAATATGGTTATCGATCTATTTTGTTATAGATTGTTTTACTCGGTCTTCCCTGATCAATCGAACAAGCATCACCAATGATTTTAATCTTTACTTTTCAAAAATTTATCCTAAATTTTAACCCCAATCTTTAAACCCTAATTTTTAATTTTATATCAGAATTGTTTTTGAGAAATCTGAATAGCTTTTAGGTATTTTTAATTGTGAACTTAATCCTAATATCTTGAATTAGATGATACTTTTGAGTTATCATCATAATTCACTGTTTCGTTTTTTGGGTGTTATATCTTGTTCACAAGAAAACAAGTGTAAACATGTTTGTTGAATTAAATTTCATGTTTCATGAGTTCTACTAAACCCATTCTATGTCTTTTTTAAATATTTGTTACACAACATTTGACATGCTATGTAGATGTCAGTAATACCTAATTTTACATTAATTTTTTTTTCATAAACATGAATCAGTGAATTTGGTGAGATCATTGGGGATTGGTAAATTATTTTGCACTTGTAAGGTAAAGTTTTTAATATGTTTTTGGACTAGTGGTAAATATTTTTTGAATAGGGTTTTTGAAGTAGCTCCAAAACAATGTAGTTATTGACATACTTATTAGAATCATATTTTATAGTAGACAACAAAAACAAATTCAATACTGATGATTTGATCTATTACTTCTCGTGTGATACATTACTACTGATCTATTGGGTGAACTTGGATTAATTTTGAGTTTGAAAGTATCAGATTGAATTTTTAAAGTTACTTGAATTTAAATTTATTATAATAAAGTTAACTTTTAAACGACAAGATATAACAGTCTATTAGAACAATTTAGGTTTTTCAATAAAGCTATTGATTAACATTAATTACATTAGTCGAAGGGGTGCATTGACAAGTTAGTCTATTGTGTAAAGTTAACTTTTAAACAACATGATTATTATTATAAATACTAATATATAGAATGATTTTATTTATATTCTCTTGACTTAAATTTTTATGTGTGACTTAAATCCTTGTTTATTATTTTTTTATATCTATATATAAAATTCTTATTTATTTTAGACTATTTTTTAAATTTATGCAAGCTTAGATTTTATCTCTTAAACTCGTTAAGATGACAGAGTGTAAGTGTCATATAAACATGAATTCAGAGAAGTCAAACGTGGTAAATTTATTTTAATTTACTTAAATTTTAATAATATTATACATTTTATTTTTTTTTGTATATTATTATTATTTAATTTTGTATTTATTTTATTTACCTGTAGGAAAAAGCTGAAGTTATATTTGAGGAAAAGACAACTCATTATCATAGTGATCAAAAGTTAGAGATACTCACTCATTCAGTACAAAATATTAAAAAATCATTTATTAAAATGGCGGGTCAATTTAAAAATTTTAATGGTCAATTTGAAAAATTAAACAGTCACTTTAAAAAATTATTAACCATATTAACATCAAATAATATTAAAAGCTCAATACAAGATAATGATTCATTGAAAGGGAATAAAAATTATTAACCATATTAACATCAAATAATATTAAAAGCTCAATACAAGATAATTATTAACCATATTAACATCAAAATCGTGAACCATTTAAGGATGCAAATTTACATAGTAAATCACATGGAGACAGTTTATATGGATCTTTTTTCATATTTTTTAATTCATTAATATATGCCGCCTGCAAAAGAGATGTGTATTAATATACATAAAAAATAAAAATAATTATTATATTTTATATGTAATTACCTTAGATATATCTTTTTTGTATGTGTCGGACATATATTCAACTAATTTTGATATTTAAAGTGCATCAGTTTGTCTCACATCATGATGAGAAGGCTTGTTCAGAGACAATTCAGAGCTTTTATGCAAGTCCAACATTACATCTTCAACATATGAAATATGTGTTGGATTGGACATTGAAGCTTGACGCTTAGTCCTATTGGGTTTTCCTCTTCCTGTTTCAAGAACTATAGGATCACCAATTCTCAAAAGATCTCCACTTTTAGTGGTTCTCTTTTTACCTTCCACTTTCACTGCTTGTAATTTAAGACTCAATTTTGCAAATTGATCTTTAACTTCATTGAACGTTTTAAATGTTTGTGATGCATGGTGACATATAGTCATACAATAAGAGTCTAGAGTAGAATATTTAACTTGAATTGTTGTTAGATTATTATCTTCGACATATTCATTCATCTTCTAGAACTCAACATCCTTCTTCTCATAAATTGTTCATCGTTTCATGATATATCCTTTGGGTATTTCTTTTGCCTTTTCATATTTTAACACTGCAAATATATGATAATATGAAAATCCAACAGACTTCAACTTCATACAACAACAATACATAGTATCATGTACGCCATCTTTAAGTACAATATACAATCTCTCATTTTCAACCTGATCTAACCAATAGCATGTGCACTCATTTTGTATTTCACTTTTCTTGACCAAAAAATAACCCTCATAGGATATTTCTTTACACAATGTAACAAAAGCATTTCTTGTATATACCTGGGCTGCATTACTTTTTAAAGTTGCCATCAAACCGTCACAATACGGTTGTTCATCTAATATTTTGTAGTCTTGATGACCTTCTTCCCATCTTAGAGGTTGTAGTTGTTTATGATAGTTCTCAACAAATCGATACAATATCATCTTTTTGTTCAACCAAGTTTTCAGTGTTCTATTCATTGACTCACATCGTTGAGTAGTTCTCATTGTTGCACATCGAAATATTTAATAATATTTTAAATTTTAATAAATAATAAAATAATAAATTAAATATAATTAAATTTGTATATAATGTTACATGCGTAAAAATATCCCTATAAATATGCTTCTGCTCATTTCTTTTTATCTTCGTATAATTCTTGTACCCATCTTCTTTCTTCAAGTTTGTATTTATTCACTAATTATTTTCAAACCCTTTCAAAATCTGATGTTGTTCTACACTTGTCAGTGCATCTCATAAAACCATCGGTAAAATCTGATGTTTTACCTTAGGTAGTACTTGAGAAGTGACATTTTCCATAGCCTTATTCCAATCAGTAATAACAGTAAGTGGCATGTAGTCATCTCCAGCTTCAATCAATTGTTTTAACACCCATACATAGGTATCTTCTTTTTCATTCACCAACAATACACATCCAAATGGTATTGTATTTCGATGATGATTGACACCAACCAAAACAACAAACGGCTTAATGTATGCATTATACTTGTACGTCGTATCAAATGTAAGTACATGACTAAATTCTTTATAGTCATTACGTGATATACCATCGCACCAAAACAATTTCTCTAAATTTCCGTGATCATCTCTTATGTGTCTGACAAAAAAACGGATTATATTCTTTATTTCCATATAAATACGCCATCACTGTTTCAGCATCACCGTCTTGCACTTCTTCTCGTTTGATTCTATGTAGATAGTTGTACAAATCTTTTAATAAAAATCTAACATTTTCAATTGAACTTGCTTCATTGACGAAATTTCGTATCATTTTGTAGAAAATCAACTTCCAACTTTATGGAAAAATAAAATAATGTAAAAAAAAAAGAAAATTTAAGCTTTTTGTAAAAATGAAGAAAAAACATAATTGATTTTCTATGTTGAATGAATGAATTTGTTTACACAAGCAAATGCCTTTTTATAGGCTTTAGGATAGGACTTTGAATAGGATTAGAAGTGCTAATTACTTTAGACTTTTAATCTTATTAACTTAATACTTTTAATTTTTAATAAAATTATCTTTAAGTAGTAGATCCTAACTCAAATTCCTACTAGTACTATATATATCGTATAGACTCACACTCTATATAATCTTACACTCCCCCTCAAGTTGGAGAATATATATTGTATATTCCCAACTTGAATAAAAACTTGTCGAAAGAAGCTTTTAGTAATGCTTTTGTAAACACGTCTGCCACTTGTTCTTTTGTAGGAACTTAGGATAAAGAAGCTGTCCCATTAGTAATCTTTTCTAAGATAAAATGTCTATCAATCTGCACATGTTTCGTCATATCATGATGAACTGGATTTCGATCATTTTGTATGGCAGACTGATTATCACAAAAAATCTCAAACTTTTCCTCTTGGTTCACATCTAGCTCTTTCAGTAGCTTTAATAACCAAATTTCTTCACACATTCCCAATGCTAAAGCCCTATATTCTGCTTCTGCACTGCTTATAGATACAACTATTTGTTTCTTACTTCTCTAAGTCACTAGATTTCCCCAAACAAAAGAACAATAACCACTAGTTTATCTCCTTTCTATCAGTTTACCTGCTCAGCTTGAATCTGAAAAAATCTGAACAGTACTTTCTTGAGTCTTTTTAAATAAGAGTCCATGCCCTGGTGTCTCTTTCAAGTATCTCAAAATTCTAATTACAACTTCCATGTGATCTTCCCTTGGATCAGTCATGTGTTGACTGACAACATTAACTGGAAAAGCAATATCTGGTCTGGTTAATGACAAATAAATTAACTTTCCCACTAACCTTTGAAATTTACCCTTATCAACTTTATGACTTGAGTCCTCTTTACTAAATTTTAATCCTACTTTCATAGGAGTATCAACTGGTTTGCATCCTAACATTCATGTTCCATTAAGTAAATCAAGAACATACTTACTTTGATTTATTACTAAACCTTTGCTCGACCTAGCAACCTCCATACCTAGAAAGTATCTGAGTTTTTCTAGGTCTTTTGTTTCAAACTCTATATTTAATAACCTTTTCAAGTGACTTATCTCTTCCTCACCATCACCTATAAGAATTATGTCGTCCACATATACTATTAAAATAACTCTTTTTGTTTAAATAGAGAAAGATACTTTTGGTCAGTGATCAATTTGATTCAATGTTTTTCTTAAATTAATTTGAAGAGTACATATAAGCCAACTATTTATAGACTTAGTACAAGGAGTTCTAATAAAATTCAAACTAATCTAGATAATCTTAAGATAAAAGATAAATATTATTTAAACTACTTAGTAGATAAGAGTTATAGACTCTCTAAACTACTTCAATAATTAAATCTATTTGTATGACAATTATCTACACTCCCCCTCAAGCTGATGAATACATATTGTAGATTCCTAGCTTGGATTTAAGATCGTCATGAGTCATTCTTGGAACAACCTTGGTAAGAATATCATCTAATTGTTGCTTAGTAGGAACATAACCGAGTTTGATAACTCCATTGCTGATTTTTTCAGAGATAAAGTGTCTATCTTTACATGTTTGGTGCGGTCGTGTTGAACATTATTTTTCGCAATACTAATAGCAGATTGACATCAGTTTTCACCTCAAATTGCTTGTAGTAATCTAAACCCATTTCAGTCAATATTCTTCGTAATCACATGCCTTCACAAATTCCAAGTGCTAGTGCTCGATACTCGGCTTCCGCACTGCTCCTAGACACCACAACTTGCTCTTTACTCCTCCATGTGACCAAGTTTCCCCACACAAAAGCACAATACCCACTAGATGACCATCTATTCGTTAACTCATCAGTCCAAATTGAATCAGTAAAAATTCTTATTGACCTTTGTTCATTTTTCTTAAATAATAAACCATGTCCTGGAGTCATTTTAAGATATCGTAAAATTCTATATACGACACCAAGGTGCTCCTCTCTTGGATCATTCATGTACGGCCAATAATACTAACAGAAAAAGCAATGTTAGGCCTCGTAAGGGACAAATAAATTAGCTTACCAACCAATCTTTGATATTGTTCTTTGCTTACTGGAACACCTCTATCATCTTTTTTGAAATTTAAGTTGGGCTCCATTGGCGTTTTGGCTGGTTTACAACCAAACATGCTAGTTTCTGTCAAAAGATCAAGGATGTACTTTGATAGATAACTATATCGGATTTTGATCTTGCCACTTTTATTCCAAGAAAGTACCTAAGACTATCGAGGTCTTTGATTTCAAATTCCTTGTCTAATTAATTCTTTAGCCTCTTTGATTCTTCAATATCATCCCTAGTGATTATTATATCATCCATATAAACAATTAAAATTGTTCTTTTACCATTTTGATTTACTTTAATAAACAATGTATGGTCGGTTTAACATTGTTTATAACAATTCCCAATAAATACCTTGGCAAATCTATTAAACCAAGCCCTTAGGGATTGCTTTAGGCCATACAAGGATTTTCACAATTTGCATACTTTGTGAGCTATTGAATCTCTCATCATGCCATCTGGAATTTCCATGTACATTTCCTCTATCAAATTGCCATTCAAGAAGGCATTTTTGATGTTTAATCGATGAAGTGGCCAATCTTAGTTCACGGCAAGAGACAATAAAACTCTTACTGTGTTTAGTTTTGCAACTGTAGCGAAGGTTTCTTGGTAATCTATACCATAAGATTGTGTAAACCCCTTAGCTACTAACCTGACCTTGAATCTTTCAATGTTGCCATCCAAATTGTACTTTAATGTGAAAACCCATTTGCATCTCGCTGGCTTCTTTCCCTAAGGTAGATCTGTTAGAGTCCAAGTCTCATTTTTCTCAAGGGCATTTATTTCTTCCTCGACTGCTTTCTTCCACCTTGGACCATCCAAAGCTTCCTCTATTTTTGTTGTGAATACCTTGAATGATGGCATTAAACGGTTATAAGCAACATATTTTTCTATCGGATGAGCAATGCACTTTCTCACACCTTTCCTTTGAGAAACTGGCAAATCATTAGTATTAACAAAAGGAATAAGATTTTCATTGAGGGGAGAATCCATAGCTTCCAATTTTCCATGGTAATTGGACTCAGTTCCAATTCTTGGCAACGTTTAGATTGCAAGGTGGACTTCTTTCTCCTTTTGTAGACGTTAAGTTCTCTCCTTTCTTGTTGGGTCTTTTGAGGAGTTTTGGAAGGTGATGGATGGTTTTTTTGTAGAGTTTTAATAGGGCTGGAATTTTGTCTAGTAGAAGATGATTGTAAAGGAGATGAAAGCACGGGTTATGAGATAAAATGGATTGTGAATAAGAGTCGGTTGTGATGATAAACTTGACAAGTTTTGAAAGTTATCAAAAAACTGAAATTGAAATTCATCTTGAATCTCTCCCTGAATTCTAGTTTTATAAAAATAAGGTTTAGTTTCAAGGAAAGTAACATCCATAATGACATAAGTATTTTTTTTTAATCGGGAAATAACACTTATAACCTTTTTTAGTGGATGACTAACCTAAGAAAATACACTTGAGTGTCTTTGGATCCAACTTAGACCTATGTTGTTTATAACCATGAACAAAAGTGGAACACACAAAAATCTTTAGTGAAAGATCACACGAAATAGGTTTGAACCAAGGATATTGCTAAAGAATTACATCCCTAGGAGACTGGAACTTTAGTGTTCGACTAGGCATTCTATTAATAAGGTATGTGGCAGTTAGGACAACTTTCCCCAAAAATATTTAAGAACATTGGAAAACAATAAAAAAGACCTAGCTACTTTCAAAAGATGTCTATTTTTTCTCTCGGTATCCCATTCTGTTGAGGACTATCAATAAAAGAGTTAATATGAACAATGCCCTTTTCTTTAAAATAGGATCCTAGACTCTTTGAAAAACATTCACTCCCATTATCAGTTTTAAAAATTTGGATTATACTTTGAAATTGATTTTCGACCATATTGTGAAAGGTTTTTCTAATTTCACTAACTTTAGATTTTTCCTTCATAAGAAAAGTCCAAGTAACCTTACTATGGTCATTTATAAAGGTTATAAACCATCTAGATCCACTAATATTTTTAATTTTGAAAGGTCCCCAAATATCACTATGGATGATGAAAAAAGGGTGAGAAGGTTTATAAGTGGATGGATGGTATGTGGGTCTTTGATGTTTGGCAAATTGACATATGTCACAATGAAAGGATTTGATCTGTTTATTGGTAAAAAAATATGGATACATCTTGGACAAATAAAATAAATTGGGATGACCTAGCCTAAAGTGTTTAACATAATATTACTGGAAATAGGGTCTAATGTCTAATGTAGAAATAGATTCGGAGATGCAACTAGAATAGGCTTGTTTTGGTGAAGGTAAAGAACCTTGAAGAATGTAGAGTCCACATTGCAACCTAGCATTGCCAATTATCTTCTTGAATCCAGTACCTAAAATTCACAACCATGTAAATTAAATTTAGTATAACATCCCAAGTCACGAGACAATTTACTAACAGATAACAAGTTGCAAGCTAATTTTGGAACGTAAAGCACGGATTTTAGTTCAATATCCTGATTTATGCGAATTGTTCCACTTTCTTCAATGGTTTCTAAGGAACCATCTGTTGTCTTTACATTGGATTTGATCTCAATCTGGCTAAATTCTGTAAATAAGCTCAAATCTCTTGTCTTGTGGTCAGAGGCTCCACTATCGACAATCTAAGTAGTTAAGTTTATGTCATCAACAGTATTGGCAAATGAAAGATCACCTACATGGTGCTCGCGAAATTGACCATTTGTATTTCTTACAGAGGTGACCAAATGTGATTGAGCCATTAAGTTAACCTTGAATGTTTTTTCGTCAGCCATTAACTAAGGATTTTTTTTTTGAAAAACCTAGACTGATACCATGTTTAAAATAGAGAATGATACTTTTGGTCAGTGATCAATTTGATTCAGTGTTTTTCTTGAATTAATTTGAAGAGTATATATAAGCCAACTATTTATAGACTTAGTACAAGGAGTTCTAATAAAATTCAAACTAATCTGGATAATCTTAAGATAAAAGATAAATATTATTTAAACTACTTAGTAGATAAGAGTTATAGACTCTCTAAACTACTTTAATAATTAACTCTATTCGTATGAAAATTATCTACACTTTTATTGTTAGAGGTTATCTTAATGAAAAGTGTGTGATCTGCTAAGGATTGTTTGTATCCGGCTTTCAGAATGACCTTGGTGAATCTGTCAAACCAGGCTCTAGGCGACTGCTTCAAACCATAGATGGATTTATTAAGTATACAAAATTTCTGATCACCTTTTATCGACTTTAAACCCGAAGATACTCTCATGTACACTTCTTCTTCCAATTTTCCATTAAGAAAGGCATTCTTAATGTCAAGTTGATGCAGCATCCAGTCCTTGTTTACTGCCAAACTTAAGAGAACTCTAATTGTATTTAGCTTAGCTACAGGAGCAAAAGTCTCAATATAACCATTTTCATAGGTTTGAGTTAAACCTTTGGCTATCAACCTTGCTTTATACCTTTGTATACTACCATCAGAGTTGTATTTTATGGAGAACACCCACTTGCATCCGACTGGTTTCCATTCTTTTCAAGTGCTTCAATCTCCTCTTCAACAGCTCTTCTCCACTTAGAATCATTTATAGCCTCCTCAACAGTGTCAGGTATTTGTTCTTTTTCTAAGCAAACTGTAAAAACCTTGAAAGATGGCATTAGATTACCATAAGCAACATACCTTTGAATGGGATGCTTTGTACATTCTCTTACCCCTTTCCTTTTATCAATTAGAAAATCATCAACCTCAGGTAACGAGGAAGGAATCTCGGTTAGAATATTACCTTTATCATTCTCATTGGTAACTAAACTCAAGTCCAATTCTTGGCTAGTGTTTGATTGCAAAACAGTCTCTGGCATAGTTTTTTGTTTTCTAGTATAAACTTTCAATTGCTTAGAGGGTTGAGGAGTTTATGAGAGAGGTTTAGGTGAGAATTGAGGAGTAGTATTAATAGGTGAAGGATTAAAAGTTGTAGGTGTAATAATAGGCGAAGAAGTGGAAAAGTTATGAGGTCAAATGATAAATGATTATTAATAAATAAATCTAAAGAATAAACCTGATTTCTGAGAGGCTAAAAGATATCACTATTCTCCCCCTGATTTTCAGTCGAGTGAAAATAAGGTTCATGTTCAAAAAAGGTGAGATCCAATGAAGTAAAAAAATTTTGAGGAGGAGGATGATAACATTTGTATCCCTTCTTAAGTGAAGAATACCCTACCAAGACACAGTTCAAAGATCTAGGGTCTTGTTTCGACATAGAGGGAGTAAAATCCTTTACAAACACAGTGCAACCAAAAACTTTAAAAGGAAGAATAGATGATAATGGTTTAAAATTTGGGTAACTCTCCAAAAAAAACAACTCTAGGTGTTCTATATTTCAAACCCTTATTAGGCATTCGATTAATGAGATAGGTAGCAGTTAACAAAGCCTCGCCCCACAAATACTTAGGAGTGTTACTGGTGAACATCAAAGACCTAGTAACCGATAACAAATGCCAATTTTTTTTCTTTCTGCAACCTTATTTTGTTATGGTGTGTCCACACAAGTGCTTATTTGAACAATCTCTTTTTGTTAAAAAATTCTCTCGATGACTTGGTAAAATATTTACTCTCATTATCAGATCTGAATATCTAAATTTTATATCCAAATTGGGTTTCAACCATATTATAAAATTTCTCAAAAATAGAGGCTAGTTCAGATTTATCCCTTAACAAATATGTCCAACTTATTCTACTATGATCATCAATGAAAGTGACAAACCACCTACTACGAGTTACATTCTTTACTTGAGAAGGACCCCAAATATCACTATTAATCAATGAAAAAGGTTGGAAAGGTTTGTAGAAAGTTGGTAAATAAGATGCTTTTGTCTATTTAGCAAGAGGACATATATGGCATTTAAAATAACTTGGTTTTTTATTAGCAAACAATTTAGGGATTAATTTAGCAATATAATGAAAATTAGGATGCCCTAGCCTAAAATTCCATAACATTATATTATCAATTTGTCCTAAAGAAGTAAAAGAGTAAGAAGTATTTGGTATGGTAGATGGTTGATTACCGAGAAGGACATAAAGACCATTCTGTAAGCTAGCATTGCCAAGCATTTTCCTCGAATTCATTGCTTGTAAAAAACAACCAAATTCAGTAAACTGTAATGAACACTTCAAATTCTTAGAAAGTTTACTAACAGAGATGAGATTGCAGGCAAGATTAGTCACAAACAGAACATCTTCAAGCAACAAGTTATCATTAATGAGGATCGAGCCACTTCCTTTGATATGAGAGAATGAGCCATCGACTGTTTTAATAGAACTTGTAGAAGATGAATCTAAAAAATTAAGGAATAATTCTCTATTACCAGTCATGTGATCAGATGCTCTAGAGTCGATGATCCATGTTGATGTACCTTTAGAAGAAAAGAGTGCAGTAGGATAACAAACATTTTGTATGCCTTTATCCTCCACGAAAGGTAAATTTATTTCATAGGTTATTGTCAAACTTGGAATTGTTTAAAAAACTCCAATCCAACCGTCTGTTTTGCTATGGGTAATATCTCAGAGGTTGTCGAAAGGAATCCTATTATGAATTCAGACTAGGATCGATATTAGACTGATACCATGTAAAAAATCAACTTCCAACTTTATGGAAAAATAAAATAATATAGAAAAAAGAAAATTTAAGCTTTTTGTGAAAAGAAAAAAAAAACATAATTGATTTTCTGTATTGAATGAATGAATTTGTTTATACAAGCTAATGCCTTTTATAGGCTTTAGAATAAGACTTTGAATAGGATTAGAAGTCCTAATTACTCTAGACTTTTAATCCTATTAACTTAAGACTTTTAATTCTACTAAAATTATCTCTAAGTAATAGATCCTAACTCAAATTCCTACTAGTACTATATATATCGTATAGATTCACACTCTATATAATCTTACACATTTTACTTGGAGCAATTTTAGAGTTGTACATACTCTTAATCTTGATTTTATCTAACTCACTAATTTTTCGGAATAACCTACAAAATAATTTATTACAAAATTAAATAAAGATATATTTAAGCTAGAAGCTAGTATATAATAATTTACTTATTGATAATTTACATACCTTAGGTAAGCAACTTGTGTTGGCTAAACCATTTCATGGTTATTTTCTGAGTAGAACATAGCAACTTTCTAATATTGATATCGTTTATCCAACTTAAATTTAATAAATGATTTGCATCCAACTCTGTTGACCAGTTTTTATTCACGTTTTTCTGTTTGACAAGTTAATCCATTTCTCTTCTCTATATCCCTCTTTACGACATATTAATTTCTTTGAAATTATGTGACCACCATTTTGACTTGTCACTGTCTAAATCATTCGAATTCCAAAATCCTTCACTTTTACATAGGTTAAATAAAACTCAATGCAATCATCTAAAGTCTTTCACTTCAACATATCCATATCATTCTCATCACAATCTTTTAATTATTTTTCAATATTATTCCATATACTCTGATCAATAAAATAGTCAATTGTCTTCTTATCATCTATATGTTTTTTCATCAACAACGTAACATTCAATTTGTTGTTTTTTAACATAAGTTTCACAATTCGATTCATAGTTGTAACCATCTTCATCATGATTATAATCATCTTCATCTTGATTATAACACTCCAACTTCATATTTTCATTCTTGGTATTTTCATTATCAATCATCTCTAAAAATTTTATAATTGAAATAAAAAATTATAAATTATTACCATGGCGAATCAAATAACAATCCTAAATAAAAAAATTAATTTTTTTTATTTGTTACTGTAAACTCATGGGAACTTTTCTAAATCATAATATAATAGTTGTTCAAAACAGAAAAGGCTACTAAAAGATAAGATTCTTAAAAAACTAAAATACAATGGACATAATTAAATGATTGCTCTACACGAAAAATATGTGATAAAGATTAATATATATATATATATATTTCAACTTACTGGGAATGTGATTTTACTTTTTATTTGAAATCATAGACTCACGATTGTTCACTAAAAAACAAGAGAATGAGTGAAAATAAAATTAAATATATACACACTTTAAAATCTTAAATTTGGTATAATAAAGATATGATCAATATCCAAAGAAAATAATAATCGAGATTAAGGCAAACTTTGATACAATCAGAAATCACTAGCAAAAAATATTATTGGACCACGATAATAAAAATATCTAAAAGTATAAGTAGGAAACTTTTAATTAAGGTATTATTTTTAATTCGAGGTGGGACTTAACAAACTTGACCACCACGATGTAGCTCATACTAAATTGATGTAATAGCTTTTATCTTACCAAATACCGAATCATTGGTTTTAATAGGAACCTTTTTGGTCGTTTTATTGCTTTTTGTTAACTTGTTCAAGTCTAAAAACAAATATTCAAAAAATGAGATTTGTTTTTATTGTCTATTTTAAAATACGATTCTAATAAGTATGTCAGTATCTACATTGTTTCGTGTCTATGAAAAAAAAATTCAATGTAAAAGCATAGAGTAAAATCATATTAAAAACGATTAACTCTACAAGTGCAAAATAATTTACCAATCTCTAATAATCTCACCAAATTCACTAATTCATGTTTATGAAAACAATTCAATGTAAAACTAGGTATTACTGACATCTACATTGCATATCAAATGTATTTCATCAAATATTTAAAAAAGACATAGAATGGATTTAGTAGAACCCATGAAACATAAAATTTAATTCAACAAATCTGTTTATACCCGTTTTCTTGTGAAAAAGATATAACACCCAAAAAACGAAACAGTGAACTATGATGATAAATCAAAAGCATCATTTAATTTAAGATATTAGGATTAAGTCTACATTTGAAAATACTTATAAGTGATTCAGATTTCACAGAAACGATTCAGAAGTAAAATTCAAAATCAGGGTTTAAAAATTGAGGTTAAAATTTGGGATAAATTTTATATATTAAAGATTGAAATCGTTGGTTATGAGTGTTTAAATAATTCGGGAAGAACGAGTAAAACAATCTATAACGATAAAAAATCGATAACCATATTCAAAAATAAACAAACTATAAATATATTATATTTTGACGACTGCTCCAGCACCAAACATTAACGGTTTGACAGAGTGACTTAGACCGGACGATCGACGACAATCAACAAGAGCGATGAATGATAAAGGGATGAATTTAATTTTGTACGACGGTCGATGAATGTTTTTTTCTTAAAAATTGATAGACGATTCTAAACTGAGGGTAAAGGGATAGATTTGATTTTGTTTGATTTGATTGTTTATTTTAATAAATAATATTTAAAATAAAATACAAAATATTGACCAATTTATCTGATATCGGTTATTCTGGTCGGTGGTATACCTAGGAGAGGGTAAAATTTGCTGCAAATAATATACGCATTCGATCGTCTTGATCGTGGAGTGGCCAATAGTGCTTGGATGACAAATTTTCCAAAGTACTCTTTATCTCATCTCTCATAATTTTTCAGACCATTGTCCGTTGCTTATGGATACAGAGGGTTACATGGTTGGTAGAAGAAATAATAAGTCTGTACCGTTTCGTTTTGAAGCTGAAATTGGAACAAGACATTTGGTTTATTACCTGACAGATTATCTTCCTATTTATCTATTTGGAGCAGAAATTGGAAAGGTCAACGCAGCCTAGAAGCTCGTCTCAAAGAACTTGAGGGAATTGAGCCGGATGATAATGTACTACCAAACATCTTAGACATTAAATTGGCTCTTAATGCAGAAAGAAGTACACTGGGAACAAGTCAATTTTGACAAATCTCTGATCTATTTTAGTCCCAATGTTCCGACACATATGCGAAGAATTTTGGGAGAAATGATAGGGGTTAGAATTTCTACAAATACTGAGAAATATTTGGGTCTACCAACAATGGTTGGTCGTAATAAAAAAGAAGCTTTTAATAGTATACCGGACAGGATTCTTCAACTTATTAATCACTGGAGCATGCGTTTTCTATCTATGGGAGGAAAATAGGTTTTCATAAAATCTGTACTTCAACCTATTCCAACTTTTACAATGCAGTGATTCTTGCTTCCGGCATCATTTATCGAGAATTGGAATCAATCTTTAACAAATTCTGGTAGCGTAACATCAAAACCAAAAAAGGCATTCACTAGTCGAACTGATTATCGCTTTGCTACCCTAAGAATCTAGGTGGAATGGGATTCAAAGATATGAGCAAGTTTAACATTGCTCTACTTGCTAGACAAGGATGGCGTATTATTTCCAATCCAAACTGTTTATTGGCTTGAGTTTTGAAAGCAAGGTATTTTCCTAACACAGATTTTATGAGTTCCAACCTTGGCTCACACCCGTCGTATACATGGAAAAGTATTTGGAGTGCTCGGGGTTTGTTGGAAAAAGGTATGGGTTGGCGAATAGGCAGTGGTACATCTGTTAATATATGGAATGATGCTTGGCTTTCGGAACCAGGAGGGGGAAGAATTCATGATACAAATATCGACACAAATTACACTCTAGTTTCAGATTTAATTGACCCAATCTCCAATTCTTGAAAAGAGGAAGTTATATTATCTATTTTCAACACAGAACAGTCTAGGAGAATTTTATGTATACCCCTACCCAGTCAAGCACATCAAGACTTATTTGTATGGAGAGGCGATCGTAATGGTGTTTACACAGTGAAATCAGGTTATAGAATACTCCTACACAACTCATATGGATCTACCCCTTTGAGTCGACAAGTATTGGTTTCTAGCAAATTTTTTGACAGGTTATGGCAGTCATTAATTCCAAATAAAGTCAAAATTACAGTGTGACGATTTATAAAGAATTATCTTCCAACTTTTGGAAATTTATCAGCTCGTCGCCTAGCAGTGGATTCAACTTGTCCTCTTTGTTCAGAAGGTTCTGAAACGGTTGAGCACTTAATCCGTCATTGTGTCGCTACTCAACAAAGTTTAGCTGCACTAAACATCGCTCTCTCTGGTGATCCCTCTACGCAAGGTATAGATCAATGGTTAGCACAGACTTTACAAAACCTCTCAATTGTGGATGGTAATTTCCTATTTATTACTCTTTGGGCAATTTATAATCTTAGGAATAAAGTAATCCATGAGAATAAGCATTTTGATCTATCATCTTTTGTTGCTTTTATTCGAGCATATACTAGAGAATATTTTGGGGCACAAATTATTTCTTCACATTCAACAGTGAACTCAAGTAATCGTCGGTCTCCACCACCGAAAAATATTATCAAGGTTAATTTTGATGTTGCTTATGATCAGAGGACAAAATCTTCATTTTTAGGAATTATTTTTCGTGATCACAACGGTCTTATTATAGGTGCTGCTACTGTACCAAACTGTCATATTTTTACCCATGTGTAGCAGAAGCACATGCATGCAAACAAGCTGTCAATCTAGCTCAGGAATTATTCTTCAGAAAAGTAGTTATCGAGGGGATTCTCTCACAGTTATCAAAAAGCTCCTTTCACCAAATCGAGACAAATCTCTTATTGGCATGATAATTTCAGACATCAAAGATAATTTGAAGAATTTTGAGCACATTATATTTTAACATACAACGAGAATTTGTAATAAGGCAGCTCACCAATTGGCTCATCATGGTCAAAGTTGTTCAACCCTACTAACGGGAAACAAAATTGTGAAAGAAACTTCAAATTCAATGATAGTTTACTTAAAAGCAAATAGAAATACAATAATTATATTAAAAAAGAAAAATACAATAATTGTCAAAGAAAGCTGCCAAGTCTTCGACATAATGAATCCATAATAAAGGGGAAATAGAGAAAAAAAAATTATAAATTATCAGTTGTTTTAATAGAATAAAATATTATATATAAATAAAATTAAATTTTTTAAATTTAAAATTATAAATAAAAAAATAAATTAAAAAATATTTATTATAATATTTAATATGAATTAATCAATTAAATACTAGATCAGTTTGTATGGGTTCTTTTGCAACAGCTTAAGTTGCTTCTTTAAATAATAAAAATGAAGAAAATAATTATTTATCCAAATTTTTTTATTTTTTATTTCTTTTCCTCCCAATGTTGAATGCCTTTTAAACTTTGTATATATTTCTCTAGTTTTTGTCCCTATTTTAGATGTAAAATAAAATAAAGGTACCTAGAAGGAAGCTGCTTTAGTAAAGTTCGCAATGACTGAGATTTGGTGTTCTTAAGATTCAATATATTATATGATTTGATTCCGAATTCTATTTTAGTGAAAATGAGAGAAAAATAGTAAAATTGAGTCGTATTTCGAATGGATAAAGATAAAGATTTAAATAATAATTTTACAAGATCTTATTTTATTATATAAAAATTTTTTAACGGTATCTTATATGTTCAAAACGGTTGAGTGATGAATGAGAAATTGATTGTCACAGTAGAGTAATTGTGAATTGAATAAAAAAAATAAAAACCTGCTATCCCTTATTGATAAAGTGTAAATATATACTTACTCACTTTATAGCTATAGAATGATTTAGTTGAAAATTGTTTTTTTTTATGTAAAGGGTGTGAATTCTAACCTTATTTATTTTTGAATTATTATTCTTATTCTAAAAGTAAATGTGTTAGTTTGGGTCTATGCAGATTTGTGTCGAGTCAATATGAGATCTGTCGGGTTTTTAGGTTTGGTCAATTTATTACATCTTTATATATTGCTTTACAAAGCTAATATATTTAGCTTTTGTAAGTTGTGCGGCAATTCACATCTCATCTTTATTCTAATATCCTTTTTTATTTTAGGGTACTTTTGGTTTAGATTCATTCGGTTCGGTTGAAAGTTGTTTGGATCTATTTCAATTTAACAAAAATTTAAGTTGGTTTCGATTCGATTGAAAGTTTGTTCGATTTTATTTCGGTTTAACAAAAATTCAAATTGATTTCAAATTTGATTAAAATTTTATTCTGGTCCATTTTGATTCAGCTAAAAATGATTTAGTTTCGGTTCAATTTATTTTAATTTTGGATCAAACTTAAATTATTATATTCAAATCGATATTAAATCTTGAATCAAATAAACTAATTTGTGGTTTTAACTAATTAGATTCATTCATCTTATCTTTATTCAAGGTGAATCATCACCTCTTTTTTATATATAATTGAAGAGTGAGTAGTTACTAGGTAGTTATTTTAAGATAAACGAACCAGATTAATTGAACCACGAATGACGTGATAAACATGATTCATCTAATAATTTCTCTCAATTATAAGACAATATAAAATTTTTAGTTGGCTAAGAGTAGAAATCTCATATTCCTTAACTGTGCCTCCTTTCATGCCCCTGTTAAAAAATTTAAAAAAATAATTTTAAATCGTAATATTAATTTTGTACGTCTTAAACCTACACCCTAACCCCTAACTTTAAACCCCATAAATTTACTAATTTAAAGTGTGATATTAATGGGAACACAATTAGGGACAGACAATTTGCATCCCTTAACTGAATATATGTTGTTGAGGAGGAATTATATCATGGGATTAGCTTACCACATCACTTATAGTCTCATCCAATTCACACACTTTATCATTATTTTCTAAATCATTTTTCTCATTCAATGAATCTTCACTCATTTTTTATATCATTTAAAAATATTTTTTTAAAAGTTAGATTAATGACATAGATAATTAATGGTGAAATGAGTGATTTTTATTAATCAGAGATCACGAATAACGTGATAAACCGAGCCTATGATATAATCTCTAGTCGTTGAGTCTCGATTCCTCCTATTACATTGCATGCCTATAAAAACACATTTCAAATAGGCTTAAGTGTAACTCAACTATGCCAAAAAAAATTCAAGATTTAAAGATTTAAAAAAAAATGATATTTAAATTAAATATTTTTAAAATCAATACTTAAAGAATATTTATTCTCAAATTAATACTTGAATGATAAATATTTTCTGAAATTAGTGCTAAAGTATATAATACATTCTATTCATTTAGTCTTAATTCAAAATAAATCAATACATTTAATTATTTATATTTAAAAATTCTATTGATATACTCTTTTTTCTTAAACTTTTATACTATGTTGAAAATTTAACAATATTTCTTTTATTTTTGGTTGAATGTAATTATCAAATTATTGATATGATTTGATAAGCTTGTTTGATTGTATCATAAAAATGACTAAAAATGAAAGGTTAAATTTATTGAAATGTTTTGAATTATATTCAAAATGATATAATGTATGAGTTTTGAAGACTAAAATTGTTAATAAAAGTACTAAATTTTGAAGTAAAACAATATTATTAAACATATATTTGATTTTGATATAAGGATTTAATTGTAAATAAATAAAATTTTAAGGTAGTTGAATTTACTCATAAATCGATAAGTATTTAAATTTAAATATTTTTTTTACGATATCTCTTTTAGCCGAAAAAAAATAATTAATAAATTTGTAATAATACTTAGTGTGAATAGTTAAGGTAGTTAATAGGGGTACGCAAAACTTGACTTGGTTTTCGAAAAAATTGAATAGTTTGACTCGATTCAAGGCAAAAATATTTGAATCATTATAATTCGACTAAAAAATTTTTAAATAAAATTTATGTTATAAAATAAAAATTTGAATAACTCGAACTCAAAATTTTTAATAATTAGATAATTTATTGTTAAGTTCGAGATGAGATCTTCAAATTTTTATGATATATATATTGTCGCATATGAAAATATGAAGATATATATATATGATTAGATAAATTTATTTAAATTGTAATCAAATCATGCTATAACATAATAAATAATTACAATTAAATTTTTATAAAAACTCGAAAACTCGATTAGAATCGAATAAAAATCAAATAAAATTTAAGTTATGAAATAGGATGTGTTAATTTGAATAACTCAAAAATATTTTACTCGACTTGACTGATCGAACAGTCACCCGTAATAGTTTTTATATTCTTTTTATCCACATTGATTTCGATGTTTAATTCATTTAATAACATGATGTTATGAGATGTATTACGTTATTTTAAAAGTATAAAATTATTCATAAATCCCTATAAAAACATAAATTTATAAATTAAGATAAATTGTATTTTATCCCTCAAATAATGAAATTATGATGTAGTTATTTATATATTTTTAATTTAATTTAATCCCCATAAAATTTTTAATTTTTTATTGAACTTTAAAATTTTAAATATTTTAAATTAAATCACTCTCATAATTTTTATTTTTTAATTAAATTACTCAAAATTTTTAAAATTTTAGTTATACCCTAAAAATGAAAATTATAGTTTAAAATTGTATTTTTTAAATTTAAGTTAACCCCAAACACTCACCTAAATTCTGTCAATGGTTTTGAACTAACGTGGGTAGGGTGAAAGAAAATTTGATTCGATTTGTAAAATTGAATAACTCGGTTTGAAATAAAAATATTTGACTTAAAATTTTATAAACTTAACTCGACTTAAAAATATTTTAAATAAAATTTGAGTTGTAAAATAAAAATTCGAATAACTCGAATAACTAAAAAATTTTAATAATTAGAGGATTTATTTTTATATTCCAGACAAATCTCTCAATTTTTATTATATATATTGATATATAAAATATATGAAGAGATATTATCACATATGAATATATATTATATGTTTAGAGAAAATCATTTAAATTGGAATCATATTATAATATGATAAATGATTATAATTAAATTTTTAAAAGATTTTAAAAACTTAAATCGAATCAAAAAAATTTAAATAAAATTTGAATTATAAAATAAGTTGTCAGTTTGAATAACTCATAATTTTTAACTCGATCGAACACTCACTTCTAACCATGGCCAAAAAAGAATAACGATCAAATTTGGATTATTTTCTAAACTCAGGGACTATATGTTGCTTTATTCAATAATGTTTTCAAAAGATAAAAAAAAAATGCACAATATATTATTAGTCTTGTTAATTTTGGAATATAAACAAAAGATTTTCTCGCCACTCTCTGCTCTGCTTTCTCAAAAGGAACTCCATGGAAGGAACCTCAAACCTCTGTATTTTTCTAACTAAAACTTCCCATTAATACAAACGTTTTTTTCCCTTCTGTGTTGTTGCTTTCTTCTTCCATTTCCAAATCCAAAAAGTTTTTTTTGGGTGAAAAATCCGACCGGTAATGGAGAAAAAGCAAGGATTTTTCTCAGCTCTCAAAGAAGAAGTGATTCGCGGGCTCTCTCCTTCTCGCTCTCGGTCTACCGGCCCGGAGAGAGAACGTTCGCCCATGTCCGGTCTGTTTCGGAGAAAGAAAACTAACGGCAGTGGCGACCGTTACCTGGCGCAACCGGAGCAATTGATCGCGAGATCCGGGAGTTTAAGGCTGATCGGGGAAGCATTGGCTCCGCTCATGGAAGGCCCCGATCCCGACGGAGGCGAAGTCGGGGACTCGAAACGGGTCGGGTCGGGGCTAGGACAATGGGTTAAGGGACATATATCGAGGACACCATCCTTTTCTTCGATGAGTCATCGGCGGTCCGATCTAAGGCTGTTGCTTGGTGTCATGGGTGCGCCGTTAGCTCCGGTGCACGTGAGCTTCACTGACCCTTTGCCTCATTTGAGCATCAAAGACACTCCCATTGTTAGTTTTCCCTTTCTTCTCTCCTTTTAATTTATTTTGATTTCAACCGTCTGTTTGGTTAGCAAGAAAATTTATTTTAAAATTTTCTTGGGATTCTATTAGATTAACTAGTGATTCTCTTTTACTGTTAAAATGCCGTGGTTAGTATGTTTTTCCTGTTATGCTTTTGCTTTTAGGAAACTTCCTCTGCTCAGTACATATTGCAGCAGTATACAGCTGCTTCCGGTGGACAAAATCTGCAAAACTCGATCCGGAATGCTTACGTGATGGGAAAGCTTAAAATGGTGGCCTGCGAATTTGAGACCGCGACGGGGGCGGTCAAGAATCGAAATGGCTCTCGCTCTGCCGAGTCCGGTGGTTTTGTGTTGTGGCAAATGAATCCAGACATGTGGTATGTCGAGCTTGCGGTTGGGGACAGCAAGGTTCGTGCAGGATGTAATGGGAAGCTGGTGTGGAGGCATACGCCTTGGCTCGGCAGTCACACCGCCAAGGGGCCTGTTCGACCGTTGCGACGGGCACTTCAGGTGAGGTTTTTGATGTTGTTCGAGTTCTTCGATTAGAATTCATTTGATTTCTAACAATGTCTATGTGGTTAGGGTCTTGATCCGAGAACTACTGCTAGTATGTTTGTTGGTGCAAGATGCATAGGAGAGAAAAAGATTGATGGTGAAGATTGCTTCATCCTCAAGCTTTGTACAGATCCGCAGACGTTGAAGGCGAGGAGCGAAGGCGCTGCCGAGATCATTAGACATGTCTTGTTCGGCTACTTTAGTCAGAAAACCGGACTTCTCGTCCACATCGAAGATTCACATCTGACTCGCATCCAATCCAACGGGGGTGATGCTGTTTATTGGGAAACAACAATCAATTCATTTCTCGACGATTACCGTCCCATCGAAGGAATCATGATAGCACATTCCGGGCGTTCTGTCGTCACACTTTTCAAATTTGGGGATGTCTCAATGAGCCATACGAAAACAAAGATGGAAGAAGCATGGACCATCGAAGAGGTTGCCTTCAATGTACCGGGCCTTTCAGTCGATTGCTTCATCCCTCCGGGTGATTTGCGGTCCGGATCCATGAGCGAAACCTCCGAACTCTCACATGACGGAAGGGGAAAGAACACAATCGCATTGGCAGCGCAACGTGCCAAACTTTCCGCCGGAAGCAAGATTTCGAAGATGGAAGCCTAATGAAAAATCTGGAAATCATTGTCCATATTGGTAACAAGTGCAGGTGACTAACTTCTTATAGAACAGTCATTTTTCGACTTCGGTTTTTTCCTCCATTAATCTGTAAGCAGAGATCATGACCATTCACAGGTTTCAAACACAAACCTGTATGAATCTTCATCCTCTCAATGCCGGATCCGATTACAGAGTTTAATCTCGGTTAACCGGTCCGGGATAGAGCTAATGGAGGTTAATTTTTGAGGTTACCTTCCTTTATATTCTAGCTCTAATGTTGATAAATTTTGGCAGTAAAAAGGATACTGTCTTCATGAGTTTGACAAATTTGACAATCATTTTTACAGTTTATAATGTTACTGTTTCTTCATTTTGATTCCATTGGAATATTTATGTATTGAGTTCGGGTAAAAATCTTTTACCTTTTTATCATGCCTCCTATTAAATTTTTTTTAAAAAATTTAAATTTTAAATCTTAACCTTTATTTTCTGTATTTTAAACCCTAATCGTTTATATTTCGTTAAAAGTTTTAATTTCAATCATAAATATATTTTTATAATATTAAGCATGATACTTAAAAATAACTATTATTACTTATTCAAATAAAACTATTATTTTAAATAAATACAGAACAGATCAATATCTGATATATCTATATCGATTCTGTAGATAAATGTCGCCCCACAGTCGACAGCATCTAAAGTTTGCCTTAATTTACTCTAAAAAATAATTAAGTCAAATCAGCAGCGGAGAAAGTGGAGGTAGGTTTGAAATAGAATTAATTATTTTTATTATTATTACTATCTCTGTCCCATTTTATTTATTCAATATTAATTATTTTGTCAATTTTTTTAATTTTGACTCATTATAACTTTAAATTTATTATTGATAAAAATATTTAAAAATATATTACAGAAATCTCTAATCAAATAGTTTAAAAATATATATTTTATAAAATTTAATAAATTAAAATATTTAAATTAACTATGATCAAAGTTTAAAAATTTTAACTGTAAAAAATCAATACTAGACTTTTTATATGAGACAGGGGGAGTATTATTTTCATGGTTCAAATTCAAACTTCGAAGAAAAACGTGTTTTTTTCATTGTGGAAATTCCTCGAAGGCTGCGTTCCAAACCACGTGGATGTTTTTTTTCCTAACTATAGTCAAATATATACTTTTTGAAGTTATAATTTTCAATAAGAAATATCAATTTAGATTAAAGATGGCATAAATCGGACCGAAACAGATTTTTATCCATTCGAATATAAATATTTTAAATCTAATATTGATCTGAATATGTTTTTTAAAAAAGCTGATTTGAAATGACTCGAAAATAAATATTCTAAACTCAACTTTGATCCGACCTAACTTATAAATAATAATTTTAAAAATTTAATTGTAAAAAATAATTTTAGAGAACTCAATAATAAAAAATTATAATTTTAAAGATTAAATTATAAATAAAATAATTAATTTTAAGTACCTAGTTATAAAAAATATAGACAAAAAAATATTATTATAAACATCCTTAAAATATTTAAGAAAAAATTATATATTTAGTCTCAAGTTAGGTCTGGTCAAATATTTTATACTTTAAACTCGAATATTATCCGACCTCCCCTTCAATAAGCACTCGACCCGAATCTTATTTTTACATAAAATATTCGATTTGATCGAACTCATATCGGGTTAAAATCCGATTAGATCAAGTAAAATGTTATCTCTACTTTAGACTGACACGATGAGAGAATAAAATTTATTTGATTTTTTTAATGTTTTATTAATAATTTGACGATATGTATATTAATATCTTTTTATTATTTTATTGATAATATAATAAACTTAAAATAATTAATGAGACATATGAAGGGTACGGAAAAAATGATAAATAAATTTTATTCTAAGATGAGATATCATATTGATTTAAAATTTTATTTATAATAAGTATAATAATATAATCAATTCAATTCCATCGTTAAAATATCACATAAATATTTCTTACAAAGATACATAAAATCACTTAGTTTTCCACTAATATTAATGTGTTCTTTTCTTCGGTAGAAGATCTAATTTGTTTTTAGGGTGGGTATAAATTATAAAATTTAAAGATTAATTTATAAAAATTAAAAAAATTAAAGTGGATATAGACCCACTCAAAGGAAAAATTATATCGTGGTTCAGTCCCACCACCTGTCCATAGGACCAACCAATAAAAACTGCCTACTTCATCAATTTTTCCATGTCATAATTTTTTCTCTAGTGAAACTTCACTTGGAAAATTAAAAAATAATGAGGTGGACAATTTCTATTGGTTGGTCCCACAGATGACGTGGTGGGACTGACCCATGATATAATTTCTCGACTCAAAGATATATGTGACTCCGCCGTTGGTTTTTTCATATAAGAATGAGTTATATTTTGACATACAAGAAAAAATACACAACCCTTTATAGTTAAACCTAAAATGTAAACACACCCTAAAGGGTGTAAATCGTCTACCTCCTAATCGAGAAATTATATTATGGGACATTCTCACCACGTCATCCATGGGATCAATCAATAAAAAGCATTTATTTATTTATTTATTCACCTCATCATTTTTACCAAGTGAATTTTCACTTGGTGAAAACTGTTTTAAACTTAAATTATAATAAACATTAGTGAAGATTCACTTGGTAAAAATGATGAGCTGAAAAAAATAATTAAATGGATGCTTTTTATTGGCTAGTCACATGGATTACGTGGCGGGAATGTCTCATAATATAAGTTCTCCTCCTAATCGTCCTTTCATTCAGGGACGAAGCCAAGATTTGGGATTGAGAGAGGCAAAACATAAATGCTTAAAAGTAGGGGACAAATTCATAAAAAACAAATTTTAAAAAAATTAAATAGGAGAACAAAAGCAAAAAAAAAAAAATTCTTTTAGGGTGGAGGCGATTGCCCCTCCCCACCCCATGTAGTTTCGCCGCTGCTTTCATTGGTGTCTTCACTTTAAATTAGTGGGTTCAAAGTTTAGGGTTTAAGGTTAGGGGTTATAGTTGTGGTTAAAGTTTAAGGAATTAGGTGTGAAGTGTATTTTTAAGGTATATGGTTTAAGGTTTAGAACGTAGAAAATTAAAGTTATGATTTAAAATTTAATTTTTTAAGATTTTTTAACAGGAGATATAAAAAAGAAGCACGGTTAGTAGACAATAAATTTTTACTCCACTTTAAAATCTTAAATCATAAATTATAACTCTAAATTCTAATAATATATTCTCAATTTTAAACTTTACGATTTAAATTTTTAATCTTTAAACCCAAAACTCACAAATTATACAAACTAAATTTATATATTAAAATATTTTTATATCAAAATATATATCAAACACGAATACTGAAAAAAACAAAATTATTTAGAAATATAGAACGTGGGATATTTTAAGAGTAGAATCTAAACTAAATGTGTTGACTCTTTAATTTAATATACTGAAATTCATATGGTGAGAATAAAAATCTTTACCATTTCTTTTGACCTGGTCCGGGTATCTCATCTGTATGTCTTAAAACAACCGGGTCTTTTTAAGCATTTTATTTGATTATTGACTATTGAGCACTTAAAAATATAATAATTATTAGGAAATAGTTGGGTTGAAACCAGGGTGAGTATTCGATCGAGTCGAGTTGAGTTGAAACTAGGGGTGAGTATTCGATCGAGTCGAGTTGAGTTAAAAAAATTTGAGTTATTCGAGTTGACTAGTTATATTTTACGACTCAAACTATATTTGAAATTTTTTCGGTTCGAGTCGAGTTTAAGAAATTCGAATCGAGTTGAGTTTTCGAGTTCCTATAAATATTTAGTTGTAATTATTTATCATGTTAGAGTATGATTTGATTCTATTTAAACGACTTTCTCTAATTATATAAGATATGTATATATTTTTTCATATGTAACAATATTTCTTTATATTTTTATATATCTATGTATATATATATCATAAAAAAATAATAGACTCATCTCAAACTTAAAAATTAATCTTTTAATTACTAAAATTTTGAGTTATTCGAATTTTTATTTTACAACTCAAACTTTATTTGAAATTTTTTCGAGTTGAATCGAGTCTATAAAACTTTGAGTCAAGTCAAAACGAGTCGAGTATTTTCGCCTTGAGTCAAATAGAATTATTCGTTTTTTTCGAATCGAATCGAGTTTTGCTTACCCCTAATTAAAACCGTAGATTTTTTATCATTTTATTTTAATATAAAGTAGGTAATTTTAAATCAATATTCTTAATATTTAATTAGAAAAACAACTTCATTAGGATTATTTAGAAAATGTAATCTTTTAATCGTCTATATAAAGCGAATTCGTGTGTATAAGATGTAAGTTTGAAATTCGTTTTAATAAAACGCAAGTTCTGTATTGAGTAAATAAATAAAAATAATAATAATTTTCCGTATTTTAATATAAGACTCATTTTTTAAAATATGAATTTAAAACTCATTTTTTATATGACATGAATTATTCTAACGTGAATTGACAGATGATATTTTTTTATTGATGTTCTGGTTCTAGAGTTTAGCTCTGATTAATCCAGATCAATTCGCGTCGCACATTTAGTTTTGGTGAGTGAGTCTCCCAGCAAGAATTTTCTGGGTACACAACGTCTTGAACCTAAGACTTGCTTAAGCGGAATCAAACTACTTACTACTTGGACTAATTCCTGTTGATACAGATAATCGTTTTTTAAATAATCCTAAATCGGATTATTCTTGTAATTAAATAATATAAAATTATAATTAAAAATTGCTTATAAAGTAATGTTATGACTAATTTTAAATTTGGTGGATAAATTTATATATATTTATAGATCAAACTACATAAATTTAGGATATAAAATTTGGTTTGACTTAAATTTTAATGATATAAAATATCTTCTATAATTAAAAATCTACGATAAAAATTATAATAATTTGAAGACATCACCGTGATGTTTTTTTTTTGAATTTTTTATTAAAAAAATTTAAATTTTAATGAAGACTACATCTGTGGGTGACGTCTTGAGTAAAATTACAAAATTTGAGTTACATGAAGGTGAAAAAGGGTTAAGAACTCTTTCACTGTAACTATTAATTTGCAACTCAAATTTCATAATTTAATTCAAGACATCACCCGTTGGTGACGTCTTCATTGAAATTTAAATTTTATTAATAATTTTTTTTTAAAAAATGACAAATTATTATAATTTTTATCGTAAATTTTAATTATTAATAAAATAACTTACATTAATTAAGATGTAAGTCGTTTACTTTTTTATTGTGTCCGTTCGGTGTCCTTAGTTGATACAACGGATTTACTGTCATGTTTGAACCTTTAAAAGAAAGAGATAATGGAAGGGAATGAAATTTGATTCATAAAAGAGTCTTTTCTGTGATCTTTAGCATTTACAAGCATTGGCTTATATGGTTTTTCAAATTAGAAAAGGATAAAATCTGTTAGAGCTTTTGGGGCTCTTCTTTCTCTTATTCCTCTACGTAATCCGTGACTTGGTTCAGCAGCTTGTTCCAGCTCATTGTTACCATCCTTATCCTTATCTTCTTCAAGAGTCGGTCCTAGTGTAGGTGCATTAGGTGATTCAATGTCATCTTCCGTAACAGTACCCCCTCCTTCAAGTGTAACCTTGTCCTCAAGGTTTGAAGGAGTCATTGGCTCAGGCAATTCCTTTGTCAAAAATGGTAAGGGAGTAATCTGTTGTAAGGGTTGGCCACGACAAGGTTTCAGTTGAGAAACATGAAATACAGGATGAATCCGAGATGTTTCTGGTAATTTAAGTTTATAAGCCACTACACCTACCCGCTTCTCCACTTGATAGGGTCCAAAAAATCGAGGACTAAGCTTTTGTTGTCGGCGTAAACGGAGAGATAGTTGCCGATAAGGTTGCAACTTCACATAGACCCAACTACCTTCTTCCAACACCAATTCCCTTCGATGTTTATCGGCTTGATTTTTCATTCGGACCTGAGCTTGCCATAAGTTGTGTTTTAATACCCTGAGTATCTCATTTCGTTCTGGTAATGCTTGGTTCACTTGGTCGTTCTTCGAGCTTCCTTTAAGATAATCAATCATAGCCGGAGGGTCGCGTCCATACAATGCTTTGAATGGCGTCATACCCGCTGAATTTTGGTAAGCAGTGTTATACCAATATTCTGCCCATGCTAGATAATTTTCCCATTTACTCGGATCTTCATTTGTCATACAGCGTAAATACATTTCGAGGTAGCGATTTAACGCCTCCGTTTGTCCGTCGGTTTGGGGATGATAGGCCAAACTCATGCATAATTCAGTACCCTGTAATTTGGCCATTTCTGTCCATACGTCACTGATAAATACCCTATCTCTATCACTAACCAATGACTTTGGAATGCCATGCAGCTTGGTGATTCCTTGTACAAGCACCTTCGCAACGTCTTTACTATCAAATCTTTTTGGTAGCGCAAAAAAATGTCCGTACTTGGTAAGTCTATCTACCACCACCAATATTGTTTCTTTGCCGTTTGATCTTGGTAACCCAACAATAAAATCCAAAGCGAGGTCTTCAAATACTTGTTGTGGAATCGACAGAGGCTGTAGAAGTCCTACGGGTACCAAACTCTCACTCTTCATCCTTTGACACACATGACATTGTTTCACAAAATTTCGAACATCATGTCGCATGGTTTTCCAATAGAAATTGGATGAAAGCCTTCGATAGGTTCTATTAATTCCCGAGTGTCCACCCATCTTTGAGCAATGGAACTCACGTAGCAGTAAGGTCCTTAATGCTGTCTCATTCGGTACCATGATTCGCCCTTGAAAGATTAGTATTCCTTCTTGTTGAACATAATCTAAACCTTGTTGTTTTCCCTCTATAATAATCTGACTTATGTGTTGGATTTCTGGATCTTGTGCACTTGCCACGAGAATATCCTCCAGTACACCAAACAATGGTCGAGAAAGGGCCATGTAACTTCCTGTCGCCTCTCGTGACAAAGCGTCTGCCACTTCATTTAATTTTCCTAGGCGGTAGCGGATTTCAAAATCGTAACCTATCAATTTTGATAACCATTGTTGTTGCTCCGGTGTTTGAATGGTTTGTTGGTTGAGCTCTCGAAGGGATCTCTGGTCGGTAATGATGATGAACCTTCTTCCTAGAAGATACGACCTCCATTTTCCCACAGCCTGTGTGATGGCGAACATTTCTCTATGGTAAGTCGAAGCTCCCTGCATTCGCGGGCTTAATTTTTGACTGAAGAATGCTAGCGGTTTAGTCCTTTGGTGTAGCACAGCTCCTATACCTACTCCCGAAGCATCAGTCTCCACAATGAAATCTTTATTAAAATCGGGTAAGCCTAGAACTGGTGTGGAACAAAGACATTGTTTCAATCGCTCAAAGGCTCCTTGGGCAGCTTCAGTCCATTTGAACACATCCCCTTTACGTAGCAAATCAGACAATGGAGCTGCGATATTGGCAAACCCCTTGATAAACTTACGGTAATACCCAGCAATTCCTAGGAAGCCTCTCACTCCTTTGATTGTGGTTGGTTGTGGCCAGGCACTAATGGCATCTACCTTTGCGAGATCTACTGCCAAACCTTCATTCGACACCATATGACCCAAATACTCAACTCTCTTTTGTCCAAAGCTGTATTTAGATCGTTTCGCCACTAATCCATTATCTTGTAACCTCTGCAGAACTAATCGGACATGTTCAAGATGCTCTTGCCATGACTTACTGTAAACCAATATGTCATCTAAGAAAATAAGCACAAACTTGCATAAATAAGCTCAGAACAGATCATTCATTGTTGCTTGGAAGGTTGATGGCGCATTGGTGAGACCGAATGGCATTACAAGAAATTCGTAATGTCCTTCATGTGTCCTAAAGGCCGTTTTCGCTACATCAACAGCCTTGACGCGAATTTGATGATACCCTGCAAGTAAATCCAGTTTTGAAAAGAACATTGATCCACCTAATTCATCAAACAATTCTTCAGCTGTCGGAATCGGAAACTTATCTTTGATTGTAATCGTATTCAAAGAGCGATAGTCAACGCAAAATCGCCATGTTCCATCTTTCTTTTTTACCAATAATACCGGGGAAGAAAAGGGACTGTGGCTCTTCCGGATTAATTGCTGATCTAACATTTGATGTATTTGTCGCTCAATCTCTTGCTTTTGAAAATAAGGGTATCGATAAGGCTTGATATTCACCGGATTTCTAGATGGAGCTAAGTGGATTGCATGGTCATGCTCTCGAACCGGTGGTAGTCCTCTCGGTGCTACAAATACATCTATGAATTCTTCTAATAAATTTGTCATATCTTCTGGCTCAATTGAATCTTCTACCACTTCAGAACTTATTTGTAAGCAGTAACATTCAGCGATAGCTTGTGTCTCCGCCATTCGATGAAAAGCGTGAAAACATAAAACTTGTGGTTCTGATCCAGTCTCACCCTGCCATTGATGCTCAATGTTTCCTTGTTTGAAGCGAAATTGTAACTTGGAGAAATCCATAGTGACCGGACCTAGTGTCGCCATCCACGCTACCCCTAATACCATTTCCGTGCCTTCTAGGGGCAAGACATAGAAATCAGTCTTCACCTCAGTTCCCTGCACTAATAATTTTTGATTTCGCACGCATCCTTCATTTTGAAGTTTCTCTCCGTTACCCACTAGGACCTTAAAATTTGGAGCCGCTGTAGCCTGCAACCCCAAATATTTCGCCGTTCTCGTTTGCACAAAATTGTGTGTGCTACCTCCATCAATTAAAATTCGCACCTCTCGCCCTTTGATATTACCACGAACCCGAAGAGTGTTAGGCATTGTACAACCCGCCAGTGCATTGAAGGAGACCAAGCATTGTTCCTGATTTTCTGCCTCACGATTCTCTACCTCATCCTGATTAGCCTTTTCCAGTAACTCTTCATGATTGTTTCCTTCTCCCGAGTGTTCATCATCCAATAGGAATAGTTGAGGGTCTTTGCATTTGTTCCCCAAACTATATTTCTCATCGCAATAATAACACAACCCCTTGTCTCTGCGTGCTTGAGCCTCTATGGCTGAGAGCTTTCTGGGTTGTATAGGATTCGCCTTGAATGTAGGATTTTCAGAAGGTGGAGGTCGACCAGGCATTATTTTGGGTCCAACTGATACTTGAGTCGGTGTAGGCAGCAAGGGTGATGTTTTTGACCCAAAACCCCGACTTATAACCTTCTTTGTCTCCCCAATTTTGGCCTCATGAAAACGAGCTAGTGCCAAAACATCCATCATGGTTAGAGGTCGTTGGGCGAGAACCTCGTTTTTAATATCCGATCGTAACCCAGATATGAAGCATTGGGTCAAAAATCCATCTGACAAATTTGTGGTAGTTCGTAGAGCCATATCCTCAAACCTCGTTTGATATTCTTCCACGGTAGTAAGTTGAACAAGTTTCGTTAACTGCCCTTCTGGAGATTCAATTTCAGTGACGGAAAAACGACGATGAATGGCTTCCACTAAATGATTCCAGCCTGCCAGTTGTCGTTGTCGTTGTATCCATCGGTACCATTTCTTGGCTGTTCCTTCTATCCTAAACGATGCCATAGTGACTCGATGGTGATCTTCCGTACGATAAAACTCAAAGAAGTCATGGGCAGAGGCGAGCCATTCTTCTGGGTCCTTACCTGTAAAGATGGGTAACTTCACCTGAACGGGTCACGGTGCGAACGGAAAGGCATCGTCGAGTTCCATTTTGACCTTTGCCTTGCCGCGATTCACTGCTGCATTTTCTTCCCCATCTTGCGATGATTGTGCTGTTAATCTCATTGTCGCAGAGATGGCAGCCATTTGTTTTGCAAGATCCTGAAGGGTATGTTTGTTGTCTTCGAGAGTGCGTTGGGTGTTGGCGTTCCAACGATTCTGATCCTCGGTATGTTTTTGGAGATTAGCTAGAATTTGTTCCTGTCGACCTGTGGTATCCTGAAGAGCTTTAATCGCATCAGTGTTGTTAACCATGGCTGCTCTCAATGAAAGCACCAATTTGTCGTGTTTGAACCTTTAAAAGAAAGAGATAATAGAAGGGAATGAAATTTGATTCATAAAAGAGTCTTTTCTGTGATCTTTAGCATTTACAAGCATTGGCTTATATGGTTTTTCAAATTAGAAAAGGACAAAATCTGTTAGAGCTTTTGGGGCTCTTCTTTCTCTTATTCCTCTACGTAATCCGTGACTTGGTTCAGCAGCTTGTTCCAGCTCATTGTTACCATCCTTATCCTTATCTTCTTCAAGAGTCGGTCCTAGTGTAGGTGCATTAGGTGATTCAATGTCATCTTCCGTAACATTTACTTTGTTTTCTCAAACATAAATGGACTATTCTTTAGTGACTCCAGAATTGATACGTAGTTAAAAGGCACTGATTTGCTGACATTGTTTCTTACGTCGGCTTTGGCCGGTAGTTGAAATTAGTGATATTTAAAAATATTCGATTCAAAAAATTTAATTTGAATATTTGATTACTTAAACATAAAAAATTAGGTATTTATTTGAATATTTTTATTTCGGATCAGATATTTGGTCTGTCATTTTCGGGTTGGGACTGGTCATAAAATTATAAATTTTTAGGTACTCGATTTTATTTTTATTTATTTTAAATATTATTGTTATTTAAACAAGATATACTTATATTTATTATATTTTGATATCAAACAATCTAATTTATAAATCTCGATTCCACAAACTTTATTGTTTAAAAAAGAATTAAGGACTTATTCAAAAAAAATAAAATTATGATTCATTGTAAATTATAAATTTAATTTTTTGAGTTGACAAAATTCAAACTTTACTCATTTAGATATACACTATTTCTGTATGTGCATTGATTAATACGAAAATCAATTTAAGATTATTTACTATTTAAATCATTAATTTGTATATATTAAAATAAATAAGTTAATTAAAAATATTTAAAAAAGATATTTAAAAAAAAACTTCGTTTAGACGTTATGTTTTGTTTCGAATTAGATTATGTAGTTTTGGTCTTAAAATTTATGTTTAGATTACGTAATTAGTGTTTTAAAATTTTATATTTCGATGTTGGATTATGTAATTCAAAATTTTAAATATATATATTTTAAAATTAAATTTAATATTTATAAAAAATTAATAAATAAAAAGTCGGGTACCCGACTATCTAAATTTTCGAGTACCCAGATCGAACACGACCGAAAATTTAATTAATCGAAGGTTCGAGTACCCGATGCTTCGGGTAACCGAATACCCGAATACCTGGATTTGAACACTCCTAATTGTAACTCCTGTTGGTTTCTTTCATGTTTTTTCCTTGTTTCGTTTTTCGAGAAATTTTAAAGAACAATTAAAAAACGACGATATCATTTTTCTTACAAAATGTATAAAAATTTTGATATATATTGTTTTTCTTGCAAATGTTATAAGAATTTTGATATATATCAAAAAGTATGTACTAAAATTCTTATAATTTTTATAAAAAATATACTATCGTTTTTTAATATTTTTTTTTAATGTTGTCGTGTTTTAAATGTTAATGCTCTCGATATATTAATTTTAATACGCTCACTAATGAGTATTCCATCTTCAAAATTATAATCTTGTTCGCCGCCATTTGTAGCGGCACTATCTGCTAGAATCTAATCCTTTTTAATTGATAATATTTAATTTAAATTATTCGATTAATAAATTTAATATTATTATTATATCCAAAAATATACAGTCTTCCTTATCCTATGCAAAATTCCGAATCTAGAATCTAGCCCGTTAAAGTTTGGGTCTAAGCTTATTACTTAGTTTTGGGCTGCCCAAGACAAACCACACGCCTCTAAACATGTCCTACAAGTCTTAGCTCAAGAGCAATATAGAATATATAGAGTTTAGGTTAAAATATTTTTTATTTTGATTAAAAGTTATTATTGATAAGTTAAAAATTAATATATTTTTAAAAAATTTCAAAAAAACTTTAGTAAAATTATTTATTTTTCTTCCTCTACATCATCAATTCCTTTATATTTTTAAAAACAATGTTTAAAATATAAAATTCAGTCTTTCCTCACTGCATCATCTATATTCTCAACCAATAAATTTTACTTCATTTATCTTTTACTCATATTTATTTTAAATTAAATTAAAAAATATTTGTAATAACCCAATTAAAACAAAAAGCATATCAATCTTATTATTATAACCCAGATCCAAAAACAACCACAGTCTAAGTCTAAATTACATATCCAAACTGAGCCCATATCAAACCCATTCAGAGGCCCAACAATACACAAACCCAATCCAAAGATAACAAACCCTAATCCAAGCTTTATCCCTAACTAAACCCTAACCAGGTGATGAAAGACCAACCGGCCGCCGCCTTTGTTTACCCGCGCTCTTCCACTGTCCGCGCGTGGCTCCCACGCGCGGCTGTTCAGCTCGCGCGTGGTGGTCACGCGCTCTCCCATTCGTCCTCCTGGCCGGCCACCGCCTCGATCTGACCGGCTCTGCCCACCGCCTTTGTCACCTCAACCTGCAAAAGAAGATTATATGATTAAATCTAGTTTACAGATTAGAAAATAGGATAAAAATCCTTCCACTTGCATTTAAATATGTAAAAAACATGGGTATAAAAACCCATTCAATTTCCAGATGTAAGGGGTGACAGATCGGTAAAAAAAAAAGCAATACCAAGCACTATTTCGAGTATAAAATCAAAGTCGAAAAACACATATATTATCAAAAACATTCGAGCAAGAAAGATCGAGGGAAGGATAGTGAAATCGGGGCTTAAAACCGAACGAGAAATAGAGGTAAAAACTAGGGATTTTCGGCACTTATCTTTAGATCTGTCAAAATCCATCATTTCTTTCGCGAAATCGAGCCCAGATCCTGCTTCAGCACCTTTGAACGCGTCGGAAAAGTGCGATCTCTTACTCTTCCGACCGCCGGCGCGGCGGCCGATGCGGCGGCAGACGGTGGCCGGGAATCGCCCCGGCGCCGGACTCTTCAGAGCCTCTCTCCCAGCTTCATCTTTGGTTTAGAGGAGGGAGATGAAATGAGAAATAAAATAATAATAATAATAATATAGGATATATATATTGTTAGTGAAACGACACAGTTTTGGTGCCGGTTTATCGGGCCCAAAACGACGCCATTTCGAAGGCTCATACCCGGCTCCAGACTCGATCCAAACTCCGACCCGTGCCTTAACCCGCCAAAATGGGGAAACTACATCACAGGTCCTTGCATTCCCGGCCCAATCACAGTTCGGCAACCTAGTTTGCTCCTGATTCAATTTCAGTCACTATTTTCATCAATTTTAACCATATAACTTTAATTCCTATCAATTTTGTCCCTATTTTATTTCTGTTTTAACCCCAACGTCCTTTATTTTTGCAGATTGACCCCTTTTTTATAATATTATTATATCTTCTTCTTCTTCTTCTTCTTCTTCTTATTGTTATTATGATTTTATTATAATCATTAGTATTATGATTATTATTATGTTATCATTTCATATAATTATTATTATGGTGTTATCATTATTATTAGTATGATTATTATTATGTTCATATTATAATTATTATTATTCAATATTACTAACCCCTTTTTTACAGACTTTGATCACGGAATTGTATTTTCGATCGCATAAAATATCATGTAACCGACAGGTGCCAATTTTGGGCGTTGTGGGGGTGCTCATCCTTCCTCACGCGTAACGGACTCCCGGACCCACTCTGATTCGCAGACGCAATGTTTTGGTGTTCCAATCGCACCGACAAGAAAAACGATTGGTGGCGACTCCCGGACGAAAATCGGTGATTACAGCTGGCGACTCTGCTGGGGACCTACATTTTCAAGAGTCGAGCCTCATCTCGGTTACATTTTATTTAACGATCGAAAATATAAATTCGATTATTTTTCTTTCTTTCTTTATTTTTCACTATTTATTTTATTATTTTATTATTATTATTTTAAATATTTTACTAATACATTTTTAAATGCTTTTTCAGGACCCTTCATTCCATAAGCCCTCAACCCGGGCCTATCCAAATTAAGTGGGAGCATGAAACCACTCCTTCGTGAGGTTATGCCTCCGTGTAGGATGAGGAATTGCTTCCGGGATATTTTTTTTCTTCTGTCTTCGTGAGACCTATGTCTCCGCATAGACTTAGAGAAAAGTATCCCTTGAATTAAATTTATTATTCTTAGTAGAATAATAAGTTTTGTTCGGGTACCTTCTAGAACTACACTAAACGTAGTAAGCCCTAGAAGCCCGCCTTTAGAGCCGTCATGCCGAACCTCTGCCCAATTAGAGGGTCACCTTGTAGGGTTTTTCTTTCAGAGAGAGAGCGAGTGTAGGGGATATTTATTTTTATTTACGCTCGTTATTTTATGATTTAATTCTTGTTATTTATTTTCATAATATAATATGTCATATTCATATTCATGTATCATAAAGCATCACGTTTATTTTTACCTAATTCGATACTAACATTTTGCATATCATGTTATCTTGTTTCTAGTTTTGCATTCACATTTCAACTTTAAAAGAGATGTTGATGAAAGTACAACCGTTAAAAAGGTTTAGTCACACAAGAACCGCTTTCTCAATAAAGTGAGGGGCAACGAAATGAGTTCCACTAATGACATCGAGAGAACATATGTCCGAGATAGTTCGTTCCAGAAACAGTGGAAGGCTCACCTTGACCAGACACAAGATTAAATTCGTATCTCTATCAGAGCCCCGAAGTAAGTTCAAGAGGTGGCCATGTATTTACGCGTTATAACAGTTTAAGCCCAAATTTTTATTTGGGGCAAGAAGCCGACAACGTTGTCCTAGAAAATCGAAATTTCGAAGATGAAGACTATGCAAGACCCACTTTATGTAGAGAAAGCTTTGTTCTGACTCGAGCTTTTCTTTTCAAAGTTATACCGAATCAACACCTTTTATAATAGTTTGCAGCACTTTGCATATCATGAAATCATTTTAGTTGCATAAAAGCATTACATATTTGCATCATTTTTACTCTGAGCCTAACATTAGGGGGCATTTCTGTTGCAGTCAACAAAAGCAACATCCTCGTCTCGTCAAAAGCAAGGGCCACAAGAATGGAGGCAAGATTAGCAAGAATTGAGCAAGCTTACGGAGACATGCAGAAGGACATAGAAAACAAGTTGGAAAAAATACAGCAAGATACTCACGTGCACATTTCGAGGTCGCACGATGACCTGATCAAGAAGATGGCCAAGATCTTGAGACACGGATATCAATACTGGAAAACAAAAGGAGCCAGTTGAGCTTTGGGGTACAATCCCAGGAAGAGGAAATGAAAAGGCTGATGAAGGGCAAAAATAAGGCTAAAGAAGACCTGGATGATATACAAGGCAATCATAAATATGTGGGAATCAAGAAGTCCTCTACCGATCAAAACGTTGAAGTTCAGAAAAAGGCTGATTACTGGGAAAAGAAATTTAAAGTTGCACGGACACAACAAGCCCTTATGCAAAAGGAGTTAGCCCGCAATAAATCTGAGAACAATAGGCTGAAATAGCGAATGATGAAGTTAGAAAAACCCTCAGAGGGACATCATAAGTGGGACTTTGCGGTTGGTGCAAAAGCAAATATGAATTTTCCAAAAGCAAAATCCGGCCAGGGGACAAGCGCAGAAGAAAAGAAATTTACCCCTATCCCAATCTCTTATGGTAAATTATATCAAATTCTATACAGTGCCCATGCAGTCTCCCCGGTATACGTGAAACCACGACAACCTCCTTACCCAGAATGGTATGACCCTAACATTCAATGTGAATACCACGCTGGGATAGCAGGGCATTCCATCGAAAATTGTATCAGGTTTAAGAGGCTTACTGAAAAGTTTTTAGAAATGGGAGTCGTACAATTCGGGGACTCTGAAGATACTAGTGTGACCGGGAACCCTTGATTCCCCCTATTTACAACTTTTTGTCTGAAGAATGCTTCACCTTATAACTACTCGGAACAATCGGATTACTAAATAGCTCCTTCCTGTTTTGCGAATGTTTTGAAACTATGTACAGAATATACTTGTTACTTTAGTCTGTAAGTAACAAGAGCTTTTGTAAAAGGGGCTTAAAGTTATCGTATAAAATAAAACCTTTTGTGCCACATATGACAAGCATTCTTGTTTTCTTTATATACAAATGTCGAACAAATGACGCACAATTGCTCAAGTCCTCAAATATCGATGTATCAAACTATGTCAAGATGACTCTATGACTCACGTTCGAGAAATACACCTCGGAGAGATACCTAAGTCTAAAAATGATCAAGGTCATAATTCGTCTTGTCAGCAACTGAGACTGATAGAAAGAAAACAGACGAAAAGGGTATGCCTGGAATAAAAACGAATAAAAGAGAGTTTCCAGCCAATTCGACAAAAGTGGCAGAGAATAGGGGTTCAGTGTATGAGAGAACCTTTTGCTATAAATTAATGCCCTTTTGACTGAAAATGTTGGGGCAATATATCAACAAGGCATGATCACTTTGTTCTCAAATATGATGATTAAAGTTCAATGTTGAAAGCCGCGCATAAAACTTTTCTTGAGGTTGAGGAAATTTCAACTGAAGTTAAATCTTGCCAAATGCACATTCGGAGTAGCGTCTGGGAAACGGTTAGGCTTCGTAGTCAGCGAAAGGGGCACCGAGGTTGATCCCGATAAAGTAAAAGCCATTTAGGAGCTGCCACCTCAGCGTACTTAGAAGTAAGTGAGAGGATTTCTAGGCAGATTGAACTATATCTCCCGGTTCATTTCACAATTAACTGAAAAATGTGACCCTATCTTCGACTGTTAAAGAAACATGACTCTAGAGTGGGATGAAGAATGTCAGGAAGCCTTCGACAAGGTCAAATCTTATATGACAACTCCCCCAGTTCTGGTACCACCAGTTCCTAATAGACTGTTAATCTTATATTTAACAGTCTATGAGAAGTCTATGGGTTGTGTATTGGGTCAACATGATGGCTCCGGCAGAAAGGAAAGAGCAATATACTACCTTAGCAAGAAGTTCACGAATTGTGAAACAAGGTATTCACTAGTTGAAGAGGCCTGTTGCGCTCTGGTCTGGACTACTAAAAGACTAAGGCAGTACAGGTTGTATCACACAACATGGCTAATTTCGAAACTCGATCCCCTTAAGTACTTGATGGGGTCCACGGCATTGACCGGCAGAATGGCCAGATGACAAATTCTCTTATCTGAATTTAATATAGTATACGTCAATCAGAAAGCCATTAAAGGAAGTGTCATCGCGACTTTCTGGCTAGCAGAGCTTTAGAGGACTATGAACCTCTAAACTTTGACTTCCCTAACGAAGACCTGATGTGCGTCGAGGGAGATAATGCAAACGATGACCATTGGAAACTGAATTTTGACGGTAATTTTAATTCCACTGGTAAAGGAATTGGGGCAGAACTCGTGTCTCCAGAAAGTGACTGCTATCCCTTCGCCAACAAGCTTGACTTTGACTGCACCAACAATATGGCGGAATACGAAGCTTGTATCATGGCAATCCGGGCGGCTATCGACCAGAAGATTAAATAGTTGAAGGTATACGGGGATTCAATGCTCGTGATTTACCAGCTTCGTGGAGAATGGAGTACTGGGGACTCTAAACTAATGGAATATCGGAACTTGGTCCTAGACTTGATCAAGTCATTTTACGAGATATCCTTTCATTATTTGCCCCGAGAAGACAACTAGATGGCCAACGCCTTAGCCACTTTGTTATCACTGATACAAGTAAACAAATCGTCGGATCTGAAGCCGATACGGATGAGCATATACGATTCTCTCGCTTATTGTTACAATGTGGAAGAATACAAAAACAGTGAATGCCCATGGTACCACGATATCTTGCAATACATAAAGAATTGTGAGGGTCCAAAAGAAGCCCCAAAGAATGAAAAAAAGGGACATTGAGAAGACGAGCAATTGATTATGTCCTATATGATGACATCCTATGCAAAAAACGAAAAGACCAGATATTGCTACGATGCGTACATGAAGGAGTCTATGGAACTCATGCCAACGGATTCACCATGGCAAGACAAATCACGAGATTTGGGTATTATTGGCCCACAATAGAAGGATAACATAGATCATGTTAGAAAGGGGCTACAAATGCTACATGAATACCGATACAATCCATGTTGGCCATGCTTCATGTGGGGCATGGACATCGTTGAACCTACCTCGCTTTCTAAAAAGATATCGATTCATCGCCGCGGTTACTGGACACTTTGCCAATAAGGGTAGAGACAATCACTTAGACTAATGCTACCAAACAGTCAGGAGCATACTTCTAAAGAAAGAGATCGTATGACGATGGGAGCAACAGAAAGCATCATTGTCGGTGTTACTTGAACAATAAAATATAGCAGAAGCATGTGAACAATCCAACACATGATATCTCCGGGGCAATAAAAAATTGACCAGAGAATGGTAGAACTCCACAGAGATTGACACGAGAAGTTACTATCTGCTCTGTATGCTAATAAAACGTCGGCTACAGTTCCTATCGGATAGCCTCTTTTTCCCTAATATAGGGGATAAACGCTATAATTCTCATAGAAGGGGAAATCTCTCCCTCATCACAAAGAGGACATGAAAAGCCGTCAGGTGCTTATTATTAAAACTTCTACTGGGGTAGCCTCTTTTTCCCTAATATAGGGGATAAACGCTATAATTCCCAAAGAAGCTTAAAAGCTCTCCCTCATCACGAAGAGGATTCGAAATCCGTCAGGTGCTTATTATCAATTTGAAGTTCTACTAGGATAGCCTCTTTTTCCCTAATATAGGGGATAAACGCTATAATACCCGTTGAGACTGAAAATCATTCCCTAATCATGTAAGGGATATAGAAAGCCATCATGCGCTTTATATCGTACAAACTTCTGCTGGTGCAACCTCTTTCCTTGTTTAAGGGGATAAACGTCTCTTCTTTATAGATGTTCTCAAGATCAAAACGAGATGAAACATAGCTCTGTGATACGAGGAGAATGTCTACTCAAGACTTACAAGATACAAAATATCTTGACGAATTGATCATACCGAGCTTTCTATCAAACTCGTAGGGCATCATATTTTGTGAATTCATTTGAGAAACTATCAATATGGGTACTCGAACTTTATCTATACAGATCCAGAAACATTCCTGAAAGTACAGGAACTAAGAGCATTCTTCAAGAAAACATCTCAAAACGGAGAGCAGTCATTCAACAAAACCTAGTAAAGTCAAATATTTTGCCCGAAGAAAGGGGCACAATTATCAGAGTTTCAACGAACAGGCACACTCTAGACAGATGAGGATCAGACATTTTATCCGATGAAGACACAGTTATCAAAGTGATAACGACCCATCAAGACAGCTGATTAAACAAATCTTTTGGAAAATCATTATCATATGCATTCTGCATTTCATGCTAGGATCATGCATACATGCATACATACATCATTCATACAGTACATGCTAACCCTAATATGTTGAATCTAGTCATGAAAGCTTTACAGGTCTTGTCCTGAAAGGGAGCAAAGGAACCAGCGAACATAGAGACAACATCAGGACACTCTGGCAGAATAGTGTAACTCTGTTACAACTGCTCCTCGGGAATGCAGGTAAGAATCCTCACCCGTAACATTTATCATTTCTACTCAACAGGTATGTCACGAAAGAGGACTATTCGAATGTCTTGTAAAATCCATTCTCACGGATGGTCAAAGGAAATCAATCCCTTTGAACAAATCCAATCTCAAGATTGGTAACAACTGATTGTACCCAGGGAAACGGTACAACTAGCCTGGGGTAAACGGCCGCCGGTAAAGGCACATCAAATCCGTTAATCCCTGTGCATTTGGGAAAAATACAGTAAAGAGGACTATTCGAATGTCCTGTAAAACCCATTCTCACGAATGGTCAAAGGAAATCAATCCCTTTGAATAAATCTAATCTCAAGATTGGTATCAACTGATTGTACCCAGGGGAATGGTACAACTAGTCCGGGGCAAACGGCTACCGGTAAAGACACGTCAAATCCGTTGATCCCTGTGCATTTGGGAAAAATGCATTAAAGAGGATTATTCGGATATCCTTTAAAATCCAAAGGAAATTAAACCCTTTGAAGAATTCCAATATCATACCAACCGATTGTACTTAAAAAGTTAGTACAATTAGCCCAAAATAAATGGCTATCAATAAGGATCACGCTTCTCCGTCCGTGTAATAGCTTGATCAAACATCAAAACTCAGTCAAATCATGCTTCGTCAGTGTTGCAGTTTTAGAGTGACAGAACTCGTCATCAGATCTTGCTTCTTCGGCAGTGTTGCAAGCAGATCGAATGATTCCCTTCAACGACAGTGTTGTAGATGGATCAGTCAAATCATGCTTCGTCAGTGTTGTAGTTTTAGAGTGATAGAACTCGTCATCAGATCTCGCTTCTTTGGCAGTGTTGCAAGCAGATCGAATGATTCTCATCTCAGCGGCAGTGTTGTAGATAGAACATACCAATCATGCTTCGTCAGTGTTGCAGTTTTAGAGTGACAGAACTCGTTATCAGATCTCGCTTCTTCGGCGGTGTTACAAGCAGGTCGAACGATTCTCTCCAACGGCAGTGTTGTAGATGGATCAAACAAATCATGCTTCGTCAGTGTTGCAGTTTTAGAGTGACAGAACTTGTTATTAGATCTCGCTTCTTCGGCGGTGTTACAAGCATATCGAATGATTCGCATCTCAGCGGCAGTGTTGTAGATGGAACAGTCAAATCATGCTTTGTCAGTGTTGCAGTTTTAGAGTGACAGAACTCGTTATCAGATCTTGCTTCTTCGGCAGTGTTGCAAGCAGATCGAATGATTCCCTTCAACGACAGTGTTGTAGATGGATCAGTCAAATCATGTTTCGTCAGTGTTGCAGTTTTAGAGTGACAGAACTCGTCATCAGATCTCGCTTCTTCGGTAGTGTTGCAAGCAGATCGAATGATTCTCATCTCAGCGGCAGTGTTGTAGATGGAACATACCAATCATGCTTCGTCAGTGTTGCAGTTTTAGAGTGACAGAACTCGTTATCAGATCTCGCTTCTTCGGCGGTGTTGCAAGCAGATCGAACGATTCTCTCCAATGGCAGTGTTGTAGATGGATCAAACAAATCATGCTTCGTCAGTGTTGCAGTTTTAGAGTGACAGAACTCGTTATCAGATCTCGCTTCTTCGGCGGTGTTGCAAGCAGATCGAATGATTTGCATCTCAGCGGTAGTGTTGTAGATGGAACAGTCAAATCATGCTTTGTCACTGTTGCAGTTTTAGAGTGACAGAACTCGTCATCAGATCTCGCTTCTTCGGCAGTGTTGCAAGCAGATCGAATGATTCTCATCTCAGCGACAGTGTTGTAGATGGAACAGTCAAATCATGCTTCGTCAGTGTTACAGTTTTAGAGTGACAGAACTCGTCATCAGATCTCGCTTCTTCGGCAGTGTTGTAAGCAGATCGAATGTTCAGCGGCAGTATTGTAGATGAAACATACACATCAGGCCTCTTCGTCAGTGTGGCGGCTTCAGAGTGACAGAACTCATCGTTAAACCTCGCTTCTCCAGCAGTATTGTAAGTAGGTCAAACGTTGTTCCCCGTCTTAGCGTCAGTATTGTAGATGGACCAGATAGATTATGCTTCGTCAGTGTTGCAGCCTAATTCAGCATTAGAACTCCTTGCAAGATCATGCTTCCTCGATAGTGTAGCTAGATCAGACATCAACGCTCGCGTCAGACCTTGCTTCTCCGGTAGTGGTGCAGCTAGGTCCAGTCATCAGTAAAAATAGAAGCATCACATCCAGCCCAAGTTTTGTGCCATCTTCTCCAACGAATCATCAGTTTTGAAGATTTTGTGGACAAGGGCGGTGGAGTACATCAAGTCAAAGCTCCCCAAGAAGAAGTGGTGGCCGAAAGAACCTAAACCTTACCAAAAAAAGAACCCTTACCTTACCAAGGAAGAACCCTGAAGCCAAACTTGATGAAATGGGTTATTCCTTATCTTTGCTCTATTGTCGTTACACAACAATGAGCAAAGAGGGGCAACTGTAATAACACAATTAAAACAAAAAGCATATCCATCTTATTATTATAACCCAGATCCAAAAACAACCACAGTCCAAGTCTAAATTACATATCCAAACTGAGCCCATATCAAACCCATTCAGAGGCCCAACAATACACAAACCCAATCCAAAGATAACAAACCCTAATCCAAGCTTTATCCCTAACTAAACCCTAACCAGGTGATGAAAGACCAATTGGCCGCCGCCTTTGTTTACCCGCGCTCTACCACTGTCCGCGCGTGGCTCCCACACGCAGATGTTCAGCTCACGCATGGTGGTCACGCGCTCTCCCATTCGTCCTCCTGGCCGGCCACCGCCTCGATCTGATCGGCTCTACCCACCGTCTTTGTCACCTCAACCTGCAAAAGAAGATTATATGATTAAATCTAGTTTACAGATGAGAAAATAGGGGAAAAAATCCTTCCACTTGCATTTAAATATGTAAAAAAATGGGTATAAAAACCCATTCAATTTCCAGATGTAAGGGGTGACAAATCGGTAAAAAAAAACAATACCAAGCACTATTTCGAGTATAAAATCAAAGTCGAAAAACACATATATTATCAAAAACATTCGAGCAAGAAAGATCGAGGGAAGGATAGTGAAATCGGGGCTTAAAACCGAATGAGAAATAGAGGTAAAAACTAGGGATTTTTAGCACTTATCTTTAGATCTGTCAAAATCCATTGTTTCTTTCGCGAAATCGAGCCCAGATCCTGCTTCAGTACCTTTGAACGCGTCGGAAAAGTGCGATCTCTTACTTTTCTAACCGCCGGCGCGGCGGCAGACGGTGGCCGGGAATCGCCCCGGCGCCAGACTCTTCAGAGCCTCTCTCCCAGCTTCATATTTGGTTTAGAGGAGGGAGATGAAATGAGAAATAAAAAATAATAATAATAATATAGGATATATATATTGTTAGTGAAACGACACAGTTTTGGTGCCGGTTCATCGGGCCCAAAACGGTGCCGTTTCGAAGGCCCATACCCGGCTCTAGACCCGATCCAAACTCCGACCCGCGCCTTAACCCGCCAAAATGGGGAAACTACATCACAGGTCCTTGCATTCCCGGCCCAATCATAGTTCGGCAACCCAGTTTGCTCCTGATTTAATTTCAGTCACTATTTTCATCAATTTTAACCATATAACTTTAATTTCTATCAATTTTGTCCCTATTTTATTTCTGTTTTAACCCCAACGTCCTTTATTTTTGCAAATTGACCCCTTTTTTATAATATTATTATATCTTATTATTATTATTATTATTATTATTATTATTGTTATTATGATTTTATTATAATCATTAGTATTATGATTATTATTATGTTATCATTTCATATAATTATTATTATGGTGTTATCATTATTATTAGTATGATTATTATTATGTTCATATTATAATTATTATTATTATTCAATATTACTAACCCCTTTTTTACAGACTTTGATCACGGAATTGTATTTTCGATCGCATAAAATATCATGTAACCAACAGGTGCCAATTTTGGGCGTTGTGGGGGTGCTCATCCTTCCTCACGCGTAACGGACTCCCGGACCCACTCTGATTCGCAGACGCAATGTTTTGGTGTTCCAATCGCACCGACAAGAAAAACGATTGGTGGCGACTCTCCGGACGAAAACCGGTGATTACAATATTTTTTATCAAGTGAAGGTTCAATGGAAATCGACAACTTCCTTCTTTACTCTCTCCCACGATCGTCTCACTTTATTTGGACGGCAAGCTCTTCTTTTTAATGGCTTGGCTTGGTCACTTGGATGACAAGGTAAGGTTGAATTGGAAATGATTATAAAGAATATTTTTAGTATTCACTTAATTCTCATCATCATTTTCCTTCTTCGTGTCGATCTTCAAATCTTTCCTTGTCCTTTTCAATTGACCTTATCTCCACTAATTTCTTACCTATTCTATAGCTCCTCATCAAGGAATGAATCATGCAAACATGGAAATAAACCAAAACAATAAAATACAACTAATTATGTGCTTAAGTATAACAATAACAATGAGTAAAAAGACTAATAAAATAGAACAATTAAACATCTAACACACACCCAAACTCAAATTATTATTTGTCTTCAAGCAATGCAAACCTAACAATTAATTATCAAGGCATCCAATTTTCAAAGACATGCTTAAAAATTTAACTTCCAACCTCAGAACTGGGGCACAAAGTATGATCACCTTTAAATTTTTTGAAAAGCAAGAAATTTTCTAGAATTAAACTATAATGCTCATGACAATATGTGTGCGTAGTTGTGTACAAGTTAATTTTCAAGATTCTATGTGAACAGTCGGTTTAACATAATAATTGTTTGGGCATAATTTTAAATTTTGCTATAGCCAGTTTCTCGCATCTCTAGCAACTAAGCAATTCCTTTAGTTTTATCAACTAGAGCTAATTTCGGGCACCTCTAGTGATTCTTTAATGCACACAAACTAGAGCCAGTTTCGGGAACCTTTAGAATGATATTGCTTATCCACTTTTCCTCTTTTTTTATTTATTTGACCAAAATTCTAACAACCTAAATTCACAAAGTCTCTATCAATCAACAAGTCACAACCGTGTAAAAAAAATCCAGCATCATAGTAAAATTCTAGGTTCTTCCAATGCAATCCTAAAATCAAAAGCTATTTCAATTAAGTGCAATGGAAAAAATTTCATCATTAGTTATCCATCAAATTCAAATCAATTAGACCAAATTGAATACTTGACAAATAACTTATGCAATTTATATGCAACAACTAATAATGAATGCATCTATCATGAACTAATTAAGGTAAACACCCCCAAACTCGAGATAAACATTATCCTCAATGCATGCAAAAAAATATAAAGAAAAATGGAAATGCAAATGAGTTAGATAGGTCGTCACCTTGAGTTAGTAATTTCTTTCTTGTCAATGGATTTATCTTTCTATCCTCATCGTGGTGGTTGTGATGCTAGATTAGGTCCTCCATCGTGGCTTTTTCTTTATCTTGAGCAGCATTTGCCTGAGCAACGACAATTGCCTGGGCATGAGAAGTTGCGAGCATAACATCACTGCGAATTAATTCAAAATGTCCAATACAATCACAACTCCACTTACTTGTCAAGAAAGACGAAAATAATATTGGTGAAGGTGGGTGACAAAGATCATTAGTGGAAGGAAAGAATTTCAGCTAAAAATAAAGGCAAATAAATAAACAAAAAATTAGGGTAACTTCTAAAGTTAATTATGGAATTAATCTTTTCAAAGTTTGAACCATATTAAAGTCTCTAAATCTACAAGCAAATCTCCCTTGATCTTGATTTCCTTTCCTAAAATGATAAACGTCAAAAAAGCAAATATTATTCAAGTAATGAGAAGATAATTATTCCTAAAATCCATAATTAAGAAAATTTATGAAAATACCAAAATAAAGATAAAAATTAAAATAAAATAAAAGAGAAAAATAATATAAAATAAAAATATAAAGAAAACTTATAGAAGGTCATTTTCGATATTTTTTATAATCCATTTGCACCCTTCATCGAGTGACAATTCTGTCCAAAAAGATATGGGCCAATATGGGTACGGATACTCCCAATTGTGTTATCATGGTGGAGGTGTGTTTCTTTCATTTCCTATTGTAATCCATGCATATCCTCCACCTTGATATTATTCATGAAGGCATAAATAAATTATTAGAAAAATTATATTAACAACCAACCATTTAATAATCTTATTCTCGTTAACTTCCATCATAGTTGGATATAACCTTCGTTGTCATGGTAATTTCTGCTCAAGCCAATTGTCGTGGCAATCTTTTGCCAAAATTCTATGCACGTCAAGTGAAGGTTCCTTTTTCTCAAAGTTTTCAAGAATCAATCCACTGTGTTCTTTGTGCTTCTCAAATATCTCCATCATTAGAGATTTTGGTAGGACATTCATATCAGATAGAATTACCAAAGACAGATTATCTTCTCCTAAACAATCATACCCTATTTTTGATAGCTTCAAATCTTGTAACGTTGATTCCTCAAAAGATACCTACAATAGAATATGTGAATTTTGAAAGAATTTAAAAGGTTCATCCATTACCTTTTCATATTCTACTAACAAAGTATCGACATCTTGTTGATTGAGCATGTCGTCATGTAATTGCCCAAGCAACTGTGAGTGAGAGTAATCCTCAGATTTCTTCTTCATCACTAGTGCTGATGTAACATCATGGGAATTAGACTCTGCAGAATTTAATGTAGAAGTATTCTCCTCGACTTCACTAATTGTTGTTGTAATCTTCTTTTGTTCAAGCTATTCAATTGCCATGAAATTATTTCTTTAGGCTCATCCAATGTTGAGCAGTCTTTCTCATCAACATGCTTTGGACTCGGATGTTTCAAAATTTCCTTTTTGTCCTCTAGTATTTATATTTCAGTATCTCTAAGAACTGATTGTTAAGTCATGTTATTCGTGACATATATTGTTCTCCTCAATTGATCTTCTGAATCCCTAAAGCGTGCATCCAATTTAGCTATAATCGCATCTATAGACCTTGATTGATCTCTCATTAATCCGTCAATTCTAGCCATTGATGCTTTCAATCTTTCCTCTAATGAATTTGGATTCCCTTGAAAAGGGCCATAATACCATGTCATATCTGTAACATCAACAAAATTGTCATCGTAAAAAAATTTTGAGTGTTTTGATCATACCAAGAAGAATTTTATTGTTGGTTTCATCTTTGGTCCTCTATGTGACCATATGTTTCAGCATTGTATGGGTAATTGTTAAACGAATGATTTTCTACACAATAAGAGCAAAAAATTGCCATGGCATGAACTTGTTGGGCTTCTCTTGGTTGGCATAGATAATCATCATTTGATCTAAGAAATTCTTGATTGGCTCGATTCTTATCTTCCAACATTAACTCCTGAATAGTTTTATTTCTATTGTCTGCGTCTCAAAGTTTCTTCGTTGGAATAGTTAATCATCATTTAATCTAAGAAATTCTTGAATGGCTTGATCCATATCTTCCAACATCAACTCCCGTATAGATTTCTTTCTTTCTCTTTGCATCTTGAAAATCCTTCAACTTGATGTACACCTAAAAAAAATTTAAATAAAAAATAAAAAGAAAATAAGTTAGTAACAATAATAAAAAATGCAAGAAAGTAAAAACAAAGTCGCTATTGTCAATCCCGGCAACAACGTCAAAAACTTGTTGCTTGTTTTAAGTGCTTCACAAATACGTGCAAGTGTACACGTTTCAAGTTATCGTCTCCATAGGGATTGGTGCTCCTTCTAGAATTTAATTTCTTCATTGAAAATAAAGACACAAATAGTTTATAGAATCGATATTCAATTAAAATTAAATAATAAAATAAACAAGTAAAATAAATTGGAGTAATCGATAAGAAATTAGATTGAGTTATCTTGAATTATGGATGATAGACGAACGAATTCTTTCTTGCAAGTGGGTGCTCGCACCACTCAATTGTTTCGGCAATTAGGCTTAGTCAGATTGCCTAGTGAGTTCATCCGAATGCTTGGGCAATTGCAACTAAGGGAATTGCTCGGGCAATTTGAGCGACTATCTTCAAGGTTCGGCAAAGTGTTCTTTAGTGGTCCCCGTTATCCCTAACTCGAGACTCTTTTAATTGCACAACCCTTGATGGTACATCCCTGTGTTAATCAAAGGTGTATAATAACTTCCTTGCGTTTCTTTTAGCCGTTGAAATCTTGCACTTATCCTTAAGTCAAATTAGTTCTTACGCACTTGGATCGAACCATGCTTATTCATTTCGTAAATCTAATTCTCTCGAATCTAGATAAATGAATCATTTATCGAGGTCCTTTCCTAATTCTCTCGCACACCAAATTAACACCATTAATAGGCAAACCTTGTTTAAGAACACACCACAAACCTAGAATTTAAACTAATTCAAACCATAACAGAATAACCCAAGCCAACTTAGTTCATGGTTGGACAAAATATCCTAAAAGTAAATCCTCTCATCACTCGAAATAAAAAGGAAAATACAATGGAAATCGTCAACCTCCTTCTTTACTCTCTGCCACGATCGCCTCACTTTGTTTGGACGACAAGCTCTTCTTTTTAATGTCTTGGCTTGGTCAACTTGGATGAAAAAGTAAGGTTGAATTAGAAATAATTATAAAGAATATTTTCATTCTTCATTTGATTCTCGTCACAACTTTCCTTCTTTGTGTCGATCTCCAAATTTTTCCATGTCTTTTTCAATTGACCTTATCTCCACTAATTTCTTGCCTATTCTATAGCTCCTCATCAAGGAATGAATCATGTAAACATGGAAATAAACCAAAGCAGTATCCTTTTCCACATAATTCAACCAATCTCAAGAAATAAAGTGACAACTAAGGAAATCAAATGAAAATGCATGAAATTAATAAAATAAACTAATTATGTGCTTAAGTATAACAATAACAATGAATAAAAAGAGTAATAAAATAGAACAATTAAACATCTAACATTCACTTGATAGAAAAGATGACACAAATATAAATTAATAAAGATGACACCAGTGATGGTTGAAACTTGGGAGTGAAGTTATAAAACTTTCTCCTCAAGGAACACAATTTAGGTTTAAGAGATTCAAATTTAGGTTACTTGTCAAATTAGTAAAAACATATTAAATGTCTCGATATTATAAGTCATTCTTTAAATTATTGATTCAATAATCAATAAAATATCTTACAATAATTTCATAAAATCATGTATCAAACAAATCCAAAGTTTAACAATGTGATCGCCTGATTAAATAAGTGAATCAAATCATAAATAATAAATAATTTAAAATTTTAAAATAATGTTCATACCATAATACATTTCCGAAAATTCAAGTTACATAGTTTGAAAATTTTGTATAGTACATTTTCAAAAATTCAAGTTACATGATGTCTAAAAACTTTCATAAATTGTAAGATAAAATAAATCACGTAAGATTTATAAATCACATTTCAAGCAATCATAAAGTATAGACCGACACACAAGTTTATAATACATGACGTGACACACTTTAGCAAGTAGTAGCTCTAATATCTAGAAGAGATGGTTCTATGCTCGTATCTAGCTCAATCAGAACTTATGTGATAAGATAATTACATCAAATATAATTCTAACATTAAGCTACGAATTTATAACGCAATACTAAACTGAAAGCTTACTTACGTGGTGATATCGAAGAATGTATCCATTCGCTATGAGCAATAAGAGGTAACTCAATGGTCTCAAAAACATAGTTACCTTAATAAAGGAATGTTTTGAATTAGATTCCGATTAAACAACTAATCATATTCTTGAGCAACTTGAATAAAAATATCAAAATGGGGCTTTCATGTTCAAATTTGATAAACAAATAGCAGATTTAGACTCAAGACGTAAAAAAAATCAAGATTAAGGTGGTCCAAAAAGGTCAATTTTTGGTCGAAGTCAAAATTCAACTTAAAAGTTAACGATGAACTTAAAATTCAAAATCAAAGTCTGACTTGACTGATCAAAGGTCGAAGGTCTAAAGTAAAAGTTCAAAGTCAAAGGTCAAAGGTCAAACTTAGTTAAAGTCAAAACTGGTCAGGTATAACACCCTTAATTTTAAAAAGCGTAAAGCGCATCGAGGCGCAAAAGGTCCCTAGAGCCTAGGCACAAGGCGAAGGCGCACGCCTTTTGTAGGTGAGGCACACTTTTATACCAATAAACCTGTAAATCAATTATATAACATATTTTATACGTAAAATAAAATTATAATCATATTATGAACACTTAAAGGTTAAAAATATTTAATATCATGTATTAAATACACAAATTAATATGAAAATATAAATCAAATAAAAAAAGAAGAACAAAAAGTAAACAACATGATTGTTGAAGTCTTAAAGACTTAATATTTTTAATGTTTTGTTTGTAACACACAATATAATTAAATTTAAATACTTAACCATACATAGTCGAATACTTTAATTCTTTAAATCATACTCATCATAACCTTCATCTCCATCATCCTCATCTTCACCAATATTTTCTTCCATCTCATCTACATCATCATGCATCAAAACTTTTTGAGAAGAGGTAATAGTTACATCTTTTCTTTTATCAAATCTAGAAGATGGTCTAGAAATTTCGTCATTAATATTTGATGCTCTAGTCAAATAGCTAGGATCATGGGCTCCTACAGCTCTACCAACTTGATCCCATGTCAAACCATAATTATCATCAAGCACAAATTCATCATCATCATCAGACGAGTTGTTCTCCATTCTCCCAAGCAACCACTCATTGCTTTCATCAATATCCTCTAAGAGAATAGGGTCAATGGTGTCTCTCTTTTGATATCAACATCTCAACGCACGGTTATATTTCACATAGACTAAATCATTCAATTGATCTTGTGCCAATCTGTTTCTCTTCTTTGTATGAAGCTGCGAGAAGTAAAATTTTAAATAAATTAGTAAATAATGAAAGATTAATAAATTTTTATGATACGAAAGAAAATATATTATTAGATAATTTCTTAAAAGCTGAAAAACACTCTAATTCCTCTCACATCTAGTAGCACTACAAGTGAGACTAAGGACTCTAATAGCAAACTTTTTAAGGTTTGGAGTTGAAGATCCGAATGAGGACCACTACTCAGCTATGAGAAAACAAAAACAAAACATCTTAAACTTGTAAATTAATAATTTAAAAAAAGTTTGGTTCTAGAAGTTTACTTGGAGATTTAGTCTTCCTCAGCCTAATGGCCATCAGTAAACAAAAAAGGCTCTAAGCATTTCGATAAACCTCTAATTCAGTGAGGATTTTGTCTTGAATTTCAATCTCTGAATTCAACATTGCAATGCAATCATATAAACCTCTCATAATTTCTTCACAAGATGAAGTTTCAGGATTATCATAATAGAGTTCTGGATTTAAAAAGTAATCAGCCGCATGCAAAGGTTGGTGAAGTTGGTAATCCCATCTTTTATCGATAAATTCAAAAGCTTTATTATAATTCTCCTATTTCATTGTAAAGCTCTTACTAATAGCCTCCTTAGCTCTATCCATGGCTTATTAAATGTATCCTATAGGAGGTTTCTTCTCTCCATCAACCATTAATAGAACCTTAACAAGAGGTCACGTTAACTTGAGCGCGTAGAGTACATTCCTCCAAAAGGTATCTTGTAGAATGTAGGATGCCACCTTTTTCTCTCCTGGTTCCTTTGGCCACTTAGATTCACTCTATTTTTGAGAAATGGTCATCTTTCTTAAGTTATTTCTTTGCTTAATGAATTGAGCAAGCATGATGAAAGATATCGTAAATCTAGTGATTGTTGGTCTATGTAAATTTCTATGATTTGTGAATCTCCTCATCATGTTCACAAGAGAAATGTGACTATATATATATATATATAGCCATTCATGAACATGCATTTCTTTAGTGCATTCTTCACCTTCAGAATTTTTTCAATGTCCTCTAATATTAGATCGATGCAATGTGCCACACATGGAATCCAATAAATATTTTGCCTCATGTCTATTAAAAATTTTCTACAAATTAATAAAACAATAAATTAATTCAAAATATTTTAATAATCAAGTAAGTTGGATAAAACAAAAAATGCAATCCCGGCATCATAAAATACAATCCCGACATTAAATGCAATCCCAACATCATAAAAAACCTAGAAATTGACACACAAATTCTCTCCCTTAATTGTTTAGCACAAGTTTTCTGCACACTTCCCTCTTTATTTGAATTGGCTCTAGGAGAAAAAACGAACAAATCCATTGGACCCTTAACCCTTGGTTTTTTGGGCAATTGTCTCGCACTCTTTTGATTTGAAGTACCATCATTTGTGTTCAATATATCTCAATATCTTCCACTTCTTTATCATAATCATTGATATCATATTGAGATTCTTGAATCATTAAATTTGTTGCCTTTGCCTCAGTTTTCTTCATCATAAAATCTTTCACTTCTTCACATGTTCAGGAAACTTACGAAATTTAGTTTTATTTTTGAATCCTCCCATCAAATGTTGTTTCATTCGTTGTGTTTCTCCTTTAATAGCCTTTCAACAAAAATCGCAAGTAAAATTATTCTTACTTATAGGATCTAGTCTTTCATATTTTCTTGTCGGATCGAAATTATCTGATGATCCACCATTTGATTCTGAATCTATTTTTTAATAAACTGAAAATTAAGAAATTATAAACAAATTTTAGGTACATTTCAATCGGTAAATGTTGGACAATTTTATTATACTAGAGATGCTGAAAATGTTAAAAAATTTTGAGAAGGCTACACCGGCTTAAGGAAAACATGTTAAAACTTCATTCTAAATAAATCTTAATTGGAACATATCCCAAAAATCATTGCAAATAAAGCTTAACTCGGTATAATGCAAGTCTGCAACTCCACACCCACACGTGGATACTGGAAGAAAAGCATGCTTTTATTTATTTTCTTAATCAAATATTAAAAGCTTAACTCAACATGTTTTTCTTCATTTTCTTAATCAAATTTTATCAATTATTAAATGCTTTCCTAGTCATGTAAACTGATTTTCTGCAAGTCATGTAATACTTTTAACTCCCTCTTCTAATTCTCAGTTTCATCCTTTAGTAACTTTTGTCATTAATAAAAGTTGAACATCAATCCTAGGCTCACAATTTTCTTTTCTTCTCTGAGTCTTCATTTATCAACAATAACCTTGAGATGCCCCTAATTTATCCAACTAATATATGCCTTCTCCGCTTTTAATTATCGCGTCTCATTTATATCTATACTTTCCTCGGTACCCTACTTAAAGCTCGAACAATTATTAATCCCAATTTAAATCTGTTTTTTTTCACTCACTAGAATGGTGTAGGAAAACCTTGTATCCTCCTATTGTTAATGTTGTAACCATTCTCCTGACGAAAACTGAGAAACCTTATCGAAGATAGCTCTTCGTGTTATCGTCCAAGAATTCTCAAATTACTTTTAATTTTGACAGACATGTCCCTTGCTTGAAGTCTTCTGAAACATCCATGTATGATTGCTACTTGGTCTCCTCGAACATTAACTCTGATCTCGCATTGAGTATTCTTGAATATGGTCCACCTCAGCATATTGTCTTCCACATATATTATAACCCCTTAAACCCGACCTAAAAGAAATAGGTCGAATCTAGAAAGTTACGTTCGAAAACTTTACCCTCAAGAAACCAATTTAAAAGAAAACTATAATTTAATTTAAAATAAAACCATAATGATAACATAAATATCAAAATGTCTCAAAGTTTACAAAATAATATATAATAACTGAATAACTAAAAATAGTTTTTGCTTGAATAATTAAATAACTGAATAAAATTTAGGATCCTCCAAGTATCACATCGCCAAAAGTTCAAAGATTTGCAAGAGAAAGACTAAGAGGAGGTAAGCTAAAGAGCTTAGTGTGTCTCTAAAGTGCAGATAAAAACAATAAAATACTGTTTATAGAATTATTTCTCAAAAGTAATATTTTAAAAAAATAATGCAAAACATGATGTCTGAATGATATCATACGTAGAACACAAATCCCAACTATAACGTCACTAATCTGAGTGGAGGAGTCCCCCAGAACCCTCACCTACAACGTCACCAAAATCTCAAGGTGGTCTTAGGCTTCCGGAAAGCTACCACGACTTCCTCCGTATACAATCTCATCCCATGCATACAATATAATGTAACATGATTTGAAAATCCAAAAACAATCACAATTAAATCAGAAATCACAATTTGTATGAAATCTCAATTTTTTCGAAAACACAAATTCACAGGATAAAAAATCGTATTTACTCTTAAAAATGTGAAATCTCAAATCTGAAAATTTTAATATTTACCAAATCGTAATGACATGTATGCATGGTAACACAAATGCACAATCAAAATCACAATACAAAAATTAGACATACTAACAAAATAGGAGTATTTTTCAAAAACAAAATATTAAGCATATCATAGAAAAATATATTTTTCGGAAAAACATATAGTACGAGTAAGAGAACACACCTTAGCCAAAGCGACTCAAATTACTAAATAATATGGTCTTGAACTCAAACAGAAATAAACAAGGAATATATAGACTTTAAAGAATCTTGATGAAAGAAAATAATTGATGGTTTTCTCTTAGACCAAAATATGTATATATAGAAAAAAATAACTAATTTCAATTAGAATTAGAATTCCACTAAACCATAAAAATTTAATAAAATAATAATAAAAAGTTTGATTTATAGATAAACTTTTTTAAAAAAATAATCAATTTCAATAAAAATAAAATTTAATTTAAAAACAAATTGTTTATCCAAAAGTCATCAAATTTCAAAACATCACTTTAACTTTTAATCTTTAAATTCACATTTAAAACTTTCAAAACATTATAATCTTATCTCAAAAATTTTCCCTCAAATTTAGAAAAGCAATTTAAAAACCTCAAGAAAAATAAGGATTTTAAAAATTGGGAATCTAAAAACTAGAATTTTTAATTTGGGATTTCAAAATTAGGGTTTAAAATTAGGAATAATTTTTTGGGTGTTATAATTCTCACACCCTTAAAAGAAATTTCGTCCTTGAAATTTTTCAAACTTCACGGTAATTTTTCAAAAACAATTGTTGTGAGCCTCACAGTCCGATGGTTGAACTTATCTCTGATACCAATAAATATAACCCCTTAAACACAACCTAAAAGAAATAGGTCAAATATAGGAAGTCACGTTAGAAAACTTTACCCTCAAGAAACCATTTTTTTTAAAAAAACTATAATTTAATTTAAAATAAAACCATAATGATAACATAAATATCCCAAATGTCTCAAAGTTTACAAAATAATAAATAATAGCTTGAATAACTAAAAATAGTTTTCGCTTGAATAATTAAATAACTGAATAAAATTTGAGATCCTCCAACTACCACATCGCCAAAAGTTCAAAGATTTGTAAGAGAAAGACTAAGAGGGGGTAAGCTAAAGAGCTTAGTGTATCTCTAAAGTGAAGATAAAAACAACAAGATACAGTTTATAGAATTATTTCTCAAAAGTAATATTTTAGAAAAACAATGCAAAACATGATGTATGAATGACATCATACGCACAATACAAATCTCAACTACAACGTCACTAATCTGAGTGGAGGAGTTCCCCAGAACCCTCACCTACAACGTCACCAAAATCTCAGGGTGGTCTTAGGCTTCCGAAAAGCTGCCACGACTTCCTTCGTACACATCTCATCCCATACACACAATATAATGTAACATGATTTGAAAATCCGAAAACAATCACAATTTAATCAGAAATAACAATTTGTATGAAATCTCAATTTTTCAAAAAGCACGAATTCACAAGATATAAAAATCATATTTACTCTTAAAAATATGAAATCTCGAATCTGAAAATTTTAATATTTCTCAAATCGTAATGACATAGAGTCATAGTAACACAAATCCACAATCAAAATCACAATACAAAAATTAGATATGCTAACAAAATAGGAGTATTTTTTAAAAACAAAAAATATTAAGCATGTCACAGAAAAATATATTTTTTGGAAAAAAACATATAGCACAAGTAAGAACACACCTTAGACAAAGCGACTCAAATTACTGAATAATATGGTCCTAAACTCGAACAGAAATAAACAAGGAATATATAGGCTTTAGAGAATCTTGATGAAAGAAAATAATAGATGGATTTTTCTTAGACCAAAATATGTATATAGAGAAAAAAAATAACTAATTTCAATTAGAATTAGAATTATATTAAACCATAAAAATTTAATAAAATAATAATAAAAAGATTGATTTATAGATAAACTTTTTCAACAAAATTAATTAATCTCAGTAAAAATAAAATTCAATTTAAAAACAAATTGTTTATCCAAAAGTCATCAAATTTTAAAACACCACTTTAACTTTTAATCTTTAAATTCACATTTAAAACTTTCAAAACTTTATAATCTTATCTCAAAAATTTTCCCTCAAATTTAGAAAAGCAATTTAAAAACCTCAAGAAAAATTAGGGTTTTAAAAATTTAGAATCTAAAAACTAGTGTTTTTAATTTGGGATTTCAAAATTAGGAATAATTTTTTGGGTGTTACATGTATATCAAACCCTTCAGTTTATGACCACCGCCTATTCGACTAACTCATGAATCGATACCTCTAATGTATATTATATAAACTCACACACACACCACAAAAAATGTTAGTATGGTGAATTAATAATATAAACAAAAAAAATAACATGAAACACTTTAAATTGCGAAAAATAACCAGAGAATAATTTATGTTACATAAAACTAACTAGAGAGCATATTATGTTGCACAAAAATAACCAAAGAGCAGTTAAACAAAAAAACCCTAATTTGGTGGCATTTCGGCAGCATACCAGGTAGCCTTATCTTATGGTCCCTGTCTAGCTCTAATATGAACAGATTTTTGTTCTACACATGTGGGTTCATATCTAGACTATGGATTCCCGAACTGTCGTTACCGCCTACTGCGACGATAAGACATCGATTCGGTAGTATAGGTCCCTTAAAATGAAGGTAAAGACCTCACGACGTATAAGGTTAGTATACCGGAAGTAGACATAAATCCAAAACTCAGAGCTGGATAGCATCACGTCAGATTATATCTAACTCTCACTCAAGGGTAAAAGCTCGGGTCGAGAGCTGATGCATGAATGACAGATAAATCACACAAAAGAAAAAAAATTACCCTCATTCGTCAGAAAATTCATTCGACAATCTATTGAAAAAATTAATATTACTATTCGAAATGCCAAAATACCACATGTCATTAATTATTAAGCCTGACTCGCAAAAATATATCCCTAGCGAAGTCGCCAAGCTGTCGTGACCATTTTAAAACTGATGTGTGAAAAATAGCCTGACGAGTTAATTTAAAAAAAATCGAATTTTATTGCTTTTAATTGTTAATTTTGAAAATCGGGGTCTTACTAAAGAGAGGTGTATTATTTAATTTTAAAATGACTTGGAGTCGCCACCGGTCACTTTGGTAGGCCAGACACTATAAAACAAACAGAGATTCATTTTAAAATATTTGGGTTTGAGAGTCAATTATGCGTAAGGACGACCCTTACGAGTGCCCAACATCAGTAACTTATTAATTACACGTGGCATTTTGGCATTTTGAATAATAATATTAATTTAATTCGTCATTATCAAATGAATATCATTCGAATGAGAGTATCCTCTTAGATAAGAAAATATATTTCTTTTAAATACGAATTTGAATTAGACGTCCTGTAATAGGAAACCTTAACTCATATTTAAAGAAATATAAACTCTGCCCAAAAGGTTTTAAATGCATGACTAGTTATTATTTTGTTCATTTTAAGTTCTATCCTATAAGGCTTCATTAATTAAATATTTAAAACCTATTAAATTATTAATTTTACCAAGTGTATTATGATAACATCCGAACCATCGGACATTATTGTCTAGACACTTGATAAAATTAATTATACTATTAGTGTTTATAATTATTTACGTAATTAATTTTATTTAATTATAACCTTAAATTATTTATCATTTTCTAGGTTTCGATGACACGTCGAATATAAAACCAATGCACACTCTCTTGGTTAACATAATGTTACATCAAAACACTGACCGCTTAGTGTATCCAAGATATATGATTAAAATGTCATTGTTACTACAATTATCTCCCTATTTAAATTAATTATTTAGTTAAAGTGACAAACCCTAAAAGGCTTTAATTTAATTAATTACGTGTAAATTAGGTGTTTTCCTAAACAGATATACTATATGGTTTTAAAATAATACACAAATAAACAATATAAATAATTAATTAAAATATCAAATAAAAGATAAAGGATCAAATAAAAGATAGTCTACTAGAAGAACCTGCACCGATGCTTGTAGCCCTGAATGCAAGACTTTCCAAGAAAGCATGGTCTTCCAATTTGTTCTCTCACTCCCAATGCAAAAATGCAACCAATTGTTGCAAAATTGATGACAGACTCCTGTTTCTCCACCCTCTTTGCCGATTATTTAATTAATGCTCAATTGTTGCAATATTTGTTCTCTAATTGCCTCCAAAAATTACCATCATAGCCCCATAATTAGAACAATTCGATTGGAAACTCCTCTGTGAGTAATCAAGAGCCAACCTCTATTTCATGTCAAAAGCTTCTTCTTTTCCTCCAAGTATGTGTACTATTTTTTTTGTTGGGTTTTTTCCTAACCGAGTAGAACCCCCATCTCCCTCTGATCTTCCTTGTTCTCCTTGGTTTGGTGATAGAGAAGATCCTTCATAATTTTCCAAAACCAATTCCATGAATCAAATGTTGCCCCAAAAGTTCATGAGAATTCGGAAGCATCCCTTGTCCAAAATTGCCCCACCTGTTCTCTCTGCCATTCTCGTTTAAAACCTATGATGGTAAGTTGGTAACCAGTTTCAACTCCCCTAATTGGTAACCACCACCCTCCTTATCCTTTATTTTATTATTATATATATTTTTTAATTTTCATTTACTTATTTATTTATAATATTAGTTATTTTTTATTTTATTTTTATTAGTTATTATTATTTATAATGTGAGCCTAATTTATTAGAACCCTGGATGATATTCGGGTATTACATGATGCACATCAATGAATCGGTGGCGGTGCACTGAACAAAAGAGTAGAATCGTCGATAATCCTTTCAAACTGACGGCTAAGTGAGATAAGAGAGTAATTAGGATTTTCTAAATAATTTTTAGAGTTAAAAAACTCTTAAAAAACCATGTGACTATTTTGAAGTCACGTGACCGGGTTCCAGGTTTAAAATTCATTTGATTCACATTTTAAATTCGGATTTCAAATAACCTCAAAATCACAAAAGGTACAGAGCCCCTTGCCCATGCAACTTTGCCGGAAGCGTGCGCCTCCCATCTCCCGCCGTAAATCGCCTCGCCTTGGGCACCTCATGCAATATTTTCGTCCCCCATTTGCGCCTCGCGCCTGGGGTGCCTTTTAAAACAAAGGTAACACCCTTAGTTCCAGGTACAATATTTGGGCAACAAACCCAACCTAAATTCAAAAATTTTAAACCATTTTTAAATTCAAAACAAGGTCCAAAAGTCAAATCAATTAAATCTAAAAACTTTAAAACATAAATATAGGTTCAAATGTATTAAGGTGCTTCAATTTATAACATTAACATTCGATCAAATAAAATTAAGGTTTGAAAGAGTTATAACAACTTAAATAGGTCCTAGAATACATAGACCATTCAATCTAAGTAGTGTACTCCATGACCGATGCTGAAATCTATCACAAATGATGCTTGATGAATTGTACATCACCTAGAAACTTGTGCACGAAAATAAAGATTCCAAAATTAAGCTAATGAAAGCTCAGTGAATACACCTCTACTCAAATATGATTTATGCAAATCATAATTAAATGTATGTAACAAGATATGATGAAAGAGAATGATTGACACTACTATAATAGCCTAAATACATTTCATTTTCGTGATAATAACATAACATTTATCAATCATCAATATGTTTATATATACATTAGATGTTTGGTCCGGAGTCACTTAGCATCATAAGTCACATACTTGATGAGGGTTCGATCATCATTAAGCCTCAGAACCTACTCCCCGCCATACCTTGAATGGGTTTGTGGTCACTAAGCATAGAAACTCATACTCCTCATATAAGTGGTCCGGATTCACACGGCGTCGAAAGTCACTTCTTGAGTATCCAAATCTCGTACCAACATTCTCATAGCCATATTCAGCAATAAACATCATAGACACAAGTTTTCAAAGCATCACTAAAACATTCCCAGGCATTGAAACCATATTTCTCTATTTTAGTCATTATCCTAATCAAAGTTTATATTTCTAAGCTTTACTATTCATTTTAGGCATAAAGAGACTCATTAAGACTATTTACATGAATTATTGACCATTCGAACTCAAAGGCTAAAATTTGGATAGATTGATATGCGCACAGTGGTACACATATATAGGATATCGATACTCCCCTAACCAATACCAATACTTCTTTATCGAGTATTGGTACCCAAAACACATTCGAACAAATTAAATTATTTTTTACTAACATGTACCGAAACACCTATTTGGTGTACCGATACCTAATACTGATTTGAGGACCATCCATACCAATACGAGACTCTAATAGAATAGTGGAACCAATACACACTCGCGTACCACTATCCAAAAATGGTTCTGTAATTGCTTAAAATACATGGGTACCAATACACGAGGAGCCATATCGGTATGCCCTCCTTGAAATGACCACTTTTTACCTCACGGTTACCTCCTATACCAATACTCGAACCCATATTTCTAGGTTTAGATATCAAAAACACATATTTCTCTACCCAAAACTATTATAAAATCTCTCAAAGTTCTCCAACAAGTTATACAAAGTCTGTCTAAAGTATTACAACTAATTTCAATCCATTACAACCAAAATCCTGAAATTTACTATTACTATTTTCAAGCTACCAAATCAAGCACAATTATGACACAACACTAATATCATGGTTTCCATAAACAAATAGGAGTTAGAAGTGTAGTAACCTTAGCTTAAAGTAACAAATACAATCCTTGGATCTCAACTTAAGCCTTCTTCTTGCCTTGTTCTTTGAAAGGCTCTCGTACTTCTTTCACAACAAGAAGGATGACAAAACGTGTTATAAGATTGTTGTGAATGTCATAGAGCTATCAACACTAATTTTGAACCAAAAACCAGTCATCAAAACTCATTCTCAAATTCAACTCCAGAACCTTCCATAAACCTCTTCCTTCTCCAACTTTGATGATTCATATCTCCTTATATAGATCCTTGGGTGTTGATTAAGACTCCCCTAACCAACCAAACTTGAATTCTGTAACATCCCGATTTTGGGGTTAGTAGTTTGGGTATTAGTTAGGAGAATTCGATTCGGGTCGAATCGGGTTCTCTGGTTCGTTATTCTGGGGAAATATAAAATGAGAAAATTTTTAATTAGAAAAGTAATAATTTTGGAATGTGGTTTAAAAATATTAAAAAGATGTTCCAAAATTAAAAGAAAGTAATTTGAACTTTATATTGATTTTTTTAATTATGCTTAATTATGCATAAGTGACCAATTTATAATTTTTGGAAAATTGGAGAACTTAATTGGTGATTTTCGAAAATAGTTATTTTAGTGACTAAATTAAAAAGCAAGCTAAACTTAGAATCCTTAGAGGGCCATAAACCCAATTTAATTTTTAATAATGATTTATTCACCAAAATGCTTTTTAATTAATTTAATTAAAGATGATAATCATTTTCTCACAAAACTACATTTTTTCTCTCATCTTTTTCTCTATATTTTACTTCATCTCTTTTCTTCAATTCCTTGCTGATTTTTGTATCTTTTTAAACAAATATTACATCATTTTAATCATCTCTCCATTCTTTACAAAACATAACTATCAATTTTATCAAATCAACATCAAATGGCAAGGAATCAAGAAGAGGAAACTTCATCTTTTTGGTGAATAGATCTCAAAGGTAATTTTCTGGATTTTTAACTCTTTTCTAAGGTTCTTTATTGAAATTCCCAAGTATTAGCTTGTTAATCTTTGAATAAAACTTAATTCTATGTTTTCAATGTTAGATCTAATGATTTTGTGAATATTTTTATGAAATCTTTTTAGATCTCATTCAATGTTGAAATTAGATGGATTTAGTTATGATAATATGTCAATTAAATGATTAATTGAGTCTTCATTTGATGGCACATTAATTTAATCCCAGAATAATGTAATCGGTGTTGTTTTAAGGTGATTTTCGGTTGTTTTAGGGGCTGTTTTAGATGTTTTAATGTTTCTCGAGGTATAAGGATGATTTAGATGTGTTTTTGATTCATAATTGAAGTGGATTAGATATTAGAATCATTAGGTATTGGGCTGATGTTGTTCGGATGCGTTTCGACTTAGTTTTCAGTCTTTTCGGCTAAGTTTTTGGTATTTTTGTGGAGGTTTAATGTGGCTGCTGGTTTGAGCATGTTATGATGTGAATATGCTCTATTTTTAATGATGTAGAGGTAGTGCAAGAAGGTGCATAAGTGTCTGGTGCATTAGCGTTGCCATCAGAGCATCGGCGAGGGATCGTTTGGCTTGTCGGTGAGTGTTTTCGGACTTAAAGCGAATCGCGTTTGGTACGGTTCTATTTTGGGGACTATGGAAGAGTGTGAAAACTTTCCATAGTTCAAGATTAAGTGAAGTAAATGTTTTTGGTATATTAACATGAGCTTCGGCTACATTCGGTAAAGACATTGATGTTGGTAATGCAATGAGATTTTTGGAAATGCATAAACATGATTTTGAATTTGTGCATGCATGAGATAATTGCTGAAAATGCATGGTCTAAAAAGACATACATTGTTAAGAAAAACATGGAAAATGAATTTGGAATATATGTGGTTATTTGCCTTCAAATTAAAGGTGCCATTGGGCATGACTTTCGGTTCATTTGTTGAGCATATTATGGATGCATTATGAGCTGAAAATGAATTGGAATATTATGTGGTTATTTGCTTTGAAATTGATGGTGCCGTTGGACATGACATTTGGTTCATTTGTGAACATATTATGCATGCATTATGAGCAGCAAATTATCATACACATTTGATTATGATATTGGCTTAGTGACACTAACTTTAGATTCGAATACGAATAACATGTCATTAGGATTGTCTTAAGTGCACTATAAACATTATTAAGAATAAAGAATATTGCTTACACGTAACAAGGGTGACTTTGTGTCCAGTCGTGCGTGGTAGAGCCGCCTACACGTAACAAGGGTGACTATGTGTCCAATCGTGCGTGGTAGTGCTATAATGGTGACTTCGTGTCATGTCAATGGTGACTTCGTGTCATATCAATGGTGAATTCGTGTCATGTCAATAGTGACTTGGTGTCATGTCAATGGTGACTTTGTGTCATGACGAGACTAATGGTCTCTAACAATGGATCCGTGTACTCGGTGAACTTAAGGTTCACAATAAGTGATCACTAGAAGCCAATATGCATACATGGATTAAAAGAGAATATTGTACATTATTCATGAAATGTATTGATAATGTTGAACATACTCAAGAAAGTGATTTGATATTATAGACGTGGACGTGGAATGTTAATCATGCATGTCTTTAATGATGCATTGCAAACTATGGTTTCAATATGGTTTTAAAAAGATGCATTGATGATCTTGTGTAGAGCTTCCTCACTAAGCATGTTTGCTTAGGCTCTCTTTTCATCTTTGCAGAAAAATAAAGGCACTCGGGACTACATTCGGAGCAAGGAAACCAAGGGGAAAGGTTACTTCAAATTCGGTATATTTTGACAAATAAATTGGGGCATGGCAATGTGTAAACCCAACCAATGTGAGGATTGTGAACTTAGACTTTGGTTTACGTTGAAATAAGTCCTTTGTTACTTGATTGTTAATTGTTGGACTATGGTATTGTTTGGATTGTTGAAGCATGTACTTGCATGATAGTTATGTTTTTAATCATCTTCTAGTAAGCATACCTATAGTTTGATTGATGTCCGTGATGTTAATCATGTGTTATAAGTTGTTAATTATGCCTAGGACTTATGCTTTTAGTGGTAGTGATTGACGGTTTTGTTTGAGCCGAAGATGTTCACTTAGTGTGATGGAATTTTTAGGTTCCAGACCTAAAGTTTCGAAACCTTAAGGAAGGTTTCGAAACCTTTGCCAAACAGTTTCGAAACATTCAGGAAGGTTTCGAAACCTTGCGGGCAATTTAAATTCTGGAAAGTTACTGGATGCGAAAAGTTTCAAAACCTTCAGGGAAGTTTTGAAACCTTTTACAAAAAGTTTTGAAACCTTTATGAAAGGTTTCGAAATCTTTGGCTGCTAGAAATTGATAGTTACTGTAAATTGCATTTTAGTCCTGAATATCTTTCTTTGTGCAATTGGGGTATCTACAGATGTTATTTTGAGTTGAAATTTCACATGGAAGCATAAAATTGATTTAATTTCAATATGGTTAAATCAATTTGGAAGAAGTCCTTATAATTTGAAAGATTTATATTTTGGTCCCTAAATTAGAGAAACATGCAATTGATGATGTTAGAATGATTCGTTTGACTTGAAATTTACCATGAAGGATACTTGTGTGTTTAATTGAACTTTGATGAAAAGAATTTCTAATTTATTATTAGAATTTAAAAGTTTTACGTTTTTGTCCTTAACTTACTTAAGTGTTTAATCGAATGTTTATTTATGATCGGATTGTTTCCGTTAATGTCTTATATGAGACCTTGACATATAGGAATACAATTATGCATCTAGAAGAAAAAAAATATAACGGTTTTAGGGTTGTTTAACGAATCGGATCTTCGCGGGTTTGGTTTGATATTCCCCGTGTAACCCATTAGTGTCGGTTCCGTCTAGGCCGGGCTAAGGGGGTTACATTTGATGGTATCAGAGTCAGGTTTGTAAAGTGTGTAGTTGATTGGTTAAAGTATGTGTAGGATTGCTAAGTTGTGTGTTTAAATGTGCGATTGATCATGATATGTATGATTGAGCATGATATGTTGTTGGTGTGTGAAAATTTATTTATGATGATTGTACTTTGAGTAATAATGGTTAAACTGGGGTTATCGGTTACACATTGCCAATGCCAACATATTTTCAGATGCTCTTAGTTTTCCCTTGGATCTTGCCCGAATGTAAGTTTGTTTTATTTGAATATTATGTTTTAAACTGCATGTTTAAAGTTTTTGGAATATGCTTTTGAGACGTAAGTCACTAGCTAGTGTTGGTATGAACATTGATGGTCAAGATTGAAGATGAAACGACTGTTAGGGAAGAGTAATTTCTTCCTCCTCTGTGAGTGTGCCTTCGATTAGGCAGGAAGGTTAGTTCGTGGTGTTGCACTATTCTTTCGGGTGTGTTTTATTCTGCTGAAGCTGGTACGGCTGTTGCTAATCTGACTTGGGAGTTGTCAATAGGATGATAGTTGAAGTTGTTGGAATTGAGGATGTTATTTGTGAGTGTGAACAATAATCATGTTTAGAGTAAGAGTACATATATGTATATATCTATAGATAATGTAGGACATGCATGCATTCTTGAGCATGACATTAGAAATTGCATTTACATGCGCATGCACTTGCATAGGCATTTATGAGGGCATACAGGAAATCATGCATACATTTGTTCACACTTGCGAGTAGCTCCTTGAGGGTGTAAGTGGAGTGTGGTTGGTTCTTTTAAGGTGAAGGTGTGGGAAAAAAGGGTTGAAAGAACTTCCTTGTGGTATTGAGCTGAATGTGTAGTGGGCAAGCTACCCTTTTGATTAGGTAATACTCTTGGATGAAGAATAAGTGGTTGGTCTCAAAGTTGTGAATGTTTGAAACCAAGGTAAATACCCTGAGTTATGGTTAGTTTGAGTTGGTCATTACTAAAGGAAGGGCTTAGCTTTGCTGATTCTTTCTAGTTAGGATTTGGAGGTTGTAACAAGGGTGCAGCATGTTTTGTAGAGCAAGGCGGGTTGGTGTTTTTCTGAGTGATGTGAAATTATTTTGTGGAAAGTACAAGGAATTTTTTGTAGTGTGGTTAGTGTGCAATTAGATCAGGGGTTGTGACCGATCTGGTATGGTCAGGATGGAAGTAAAATATGAGATATATATTGGTATGAGAGTTGTGAAATCGGGGGTTTGAATCATAGATTGTTGTGACCTTTAGAGGTTTGGTTGTACTATAAAGGAGGAAAGTGTACATGTTGGGTTTACAGGATGTTAAGTAGATTATACCTCAGGTAAAGATAGTTTTTGATGGTGTTTGAAGTGGTGTATCGAGGACCGCTGGAAAATTTATGGTTTGTATCGATTGTTCAGTCTTGTGGGTTTGCTTTTATCGAAAGGTGTTGTGAGGGTTGTGTTCTGTGGGTTCGTGTTTGTGGATGTTTCATCAATATGGTTACTGCTTTGGCAAGGTTATAAAATAAAAGATGTTGGAGCTAATGGAAGGAGTAGTTCTACAAGTTTGGATTTTGTTGTGGTATAGTTAATGTAAGAGTTGGTTTGTCGATGAGTTGATAATGGGAAGGAGTTTTGGGTTAAGTGTCAAGGCACTTAATGATGTGTAGATTTTAAAGTTTGAACCATGGTGTTGAGTTGGTTATGGTGGCTAAACCTTAAGTTGGAGGTATTATCGTGGAGATGAGTACGATGTTGGGTTTGACACAAAGTTGGTAAGTTTCTTGTATGATATGTTTTGTAGAATGTTAGCAATCGGGGATGACTTGGCTTACATAAGGATGCTTACATAAGATGAACAAAGATACTGCCAAGACGATGGCAACACAAAGAACATAATGACAACGATCCGTCGAAACCTAGAATAGAACCTCATTCCGATTTCAACATAGATAAACTCAAACCAACAATTAATTCCATTAACAAAACAAGAACAAGGGCTCCCTTACCTTGTTACAACGACAATGAGCGAACCACGACCAGAAAGGGAACGACCGGACCTACCGAGCACATCAACATTAAAGAAGAAAGCCCTATAATGAAGGGCATTAAAACGAGGCATTAAAAGAGAAAAAAATGAAGAACACAGAATAGAGGGTTACCCGCGAGGCATTAAAATAAGATGACAAGATGAAAGGCAGTAAGAGTCACTAATTAGGTCGAATTTCGCTAAAAGATAAAAAAACGGAAAACGAAGAGACCAATTAATAAAAACTGCTCACTTTATCAATTTTTTCATATCATAATTTTTTCTCAAGTGAATGTTCACTTGGAAAATTAAAAAATAATGAGATGTACAGTTTCTATTGATTAATCTCTTAGATGACGTGGTGGAACTGAACCATGATATAATTTCTCCACCGTACAGGAAGAAAACACAATAGCTTATTAGGCTATCTTATTCAAAATATTAGATAAAATACAAGATAAGTTCTTGTAAACTCTTTAGGTCTACAAATGGTCACCAAAATGTCCCTTGTTTTATAATAAGGTCCCTAAACTTTCATCTCTAAACAATTAGGTCATTGAAAAATTCAAATTAATTCTCAAATTATTAAGGTTTTCAATTTAGAGATTTTAACTTAAATTTTATTTTCGAAAAGGGCAAAAAAATTAGGGTGTTATATATAATCTCTATTAAAATAAATATTTTATATACTTAAAAATTTCTTTTTACCGTAATATCAAGTACTCCATTTTAAATCAAATAATATAAAAATAATTTTTTAAAAATACTTTCTCATCATATTTTTTTAAAAATAATATCAAACTAGTCCTTCTGCGTTTCAACTTCTTCATCAAAAAATTTTAGTTATGTTACTAATTTTTAACTAATGTACAAAGAATAAATGTGATTAAATTAGAATATATAGACTAAATTCAAAACTTATGGATAGTACAAGTACTAACTACAAAATTTAAAATCAAATTCGTAATTTGTTTGTTCCCATAGAGTATCGATTAATGTCTGGGGTGTTCAATCGGTCGGTTCGGTTAACCGACCAAATCGAACTTTTAAAATTTTATTAATAATTTTTTTCGTATTAACCGTTAACTAAACTGAATTTTTTCAAAATTTTTTAATCGAACCGAAAAAAGTTTGGTTAATCCGGTTAACCGAATTTTTTTAAAAAAATAGATAAATTACACAAATGGTCACTAAATTATATTAAAATATATTTTTAGGCACTGAATTTTCAAAAATTATAAAAAACCATTAAATTATCAAATTATTACATTAATTCATCGTACATTATAAATTATTGATAAATACTAAAAATTTTAATGATTAATTTTTAATTTAATAAATTTAATTATTATTTATGCTAATTTTATAAATTTTAATGACTATTTTATAATTTTTAAAAGTTTAATGATAAAAAATAAATATATTAAATATATATATAATCTATAATATATAAAAAGTTCGGTTAATTAACTAATTTTGAACCGAATTAATCGATAACCAAATTTTTAAAAAATTATTAACCGTTAACCGATCTAATCTAAAATTAACCGACTAATTAATTAAAAAAAATCTGATTCGATCGATTAATTCGATTAATCAAAATTTTGAACACCCATACTAATGTCTTACTAAAACAGAAAGATTAATTCAAACAGGGATCTCCAATGTAAGTAAACCAAGCAAATTGTTTATATGGTCTCTTCGTCCTCGTCTGCTTTCACGTACTCCAAAAACAACAGGATAACACAGAATCCTTTTCTTCCAAACAAAAACCAAAAGGAATATAAGAAATGGCGGTCTCTTGGGCCACTTTCTCAAATTTTGTCTCGCCTCAAACAGCGCCGTTATCAGCCAACTCTTCTTCTTCCATGAGTCTCCTTCCAACTAATCTACGCATGGTACGAATCGTGACTCAAGCCACAGTTTCTGAGCCGGCAACCGGCTCCCGACCTCCACGTGGCATCACGAAGCCGCGCCGAGTGTCGCCTGAGATGGAGTCTATCGTCGGAGTTCCTGAAATCCCCCGAACTCAAGCTGTTAAGCTGATCTGGGCTTACATTAGAGAGAATAATCTTCAGGTCCATTCCTTCTTTTCCCCCTCTTTAAACTATGTTTCTCATACTGGGTTTTACTTTAATCACTATTTTTTCAGTTTTTTATTTACATTTGATCGTTTTCTATATATCTGCCTGTGGAGATTAGTGAATTTTGAACTGTGGGTTCTTTTTATAGTTTCTGCATTTGATGTTGATGAAGATAAATGCTTGATCTCAATGATTTGAATGCACTTTGAGGGTTCATTGTTATGAGTCAATCTTGACAAGATTTCAATGGTGTTGGCTGCCTTTAGGCATTCTTAGTGGCTTGTCAAAGTTATGCATGTTTGGTTATCTGGTTCGAGTTTGGACCAGGGGTTTAAATAGTGGTGCGAGACTGCTATAGTGCCCGTTATATAGCGGTTTTGATACTATTCGAAACAACGATACCACAATAACATATGTTCTTTGAAAATTTCACAACCGTTAATACCTATAATGACTGCAATAATATCATCTGTTATGTCTGTAAAGGCGATTTCAATGAACCTTTGTTAGAAGCTTTCTGATTGAGAAATGTTTCATGTATGCATGCTTTGAGACGCATTGGCATTTGTATTGGGCCGATTTATATTAGATAGCTTTGCTACCGATGCTTGTAACTTTGGTTGTGAATGAAAATATGGAAGGCATTGTGAATTTCGGCTTCCGGGGGTTTGATCTTCTTGTTTCTTTGTCCTCTGTTAATCGCTATAGATTTTATGTGCTCATATTACCTTCTGCTTGAGAAATGTGTATGTATGCTTGAGATATGCTTGAATTTTAATCAAGCTGGTGAGTGTAGGTATGCAATTTTGGTTGTAAATGAATGATATCGTGAACTTCTGTTGGAATTTGATGGCTCGAAAACTGGTTTATGCTTAAGAATTGTTTCGTGTATGTATGCTTCGAGACACATCTGAATCTGTAATGAAGTCAACTTTGCGAGTGATGTGTGCAACTTTGAAGTGTTGAGAATTCTAGATTTGGGGGTTTGATCTTCTTGTTTCTTTATCTACTGTTAATTGCTGTAGATATCATGTAACTCACTAGCTTCTTCCTTCGCTTCTGGCTATTCCTTAGGACCCTGAAAACAAGAAGATCATAAATTGCGATGAGAAGCTGAAGAAGATATTTGGAGGGAAAGATCGTGTCGGGTTTCTCGAAATCGCTGGGTTGATTACTCCTCACTTTCTTTGATGAAATCACTAAATGAATAGTCAGGTTTGAAAACAAGAAACAGCCTGTGTTACAGGGGGTGTATGCCTATTTCTTTGTTGAGGATACTGAAGAACACCATGCTTTTTTGCCTTAAAACAATTAACTTTGGTGTTAGCATTTTCTGATACTATTACATGTTATATCATCAGTTACCAAGCCAATGTCTACTTTTGCTCTTTGATTTTGTGTATGAAATGGCATCCCTTCTGCACCTGATCTTTTTATGTCACTGCATACGAAGCTTTTGAGGCTTTATCCGCATCTATATAAAAACTTACATAAGTTTGAAGGACAATGGAACCCTTTCTGTCAAAATTTCGTTTGGTCAGACATCTGTTCTTTGCACGTGAATTTAGAATCATTTGGTATTGTTGTGTGTAGGGGTGTAAACGAGCCGAGTCGAGCTCGAGTAATGCTAAGCTCGACTCGGTTTGTTAAGATTTCGAGTTGAGTTCGAGCTTGATTAATTTTAAACGAGTTTGAAAAATCTGAGCTCGGCTCGACTCGTTAAGAACTCGAGTCAAGTTTGAGTTTTTCTCGAGCCTAATCGAGCCAAGTATTGACGGATGTTTGATCGTGTTAGACTCGAGTAACTCGTGAGCTTTTCGAGTCGGGTATCATGTAGCTCGTCTTGTCAAGAATTCGAGTCGAGTTCGAGTTCAAACCGAGTTCAAGTTCAAACCGAGTTCAATCGAGTCGAGTTTTGACCAAGCTTTGACCGAGTCGAGCTCGAGTAGCTCACGATCTGTCTCGTCTTATTTATAGCCCTAGTTGTGTGCATTCTATTGACGAGATATACAATATTACATACTATGAATTATAGTAATGGAAGTATAAAAAGGACATCCTACTCTAACTTTAGAGCTTCATCGGGTAAAGTTTCGGAGACTTCTAGGTTAACCTCAGACGGTGTTAAAACCGGAAAAAGACTAACCGTGGCCTCATCTGAAACTTCTAAGCTCGGTCGAGCAACGTCCTGATGATCTGAAGGCAATACCTGGGGTTCTATATCATCAAAGTGAGCCCATTTTCTGTTCTATATCAAAACAAATGTTTTTGCAGAAGCTAGGCACAAGACAAGAAAAAGCAACAGAGCAGGGGCCAAGCAAAGCATTGTTGCACCGAATGTTTGCAGAGGGACCCTCTAAGGCCGATAGAGATCTGTCTTTTTGATTCTCAGTTTTATGAATGTGGCAGATTCGAGAAGCATTCCGATTGAGTAGAGGAAATTGAGGAATTCCATAATCTCTTGGAAGCTCATCCATATTTGATATATATTCGACTGTCGGATAGATTTCATACCGGTCTGCTCCGAATGGAAAAGTGATGAGTTCGACTTGCTTAACTATAGACATGAACCTCCACTTACACCCTAAACCCATTTTCAAGTTAAACACTTACCCTCGAATCCGACTTCCATGGAAAAGTTACATTCAATCTTTAATCATGCAAGGAAGAAAAAAACAGACAACTTGCCTTGAAGCAAAGATGGCAGGGAGCATTCCCATTTCACTCATTCCAAGCAGTTGGAAAGCATCTCCACTTAGAGATGGGTACGGGTCGAGTTGGATTTTCGGCCCACCTGTACCGACCCGAAAAACATATCCTCCACCCGTCACCCGATCCGAATTTAGGGTGAAAAAAATCCGACTCAACCCGAATTATAAAAAAATTAATTTTAGGGACTTAATTGTAAAAAAAGAGATCTAATTGTAAATAACATAAAATTTTAGTGACCTAATTGTAAAAAAATAATTTTAATGACCTAATTGTATAAAATATATATAAAGAGGGATCATTATTGCAAATATCCCTAAAATATATATGAAAAAATTATATTATTAGTCCCGGATTGAGTTTTTTTCACCTTAAACTCGAACCTGACCTGAAATCATACTTAAAAAAAATTCTACCTAAACCCGAATTTTCTTAAAAAAAAAACTAACTCATTCGAACCAAATCGAGTTAAAACCCGTGGGATTCACGTTCTGGGCCCATCCCTATCTCCGCTCATCTCAGCTTCAAACAACCCCAAATTAGACATTGCAACAGCTGCTTGAATCCACCATTTGAGCCAAAACCCACTTACCAACATCCCAACTTCAGCAAAATACCCATCAGTCCATTCACTATAATACTGAAACATAAAAATATCTTGTGGCCAAATCGAAAGTCTTGTTCATGATCACTCGTGGCGAATTCAGAAAAATATTTAAAAGTCAGCACATATAAAATTTTAAAAATTCAGGGTGAACACAACTTATAAATATTAAAAAAAAATTAAAGACTCTCTCATAAAATTTTAAAAAATTAAAGGTAAATATATGAATTTTAAAAAGTTCAAAGTGAACTTGTGTCCACCCTTACTTGTACATACATCCGCCATTGCTCGTAACGACTTGTCTTGAAATAAAAATATTAAGTTGATTTTAAATATCTTGTAGCTAAATCGAAATTTGTGTTATGATGACTTGTAACTGTCAACACGAATAATATATTTAATATATAATAAATAATATATAAATAATAAATAATAATTAATATAAATAATAATTAATTTAAATAATAATATAATATTAAAATCAAAAAAAATTAAAAACTGAAAATCTGGAAATCAAACGTGGAGGGGTGAAGTTTGTTAGGATTAAAAGTTGTTTTGGGTGTTGGAGATTTTTAGGGGATTAGGAAGAATTTAGTGGGAGTTAGGATTCCGATTTGAATCCCTTTTAAAGGGGATTCAATCAGAATTTTTGAGGGAAAGTGAGCTTGAATCAGCAGTAAGAGTGGGAAGAAATCAGAAGCAATTTGGAGGAGCCTGGTCTGAATACAATCGGAGGAAGAGATCGGAGCATTAGAAGTAATTTCGCTTCTGCTTTTCTGGCTTTTTACCGATTGAAGTATTAGGGGTTTATTTTTGGTTAGGATTTTTGAGCATTTACGAGGATTCTAGGCATTTAATTAGTGAAAACTTTAGTTTTTAGGTATAACCAGCGGTTTTCCTTTAGGGTTAAATTTAGTTAGTTTTAGATTTAATTAGGATAAAAAAATTTAATTTTAAAACTTAAATTTATTAATTAAGTTCTAATTTAGGATTTAATTTAATTTTTAAGAAACTTTAAAATCAATTTAATCTAATTAAATCTAATTTAAAATTAATTTGACTCCTAAAACTTAAAAATTAGACTTAAATTAGGTTTAATTTAATCCTTAAAAATTTTGAAAATTTTTTAATTAATTATTTTAATTAATTATTTTAATTAATTTTAGTTAATTTCTAAAAGTAAAGTTTTAAAATTAACCTACCTTAATTAAGTCTAGTTTAGCCTTTAACCTTAAAACATTCACCCAAATTAGACTTTAAATAGGCTTTTTATTTCTTAAAATTAGAAGATAATTTTAATTAATTATCATAATTAATTCTAATTATTTTCTAAAGATAAGATTTAAAATAATTTAGGTCCAATTAATCCCAAATTCCACCAAAATTAAATTTTAATTAGGTTAAATTAAATTCTTAAAAATTTAGAAATTATTTTTAATTAAGACTCTCAATTAATTTAAAATTTCTAAGATAAGGTTTAAAAATTAACCTAATTAAGTTTAACCCAACCCAAATTAAACTTTTGGACTTAAAATTTACCAAGTTAGATTTTAAACTGGGTTCTAATTAAAATTTGAAGTTAGGAAAATTTAATTAATTAATTTAATTAAAATTTCTAAAACTTTAAAATTTAATTTCACACTTAATTAAATCTAATCAATCTTCAAGGTTTGCTTTCGAGTCCCTTTTCTTTTTATCAATACAAGTTCCTTTTTGTACTCTTTATGATGAATTTTTGATGTAACATTGTATACCCATGATTCTAATAAAATTGATGAGTTCCTTTTATCTTGTTCTTTTATTTTATTATGTTTTTGCATGGCATATTTAAGGAGGTCACCTACTAAACTTAAGTTAATTAATTTAGAGCCTTTTAGGACTAGTCACTTAAATTAATTAATTTAATTAGGGAGAAAATTTAGTAATATAGCATGTGAATCTTATGTTTTGGATACACTAAAGAGGTTGGTGTTTTGACGAACCATGATGCTGACCTAGAGAGTGTACCTTGGCATCGAATTCATGTGTTATTAAAACCTAGAATTTTGACAAAAACTTAGGTTTAGAATTAAATAAAATGGATAGGTAAATAACTAGTAACACTAGTAACTTAGGTTTTAAACACTTAAACAATGGAGCCTTTTTAGGATTAGAACTTAAAATGAACAAGATAAAAATGGTCATGCATTTTGCTTTAGCCTTTTGAGGCGGAAGTTACATTCCTTTAAATTCGGGTGAGGTTTCCTATCTAGAGGACGTCTCGTTCAACTCGAGTTTAAAGGTGGTGTAACTTCTAAATTAAAAGAATATCCGAAATTCAAATAATGTTCAATTAACAATGAAGAATTAAATTAATGTCTATCTTTAAAATGTCAATGCCACGTAATGTTTTTTCAAAGTACCAAATTTTGGGCGTTTATAAGGGTCGTCCTTACACGTAACCGACTCCCGAACCCAACGTTTTTTTAAATGAATCTCTGGTTTATTTGATGGTGTCTAGCCTACCTAAGTGGCCGGTGGCGACTCCAAGTCAACTTTTTTTTCAAATTAAATTATAGATTTTTCTAAAATTTGGGTTTTTCGAGATTAAAAATGATAAAGTTCGAATTTTTCAAAACCGATCGTCGAGCTATTGTTCACCATAAAATTCGCGTTTTAAAAGAGGTCGCGACAGTAACCCTAAAATATATCATATATGTTATTTAAATTTTTTACAAAAGTGTTGTTATATATTAGTCCTTATTTAATTTATAGTCTCTCCTCTAAAGCTTTTCTATTTAATTCTTTATTCTGTCTTGACTTTTAATACTTAAATTATAATTAATGACTAAATCCATCCAAAAACCATAGTGAAAGGACCGTTTATGGAATTTGACCATAAGTTTAATCTTAAATTGAAAAGTAGCGTGATGGGCCTTTTACGAACCGATATTTAGCAGAGTATCCAATCAGCGCCTTAAAATCCAACTTCCTTATTTTCCCGCCATTATCTACGTCAAGTTCAAGCAAAAATGGCTGCTGAAAATCCAAACCCTTTCCAAGCTTTGATCCAAACAGTTGAAAGGTTCTCGAATTCTGTTCAAACCCACCTCGCCAATTTCACCCAGCAAGTTCATCATTCATCATCCAAGAAAATCCCTCTCTGTAATGCTTTAGAATAAGAATTGGGAATTTCAGATTAGAAGATAAGATTTCAGAAGAGAGAAAAATTTCATTTCATCATAAAACATAAAAACCGTTTCCAGCTACACAATGTCCTTAAGAATTGGTACTATTCTGTTATTACAGCTGGCACTAAAAGGCCAATGGATTAATTAAGCATTTGGGCTTAGTCCTTGACCCATTTGGTTTCCTTCTCTGGTCTGGATCCATGCTCAGCCCGAGCCTCATCAGTCTGGTTGAAATGTTCCCCACGTGCAGAAATAGAATCAGACACTGTACTTGCCTTTGTCTTCTCATTCAACTCACATCTGGTCAAAATCCCTAACTCCCTTTCGATATCTCCTTTCTTCTTCGATTTCCCTATCATAGCCATTACATCTCCCCCTCCTCCAGAGGATCCTTGTCCCCAAGGATCGAAATCTGGAAACTGCAATTTGAGAGTGGTATAGTCCTCCCAAGTAGAGTTCTCCGATCCGAGATTTAACCATTGGATAAGAAGTTGTGTAACCGCCCTGTTATGTCGTTTCACCATCCGTTTGTCAAGGACCACAACAGGGTAGACCTTCACTTGCCCATCGTCTGTTGTTTCTGGAGGCTCCAATGAGGTTATGTTTTTCTGCCCTAGTTTCTTCTTTAACAAGCTCACATGAAACACTAGGTGAAGCTTCGAGGTTGGGGGTAAATTCAATTTATAGGCTACTGATCCCATTTTTTCTGCTACTTTGTAGGGCCCATAGAACTTGGCGGCGAGCTTCAAGTTTTTCCTCAACGCAATGGATGTCTGCCGATAAGGCTGAAGCTTAAGGTATACCTTGTCACCCACGTTGAATGCCCTCTCTGTTCTTCTTCTATCAGCATAATATATCATTCGTTGCTGTGCTTTAGATAATTGCTCATGTAGTATCTTGTGTAGTTGTTCCCTCTGTGTTTCTTCCTCTTGTATGCTAGCTACTTGAGTATCTAGATTCCAGGGTAGTATAGGAGGCTTGTATCCATACAAAGCCTCAAAGGGGGTAACTCCAATGGCAGTGTGATAAGTGGTGTTGTACCACCACTCTGCCTGGGACAAGAACTTGGCCCAACTATTGGGTTTTAGGAAACATATTCCCCTGAGGTACTGTTCCAGGCACTAGTTCAGTCGTTCGGATTGACCATCCGATTCAAGGTGGTATGCTGTACTGAAGTGAGTTGTAGTTCCAGCTTGCCTCATCATTTCTTTCCAAAATAGGCTAGTAAAGATTTTGTCCTATCTGAGATAACAATCATAAGAGGCCCATGGAGCTTGTAAACCTGATCCAGATAAGCTCTGGCCACCTCAAGGGCAGTGTAGGGGTGTGATAAGCTGAGCAAATGCCCATATTTGGTAAATTTATCTATCACTACCATAATACAGTTGCACTTGAGGGAAGTAGGGAGTCCCTCAATGAAGTCCATAGTGACTACTTCCCAAGCCTTACTAGGGATATGTATGGGTTGTAGCAACCCTGGTTTAGCTTGGTGTTCACTCTTAGTTCTTTGACACACCTCACATTGCTGGATGTATTCAGCCACCCTGCTCTTCATTCCTGGCCAGTAGAACTGAGCTCTAAGCCTCTGGTAAGTGGCCTGGATCCCAGAATGACCTCCTTGAGGAGAGTCATGCAACTCTTGTAGCATCTGTTCTCTTAGGTCATCACTAGTCCCCAAGTAAACCTTGTTTTCATACCTCAGTACTCCCTTGTTGAAACTCCATCCAGACTTAGCATCCTTATCTATTGTCAAAGCAGTAATAAGGTCATGAGCAAATTCATCCCCAGTGTAACTTTGCTCTACTTCCTGTACCCACTTAGGAATAAGTGAAGTAACCATTAGGGCCATTAACTCCACCTCCTCTTCTTCTTGCCTAGATAAGGCATCTTTACCACATTGGACCTTCCCTTTCTATACTAGATGGTATAATCCAGTCCCAGCAGTTTAGTAAGTCCCCTTTTCTGAATGGTGGTAGTAAGTTTCTGCTCTAGGAGATGCTTAAGTGATTCATGGTCAGTTTTGATCACAAAGGAATTATCTTCTAGGTAGTGTCTTCATTTGGACACAGCTAGCAGAATAGCTCGGTATTCTTTCTCATAGATAGATAGGTCTATCTCCTTGGTGTTTAAGGCCTTGCTTAGATATGTCAGTGGCCTCCCTTCCTGTGTTAGGACAGCCCCAACTCCTTTAGCACTTGCATTTGTCTCTAGGTAAAATACTTTGTTGAAATCTGGTAATGCCAATACTGGAGCCTGGCACATTGCTTGTTTCAACTGCTCCCAAGCTAGCCTGGACTCACTGGTCCATACAAAACCATCCTTTTTTAACATGTTTGTCAAGGGTTTGCTAATCTCTCCATAGTCTTTTATAAATTTCCTGTAATAGCCTGTCAGTCCTAGGAAACCCCTCATTGACTTAGGGGTTTTAGGCAAAGGCCACTGCTTCATTGCTTCTACCTTGGCAGGGTCAGTTGCTACCCCTTGGGCTGAGATAATATGACCCAGGTATTCAACATGGTCCTGCCCAAAGAAGCACTTCTTCCTTTTAGCAAATAATTTATTCCTTCTAAGTACTTCTAGGACCTTCCTCAAATGTCTTCCATGGTCCTCTAGGCTGGTGTTGTACACCAGAATATCATCAAAAAATACTAACACAAATTTCCTTAAATATGTCCCAAATAACTCATTCATGAGTGCCTGAAAGGTGGTTGGGGCATTGGTTAACCCAAAAGGCATAACTCTAAACTCATAATGTCCTTGATGTATTCTGAATGCTGTCTTGGGTGTATCTTCTGGTTTGACTCTTATTTGCCAATAGCCTGACCTCAAATCCACCTTTGAGAAATATTTTGTCCCCTTTAATTCATCCAAAAGGTCCTCCACTACAAGAATGGGGAATTTGTTCTTCTCAGTAGCAACATTAAGCTGTCTGTAATCCACACAAAACCTCCAACTTCCATCCTTTTTTCTCACCATCAAGCAAGGAGCAGCAAAAAGACTCTTGCTTGTTTGGATTACTGACTAGGCCAACATCTCTGCAACTTGCTTTTCTATTTCTGTTTTCTGGTGGTAAGGGTATCTATAAGGTCTGAGGTTGATAGGATTTGTTCCTGGTTTCAACACAATGCCATGGTCATGATTCTTGACAGGGGGTAGTCCTTTAGGTTCAGCAAAAACATCATCATACTCTTTAAGGATGGACACCAAGGAGTCTGGGATTTCTGCTTCCTCCTCCTCTAGTGACAGCAAATAAATTTCCCCAAAACACTCAGGATCCTTCTCTAGTAACTTCTTCATTTTCTTCTCTAGAATGAATTTAATTCCCTGTCCCCTTTTTCCTCCTTGCAGCACTATAGTTTGTCCCTCCTTCTCAAATTGTAGGGTCATTTTCTTGAAATCCATCAGTATGGGACTGTACTTGCTCATCCAGTCCACTCCAAGAACCATATCACTTCCCCCAAAATTCAGAACCCTGAAATTGTGTTCAAATTCTTGACCCTGCATCTTCCATTTCAGCTGGTTGCTCTTGGCAGTGCTATAAAGCTTTTCCTCATTGGCTACAGTTATTGCCAAGGGCTGAGTATTTACCAACTCTACTCCTTCTTTTGCCCAGGCAACAGTGATGAAGCTGTGTGTACTTCCACTATCAATGAGGATACTCAACACCTTGCCTCTGATCACTCCTGGTATCCTCAGGGTGTTAAACCCTACATTCCCAGTGAGAGCATTCATTGAAATCTCCAATTCCTCCTCTTTGTTTTTCTCACCTTCAACCTCTTTTTCTTCTTCTTGTTCCTCCTCTTCAGATTCTTCTCCTTCCTCCATCAAATGCAGCTGTCGGCCTTTGCATTGGTGTCCTGGGCTATACTTCTCCCCACACTTAAAGCAAAGATTATGGGATCTCCTGTAATCCAATAATGCTTGTCTATTGTTCTGTAGGTTGTTGACTGTCTTAACTGTTGATCCAGTCCCCTGTGTCTTCTGATGGTTTGGTTGGGAAGTAGATAATAAGCCCCTTGAGTATTATCTTTGCCTCTTGCTTTCAATCTCCTGGGATAATTCCAGCAACTTGACCTTTCTAAAGGCTTCAGAAAGGTCTTTAGGGGGGTGAACTTTAATTCTGTGTCTGAGGTCCTCTCTTAGTCCACTTATGAAGCTGGACACAAAGTAGTCTTCTCCTAAGGAGGAGTTCATCTGCAACATGTGAGGCTTAAGTTCCTCAAATTTGTCCTGGTAGTCTTCAACTGTTGTCTTCTGCACCATCTTGTTGAACTCTTCAATTACATCACTGAAGTCCTTGTCACCAAACCTGTGGCTTAAGTCAGCTACAAATTCATGCCAATGGATTCTGTTTTTCTGCATTACATATCCATCAAACTATACCTCAGCCCTTCCGCTCAAGTGCATGGCTGCAAGTTCTATCCTTTGCTCTACAGGAATGTTGAAAATAGAAAAATATTTTTCACATTTCCTGACCCAACCCCTGGGGTTTTCACCCTCAAATGTGGGCATCTCAATCTTTGGTTTCAAGTTTAGGGTGGCCCAGAAACTATCCTGATGGACTTTCTCTTCCTTAGGTATCTCTTGCAAGTGCCACAGATTGATTAATAGCCAATCTTTCTTCTTTAAGCAATGAATCTGATATGCTTGCCAGTGCCACAGCTGTGTTTTTTATAGCCTAGCTGTTAGTCAGTTTGCTATGGGCGGGAAAAGCAAACCGTTGTAACAGCTTAGGCAAGTTGGTTGAAGGAACCTGGAAAAGGATGACAGCTGACATGGATTGATTAATAGCCAATCTTTCTTCTTTAAGCAGCATCTCCTAATATTCACCCTGCTCTTTCAATCCTTCTTTCTTTTGTTGCTTGAAGGACCATAGCCCCAACTGACTTCGAAGATCCTGAAACCTCGTTGTTGCCAGAGGTTTGGTAAACAAATCCGCTGTTTGTGATTGTGCAGGAACATAATTAACTTCCAGCTGTTGATTCATAACCTTTTCCCGAACAAAATGTAAGTCCAGTTCTACATGTTTAGTTTTCGAATGTAGAACTGAGTTTGCTGCCATAACAACCGTACTAGTGTTGTCACACCATATATTGATTGGTTCATCAATCCTTTCTCCCATGTCACCAAGAACAACCTTGACCCACAAGATTTCAGAAGCAATGTCCGCAAGACTGCGATACTCAGCTTCAGCCGTAGATCGAGACATAGACCTTTGTTTTTTCGAGCACCAGGCAATCAAGTGTGAACCCCTAAAACACAATACCCAGATATAGATCGTCGATCATCCACATCGCCTGCCCAATCTGCATCAGAAAAACCTTGGATCTTCGGTGTTTCTTGATGCGAGGAAAATAGTAGTCCATCACTGTTCGTCCCTTTCAAATATCGTAAAATTCTTTTTACTGCCGACCAATGTATTTCCTTAGGCGCTTGCATATATTGAGCAACTTTATTAACGGCAAATGAAATATCTGGCCGTGTGTGACAGACATACAAGAGTGCTCCCACCGTGCTTCGATACATTTGAGCATCAATATTGCCGCTTCCATCATCTTTGCATAGTTTAGGTGATATAGCGATTGGAGTGTCAACTAACCTCGTTGTGGCCATGTTGTTTTTGCTGAGAATCTCTTCAATGTACTTGTGTTGATTTAGAAAAAGACCATACTCAGTGTGAACTGCTTCTATGCCCAGAAAATGATGTACAAGCCCCAAGTCCTTTAAAGAATCAATTTTCCCGATGACTCTGGTCTGGATCTGCCTCACCAGTCAGCCAAGCTCTTCATTGGCGATGGTGCTTCATTTGATGAAAAGAGAACTTCACGTCCATACGGGCCCAGCATTTGGCAGGAATTGATTTCTTACCTGAGGTTTCACCATTGCTTAATAGCCATGAAGCCCCAAACAGTGAAACCAAAAGCGATGCTGTTATCTCTGGCCTTGCATTGTATCGCCAGCAGAACCAAGTGCAGACAGTCGTTCAAAGAATCCGATCCCTTATTAAAGCTGAGCTGGCTCTTGCGGAACAGCTTGATTCACTTATGAAGCTTAAATGGCCTGCTCTGAATTGTAAAAGTGTTCCATGGGCCTTGCATACTCCCTTGTGCAGTTTGCATAGTTGGTCATCTGTAGTATCCAAAGTCAATGAGGAGTCAGCTCAACCTGTTATTGAACCAGAACCGGTTCAAGAACCTATGGATGACATGGATGGAAGACGTGGTATCACAAAGGAAGAGCTGGAAGGTTTTAGGGAAGATGGGGAGCTTTCATCTTTGCTTTCAGTTCCATCTGCCACTACTGATGCTAAACTTACTCCACTAAAGGGTAGTCTTAATCATTCCAAGCAGTTGGCTTTCATTTCAAAGAGCATTTTGTCCTCATCCAGCAAGGGAAAATTGCCGAGTTCCAAAAAAATATGATAATGATTCTGTCTTTGCTTAGGCAAGTTGGTTGAAGGAACCTGGAAAAGGATGACAATTGACACGGATTGATTAATAGCCAATCTTTCTTCTTTAAGCAACATCTCCTAATATCACCCAAATTCTTGTGGTAAGAGCATAAATCGCCCGAACTAGAGAAAGGGAGCTATAGCGTGCAGATTGATCACGAAGAAATTGGATTGCTTGCTATCAAATTGTATTTGGATCACATCAGTTCCACGAGACCCCGCGAGTTGGAGACCAATGTATATAGCCCAAAGTTCCGATTGAAGCGTATCAGTAATACCAATGCACTTGTTTAACTAAAGTTTTATTTGGTTAATGTCTTAAGTAAACACCATTAAAAAATTGCTTAATACAAAACTAGGTGTCCAAATTATAATTTTTTTTAAGAAAGCTACCTAATGTTTTCAGTCTTCTAGTGCTCGCTCCGTTTTTCCTCTCAAAAGCTTATTTTCTAGTGCTCAGATTATCCACGAAAACTACATAGTCATTGGATGATTCCACCGTATCCCGCTCTGACCACCCTTTCGCCAATTGTTCCTTCATTCTCAACTGTGCTCGCTCCGTTTTTTCTCTCAAATGCTAGTCGTTATAGTCTTCAATGTCATCATTGATTCCAAAAAAACAGAACCCTACAGCTCTTGAAGATTATAGGCCGATCAGTCTTGTTGGAGGGGTGCAAGGTTTTAGCCAAGGGATTAGCAAATAGACTTCGAACAGTGATGAATGCAATTATTGGTGAGTCCCAATTTGCTTTTGTACCGGGAAGACAAATCTTGGACTGTTCTCTTATAGCTAATGAAGTTATTGATGCTGTTTATAAGAGCAGATCAAACGGAGTAGCATATGACTCGGTGGATTGGAAATTTATGTTATATGTACTGAGGAAGATGGGATTCGGGTTAAAATGGTGCAATTGGATCAAACAATGCATCTCCATTGCAGTCTTAGTAACAGAGAAATTCAAGATCTCTACAGGTTTACGACAAGGTTACCCTTTATCTCCGTTACTGTTCAACATTGTAGGGTAGCAATTTGGGCCCCGCTTATGTCTACTTTCAACAAGAGGATGGGAAGCTGGAAAGTCAATTTTATGTCTTTTGGTGCAAGATTAACCATGATCAAATTAGTTCTATCAAGTCTTCCTATGTATTTTCTCTCCATTTTCCGTATGCCACTAACAATAGTAAATAAACTAACTAGCTTGATGTCGAGCTTTCTTTGGGGAGGTTCAACTAAGAAGAAGAAAATTCATTGGATCAACTGGAAAGATGTATGTAAGCCAATGGAGCTAGGAGGGCTTGGGGTTGTAGATCTCGAAGAAAAATAGAGCACTCCTCGGGAAATGGATGTGGAGATATGGTAATGAATCAAATAGCTATTGGAAGAGAATTATTCAATGCAAATATGCATACGACCAAGCTTCTCTCCTACCACCTCAAAACATTTCCAGATGTTCCTCTTGGTGTTGGCGAGAAATTTTGAAGTCATACTATGCCAATGATGGGTTCAACAATCACATTAGAAGTAGGATGCACTTACAAGTTGGAGATGGAACTCGAATAAAATTCTAACAAGATTGGTGGATTAGAGACCGTCGTCTAAAAAATAAATTTTCATAAATATTTTCAGTATCAACTAATCGAGAGGGGGTTATTTCGGAGTACGGATTAAAAAGTATGGATTGTTGGGAATGGGTTATCCTGTTAAGGCGTGGGCTTTTTGAATGAGAAAATGTATAGTGGAATGATTTTTGTAACCTGCCTGACGAGTTTTCTGGATCAAACTTAAAGGAAGATTAGATAAAATGAGATAATCTGGTGATGGAATTTACTCGGTTAAGGCAGCTGGATAGTATGACAATTTGAATGAGGATAGAAGTTTTAAATGAAAAATCATTTGGCTTGTAATCGCACCCTTGAAGGTGGAAACATTTATTTGAGTTAAGAGAGACCCCAAAGGGTAACAAGATTAGATTATTCGCATCTACAACAAGTAGAGGTTTAATAACGGTATGAGGATAGAAGTTTTAAATGAAAAAAATCATTTGGCTTGTAATTGCACCCTTGAAGGTGGAAACATTTATTTGTCAATTACTGTATCGAAGAATTCCGATTAAAGCAGAGCTTGTGAAAAGAAGAATATTATTGGAATCAGATATTCAATGCCCTTTTTATAAAAATGCCCATGAAACAATACAACACTTATTTTTCTCTTGCAGAATTGTGTGAGCAATTCGGAGTCATTTTTGTTTTTTGTGGGGTGTAACAATAATTATTCACGAAGATCCAACTACATTCTTTATAACATGGAATAAAGTTTGTTCGGGCATCAAGAAGGATAAGGTATGAAAAATAATTCCTTTCGTTGGAATATGATCAGTATGGCTCTTTCGAAATGATATGGTGTTTAATAAGAAATCCTTAGACTTCGCACAAATGTTGTTTATTATCAAAACAAGATTAGCGTGGTGGATAATGTTGGAAATATGTAATGCTTGAATCTCACACTCTGATTTTATAGGTTGTATGAGAGCAGTTCAGTTGATTTAAAATTCTCTTAGAATTTTAAATACTTAACCGAAAAGATTTAATAACAAAATATTCGAGATTTAAATGGATATTTTCGATTATAAAATCTACTATTTTTAGATAGATATTATCAGATTATCCGAGATTTAATTAGATTTTATCTGTTAATAAATCTAATTTTAAATAGATTTTATCCGAGATTTAAATGGATATTTTCGGTTAGCAAATCTATTATTTTTGTATAGATATTATCTGATATTAAATTTAAAATTTAAAATTTAAAATTTAAATCAGATTTTATTTGATTCTCGGACAGATTTGTCCCTGTTTTCAACCTATAAATAAGATGTTTTTCTCTCATTTTTAATCATCCCATTTAGAGTTCATTTGTCTTACTTGAGAGAGAATTAGAGAGCATCATTCTGTTCGACTCTGATTTCGACGATCATTTCCTCTACAGTCCACTGTACACTGTTTGGAGGACCGTGTTAACCTTTGGGGGACAACCGCCTAAAGTAGCGAGTACACACATCGAGGCGATTTGTTTCTAAGACAGTGACCTCCATACCACGACACGGTCAAACTTTTTATCAGTTCGTTCCTTTAATTTTTCCTGTCAGTTCTAACGCCTTATTTTACAGTCTATTTAACCAACAGATAAAAGCAAGTTTTTTAAAATTTAAAGGGTCGATCAATTAGATTTTTTCTAATCCAATGAATTGCGAGAATGAATTAAGTAGACTATCCCACAAGGTGGTGTCCTCCTCCTATAGCATGACCCAAATTTAATGTGGACGGGGAAATGAAAAGTGATGGAAGTGTAAGATGGGTTGAAGGTTTGTTAAGAAATGTGGACGAGATGGACTAACTGAATTCTCATTACGTATAGGGGCAACACCTCCCATCTTGACTGAAAATTGGCCATCAAATACTTCATTGAGGTATTTCGAAGGTCTGAATGGTATGGTAAGTTCAAGTTAGCAGTGAAAACAGATTGTAAAGGGGCTGCTGATTGATTGCGTGATCCGATTAAAACTCCTCCTTGTTTTATGGATTTAATTAATTGGATTGCAGGGGATTGCAAGGGTGGGTGGATCTATCTCAGATATATCCCATGATCTGTTAACCGTGATGCCAATCTACTCACTAAGAATGAGATGAATAACTCTTTATGTCTTCCCAGACAAGAGAGTTTTGCGGAGGATTGAGTTCGAAAAATACATGATAGATTTTTGAGTGGGTATATTTTCCATTATTTATTGTTTGATTTAAAATCAAAGGTAATTATGCTCTATGTTAAAAGTGTGCTAAAGTTAAAGAATTTTGCAAGTTGTAAAACTATTGTTGTGAAATAAAATATGGGCACTTTTTTCTTCATTAGATCTCAATATTTGTTTGTTTGGACATAATGAGATTTTTAACGAGGTCCCAGTTATTATCAAAAAAATATGTCTAAATTTTTATTTCGTTAATTTTTTAAGATAATACAATTATAAAATTCATCAATCAATCATGATTTAACATGTGTTTGTTTTAATTTTTTAAAAAATAAATCAAAGAAAGAAAATTAATTTTCAAAAAAAAATCTAAAAAATATTAAATTTTATAAAAATGTGTTAAGTGCTTAAAACCTTAAACCTAAAAATCATAAAATTGACACAACTACCATGATCGATAGTCTTGTTGGATCTCGTCATCGTATGAGGCCATAACTCGTTTCTTCCAACCATTCAACATCGATAATCGACGAGAGACATTACAAATGGACGTTGTATAACTAGATTCGTTCGTTGTTCGACGTTTGATTGAAAATCGATTAATGATGATGGGTGACTAGAGAAATTGATGATGGCTTAAGACGATGGTGATGACGGGATTTGACAAGGCTATCGACGATAATATTAGTACCAATTCTAGTTTTAAGGTTTGTGGTTTTAAAGATTTTAGGACTATTTTGTAATTTTTAAAAATTTAGAATATTGTTTAAATTAATTAATTAATTTTTATTTATTTTTGAAATAAAAATAAGAACAAAAGTCATAATTCAATCTATTATTAGTTGATGAATTTTTTTAATGATGTTACCTTAAAACATTAACAGAATAAAATTTCAGGCACCTATTTTAGTAAATAAAAACACTAGACATCTATCTGAGAAAAAATGTATACTTTGAGCACTTATTTATAAGTTAAACCTTTAATTTAATTTTATGTTAAACTACATAAATAGTCTTTTGACTATAGTAATTTTTTATTGAGTCTAAGAAATCAACAATTTTCGTTAAAACTGGCATTTTAGTTAGTTTTGTTGGTTATTTAAGTCGGTTACAAGTTTTGAATTTTCAAACTGACTCGACCAAAAAATCGACATATGTAACATTTTAAATAGGATAGAATTAAGTTATACAATGTAAAACTCTCTAAGTTTTACACATTTTTTGGATCGTGGGATGATTAAAACGAATGTTTCCAATTAACTATTGACTTTTTGTGAAAATTATCAATTGAAAAATAAGTAAGAAGTTAATTTGAGCCATCATTTCAGCCATTCAACAATCCTAAAGAAACGTATAAAATACTATTGTAAAACTAAAATTGATTTTGATATAACAATTATGATAAAGGACTATTTTGTAATAAGTTTTTAAGTCCCTAAGTTAAACTTTTGTTTTCAAGTCAAACCAAGAACTTTAAAAATAATTTTCTAAGTGTTTTTACACGAGAGTATCGATACCCCTAGAACAGGTATCAATATCGCCTCTTGTTTTTCAAAAAATGTTCTTGAGTCAAAGAACGAGTATCGATACCAATATCGGTACCTTTTCCATCAAAACGTTACTGCCAACATCTGTTTCGAACCAGGTATTGAACCAAGGCTTAATTTTTAAATACTTTAAAATTATAAAGGGTTGTTTCGATACCAGTGTCGATACCAACCTTCACAGATTATAATTGGTATCGAACCATGGTTCGATACACCCTTATTAAATACACAAAAACTCTTTCTCTTTGTGGCCTGTTTTGAAACAGATACCCCGAGTATCGATATCGATGTCTACAGAAGTGCATTTACTGTGGTAAAATAAAGGTATAACATATTTATTTCAAGTTCCAACAACCACAACGGTTAAAAATCAATAAGAAGGTATAAATTGAAGCCTCTAAAGTAACATTAATAACTATTGATCCTCAAACAACATCCAAGCACACAAATCCAACTCCAAAGCACCTCATTGCAAATCTTTTGCTCCCAACTCCCATTTTCATTTTGATTCATTGTAATTGAGTTTGAGGAGAGTTATTCTGTAATTGGGTCACATATATCTTGTAAGAGATCTCTTTTTAGCCCACTCTTATCCTTTGTATTTCTTTGTGAGGATCAAGTTAATTTTGGGTAGAAAATTGACTTGCTTATAAAGGTTATCCCTTGAACCTAAAAAAAAGGTTGAATTCATTTAGTGAATTGGTTTCAAAATCCTTAGTGAGAGCTAAGGTAGTGAATATAGAGCTTGTTCCGAAGCTTGAAACACTATAAATCACTTATTTTTTATTTTACAATTTTTACCGAAAATCTTGCACAAATTTTTAAATAGCCAATCCACCCCCTCTTGCCCAATTTCATTGATTGATCAACTCAACAATTGGTATCAGAGCTAAATCTTCGAAGGGATTCACCTTCACAAAAAAAGATCCAAAGATAGTTGATCACTCATTCAAGTCAAATCTAATAGCCTTTACTTTCGAAAGTTGGAACGAGTCTCACTCCATCACCAAACCTCCATTCTTCAATGGTGACAACTACCCGTATTGGAAGAATAGAATGAGATTATTCATCAACTCCAACGATTATGTCCTTTGAGGTATAATTGAAGATTGCCCCTCAATTCCAATGAAGATGGAAAGAGATAGACAAGTGCCAAAGAAGAGAAATGAAATGACCGATGGGGAGAGAAGAAGGATGTCCACTAACGACAAAGCTCTTCATATCCTTTTTTGTGCTCTTGGTCCCGACATCTACTCCAAGATATCATCTTGCACAAGTGCCAAAGAAGTTTGAGATTCTTTGGAGACAAGTTATGAGTGCACTAATGACGTGAAGGAAATAAAGATCGGTCTTTTAAATCTCAACTATGAAAATTTCAAGATGGAGCCGTATGAAGACATCACCAAGATGTTTGATAGATCCTGGAGAAATCGTAACCCTTCTGAGGCCACTTGGGCGATCGAGGAATCTATAAGGGAGAAGTTCCTGTATCTGTTCAGTTTAGGTAAATTTTGAGGACGAAATTTCTTTTTAGAGGGAGAGAGTTGTAACACATGTAAAATGTAAATAAAAATAAAAGAATGAAAAGTTTGATTGTGGGGTGTTGAATCCACAACTCCTGGTTCTTAGCTAGTAATTTCGTCCTATTTACGATTCCTAGCTACGGTTAGGGTAATTCTGTCTTGATATCGATTCTCGTGCTAAAGCGGGGGTAATTCTGCTTGTTCCCTAAGGTAATACCTTAGGCCGGTACCTTTGCTCCATCGGGCTTAGGTTAATGCTTTTATCAGATACTTTTTTGGGGAACTGTATCCAGGAGTTCGGTTGGAGGGTAGCATATCATGCATATACATGATTTGATTTTATGTTATTACTGTTTATTTGATTTTATTTGTGATTTGTAAGCACGGTTGGAACACACTGGGCTCCATAGCTCATACCCGTTTTCTTTCCCCTTTTAGATAACCGTAGATAGGCATCCCGGATTTGGCAGTCGGAGGATCTATACCTTCCTGATTATATATTGATGTAATGTTTAAATTTTCCAGATTTCAGTTAGGGTGACATGTGCCTCTATTTTTTCTACTAATGTGTCTATATTCTATTATTGATGGTTTAAACTTATTATATTTTGTCATCGGATACGCGTATTATTTTGTGAACAACATTTTAAACGTATTTTATTTAAGTCATCAGTTTTATAATGCATTTATTTTAAATGATATCCAGATTTAATATTTTCCGATACAGTTCGAGTTGATTTATGTTTGATCCTATAATTATGATGGAACTATTATCTTTACAAGTTATTTGATTTTATATGAAATATGTTTTATATTCTTTAAAGAAAAAAATGTGACCACTCTAGGTCGGGCTTTCCCTATAGGTCGGTCTAGGGGGTTACAATTTAAATCTCAAAATCGACTTGGATTATATTGTTTCAATAACAATTGATCCAATCTTAATTTTCTTTTAGCAAACAATTTGCTAACGTGTTCCTAGGAAGTCAAATTTGATTCAATAGTCGATCCTTCCTCTCATATAAATGATCAAATCAAAATCTTGACTAAAGCCAATCTTTAGTTTTGAAATCAATTTGATTTAAAAAATAAGTTCAAAAGAAAACTTTAAAGAAATAAAAAGACGAAGTTATTGATATGTTTTTTAATCCTCACGTTTGGATCGAGTCATTGCTTAAGCCTTTGACTAAGAAGAATTTAGCCGAGCATAATTATGGAAAGAATTATGCTCGACATAAAAATAAAATAAAGTAAAAATAAAACAAGAAAAATAAATAAAGAAAACAAGAGATGAAAGAAAACTCTAGGATTTGGAATTAAAGGATGAATGAAGAGATGAGTTCTAGGCTTACCCAAGGTGGGTATTTATAGTCTTTTACAAACCCTAAAAATAAGAGATAAATCCTAGATAAATCTAAAAATATTTAAATTCAAATTACAAAAGATAAATCCTAATTTAAAATTCAAAACGCGGTTGATCATAAGCTATCGCCTATCTAGAACGCGGATAAGCTATCACGCACTTGCTGACGTCATCTTCTAGAAGCTACTGACAAAGTACTGCGTCAGATTTTCATGCCTAAAGTTGTGTCCACCAATCCAGATTTGATCTAGAAAATAAATAAAAAAAAAACTTCAGAAATCAACCATTTAGGTGCATTTTCCAAATTCAGAGTCCTGCACAAAATCACACAGAAAATACCAAGATCAACAACATAATTCATTAAATCAAGGAGTAATTAAGCACAAAATATTAGCTATTTTAAGCACTTATCAGTCACTCTAATTAATTAAATAACATTGAATAGGAAGATAATTGTAGTAAGAGATAGTATATTTAATTATATACCTTGGATGCACTAAGTTGGACGATGGTCTGATGTAACAAGATGTTGACCAAGGGTGTATTTCGGTATCACATTCAATATGGAATCTTAACATCGAAAATGATAAAAAATAAGATTAGTAACGAAACAAATTAATTAGGTAAATAACTAGAAACACAAGTAGTATTATTAATTTCTCTAATTGTCTAGATGATAGTGTCCAATTGTTTGGATGTACCATAATACACTTGGAAAATTAATAATTTAATAGGACCTTAATTTTTTAATTAATAGAGCTTAATAGAATAGAACTTAAAATCGACAAGATAATAACCTGTTATCCTCTAAACCTTATGGAGCAACACTTATATTTCTTCAAAATACGAATTAAGGTTTTCAAACGTTTATCCACAATTTGTGCAAATTTATTAAAGGTGGAATAAATGTTGTAGAATGTTGAATGATGAAACTTTTTTTTACCTCTCGAATCTCCCAGCATTTTAACTCATGTTAGTTACTTATTTGAAGCAAAGAACTATTAGGTCTAATTTTTGGAGTTGTTTTAAGTTCTTCATATCCATTTTCTGATTGAATTTCATGATTTCAGTTGATGTCTTTGAAGCATATACAGTACAACCTTAAACTATTTGTTGTTAGACTAATCTTAAGGACGGAATGGATCTTAGAGATATATAAGATAAATTACATAAATAATCACTTTATTATAGTATTGATGTCAATATCACTTCTATACATTTAATTTAGCAAATATACCTTTAAATTATTAAATTAATTCTAATTTGGTCAAATAGTTAAAGTAAGCAGGATCAACGGCTACAAATTCATCTAGAGTACAAGATATTAGTAAGTATAAACAATCTATTTAAAAAGCCCGATTACTAAAACGATAGAGGTGATTAGTTTGATGACGTGTGTAGCGACCCTCTCGCTAATTAAAAATAATAATAATAATTTTGAAAGTCTTGAAATGAAATTCAAAATTTTAAAATATCTCAAAATTTTGGAAAAGATGAAAGTGTAAAATGAAAACGTCATTATTTTGAAAAGAAGGAAAATTAGTTTTTAAAATTGGAAAAAAGAATTGAAAATTAGGGATCGGTAAAGATTAGGAATTTAATTTAGGGATTTGAACATTTTGGAGAATTGGGATCTAAAATCGGGAATTTAAAAAATTAGGGTTTGAAAAAGACCTAAAATAAAAAGGGTCACTAAATGTAAAATGAAATTTAAAAATAATTTAAAGGTTAAAAAACGATTTAAAAATTAGTTGGAGTCGTCACCGATCACTTTGGTAGACCGGGCACCGTAAAACCAGAGATTCGAGACAAATTGGGTTCGAGAGTCGGTTACAACTAAAAATAGTATTAGCTCTTAAAATAGACAAAAAAATTGGAACCTTAACAAAATCATCGCTTAATTAATTTTAAAATTTCCTATTTAAAGTGACATTAAATTAATATTTTTTACAAATTTAAATATATTTTAAACGTCTTTTTATTTGAAGATAAACACATACACTACTGCCATTACGTTAGGTATTTGGCCCGTTACGACCGAATAAAGAGATATCGCATTTAAGATTAAATTAATTAGTGTTGAACTTAAGCAACATTAATACAAAAAATGTAGGCAAAATACATGTACATGAACCATAAAGCAAAATATTTAAAAAAGTTGCATATATACAAGTAACATGAAATGAAAGAATAAATATATGCATGATTGTAAATGAAACATAAAATAAATATACCAAAATAAATTAAAGGAAATAAAATCTACACTGGAAGGGACTGAAATAGAATAAAAACAAATTTTTGGGGTGAAAATTGAAGAGGAACAAATGAATAGTTTTAAAAAGTGACTAAAATCGAACACCCCTTAAAGCACAAAGGCCATGGGTTTATTACCAGGTTTGAATGTCCTTACTCAAATGAATCAACTTAAAAAATTAGATATAAACATCTTTTTAGTTCATTTTTGAAGAATTTTTCAAAGTACAAATATAAATGGAAGTAAAAAATAGATCAATTGGAAATTTAACTGGGTAAAACTTTTGTAAAATTGATTTTATTCTTCATAATTATTTTGAGAGAATAATATATATTTTTATATATTTTCTTATTATTTTTCATTATCAATTTATACAGAATATACTTTTAAATAGGCTAATATAAAGTTTTAATATAACTAAATCTAAATTTTTATTTTTATTTTAAATAACACTTATTCCTAATTTAAATAAGACTTTTACTAAATCTAAACTATTAATTAGAAATAAACTTTAATTACACATTCAATAAAAACTCTAACACTCTTTGTCGACTTACGAGTGCTAATCGTCTATCTCTTAATCGTGCCTCAATTCGTTTTTTCACTTTAAATTAGTGGGTTTAGAGTCTAAGATTTTAATCATACCTCTATTGGTGTTTTCACTTTAAATTAGTGTGTTTAAGGTCTAGGTTAAGATTAGGGTTTAAGGAATTAGGAGTAGGGTGTATTTTTTAGGATGTATGGTGTAGGGTTTAGGATTTAGAAAATAAGTGTTAAGATTTAAAATTCAAATTTTTAAGATTTTTTAATATGAGGCTTGAAAGGAGGTATGATAAAGAAACAGACGATTTTTACTCTCAACTTACACTTTTCTCAAACTCTAACGCTTCCCGTATAACTTACGGTAAACTACATGGTCTTTTTGTTTGATAACTTCAATGATGCACGTCTTTCCTCAAAATCAATTGGGTTGATCACAATTCGCTTCATTTGACGACCAGTGAGTAATTACACTGAGAAATAAATGTCTTCTCAATCTAAGAGCATGGTGGAGTAGAGAGGTTAGTAGGAAAAACAGAAACAATCGTGGAATTCAGTCTGGAACTATAGTTGAAACTTCTGAATAAATGTTATGGCCACTGTGCTCTTCTTCTGTAAATATCCCCCAGTCATATAGCACACAAATATGGAGATTATCAAAAGGAACCTCATTGGCAACAAAACACTTTACAATTACTTACCTATATTGTACACTTTCAGTACTTTACTCCCTCGTAGCCATTGAAGATGCATTATGATCCGAGATAGAAATTAGATTAAGAAAAAAGAAAGAAGAAAGGATTTCAGAAGTTTAAAGAAAAGATTTCAGAGAAACTGAAGAAGATAAAAGATAGAGACTTTTCATTAACCACTTCGATAAGAGTTGCAGTACATAGTTCCTCTTTATATATTAAAATTACAGCTGTAACACTAATAATAGTTTATTCTAATATTTCCGTTAGTTCTAAAGCTGTGTTTTGGCCAATTTCTTCCTTTGTTACTGTCAGAAAGACTGCCCTCAATCAAAACCAAATTCTTGATTGAGTTCCCAATCTTTAACTCCTTTTCTTTCATTGAAATCTTTAGCTATTCATGTAGGGTCATGACAATTCACCCTCCTTCAATCGATACTTGTCCCCAAGGATAGAAATTAGTGGATTGAAACTTGAAGACATTATAATCTTCTTGATTTGCATTTCAAGTTCCCCCACAAACTAAGGAGTTGAGTAATGGTTTGACTGTGATGTTTTAACTTCCTTTTGTCATTCACTGTAACATGATACACTCGTAGTTGACCATCACTTTTTAACTCTAGAGAATCATTAAAGGCAATCATATTCATTCTCACTTTGTTCTTGAGCAGTCCTACATGACAAACATGATAAATCTTAGACTCCACCATTACACTTGTTTTCACTCCTTCGTCCAGGTTTTTCAGGTTGATATCTTGAGTCTCCTTTAGCCACTCCCCTTGTACACCAAATTGAGACAGTCTCTCACTGCATGTGAATTCCAAAAACCAAAGCTTGCTCTTGATAGACTCACTAGTCATCATGTTCTTCGCTTTCTGCATTATACAAAACATGTAGTGGAATCGAAAACTTTGCTTATTCACATTGCTTGATCCAACTTGTCTAGAATTGCTTTCTATTGACCAAACATTCCAAATCTCCTCAAGGTTGGCTTCTACAATACCTGTCAGATAAACCGTTAAACAATAAAACCATGACATCTCGTTACCCATCTCCATCTAGATTTTTCCTTACTGCCCTTAAAAGATAGCTCTGTCATGCATCCATGCAATTCTACGATATCCAGTACCATTTCTGCTAAAACATATTTTGGCTTATGAACAAAAACATGGTCGAAAGCTGTGAATATAAGTTCTACAACAAGAATGGCAACAAAAAATATCCAAATCTTTAAACCCAGACAAAGTCAAAGTCAAACTATCTACCGTCAACAAGCTGTGCAAAACCATCATCCACTGTCTTCACAAAGTCTTCAAGTTTCTCACTACATTCTAGTTTATCTTCAGACCAATTAAGCCGAAATAATTCCAATGATTCAAATGCATTGAGCTTCTCTATTGCTAAAAACATACCAAAATATTGTAACAGTAGTGGAGATTGTCCAGCTTCATCACCCTATTTATCAATATCACTATAGTTCACAGCTTTCACGACAACAAATGCATTTGCTATCTCTTTTAAATGGTCAATGCTGGAAACTCTAAAAATACCTCGAAATATGAGATCTATGACACTCAAATTGTGATCACACAACTCTGCATCCACCTTGCTACTTATGTAGTCAGTAAGCTCAACTTTCAGGAGTAAATCTTCTTGTACATCTATTTCACTACTCATACACATTTCATTGCTACACAAAGTTGCAATCAAGCCATTAATGAAAGGGTGTCCCACACTTCTTTCACCATTAGCATTTGTCTCTCCCTCTACCATCACATGATCAAAAGAGCTCATTGAAAAAGACTTGAAAGTGGTAGGTACATCCAATTCTTCGTGTGGCAAAGCTTGAATGGTAGCACTAAAAGCTCTAAGCATTTACATCTTTAATTTCAACAGCTTGGTTTAGAGTTTGACTTTCATCATTCAACTTTATCATTATCAATTGAGGCAAGGAATTTGTTTGAGTTTCATTTCTCATATCCTTAGAGGCTGCCTTTGAGATTTTCTTGTATGTCATTGAAGTCATCCAGGAAACTGTTATAGGACAATCTCTCATTACAATTTCTGATGTAGTGCTGGAAGCTTTTCAATCTAGCAATTCGATAGATAGTTGGACAATCATCAGCCTTGATTGTATGCTCATTAGCTTGCATAACACTTTCTCCATCGAGGTAACAACCCGCTAGAAATTTCATTGTACAATTTATCAAGTGGTGATTCCAGCTCAACCTCCCGAATCTGTCATTAGTTCTTTTATCTCCAAAAATATCCTTGGTGACAATGATTAACCTGCCGACTTGGGACTTCCATACATACTGCTCATCAACATTGTGCTTCGTGGTAACAATAATCTTTTTGAAAATCAATTATGCAAAGTAGAAGCTAAACTCAAATTGATCAATTGTAATAACCCAAAAATATGAGTCAAAATCCCCAAATTAAAAGTCAAAATCCCTAATCGAACCCTAAAAATTGGGGATTAAAAATTCTGAAATTAAGGACTAAATTGGAAGTTTTAAAAGTTTAGGGGTCAAAATATAAAAATTCAAAAGTTTTGAACCTTTCCCAAGTAATTACCATTTTTTAGTGGAGGCGTCTCCTTCCCTCCCGAGCTTCCATTTCAGTCAGTTATGGGAGGGAGTTATTTCTCCTTTAATGTTTATGAATTAAAATCTGACTTTTGCTTAATTGGGGTTTCAAAATAATATTGAATTAATTCCCGAGTTGTGTCTTGGTGTTATCTTCATCCTTTTTCGTTCAAGTTCACGTTCGATTGTTGGTAAGTGGTAAGTCATCATCGCTTTTCTTATTTCCGTTTTGTTTCGAATTGTCTGGGAATAGTTTTGCAGAAGCTTTTGTTAGGGGGGTCATGATTCTGGTTTGTTTTGGTTTGAAGTGTTCATGGGTTTAAGTTTTTGTTTTTGATCGAATAATAATCATGGGGAAGTAGTTTTGATTCAATTAAATTCGTGTTTGGTGTTAAATCGAATAAGGAAATTGTTTAGGAAGTTGTTTGAATCGAAATTGGATCAAAACGAGGTTAAAAAGGGGGTTTTATAATCGAAATATGCATGTTTGTTTTGAGGGGAAAATCTGGAAATTTTCTAGATTTTCCGGGAAAATCTGGGAACAAACAGCCCCTAAAAAATCAGCCCAGCAGACCCTAACCGACCGGCCCAGACCGACCCACCCGAATCGGTCTAAGCCCAGAATCGGCCAGACCCAAACCGTAACCTAGGCCCAAACCGTGACCCATCCGACCCGAACCCAGCCCCGACCTGACCGCCCGACCCGATCTCCAACCCGTTTCTCGACCTGGCTGACGTCATCGCTGACGTCACTGTTGACGTTATCTGCTGATGTCAGCTGCTGACGTCAGCGTTGACTGATGACGTCAGCGTTGACCAGTGCTGACGTCAGCAGTTGACTTTTTCGACCCGGGCTCATTTTATGTTTTTCGACGTCCTGAATCCAATAACGCTGTCCGTTTTTCGAAATTCGAACCCAAAGTGTCATTTTTGGGGGTTTTATGTTCGATAAGTTATCTGGAAATTTATCTGTAAAAGGTTCTGAATCAATTTTTGTTTGCTTCAGGTGACGAGGATTCCGACCTCGAGCAGTTACCTCCTCCTCCTGTACGAGGTCCGATACATCCACATTCGGGACCTTCACGTGAGTATCGAATTAATTCTGTTTAGTTTATTTTACGGTATTGTGGCATAGTAGGATGTCTAACGTAATTCTGTAAATTGTAGACTCTACTCCTGCTCAGCCCGGTGGTAGAGCCGAGTCTAGTAAACGTCAGAGTCGTCGTTGAGTCTTCTGATACAGGTGTGTTCTCTCCCGTTCATCCTGTAAATTCTGTTATTCTGTATATTCGAATTCTGTTATCCGTATGATCATGCATCATTCTGTTATATGATTCTGATTCTGTTATCTGTCATGCTTGCCTCCTGTTAGATAATAAGGCATGCATTCTAATTCTGTATCTGCATATATCATGGCATCTGGGATATTATCTATGTACGGGGAAGTTAGTGACTTTATCACTTCTGTTCAGTGGCTCCACCTTCGGGTCGAGATACCACTTCTGTTGGTGTGATGGTGTTAGAGTAGTCTGGGGACCAACTCTTCTGTGGTGTTCGGAGATGGGTGCATATCATGCATACTCTGTCTATTCTGCATAATCTGTTCTGTTATTCTGTTTATCTGTTTTAGAGACACATTAGGCTCCCTAGCTTACAACCTCTCAGATTTCTGTTTCAGATCTCAAACTTAGGCTCGGTGCGGTACTTGGAGGTTCCTGATCCATTTTCTGATTTATAGTATGTTTTACAGTTTTTGGATTCCGGACTATGTTTAATTTGAATAGTAATTTTCTGTAATTTGAACATTAAATGTTTATGGGTTTTTGCAACAATCATTGTTTATAAATTTATGGGTTGAATTCTATTTTTAAATGTTAATTTTTATTATTATTTTAATTCATTAATTATTAAATAATTTATCTGAATATTTTATTTATTTTCGTAAAAACCCTAACTTGGGAAACAAGTTTTCAAGCCGTAAACCTTAACTTGTAATCTAAGAAATTAGATTAATTTTAGGGGTTACATCAATCATACTAATATCAGCACCAGTAACCAATGTCCCTATCAATTTTTTGGTTCTAAATCTTGCAATAGTACTAAGGTTGTTCATAACAGCAGCTTTGGTCATGCTAATAAAAATACCAGGGTCAAAATGCTTAAACTGTATAACATTATAGGTTGATAGCAACTTTCCCCTAGTTTTTAGAATCCGACCATCAATGGTGTAATTTTCCACCACCTCGCTGATTTCTTCTATGTTCCAAACAATTTGTAGTTCATGAAACACTTGATCAAACATCGCTATTTCTTGATCACTTTTTCTGAGATTTTTATCATATACTTTTGCCGATAATGGATGCTTAATCTTAACTACATCAGATTCCTCATTGATTGGCACAACCATTTCATTGAACACCTTGCCTCCATTCATCTTTGTAACATTAATTTTGTGTTGACAAAAACCATGAGCATCTCATCTATGTTTGAATCAGAATCATATTTAACTACACCATTTGCAGCAACCCCTGCACTTGTATTATCAGGAAAATGGAGAGCAACTTCAGTGGACTTGGAAAAGTTGGAATGGACGGTGAGCTCAAAATATTACTGGCCTTCTTCCACCGATTTCAATGGTGTTCAAAAATCTCCTGAGTTGAGTTTTTCATTAAACACAATAATTGTTAGAGGTTGTTCAATCATACGAACAACATCTTCCTTATATGTGACTACTGATATTTTGTCGAGCATCAGAACTTCACATGAACCTCTTTTTCTTACCTCCATTTTTGCTGCCAACTACTTCAATTCTTGTTTCCGCTCTTTTGTAAGATTAAAAAACTTTGTCATATAACTTGGATTTTCATTGCATTTGGCTTCAAGGCAATCCAACATCTCTTTTACAGAAATTAGATCATTGTTGCAAGCCATTTGTTGATTCACAGTGGATATTAAAAAAAAACTGGCTCTAATACCAATTGTTATGACCCGAGATAGAAATTAGGTTCAGAAAGAAGAAGAAGAAGAAAGAATTTTAAAAGTTTAAAGAAAAGATTTCAGAGGAATTGAAGAAGATAAAAGATAGAGATTTATCATTAAACATTTCGATAAGAGTTGCAGTATATAGTTTCTCTCTATATAAAAATTACAGCTGTAATACTAATAATAGTTTATTCTAATATTTTCGTTAGTTCTAACGCTGCGTTTTGATAAATTTATCTCTTTGTTACTGTCAGAAAGACTATCCTCAATCAAAACCAAATTCTCGATTGAGTTTTCAATCCTTAACTCCTTTTCTTTCATTGAAATCTTTAGCTCTTTATGTAGGGTCATGCCAAGATGTCACGAGCATAATAATATCATTGCCTTAGATGGTAGATCATTTGCCTCAGTAGGTTCATAGACCTTAGTAATGAATTGCTTGAGTGCTTTCAGTTGCGGGAGGAGATCTAATATTATAATTATGCTCATAAAATGAACATACTTATCTAAAAACTATAATACCTTCTTCTTATGACTGCAAAAGCAGAAATAACGCAAGTAATATCAAATCAAAATCAACAGTCTAAAATATATTTACAAGATTCAATATCATAAAATAAAAGCCTATAAAAACATTTAGACTTAAAAAACCTATATGAGGCTGCAATGATCTCAAAGGTCATCACAAGTAGAATGCTATACAAATCAATATCTTGACTAGCAGTAAACAACACACCAACATGAGTATTTTTATACTATCAAATTTGGAATAGTGCAAGAATTAGTAGATCATCAATAATAATAGTAATCACAAAAATAACAACATAATATGATAATAATCAAACATAAGTTATGATAAAGAATACTGTAAGTTATTCTAGAAATGTTACAGCTTGAGAGAGTATAAGTTGACGAGGAATTTTAGAAATTTTATTTATAATTAGAGTTTATTTTTAATTAATAATTTTGATTTACTAGGAGTATTATTTAAATTAAAAATAAGTATTTGTAGACTGTATGCTATATAACGTATTGTCACAGTTAGTTTTAGACAAAGTAAAAACTATATTTTATCTTTAATTGATCTTATCAAATAGTCTAAATTAGACAATTATATTCTCTAATGTCTAGCTATTTATATTTAAAGATTTATAATTATTGATTTTGTATATTCTTTTTCTTGGATTAGACTCTCTTTATAACCTATAAATAGAGTACTATTTTATAAATAAAGTAGGAAGAGAAACTAATTTTCTCTTTAATAAAATATATTATTTATATGGTATCAGAGTAGGTTTTGATACTCAACCTAGCTGATGGTAAATTCTTCTTCATTAGAGATAAAACCTAAAATTATTGTTCATTCCAGTTCTGTTACATTTTTCAATAGTAAACTAAGACCTGGACAATAAGGTGGATCATTTTAAAGAAACTTGTTGAAAACTACATGGTAAACCGACATACTGAAAGTCTCAAAGAGTCAATCGACAAAGAGATTTGACAGTTCATACATCAACCTCTTACGCTATATAAACTTGAATTTTCTTACACATTTTGGGACCATTAGATGAAAGTAAATAGATGAATAAAAATTTAATTTTTCTCTCATATTTAATTTATAATAAATAAATAAACTATAATATGTAAAAATTTATGATGAATCTAATATGATTTATGATCCCAAAAGATAATATAAATATGAACACGATACCAAAAATCCACACGAGGAAAAATACAATATTGTATTTTTAACCTTTTATTTCGGTTATAATATAATATTTCAATTCGATTTTATAACTGAATAAATTTATATTATTTGAATTTGGATTATAAAACCTTTTATTACTAAAATAGTTTAAATATGTTATTTTTTCAAATAAGATATATACTTACACTGAAATGGTTAGAGAGGTTTTAAATACAAATGGTGGTGCATGTCCCATGCAATACAACCACATGCAACCGTTTCCTGCATTTCATAATAATGGTGATGGGGTCTCATGTCCTTGTGCTGGATCAGAGATATATGCATGACCATGCCTACCATAAATTTATAATCATAAATCAAAACCTACATTTTCAGAAGCAGATCTTGATAATAGAGTTTGGGTCAAAGATAGACATATATGTGTATGCCTACCATGCATTCATAATCATAAATGAAATCCTAATCATTTAATATATACAAGATTTAAATAAAAAAATAAGTATTTAAATTATATTTTTTAGATTTTATATGCGTAAAGTATTTTTTTAATAAAAATAAATATCTAAATTTCAATCGTTATAATTTTAAGTGTCCGTCTGTTTAAAATATTCGTTACTGAATAAGAACATGACATTTTTCATATTTATTATTATATTAAAAAATAAATAACGAATATAATTAAAAAACTTAATTTTTTTAAAATCCTAATAAAAAAATTAAAAAAAATCAAATTGTCTTCACTATCATCGTCATTGCAATCGATGAATATTATCATTATCATTGTCGGAAGCCACCTCCTATTTCTTGTAAAAACTCACAACCTGCAATAATCAATAAATATGTCAACCGAACGTCGTATGGTTACGTAAGTCTTTGAAGATTATCTACCTACCCACCTACCCACCTATTTACCCATCCATCCATTCATCATTCACAGGGACGGAGCTATGATTTGGGATTGAGGAGACAAAACATAAATGTTTAGAAGTATGGGGTAAATTCATAAGAAAAATAATTTTTAAAAGAATTTAAATAAGGAGACAAAAGTAAAAAAAAAATCTTCAAGGGTGGGGTGGGGGCGATTGCCCCACCCAACAATAACGTGGCTCTGTCCCTGATCATACATAAGCCTTTGAATAAAAATGATGTCAACAAGTATAATTATTTGTATTTAGTTTACATAAGCCTTTTAATTTTAAGGTTTAAAAATTAAGATTGCGATTTAAGTTTTAGGTGTGTAGGGGTAGAATGCAAGGGGTATAATTATAATTTATAGTTTAAGGTTTATGTGTTAAGGTGTTAAGGCAAGGGATTTAGGCTTTAGATTTTTAGTTTACCCTTGATATTATGATATTATTTTTTTATTATGACCATTGTAAAATCTTTGGATCTGAGATTTATTAAATAATTTAGTGACAAAAATGATAATATTAACTTCATTATATATATTCAAATTTTAATATTTGCCTCTTAAATTATATTATTTTTAATTAGGTGTATGAATTGATTTTTGAGTTAAACAAACGTCTTAACATTTTATTTCTTGATATAAAAAGTTTTTTTATACTATTGTTAAAAAAATTATTATTCAATTAGAATATGACATATTACCTATTTATATTTTTTTTTTCAATTTTATTTTTTAAAATTTAAAAATATCTTTAATTTTATAAAAATCTTAAATTTTTTAATTTTTTTTAAAAATACCTTAAGTACAAACAAAATCTTTAAATTCCTCTCAACCTACCACTGATTCAACTACCATTGATCATCCTTGTATTCGTCAGACCCCACTACTAAAAATACTAATATTATATCGTCAAAAATAAATAAATGAACCGTTAACGAACAAGTAACGATAAACGAAGTGACTGAATGAATTGTGAACCACGTCTAGAGGGTGAAAGATGTCAAACAATATAGTACGTGATGCATGAACAATAGACATTAAATCAATAACATTAGAAGATATCAAACGATGAAAGAGATGTAATTTGTAGGTTTCATTATTAATTAAATATATTTTTTATTTTTTTAAAAAAATATATAAATAAAAAATATCAGATATTATGTGATGATCGAACATCTTTGATGGTTGTTGCACATGAGTTAATGTTGTGTTCTTGGTTAGTTGAAGTTTACAAAATATATCGTCGTGTTAACATGATTGCAGATTGGTTAGATGGTTACTATAGAGGATGTACATAATTGATCAATTACTATTCAGTTTTTAAAAATTTACCGATTTACATAATTGATCTATTACAAGAGAAGATTAAGCCTTAATTTAGATATCTTTATTTTTCGTCATAAAAAAAATAATTAGGTTGTACATCTGTTATATCGTCCTTCACAATCTTTTAATTTATCAGAAAATCTTATAACATTTAAATTATGTGAAAATCAAAAATCGAAAGCGAAAATCATTAGTAAGATCATTTTTATCAACAACAATAATATATCACACTTATATCTGACACATGAATATCGAGATATGATCTCTAAAAATATTATAAATAAAAACATAAATATATCTGACACTCGTGTTAATTAATAACATAACACAAAACATTAAGAAACCCAAAAATCAAAGAGAAATAAGACACAGGAAAAGTAAGAAATTTTAACTTCCTGAGTACAATTCCCTCAGTTTCAGTCTCAAAGGGAAAAGATCAAAGACTGGTATATATGATCCAAAAATGGGATAATTACCATTCAGATACCTAAAAATTCTCTTATTTTTAGCTACCATAGTTTTAGATCCTGCAAAAAACCTCAAATTTGCAGAGAAGTTATAAATTTTCCCAGAAACCAAACAGAGAGAGGGGGGACTTAACTAGCTTCTTGTCCTGAAGAATGGATGGCACCATTAACTTGTAGAAGATGCAAGAATTGTTGGTCTGAGGAAAAGATGGACCCACTAGCTGTGACATAGTTTTCTTTGACCATCAGGAAATGAAAAACTCAGACCAAAGGATTTTTATGTTTCCTTTGATGGTTTAATATTTTCTATGTTTTTTGCAATAATAAAAGATTGATTTTTTCTTTCTTACCAACACTTACACTAGCTCATGAGTGCCGTGTGTAGTTGCTACTCAGCAATCGTGTTCTGTTTTTCATGATAGTGAAAGCATCATACAAGGAGAACGACTACTATGATTTCCTTCCCAAAATCCTTTGTGTTTATCGAAACAAAAATAAGCGAGAAACTCTGTCTCGATTTCACTACGTTGTGTGTGTATATTGGAAAAATAGACTGCAAAACTAAGTCGTTAGCACTGACTGGAATAAAATAAAATAATCGAAATAAAGTTGTAACCGTGTCGTGGTCAGAACCACTACCTTAGAAACAGATTTACCCCAACTGGTGTAGTTGCTGCTATAGGCGGATTGTCCCCCGAAGTTATCACGGGAAAGTTTGTACACCCAAACTTCGGAGTGGAAATTAATGTATTGCTCTTCTCTACGATATTGAAAAAGAACTTGGAAATATTTTAAAAAATAAGACAAAAAAAGAGTTTTTAAGACAATGTATTTTTCGTTGTGTTTTTCTGTGAAAATGAACAGCGGAAAGCATCAATTTATAAGAAATGGCTAAGGGTAAAATAGTCCATAAAATATAGTCATTAAAAATATAAAATTAATATGCATAAATTGGTTGTCTGGAAACATTAAAATAATAACTTAATTCACCCATTAAAGCTGCAGTCGGTTCTAATTTCAATTGATTTGAAACAATTGAAACGTTGCAACATTGAATTAAAACCAATTCATTAAACGTATAATAACGTTTAATTCCAAATGACAACCAATTAATCAATTAATTTAAATATTTATTTAAAGTTATTTTATAATGTCATTCTAAGTTTTTTTTTTAAACATCTTCCACGTCAATATAGGATTTACATGCTTTACACTCTTGAGCATTACCAACATTCCCTCACTAATGCGAAAGCTTGTTTTAAATAAATAATAATAATAATAATAATAATAATAATAATAATAAAAAGAAGAGCAATAGCGAGATTAGTTGCTTAAGCACTAGTGAACGTATCTGGAACTAGTACATAGTGAAATGAGTAATTCTTTTCTTAGAAAAGTGAACGAATTTGGAACTTTCTAAGATAAGGGTGAACTCATAGCACACAACCAACCCCTTCATCCATCAAAATCCTCGATGTGTCAGAAAGTATACAAATGTATAAATATACAAATGTAAACAAGTAGTCATCTGACCTCAGGATTCTAGTAAGTGTGTTAGAAAAAACAGCCCAATGTTTTTCATAGAAGGTGACTAATTCTTCTCACTTACATAGGTTATTTCATCAAGTTTATCTCAACATAAACCACTCAAATAAGAGCTATGAAATAATTAAGAGCTTTCTCCTTAAGCTCATCCTCTCATATAAATAGGTGAATTCTTCAAGTTCATTTATAAAATAAACCACCCAAACTCTGGGATAAGAACTCATTAAGAATAAAAACTCAACCTCTTTAATCGGTGAATTCAATAAGTTCTTCTCAGTAGAACAACCCAACTCTTGGGATTGAATTCATTAAGAGTTTAAGAAAACTCATCCTCTCTAGTGGCAAGTTTAATTAGTCTTTCGCGATAAGACTACCCATTCACACAGGGTTCTGAACTTGTTAAGAGTAGTTATTCAACCAATATCGGTAAATTCATCAAGTTTTTCTCACTAAGACCACTCAAAACCTGGGCTATGAATTTATTAAGAGTAATAAAACTCAACCTGAGCATGTACATTGTTCGTCATAGGGATAGGTAATAATTAATGTACACTATGACTACTCTTCATGGTTTTGTTTAACCACATTGAACTTAGATAACTAAGTTGGGTATCCACCATGAATCCCTCAACCAATGGGCTTTAAACCCATCCCCTCGACGAATCTAGAACCAATTTCCGACTTAACCCTTTGGTAAGTGGATCAACTAGGTTCCTTTCTGACTTCACATACTTTAAAGCGAGTACTTCATTCCTTATTAAATGTCTCATAGACTAATGTCTTATGCAAATGTGTCTTTTCTTACCATTGTAAGCTTGGCTCTTCGCCACACATATCGTAACTTGTGAATCACATAATAAAGACACTAGAGGAGTCGGTTTTTCCCATAAAAGAAATTTTGCTAAAAGATTTCGAAGCCATTCGGCTTCTTGCCCAACTAAGTCCACAGCAATAAACTATGATTCCATAGTAGAACGAGCGATACAAGTATGTTTGGCAGACTTCCAAGAAATCGCTGCACCACCTAAGGTAAAGACATACCCACTCGTTGAGCTTACTTCATCATTATCGGTAACCCAGTTGGCGTCACAATATCCTTTTAAAACAGAAGGAAAGCCAACAAACACTAGTTTCCAATCAATTGTACCTTTAAGATAATTTAGTAAGCGTTTGAGTGCAATCCAGTGCTCACCACTAGGATTATGAGTATACCTACTTAACCTACTCACTGCATAGGCAATATTAGGCCGAGTATAGTTCATTAAGAACATAAGGCTTTCAATAATTTTAGCCTACTTTTCTTGGGAAACACTACTACCTTTATTCTTAAAGAGATGTATACTAGAGTCATAAGGAGTTCGTACAGGATTGTCATCAAAACTATCAAATTTCTTTAACATTTTCTCAATATAATGTGTTTGACTTAAAGAAAATCCTTTTTTAGTTTTGGTAACTTTTACTCCTAAGATCACATCAACCTCTCCTGAATCAGTCATCTCAAATTTAGTGGATAAGAAATTTTTTGTTTTGTTAATGGATTCAATGTTAGTACTGAAAATTAACATGTCATCTACATATAAACTTATGATGACACAATCAGTTCCAAACATCTTTGAATACACGTATGCATCTGCTCCATTAACAATAAAACCAAAACTCAAAATGGTTTTATGAAATTTCTCGTACCACTGTTTTGGAGCTTGTTTAAGGCCATAAAGAGACTTTTTAAGTCTACACACTTTGCCTTCCATACCAGGTGTCTCAAAACCTGGTGGTTGCTCTACATAGATCTCCTCGTCTAGATCACCATTCAAAAATGCAATTTTTACATCCATTTGATGTACATACAATTTATGAATAGATGCAATCGCAAACAAGGCACGGATCATTGAGATTTTTGTCACAAGAGAGTACGTATCAAAGAAGTCAATACCAAACTTTTGACTGAATCCTTTAACTACTAGTCTTGCCTTATACTTTTGGATTGACCCATCTGGTCTTAATTTCTTTTTAAAGACCCATTTGTTACTGATAGTTTTAAACCCTCTAGGCAAATCAACTAACTCCCAAGTATGATTAGACTTAATTGATTTTAGTTCATCATTAATGGTACTTCTCCAAAAACTAGCATCAATTGAACTTATAGCTTTACTATATGTCTTTGGATCTTCATCTAAAAGAAAAGATTGAGCTATAGGTTCAGTTATAGTGTCTAAGTCACTAATTTCTGTAACAAAGGAAGTTATGAAATCTGATCCAAAAGTAGTAGCTACCTTTTGTCTTTTACTTCTTCTAGGCTCTAATTCAAACTCTAGAGTCTCTTTTGCATGATATTAGAAGAAGCAGAAATATGACTTTCTCGTTTTGTCTCGATATTTGGTCTAGGTTTTTTAAGAGGAAATAAATCTTCAAAAAATATTGCATCCCTAGATTCACAAATTGAGAAATCATTTAAAGTCATAAACCTGTATGCGGCACTATTTGTAGCATACCCTATAAATACTGCATCAAAAGTTTTAGGACCGATAGTATTTTTCTTGAAGTCAGGCAAGCCTACTTTTGCCAGACACCCCCACACTTTCAGGTATTGTAGATTTGGTACATGTCCTTTCCATAATTCGTATGGGGTACAGTCTAATTTTTTATGAGGCACTCGGTTCAAAATGTTATTGGCCGAGAGAATGGCTTCCCCCCACATGTTATTAGGTAACCCAAAACTTATCAATAATGAGTTCATCATCTCTTTTAAAGTTCTATTTTTCCTCTCGGCAATGTCATTCTGTTGAGGAAAATATGGAGCAGAGGTTTCATGTATTATGTCATTCTTCTCACATACCTCTTTAAAAAAATTAGACCCATATTCATCACTCCTATCGGATCTAACTCGTTTTATTCTCCTATCAAGTTGATTTTCAACTTCTGCCTTATAAATAAGGAAGAATTTTTCAGCTTCATCTTTAGTTCTAAGGAGATAAACCTTTGTATATCTAGAGTAATCATCTACAAAGGTTATGTAGTAGTGTTTTCCTCCTTTACTCTCATAGTTTCTAAAGTCTGCTAGATCAATATGTATCAGTTCTAAAAGTTCAAATCTATGTTTAGAAACTGTCTTAAAGGTTGGTTTAGTATGCTTAGCTTCTACACAAATTTTACATTTGTTAAAGCTATTATCTTCTAGATTAGAAATTAACTTCATTTTTATGAGTTTTTTAAGTGATTGTAAGTTCACATGTCCTAATCTAGCATGCCACATATCAAGGGTCTCAACAATATAAGCAGAAGTAGTGGCTTCATTATTTTCATTAAACTGGGTTTCGATTACAAATAAACCATTTTGTAAAAAAACCTTTCCCCACATAATCTCTGTTTCGGGAAAGTACTAGTTTTTCTGCTTCGAAAACTAGTTTAACGCTTGCCTTATTTAATAATCCACCACTAATTAAATTTCTACGTAAGACAGGTACATATAAGACATTGCTTAAAGATAAAGTTTTACCCGAGGTCAGTTTGAGCAAAACTTTCCCTTTACCTAGCACATCCGAGTTGCTAGAGTTCTCCATGTAGACTTGCTCTCCTTTATCTACAGATTCAAACCTAGTAAATAACTCCCTTTTGGCACAAAAATGTCTTGAAGCACCAATGTCCACAACCCATTCGGAGTTGTTTTCTACCAAATTCACTTCTGAAACCACCGTTGCAATGATATCATTGTTATTCTCGACAACATTGAGTTGTGGTTGATTTTGGCGGTCTGACCGTTGTTGACACTGGTAGGCTTTGTGTACAGGTTGTCCACATACATAGCAGTTGACTACCTTGCCTTGAGCTTTCTCCTTTCCTGGCTTCTTGAAGTTGGTAGCCTTGTAGGGTTTGGTATTCTTTTTTTGGTTTAATTTTTTCTTTGGTTTAAAACCTGAGGCTTTATCAGATTCAACCAGATTAGCTTTCAAAGAATATTGACTAGAGTTGGAAACCTTATCTTTTAACGGTTTGCCTCCTCAATCTTCATGTGGGGCACCAATTCCACGATCGCCATATCTCTTTTTTTGTGTTTAAGAAAATTGCGGTAATCAGACCAAGATTTGGGCAACTTCTCGATCAAGACATTGGCTTGCAATACTTCGCACATCTTCATCCCTTCAGAAATGATATCAGACACAAGCTTCTCGTAATCATGAACTTGCTCCACTATAGGCTTTTCGTCTGTCGTCTGGAATTTTAACCATTCGCCAACCACGTACTTTTTAATTCCTGCGTCGTCGGCTCCATATTTCTTTTCGAGAGTGTCCCATATCAACCTGACACTTTTTTCCTTGTGAAACACATCAAATATTTTATTTGACATGTGACTCAAGAGATGACCTCGAACCGTCTTGTTGTCTTTCTGGAATTTTTGATTAGACACTTGAACGGCTGCAAGATCTTCATTGGTAATAAGGGCATCAGCCACATCGGTATTGGTTGTGTTGGCTCTGGATTGATCAACACGTAATCTAGGTCCAATTGTTCAAAGAATATCATTATTCTTTGGGACCACCTTCGATAGTTGAATCCGTCAAGGGCATCAAGTTTTGAAAGATCGGGAATCAACTTGCTCGATTGAATCTACATTTTGCAGTAACAAATCTGTTTCTAAATTGTTGTTTATTTATCTCCTTTGCATTTTAGATGATTCCTTGTGGTTGATAAGTTCCTACAGTGGAACGTTTTGGTTGTTTTTGACGGATCCAAGAGCAGTGGTTCCATCAACAGATATAAAAGTGTGTTTAAAGGTCAACCCTGGGTTTCCCTTCAACCAACATGTCTGTACTCTGTACTGGTACTGGTAGTGCATTGCACTCATTCAATCTATGCCTACAGTTCATCCGAGCAACTAAAGCATCATCCAAATCCAGTACCCTCGGCCTCCTTCAGGAATCAGGATGATGGACTAAGCTTCTTCTATAGGTTATCAGGAGACGGGAGTAGCTTGGTGATCGATGACACACTGTATGCAGAGAACAAAATTGCGACACATTATCTAGTTGGCTTTACCAATTAGGCAATTACCACCAATACCATGACTTCTCAATCACGTCCCGAGTACCTTCCTGTTCCTCCAACAACAAGAGAGTTGCACAATTTCTCAATTGCATGCAAGCCAGGACTATAGAAACACAAGTAACGAATCCTTACCCACCGCCCCCGTGTACTAAAGTCTTTGGCGGGAATAAAATACCTCCAAGTCACGCAAAGTGAACCTCACCAGTCAAAGTGCTTTCCCTAACACGACACTTCAGAATCTTCGAAGAAGGAAAAAGGCCCCAAAATGCTTGAGCTCAGGCTAGTTCAAGGTTCGCTTCTGAAGAAAGTATTAGAAGCGAGTAAGGACTTGGTCAAAGGTGCGAAACTTGACTGTTCAGTGACAGGGTTCTCGTTGCAAGCCATGTAGCGTTGGTAGCTCTGTTGCTGTGATCGGAATGTTTTGAGCACACAGGAACATTTCCATGGGAATGAATCTCAACAACATGTCCAAAATGCTGAAATGTGCCGGAAATGACGATATCATCACGATCAAGGCTGATGATGGAAGCGAAGTTGATCGTTTCTTTGAACTCTTTTGATGTTTTAGTCTTAAATCAAGAGAGATTCCTAAAGATTTGCCAATGCTGTTGTCAATATAAAGATGAACTGACACTCTTTTGTATGCATTAAAGGAATTCCAGAAGCGGAATACAATCCTTCCGCTGAGTTCGCAAGGATTTGTAAAGATCTTGCTAGCATCGGTGATACTGGTACTACTCAAACCATTAGCTTTAAATGTTTGGTTGTGTTACAGATTCATGATATTCTTGTGTCATTTTATGAATGAAACTGACCTTAATTGATTCTGTTTGTTTCAAAGTAAACTCTTTGTTTGATGTGGTTTGCACTTGTGATCTCTGTAACCAAGGATATTATTTTATAATGCGAATAACAATATGGATACATAAACCAATGATTAAGAAGTAGAAGAAATTAAAATCTGGTCCAAGTAATTATTCAAGCATAATTCATTGGAACTAATAAACTTTTTAAGTTTATATTATATGGGGAAGTTAAGCTTTCATCCCTTTAAAAACAGAACACATTTGAACAAAGTTATTTGTTAGCGACTTAATTGAAAAATCAAAAAACGATCAACAAATTGCATACAGGTGGAAACTTCAAACCGTTTAGCACATTTCACAACTATTTAAAGGTCTCGCAGGCAAAGAAGAGAGTGGCAATATAAGCCCCACAAAAAAGAGCGACGCTACAATCTCCAGTCTTCTCCAGCATACACAGCATGATCACCGAGTTCAGCTTCGGTACGAAGCAACTGAAAAAAGATTTAATTCCCACATGAATTTCATATATGACCTTTTCTGGACCTTTAATTTCATCTATTGCAAGTTGCAACTTAGACTATAAGCTAGTTCTTGGTGCAATTAATGCCCTTCTACTTCTTTTTTTCCTTCAAATTTCTAAATTGTTAGCTGGTTGTACTTTAGAAATTGAAATGCAAACCTGGTTGTACTTGGCCAATCGCTCTCCTCTGCAAGGAAGCCCTGCTTTGATCTGACCTGCACCAACTGCAACGGCTAAATCTGCGATGAAAGAATCATCAGTTTCCCCAAATCTATGAGATACCACCACTCCCCAGCGGGCATCCTTTGCCATCTTTACCACTTCAACAGCCTCTGTCACGGTTCCAATCTGACTTATCTGATTCAGAATATACAACTATTAGAACATGAGATTTCTTCAGATTCACATCACATGGATAGTTTTTTGCTGCATTTACATAAATAACATGGAAGAAATAAAGTAAAAAAAGAAGATTGTAATCCAACTAATTTGACATCATTATTGTCAAATAAAACTACTTGTGTTTTGTCTAATAATCAAGTAGCTACCTTGAGAAGAAGGGAGTTGCAAGCAGATTCCTGTATTGCCCTCTCAATGCGCTTGGGATTTGACATCAATAAGTCATCCCCAATCACCTGCAAAACCATCTTACCTTGAATTAGAGCTGGTCAAATATGGGGCAGAAGATGATATTCAAACAAATTGCTAAAGCACCCAATTATATTTAGGTGCAACAAAAAACCAACAACTAAAGCAGTTTGTTTAAAAGGGTATGTTTATAAAAACCAAGCAGAATTAGAAGTGAAAGAATTTAACCATTTACAAAGGAAACTCAAAAGAGAAATTATCTTTCCATCTAACTACAAAATGGTGGGAATATTAACTATATATTATTGCCTTTGGTTGTACATGTAATTGGATGAATATTGACATCAGCAGGACAGAAGCAATTGGATAATCTAAAATACCAGGAATATGTCATACAAACCTGACACAGACCAAGACCACAAAAACGTTTACTGTGTTCCCAATCTTCCTTGTCAAAGGGATCTTCAATAGAAGCAATTGGGTAATCTAAGACACCAGGAAAGAAGAAACAGGAACGGGACAGCATTAAAATTTAGTTGAAAAAACAAAGCACAAAAACAAACAGAAGCCTCTACAGAAAAACAGAGATACCGCCACAAAGGTCTTTGTACATCTGAACCATCTCATCTCCTGACTTGAAATTTTGCCCAGATTTATTTGGAGATTTGAATTCTAAATCATATTTTGTACCTGTTTCAAAATGAAAGAAAAACAACTCCTATTTATCACAAGCAAACAATGTTGACGAATGAAAGAAAATCCGGGGACACAAAATTATATTCTCAACGAACATGCAATCTGAATAGGGTAATGTGTACAGTACAGACTACAGACTGTAAAAGGCACATAAATCATACATTCAGTGAATATCTTATATCCTACTAACGAATATAATGCAATAGCATTGCATGTTGATGTCAAAATCTCTTACTAGAGTAGAATATAGTTTCTCCCCAAACCTTGTCCCTGGTCTTTTACATGATTTAGAATGATAATTGAAAAATTATGAGAAAACATGCATCACCTATGCAAAATTCAGTAGCAGCAACACCAATTCCTATCTTTATTTTATCATTATACCCTGTCCTGCCAATAGCTTCTCGGACAATATCAAATCCTTCTCTTATACTGCCAAAAATAGGAGAAAGTCAAACAAAAATCTCAGCCAGGTTCCTAAAGTAAAATAAGATAAACTCCATTCTCCCTTACAGGGTTAGGGGCTGGCTGCATTCATCAATCATGTGAAAATGAGGAAAGTCAGACTTAATAGTAGCACTTACCTAGATATATCAGGAGTGAAGCCACCATCTTCACCAACATTACACCCATTTGCACCATATTTTTCTGTAATGACAGCCTGCAATACTTTGCAATAATGAATCAGTATATGTATGACATTTCCAGTGCAAATTACTTGTATGAGAGTTTACCATGAAAATATTAAGGTTGAGCAATTTAAAGTTTCTACACTTGATTAAATTAAATGGTTCTCTATAGTGATTACCCATAAACTGATGGTTATTGGTATTCCTCACTAGCAGTGATGCAAAGTACAAGAAGAATCATGTTTCTGTTAATTGCAAACATATCAACGACAGTTACCAAGTTATCAACTTATTTACAATGAGAGGAGAACGGCCATAAGATTAAGAAGTGATCAAAAGAAAAAAAAAGAATAACAGACCAGACACTGAAATAGAGAATAAACCACCGCAAAATTATCAAAGCAGATTTATTTTTATAATCAAGTTATCATAATTTTTTACACGGCAAACTTTCTAGCTTTATCTCATGAGTCAAAGAAGATGTTTGTGATGAACATGTAACTTAAAACTAAATCCAAAGGCTGCACACTTTGGTTCAACAAAATCACCTTCAAATGATGATAGGTCTCAGAGCCCATTTGCAGAGCTTCCTCAAATTTGCATGCTCCAGTTGGGAGAATCATTATGTCCTGATAGCAGAATAACTCCAATCAAGTCATACAGATAGAAGAAAGTTTTCAGATACAAAAGAACCACAACCATCGTGCACTCAGGTGTGAGGTATTTCAACAAAAGCACGTGAATCAAATCATAAAAAATGCTTAGATTGTGGGGGACCCAAGAAGCTTTTGATGAATACAAGCAAAAGACCAATCATTCACAAAATGTTATATGTAACACCCCAAATGTTTTTCCCCAATTAGAATCAAAATCCCTATCTTTGTGCCCTAAAAATTTTAGAATTTTAAAACCGAAATTAGGGACCTTTTTGTAATTTGTGAAATCTAAAGGCCCCGTTTTGAAATCTTACAAGTGCAGACCATTCTTGTGCAATTTCACCTTTTCAGTTTTGGAAGGTTTCCTTCCCTTGCTTCGTCCGATTCATGGGAGATTTGTTTCCTTTTGAATTTCTTACTTTTATAACAAGCCAATCCCCCTCCTTTTCTTTCTTTCTTGCTTTCCCTTAGTTGCAGTCGTGGCCTTTGTTCCCTTGTGTGTTATTCGGTAAGTCTTCTTCTTCTCTTCGTTTTCTTCTGATCGGTTTGTTAGACTGGTTAGTGTTGAGTTGTTTGAATCGAATCTGTTTTGGGAAGGTTTTAGTTCGGTTTTAAGCGTTTAGAATAGGGGTTTAAAGTGTCGGAAATCAACCAAGAGTGGCCTGAGGGAATCTGGAAATTTCCAGAATTTTGGCCCGACCCGATCGACCTGAAACCCAACTTGTCCAACCCGAATCCGACCCGAATCCGACCCGACCCGTGACCCACTGACGTCATCAGCTAACATCACTGCTGATGTCATCAGCTGACGTCAGCGTTGACCTGATGGCATCATCTGCTGACGTCAGCGTTGACCATGCTGACGTCAGCGTTGACTTTTTCAACCCGGACCCACTTTATGTTTTTCGACGTCCTGAGTCCAATGGCGTTGTCCGTTTTTCGACATTTAAACCCGAAGTGTCATTTTGGGGGGTTTAAAATTCGAATGCTTATCTGGAAATTATTTTTAGTGGTTTCTAAATCAGTTTCTATTCATTTCAGGTGACGTGGATTCCGAGCCCGAGCATCTGCCTCCTCCTCCTCCTAGACGACCTCCTGTCCAACAGCATCCGAGACCCGCACGTGAGTTTTAGTTAATTTCGGTTTAGTGTACTTATCAATGAAACGACATAGTAGGGTGTCTAACGATAATTGTTACTCGTAGGTTCTACTCCTGCGCATTCTAGTGGTAGAGCCGAGTCCAGCCGACGTTAGTATCGTCGTTGAGCTTTCTGTTCAGGTGTGTTCTCTTCTGTTTACTCTGGTTTTCAGTACGTTCTGTTTTCTGTTAAAATCCGTATGATAATGCATCATTCTGACATCACATTCCTGTTATTGCTACATGATATGCTTGCCTCCTATTAGATTGTAATGCATGCATTCTGATACTGTTTATGCATATACATTACATCTGATAGAATATGTGTACGGGGAAGTTAGTGATTTATCACTTCTGTTCAGTGGCTCCACCTGCGGGTCGAGATACCACTTCTGATCAGTGGCTCCACCTTCGGGTCGAGTTTCCACTTCTGCTGGTGTGATGGAGTTAGAGGGGTTCAGGGGAACCTACTCTTCTGTTGGTGTTCGGAGATGGGTGCATTTCATGCATACACCGCATCATCTGTATGTTCTAAAATCTTGTTTTATCTGTACTTTAAAGACACACCAGGCTCCCTAGCTTACACCCTCTCAGCTTCCTGTTTCAGGTCCTTGACCTAAGCTACTTCGGTACTTGGAGATTACTATTTTCAGACTATTACGTATGTTTCATAGTTTTCAGACTATTTTATTATTTTCGGATATATTATTATTTGTAATGAACTTTGGATTCGGAACTTTATTTCGGACTTTCTGGACTTTATACTATTTAATGCTGGGTTGAACCTTATTTTATTTGGATAATATTTCAGTATGTTTGATAATAAATTATTTTAAACAATTTGTTCTTATCTTTTGTTTTAGTAAAAACCTATCTTGCGAATCAAGTTTTAGTAATGTGAACCCTAACTTTTATTCTAAGAAATTAGATAAATTTTTGGGGTTACATTATAAGCCAATCCTTAGGGTTTTAACCTATGTATAGTATCTACCTGAACAGGAAGACTATTCCCAGAATGTTTTCCACCGCTGATAACTGTGAAGGCAGGGACAGGAAGGGTCGAGTTGGCTTTACCATAAATATCAGCTATGTGTTTGTAAAGAGGAACCTGAATTTTACTTTGGTTAGAAAATTTTGAATAGAAGCCGATCATACAAATGCAAAATTGAAAAATACATTGGGAAATGATACCTCCTTTTTAGCAGCCCCAGCTCTGCATGCAGCAATTGACACAGCTAATATAGCATTTGCTCCAAGTTCACACTGTGATCAAATTCAAACAAAGAACCATAATGCAACAAATCCTGTAAATTGGCATTATAACGTGAATCATCCAGCCTAAAATATAAAATAAAGAGGTTTAAAATTTGGTAAGGAAAAGATGGGAAATACAGTTTCTGGATGAAGAGAAGAATATACAGAATAGGAAGAAATTGTACTTCCCATCTTTTCCTTACCAAATTTTAAACCTCTTTATTTTATATTTTAGGCTGGATGATTCACGTTATAATGCCAATTTACAGGATTTCTTCCTATTCTGTATATTCTTCTCTTCATCCAGAAACCCTACAAAGAAAATTATCCCACCTTTTCTCCATTCCACCCAGACCAGATGCTAGGTGGCAGGTACGTAAAACAATCTCTAGGTCGCAACCTAATGTACTTTTAAAATGGTTTGGTTTTTCTAAAAGCACATCTAAAATGAATAGCTAACTAACCCAAGTTTTGAGAAAGAAAGAACTGTACCTTCTTTTCTGTCTTGTCCAAGTCTATCATGGCTTGATCGATTTGAGGTTGAACCGTTGGATCCATACCAACCAATGCTTCAGATATTTTCTCATTGATGTTCTTAACAGCTTTTGTTACAGCATTGCCAAGATATATTCCATTGTCCCCATCTCTCAATTCAACAGCCTCATACCTGAGAAGAAATTGCCATTATCATGGCATTGTAATTCTAGTTTCTAAATGATTTTCCAATAATAATAAATAAGAGAGTTTAAGCATAATAAAAATTAAATTAACTGGTGAAAAATTGAAAATGAAATGAACCAATTTATAACAATGCATTGTCGTATGAATTAGAATTAAATTGCCTAGTTCGGGCAATTCTAAATTCTGAAACAAACAAAAATATTCATTTGCTCCTCATTTCTCGTTATAAGCAAACACAGTAACTTTGACACAAATTCTCGCATAAATAAAATATTTGTTCCATGTATAATAAATGAAAACACAAGAGGTGATTCTAAAAGCTCTACTTTCCATTGTACCAACACTAAATTTTCTGATAACAATCAAACAAGGCAAAAAAAAGAAGAAAATGCAAAAGAAGAAAAAGAGAAATAAAAAGATTACAGTGCACTGGAGTCGCCGCTAGGCACAGAAGCACGGAACATCCCTTTGTTAGTGAACAAATCAACTTCAACAGTAGGAACTCCTCTGCTGTCGAGAATCTGCCGAGCTTTTACCTTTGTTATCACTGAAGAAACCGCTTTTTTCATATGATTAGACTGCAAATTCATTTAGAAAAGCATCATCGATACAAAAAGTGAACCAAATTAAAAGTTTGCAGCTAAAAGAGAGATGGAAAGTTACAATGAAGAGAACGGGATCGGGAGTTTTGGCTCGGACGGCGGCATTGACGGCGTCTTCGATTTTGCGAGAGAGCATATTCTTGTCAAGGTACTCTTGAACAGACATTTCTATAAACTCTTCGTTCGGCGGAGATATCGAACCGGTAAAGATCTGACGGAGATGCTTTGCCTTCTGAGTTTTGACCCCTAACTCGAACAGTTTTTTTTATATTCGAGCTGAAAAAAAAAAAAAAAAAAACTCTCTGTTTCACAGTTGTTCGTTCTCCCACAGCATTTTCGCCTTCCTCGAACAATTGAACTCCAAGTTTCAGGGAATATCTCCCATATCGCTTCGCGGTTTCTTGGGCCTATCGGGAGAGGTTTGGACTATGCAAGGTCAAATGCGTTTCGAGTCTTTTAGCCTGTGCTAGACTTTGGGAAAATTTTGGGCCATGCTCAATTTAAAAATATAGGGTTATAAGGCTCTCTTCTCTTGTTGAATATTAGTACTCAATTTACTAGGCAGTTTTCGTAGCCGTTCCAAAAATCAGTGTTCAACCAACCCGCAAGCTAGCCTCGTAAACTGAATAATGTAAGCAAAGCCATTGGTTAAAAAATATAATACTAACTAATACAGTGTACAACATCTCAGCTCTTCGATTGATTCCCATTATAAAAGATAATGCATTCATAAATGACAAATCCTTCCTATTCAAGGTGGACAATGCAGGAGCAGCAACCAAATCGGAACCAAGTTCTGGGAAGTTGTATGCGCCGAACACGGCATAGATCCAACTGGGCGTTACAGTGGAGACTCGGGAGGATGTTTATGGGGAAGGCTTTCCTTCATTGGATGAGATGGAGAGCAATATGACTGATTTTTTCTGAGAGTATAAAGATGCAACAGTTCATGAGGAAGCTGCATATGAGGACTACTAAGAGGATGCAAAACTTTTTTAAATTCAATTTCATTTTTCATTGTTCTTCCTATTGTGAGGGAATTGTTCACTTTCTTGTTCATGGAGTTTTCATTTGCAATACAAACTGTTGCCTAAATCCTAATGGATGGTTTACTCTTCCATCTTCTGCTGTAGCCTGTAGTTCGAAACAATTGTTGTGCCAATTTGATCCCAGATCTTAGCTCCATGGATTCAAGCATTCATACTAAAAGGATTGACATTCATCCCAACCATATTTTGTATAAAATAATCTCACAAGACAACACTAGAAAAAAGTCTAATTCAAATGCTTAATGACAGGTTTGATGCAAGGTGTAACTTGGACTCAGATGTATGAGTATGTTCATGTATTTGTAAGGTTTTTGGATATGTGACAGATACGGGTATCTAACCTGGATACTTCAAGACATATGCAACATAGCCTTTCAGAAGGCTCACCCTATAATCCAATCAGCAAAGGACTAGCTTGGCAGCACAAAGTTGCAAATATCTTTTTAGTACCTGAGTCTACAAAGTCTGACTTTAGCGCTAGGAGTGCCTGGGAACCTTGTATGTCTTGTGGAAGAAATACAAGACCATAGTGGCGCGACACATTCAGTTAACATACAATTAGTCTGAACATAGTCTAAAGTTGTGCTCAAGTTTTTTCAGTGTATAGAATCAATCACACATTTGGTATTAACTGCAGTCATTTGCCTACAACAATCTATGTTCTAAGTCAAAACAATCACACAAGATATTTGTAGATATACCACCATGCAAGGCAGCCGAGAGCTAAAACTCCCACCAAATAAGCTCTAAATGATTCCTTATGTACCTTTTATCTTGCATTCCTAATAAGCTCTTATCCATTTGTTTTTGGCAGTTCTTTTGCTATTTATGATTTTAAACTCCCACCAAATGTCTCCAAACTTTCTGGTACGTACATGATTCACATTCGCTGAATTACTGGGAGCATGCTGGCTGTTAATACATCTTGGATGTATTCTTCATGTCTGTGCATGCAGCTTTGGCTAGTAGTGGGCATTTTTTTTAATGCCTACTAGCCTTAGGATGTATGCAACTTGTTGGCAACTTCAAGCTCAGGCTCGAGCTCACGCCGCAGCAGCTAGTGTTTTGGTTGGTCATACTGAGCTGCGTTTGCACATGCCACCATCAATAGCTTTTGCTACAAGAGGACGCTTACAAGAATTAAGACTCCAACTTGCCCTTCTTGATCGTGAATTTGATGATCTAGGTATTGTGCTTTTAAAAATTCACCACTACGATTCTGTGGTTTAGTTTTAACATGCACTAATTAATAAGAAAAGTCCTCTGGTTGTTATTTGTTCGGTGTTTTGAATATCAATACTTTCTTCTACAGATTATGAAACCCTGAGAGCGTTAGATTCTGATAATACTTCCACAAGTCATTCAATGAGTGAGGAAGATCTAAACGCTTTTCCTGTGCACAAGTACAAGGTCCATGGCCCAAACAGGTACTCACACATGCTTCTGTTTACGAACTCAGGATTCCGCTACCTATAGCTTGTTTAGGTTGTGAAGTAGCAGCATCCTGAGTTAGCTTATTTTCTTTCCATCAAATTCATAATTGCAATAATTGATCTTCCTTGTTATTTTTACAGTACCGGATCATCATTGCAACAAGCATCATCTTCGTCAGTCCCGGTTGAGGTATTGGTAAATATAAATTCCTACTGCAGTTGCCCATTCTATTTCTCAGTTGCAATAGCTTTTTCATGAAGGTTTACATGTTTCAAAGAATATCTTGGTAGCATAACAAGTTATCACCTATACAAAATTGGCATGATCTGAGGGGAATTAAAGTGTTTAAGACAAACTTGTATGTACCTCTACATTTTTCTGAATCATTTCATATAATCCCCAATTTATATGTTTCAGCAAAAGCAAGACTGTAGGAAGGCTGATGGGAATATGAAGGCTTTAGAGGATGAACTAACTTCCTCTATTTGCTTGGATCAAGTGAACGATGGGGAGCTTGTTCGGAGTTTGCCGTGTTTGCATCAGGTTCTATTTTTACAGTCTACTCATGTTCTCTACTCATCTAATGATTTTTATGATGCACTGTGCATTTTTCAAAATTTTACACTGTTTCTCAATATTTTTTTCTGTCATCTTTTATGTGCAATGAATTGCGCCAACAAACCAACCTCTAATATCAATAGTGCAATGATGAGTTTTAAGAGATTTAGAGCCTATATCCTATAGGAGAATTGCGGAATTGGCCTATAGGATGATGATGTACCACTGTTAGTTGAAATCTGCCCTTGAGATATAATTTTGCATAACATATGTTCTTTATGCTCAGTCCATGGTTGAGATGCTTCTAGTTAAATCCGAAACCCAAATGTCTCGTATATTCCCCGGTTGCATATGGTGGTCCATTTTGGTATGAAATTTGATGCATCAATAACATTTTTTCTTAACAGTTTCATACTATCTGTATTGATCCATGGCTGCGGCAACAAGGCACGTGTCCGGTATGTAAGTTTAGAATGGGTTCAGGATGGCAGGACAACAGGGAGAGTGAATCTGATGATTCAGACATGGTTTAACTGGACTCTGCTTGTAATGCAATCTGTATTATGCGTTGAAGTATATACTATAGTAACATTTTTCCTTGATCTGACTGTAGACCTCTAGGATTGGTATCTTATCTATTGTTTGCCCCATGAAAGAAACTAATGGTAGAGTTTGATGATGCTTGGCCTTGTAAATTTAACTTCACTTTGACCTTTTCCCCATCAGTGTTAGAATTGTGGCAGTTTTTGCGATTTTATCACATCTTACTGACAGAATAACCCACACTTTGGATCAATTGTCGGATGTGTTATCCTTTCAGTTTTTTATATATTTAGAAGCTTTTACAAATGCTGGATTGAGATGTGATGGCGGTGATAGTAATAAACTCTGGCTGGTCCAAGACGTATGTGTTTGTTGGAAATAAGTACCATCACGACATCTCATCTTGTACGTTGGATGATGATGGAATTTGCTGAAACTGTGGGGGATTATTTGAAAAGTATCAGATCATGAACCGACGAGTGATTAAAGTTAAAAATGCCTTCAATTGGTGGAATCATTATTTTTGTCCCTGTTGGGATTCATTACATAATTAGAAGTAAACTTGATTGATTTTATGTTCAACGTTGGACTCGTTCAGTCGAATGAATTGAATATTAATAAAGATCTGACCCCAAAAATAATAAAATGAAATTATAGAACTGACCAAGCATGGGTATTTTCAAAGTTGGCTCTCGAAAACAGCATTGCCTTGACTCCCAATGTTACAGGGTTTTGCACTTGACAGGTTTGAGTTACATCAGTTTAAACAAACTGTACACTGCCAGGATATAAAAGGGTGAATGCTTGTGCTCTGGATATTTTCTGAAGCACCTCTGGGCTCTGATTTTCAGGCGTAAAGAGGCGAAGCAGATGGCCGAGGGTATGCTGTAGTACTCCTTCCACCACTAGCATCATTTTCACTTCGCCTACGTATCCGAGGTCTGCTGTTAGTATTAGTCTGATTACTTTCGGATTCATTGGAATCCTGGAGCTGCTCCAATACTATTACGACTTCACTCATCCTCGGTCTGAACTTGGGCTCGGTAGAAATGCATCGCAAAGCAACCCTATAGGCTTCTTCCATCGAATATTGACCTTGGAGACGGCTATCTAGGACACGGAACATTTTCCGTTTGTTGGCCGGGTATGGTTTGGCCCAATCCACCAGATTATGCTCTCCGGATGGTTTATTCTTGTCAACTACTCTGTGTTAAAGAACCAGTAATGGAGGATGAGCATAGAGATGATGAGGACACGGCAGGTAAGGAGGAAGGAGGAAGAGCGGATGTAAACAGTGCTTGCTGATTCTTATTGCTCTTTGAATTCATTTACTGTGTTGTGTGTGCTGAAAGAAACTGTCATGCAGAGTGCAAAGACAAATCTAAATGTGGAGGATGTTTTCTTTTCAATAGCGAAGGACATAAAGCAAAGACTCGCTGATACTGACCCAAGGGCTGAGGTAGTTGGATTGCCTGCCTTGCCTTAAAACACAACTTCGTTAAAAGAAAATTAGGTCCTTGTGATTATAAAGCTATTTTACATTTATTGAAAAGTTCTTGATGGTTGCAGCCTTCGACAATCAAGATCCATCAACCTGACGCAGCAGGTGGAGCAGGTCAAGCTGCACAGAATTCAGGTTGCTGTGGTTCCACCGAAGGTGATGAGATTTGGTTCGGCAAGGGTAAATATTGGATCTTAGAAAAGAAAGAAACTAATCGTATTGAACTCATGAAGGGTGCTTGTGTTTTTAGAGTGTGAAATCTAGTCTTATCGTCATGGCAAAGTCGCAAATATGATACCACGTCTCCAGTTATTTCATTGAGAGAGTGACTTCATTTACCAACACATTGTTCCAGTCACAGTATTTGTGAAAGAGATGGATAGTCTTATCTTGTAGTTCAATTCTGATATGTTAAAACAATGTAAACCAAAGAATTCTTTATCTTCTCATATATATTGAATTCTCCCATATGCTATGTTTATATACAGGAAAAAAGATAAACCGACTCAGCTAACCAACTAACCAAAAAGCAAACTAACTAACCGACTCATATTTAACACTCCCCTTCAAGTTGGAGGGTAAAAAACATCTTTAACCCCCAACTTGGATACAAGATATTCATGTTGACTCACACCTAATCCTTTGGTCATAATGTCTACCAATTGCTCTGTTGTTTGCACATAATGAGTCTCCATCAAGCCTTCTTGTATTTTCTCCCTGACAAAGTGACAGTCGATTTCAATGTGTTTAGTCCTTTCGTGAAACACCGGATTTGCTGCGATTTGTAAAGCTGCTCTGTTGTCACAAAACAATCTAGCTGGTTGTCCTTGATCCACCTTCAACTCTGTCATTAAACCTTTCAACCAAACCAGTTCTGTTGTAGTGTTCGCCATGCTTCTGTATTCAGCCTCAGCTGATGATCGTGCTACTGTTGTCTGTTTTTTTGATTTCCAGGAAATCAGTGAGCCTCCCAGTTTGATGCAAAAACCCGTCACTGATCTTCGAGTCATTGGACAAGAAGCCCAATCCGAATCACAATATGCAGTAAGTTGACATTCTCTTTTCGAGCTAAACAAAATACCCTGTCCTGGATTTTTCTTGATATATCTTACAATTCTAAGTGCTGCATCATAATGTGTTTGTTTGGGCTGATTCATAAATTGACTCAGATGATGAACTGAAAAAATAATATCAGGCCTGGTATGAGTAAGATATATCAGTTTACCAATGAGACGCTGGAATTTTGTTTTGTCAGCCAAATCTTCCTTTTTGTAATTTGCTCCTTCTGTTCCTTTCTTTTGTACTGCCTCATCATATGTTAATGAGGTTAGTTTGACATTCAACTCAAGAGGTGTTGAAGCTGCTTTTGCTCCCCCTAAACCAGTGCTTTCAAGTAATTCCAGAGCATATTTTCGTTGGTTGAGAATTATTCCCTCTGAGGATCTCATTATCTCAAGTCCAAGAAAAAATTTTAGCTCTCCTAAATCTTTCATCTTGAAGTTTGTATTGAGTGTGTACTTCAAGTCTTCTATCATAACAGAGTTATTCCCTGTTATTAAAAGGTCGTCCACATACACAAGTAGGATGACAATATTAGCACCTTGCTGTTTTGTAAACAGTGAGTAATCGTACTTACTTTGTTTGTACCCTGCTACCAAAAGTGCCTCTGTTAACTTGGCATTCCACTGTCTTGAGGCTTGTTTTAGGCCATACAAAGATTTTTGTAGCCTACACACCATACGCTCCCCCTGGCTACAAAAACCGTCAGGTAATTGCATATAAACTTCCTCTACAAGATCGCCTTGTAAGAAGGCATTAAATACATCCATCTGATATAGGGGCCAATTGAACATAGATGCTAAGGCAAGAAGTAATCTAACTGTAGTCATTTTTGCAACAGGAGAGAATGTATCAACGAAATCTACCCCTTCTTTCTGTGTGAAGCCTTTGGCAAAAAGCCTGGCTTTAAATCTCTCAACATTACCAGAAGCATTGTATTTGATCTTGTAGATCCATTTGCAGCCAATAGGAGTCTTTCCAAAAGGCAAAGGAACCACTGACCAAGTTTTATTAGATTCAAGAGCTTGAATCTCTTCTTTCATGGCTTGAACCCACTGAGGATGTTTAATAGCTTCATGATAGGTGGATGGTTCAATTAAAGAAGTGGCAGCCAAAAAGGTTTGAGTATGTAAAGGTAAATGAGAATAAGAAAGATGAGAGGAAATAGGATACTGACCAGTAAAATATGCTGGAGATGAAGTGGATTGATAAGTGCGTACGTAATCCTTCAACCAGTTGGGTTCTTTGGGCACACGAGATGAGTGTCTGGTCGGTTGGGGTATAGGTAGAATAGGATCAGTATTTTGTGAGTGATTAGGCAAACTACCAGTAGCAGCAGTAGGAATATCAGGGATAGGTGGAGTAGGTTGGACAATATCACCAATAGCAACAGTGGGTGACATTGGTGTAGGTGGGTGAGGTTGCTCAGTAGAAACAGTAGGTGATATTGGGGCATTAGGTGATAATTCATGAAGAGTCAAAAAATCAGAATCAAAGTGGTCAAGTTGGACAGGAAATAAGGAAGGATCCTTAGGGCCAGGTAAGGCAAATGGAAAAATGGTCTCATGGAAGGTAACATCCCTGTTGACAAAGAATGTTTTAGTAGCAAGATTGAATAATAGATAACCTTTTTGTGTAGTAGAATACCCTAAAAAAATGGATGGGATGGCTTTTGGAGAAAATTTATCATGGTAATTTGGTTGTGTGGCATAGGCCAGACACCCAAAAATTCTCATATGAGATAGATTTGGAACCTTATTGTACAACATTTCGAAAGGGAACTTCCAATGCAAAATCGAAGTAGGCAACCTATTGATAATGTAACAAGCTGTATTGACGCACTCTCCCCAGAATTTTAAGGGAACATGAGATTGAAACTTTAAGGCTCGAGCTACTTCTAAAATGTGTCTATGTTTGCGCTCAGCTACCCTATTTTGCTGAGATGTATGAACACAAGTAGTTTGATGGACCACCCCTATAGAATTAAAAAAAACTAGAGCATTCTGTGCTACAAAATTCAGTACCATTATCGGTTCGCACAAACTTGATTTTGGTAGAGAAATGGGTACTCACATAAGAAAAGAAATTTTTAATGTGTAAAAGGGTATCACTCTTGAGTTTCAACAAAAAAATCCAACACATCCTAGAATAATCATCAACGATTATGAGGAAAAAACGATGACCAGAATGTGTGGAGACACGATAGGGGCCCCAAAGATCCATGTGAAGGAGATCAAAAGGTGCTAATGATTTAGTATGACTGATGGGAAAAGGAAGTCTTGTTTGTTTAGCTAAAGGGCAGATGAGACAATCCTGCACATTGTGATTGTTGTCTAATTGAACAGTAGTTAAAGGAGACATATGATTCATAACAGAAGAAGAAGCATGGCCTAAACGAGCATGCCAAGTGTGGGTTTTATTACTAGAAGAATTCATACAATGTGAATTCAAAGAACTGGTATTGTCAAACAATTGAGAAACAGAAAGGGTATTACAATGAACTGAAGAAAATACACCAGAACACTCATCAGATGACTCAAAGATGTACAACCCAGCAGATTCTTTACCAATCCCCTTCATCCTTCCAGTTGAGAGATCCTGCAGTATGCAAAAATCAGGGTAAAATGTAACAGAACAATTAAGGTCTCGGGTGAGTTTAGAGACGGATAAAAGGTAGTGGTGAAAATGCGGTACAAAGAGAACATTGGGAAGAATATGAGTAGAGTTTAATTTGTAGGATCCTATGTGAGTAATAGGAACAGTTTTACCATTGGGTAGATGAACAGATCGTGGTTGTGAAGCACATGAAATTGGAGAGTTCAAATTCTTCAAGCTAGATAAAATGTGATCAGTTGCCCCTATGTCTATGATCCAAGAAACAGAATCAGTTAGTGGCAAAGCACTAGTAGTACCTGCAAGATTGACAACAGTAGCTGGAGCAGGTGATCTTTGTAACAGGTCCAAGATCTGATTATATTGATCTTGAGTAAACATTGGTGAAGCACTCCCAGGTTGAGTGAGGACTGATGGAGCATTCCTAGATTATGAAACATCAATGTCACGAACAGCGGAAGAATTGGAAACCATAGCAGCTTGAGGTACCTTCTTCTTGTTGAATTTGAAATCCGAAGGAAACCCTACTAACCGATAGCAATTTTCCTTTTTGTGCCCCTTGATCTTGCAGTGATCACAAAATCCACTAAACCGACGACGATCTTGATTATTGTTAACAGCTTTTGTGTATAAAACTGTGGTGTCTGGGGCTGGTATTGTTGGAGTATATCCACCAAGTTGCATCCGTTGCGACTCTTCTTGTGTAATCATGGAATAGGCACGATTCACCGAAGGAAGTGGCTGCATAAGAAGAATTTGACTTCGAACTGTCGAATAAGTTTCATTTAATCCCATTAAAAACTGAAATAACCTTTGTCGAATCAGATGATCAACATTTTGTTGGGATACCTCACAGTCGCATGTTGAAAAAGGAACAAGAGAATTGAATTCATCCCACAATGATTTCAGACGAGTGAAATACACAGATACGGAAGAATCACCTTGACTCAAAGTTGCAATTTTTTTGTGCAAAAAATACACTCGTGAACCATCAATTTTGTCGAACCTTTCTTTCAAATCTTTCCAAACAATTGCAGCATTAGAAGTAAAAACTATACCAGCTGATAAGTCTCTACTTACAGTGTTGAGAATCCATGAAAGAATGAGAGCATTACAACACTCCCACTGTGAGTGAAGTTCATCCTGAAATGTTTCCTTTTTGCACTGGCCATCTACAAAACCGAGCTTATTTTTCTCCAAAAGTACGATTCGCATCGACCGGCTCTAGATGTTGTAATTCTCCATGCCAGTGAGTTGATGCGAGATAAGCAACGTCCCTAGTGTGCCAGAGAGTGTGACTAAAATCGAGGGCATCTGCCATGATTTAAGAAGAAAGCAAACACAAACCCTAATTACTAAAATTTGGGGAAGAGACACGAGGAAGGAAATTGGTTTTGATAAACCCAAATACATGAGAAGGAAAAACAGAATTTAACCCGCTCTGATACCATGTTAAAACAATGTAAACCAAAGAATTCTTTATCTTCTCATATATGTTGAACTCTCCCATATGCTATGTTTATATACAGGAAAAAAGGTAAACCGACTCAGCTAACCAACTAACCAAAAAGCAAACTAACTAACCGACTCATATTTAACATGTTAAAACAACTATTCATAAATTAATCTTGTAGTTCAATTCTTCCTTCCATAGCCATAAATGTGCTGAAACGTGTGGGGGATGCTTTAAAGTCTTAATAATCTCCATCAACACTTGTTTCATTGTTGTCAAATGGTAATGATAGTTTAAACCCTATGTTGTATGTCTTCTTTTTTCACAAGTCATTTCCTCATTGCTGAAAATTTGGAAATGAATTTGAGAGTTGAGAGTAATGGACTATGCATCATATAAACAAAATCAGATAGCTTCGGATGATATTTGCGGTCGAGCAAAATATTGTAGCAACTAAAATTCCCGTATACCATCCCCCTTTCTGTGTGCAAGTACACTAAGCCCTTGGCTGCACCGACTGCTATTGACATCCGAGTGTTCCAATCAAGTGGTGCTCGGTCGGTTGGAAGGTCTGAATCTGTACCCAGTCCAACAAATATATATATAAATAATTAGAAGATCTGTCTCAGTCCCTCAAGAATATTTATAGACCAGAGGATGGTTTTCTTACCAAATAGATGTCTATTCAAAGACGCTAATTCCATATGTTCTAAAACCACTAGTCTTTCTTTACCTTCCGCACAATACCCGTAGAATTGAACAATATTTGGGTGCTTCAACATGCTTAACGTTTCTACTTCGGCATCGAAATCTTCTAAGCCTTTCCTACCTTTACGTTCAAGTTTCTTGATAGCCACAACCTACATCATAAAAATTCATAAGTCACAAGATAATAGTCAAAAATCTTTGAAATATCAATCAGTACTAACTTCAATTTTTTTCACCAAGAATCCCCTGAAGACTGTTCCAAACCCTCCATCTGCAGCCACGATACGATCTGAAGCGAAGTTGTCTGTTGCCTCCAGCATTTCCCCCAATGTGAAACTCTCTATATCGTTCAAAACCCCTTCCCAGTTTGGGTTTTTTATGCCAAGGGATTGCTGCTCATCACGCACAGGCCCAGGCTCAATCTCAGTTACCTCATCAGAAAATCTCACAGTCCTAGGTGGACGGTCTCTCGACACCTCTTATAACAAATGGACCAAGAAAATAAATGAGACTTGAGGAAAATCCCAAGAGAGTTAAAACGAACGTTTTAACATACCCAATTGATTATTTAGACGAGCGGTAGAAGCCGGAGGAACACTTTCTGATTCTGATTCTATAAAAAAGAAACGAAATTAAACTTTTTTCTTGGAATCAAACCCAATGCAATAAAGAAAGAAAACCGTAGATTTTGACTATAAATTTAATACCCGAATCGCTGTTTCTGATATTGACATTCTTCTTTGATCTCTTGCTTGAACTCCCGAAATTCCAACAAGAAAAAGGCATATTGAATAAACACTTGTATTTTCTTTCTCCTCCTAATAATCTTTTTCACACGGAGAAAGTATTCAGCTCAAGAAATTTCCCAGGAAAGCGGAGACATTTAAAGAGAAATATAAGCACTTGAGAACAAGTTTGAGCGGTTATATTCTGTTTCTTTTGCTAGTTGAAAACTGGAGCCAAGAACGAATTTTGGCGCCCAAAACTATTGCGATTGCTGGGGGTTTAAGGCCGAAGGAATTGGGTAGGCAATTTTTGACAAAATTGAATTATTTTTACTAAAAAGTAATTGAATCAAATGAAAAGTTCTTATTTTTATGAGTGAAGATTAAATTACGAGCTTTATAAACAATAACCATTTACTATCGGACCACCTTTTATGATTCTTCGAAAATTTTTTAATCTAAAACAATTCTTGTATTACTATCCTACTCATGGACGAAATATCGAATTATTCATGGGTTAATTATATTTTTAACCCTTGAATGTTTTAAAATTAATTTTTTAATATTTGTTTGTTTTAAAATTACTGATATAAGTTTTTTGTCTAATTACTCAAATGTATTTTTCTTGTTGTATTATTTAAATTCAAGGTCAATTATCTTTGTATAAATTTATTAATGTTTTAGGTATATTCATAAAAAAAAAAAAGTTATGCAGCGTGTGATTAAGTTGAATGTTGATATTGTTTGTCTTTTAGAGACTAGAGTGCGTGAAAATAAGGCTAATGCTATACTTTCTAGCTTTGTTGATACTTGGAATTTTTGTGTTAATTACTCTGTATGTGAAAATGGTCGAATCTGGGTGTTATGAAAGAAGGAATTAGGATTTGGGGAATCTCTTATTATTGATCAAAGTATAACTATTAAGGGAGCTTTGCAAGGTAGAGAGATTTTCATTACTGCGGTGTATGAAAGTAATGATGCTGTAAGGCGTCGAGTGCTTTGGGATCAGCTAAGGCAATTCAGTGATTCTTTATCAACCCTTTGGCTGGTTGGGGTGATTTTAATGTTACGCTTGATGTAGATGAAAGTTCAACAATGGAAAGGTTAGGTCCTATTGTTTCAGTAAATATGTTGGAGTTTCAGGATTGTTTGAGTGAGTGTGAATTGTTGGATCATCCATTTACAGGGCCTATTTTTACATGGACAAATAAGCAGGAGGAAGGTTATTTGGCTCGAAAGTTGGATCGAATATTGGTTAATTCTACATAGGATGTGGCATTTCCTAATTCTGTTGTCGAGTTCTTAGCTCCTAGAATTTCGGATCATTGTCTTGCAATAGCTTGGGAGTTCAAGGAGGCTTTTGTGAATAGGCCTAAGCCTTTTTGGTTTTTTAATTTTTGGGTGCACCATCCTGATTTTAATAGCATTGTAGAGCACTCTTGGAAGGAAGAGGTCTCAGGTAATCCAATGGAGATTCTTTTCTTTAAATTGAAATGACTCAAAGGTCCTTTACATGAGTTGAATGAGAAGTATTATACCCATCTTTCTAAGCGTGTACGAGTTAAGAGAAAGGAGTTAGAGGAGCATCAGTTATTAAATCTTGTTGATCCCGTTGCTAGTTGGGAGCATGAAAAGGAGTTGCAATTGAAATTAGCAAACTTGAAGAAGGCTGAATTGTCTTTTTTCCAGCAAAAGGCTAGAGTTAATTGGCTTCAGGATAGTGATCAGGGAACCAAATTCTTTCATGCAGCTGTCGCATCAAAGAAAAAGAAAAACACGATTAGGGTTTTGTATGATGATAGTGAGAATCGGTTGGAAAGCTTTGACAATTTGTTTAGGGAATTGATAAGGTTCTATACGAAGCAAATTGGTTCTGAAGATGACAATGTTTCTGGATGTAGTTTGCAGTTACTTCAAGAGCTTTTGGATTTTGCACCTTCTGAGGTGGAGAGTCTAACTAGAGAAGCCACTTTATTGGAGGTTAAGGGTGCAGTGTTTGGATAAGGAAGAGATAAAGCTTCTGGTCTGGATGGGTATATTGCTGGTTTTTTCAAGCTGTTTGACCAATTGTGAGAGATGATTATTATGCTGCTGTTAAGTATTTTTTCCTCTCTTCTGAGATGTTACCAGCTTTTAACGCTACCACGATTGCTTTGGTTTCAAAGATTTTGAATGCTTCTCTAGCAAAGGATTTTCGTCCTATTGCTTATTGTTCGGTTGTGTATAAGTTTATTACAAAGATATTGGTGTCTAGGCTTTCGAGGTTGTTCCCTGTCATGATAGTTGAGAATCAATCAACCTTTATTCAAGGTAGGAGTATCATTGATAATATACTACTTGCTCAAGAACTTGTAAGGGGGTACAACAGGAGGGGACTTTCACCTTGATGTGCTCTAAAAGTGGATCTTCAGAAGGCTTTTGATTCAGTTCATTGGAGGTTTCTTTTGCAGGTTTTAGAAGCTTTGGGTTTGCCTTTACAGTTCAGGGAATGGATCAAAACATGTTTTACTGGATCGGGATTCTCTAGCTCGCTTAATGGAAATTTAGTTGGATACTTTAAAGGGATGAAGGGTGTTCGGCAAGGTGACCCTCTTTCCCCTTACTTGTTTGTTTTGGCAATGAATATGCTACCTAGAATGCTTGATGCTGTGGCGGCTAAGGGTATTTTCCAGTTTCATCCTAAATGTAAGAAGTTTGGCTTAACTCATTTATGCTTCACGGATGATCTCTTGATATTTTGCAAAGGAAAATTAGATTCGGTTTTAGGAGTGAAGTGTGTTCTGGAAAAATTTTATGAGATCTCGGGATTGAGATTAAATGCTTCCAAGACTGAGATTTTCTTCTCAGGGGTCTCGATCCATAAAGTTGAAGAAATGTAGACGGCTACTGAGTTTAGGCTTGGTGTATTGCCTGTGAGGTATTTAGGGCTTCCATTGGTTACAAGAAAGCTTAGTCGAAAGGATTGCGCTATACTTATTGACAAGATCAAAGCACGAATGAATAGCTGGGTAGGAAGGCACTTGAGTTATGCTGAGAGAATGCAACTCATAAGATTAGTGTTATACAACATGGCTAACTTCTGGTGTGTGCAAGTGGTTCTTCTAAAGGGTGTCTTAAAGGAGATTGAGTCGTTATGTTGCCGATATTTTTGGAAAGGGGAGAATAAGTCTGCTGCGGGTGCCCGCGTAAGTTGGAAGCACATTTGTCTTCCTAAGAGTGAGGGGGCTTAGGGCTGAAGAACTTGCATGAGTGGAATATGGCTTGCATGGTAGGTTTGATGCAACAACTTACTTCTGGGAAGGATACACTTTGGATTGCTTGGATTAAATTGTATGTAATCAAGCAAGAGGATTTCTGGACTATGGAGAGTAAGCAACACTTCAGTTGGTTGTTCAAAAAGCTTCTCAAGTTGAGAAGTGTGGCAGTGTCGGTCTTAGCTGCATGCTGAAGTCTCCCCACAAAGGAAATCTAAAGGGGCATCCGTGAATCCAGGGAAGTAGTAGCATGGCATAAAGTGGTATGTTTTGGCATGTATATCCCTAAGCATACAATGATTATGTGGATGATAATTTTGGACAAGCTTCCTACGAGGGTACGGTTGGCTCGAATGGGGATAGTTGATGAGAAATGTTGTATTTTATGTAATGGTTCAGTTGAACCTAGAGATCACTTATTCTTTGATTGTTTATTTTCCAATTAGTTTTGAAGATTGAGTCTATATTGCTGCGGCATACGTCGGGAGGTCTTGAACTGGCCTGAGGAGCTCTATTGGGTGGTGTCCAGGTTCAAAGGAATGTAAGTTGCCGCTTTGATCGGTCGACTTGCATGGCAGACTTCTCTACATTTGATATGGGAAGAACTTAACCGTAGGGTTTTTTGAGGAGTACAAAGGTCATGCACTCAGTTGTTTGATTGTTTAAAGGATATTATACGCATTCGTTTACATCATAAAAATATTATGATACGAAATGTACAGGGCGATTTATTAGTTGCTTAGGGGATTAGTTTATAAATTAGTAGCAGTTTTTACTACTTTTTTTGGATTAATGAATTACAAAGCTTATCCAAAAAAAATTTCTTCTTCTTAATACCTAGTGGAACAGGCAATAAAACAAAGCATTCCTCATTCAGAAGTTTGTTCGCATAAGTAGGTAATCACATTTTTGTTTTATGGTATCAGATGGTTCTTACTTCCTACAATGAATCATCTTACATACAAAACCCCCAACTAACGTATACACAAGCACAAAGGGATAAAGGAGGGGGAAATTTTGCATGTACTAATTTTACAGGTTAAAAGTATGCCGGTTATCTTTCTCGAGCCAAAAATCAATAAGGCAGTAGGCAATAGGCACCATGTTAACATTGCAATCCTTTATTTGCTACTTCCTCCTCGGATCTCAACAACTATCAAGTTCATGTTCTGAATCTGTTTTTTTATCATCCATATTCATTGTCGATGATGGTATGCTCTTTCGGGGGCTGGGATCATATTTTTGGGAGGATAGGTAATTCACAGCCATAACCACATCAGATACATCGGGTCGCATATTAGGCTGCTCCTGAACACACATTGAAGCAATGGCAAGCGCTTGGTAGAGACCTCGGACAAGATATTGGCTTTCAAGTAGAGGGTCAACCATTCGTGAAAAGTTTTTTCTGTCTTTGAACAGAGGACGCGCCTGCAAGTAAATAAATAGATATTCGTAAAATCGATTGAAACAAACACTGTCTCAGTTACCACATCTCTTTTAAAACCAGTTCCCTAACTATGACATCGCAATATCAGCTACAAAGACATAACAAAAGTTAGGGTTGCCATCAATACTTTTAGCCCGTGATTTATTACAATCGAAAACACATTCATCACATATCCATATTAACTCAACAATCTTTAAGTAATATGGAGTAAGATTTATCTTACCCATGCAACAAGATTTTGTTCACCACATACTCTTGCATTTTCATTGTTTTCCTTCCCATAATTAGTTCCAAGAGGACAACCCCAAAGCTGTAAATATCCGATTTAAATGTCAATTGTCCAGTCATGACATAATCTGGGTCACAATAGTCATATGTGCCCATAACCCTCGTGGAAACATGAGTCTTGTCACCACTGGGGCCAACTTTGGCCAAACCAAAATCGGATAACTTTGGATTATATCCTTTGCCAAACAAAATATTGGAGTATTTAAGGTCCTTGTAAATGATAGGTGGGTCTAGTTTTACATGCAAATACTCTAAGCCCTTTGCTGCTCCAGCTGCTATTTTCATTCTAGTGTTCCAAACATTAGTACTAATGTTATAAAAATGAATGCATGATGCATGACTTAAATGTGAAAGCATCGATTCAAAAAATGGTTCTTGTGTAACGACCCGGACTTCTCGTATCCGAGTGTCGGGTTAACCCATTGTGTTGGGCCTTGGGTTTAGGCTCGGGTTTATATGGTTTGGGCCTTGTTGGGCCATAGGCTTGTTGGGCTTTGAGTGGTTTGGGCCTTAAGAGTTTTAAGATGGGGACATTTCGGTAAATGTCGAATTAGGATGAGGGTGAGGGGAAGGGGATTTTATTGTTCTGCAGAGGATGATCTCACCCTTCTTTCTTTCTTACTCCCTTCACCATCTTCTTTGAGCTAGGAAAAAGGAATAGGAAAAAGGTGCAATCTTTGTTGGATTACTGTGTTTCCTCGTTTTGTGCTAGAAGGATAAGTTGTAGAGGGGTTTGGGATCTTTAAAAAGAGGTAAGAAAGTGTTGTTTTGGTGGAGGTAAGGTTTTGATGGGGTTTAAGGTTTAACCCGGGTTTTGAGTTTGAGGGTTGTTCTATGATCGTCCTTGATGTTTTTATGAGTTAAAAACATCCCTTGTAGAGTCTAAACGATGGTTTAACCTTCCCTTTGTAGAGAAACAAGTGGAAGACTCATCCTCAAGCTTAGGAGGGAGAAGAGCTTGAAGTGGGAGGAGCTTGCTTGGGTTGCTGTAGCTTGCTGAGGTTGGTACTCCCAACTCTTTCTTCATCATCCATTCATGGTAGAGTGCATAGCATATAGAAAAATCATGTATATGTGTTGTCTTGCTTGGTCTGCTTGAAAATGGGTCATTAATGGTGAAATCCGAGTTTATATGTTTAATGGCTGAAAATTGATGTTAAAACCTCCTAAACACACTTAGAAATGAGTAGGAAAACTTTGGGATTGTTTAGGTGAGGTTTGGGGGTGAAACTCTAGAATTTCTAAGTGTAGACCCGTCCTTAGTGCAGGGGGTATCGATACTCGGGCTACCGGTATCGATACCCATTAGAGCTTTTTGGCTTTTACATCAGGGGTATCGAACTTTGTTTCGATACCGTGGATTCTAGAAACTTTTTGCATCGATACGTGTATCGAAACAGTCCTTCCTTCTTTTGTTGACTTTGACTTGGGTCTAATGGTATCGATACTTGTATCGATACCTGTGTGTTTCGATAGCCTCTTTGGGTGGGTATCGATACAGGGTGTTCCAATACCCTACTTAAGGGTATCGATACCCCTGGGTATTTTGGCTAAGTTGGGTAGAATTTAAGGATTCGGTGATCTTAATAGATAAATACTTTAATCTGAAAGCTATAAGATGAATCATCGAACTAAGATTGATAATCATAACCCCGAAAGACTTAAGTATGATAAAGATTAATATCTCTTGTTGTGATAGATCCTAGATGGATCGTTTGTGTGGTTTGAGTCCTTTGAGTTGGAAATCCGGATATCCATAAGTGTTGCAACGCGTCGAAGGCCATCCGATGTAACATTCCGGATGATAATTTGACGACTATCCCGAGTGTAGGATCTCGATGCTGTATGGATGCGGGCCTCATTTGAAGATACTCGATGTGACATTCCGAGTATGGGATTTGGAGGATCTCGATGCTGTATGGATGCGGGCCTCAATCCCGGATGTAGGATCCCGATGCTGTGTGGATGCGGGCCCTACTTGTAGTGTAGGATCCCGATGCTGTGTGGACGCGGGCCTCACTACCTTGTGTGTTTTGATTGATTTGTATATGCTGTGCGCGTTAATATACATCTCATTTATGCCATGTGATAGGCAAGCATACTAGACCATCATACCATACATGTGATTTATATGCCATGCTTTACTGCTTTGATATGTATGATGTTGGCTGAGTTTGGCGTATCCACTGAGCTTGTGTGGCTCAGCGTTCGAAATCTGTTTTCGTGCGTAGGTTAGATGGAGCGGGATTCGTGGAGCACCATCAAGGTTTGGACTTTCAGCATCAACCGTGTTGTCAGAGTACAATTATTAGATGTAATTGGCTTAGTACTATGTTGAACCCTATATGTATTGTAACTCTGTTATTTTTATTGAGTCAAATATTTTAAATGGTTTGTAATATATTTTGGAGCTCCGATTTACTTTGAATTATTTTGAGTTTGTTTAATTTAAATGGACTATGAAATTGGTTTTGGACCTTACGTGATTTTTATTATTGGACTTTTAAGGGAAATTTTGAAATACGGGTTTTGGGTCGGAGACCCAATGTGACATCCGGGTCGAGTGTTACATCTTGGGTCCACCATTTTACGTATACGGGATTTATTCACAACTTTGAATGTTGTATTAATATCTATGGTGCTAGATTTTCTCCCGACATATTTTAAATTGAGAACCAATCGTGAATCAATACTTCATGCTCGTGAAATGCAAAAATTAAAACATTATCATGGTAATTGATGCAAAATGGATGATTATGAAATGTTATAATGCATTCAAAAAGAAACAAAGTTAATTCACATTAAAGTAAATAAATAAATTAAATTACGAATATAATAAAGCTGTAAATAAAGGCAACAAAGCCTAAAGGTTACTGCTAAACGGGTAGAGTTTCGCATGGCTCTAAGGGTAGGCTTCTAGGTCTCACTACATGTGGTTCGGTTCTAGAAGGTACCCGAACAATATTTATTACCCTACTAAGAATAATAAGTACGATTTAGGGGAATACGTTTCTCTAAGTCTATGCTGAGACGTAGGTCTCACGAAGACAGGAAAAATATCCCGAAAGCAATTCACTATCCTACACGGAGGCGGAACCTCACGAATGAATAGTTTCATGCTCCCACTTAAACGGACGGAGCCCGGATTGAGAGCTCATGAAATGGGGAGACTTGAAAAAACATTTAAAAATATTAATAAATATTTTAAAATAAATAAAATAAAAGATCAAAAAATTAAAATAAACCAAATTTAAATTTTCGATCATTAAATAAGATGTAACCGATTTTGAGGCTCGACTCTCGAAAAATTATCCCCAGCGGAGTCGTCAGCTGTAATCACCGGTTTTGGTCTGGGGAGTCGCCACCAATCAATTTTATGGTGCAATTGGAACACCAAAAATAAGTTTGCGAACCAGAGTTGGATCCGGGAGTTTGTTACACGTGGGGAAGGGCGAGCACCCCCACGACGTCCGAAATTGGCACCTATCGATTATAAAATATTTTATATGATCGAAAATATAATCTTGATATTTTAATTTGTGATCCAAAATAAACGGTTAGTAAAATATTCAATAAAATCATAAAAAACATGATAATGATTTGAAAGATAATAATAATAATAATAATAATAATAGTAATAATAATAGGAAATATCAGGGCCAAATCTGCAAAAATAAAAATTATAGGGTTAAAATAATAAAGATATGAGACTAAAATTAAAGAAAGCAAGAAATATATGGCCAAAATTGACAAAATCGTGACCAAATTCGAATGGGAAATAAACTGAAAGGCCATAATGCAAACACGTTGAAAAACAAGGATTGCTCGCGTAATTGTCCCCTCATTCCGGGTTAAGTACGGATCAGGGCTGGTTATGCGGGTCGGATGCGGGTATGGAGATCTGAAACAGTGCCGTTTTAGAGGCTAGACAACCATGCCAAAACGACATCGTATGACACCACCCTTCTAAACCAATTTTGGTCTTCAAAATTGCTTATGTTTATTATTATATATAAAGAAAAAAATGAGCCATGGCATGCTCTCTGTTCAGCTTCTCTCCCGGCAACAATTGGGACGCCGACCATCATCCGTCGTTGCGTCGGCCGTCGTGCTGACCGCCGGTAATCGATAAAGAAGGTAGCTTTCCAACTCGTTTCGGTGGGCTGATTACGAATCCGGGGTCAGATTTTCAAAAACGAGATCACACACTTGTAGATCTACAAAAGAATAAAGCGAGGTATATATTTTTTACCTTTTTCTTTCAAATATTTTTGCTATTCACTTCCGATCTCTCTCTCTTTTGTTTTTGTTCGAAAGTTTTGTGGTGTTTGTTGTTTTGGAGATTTTTATTTTCGTTCAAATCGCTTCTCTTTTTTTCATTCAAAAATCGGTGGTCGTTTACATCGATTACATGGGTATATATACCCGATTTACGTATAAAATATAGAAAATCTCTGTTTCAATCAACTTTTCAGATCTAATCCTTTCGTTTTAATTGTTTTGCAGGTCTTGACATGAAGTTTTGGACGGTGGATGAAGGCGGTCGACGACAAGCGGTCCAATCAGATGAGCGCGTGACTGCCTCGCGCCATACGAAACGTTGCGTGTGGCGGCCACGCGCCGAAACTGTGTAGACATAGTGAACGGCAACAACAGTTACTGGAGAAGGAATGTTGGCTAGAGTTAGATTGGTTTGATAATTAGGGTTTGGTTGTGTAATGTGGGCCTGTGTTGGATGGATTTAGTTTGGTTATCATTGGATTGGATTGGGTATAATAATAAATGGGTTATTACACATACCTTTCACATCTTGATCACTAGCCTCCTCCACAGGTCTCAAGCCACGATCAGATTCAAGCCTATTTGAAGGTTGTTCAAGGCGTTGTAAATGTTTACGCAGAATTTTAGCGTGTATTTCCTTCAAACAGGCCTGTTGACGCATAAGCCCCGGATAAACATCATGAATTAAACAATATTATCATCAATAACATCTAAAAAGATATACCCTTGCCTTGAAAATATGAAGATACTCAACAACCTTGTGCCAGTTCGCATCTTTGACTCAATCTGGGACTGTAATGCCTCCAACTCACTGTGGGTCTCCCCTTCCAATTGATTCTTGACATCTTCTTACGCATCTTCTTTCGAATTGGCGGGAAAGGAAAAATCCCGGTTTAACATGGTGGTTCAGTTCCGCTATAAAAATCTGCTTTTCTTGATTTCTCCACAAGTTTTTCAATTTTCTTTCTTTTCCCGCTAGGTTTTGTCATCGGAAGAGTGAAGCTATGGTAAATCTTGAGTCGTGGATCGACCATTTGCTTGATGTTGAGAAGCAGATGCGATTTTCCGGTGATGTCGCCGAAACCATGAAAGCGGTTTCCGACATTTTGAGTGTTTGCTTTGACGTTAAGGATTGGAAGTTTCTCATCGAACAAATCGTTAATTTGTCCAACAAATCGTTAAGGATTGGAAGTTTCTTACTTTTTCTCTTGACCAAATTTGATTATCTGGATGCGGTTGTCCTTCTAATCTCGCTTTCTTCATGGAACTTTTAGGGTTCGTAATTTTAGGATTTTCTTGTTCCGGATAGATTCCTGACGGGAATTGTATCTGATACTATACTGAGATGAAAGGATTAAGAGTCAATAAGAAAAAAATAAGAGCTAAATAAAAAGAAAATAGTAAATGGGAGCTTCTCAAAATCCTAACTAGTAAAACACTTCCGTTCTTGAATGTACAACTGCTGTTATACTAATATGAAAGGAATAAGAGTTAATAAAATGAAAATAGTAAATAGGACTTCGAAATCTTTATTAGTCTATCTTTGTTTACCTCTTAGAGGTTCCTTGCTTGACTGCACACTTTTAATTTCTATCTATGGACATGAAATGTGTATTTATGCTTATTTATTTGGAAACCCATGTAGTAGAAAACTCTGATGTTTTTATTAATCCATTTGTATTTTCTTATTTTCGAGCTATGATGTTTCCAGAAATCTATGTTTCTTTTACAATCTACCCTTCTCACTATTCATCCTCCTGTTGGATTACTCTTCAGTAAGTCAACAATACATTGGCTGCTAGTGGCTGCTCTTTTTTCCCCCTAAACTATATATCGCCCTTCACCATTATCATTTCTTTTTGACTTGGTTCTACTGTTTAATCAAAAGACTCAACCCATAGCAACTCTATCATTCATAGCTTTCCTTATTTCACAGTTCCTCTCTATAATAATGTTGAAATGCACTACCATCATCATCATTATTTGTTTTGCATTTCCACTTTTTTAGCCCATCTAGCCAAAAATGCCCTGATTCTGGAGTCCTAAAATGAGGAAGAAAACTATTTTACCTTTATTTTCAGTCTTTGTAAAGCCCTGGAAAAATTTTTTTAATAGCTCTTTAGATTGACAAGGAAATGGCCATTTAACAATTGAAAACAGATCTAACCCTATAAATTTGTTGTCCTTGAATTTATGATTCAGTTCTTATTTTAGAGGTTGTTGCATTTGAAATTAGAAATGTAGGGTACCCGAACTATAGTGAAATCACATCATGGATTGAACATTTGAGCCTCCTAAATTGATCTACCCTCACCCCAAACACACTTTTTATTATAGTAAATAATTTTGCAGAAAAATTGACTTATTGCTACATCTATATGATTAAGTGTTTCACAATGTCCTGAAAATTTTCTGCCTACTATCAAAGCAACATCTAGGACGTTATATTAATCAACATTACTACCATTAATGCAGCTGTTTATTTATATGCACTCTGCAGGTAGTGACTTTAATTGTTCAGCAGGCATGCACTACATTGATGAGACACCAGATCTTGAAACTCGTATAGAGCTGATCAAGACACTGAACAGTGTGTTTGCCGGAAACATGAGTTCTGATGTAATCTGTATATTGTTGTAATGTTTTGGCTAACAAACTTTTTTATTCTGTAAATTTATGTTGAAATTGAGAGAGCAAGATTGATCAAGAAACATGCAGAGATTAAAGAAGAGCAGGGCCTTATTGCTGAAGCTGCAGATTTAATGCAGGAAGTTGCAGTAAGTTTCCTCTATAATAAGATGGTTGCTTCTTGGATCTTCACATTTATCCCCCCTTTTCTTACTATTTGATTGGTCTGAACTGCAGGTGGAAACTTTCTCTACGGTGGAAAAATCTGAGAAAATTGCCTTCATTCTTGAACAAGTATGGGCATCTTATTTTGATCATGGCCTTTTTTGTTTTTAATGTTATTGTATCTTTTAGATTAGATTGCAATGATAATTCAGTCAAATTGTTTATAATTAATTTTGTAGGTTCGCCTCTGCTTAGATTGTCAAGATTATATTTGTGCTCAGATTCTTTCAAGATTAGCCCTAGAGCATTTGGTGTTGACACTTCAGAGGAAGAAAAGAAACCAAAAGAAGGTGACAATGTTGTAGAGGAGCCTCCTGCTGATATACCTTTACTAATGGAGTTGCAGCTTGTCTACTATAAATTGATGATACGGTATTTTACTGTTAGAAAGGTTGTTAAATTGGGTATTTTAGTTAATGATTTTAGATAATGCTTTAATTTGCTTGCCTTATTCATTAACCCCTTCTAAACACATATTCAATGACTCTCATTTTCTTTGAACTCAATCCGAGAGAAACCTTCAACTTCATATCAGAAAAGTTTAATGGGTCTAAACCTGTTGGGTTGTTTTAAAAATATTGAATGCTGGTTAGAAGATTGAAAAGATTTATTCAATGGTGGACTATTAGTAATGGAGGGAACCTTTTGTCAAGTTTTTCCTAACTTCAAGTATGAGGACAAGCTTTTTCTCTAGGGATAACATTACCGGTATTTCAGTTTATTTATTTCCCTTCTAGAATAGGTTTCTATTTATGTGATAAGATTCCGTAAATTTTATTAAAAACCTAAATCTGGGCATCAATCATTCAATTTCATGTAAACCTTGTTAAGATATCTTTTTATTCTCCTTTTATTCTTTTACAAGATTCCCGGGTGTGCAGGGTGGACTGGTGTTGTCAAAACCCAATAGACTGGCTATGTGGAATGTGTTCTTATCTTATCAAATATCCATAAAATTTTAAAAATAGATCCATAAAATATAAACCGTTATGGGACATAAGTTGTCTGTTATTGAATGTAAGAACGAGAAGCATAGTCTCCTCATTTCACAATAGGGCACATCTAAGGGCAAAGTGGTTGGAGGTGAAATGAATTTGTGCTTACATTGTGTTCTCCTTGTCTCTATAGGTATTACTCCCATAACAATGACTACCTTGAAATTTGCCGTTGCTACATGGCAATGTACAAGATTCATTCCATCAGGGAAAGCCCCTCTCGTTGGATACCGGTAAAGCACACCTCAATATATATCCTTTCCATGTCCCATTCAGCTGTTCTCATATATTTTATTACTTGCAGGTCTTGAGAAATGTCTGTTGGTACTTAATCCTTGCTCCACATGGCTCGATGCAGTCAAGCCTTCTCAATTCCACATCGAAGAAAAAGATTCTTTTTGAGATTCCGAAATTTAGGTATTTCCTTGGTGAATTTAGTACTCATTTCAAGCTCTATGTAGAGAATCTGAATACAGCAATTTGTTTAATTGTGTGTGTTAGGTTGCTATTGAAACAGCTAGTTGCAATGGAGGTTATCCGGTGGACATCCCTTTGGAGTTGTTACAAGGATGAACTTAAGAAAGTGAAGAGGATGGTAGGAGGCTCTTTGGGTAACAAAGCTGCAGAGGATTTGAGACAACGCATTATTGAGCATGTAATTTCACACCCTCCTTTCTGTGATATGATTTTGTTCATTTGTTATCTAATTTTTGCTGGAAACCCAATTTGATGTTGTTCAGAATATCCTTTTCGTTTCGAGGTACTACTCAAGGATTACATTGAAGAGACTTGCAGAATTGTTATGTCTCACTATCCAGGTTAGAATGCAAAATAAAAGGATTTTTTTTGACGTTGCACACCATGCGATTTTCATCCTGATACTGATCCCTTTAATCCAGGAAGCTGAGAAGCATCTGTCTGAAATGGTTGTGTCAAAGGCGCTGGTGGCAAAGATCTACCGGCCAGTGGGGATAGTGTGCTTCTAGGTAGCAAAGGATAGCAATGAAATTCTGGACTCATGGTCTGGGGTTGGAAAAAATTCTTGATATTGTTGACAAGAGTTGCCTTCAAATACACAAGGAAATCATGGTTCACAAAGCTGCTCTGAAAATGTGAAAAATGATGCTTCCGTTGCAAGTAGTGGATACAAAATGTAACATATCTTTGCGTTGTGTGCGGCCTAGTTGGAAGCTACTCCGACCTTTCTGTAAGTATAGGAAATAGGAAACCTATTATATGGCAGGAGAACAATCTTTGATCATCTGATTACTTTGTTCACTTCAACAAGCTTCTGGGATGGGTGTCTTTTTTTTTTCAATCCTCCAGTTTTGTTTGACCATTTGAGCCTTTGAAGCCAATCTATTGTCAATTTTCTGAACCTAAATGTTTTAGCCTAGGTTTTCCCCCCATAGAATTCGTTCTAGTTTTTTTTAATAATAATAATATGAAGTATACTATGTTTTAGGAGAAGACTGTTTCTTCCTCTTTCCCAATGTAAATGTAATGTCCATGATGTATATTAGGCATTAGCGCCAAGGCCAGGCTTTCCTTTATTATGGACTAGGAGTATAACAAATCATTTAACGCCCCCCTGAACTTTACCCATTTCTTTTGATTTGATTTCAATTGGGTCCTCCTCCTCCCCCTCTTCTATGTGCAAAACCAAAAAGGCAGCCGACGCGTCGGAGCCTCAACCTATTTCTTCTCGAACTCTGTCCCCTCCAACTCATTCGAGTGCCCGGAGCCACTCCCCGATTCCCTCCACGTCTAATCGCACCAGCGACCTTTACGCCTCCTCTTCATCTTACACCAAAGCCACGTCATCAGGGACCGCCACATCAATTTCAAGCCGCATTTCACTCTCCAGCCTCCGCGAATCCCTCCCTGAAAACCCTCACATCTACCACATAAGCGAAATCCGAGCCGCCAACAACAACTTCTTAGCCAAACGCTATACCTCCTCATCGGCCTCCACTGCCGCCTGTTGGCGCTGTAACCTCCGCGGCCGTGACGCCGTCGTTTTCCAGAGAAAGTTCCGTCGCAAAATTCAAACTTCTCAACTCAAAGAGATGGGAGAATCAGCGAAGTTGTTGTACATAGTTGTGGTGGACGAAGATGGCAAAGCAGAGGAGATGTCGTTTCGTTACACACGTCCCGTCCTTCAGAACACTCTTCAACTCATGGGCTGCAAAGATCGTCATGCTTTTAAGGTACTCCTTTTTATTATCATTAATTCTATTTTGGTATTTTATTTTATTTTATTTAGATAATGAATTTCTTGCCGTCCTTCAAAAAAATTGGTTGATGCAGCTTAACTCTGAATTTGTGATTTAATCCCAATTCGATTTGATGCATTTTTTCTTTTTTAATTTTATTTTCCCACTATTTAATGACGCATTGCAATTATGAAATAGCTAACTAAGAATGTGGATGATGAGATGATAGATCTGGATTGTTTCTAATGTGCTTTCTAAACTTCCTTTTCAATTCAACATCATTTTTTGCTTTAATGCCGAGTCAAAAAGAATACATGTTTGAATAATTTGATAGTAACATTTCCTTTTTCTTTTTTAAAACTATGTTCTGTTGTTGGCATAGAATTTTCTTTCTTCCCGTCTTTCATGTAGAACAAGATGTTTGATGCTTAATTTTTACTAGGGTCACCAGAGCTTTCTGAGCATTGAAAAATTGAAATCACTCAAGATGAAATTAGTTTTGATCTATTTCCATTTTTGTTAGTACATTTGCATTGTCTATTTTGTTCTATCATGTGGTCTCATCTCGTCATCATTTGGTGATTTTGTTTCCTAATAACACACTTTTAAGTTTCAGTTTGTAAGCGTTTTTTTTCTTATTGATAGATAGATGTAATCATTTCCATGTTTAGGGAAAGGGTTAAGTGCATGGTTTAAAGCATGCGTATCAAATTTAGGATTTGGTTTATTTCTTCAATTAGGTAGCTATTAAGGATTCTTGTGCACTGTCCACGGTCATGGTTATTGTATCAAATTGATTTTCTCTCATGTTTCTTTACTTGTCATGGTAATCAGATCATTTTGTTGAATTTCTTCTTCATATCTCTTACCAGATTAGTCAGAGGGCTTTTGAATTAATTACAAACGAATCTTTTTATACTCACTACATCAAGAGGGAAATGAGACATTATGTTCTAACAGTTTGGAAAGGAGCTCTAAGAAGGAAGGCGTTGAACGTGCAAATGGTGACTTTTGTAGGACAAAAGCAGGCAATTGTTTTGTTTTTGAGAAAGATGATAAAGACAATAGTATACCGTTTGAGTTGTACATCAGTTATTGTTAAAAGGAAAATTTTCTTAGATGTTGTTTGTGTTGCTCTTGATGAATATAAGTACGTGGGGCCAAATGAGAGGGCTGACTTAATTTTGGCATGCAGGTATAGTGTGATATCTTATATCTATCAACAAAAAAATCCAATAATACATTATATACGATTAATTGCTTGTTTCGAGAATGTGAAGCTTTCATTATTCTGCCTATTTCTCCCCCTAACCCCAACACACACAAACACTCTTTCTTGATTATTTGGACTAGAAGATGATAACTATCACTAGCATCCAATAGGGTTTTAGTGTAAAATATATAGAATTCCATGCAGATATGGAACTATGATAGGGCGTTAGGGTGAAGAGATTATTAGGTGAACCCTGTTCACTACTTCATCTATGGTCCAAATAATCAGAACCGTTCATCTTTAAATAACTACCTAATAACTACACACTCACTAATTACATGTAAGAAAGAGGTGATGATTTACCTTAAAAAAATTGAGATGAACGGTTCTGATTGTGTGCCACTAGCGGTTGTGGGAAGTCTTCAAATCAGGTGAAAGCACCGTCTTGTTTCTCCTTGTGAACTCTATTTGGTCTTCACTGCAGAATCCGGGACAGGAAGGAATCTATAACCGTGTTGTTGTGTGGCACTAGCGGTTGTGGGAAGTCTACTTTGTCTTCTTTGCTGGTATATTTGTTTTGCTTTGCATATTAATGTTGTGTGCCACTAGTGGTGGTAACTGCATTTCCATACAAGCTAATCCTAGTGCTTTTGATAATGTCAGGCTAGCAGGTTGGGAGTTACTGCTGTGATTTCAACTGACTCTATTTGTTACATGATGAGGAGTTTTGTAAATGAGAAGGAAAATCCTTTACTCTGGGCTTCAACCTATCATGCTGGGGAGTGTTTGGATCCTGTGGCTGTTTTTGAAGCAAAGGCTAGAAAGAGGACAAAAAAATTGGCAGGTTCTGCTCAATTACTTTCCAAGGGTGAGCGAACTGATGGTTCTTCAGCTTGCAAGTCTGATGTCCAACCAACGGAGAGTGGTTCTACTAATGCTGAATTGATCAGTCCCAAGCAGATAGCAATTGAAGGATTTAAAGCACAAAGTGAGATGGTCATTGACAGTCTAGATAGATTGATTATTGCATGGGAAGAGAAGAAAGAGTCTGTAATTATCGAGGGCGTTCACTTAAGCCTTAGTTTTGTTGTAAGTAGACTTTTGGTTTCTTCCTGCTATCAAATGCGTTCATTTTTCAAAACTAACATTTTATTCTTACACTAATTTTCTCTCTTTAATTTGCAGATGGGGCTTATGAAGAAACACCCATCTATTATACCATTCATGATATACATTTCAAATGAAGACAAACACTTGGAAAGATTTGCAGTTCGTGCAAAGTACATAACATTAGATCCTGCAAAAAATAAGTATGTAAAGTATATAAAAAATATCAGGGAGATACAAGATTATCTATGCAAACGAGCTGACAAGCATCTGGTACCCAAAATAAACAACACAAATGTTGACAGAAGTGTGGCGGCCATACATGCAATAGTTTTCAGTTGCTTCCGCAGGCGTGAAGCTGGGGAGCCTCTTTATGATCCTGTAACAAATACAGTTTCTGTTGTTTATGATGAATACCGAAAGTGTGCTGCCAATTCAATGAGCACCAAGGGAATGTTTCAATTGATCCAGAGGAATGGTTCGTCTAGACAATTGATGGCTCTGCTTAACACTGATGGATCTGTGGCAAAAGCTTGGCCAGTTCTATCAGTTGATAGTAGTGGAAGGCCCACCTCTGGCCGTAGGTGTGAGGGTGGAGTAGGTGTTCCGTTGTATGGACCTTTAAAAATTGGCAAGGCTGAACCGGTTAATCTTCAATTTGGCAACTTTGGAATCAGTGCTTGGCCTAGTGAAGGTGGCACTAGTCATGCTGGAAATGTAGAGGAACCGAGATGTGATGCGATTGATACTGGCAGTAGACACCATTCATCTTGCGGAAGTTCGCCAACGACGTCTGATGGTCCTTCAAAGGAGGTAGCATCTTACGATGATTTTTCTTTTCAAGTGCTTTGTGTCGGTGCTTTTGATTAATTTTGGGATGTAGATAAAAAATTAGATGAAAAGGTAAGCAAATGGGCTTAGTGGTTCTCTTTCTATCTCACAGCTAAAGGAGGGACATTCCGTGCATGGCAGTGATGAAGAAGTTGACGATCCACATGAAGTGGACAGTGATGAAGATTTTACTGATGATGGAGACAAACAGTGTAACACCCCGAATTTTTTTTACTCAAATCAAAATTTAATTTTGTGAAATTCCTAACTTTTGAAAGAAATTTTATGTCAAATTTTAAAATTTTAATTAGGGATTAAATTGTTTAAATCTAAAACTTTTGTATCTGTTTTAAAAACCCTAATTAGTTTAAGGATCAAACTTGTATTTTGATCAATTTTTTTTATTGTTTAATTCCCCTCTCGACAGATTCAGTTTTGAAAACCCTCTGTTGCCGCATGTTCATCTCTGTTGCTCTCTTTCTCACTTTCGATCTCACCTATTTCTAAGCCCTATATTTTCGTCAAACCTCCGGTCATCCATCTCCTGTAATCCATTCCATTGTTCGTCATTGGGGTTGTCATTAGTTTCATTAAAGCCTTCTCCGATCTCTTTTCTGTTAAACCTGAGAAGGAACCGTTTTGTTGGAACCGTTTTGTTTTTCATCGTGTTACTGTTGATATCACCGTTGGATTTCTCATCTCGGTTTGTCTCTTCAACGTCACCCCGCTGCCTTTTCTTTTTGGTTTCAGTTTTGAGTAAACTTTTATGGTTTGACCCAGTTATTGGTTTTAAGTTGAAGAGTTAATCTTGTTTCGGATCTATTTTGGAGTAATGGTATTGTTTGGTTTTACTGTTGAGGTCAGAATATTTGTTTAAAAGAGTTTTTGATTCTGTTATAGTGTTGAGAAATGAGTGGTTTCGGTTTGTGTAGGTGTGCATCAAGGAAAAATTGAATGCGTGAATCATCGGATCTTTGTTGCCGATAAGATTTCTTTACCGGTTTGTGGTTACAATTGATGCTAAAGGGTTCTATAAATCTTAGTTTTTTCTTGGTTTAGAGTTAGGGAGAGATCCTAAAGTTGGTGTTTGGTTGTTTTAGTGTTGGGCTGAATAAGTGGGTTGGTTATGTGTTGGGTTATGTTGTTGGGTTGTGTTAGTGGACTAAAATCTGGTGGGTTGTTTTAGTTTAGATGTTGGTGTTGTAATTTGGGCCAGTTAGTGTGGTAAGGATTGTTGGATCTATGATACGTGTAAGCTCAAATTTTGTTAGAACCAAAAGTTGAATTGGAATTGGATATGAGTTTGGGGCTTTAACCAACCCGATATTTGACCCATCTAAATGAATTGACTCGACCCATGTTTGACCTGTTGACCATCTTTGACCAAGGTTTACTTTTGACCAGCTTGACCAGACTTTAACCCTTGACCTTGACCAGTCAAAGTTGACCTTGACATTTTGAGTTGACTAGAGTTGACTTTTGATTAGTTAAGTCAAAGTTGACTTTGATCAATTGACTTTGACTTTGATCAGGGTTGACTTTAACCAAGAGTTGATTTTTTCGAAAAACCTTTTCATTGGCCTTTTTTGACGTTTTGAGTCTGAATCCGCTGTCTGTTTTATCAAATTCAAACTCGAAAGACCTGTTTTTAATGTTTTCCATATAAATTGTTCTTAGAGTCTAAAATGATGGTTTTAAAGAATTTAATTCAGAATATTCTTCCGTTCAAGTGTTAACGTTTCTGAATCCTCTGGTATACCTCTTGTTGTTCATACCGATCGAGTACGTTCTTCGAGACCGTCACGTCCCGTTTCAGTTAGACCAGAACACGAGACGTGTCCATATCCGAGTTAGAGCTTTAGTTGCTTAAAGTGTGTCTCTCCCGATGTTTTACATTACTTCTGTTTGTAGTTTTGTAATCTCTGTAAATATATATATATATGTTGGTTGCATTGTTCATTGACTTCTAAACATTATTATGCTCTGAAATACATTGTTTTGAAAACTCTGATTCTGCTATCTCTGAAAGTATTATGCATGCCTTTTGTTAGTTTTCAGGCAAGCATTCAAACTTTGTTAACTGTTCATGTCATTGCATCGGTTGGTAAATGTGTACGGGGAAGTTCAGTGGTATCACCTATTGGTGAATATCACTTCTGTTCAGTTGCTCCATCTATGGATGAAGTATCCACTTCTGTTCAGTGGCTCCACCTACGGGTCGAGTTTCCACTTCTGTTGGTGTGACGGAGTTAGAGTAGTTTAGGGGAACCTAATCTTCTGATGATGTTCGGTGTTGGGTGCATAGCATATCATACATACACACATCTCATGTTTTGTTCTAATCTAAAACATATTATTTTATTTTGAAACATGTTATTCTGTTCTGTGTTATATTTCTATGATCTGCACACTAAAGACACATTAAGCTCCCAAGCTTACTTTCACACAGTTTTTGTTTCAGATATTCAAACTTAAGAGGTTCTTAATTTCAGACTCCTACGTATGTTTTATAATTTACAGAATAATCATGTTATTCCGGATATTTTTGTTATTATATATTAAACTCTGGACTCTGGGCTTTTATTCTGTAACGGACTTTGGACCTTTATTTTGAATAATTTATTTAGATTAAATTATCGGATTTCAACATTTATATTTTTGAAACCTAAATTTAGTTACAAGTTTCTTTAACGTGATCTCTAAGTTTTAATCTAAGAAATTAGGTTAAATTTAAGGGTTACATTTAATGGTATCAGAGCGATATTTTCTGTAAGAATAAAAGTAGCTTGCCAATTGTATCTTCTGATAAATGATTATGATAGAAATATTGAATTGAGGTGCCTGTTTCGAGTATTTTTACTTGTATTATTTTGCTGTCATCTATTCTCAGGTGCCTGTCGATATAGCTCCCACATTTTCAATGGCCAAACATTTGTCGGAATAAAAATTGATATTATGTGATTTGGACAAATAACCATGCTGCTTAGAATTAAATTTACAAACACGAAATAATGCTTTTTAGCGGTAGGACAAAATTTATTGCAATATATAAAGATTTATCTATCAGACGAATCATCCCTTTCATTAAAGCATAATTTGTTATCATTTTGCTTATGCTACTTTTTATATTATGCTAATATTTGCATCTTTTATAATATATGGATTCAATTAAGAAGTAGATAATTTTATTTTTTTAATATCCTTAAAACACTCATCGAGCTTAGGCAAATTTTGATAACCCACTAAAAAATTTAAAATTTATAATTTAATTTTAACTTTTCAATTTATGCAATAGTATCTAAGTCAATATTTCATTTACAATAAAAATATGAATACCGTATAAAATATAATTTTTTTAGATTATCTTTGCATAAATTTGAAATATAACATAAATTGAGCAAACTATTTAGACATGTGATAGTGATTTATTTTGCAGGCTGTAACACCCTTAATATTTGTGTGAATGAAAATAAATAAGTTCTTGCTGCCATGGGGGTTGAGAACTCATGAATCAAGCCTCACTTTAAAATCAAGTATGTGTATGTAGTGATCATCTTCCGTTATAATCTAGGGTCTAGCACCAATGTAGAGCGTAGGAAGATAGATGTACAACAAACCCTTTTTGACTAATTTTTTAAGGTGTATTCTTTGTGTGCTATATTATTATTTTAATTGAATTGTTTAATTAAAGATTTCTATTTCGTTTGCTCATCAATTAAGTGCATAAGTTATCCTAGAAGTGCTAGAGTTTAGTGAGAATATAAATTGACAAGCATTGTTAGAGTTTTTATTTAATGTGTAATTAAAGTTTATTTTTAATCAGTAGTTTAAATTTATTAAAAGTCTTATTTAAATTAAGATTAAATGTTATTTAAATTAAAGATAAAAATATAGTTAAAGTTATATTAAAATTCTATATTAACTTATTTAAAGTCTTACGTATTTGAGAATTAAGAACAATAAGAAAACATAGAGAAATCTCTAGAAAATATCTTGTTCATCTGCTTCAAGTGAAGTAGTTTTTTATTTAAATTAAGATTAAGTATTATTTAAAATAAAGATAAAGTACAGTTTTAATTATGCTAAAACTCTATATTAACTTATTTAAAGCTTACTCTATTTGTATTTGAGAATTAATAACAATAATAACAATATAAAAAATACATTATTTTTTAAAAAAAATATTTTATTCATCTTCTTTAAATAATAAATCACTATATATCGATTACAAACAAATCATCATCATGTGAAAATATTTTCCTCTAAGAAATAATAAAAAAAATATGAGTAGGATATTACACTCAAGATCTAAACTGGTGTTCTCCTGATATTATTTTATGTCATAATTGTTTTATTTGAAAAATATTATTGTGATATAATTTAAAATTTATGCAGATATAATCCTAATGTCATTGATAAATCTTTTGATTAGGTTTTTACGTTTTATGGACTAGAGAGATTTTAGGACGTAGTTTTAGAGAAACTATAAATTGGAATTCTATTAGAAAAAAAGTTAGTATTTAAATAAAAACTTTGATTTCGCTTAAAACATGTTTTATTTATATATTTTCTGTAGTTTTTTCTATAACTTTTCAATCCTTAACTGGTCATGTGAGTTGATTGATATGATTGAGCGAAGTGATGTGATGTGGAAGCTAAGAGTTTAATTGTCTTAGGGTTCTCTGTCAATGAGAATACTTTTCCAGACCATTGTTCGGGATCCTATATTCCACTTAAAAGAAATGTAAAAATAAAAATGTCATTAATGTAATTTTATTATTGATGTTTATTTTAGATTAAATTTATTTTTTATAAATAAAAATTACCACTTAATTAATAATAAATAATTTAAAATAATACGATAAATTTGTCTAAAAATATACACCGATATAATAGTATTATTTAAAAAATAATATTGATTTTATGAAATTCAATTAAAATTAGTTTTATAAAGTTACTTTTTAATGAATTTCATTCATTTAAAGTTAGTTCAGATTGTTTATTATTACTTGAATATTATTTTTATTTACGAACAAAAAAATATTATGATTTAAAATAAAATAATAAAAATTAAAATATTTAAAACTATAAACTAAAGTGATTATTTATTTAAATATTTATATATTTTTAGATATTACACCTAAAAATTTTCAAAGTAATTTTTTAATGTTTACATGAAAAATATCAGCATTTAATTTAAGTTATTTTCTCTTAACTCTTAAACTATTTTTAAAAGTAAGATTTAAATTATTTATTTTATTTATTTTAAGTATTTAAACTATTTTTTAACTGCCTAAATTATTGGGGGTGACTTAAATTTATAATCAAAATTTTAATTAATTTAAATTTATCATTAAATTTTATTTTTTATTCGTTTATACCACCGTATCGTTAGCTCTTTAACACCGTGTCATTATCTCTTTAATACTGTGATAACATAGATGCTTGGCGAAAACGATATATTTTTAGTTTTGTCATTATCTCTATAAATTTTGAACTCAATAAAATTTAAACTCAAAACCATTAAGAATCAAAGGTAATCTACTAATCACTAAACCGACTTAACTTTTTACTTTAACCCAAATAATATATATTTTAAACTATACTTGTTTTTTTTTTCTTGAAAGTCTTTTATATTATACAATATTCCTTCTAAAACGATTATAAGAAAAAAACAATAGTTAATAAAAAGCAAACCGAATATGAAAATTTGAAATATAAAGATCAAACCGAATTTTTGTTTGAAAACGGATTGAAGTTGAGGCCTGCGTTCAACAGTTTCCTTAAGACTGATTTGCAGCCACTCCGAAGGTGCCGAGTTGTTTGGCAGTCAGTCTCCCAAGATACAACAACTGGAGGAACTCCGAACAATAGCATTTCTGCCGAGTTCTCGAACTGCTCTTATCTTTGCCTATCACCGAGAGAGAAAAATCGGGAGAGAAATCGATTTTTGGATGAGTAAAACAAAGAAAATCAACTCATATTTATAGGGTAACAGTGGTCATCATTTCCCGATTTAAAATCCAGAAAATCCGGGATTTAATTTCATTCCGGAAAATCCGGGATTAAAATTTAATCCGAAAATCCGGGATTAAATCCCAATTAGGAAAATTAAACGTTTATTTCCAATATCCGGAAAAATCAGAGATTATTGCCAGTTATTCGGTATTTTAATTCAAATTAAATACCATATTTGACAATTACTTCTCTAAATAACCAGAGCAGTCAACTGCTAATTAATTCAAAATAATTTTGAATTAATATTTTTTTCTAGATATTATCAAAAATAAAATAAGGAAAAATATGCACAACGGGTAAAATATCCGCAGGCCTCAGAAAGGCTCGACCGGTCCGGACATTCGCGTCGCCCACATCGTGCGGGTGCGCCCCAACCTGAATGGAATTGGATTCGCACCCTCCTGCGTGCGAGGCACAGTGTTATCTAGAGTCATTCAATGACTTCATTATGGGTAGTTGTATATAAACAACTCTCATATCATTTATCCTACCAATGTGGGATAAAGGGGTTCTTCATTCCTTATTTATTCTTGACCTTCCTAATTTGAGCATCAATTTCTCATTCACCACTCAACGATATTGAGCGTATGAGCTACCGTTGTAAAGATCTCACGATGTAGGATAGGAATCAACCATTTCCTTATTCAAAACCTTATCTTTACTTGTTCAAAATATGCTCCAAATATGGCCACATACCACTGTTTTTCCAACAATCCCCCACATGAATGAAATTGATGATTTTATCAAAACATTTTTTGCACATTGTGGTGATAGGCTCTACGATTGATAGATGCATAGGATAGGTAGGTTCCTCCTTTGAACCTTTCCTTGTGAAAGTATATTTACTTTACTAGCTAATCAGTAGACGCGATGTCTTTGAACTGTCAGCCGTTGGTGTAAACGATGACATACTTCAGACATCCATCTTTCTGACAAGAGATACAACTCTCATGGTTATGTCCTTAAGGCCGTGGACATCTCTTGGTTCTGCAAGAGTATGAAAGAACTATGCCCAATAGTCTTGTAACCCCCTAGACCGGCCTATGCGAAAAGCCCGACCTAAAGTAGTCACATTTTTTTTCCAAACGAATATAAAACAAGTACAAGTTTAACCAAAATCAAGATAACCTATAAAGATGACAATTCTATCAAAATCATAGTTTCGACCATAAATCCATATGATCATATAAGATCATCAATCACAAAGTAATGTGTGCTTAAAACGTTATTCATAAAACATCCCATGTCACAATAGTAAAACAGGATAAGTTAAAACCAATCAGCAACAAAATATAGGCATATCAGTTGCAAAATAAAGGTACATGTCACCCTAACTAAAACCCGGAAAATATAAATATTACATCAATAGATAATTTGGAAGGTGTAGATCCTCCGAGTGCCAAATCCGGGATGCCTATCTACGGTTATCTGAAAGGGGGAAGAAAACAGGTATGAGCTATGGAGCCCAGTGTGTTCCAACAGTGCATATAATCACAAGTATAACAAATATATATAATGATATCAGAAAACAAAGCATGAAATGCATGGCATGATATACTACCCTCCAACCGATCTCCAGGATACGGTTCCCCAGAACAGTATCTAATACAAGCATTAACCTAAGCCCAATGGGACAAAGGTACCGGCCTAAGGAATCACCTTAGGTAACAGGCGGAGTTACCCCGGCTGTAACACGGGAATCGATATAAGGATGGAATTACCCTAACTGTAGCTAGGAACCGTAAACAGGATGGAATTACCAGCTGGATCAAGGCTAAACCGAATAACAGGCACTACACATAATCCCAAACCTAAAGTGACAGGCATGCAGTAATAGCAGGTATAATGATGGCAGTGACAGTAATTAACCAGATATCATGTAATGCTAAATCAGGACATGTCATACAAAATATATCAGGCATACAGTAAAACAGAATATGATCAAGTTCAACATATGTGTCTAGGTAAAATCCAGAAAATAGTCATGTGCACATGCTTGGTTTGTAAAAACGGGAACACAATAATACACAACATATAGCACGTAAGGGAACACACCTCAAAAGAGTAGAAGCAAACAAGTGGTCTACTGGGCGGCTGAGCCTCGCTCTGCAGCAGTACTGGACCCTATAGGTACGCGATAAAATTTTATATCAATACCGGAATCTAGATACTAGATTTATTCACTAGAAATGAGAATACATACGAGTCACGATCGGATCACGAGTCGGGTTGAAGCGGGAGAAACTGGGCTGGGTCAATACTCGATCGGGAGGACTATGAGATCCTACAAGTAAACAGGTATCGATATTAGACCCATATTTAAAACTCTGAACTTAACTTAACTTAGAAGAAAAGTTTGACTCAAGAATTTAAAGTCCAATTTGGAGGCTTTCGGGGTTGAATTTTGAAAAACGGACTTCACGGATGGACTCGGGACGTCAAAAAACATAAAATAGGGGTTTTTGAAAATTTTGACTTTTTGGTCAAAGTCAACGCTGACGTCAGTAAAGTCAACGCTGACTTCAGCAGCCACGTCAGTAGTCAATGCTAACGTCAGCTGCCACGTCAGCTACCACGTTAGTTGCCACGTCAGCAGTCAACATCGACGTCAGCAGCCACGTCAACAGTCAACGCTGACGTCACTGGTTAACAGGTTGTTAATAGGTCAGTTAACGGGTCGGGTCAATGGGTCGGGTTAGGTCAACGGTTCTGGTTGGACTGGTTCGGTTCGGGTTAGACCGGTTTGGTTTGACCTGTTCAAGGCCGGTTTGACTCGTGTTGACCGGTTCTGACCGGCTGGCTCCCGACAGCCGTCCACTATGGTCGGAAACACCTCTGGCTACGTGTGAAGGCCACGCGCGGCCCTAGGCGGCCGAAAAACACCCCCTAAACTCGGAAATACATCAGAAACAACCCAAAAACACGTTTTTACCCAAGATAAAACCAAAACCAGATCAAACGGGGTGAGAAACTTACCCACCTACCCAAACTGCCGCGACCTCCGGCGACGGCTCAAACGACGGTGAACGGAGGCCGTTGAAGATGCGTTTTGCTTGCCTTGGTACGGTGGACACGATGACGGGGTTGACGCGCCGGAAAAGTCGTCGGACGGAGGCTGATCGGCAAGAAACCAAAAGGGATTTATACCCTAAGTTCGACAAACCTTTGAGCCTCGATTCACGGCGGAGGCGGCGGTGGATGGGCGCGTCGGTGGAGGGGTTTTGTCAGGGGACTGCGGCGGATACGATGATGAGGGCGGTGCAGGACACGGATCGACGGTGGGCGAGATCGGCGGTGGTCGGAGAGTTTGGTGAGGGAGAGGGGGTTTTTTATTCAAAGGGATCTAATTTGGATCTAAAAAGGATCCAACATGGTAACCTGATATATTTCGAATATTATTATTATTATTAATATCCAAAACATGGATAGATTAAAAGCAAGTATGAGAGTTCATAACACAAGAGCTGATTAGCTTAAGTGGCTAGGTACATGGTCAAACAGGCTAAAGGTTGTGGGTTCGAAACCCTACAACCACACTTCTTTTTTTTACCCAATTTCAGGTGTTACAAGTCTCCTTGAAGCGTCCTCACTTCACTCTCACATAGATGACTTTTGTTGCTCGGCTTACCGAAGCACACAATGGTCATTAAAAGTTTTTGCTTAACCTCTTCCAAATTTTTGTCACTGTTCACATCATAGGAATGGATCTGGGAAGGAACCCCCATAGTGACCGCACAGGTTTTTGCAATTAGGTTGTCCCTTTGAACCTAGTTCTTGGGATCTCCAGTCAACTAGGTAGGGTTTTCCTTCACATAGCGCCTTTATTTTTCATGGGCTTTAGTCCCATTCCTTTCGATGTTTTCTCAACTTGATCTCGGTTTAACCCTTTGATTAGCAGATCCGTAATGTTATCCTTTGATCTTACAAAATCAATAGAGATAACTCCATTTAAGACAAGTTTTCTAACGGTATTGTGTCGTCGACGCATATGTCGAGACTTACCATTATATATAAAGTTTTGTGCCCTAGCAATCGTTGCTTGATTGTCACAGTATATGCACACAGTGTGTACTGGTTTTTCCCATTCAGGGATATCCTCAAGAAATTGCCTTAACCATTCGGCTTCTTCTCCAGTTTTATCTAGAGCTACAAACTCAGATTCCATTGTGGATCTGGTTATAATCGTTTGTCTTGAGGATTTCCATGATACTCCTCCCCCTCCTAGAGTGAACACATATCCGCTTGTGCCTTTGGTATCTTGTATGTCAAATATCCAACTTGTATCGGATTATCCTTCTAAGACAGCGGGGTCTTTAGAATAATGCAATCCATAGTCCCGAGTGTGATTGATACTTTCTTCTTTATTATTGCTTTCCAGTGATCTTTTCCTGGATTACTCGTGAATCTGCTTAGACTACTTACAGTAAAAGCTATATCTGGTCATGTGCAGCTCATGAGATACATTAAGTTGCCTATGACCCTTGCATATTCCACTTGATTGATACTTTCTTCTTTATTCTTGGATAGTTTAAAACAAGGATCTAAAGGAATTGTAGTTGTACCACAATCATCCTTGCCAAATTTTTCAAGAATCTTATCCACGTAGTGTGATTGAGTTAATATAAGACTTTTTGCCGATCGTTTTATTTGGATACCCAAAATTGTATCAGCTAATCCCATATCTTTCATGTCAAAGTTTGCATTTAACATGTTCTTGGTACGGTGTACCATCTCATTGTTGCTTCCTACAATGAGTATGTCATCTACATATAAACATAGGATGACGTATCCAATGTCCGTAGTTTTGACATATATACATTTATCACACTCATTTATTTTGAAGCCGTTTGTCATCATGACATTATCGAACTTCTCATGTCATTGTTTTGGTGCTTGTTTAAGTCCATATAAAGATTTGACCAATCTACAGACTTTCCTTTCTTGACCTGAAACTACATGACCCTCAGGTTGTTCCATGTATATTTTTTCGTCAAGTTCTCCATTTAAGAAAGCTGTTTTAACATCCATTTGATGCACTTCGAGATTTCTTAATGCAGCAATGACAAGTATCATCCTAATAGATGTTATTCTTGATACAAGGGAAAACGTATCAAAGTAATCAAGGCCTTCCTTTTGTCGGTATTCTTTTATTACCAACCGTGCCTTGTATTTATCAATTGTTCCATCTGTTTTCATTTTCCGTTTGAAAATACATTTTGAATTTAGTGGTTTAATTCCCGGAGGAAGATCCACTAATTTCCAAGTATGATTTTGCAAGATGGAATCTATTTCACTTTTTATGGAATCTTTCCAAAAAATGATTTCAGAGGAACGTATAGCTTCATTATACGTTAGAGGTTCATCCTCTAGCATATAGGTTAGGAAGTTAGATCCAAAGGATTTTTCTATCCTAGCCCTTTTGCTCCTTCTTGGCTCTTGTTCAGATCCATCCTCTTGTTGATCATTTGAGGATATATCGTCCAATGTTTGCTTAACAAACTGATCAACTTCCCTAGTTTTATAGGGAAATATATTCTCAAAGAAAGATATATTTTTTGACTCTATTATCGTGTTTTTGTGAATCTCTGGATTTTTCGATTCATACACAAGAAACCGATAAGCATTTCTATGTTCAGCATAACCTATAAAAATACAATCCACTGTTTTTGGACCTATTTTCATTTGTTTCGGTGGTGGAGCCATTACCTTTGCAAGACACCCCCAACATTTTTAAGTGTTGATAAGAAGGTTTTCGACCTTTCCATAGTTCATATGGTGTCTTGTATTTTCTTTTCTGCGGGACCTTATTTAAAAGATAATTTGCCGAAAGAATGGCTTCCCCCCCACATGTTCTGAGGTAACCCAGAACTTCCTAATAAAGCATTCATCATTTCTTTCAGAGTCCGATTTTTACGTTCGACTACTCCATTAGATTGACGGGAATACGGTGGTGTTACCTCATGAATAGTACCATGTTGGGTGCAATATTCACCAAATGGATTAACATATTCTCCACCACGATCACTCCTTACCATCTTAATTTTCTTATTAAGTTAGTTTTTGACTTCTTGCTTATAGTTATAAATTTATCTATAGCTTCCTCTTTGATTTTTAACAAGTATATGTAGCAATATCTTGTACTATCATCGATGAAAGAATTTATTTCCTCCTCTTGTTTGGACAAATTTGAAGTCGCAAATGTCGCTATGAATTAAATCAAGCGGCATTGTACTTCTTTCAATAGTTTGAAATGAAGTTCTTGTTGATTTTGCTTCAACACATATTTCACATTTTAAGTTATAATCAATGTGAAATGAGGGAATTTGATCTATTTTAATTAACCTTCGTAAGGTATCATAATTGACATGTCCAAGTCTACCATGCCATAAATTAAATGACTCAAGCATATAAGCAGAAGAAGAAGCTGCATTCTTATTCTTATTCTTAATATGGGATTTTACAAAGATAGTATTAAATTTTCACATTCCATTTAGTATATATCCCCTACCCACAAACATTCCTCCCTTAGTTAAAATTAACTTCCGAGATCCAAAAACCATCCTAAATCCGTGAACACTTAGAAGTGTTCCAGAAACAAGGTTCTTGCGTATGTCAGGTACATACAACACATTTTGAAGCTTGAATTCCTTTCCAGAAGTCATCTTCAACATCACGGTTCCTTTCCCCTGTATCATGGAAGTTGCAGCATTACCCATGTAGAGTTTCTCTCCATTGTCGCATGGTGTCAGTTCATGAAAAGAGTTTTCGTCACAACAGATATGACGTGTGGCTCCTGTGTCCAGCCACCATTCTCTTGGGTTTGAGTCAACCATGTTGACTTCATATATCAAAGCTACTAGGTCTTCATCTTCCACGATGTTGACCTCTTTTGCTTTTACTCTCTTTGGAAGCCTGCATTCTGTGGATCTATGCCCTATTTTCCATAATTGAAGCATGATCCTTTGAACTTCTCCTTTTTGAAGATCCCGCCTTTTGGTCCCAACTTTGGTTTAGTTTGGGCCCTTTACGGTTGCTTCCCTTTCCTGGTTTCGACAACATTTGCCTTGGCTTCTCTGCTGTGAGATTTCTCGGCATTTTCTCTATTGTCTTCTTGAATTCGAAGCCTGGAGATCAGTTCTTTCACAGTCATCTCCTTCTTTTTGTGTTTCAAGTAACTCTTGAAATCATTCCATCCGGGAGGTAATTTTTCCGTGATGACAACTACTTGGAAAGGCTCGTTGATAACCATTCCTTCTGCAAGAATTCCATGAATATTTAGTTGGAGTTCTTTAACTTGAGTTACTACCGATTTTGAATCAAACATAGTAAAGTTCAAGAATCTTGCGACTAAAAACTTTTTAGCCCCAGCATCATCTGCTTTGTACTTATTTTCCAAAGCATTCCACAACTTCTTAGCAGTTTCGTATACATTGTATACCGGATACAAAGAATCTTGTAATCCGTTTAGGATGTAGTTCCGGCACATATAGTCGCCGTTATCCCATTCTTCTTTCATCTTTATGGCAGTGACCCTGTCAACTTGCCCTTCTCCATCTCCTACATTAATGACTGGAGGATTAGCCGTTAAGTAATTCCTCAAGCTCAACATGGCAAGATAAAACATCATCTTTTGCTGCCATGTCTTGAAGTTCTATCCAGTGAATTTTGGCGGCTTTTCATTGTGATTAACATTCACAGCCGGTGCATTAGTATTCTGGACTTGTTTGGAGCTCTGTGCAGGTGCAGAGACCTTTGAATGTTCAGATTCTCCATTAGTCATTTCTTTCTGCGAAAGAACAATTGGAATTCAGTTAATTTCATTAAACAGAAATAAAGAATTTCTTGTTTAAATTTGACAATTTTTGCGAACAGATTTGTCACAACTTTTGAGATTTTCTGCAAACCTGTTTAAGAACGGCAGGATAAATCTTGAAACAGATTGTTTGCAATCTCTTTGACGATTTGATCGTTTTGACTGAAGAAGGTATATATATATGTGAAAAGGTCAGTCTTAAGATTGTTATACAATCTTCCTTCTAAAACGATTATAAGAAAGAAACAACAGTTAATAAAAAGTAAATCGAATATGAAAATTTGAAATATAAAGATCAAACCGAATTTTTGTTTGAAAACGAATTGAAGTTGAGGCCTGCGTTTAGCAGTTTCCTTAAGACTGATTTGCAGCCACTCTGAAGGTGCCGAGTTGTTTGGCAGTCAGTCTCCCAAGATACAATAACTGGAAGAACTCCGAACAGTAGCACTTCTGCCGAGTTCTCGAACTGCTCTTATCTTTTCCTATCACCGAGAGAGAAAACTGGGAGAGAAATCGATTTTTGGATGAGTAAAACAGAGAAAATCAACTCATATTATAGGGTAATAGTGGTCATCATTTCCCGATTTAAAATCCGGAAAATCCGGGATTAAAAATTCAATACGAAAATCCGGGATTAAATCCCAATTAGGAAAATTAAACGTTTATTTCCAATATTCGAAAAAATCAGAGATTATTGCCAGTTATTCGGTATTTTAATTCAAATTAAATACCATATTTGACAATTACTTCTCTAAATAACCAGAGCATTCAACTGCTAATTAATTCAAAATAATTTTGAATTAACATTTTTTTTCTAGATATTTTCAAAAATAAAATAAGGAAAAATATGCACAACGGGTAAAATATCTGCAGGCCTCGGAAAGGCCCGACCGTTCCGAACATTCGCGTCGCCAACGTCGTGCGAGTGCGCCCCAACCCGAATGGAATTGGATTCGTACTCCCCTACGCGCGAGGCACAGTGTTATCTAGAGTCATTCAATAACTTCATTATGGGTAGTTGTATATAAACAACTCTCATATCATTTATCCTACCAATGTGGGATAAAAGGGTTCTTCATTCCTTATTTATTCTTGACCTTCCTACTTTGAGCATCAATTTCTCATTCACCACTCAACGATATTGAGCGTAAGAGCTACTGTTGTAAAGATCTCACGGCATAGAATAGGAATCAACTATTTCCTTATTCAAAACTTGATCTTTACTTGTTCAAAATATGCTCCAAAGATGGTCACATACCACTGTTTTTCCAACATTTTAAACTATATTTTACCCACTAAATAAGGAGTATCACTTTATATAAAAAATATAAATATATTATAAATAATGTTAATATACAAATAAAATATATTTATATATATAATTAATATAAATTGTTTATATTAAATAAAAATTTATATTATCAGTAAATTTAAATATATAAATAAATAATATATTATTATAAAATTAAATATGTAACACCCTACCCGGATATCACGTTGGGCCTCCGACCCAAGACTCATATTTCAAAATTTCCTTTAAAAGTCCAACAAGTAAACAAATCAAAGTCCAACTTAATTCATAAAATTCAAAACGAGTTAAGACACAAGCCCAAATAGTTTAAGAAATCGGAGTTCCAAAATATTACAGATCATTTAAAAACATTCGACCCAAATTAAAATAACAAAGTTACAAATTACAAATAGGGTTTAACATAGTACGAGCCCACTATCTAAAAAATATACTCTGACAACACGGTCGATGCTGAAATCCAAACCTCGATGGTGCTCCACGAAATTGGCTTCACTTAACCTACGCACGAAAACACATTTCGAACACTGAGCCACACAAGCTCAGTGGATACGCCAAACTCCCCAAGACCATGCATATCAAAAGCAGTAAAACATGACATATAAATCTCGTGCATGGTATAATGGTCTAGCATGCTTGCTTATCTCATGGCATAAATGAATGTATATTATCGCACACAGCATATACAAATCATATCAAATCAACACACAAGAGTGAGGCCCGCGTCCACACAACATCGGGATCCTACACTTAGGATTGAGGCCGCCCTCAAATCCTATGCCCGGAATGTTACATCGGACATCTTCGAACGAGGCCGCCCAACGTTTGGAAAGGGGTGGAGGCCGCCCAACCAACCTCATGCTCGGAATGTTACATCGAACATCTTCGAGTGAGTCCGCCTAACACTCAAAATAAGAGTCTTTAATCATCATCCGGCATGTTACATCGGATGGCCTTCAACGTATTGCAACACTTATGGATATTTAGATTTTCAACACACAAGGACTCAGACTACACAAACGATCCACCTAGGATCTTATCACAACAAGGTATATTAAGGCTTATCATACTTAAGTCTTTCGGGGTTATGATTATCAATCTTAGCTTATTAGTTCATTTCATAGCTTATAGATTAATGGAATTAATTATTTAGATCACCGGGCCCCAAAACTACTCAAACTTGGCCAAAATACACAAGGGTATCGATACCCTTTGGTAGGGTATCGAAACACCCAGCATCAATGCCTACCCAAAGAGGGTATCGAAACACAAGGATATTGATACCAGTATCGATACCGTTTGACCAATTTAAAAGTGAACAAAAGAGAAGGGACCGTTTCGATACAGGTATCGATACAAAAAGTTTCTAGAGGACTCGGTATCGAACCACAGTTCGATACTCTTGCACGACAAGCCAAAAATACACTCATGGGTATCGATACCGATAGCCCAAGTATCGATACCCCTGCACGAAATACAGGTCTGCACTTAGAAATTCTAGAGTTCCATCCCCTAACTTAAACTAATCGATCCTAAAGTATTCTTACTCATTTTTAATAGTGATTAGGATGTATTAACATCAATTTCCAGGCCTTAATCACATTAACTCGGATTTCACCATTAACAACCTCTAACAAGCAAACCAACATACATACATACATGATTTCTCTATATGTTATGCATTCTACCATGAATGGTTGATGAAAGAGAGAGTTGGGAGTACCAACCTTAGCAAGCAACAACAACCCAAGCAAGCTCCACACCTCTTCAAGCTTTTCTCCCTCCTAAGCTTGATGATGGCTCACAAGCCTCTTTCTCTACAAGAGAAAGATGTAGAACGAGTTAGCTAGGTCTTGGGATGATTCTAGAGTTTAAAAACAAAAAAAGACTCAGATTTTTAAGCTCTTAAAACCCAATCCCGAACTCCCTCTAAAACCTCCACTAAACCTTCATCCTCACCAAACACACATCTCCTTACCTCGTTTTATAGATCACAACTCCCTCTACAACTTACCCTTCACCGCCTAAGCGAGATTCTGAAGTTAGCACAATAAAGATTGAATCTTTCCTACCTTTCTCTTGCAAGGGTGGAGGAATGGGGATGGGAGGCAAGGTGATCTCACCCCTTCAGCTTTCTGCAGAGAAACATAACACTCACACCCTCTTTCAATTATTTTGGCAAATACAAGATTTCCCTCAGCCCACAACTTAAACCCACACACAACCATTCCAAACCCAACAACTAGACCCAACTAGGCCCAAAACCAAAACCCAAACTCTCGGGTTAACCCGACACACTAAATCGAGAATCCGGGTTGTTACAGAATAACTATTTTTCAAAAAAATCCAAATTTTTTAAAAATAATAATTAAAAACAAAATAAATCAAAAAAATAAATTTTAACATATAATCTCTAAATCATATACTCATAAAAATCAAAATAGATAGATTTGTGATTTAAACTTTAGTGGGTAGTGGTTAGAGTTAAAGTTTAGGGTAGGGGGTTGGGGTTTGGGGTTCAGGGTTTAATTCTTTGGATATCCAGTTGAATACTTGCAAACGAAACATACTAAGATTGGGAACATCTCAGAGACTCAACTTGACCATGCATGCAGGCAGAGGGACGAAATGATTTGATATAAAGCACGAGAAGAAAACATTAAACTCATAACAACACCAATAAAAGCATATATGGTATGAGCAGGGAGGATTTAAAATCACGTAAATTTTTAAAAGTATAATGGATAAATTTATTAAAAATTTAAATTTTTTAAAATTTAAATAGAAAAATGCATGCATGATAATATAATCTTAGGTATGAAATTTCCCTCCCCACTCCTATGTAACTTCGTTCTCGATGAGAGCAGTTGAAAGGATGCATGCATGATAATTTAATCTAATCAAAAAATTTTGTTTGATAGAGACAATAAATTCATTGTTTGTTGAGATCTTTTAATATTGAATATTATTCTTAACGGAATGTTTTATTCTTTTAATATATCTTTTAAGTTTAATATTTTTGTTTTACAATTATAATTCCTTTATTTTTGTTAATAAAATTTGGTTATCATTATTATAAAATTAACTATATATTTGTTCATTTGAAGATGAATAAATAATATTTTAAAAATATATTATAATATCTTTATATATTTTAAAAAATATATATTCTTCTTTTTTAAAAAAGGTTTATATAATTTTCATCTATTCTTTATTGACATTCATACTCCTATCTGAGTATATCGCCTTATCCTGCTCTTACCGTTTAGTTCATCAAAGAAAAAGGTAAGGGCCATGGCTGTATAAGCTTCTGCAATTCCTACCAGAATGAAAATATTTTTTTCCCATTTTATATATACATAATAATAATAATATCTGTCCCATTTACGTATATTTTAAAGATTCATTTGTGTTAATGCAAATTATTGTTAACTATTATATCAATTTGAAATTAAATTATATTGATTTATGATTAAATATATCTTTCCCACCATAAAATTGTGATTTTTTAATATTAACTTTAATGTGACTTGTAAACTCTTTTCAATAATATAAACTGTGATGGAAACGAATTAAAAATTTAATAATTATAATAAAAACATAACGATCATCATAGTGTATATCCTAATCTAAATCAATCTTCATCAACAATAATATAAATTTTTAAAACATTCATTGACCAAACTAGAATAATAGATCTTTATTAAACAATAAATAGATTAAATAATAATTAGAAAAAGATGTCATAGCTTGGAACAAGAGCACATGCCTAGAAGATAAGGCAAGAAGAAAAAGGTAACAGATGAGAACTCTTTAGCCAATTTATTTAATCGAATACATATAAATTTATAAAATTATATATAAAATGATTTAAATTTAATAGATTGTATAATTTTACGTATATCATTAATGTATCAGATTATATCATATCATCATAAAATTTAAAAACTGGCTTTTCTAAATTAATTATTTATATAATTTATTTAAGATATGAATTATCTAGATTTATATAAAAACCACTTTTAACGTCTAACCAAAAGTAGCGTGTGATTCCAATGGTGTGGGTGGAAATTTATAATTTATTATTATACTCTGCTAACAAGAAGATATATTAAAACAGTTTTATTAGAGAGATTATTAGGTGAATCTTGTTCATCACGTTATTCATGGTTTAAGCAATTAAGACCGTTGATCTTTAAATAATTACCTAATAACTACCCACTCACTAAGTCCATGTAGGAAAGAGGTGATGATTCACTTGAAAAAAAAATTAAAATCAACGGTCCTGATTAATTGGGACCATGGATGACGTGGTGAACAGGGTTCACCTAATAATTTTTCGCTTTATTGATACAAATTTTTTATACACACGCATGCATACTCAAATGCGTAAAGTATTTTTTTAATAAAAATAAATATCTAAATTTCAATCGTTATAATTTTAAGTTTTCATTTGTTTAAAATATCCGTTACTAAATAAGAATGTGATATTTTTTATATTTATTATTATTATATTAAAAAATAAATAACGAATATAATTAAAAAAACTTAATTTTTGAAATGCTAATAAAAAAATTAAAAAAATTCAAATTGTCTTCACTATCATCTTCGTTGTAATCGACGAATATCATAATTATCATTGTCGGAAGCCACCTCCTATTTCTTGTAAAAATTCACAGCCTGCAATAATCAATAAATATGTCAATCGAATGTCGTATGGTTACATAAATCTTTGAAGATTATTTATCCATCCATCCATCATACATAAGCTTTTGAATAAAAATGATGTCAACAAGTATAATTATTTGTATTTAGTTTACGTAAGCCTATTAATTTTAAGGTTTAAAAATTAAGATTGCGATTTAAGTTTTAGGTGTGTAGGGGTAGAATGCAGGAGGTATAGTTATAATTTATAGTTTAAGGTTTATGTGTTAAGGTGTTAAGGCAAGGGATTTAGGCTTTAGATTTTATAACTTAAATATGAAGGTTTGTGTAATTTTTTACAAAATTTGTGTATCAAAATATTACACTTTATTTTTTGGACAGACTAATTAAGATTAGATATTTTAGAGACTCATTTTAGGGAGACCCTCCCAACCTACTTCGTTTTATTCACAACATCAGAATTTAAATCATTGACTTTGGTTAAAATAACTAACATCTAGTCTCGATGAATTAAGTGATTGATATTATGGTAAATTACCTTTGAGGCCACTCAACGTTCGATTATATTTTGACCATTGAAATATGAATGTTATCAATTAGACTATTAAACTATTTAAATGGTTTCAATCAGACCACTAACTATTATTTTTATAGAATATTGATATGATAGTTAAAAATACTTGTATAAATTATATATTTCATCCTCATTACTTATATATTTTTATTAATTTTGTCCTAATTTAAATTTAATTAATTTAATCCTCTAATCAAATGATAAATTCAAAATTACGACTATAAGTGATAAAAAATAGATATATAATTATACGAAATTTATTAACTGTCGTATCAATAATTCTGTGAAAAAATAGAATGAGGTTAATAGTTTAATGTTTTTTAGATAGTTTACCCTTGATATTATGATATTATTTTTTTATTATGACCATTGTAAAATCTTTGGATCTGAGATTTATTAAATAATTTAGTGACAAAAATGATAATATTAACTTCATTATATATATTCAAATTTTAATATTTGCCTCTTAAATTATATTATTTTTAATTAGGTGTATGAATTGATTTTTGAGTTAAACAAACGTCTTAACATTTTATTTCTTGATATAAAAAGTTTTTTTATACTATTGTTAAAAAAATTATTATTCAATTAGAATATGACATATTACCTATTTATATTTTTTTTCTTCAATTTTATTTTTTAAAATTTAAAAATATCTTTAATTTTATAAAAATCTTAAATTTTTTAATTTTTTTTAAAAATACCTTAAGTGCAAACAAAATCTTTAAATTCCTCTCAACTTACCACTGATTCAACTACCATTGATCATCCTTGTATTCATTCGTTAGACCCCACTACTAAAAATACTAATATTATATCGTCAAAAATAAATAAATGAATCGTTAACGAACAAGTAACGATAAACGAAGTGACTGAATGAATTATGAACCACGTCTAGAGGGTGAAAGATGTCAAACAATATAGTACGTGATGCATAAACAATAGACATTAAATCAATAATATCGACAGAGATGTAATTTGTGGGTTTCATTATTAATTAAATATATTTTAATTTTTTTAAAAATCTATAAATAAAAAATATCAGATATTTTGTGATGATTGGACATCTTTGGTGGCTGTTGCACATGAGTTAATGTCGCGTTCTTGGTTAGTTAAAGTTTACAAAATATATCGTCGTGTGAACCAAGATGTAATTTGTGGGTTTCATTATTAATTAAATATATTTTAATTTTTTTAAAAATCTATAAATAAAAAATATCAGATATTTTGTGATGATTGGGCATCTTTGGTGGCTGTTGCACATGAGTTAATGCCGCGTTCTTGGTTAGTTAAAGTTTACAAAATATATCGTCGTGTGAACATGATTACAGATTGGTTAGCTGATTACTATAGAGAAGGTACTATTACAGTTTCAGTTTTTAAAAATCTACCGATTTATATAATTAATTTATTATAAAAAAAGATTGAGCTTTAATTTAAATATTTTTGTTTTTCGTCATAAAAAAAATAATTAGGTTGCATATCTGTTATATCGTCCTTCACAATCTTTTAATTTGTCAGAACATCTTATATTTAATTTATGTGAAATCGGGGCTATTGGATTACGAATTATTCACCATTTAATATCATATCAAATCCATTGACTCACTATTGCAGATCTTCGATGATATTATATTTTGTCATATACATTTAAAAAATAAAAGGTATAAAAATAATTTTAATTTTTAATGTTTATAAATTTTATCATTTGGGCCTTTATTTTTTGGATAAATATAACCCTTAACCTATGAGATTTTGATAAATAATTTTTTTAACTAATATAATAATTAGACCATTAAAAATTTAACGATATTGATATGTCATGTATATATATGATAATATATTTTAAATAACATGACATCTAGTCTCATTCTGCATCTATAACATATCATTATCATTAATTTTTTTACGATAATGACAATATATACATGTAAAATATAATTTTATTTTAATATAAAACATAAAACAATTAAAATTTAAATAAAATATTAAAAAATAATTAAATCTAAAATAAAAAGTTACTAAAAATTTTCAAATATTAAATATCATTCTACACATATATAATATATCATTATCAATAATTTTTAACTATCTAATCATTATACTAGTTAAAAATGAGATATTTATTAAAAAACACCCAACAATTGAAGAAATCATATTATGGATCATTCTCACCATGTTATCTATAAGACCAATCAATAAAAATATTTATTTAAGTATTTTTTCTACCTCGTCATCTGTATCAAATGAATCTTCACTAATATTTACTGTAAATTAAATTTAAAAATAAATTATCTCAGGTAAAGATTCACTTAGTAAAAACTAATAAAATAAAAAATAATTAAATAAATATCTTTAATTATTTTATCTTATAAATAACGTAACGAAAATAACTGATAATATAAAATTTTTTCGGCAACTGCCGGCTTATTCATTATTACAGACCCATGATATAATTTCTCCTGTTCTAGAGTATACTTTCAACCGTTAGACATTGATCGTTTAATCACTGTATTGACATTATTAAGGCTCGAACCCGTGATCTTTAAAACAATAGCCGTTCTCATAACCATTGAAACCGAATAATTCGTGCTATGAAAAATATCATATCAAATCGGGGCTATTGGACTACGAATTATTCATCATTTAATATCGTATCAAATCCATTGACTCACTATTGCAAATCTTCGATGATATTATATTTTATTATATACATTTAAAAAAAGTGAAAATAATTATTTTTTCCTTTCTTTACTATATATATATATATATTTTCTGTAAAATATGGTATTAATTGATAGTTGATCGTTTATAATTTTTTATCTATTAATATAAGTTCTTGAAAAAAATATTTTCTGTGTGTAAATTATATTATATTTGGTTCGTCTATTTATGTGATAAGATTTTTATCTGTCATCAATCTTGTAATACGATTTTCGTTGTCTTATTATACAATTATTGTTTATTTTTATGATATTTTAATGTTTGTGTAACGATAAATACAAGATATATGTTTATTAAATCTTGTCTACTGTTGGTAATTGAATAATGTGGGCGTAGTTTCTTCTATAAAAAAATATTAAAATTTTAGAATATTAAAATTTTAGAATAATTTGTATAATGGAAAGTTATTTGATATTCTAGTTATGTAAGCTATAATTTTTATTTATATTAAAAATAAAAAGTAACATGCGATAATATATTTACATGCCATAATCATATGGCTTCACTTTCTTATCAATTTATTTTTTTAAATAATTTATTTTTTGAAACATTTATGTTTTATTTTATTTAATCTTAAATCTTGATTTCATCTCTGATCATATAATTTTTTTGACAAAGTTTAAGATTTTATTAATATAAGAAATAAAATTCCTAAAATATCGAAAAAGCTTAAAAAATACCACCTAACATTTGACATGTAAAAGACCCAACAATTGAAAAAAAATTATATTATGGTTCATTCTTATTCTATAAAATCAATCAATAAAAATATTTATTTAATTATTTTTTTATCTCGTCATCTGTACCAAACGAATCTTTACTAATATTTATTATAAATTAAATTTAAAAATAAAACTTTTTAAATGAAAATTCACTTGATAAAAAATAATTAAATAAATATATTTAATTAATTGATTTTATAAATAACGTATACTGATAATATAAAATTTCTCCGGCAACTGCCGGCTTATTCTAAACTCGCGAGAACTCATTATTACAGACCCAAACATGAAATATTAAAGTTTCCAAAGCTTATTCTAAAAATACAATACATTTTATTGAAACCCGAATTGCACAGCCTAATTAGTTATTTCGTGTTGGGCTTTAAGACGGGGGAACGTTCACGGCAGGGACAATAACGGTGCCGGTTTCCATCTTCTGCGTGAAATATTGACTGAGCTCCGGCGTCAGATCAAGGCTGACTTGCACAACCGAAGGAATAGTATTCAAAACAGACTTTTTACTTGCTAGTTCTCCGATCATGGCTCTGAAAATCAATTCAAAAACAGATTATTACATAGACAGAGAGAGAGAGAGAGAAGAGAGAGATGCACATCCAACTAATTTCTTACCTTGAAGATGTTGCAATCGAGACCAGTTCCATGCCTTGTTCATCGGCTGATATGGTTAACATGAACAATTTTGGCACCACAAATAACTGGCCATTCTCAACTTTGGTGTTCAGCACAAGCTTGCCTTGGAGTCCCACAATCTGTACTTTCCCTGTTCCTTTGGCAACGTAGAACACCCGAGGATGAGATGCGTATGACGGTGCCCTGGTGGCTTTGGTTTCAAGTACTAAGCGACTGACATTAAGACCGACATGTTCAAGTAGAGGAAACTGGGTAGTAGGCTTTAAGGTGGTGGATTTGCCACCATTCTTGACCTCAACATCGGGAGATGAAGCATCAATGTTTTGGGTCCAAATATTTAGGAGATCCTCGTTCGGGTTGGGGATGGTTTTGGCTTCTTCTTCACTGAGCTTGAGGAGCAAGACGCCCTTTTGACTACCTGCAAGTTTTTCAGCTTTTTCTTCACTGATTTGGTATGTTTTTGCAATGATTTCAGGAGAGAAAGCTGCTAAGTGACCCAGAGGTCCAGTTAACAAGAAGTAAGTGATTTCACCAGCAACGTAGGCATTGGTTGTTTCACCTAAGAAGATTATAACAACATCTGAATCTCCATAATTGTACCACCATGAAACTGATGCATAAGGAACTGGTATAACATCCCCTTTCTTAAGACCTATGAAAGCCTTTGTCTGTTTCGTGTTTTCTGGTATTGTCAATCCAACTCCACAGGCACCTGAAAAAAATCAAGATCATCAGCTATTGGATTTCTAATGAACTCATAAACATGCAAGGAAAAATAGAAAACTGAAAAGACTCACCTTCAAGAACATAACCTACTTTGGAGCAATCGGCGTAGTGGGGAAGAGCAAAGCCACGAGGCTTCAGTACAAGCTTACCAGCTGCAACTTTGGCCTCAGCCAGAACCGGAGACTCGGCAGCCGACCAGTTGTAGTATCCACCGGCTTCCGTCTCTGCGAAAGTTACCGGAAACTTGGGAGATAATTCCATATCCATTTCTTAACATGCAGTGTACTCTCCTTCCTCCTGCAAATCAGTGATATTATTATTATATATGTGACAAACACAAAGAACAGATAAATTAATATATAGAGAAAGTTAGCTGGGATTGTCTACTTCTTTTATATGTCTCTATTTGTGCTTCTGTTTTAGATTAAAGAATTAGGGTTTAAGATTTTTAGGTTAAAATTTATAGTAAGAGATTAAGAAATTAAGGATATAGTGTATGTTTTAGGGTGTAAGATTTAGGGTTTAGAATATAAAAATAAGTGCTAGAGTTTAAAATTTAATTTTTAATTTTTTTTAACAAGAGATATAAATAGAGGCATGATAAAGAGATAGATTTACTCAGTAAATAAGATTCATTAATATAATTTTTTTAATCATTTTAATGAGATAAACAAGATACTTTTAATAATTTTTCATATTCAAATATTACATGTTTAAAATTAATCGAAAAAGGCCTAAAACGAAATGAGATTAAAAATAAAAAATTCATTAACCGTCAATTCCATAAACAATCTAACATCGTCCTTATATCTCCATAATTCAATAAACTTCCATAACCATCTAAAACGCAAAACTAGATACTTAAAAAATTAGAGATTCAATTAATTTCGGAATTTCAGTGTTAAAATTCACCTATTAACATTAATAAACATCAAATTATTATTAGAATTTGTTGGTAACACTCAAAGAGTGTAAAGCATGTAAATCCTATATTGACTTTCTCTCGTATAAAGTGAAAGCTTTGATTTAATTAAAAAAAGTTTGGAATAACATTATAAAACAACTTTAATGTTATGAATATCTTTTTTTAATGATGAATATTCATATATTAAATAAGATTTTAATATAATTTATTATTAGGGTTTAATATCCACTGGAATTAAGGCTTCCATCTTATGACTATTATATAACCCTACTTTGAGAATATAATACAAGTCTCTCTTTTTGTTTCTCATCTTTGTTCATCTATTTTGTTCTTGTTCTTTACTTTATGCACAACACATTATCAGAACAAGACTCTAACCAGCGGAGGTGTTTGTCATTCAAATCTTAAAAGAGTTATTGAAAAGAATTTATTGCTAGCATGAATCAAAGATAAGTTCTTCTCCCTTTATTGTATTTTAATTATTGATTATTTTTCTCTTTTGATCTTTAACTTGATTTTTAATTTTTGAAAAATCATTGGTTATTTTGTGTTTGTGTAGCCATAGAGTTACTCAATTACCATGGTTCTTGTTGATAATTCTCGAAAAAGATTTTAATAAGATATTGATGACTAAATCCACCATATATTCAACTTGTCTTGGAAAGTCTGGTATGTTTTACTTATTTATATTCATATAGTGGATAATTAATTATTCCCAAATTATGAGATGATTGTTCAAAGCTTGAAATTATCATGTATTTAAAATAAAATGACATATACGAGTAGTGTGTTATATCTATTTAATTTGAGATTTTTTGTCTTTAGTTATAACCAATATTTGAAATTAATATTTTATATGTTATGTTGGTTTAATCCGAGTATATTAGTTGGACATCTCGTTCTACAAGGCTACTGTCTCAATGGAGGTTCTTTTTAAAGGACCTTATGGACTGGTTTAACAATGCTGCGTATGAGGATTAAATTTTTGTTTATTGTATGTATTGTATATATATTGATTGATCAATTACTATTTAATAGTATAAATGTTATAAAATCTATATTTGCTTGAAGGAAATGTTTTTTTGTGTCGAAAAACTCGACTATAGACTTCTCTCAAGTTCAAGTTACGAAAATCGTCTTGATCCAAGAATTTTTATGTGAGGCATTCTCTAAAGTGAATGCATGCATAATGTTTATTTCATGCAATTATTAGATTTATGTCATTCCTTGAAGTGAATGCAAGTATGATGTTCATTTCATGCGATAATTGGATTTTGAAGTGAATGCAAACATGATAATTCACTATATGGTTATTGAATAAAAACTCAGCTATGTGCCAGAGTATCATTGATGAAGATATGTTAAAAAACATACTCCGCTTTTCACACATTAATATTATCTTGTAAACACAATATCATGAAAAGGTTTTAAATACTTATTAGTCTCTGCTCCATTCTCTAAAGTAAATGTAATATTTTATATAGAAAAAAAAAACCCGAAATAGACATAGATAAGATGATTCTTTTGAGAATGCTTATATCCACCAGAAGTGGGATTATATGGATGACAAAAATGATAGAGAGATCATATCAAAATCTTTATGTTATCAATGTGATGATACAAACTATTGGTCTCGTACTTGTCAAACGCCAAAGTATTATGTACTTTATCCATAATCATGAATGATAAATGAAAGAAAAGATAAACATATTTTCTTTGTGACGAAAATAATTATGACGTTGTTGATCCAATTCAATTAGTTATGGTTAATTTTCTTATAACCGGAATAATTCACCATTTATTTTATTTCCATTATAACCTCTAAAAGGAATAATTGATCTTTTATTTATTTTATGTTAATTTATTTTTATTTACTATTTATTTATTTTAATTTATTTTACGTATTATTTATTTACGCTTTATATTATTTTTTATATGAAAAATATTTTTACTTTCGAAATAAAATATACAATAAATTTTGGTTATTTATGTCAAGCAGACAATACAAATACTCATATTGTACTTAAGCATAAGAAATATTTTTCCTTTTAAATGTAAGAAAGAAATGGTAAAATTTAAGTACTATATATCAAAATATTGAAATATGAATACTTCGGAAGAGCTTTTGAGATTTTATCTTTGATAGATAATCGATTTGATATGATGTACTATATTTAATATTTTTTCATTCCCCGAAGTGAATGGTACAAAGCACATATTTTTCATTCCTCGAAGTGAATGAAATAAAGCACATATTAAAAGGTGCATAATTATGCATATTTTCCCATTTTAAATGCATGAGAATAATATGAGTACTATATCTGGAAGTACTAACATCACAGAAGGCTCAGACTGAGCAAATATATTATTGCCAAATGGAACTTTATTTCATATTTACAATGCATTATACTCGTCAAAGTTGCAAAGAGACTTATTGAGTTTTAAAGATATTTGCAAAAATATATTGAGAATATTTGTCAAGGGGATGCTGACTATTTTAATATTACAAGTATAACTCAAGGCAATAATAAAATCTTGACAAAATTACATGCACTGGCATCCATATTGTACTACAGAAGAATTACAAAGTACGAGTATATTTTCTAGATTATCTTATAAAGACAATAGATATTGATAATGTTGATGGCATGTCATTTTACATGTATTATCATTAATTCGCATCAAGCCAAAAAATGATCACAAGTTCTTCCCATTACAAATTATTTTTGGTCACGAACTAACAAGCATCTTTTTACTCATTAAAATAAAATAATCATCTTTAAAGTAAATAAGTAAAAGAATAATATAGTAAATAGGGTCGATCCATTGGGAATTTGGAATTTCTGATGTAATTTTGCGTCGATTCCAATTTAAGATGCTAAACAATTAATTAAAAAGGGGTTGATGAGATTGTGATGAAAATAAAAAAAAAAAACTAAAGTAAACATTAAAAATAAAAATAAAGATTGAGAAAAAGAAATAGTAGTTGAAAATGACAATAAAAAATCACCTCGAGCTAACTTTTTTTTCAATTCTGTCGATCATTGAAATGGATTCTTACTCCGGGATTCATGTCGGTTACAGACGACAAGGCCCAACCTGTTGTAACTTGTCTTTGTCTCTTGTAAATGATCTCCCCAAGCCTATTTTTGAAAGATGATTCTTGAGTGGATTAACCACAGCTATTGCCATTAAAACAATCAGATTAAGTACTGGAAAGGCCCGACTCGGATTATGTTTTCTCATCGAGAATCGAATCTGATCTCATTCCTTAGCGGACCACCCTAAGTGTGTTCACAGGAATTTGAATTGCCACAGGCCGACTCTTTATCCCATTGTATATTAAAACAACATCCAGAGCAACGAGCACTTTTTTGGTTTGAATATGTTTTAATTTTGTAGTAAGGCCGATTGCCACACTAATAAAACAGAAAAACAAGAATGTATCCAAAGGGAATTAAGTTCTAGTCAGTTCCCACACATGAAATTGATTCATGACTAGCTCTCGACTTAAAGGAAATTAACTAAGAATGATATTAATTTTCATACTTAGCATATTTTTGCAAAATAAATAAAAACTTAAAGTAAAGAAAGTAACAAGGAATTTTATAGAATTGTAAGGGAACAAGACAAAAGTTCAAAGATAAAATGATAAATGATCTAAAGCCATGGAGTGTATTTATAAGGTTCTAACTACCTAAAAATAACAAAATGATTTAAAACAAAATAAAATAAAAGATTATAAATTTAAAATGTAAAAACAAGATTTTCTAAAGATCTTCTCAGATTGTGTTGATTGAGCTTCCTACAGAATCTTCTCGAATCTTTTACACATTGCCACATCAGTATTTTAATCGTGCCCAACGTCATGACCATGTCTCTAGTTTTGATAAAAAATACAGAATTTGTCATTTTAATCACCAATTCCTTTAAACAGTTCACTGCACATAAAATAAACGAAATACACTCAAATTAGTAGTGATAAATTCATGAAAAATAAGAGAATTAGCAATTAAAAAGTGACTATTTCAAACACTAATCAAATTCCCCTCACTTATCTCATACTTGCCCTTAAGTATGTCTTGATCAAACCAATCAAAAACTTAATTTACCTTCCTCCAATCTATTTCATACTAGGAAATTATGAATACCAAAGCTCATAATAATTAGTTAAACCAAAACATCAATAAAGAGAATAAACACAAGTAAAAATAAATCAAACATCTTTATAACTTCTCATCTTTCATCAATAAAAAATTCAGCCTAACTCAATCCCTCACAAGTTGTAACACCCTCGACCCGGTGCCACATCGGGCCTCCAGCCTAAAACCTGTATTTCAAAATTTCTTTCAAAAGCCCAATAAGATGAGTCCAAATCTATTCTCCATCATAAGATAATAAAATCCAAATCCATTTAAAACATAAATACGAGTAAGTTAAAGTAGTGAAGCTCCAAAATATTACAACTTGTTTAAAAGCATTCGACAATAAATAAAACAGAATTACAAATTACACATATAGGGTCCTACAAGTACATATGCCCACTATGCCTAATAACAGTACTCTGACTACAGATGTCGATGCTGAACCCACCATGATGATGTTCCTCTGAAAGCTTTCCTTAACCTACGCACGAAAACGCATTTCGAATGCTAAACTACTAAAGCTCAGTGGGTACTCGACCAATCGGTCCACATCAAGCATAGCATAAAATAAGCATAACAACATGATTGATGACATGGCATGAGTGCGATGATGCTACCATAACTGCCTAAACACATGATATCATGATGGCATATATCGGCACATAGCATATGCACGACAAGAGAAGACCAAACAGAATCTCAACTTCTCATCTCGTATTTATATCTTATATATATATATATATATATAACGGTGACTATATCACCTCATAGTAGTATAGAAGTAAGGGACCCATCAGCACTAAACAAGGTCCGTGGCATGCCACTCCACATAATCTGCTAAGGAACCCATCAACACTAAGTAAGGTCCTAGCCGATCTTCCGCATAATATATTACCGATAACCCATCAGCACTAAGCAAGGTTATCAGTGTTACCATCATATAATATATATCAGTCGCTTAGTACTTGGAGTCCCACAATCTGTACTTTCCCTGTTCCTTTGGCAACGTAGAACACCCGAGGATGAGATGCGTATGACGGTGCCCTGGTGGCTTTGGTTTCAAGTACTAAGCGACTGATATTAAGACCGACATGTTCAAGTAGAGGAAACTGGGTAGTAGGCTTTAAGGTGGTGGATTTGCCACCATTCTTGACCTCAACATCGGGAGATGAAGCATCAATGTTTTGGTTCCAAATATTTAGGAGATCCTCGTTCGGGTTGGGGATGGTTTTGGCTTCTTCTTCACTGAGCTTGAGGAACAAGACGCCCTTTTGACTACCTGCAAGTTCTTCAGCTTTTTCTACACTGATTTGGTATGTTCTGGCAATGATTTCAGGAGAGAAAGCTGCTAAGTGACCCAGAGGTCCAGTTAACAAGAAGTAAGTGATTTCACCAGCAACGTAGGCATTGGTTGTTTCAGCTAAGAAGATTATAAGAACATCTGAATCTCCATAATTGTACCACCATGAAACTGATGCATAAGGAACTGGTATAACATCCCCTTTCTTAAGACCTATGAAAGCCTTTGTCTGTTTTTTGTTTTCTGGTATTGTCAATCCAACTCCACAGACACCTGACAAAAATCAAGATCATCAGCTATTGTAATGAATTCATAAACATGTAAGGAAAAATAAAGAACTGAAAAAAAAAACTCACCCTGAAGAACATAACATACTTTGGAGCAATCCCCGTAGTGGGGAAAAGCAAAGCCACGAGGCTTCAGTACAAGCTTACCAGCTGCAGCTTTGGCCTCAGCCAGAACCAGAGACTCGGAAGCCGACCAGTTGTAGTATCCACCGGCTTCCGTCTCTGCGAAATTTACTGGAAACTTGGGAGATAATTCCATATCCATTTCTTAACATGCAGTGTACTCTCCTTCCTCCTGCAAATCAGTGATATTATTATTATATATGTGACAAACACAAAGAATAGATAAATTAATACATATAGAAAGTTAGTTGGGAATGGAAACTTTGAGAGGCTTAAGTTGGACTTCAATGCTTGAAAGGGAAATTTATCATCCGTGATCTCAGTAAATAGAGAAATTATTATATGAATCCGTTCTACCATCTAGGATATAGTCTCTAACTAATTAAATTAAGACATATCATTTTTTTTTATATCATATTTACACATAAGTATTGTAAAAATCATCCACTTGAACGCCATAGATTTAAAAAAGAAAAAAATATTACAAAAGATATTTTGTGTCTTCTTTCTCTTTATTCTTTAAAATTTTTCTCAATTATTTTTTTCTTTTTTTATATAGATTTGAGGTTTAGAATTTGGGTTTTAGAGTTTAGGGTTTATGTTTAGTGTTTAGGTTTAGGGTTTAGGGTTTAGTGTTTATGTTTAGGGTTTAGAGTTTATGGTTTATGGTTTAGGGTTTAGGGTTTAGGATTTAGTGTTTAGTGTTAGTTTTAAGGTTTAGGTTTAGGTTTAGAGTTAGGGTTTAGGTTTAGAGTTTAGGGTTTAGGGTTAGGGTTTAGGATTAGATTTTAGGATTATGTTTTAGGGTTTAAGGTTTAGGGTTCGGGGTTAGGAAAAGATAATTAGAAAAAATTAAATAATAAATAGGAAGACAACATAAAAAAATTTTAGTAATATTTTTTCCTTTTTTAAATCTATGGCATTAAAGTGGATGATTTGGATGATGCTTATGTGTAAATATGATGTGTCTTAATTTAATTGGTTAGGGACCATATCTTAAGTGATGGAACGAGTTCATGTAATAATCTCTCCGGTAAATAAGATTCATTAATCTCATTTCTTAATATTTTAGACATAAAATGAGATGAACTAGATACTTCTAATAATTTCCATATTCAAGTATTACATGTTTAAAATTAATCGAAATAGGCTTAAAACGAAATGAGATTGAAAATAAAAAATTCATTTTTAAAAATAGGTATTAGATTTGAGTAGGCTTTCTACATAGATTTAGGTCCTTTGCCTACTAAAGTAGAATAGGCAAGCACCTTTATCCACAATTTGTACAAATTTATCAAAATTCTAAGGTGGAATAAATGTTGTAAAATGTTGAAGGATGACTTCTATCTTATTTAAAAACATGATTGACTCTTTATCATGTTTTTATCCATGATTTTTATTTGAAAAATTTTAAATAAATGAATTTTAAACCTATCCTTTATTTTCTATATCCTAAACTCTAAACCCTACACTCTAAAAATTACACTTATCCCTAATTTCTTAAACCCTAACCACAACCCCTAACCTTGAACCATAAGCCCTCTAATTTGAAACGAAGACACGATTGAAGGCATAAAAAAGAGGTAGACGATTTGCATCCAATCTAAGATTTTTTTTACCTCTTGAATCTCTAGCATTTGAACTCATGTTGGTTATTTGTTTGAAGCAGATAACCGAGGTAAATTATATAAAAAATCATTTAATTATAAAGTTAGTATTGAAATAATCATTTATTTTTTAAAAAGAGAAAAATATATCATTTAACTATTAAAATATTTCTAATATAGTTACTTGTCGTTAAAAATTAACGGCCAGTGACGTGATAATTAAAAATAAAGTAATATAATTACATATTTAGTCCCTATTATTTATACAAATTTTTAGTTTAGTTCTAATTTTATTTTAAATAAAATAATATAATTATACTTATATGGAGGGAAAAAATCAAAATCAAACATTTTACCTACTAAAAGAATTACCCTAGGATGAGAACATGAAAAGCCAATGACTTAGTCACTAAACCAAGCACATCTTTAAAATATAAATTACTAACATCATTGTATATATATTTTTTGTTACATTTATTCTTTTATCTTATATTTATTTTTAATTTAATTAAAAATGATAATTTATTATTATATAATAAATTAAAAATTTAAAATTAATAAAATTTTATTTAAAAAATACTAAATCCTGATAACTAAATTCTAACCCTAAATATTAAACCTTAAATTTATTTTAAAAAATTAAATTATAATAAAAATTCATTTAATAAACCCTAAATCTTAAATTATAAACCCTAAACTTAAACCCCAAATAGTAAACACTAAACCTTACCATAAATTTTAAATATTAAATATATTTAATAAATCCTAAACCATAAATAATAAACCCTGAATATTATTACATAGGACTTGAAAATACTTAGAACAATGATTTTGAATATGTTATGATTCAATCTGACTGCCTTGAAACGGTTATCATGATCATAAATCACGGTGCAGGTCTAAGTTTTATCTCGCTTGTTCGAGTTATTAATAGATTGTGTTGGAAGAATTGGATTACAGAGGATTGAATGGATTCTTGTGAAGGAAACTCTCCATAGCAAACAAACTCGCAAAGCAAAAGGAAGAGTAAGTTATAATTTGATCACTCTTGATGAACCTCATCTTTACCTGCAATCCCTATTAGAAAATGCCACTTATACTTCTATTTCTTGTATTTGGCATATAAACTTTTATCTTCAATTAAAAAATCAAGACATACACAAAGAACTTAAGATAAATTAAGACTTAACCAGCAAAACTCTTAATTACAAGAGAAATAACTCTTTTATTAATATATAAAAATTTTGCAATACAACAAACACATATCTAACTAATGTATTTCCTTCACATTGTGATAAGCAATACATGTACAATTCAATTTTCATCTGTAATATGATATAAAAATTTATTATTATTTTAACTGGTATATTGTCTGCCATATGTGTTGTACTATATATAGCAACAAAATACAAATTAAAAAATATATAAAAGAAAAAAAAGAAAAATAAAAGGACCAAGTGTTCCTTTTTGGGCAAATTACCAAGAATTTAAATGACATATTTTATGAGTATTTGTTGAACTTGAAACTACAGTTGTTGTGATTAGGGGGCGATAACGAGCCGAATCGAGCTCGAGTCTAGTCAAATTCGGTTCGAAAATAATGTTATTAGGTTCAATTCGGGCTTGAGTCTCAACGAGTTTAGAATTTTAGGCTCGAGCTCGGTTCAAAAATAATATTATAGGTTTCAGCTCAAGCACGAAACTCGTCAGGATCGGCTCGGGCTCGTCAGGCTCGGTTTGGTTTGACTTAAAATAGATAACTTTATTATATTTTTCTATAAAAGATATGATCTCGTTAAAAACTATTTTCATAACCAACAACGAAACGAAATTGAATATTGAGAAAGGGAAAAATACTCAATTTATTTTAGTTAATTTATTTTTAGTGGATTTCTCATATTTTATTTTATTGTTTTTCTTTTACTAAAGAGATTACTTTTAATGTATATGTAGCATATATCTAATATATTTATTCCAAGCCTGTCTAGGAACTTTTCGAGCCGAGCCTGGGTAGGCTCAACTCAGCTCGTTAAGATCTCGAATCGAACCCGAACTCGAATCGAGTATTGATAAATATATTATTTATTATTATTAATGAGCTGGTCAGGCTCATTATTATCCCTAGTTGTCATTGTACGTGTAGTCGTGTACCGCTTTCTTTTCTGAAAAAAAAACTGACTAAAAGCGTATTGATAAATATATTGTTTATTTTATTAATTTATTATTAAACTTATGTCGGAATAAGTGTCATAGATTAATTGTATTTCAAAGTGATAAATGTGAGAAAAACTGATTTTAAAGGCACATAGCAACACAAAAATATAATGATAATTTAAAGTCTAAAAGTAAAAGGGAAAGATGTTGAGCACGAACCATCTAGCTTCATCGGTTGAAGGAATGGTTGTTATTCCTGGAGATTATAGGTTCGAGAATCAATATTGTCAGTACAATGATGAAACGATCAATGTCTAATAATTGGGAGTATATATTACTGTAATCACTATAGCTAAATAAAAAAAGACGTTAAATGTTTAAAGTTTAGTGAACAAAATCATTTAATGTCTACTTTGGTGATTAAATTTAACGTTTTAAGATTTTAACCATCAAAATAAATTTAAAGGTAAAATTTAATAATATTTACATAATTTTTTATTCAATAAAATCACGAGAAACGATACAAATCCAACCTTAAATAAAACTTACAAAATCAAGACAAACACATTCCAACGGCTGAAATCAACGTTAAACACAACCCAAACCTTAACCCAGACAAAACCTAAAGGTTTAAACCATCAATTCCAAAAACAATCTAACATCATCCTTATATCTCCATCATTCAATTAACTTCCATAACTGTCTAAAACGCAAAACTAGATACTTAAGAAATTAGAGATTCAATTAATTTCGGAATTTCAATGCTAAAATTCACCTATTAACATTAATAAACATCAATTATTATTAGAATTTGTTGGTAATACTCAAGATTGTAAAGCATGTAAAGCCTATATAAGGAGAAATTATATCATGGGTCAGTCCCACCATGTCATCCATGGGACCGACCAATGATAATTATCCACCTCATTATTTTTTAATTTTTAAAGTGAAGATTCACTTGGGAAAAAATATGACATGGAAAAGTTGATGAAGTGGGTAGTTATCATTGGTCGGTCTTATGGACACGTGGTGGGACTGACCCATGATATAATTTTTCCTATATAAGGGTGTTCAAAAATATCCAATCTGAATTACTCGACCCGTTGATCCATCTACCCGATTAAAAATTATCGGGTATTTAAAATAAAATACCTAAATTTTTCGGGCCGAATACCTGACTCGTATTTTTTCCGAGTAGTTGGGCCGGGTCAGGGCCGAAATTTTTTAAGAACCGAGTACTTGACCCGACCTGATAATTTTAATAAATATATTTTTAAATTTTAAATTATATTTTTATTATTTTTCTCTAGAATTAATTTTAAATTCTTAACTTGTTTTTATACTTGTATTATATACTTTTAAGTTTTGAATTTTTTATAAATATTTATATTAATTTGTCAATATGAGATTTGAAAGAAAAATTATGATCGAGAATAATACATTATTTTATCAAACTTTAATATATACATATATATTCAAATATTTATCTTTAAAACCTATCTCAAATCAATAATTTTGTGTTTGAAATATATATCATGAAATTTTAAGTATTTCTTATATATTTTTTAAAAAATAAATTTAAAAAATATATAAAAAAATTAAATCGGGTACCCAGTACCCGAATTTTGCGGGTACCCGGTTTTTATGTGTCGGGTCATGAGCCGATGTTTTGGTACCCGAATTTTTCGGGTACCTGATTATGAACACCCTAATATTGACTTTCTCTTGTATAAAGTGAAAGTTTTTTTTAATTAAAAATAAGTTTGGAATAACATTATAAAACAACTATAATGTTATGAATATCTTTTTTTTTACGATAGATATTTATATATTAAATAAGACTTTAATATAATTTATTATTAGTGTTTAATACCCATTAGAATTAAGGTTTTTATCTTATGACTATAAATATAGATTTTTGGAGAAAACATTGTATACAATCTTACTTTGAGAATATAATGCATGTCTCTCTCTTTTTATCTCTCGTCTTTATTCATATATTTTATTCTTATTCTTTACTTTATTCATAATATTTAAATTAATTGATTAATTGATGGTCATTTGGAATTAATTTTTAATTCAATTTTGCAACGTTTCCATTGTTTCAAATTAATTCAAATATGAATTGGTTGCATCTTTAATTGGTGAATAAAGTTATTCTTTGACGTTTCCAGACAAACAAATTACGAATATTAGTTTTATATTTTAAATGGTTATATTTTATAGATCATTTTATCTTCGGCTATTTCTTATAAATTGATGCTTTTAACGGTTCATTTAGATAAAAAAATAAAATATATCTTGTCTTAAAAACACTTTCTTTTATCTTATTTTATAAGATTTTCAAGTTCTTTTTTCGGTATTTTTGGTATTTTTAAGTTCTTAAAAATTTTAGAGCGCCCGTGATATCTTTAGAGAATAATCCGTCTATAACAACAATTACACCGGTTGAGACGAATTTATTTCTAAGGTAATGGTGTTAACTACGATACAATTTAATTTTTATTTTATTTATTTTATTTTATATCCAGTCAGTGCTAACGTTCTAGTTTTGTAGCCTATTTTTTTAACAATTTAAAAATAAATTATTACCGTAAAATGTCAATCCAACCTAGCAAGCTTGCTTCGGACCTTTCAAAACTCGATAACCTTGACGAATTCAGTTATCGGAGATGATCTCAAAGAATTATGATATTATTTGAATAATTGGACCTAGACTATGTGTTGATTAATCCAAAACTAACACAATCAATTATTGATATGATTGATACTCTTATCATCAACGAGGGTCTTGTAGTCATTTAGATGTCCAATCAAAAATTTTTGAAAGACGATAAAAAAGTTCGAGGTCATCTTCTTAGTCACATGACATAAAGTATTTGATATGTTTCACAATAAAAAGAGTGTCAAATTGATCGGTATACCCCCAAGTTGAAATAGGGAGCTGACGATGCAAAGATTAAGAAGTATGTGGTTGACGAGGGATTAAAATTCGAGATAATAAACCGGTTTGAAACACAAACCAATCGTGGTGGCCGGAATCGCCACTGGCGGCGCGTGCACAACCCAAAAATGCACGAAATATCATGATTTTTCTAGATTTAGCCACCCACAACGTTTAACACTCAGAAACAAACAGGGAATTAGATGATGCTTTACCTATCTTACCTAAACGGAGGAAAACCAAAGGGTTTTAACGAAGCTCCGTACAGGCTGATGGTTATTCGCGAATCAAAGGCTGGGTTTTGCCTGACTCACCCTGCTGAGCACGAAGGTGGCCTTGGCTTCATTCTATGACGCCGGACGATGATGATGAAATCAGCCAAGCAAAAAACATGAAATTTGAATTTAAAATTCGAAACTTCAAATGCTCCTCCACGACGAACGACGCACCACACGACGAGTGAAGGGCGGCCTTGGATTCGGGGTGTGGCAGGCGAGCACACCGACGAAAGCGGTGGCTTGGATCGAAGATGGCAAACAGGGTGGGATATTCGGAAGAAAACGCTTTCCGCCACGTTTTCGAACACGTCGTATTTATCGAGATTGCAAACATAACGATTGTTATCACGGTTGTTGCAAACATTTATCTGTCCCGTCGTATTCATCGTGGTTGCAAACATATTGGTTGTTATCACGGGAGTTGCAATCATAAATTTATTATGAATTATTATGGTCATTATCGATCGTTATTTTTTAAATAACGACCGTTATTAATTGTTATCGATATAAATTTAAATCTCACTATTATTTTTAAGAATAACGATTTTGGATAACGACGCTACAGTTAAATAACGGTCGATAAATAATAACCAATCATTTTTTAAATCTCTGATATTTGGTGGTACTATAATAAATAATTAGATGGTCCTATAATAAATTATGTAGGAGCAATGATAAATAATTTGGTGGTGCTGCCGTCCTGTAATAAATAACGTAGGTCTTATGAATTGACATATAATTCAATAGTCCTACAATAAATAAATGATAATAGTTGGTAATTTGGTCTTATGAATGGTCATATAAATCAATGGTAATAAACAATTTTAATATGGTTTTAGGTTATTTTGTTATAAATGTTATAATTTTTATGATACTATTGATATAAATAATTATGATATATTGATATTTGGTCACTGATATGATAATAGTTGTGACCATTATATTTTTTTTTCGTAATTAAATTGTTACATTGATATTGGTGTCAAAAATTACCTGTTCCAAGAGGATATCTATAAAATATGAGTCGAGTGGTGAGGGTTAGGGGTGAGTATTCAATCGGGTTGAGTCAAGTCGAATCAAAAAATTTTGAGTTATTCAGGTTGACGAGTCATATTTTACAACTCAAACTTTATTTAAAATTTTTTCGGTTCGAGTCGAGTTTTTAAGTTCCTATAAATATGTAATTGTAAATATTTATCATATTATAGTATGATTTGATTTCAATTTAAACGACTTTCTCTAATCATATAAGATATGTATATATATTTCCATATGTAATAATATTTCTTTATATTTTTATATATCAACGTATATATATCATAAAAAATTGATAGACTTGTCTTAAACTTAAAAATTAATCTTTAATTATTAAAAATTTTGAGTTATTCGAATTTCTATTTTATAACTTAAATTTTATTTAAAATTTTTTCAAATCAAATCGAGTCAAAACGAGTCAAATATTTTTGCCTCGAATCAAGTCGGATTATTTAATTTCTTCGAATCGGGTCAAATTTTGTTCACCCTAGTGAGGGTTTCAAGGGTTGAAGATGGGCATCGTTGTTTCCTTCAGTTTGATTGCCGTTTGAGATGTTGTTTTGATGCTATTCTTCTCAAAAACTTGAAGGTATATTTTGATCATGTATCCCTTGAACCTAACTATGTGTTATACCTAAATTTAGGACGTTATATTCGAATCACAAAAATATTCGGGATAAAATTCAATATATTTTTTATGAAATAATTAAACATTAAAATAAAATTGCTTAAATTACCATAACAAAATTATTTATATGTTAAACAAGAATTAAAAAAATATATTACACCTAAGCTCTACATAAGTCTAAGAGAAAGTCATTTACACCATAATAGCTCGGTTACTAGACAATGACGAGGGGATAGTGGAGACTCAACACCATATCACTTTTCCTTAAAAGAGGAGTCCATATCATGTTCGTGTCGAAAATCGTAGAGTTGATTTCGAGCATTCACTAGACCCTGCAGATACTATATTCGATGGCTATTTCATCTATTGTTGAATGAGTAAAGCTCTGGAATATAGGGGTTTTCGTGTGGTGGATCATATTCGCGATTATTGTTGCTTCATGCTCAACGGCGGCGATGATTCCGGTCTTAAGGGAGTGAAGAAATCATTAAATATTTTCTAATACTAACATGGTGTATGAATGTTGCAAGAATAGACTCATCTATGGTTAACTTAGATTAGCCTTAATCTATGAACCAGACATCAAACATCAGGAAACGAGTATTATTCAAGACAGCAGAAGTCTCATGGCAAAGACAGTTATTACAAGTTCAAGTGTCCGGAACCAGAACGAAGTTGTCCTCCGGGAAGAAATGGCAAACACCAGGCGTCCCGGGTTCCATCCCCAGCACACGGAACGAAACGTGGTCGTGTTTCCATTGCGAAGTATCCATGTGACAAACGGCCACCGCCGTCACCCGATCTCCATTCTCACCACCCAATGATACCTTAAAAACTCTGTTTTCAGTCTCTTGGCTATGGCAATACAGTACTGCATAAGGATAGGGCATGGTGTGACATGCCACCAGTCTCGGAGCCGGTATCTCGGCCGGTTCTTTTAATATAGTATAGTTTTGGAAAACGGTACTAGACTTCGTATGATGTTTGGTTGCAAGGATCTTGAAATCAGAGTTCGATCCTAAGATATTTCTCGCAAAATCAAGCATCGATTCGATCGATGTCGCGCAGAATTTGACCTCCCCTTTGATCGCTGGAGTTTCACATTCTCGAAGTGTAGCTTCCATCGCTTTGGCCTGAGGAGAGCCTTGCGAGAATGAGAAGAACCGAAGCAGGGTAGGGAGTTCTGCTAACGAGAAAGCAATGGCATCGGCTTCGTCCCTAGGCAAAAATCGAGGCGATGTCGAAGAGTCTTTCTTACGAAAATATATCGGCATCGAGTTCTTGGCTTTAAGATCTTTCAAGGTGAAGAACACCATCACTGATTGATCCATGTGAGATGGTGAATGTAACCTTGTTTCAACAGCGCCATCGTCTTCGATTCGCCGATCATGATCCATGCTATGGAGTCTCAAAACATTTTCGAGCTGCTCGTTTCGACTTCCATCGGCATCCTGCAAAAAGGTTAGCAATTTTATCATCCCATAACATAATTAAAAGTTGTGTTTGGAGAGCTTGGAGATATTACCCTGACGAGCAGGAGAAGAAGAAGAAGAAAGTTTACAGCTGCAAATTTCATGCTCAGTTTAGTATACAAATTTCTTGTACTTTAAGCTATATATCTCATCTCAATTTACAATGAAGAAATGGTTATTAATATATACAACATCAGAAAAATACACTTTAGATCGCTTAATTACGTATTCGATTATATATTTGATCAATTTATCATAGTTTTAAATAATTCAATAAATTTAACACTATACAGTTTAGATCGTTTAATTACGTATTCGAATATACATTTGATCAATTTATCATAATTTTAAATAATTCAATAAATTCAACACTTCATATTTAAAAATTCTCACGCTACACATTTTCGGTACACTCTTCGATCTTATTGTGAACTCATTGCTATCATATATCAACTTAATAACATATAGGATAGATCGATAAACACACTCACTTTACTATTGAATAGTTGATAAACTAATGAACAATTTATTATGACCGTAATATTACCTGTTAGTATACATACTCCACTAACAGAATTTTGAATAAAAAAATTAAATTTATTAAATTAAGATCAAATTAATATAATGTATAAATTTAAAGACTAAAATTATTATTATATCAAATCATATCGAATGTTTTTTTAAATTTAACAAAAGGGTAATTTATTTATAATAAAATTTTAATTAATGATTAAAATATAAGAAGAAACTCAATTATAACCAAACTAATAATTGTTAACCACTAACCTATTTCATGCATCCAATCACCCCTTAAGAAGATGCCAATCAAATCATACATTATTTTATAAACATTATTTTCATGTAAAATACATGGTACCTTTATATATAAAAAAAAAGAATTATATAGGATTACAACACATTATTAAAAATAAATTATATAAAATTTAATTTTATAATGATATTATTATTTAATCCAGTTCTCATACATAAAAATTATATGATTAATATATCAAATATAAATGTTTCTTGTTATTCTTTCACTTTTCATGGCTTCGCCCTAATTAATCTGGATCAATCCGCATCATACTTCTAGTTTTAGTGGAGGAGTCTCCCATCGAAGATTTTCTGTATATATAACATATCGAACCCAAAATATATTTAAGCGGAATTAAACTGCTTACAACTTAAATCAATCTCTTTCGATAAATATAAATTCTTTTATATAGTATCAAATTGCAAAAAAGATCAATAATTATAGCTGAGTGAAGCCAAAATACATAACTTGATTGAGCCTGTGACCTTATCTTCCACACATGCATTGTTTAGCGGAGAATAAAACTCAACTCGACTTAAAAAAATTAGATAACTTAATACGAGGTGAAAATACTCGATTCATTTTGACTCGATTTGAAATTTTATAGATTCGATTTTACTCGAAAAAAATTCAAATAAAGTTTGAGTTATAAAATGGAAATTCGAATAAGTTGAATAACTTGAAAGTTTTAATAATTAAAGGATTAATTTTTAAGTTTGAGACGAATCTCTCAATTTTTTATGATATATATTAATATATAAAAATATAAAGAAATATTGTTACATATGAAAAAAAATATATATGCATATCTTATATGATTAGAGAAAGTCATTTAAATTAGAATAAAATTATACTAACATGATAAATAATTACAATTAAATATGTATAGAACTTCAAAAACTCGATTCGATTTGATCCGAATCGAATTTCTTAAACTCGACTCAAACCAAGTTTCAAATAAAGTTTGAGTTGTAAAATATGACTCGTCAACTCGAATAACACAAAATTTTATAACTTGACTCGACTCAATCGAATACTCACCCCTAGTATTATCTTTTTTTATATTAAATTGATTAAAAATGGAGTATTATGTATGCAGTATAGGATCTGTGTAAAGGAGACAAAAGGAAAGTTTACAAAAAAAAACATTAATTAAAATATCTCCCCCAACCTAAGGTAATTTTTTAAAAATATTTTTAAAAAATATTATAAAATGCCTATTAATAATTAATTGTAAAATATGAATATAAATAAAAGTGTTTCCGGCTCTTAAACATTTTTTGCAGCACAATAAAAAAATCGAGTTGTAATGATATTATTCATTACAACCCCAAAATTTAAATATTTATAATATTAAGCGATTAGTTTAAATTGTATATAATAAAATCATATTAGAAGAATTATCCTCTCCAGTGTTTTATTGTTAACATCAATATCACTAAAAATGAATGGAGATATTTTAAACGTAGAAATCCTAAAAAAAAGAACATGACAAGGTAACAAACATAATGTGGTCCAAATCTTTTAAATAATGGAGATATTTTCTTGCTTGGAATTACTAAAAATGTCTCAATCATACGTGCTCAATATTAGGGGTAAATATTCGATCGAATCGAGTCTAGTCGAGTTAAAAAATTTTGAGTTATTCGAGTTGACGAGTCATATTTTACAACTCAAACTCTATTGGAAATTTTTTCGGTTCGAGTTGAGTTTAAGAAATTCGAGTTGAAATGAATCGAGTTTTCGAGTTCCTATAAATATTTAATTGTATCCTATAAATATTTAATTGTAATTATTTATCATGTTATAATATGATCTGATTCCAATTTTAACATTTTCTCTAATCATATAAGATATGTATATATATTTTCATATGTAGCAATATTTCTTTATATTTTTATACATCAATATATATATCATAAAAATTAATAGATTCGTCTCAAACTTAAAATCTAGTTCTTTAATTACTAAAAATTTTGAGTTATTCGAATTTTTATTTTACAACTTAAACTTTATTTGAAATTTTTTCGAGTTGAGTCGATCTATGAAATTTAGAGTCGAGTCAAAACGAGTCGAGTATTTTCGCCTCAAGTCGAATCAAGTTATTCGATTTTTTCGAGTCGAGTCGAGTTTTGCTCACCCCTACTCACTATGAATAATTAAAGAAATTTTATCAATGATACAATGCACTTGAACAAAAGAAGAAAAAAATAGGGTAAACTGCAACGAAGATCACTTAATTATGGGTATAATCATATTTGGTTCATCTAATTATTGAAAGTTATATTTGGGTTACTCATTTATGGGTAAGGTTATATTTGGGTCACCTAATTATTAAAGGTTAAATTAGATCACTCAATTATAAGTAAGGTTACATTTGGGTCACCCTTTATATTTGTAAAAGTCTATCAATTTGGTCGTTTTTTCTTCTAAATCACTTGTATGCCCAATTAATCTAATACGCGAATTGATAATTTTTTTAATATGAAGAATGATCCAAATGTAACATTAACTATAATTGAGTGATGTAAATATAACATTTATGAATTGGGTGACCTAAATGTAACTTTACCCATAATTAAGTGACCCAAACGTTACTTTTAATAATTGAGTGACCGAAATATAACCTACCCATAATTAAATAACTTCCATTGCAGTTTACCCAAAAAATATGTGCCAAGTACACTAAAAAAAATCATAAAAAAACAGAAAAAAGCAAATATTATATTTTTTTTAGAATAACGTCCATCAACAAAAACTCAAATATTTTAATATTTGAGTTTTATCTCAATCCAGACGAGACACTTTATAAAATTAAAAGAAGAGTGATGAGCAAATAAAATTATAAAAATAAGAGTTGTGAGTAACTAATTATGTATGAGCGCCAAATGATTGCAAATATATTTAAAATTGTACTAAATATTAAAGGAAGCATGTCACAAAAATATATTATAAAAATAAAATAATATGTCACAAGGATAATTGTTCTTATTAAAATTTAAAAAATTAAAAATATAATATATTAAAATAAAAAACAATAAACATCGATAATCGATATCTAATATATAAACCGATATCGTTATCGATCAAATTAAAAATAAAAAAATCCAAATATTTGAGTTTACCTTACGAATAATAGACTTTGAGTGCAAACAAGAAGGCATTGCATCATCGTTAGAATGGATCGTTCTCTTTCCACCAATGCATCGTCTCATATTTGTATTTCTAAATTGAAAATTAATTTATTGTAAAAGAGACAAAAAAACACGTCGGAAAACATTATTGTATTTCATTACATGTCCCTTGATTGGTCATAAAAATTATAAAATATGATATAAATAAATAAACGTATGTTCGACTTCTATTGGTTGATGTTATCCATCGTAATCTTATTCAACTAATTAGTGGGTTGTTTGTACGTGCTTGGGACATTAGGATTGTGCATGCGGGAAGAGAGGTTAATGGTGTAGTAGATCTGTTGGTTAAGATCATGCGAAATACTGAAGATTTGGTGTGGGTGTTCTTGGAATCATCTAATGCATTTCAGATTTTACTTGATCGGAATAAGTCCGCTAGCTTGGCTTGATGTTTTGTGGGTTTTAAGTATTTGATTAAGTTGTATAATGCCGTTACGAGTACTCTTTTCCTCCAATTAGGTTTAGGATTTTTTTAATGAGGCTCGTAGTTGCATTCCTTTCTACATAAAAAAAATCACAATAACAACAATAATGTATCATTATTATCGCTATTGACTGTTAACTATTAAATTATGACCGTTATTAACTGTTATTAGTGTGATTCTGAATTTCTTTGTTATTTATATTATTATTGATTTTGATCGATGTCATTATCATTAAATAACATCGGTTATAATTGTCACATATCGTTTTTCAGCAACAACGACAAGAGGCCTTAGAGAGGTCTCGTATTCAATTATTAATAACAGAACAAAAGAAATAACTAAAATAAATATCTTAAAAAATTATGATGTTCAGCCAGTTGAGTTTGAATGTTTTTTTTAGTGAAATGTGTGTCTATTCAATATAGAAATCCTCAAAATAAAACATGACAAGGTAACAAACCATTCTGTGGTCCAAATCTTTTAAAAAATGGAGATGTTTTTTTGCTTGGAATTACTAAGAATGTCTCAATCATACTATGAATAATTAAAGATTTTATCAATAGATCCGAATTTAATAAAAAAATAAAGAAATTAATTATAAATACAATGCAATTGAACAGATTTTTTTTTTTTTTTGCTAAGTACACTAAAAAATCACGAGAAAAAACATAAAAAGACAAATATTTTTCTTGAGAATGACGTCCATCAACAAAGAATAAAATTTTTTTAATGAAAATAAAGTAAGAAAATGACGAACGAATAAAATTATCAGATAAATTATTCTATTATTTAAATTTAATTATAATGGTAAACAATCATAAAAAAATTAAAAGTCGGTTTGTTTTAAGGAATTATAATTTCGAAACGTACTGTATTTGTTTCAAGTAATTGTAATTTCAAAATTCAAATTCTAGTGTTTGGTTCTTGTAATTGCAAATAGTTATAATTAATTATTTTTTCTTTATATTCTTTTATAGTTTGTTTTACCATATTTTTCTGTAAAACAAACTATATTCCCTTTACCCTAAACCCTAAAAACCTTAAACTCAAAATACAGTAAATACTAAACTCTAAACCCTATTAAACACTAAACGTTAAACTAAACCTTAAACCATAAATCAAAAAAATCTTAGACTCTAACCCTTTAAATCCTAAACTCTAAAGCCTTTTAAACCATAAATGCTAACATAAACCCTAAACTCAAACCATAAACCATAAACCCTAAAAACTCAAAACTATAAAATCCCTAAACTATAAAACCCTAAACCTTAAACTTTAAACCCTTTTTAATCTAAACCATCGACCACATTATGTTCTAACTTCTTCGTAGGTTTAGGTTGATTATGGAGTAGTTGGAGAAGAAGGTTGTATTGTTCTTGATATTTATTAATGCAAAACTTATTTCATAGTTTATTCTCTCTTGGCACTTAACTTTCTTTGCATATGACCTCGAGATGACAAGTATGTGAAAGAAAATCTATTTGTCTAATATCGGGAGAGTTAGGCTCACGAAACGAGAGAATGCGGTCTTTGCTCAAGGACATTGACTAATCTAGTTAAGAGATTAACCGCCCAGGATTTCATCGACTAACAAGACGCATGTGTTTGGTTGTTGTTCGCCCTTGATTCACGCCGGGAGGTATTATCAAGACGTGGATTTCAACAGTTCTTTTCTCTTAGGGATAAGGAAGAAAGACATACAAGGATGCTCTGTCGAACTATGGAAAGTTGAATTGTCAACAAGGCATAACCCCACCTAGGCAGCTGCGGCGAACCTTTGTGTGATCCGCTTAGGCTGCAATTCAACCCATTGCATTAATAAGTGGGTAAATAATACAACTGGATTCTCCTTTACAAAGCACTCAACCTAACCTCATCCTTCTTATAATTATATTTCCATTAATGAGTTTATATTAGTTAATTTAGTTAATTCAATCCAACAAATTATTTGTGTTTCTACTTTTTCTTAGTTCAGTCTTAAGAAGTAGTGAAGTCGACACAGTCTTTGCGGGTTCGACAACCAAATGTTTACAATCTGACAAAGGTGGAAATAGACAGGACTTCCGAGCCTCCATCAAATACGTAAACTAATATCATGATCGATTAAACCAAGAATGAGAAGGAGAAAAAAGATGACACTAGTATCAGAAGAAAAATAAAATATTTGAGTGTAACTAGAGATTAAAGGGGATGGAGGGGTAATTGTCCCCATCCCGAGAATTTTTTATTTTTTATTTATTTTTCTAAAAATTAATTTATTTATAAATTTATTTTTTATTTTTAAATATTTATATTTTATTCTTTGATCTTAAATTCTAATTTCAACCCTACGTGTAACTTATGAATAAATGATGTCGACTGCAAACAAAAATACATAGCATCATCGTTAGAGTGGATCGTTTATCTTTCCACCAATGCGTCGTCACATATTTGTATTTATAAATTGAAAATGGATTATATATGGGGAATATAAGATCGGTGTAAAAGAGACAAAAAAAAAAGAACAACAATACCTTGGAAAACAATGTAGTGCATTACATGCCACTTGATTGGTCATAAAAATTTATAAATAAAATATAAATAAATAACTCGTATCGATATATATATCATAAATTAAATCATTGTTTTAAATTTTATAAATCTAATTGAGTAAAATTACGGAAAGTTTTAGAGTAAGGCGCCTTAAAATGAATCACAACTAAAATTCTTATAAAAATTCTTAAAATGAGTCACTTTAAACAAAGATCATAATTTAAGTGATCATAAAAGTTTTTTTTTTGAAAGAAGGATCATAAAAGTTAAATTTGTAAAATGGTGACAAAAATTATAAACCCTAAATATAAGTTATCAATCTAATAACTTATCCTTTCATAAAATAGATTTATTTTTGATTGGTATAAAAAAGTTTTTAGCAGTTTAGTAAAAAAATATTCAATAATTAAAAGAACAAGCTAAAATTTTTTATGAAGTCCTCCAAGATTTTTGTATGTCGTCAGGATACCGGTTTAGTATTACTAAAACTCAGATATTTTTTTCTAATAATTGCAGCTTAGAGCGGAAGCAGGACATAACGGATCACTTTGGTTTTGAGGTAGTGGATGATTTGGGAAGGTACTTGGGTGTGCCACTCCTACATAAGCGTGTTACACAAGTTACTTGCCAATATCTGATAGAGAAGATTGATTAGCGTTTATCGGGTTGGAAAGCAAAATTATTGGCATTAGCATGGAGAATTACTCTGGCGAAGGCAGTGTTACAGGCTATACTGATTTATACAATGAAAACTACCTGGCTTTAGAAAAGTATTTGTGATGATATTGAGAAATGCATTCGTCGTTTTGTTTGGGGTATGGCACCGGACCATAATGCTATTAACCTTGTAAAATAGGATATTATGAAGAAGCCATTGAATATGGGAGGACTAGATTTTCGTGATGCGAAGAACCAAAATTGCGTTTTTCTTATAAAGGTAGGATATCACTTGATTTGCAGTACGGACAAGCTATGGATACAAGTGCTAAGGGATAAGTATAAATGGGTTGGAGAGTTGCCTAGAGAAATTCATCGATGGAACTCCTCTAGGCTTTGGCAAAGCGTGAGTCATTATTGGGAAGCAATAAAGCAAAGCATGTGTTGGTAAGTCCGTAATAGGTGGAAAGTTGATTTTTGGTGGGATGTGTGGTTAGATGAGAGAGAGCCTTTGGAGATAAAATACCTTCTACCCGGTGATCCCCTCACGTGAGTTTTGCTAGCATGATAACGACATCAGGGGCTTGAGATTAGAGCAAGCTTGCGTTAGCACTACCTCACGAGTTTGTGGATCGGCTGACAAGCGTTGTTCTGCCACACGCTGGATTTGGGAGTGACTCTCTAGTTTGGAGATAGACTGAAACGCATACATTCTCAACCGTATCGGCTTGTCTTGCTTTGGAGCCAGAGTTACTAATTGAGGAGGAGGATTTATGGAAGTTCATTTAGTGTCTACCGATTCCGCAGCGAATCAGAATTTTTTATGGCTAGTAAACCATGATAGGTTGATGATGAATAAGGAAAGAACTCGCTGACATTTTGGTAACTGCAGCTTATACCCTGTGTGCAACGTAGAAGATGAGGATATAAAACATGTGTTAAGAACGTGTGGCCGGGTGAGGCAGGTTTGGGCTAAGCTGGTGCTGCAAAACCTATAGAGTAGTTTCTTTAACGCGAGTGACCGTGATTGGTTACAAACCAACTTGAAGAGTAATATTAATTGGTGGACGATTTTGTTTGCAATGACTTGTTGGATCTTTTGGAAGAGGCGATGCATTTATGTGTTTGATAGCAAAAGGGAGTTAGTTGGTAACATTGTGGATTACTGTGTGGCATATGCAAAGGAAATTATGGATGCCATGGAAATCCGTAAACAATAGCAGCGGAGAGGATTGTGTAAACAATGGTGCCGACCGGATGAAGGATGGGTTAAAGTTAATACGGATGGAGCAATGGGAGGAAATCCTTTGGTTGTAAACGTTGGAGGAATCATTCAGAACTCTAACGGTGTATGGATTCGTGGTGTTGGGCAGCGCATTGGCCGTTGCTCGATGATGGGCAACGCATTAACCTTGGCCTGGGACTTAGGGTACCGTAAGGTGGTGCTTGAACTCGACAACACTACGGCTGTGGCTTTGATACATGGGTTGTTGGTTGATGTTTCCCATTGTAATCTTATTCAATTGATTAGTAGGATGCTTGTACGTGCTTGGGACATTAGGATTGTGCATGCGAGAAGAGAGGCTAATGGTGTAGCAGACATATTGGCTAAGATCATGCGAAATACTGAGGATTTGGTATGGGTGTTCGTGGAACCACCTAATGCAGTTCGGATTTTACTTGATCGGGATAAGTCTGTAGGTTTGACGTGATGTTTGTGGGTTTTAAGTATTTGATTATGTTTGTATAATGCTATTACGAGTACTATTTTTCTCCAATTAGGTTTAGGGAGGTTTTTTAATAAAGCTCGTAGTTGCATTCCTTTTTTTACATAAAAAAAGATTTTTTTTATCAAAGATATTTGGATTCAATAAAAAATAAAGGAAGTAATCACAAATAAAATGCATTCAGATCGAATATTTCTTTTAAAAATTAAGCTCATCAACAAAGAATCCAAAATTTATAATGAATCTCTTTTGTCTCAACCCAAACGATGTGCCTAATAAGGTAAGAAAATGAGTGATGAGCGAAAAAAACTACCAAACAAATTATTCTGCGATTAAGATTAAATTATATAGCAAACAAGCATTAAATAGAACTAAACTTTTTATGACCACTAACAGATAAAAATTAAAAAATAAGAGACGTGTGTGTATGTATGTATGTATGAGCGAGCACCTAACTACCCAAATGATATGTGAAACCGTTTTAAATGGCAAAAAACGTATCCCAAAAATAATAGAAAATGTGTCATAAAGACAAATAAAAATGAATTACGTGCAGGGAAAAAACTCCTTTAAGGCCCAGGGATCCCTGCTTTAAAATTTTGCTTAAATGAAAATTTTTCCCTTGTAAAAATAAAAAAATGGTCAAATACCAATTTGACTCATATAAAAAATAAATATTTAAATTTAAAAATACAAAAATTTATTAAAAAATTAATCAATTAAGGATTAAATTATAAAAAAAATGAACATGTATCTTTAAACTTATTAATTTAATAATAATATAGTTCTTTATAAGTTAAAATAATAGAAAAATAGGTTTTGTCTCATGAATTTTGAGGTTTCATACTTTTTAAACCCTTTCATTTTTTTAAATCTAATATTTTAACCCATGCACTGTCAAAGTTCAGCATTGACTCTGTCTCTAATCAAAAGTGAAGATATTCTCATTAAAATAAAATAAATCTCAAGGAAAAAAACTAGATGAGAAAATTTTGAATTAACTCGAAAAAACTAAATAACTCGACTCGAAATTTCACAAATTCAACTTGAAAAAGAGTTTAAATAAAGTTTGAGTTATAAAATAAAAATTTGAATAACTTGAAAATTGGAAATTTTTAGGAATTAGAGGATTTGTTTTTAAATTCAAAACGAGCCTCTCAAATTTTTATGATATATATAAAAATACAAAAAAAATATTACCACATATGAAAAAATATGAAGAAATATATATTTATATATGTTATATAATTAACGAAAGTCGTTTAAATTATGATCAAATCGTACTATAACATAATAAATAATTGCAATTAAATTTTTGTAAGAACTAAAAAACTCGAATTGACTTGAAAAAATGAATGAAAGTTCGAATGATAAAATTAAACTCGTCAACTCGAATAACTCAAAAAGTTTTATTTAACTCGACTCGATCGAATGTTTACCCTTAAAAAATCTAAAACTATAATAAATTAAAATAAAAATAATAAACACTAATAATCAACGATATGTAATCAACACTTAAATTAATATCGTTATCGATCAAACTAAGAATGAGGGGAAAAAATCCAAATATTTGAGTTTACCTTATGAATAATTGAGTGCCAACAAAAAGCCATTGCATCATCGTTAGAATTGGTCGTTCTCTTTCCACCGAAGAGTGAGAAATTGACAATTTTGAGTTATATTTTAGAATTAATAAAGATGAAGGTTCGAATAAAAATAAAAATCGTGAGTATTTATATATGAGAATCAAATGATTGAAAATATATTCAATATTTTACTAAATATTAAAGGAAGCATGTCACAAAAATAAAAAGTATTATAATAACAAAAAAAATGTGTCGTAAGTAAATTATTCTTATTAGAATAAAATAAAACTCAAGAAAAAACTAAAAATATAATAATAGAAATAAAATAATAATAAATATTAATGATCAACGATGGATAATCAACATATAAATCGATATCAAACTAAGAATAAAAATAAAGAAATTATGTTTTTTATATAATTGAATTTGAGCATGGCGGAGCCACGTTGAGAAATGGAGTGTCTGTTGACACCCTAAAATTTTTGAAAAATCATATTTTTATATAATTTGTATATAAGAAATTATATATATATAACTGAGACTCTTTTATAAATAATTTGATATCTTTTTATATATAATTATTTTTTTTAAATATTGTTTAAGAAAATGACACCCTTTAAATAAATTTCTAACTTCGTCCCTGAATTTGAGTACAAACAAAAATACATAGCATCATCGTTCGAGTGAGTTGTTATCTTTCCACCAAATCATCGTCTCATTTAATTATATATCAAATAATTTTTTTATGGTTTTTGTAAGAATATAAATAACATAGAAAAAATAACAACTATTATAACGGTCGCGAAATATTTTTTTAATCCCGACAGTAATAATAACAAGAATAAGTGGCCTTAGAGTGGTCTCCTATTCTTCAATTATTAAAACGGGACAAAGGAAAATAATAAAAATAAATTTCTCAACAAATAATGATGTTATGGAAATATTAAAAAATTCATTATTTTTTTGTATAAATAGAATGAATAATTGCTTATTGTCACCATAAGAGTTGTAGAAGTTGATATCCAAAGCTCAAGCCTTCGTTGCATTAAGACAACATGAAATCTTTCCTTCATTTTCTGGCATTCCTATCCCTTTTCATGGTAAATTAAGTATTTTTTTCTCGAAAAATATGATTTTATTTGTAGCATTTTTGAAATTAAAGTATTATATTCGACGTATATCTATATTCGAACAGTTAATTAAATAATTTTTCATATGAATGCAGCTTGCAGACACTATTGTGGAAGCTAGGAAGGATGTTGGGGAATATTGGAGAGCTGTAATGAAAGATCAACCTATGCCTGAAGCACTCCAAGGCCTTGTTCGGGTCGAGGCCGTCTCTGCCGGCCGCTCCGGTGAGCTTAAGGACGAGTTGATTATTATCGAGGACGTTGAACGACCAATGAGGCTTGAAGAAGATGAAAAGAAGTCGACATTTGCTGATGATATCGAACCAAGGCCGAACATTTCTGCCTACGGCGAAGATGATGATCTAAAAGGAAAGAAGCCGCCATCTTTTGCGGAAGATATTGAACCAAGACCGAACATTTCTGCCTACGGCGAAGATGGTGATCTAAAAGTAAAGAAATCACCATCTTTTGCCGAAGACATTGAACCGAGGCCGAATATTTCGGCCTACGGAGATGATGGTGCTGGTCTCAAAGGAGAGAAGAAAGCGTTTGCTAGTGAATTCGAACAAGAGCCAAACATCTCTGTTTACCATGGCTGAAATCTTTCAAAGAATTCTCCATTTTCATGTTCAGAATAAACTCAGCGTCATGCTGCTTTGTGTGTGAAGATCTAAAATTAAAAAGGGTAAATTTAATTTCAGTTTCGAATTTAGAGAATTTTCTCTAATATTGTGTTTGGAAAAATAATTCTCAAACTATTAATGTTTGAACTTTAGTTCTCGAAATATTGCGATTTCAACAGTAAAATCAAAGATTATCCCATTAGGCTCCGTTTTTTAACGGTAAAAATGAAAAATAAGGTCGAAAGATATCCCCATTAGGCTCCGTCTTTGAATAGTGAAAAGGCTCCGACTTCACCTGCAGTAGGACTGGACACAATTGTTTTAATGTTCAAAGACGGTGACAGATGAAGGATTCTTTGATTTTATTGTTGAAATCACAATATTTCGAGAAATAAAGTTCAAACATTAATAGTTTGAGAATTATTTTTTCCAATCACAATATTAAGGAGAATATTCCTTTGAATTTGGTTTAAAATTTAAATCTAATCAAATTGACTTGAATTTTAGTTAGATCGATACTTTTTAATTAATTTTTAATTAAACTGAAGATAACCTAAAATAAAAATATATTAAAAAATAAAAAAACTGATATATGAATTGTTGTATATCATGAAAAGGTTAATTATATTGATTTTATAAAGTTATACATAAATGTAAAACGCGGAACCAACCTGAAACCCTGACCGACAACTGAAACCGATGGATTGTTTATTGACCTAAAATCAATCAAATCGAAATAAATAGACATGATACATGATCCAAATCATCATAAACCCAGATTAACTCTAAAATACCTAATATAATAAGACAAAAATTTAAGTCAAAATCGAATCGAATAACTTATTTATCATTTTCATATTTTGACGTTTGATAAATTATGTTTAAAATATTATATATTTATATAAATTTTAATAACTCATTTTATTGGATACTACTATATATTGAAATTGAAATAACATTTTGATTTTTCTATCATATTTATTTTAAACTTAAAATTGATAGTCAATCAAAAGTTTTCTAATATTTTTTTATTAAAATAAATTTTGTATTGACATTAAATTCTGAATTTAAATCTAAGCAATTGTTACGTCTTTTTCATTAATAAAATTAATGTTATTTTGTGTATTATAGTAGATTAAATTTTAAATAAAAAATAAGTTTAATAAAATTAAAAATTTTTAAAATATAATATTATCGCACTTCCTTCACATGCTTTACAGAGTAATTCTTAGGGTCAGTTTGGCATTACTTATAAAAAGTGCAATTAAAAAAGTGATTTTAAAACTGTGGTTGAAAAAGTGATTTTAGAAAATTAAATAGTGTATATAAAAAAGTGATTATGAAAAGATAAAATGTCTATTTTAGACATGATGTATTAGTGAACTTAAATTATATTTAAAAATTTTAAATTTTTATTAATGTAATGATTATTTAAAAAAATAAATTTAAATTATAGTAAAAAATATTTGTTTTTTGTAAAATTTAATTTAAAAATATATACATATTTTAGATTATATATGAACGTAACAATTATAAATTAATAATAAATTTAAAATAAATTAAAATAAAATAATTTTATTCTCAATATAAAATATTATAAAATATATATTATTTTATAATTATATATGTATAAATATTATTTTAACAAATATATTATAAGGGTAAATAAGTAATTTTCTTTTAAACTAGTTTATCCAACTCAACAGCCAAAAATTTTAACTTTTGGGTTTGGATGAAAAAGCTAGTTTGAAAAGCAACTAAAAGCAACTAAAACAACGTATATTTGTCAAAAGCACCTTTAAGTGTTTTTGGTTACAAGCAACAAAAAACAGGACCTTAATATTATGGGATTTTGGCCTACCTTGTTTTGTAATAAAAAATAAATAAATTCGGAGACGGTATCAATTGTTAGGGTTGATAGAGTAAAATATAAATATTTAAAAATTGTAGATAAATTTATAAATAAATTAAAATTTAAAAAATAAATAGAATAAAAATTTCTTCATGAATAAAAGGTGATTATTTCGGTGACGGATTTAAAAATTTATTTGAGGATAAATACATGTAAAAAATTTAAAATCTCAGTGCGGGTAAAAATCTTAAATATCACAAAAATTAAAAAAAATAAAAGTTAATATATTAATTTAAAAAGTTTAAGATGGGCCTTTGTACCCAAAAAAAAATGAGGCTCCACCATTTATTACTTGTCTCTTGTAATTTCGTCACTGTTCAAGCTCAACTCGTAAATTATTCAGGAGTCAAAATTGAAATATAATTTTTTTAATAATAAAATGTATAATTTCATCATTATTTAATTTAAATTTTTATAATCTTTTAATGCTGATAGAATGTACTATTAACCATCTGATTTAACATGATGTGATGATAGATTTTTTAAATGGTATATAAAATTTATATTATAATATTATAAATAAAACAAATGAAATTAAAATTTTATTTTTGTATTAAATTTTTATAATATTTAACTTAATTATTCGATTAATATATTAAATATCAATATCATAAAAAAAAACTACCTAATATAAAAATATAATAAATACGTGATACGATATTAGATTGAAAAACTCGTGCTTTGTGTGTGAAGATCTATATGTTACATTTATGAAAGTCATTATACCTATATAAATATATATATATTTTAGTATAGTTAATAACATTCAAAGTCATCGACAGTTAATTAATCTAATGATATGAATTGTTAGATTTCGAGATAAAGTGAGGATTAAATTACGAGACATAAGAAACTAATCAACTTTAAAACAAATAAATTTTAAAAAGTAAGTAATTCATAAAAATAAAGGGAGTTTAAGTTTAATTTTATAAAATTTAAAATTAAAATTAAAAGATCATAAAAATAATTAAATAAAAAAATAAGAATCAAGGTTTAATTTTTTTTATTTTAATTGATATGATCCTAAAAATCAATAAATTATAAAAACTCGGAGGAATAAGGGCTTAATTGCAATGGTTGTAAAATTCTTAGAGCCTAAAATTGAATTAACCCATTAAATTTTAAGAGACATTTATCCCTCCTTGGTTCCGTTCGCTTAAATAAGATTAAGAGTTTAACTTTAATATTGTGAATAAAATTGATTACTTTATAATGCCAATAATGATCAGACTACTAGGTTGAATGAAGTTTAGCGTGTGATGACAAAGTATCAAAAACAAGAACGCATTAAAATTTTTTTAGTTGATCGCAAATGAGAACATTCTTAGTAACAGTGAACGTGTTCGTCACCACATTGTAGTAGATGCTCGTTACGGAGTTTGTGGTGATGCAGATGAAATGATTGATCACATGCTTAGATGGTATCTAGTGATTAATGCTGCTTGGTTAGCTTTGATAAGGTTGAGTATTGGAGTGAGTTCTTTCCATAGACTTCGTCAATTGGTTTAAGAGTAATTTAACATGCTCTAAACCCTTTGTGATTGATTCGTCGGATTGAAATATTGATTTTGGTGTTATTTTATGGGTAATTTGAACATCGCGGAATCATCGTAATTTTAGGTCAGATTACTCAATTCATGAATCTATCATCGAGAATAATAATCGAATTGTGAGAGAGACGCGAAACACCAAGAGTAGTCGGACACGACAGAGTGTTGGGAAGAATCGACAAAATCATGAGAGAGTTTGATGAAATTTACCAATAGTAGGTTGACATGTTTTGAATGTGGACGGTGAGTGTATGCAGTCGGACAATATAACATCATGTGGAGGGGTGATTAGGGATGATGGTGGAGAATGAATTATGGAGCATGCAAAATCAATGAAGTCTTACGAGATTTTAGATGCAGATTTATGGGGTGTATATGAAGATCTTCACCCGCTTAGTGGCTTGGCATCCGACGGTTGAAGATCGAGTTGAATAATTTAATTACAGTCAATACATTAACTTATAAGAATGGTGCATCGTTTCCACACTTGAACCACTATATACAGGAATTACTTCAACATGATTGGGGAATGTTCAAATTGTGCATGTGTTCCGAGAGGTGAATAAAGTGACAGATAGTTTGACAAAATTGTTGAGGAACACTACGCTTGAGACTTGTATCTTTTATAAAATTTCTTTGGTTGTTAGAGATTTGGTTGTTGCGGATCATGAGAAAATTTTAACAAGCGATTGAGGATGAGTCTTTTGTAGGCTTTATGTTTGTTATTCTCATATGATGCATATATTGTCAGTTAAGGCATGTTCATGGGTACTATTTTCCTCCACATAGGTTTAGGGAGGTTTATTGAGAAATATCTCTCATGTATGATTTTTCATCAATGAAATTATACTATTTCATAAAGAAATACTTTAAATTTCTTTATAATAAATCTCTGTATATTCGAGTCAAATTAATCGATCGCTAAGTTAAATCCGATTTGTGGTTATAAAAAATGAAATGCTAGTATGGGCCGGTAGTAGCGGTTCAACATTAAAATTAGGCCCAATTTATAACTACAATAATTCATTCTCCTTTGATTTTCGGCTCGAATCAACCAAATTCACACTGAACCGACTGAAAACCTCTTTTTCCCATTAAAACCAAACACCGCAAAACGTGATGGAGGAGAAACGCCGGGACGCGAGTAACTCACCGGCGGGGACGAGTTCGGCGGAGCCGGAATCGGCATCAACGCGCCGTCGAGGTGGAGCGCTGAAGAGAAAAGCCAATTCGTTTTCTGTGTCGGGCTCTTCATCAACACCGTCGAAACGGGTTACTCGAGAGAAGTCAAACTTGATCTCCTATCCTCCGGTCAATCATTTCGGTCCTTTAACCAGGGATCGCCAAGGGGCGCCCAGTGGAAACGTTTCCTTGGGTTCGAACTCGGGATCGGATGGCGTGAAGCTTGAGGAGGCGAGTGAGGTGAAACAAAGTGTGAAGGCGGAAGATTTGGAGGAATTGAATAAGGCAAGTGAAGAGTGGGAGGCTTTGGAAGCTAAGATTGAGGCTGAGTTTGATGCTATTAGATCTCGTGACAGTAATGCGCATGTTGTTCCTAATCATTGCGGTGAGTTTTTCTATTCCCCACCTTTTTTCCTTGTTTGGTTGATGGGAAAATGGGCAGGAAAGTGAGTTTTTGTTGATTTAGGTGTTCAATTTGGGTTGAATTGAAGTTCTTGTCTTAATTATGGAAAACTAACAAAAAAATGATCGAATTGTTTTTCTTGAATAGTTAATTTGGAAATTCATTTCTTTATTTGTTTCCATATGCTATTAGCTATATGGATGCTAAGATAAGCTTCTCATTATGGTTATTCACAAGGAAATGATAATACGTATTCATCCAGTTTGTTCTGCTCACTTCGTATCAGCCATGGAAGGGAATTGGATATTGCCAGATTAAACACTACATGGAAAAATAAGTAAAATACCAAACAACATAAAGAAAGAATATAAAAAATTCATGCAAAGGCATGAATGTCTTAGAACCTACTTAAACATGATGAAGTCATGGATACACAAATTGCACAAAGAATGTCAATCTTAGTTCTCATTAGCGGAGTGTAAACCAGGACTCTAAATAAATTGGCTTCATTGGGAGCCTCTTATTTTGATGCTATAAATATTGAAAAAGAAGAAACTGAACTATTAGACACTTTGGTGTTTCCTCGGCTGTCAGATTTTTTATTCATCCTCTCTTTGTACTCGCAGGATGGTTTTCATGGAAAAAAGTTCACCATCTGGAGGAGAGTATCTTGCCTTCTTTCTTTAATGGGAAATCCCCAAATCATACTCCTGATGTCTACATGGAGATTCGTAATTGGATTATGAAGAAATTTCATGCAAATCCATGTACACAGATTGAGTTGAAAGATCTGGAAGATCTTGAAGTTGGTGACTTGGATGCAAGGCAGGAAGTATTGGAGTTCCTGGACTACTGGGGTTTGATTAACTTTCATCCTTTCCCTCCAGCTGGTTCAGCTGTGCCTAAAGCCGATGGTGATGGAATGGACAACAAGCATTCTTTGCTTGAAAATTTGTTTCATTTTGAGGAAATTGAATCACACCCACAAGTTCTTACTAGGTCTAACCTTTCAACTCCATCTGTACCATCTGGGTTTCTTCCAGAATCTACACTTGCTGAGGACTTGATGACGCCTGAGGGGCCATCGGTTGAGTACCATTGCAACTCTTGTTCAGCTGATTGCTCTCGGAAGCGCTACCATTGCCAGAAGCAGGTGAGTTACCGAATACTGACTAATAAGTACTTGTCTAAGCCTGAACATATCTAGTACACTACGAAGTGAAAATAACTGCACTAGTTCTTTCTGAGTGCTCTTATGGTGGTAGTCAATGTTCCAATATTACCTGCATTATATCGATATATGTATTTTTATGCACATGTTCTTCATTTTTCACAAGTCCTATATTTCTAAGAGAGTTAGAGGGAATTCTACTTCTACAAAATCAATTTATATGACATCTTCAGCCCAAGCCAAGGGTAAATAAAGCGGGAAATCCACAAACCTTTTTACCTACTGCTTCTTGTCCAACAAATAAGAAATGAGCATAAATTGTTTGCATCACCAGTACAATCTCTTTACTTACGATGAGAAGCCATGGGTCTTTGAAGCTTTTTATAATGTGAACTATAAAAATGGAAAGAATAACAAATGTAGTAATTTGTTTTATTTATTTATTTATTGACTTACAGTTCCTTTTCTTTATGATGTAATTATGTTTGCATTTGACAGGCCGATTTTGACTTATGTACTGATTGCTTTAACAACCGGAAGTTTGGATCTGGCATGTCTTCTTCGGATTTTATTCTCATGGAACCTGCTGAGGCCCCTGATCTTAGTGGTGGCAAGTGGACAGATCAGGAAACCCTCCTCCTTCTCGAGGCACTTGAACTTTTTAAAGAAAACTGGAATGAGATTGCGGATCATGTTGCCACGAAAACTAAGGCACAATGCATGCTGCACTTTGTTCAAATGCCAATTGAGGATGTATTCTTTAATAGCGATGATAACATAAACACCAGTACAAAAGAAACTGCTGGACCAGCTGCTGGTAGTGATGAAACATCTGTCCCTAAAGATGCCTCGGAAACAACGGAGAGTAAGAGTACTCCTGAAGAGGATCAGGACAAGACTACACCAATGGAAACTTCAAAACGTGAATATGGAAAAGAAGTGAAAGCTAGCAATGAAGTGTCTACGCCTGAAACTGTAACTGATGTAAATGGTGGTCAAGAAAAATTGAAGCTAGAAGAAACAAACCTGGAAAAAGACGGAAAAGACACAAGTGAAAATTGTGCACTTGTGGCTCTAAGAGAGGCATTTGAAGCTATTGGTTATAATTTAACATCTGAAAGCGCACTCTCTTTTGCTGATGTTGGAAATCCTGTCATGGCATTGGTAAGTTGAATGTGTAAGTATTCAATTTAGGTTTTGTCGATTGATGTATATGGTGGGAAAACTGAGTCATTTAACTATATAAATTTACCTACTTTGTTCTTGGCTTCTGAAATAGTTTTCTTATCCTAAAAAATCTTCTCGGAATATTTTGCTTCTTTTAGAATAACTTTAGAGCCTTTTCCCGACCTCCAATGTAAAAGATATGGCAGCTTTCTTTGTAATCAAATGAATGATCAAATCTCAAAACGCTGCCCTATTGCAGTTTGATTTCCGCCCATCAACAATGGTTCCTTCAAGGTCATTTTTTCCCTCTTCCTTTTAAATGATTGCAATGCCAGTCTTTTATTAATCTATCAGATGCTCCCATACTTTTTTATAAAACAATCATAAGTACTTCTATATAAAGGTTTATTTCATTTATCTTTGCTACTTTTCTCTTGAAAATCTTTGTCCTCAACTTATTCCACTATTCGTCATTTACCTCTTTCTATTTGTTGGTGATATGTAACGGACTTAATGTTGCTCTGTCTGCAGGCAGGCTTCCTTGCGCGTCTAGTCGGTCCCAACATAGCTGCTGCTTCAGCCCAGAGTTCACTGAAATTGTTATCTGCTAGTTGTCCTAGCATTCAACTGGCTACAAGGAACTGCTTTGTTTTGGAAGATCCGCCAGATGACAAGAAGGAACCAACATGTTCTGAGAGGTATGTTAACCTATATCAAGCTTATTTCCTTAGCAATTTGTGAACATAATCTGATGTTAGTTAGAGACACACAGTGTTGTCAATGATAAGGGTAATCCGGATGCTAAAAATGTGAAAACCTTGGAAGACAAAAGCCTTGAAGGGGACCAGTCATTGAGTAACCATGGTGACCAAAACACCGAAGTTTCTCTCCCCGAAGAGAAGGTGACATCACCTTCGCCCAATGACTTAACCATGGATAAAAAAGAGTCCAGCAATATTGCAACTAACGAGGAAGATAAAAAGGCTAATTTGAACGAATCCAACATTAATCAATCAAAGGATCATCAATCAAGTTTAACGAGAGTATCAAATAACGTAAAATCCCAGGTTCTACCTAGTTTTCAGGAGGAGACAGGTGGTAAGGATACAGCAAAAGAGTCTTCTGAGCCTCCAAAAGCAGTGAAGGAAGTTGATATGTCTTCCATTCCATTGAAGAAGAATGGGCACTGTGATGCAGCTGCATCGAAGCCTGCGGGAGAGCTATCTGAACAAGCTAATGCATTAGAAAATCTACAGACAACTTCCTCTTCTCTATCCAAAGCGAAGAATGAGCAACAACCCGTTAAACCAAGTCTTGGTAGAGAATCTACTGAGCCTGCAGAGGCATCAAATGGTGTTGAAACAGCATCTGTTTCACATGAGTCAGAAAAGAGTGAGCCTCACCAACCAGTCGCATCAAATTCTGGAAATGAAAATGGAGTATCCACAGGTTTCTCTCTTTTCTTGTATGAATATCTTGTTTAGAATTTGAAAGTCACATAAACAAAAACCAATGGTTTTTATTTGAAAATCTTGATCCCTTTCATAACATCTGCTCAATTCTACTGTTAATTGTTGACTTGGCATCTATAAAAAAAAGCCAGAATAACTTTTTAGCCCCCTACGGCTACATTTATAGTTTTTATCAGTTTGACCCTAAATTTTAAAAAAGAAATCATCATTAATTGAACAACCTAGTTTTCCCATTATCAAGGTTACATCTTTTTTAAGTGTCAAATTGATAAGAATTGTAAATTTGGAATACTGAGAAGGTAGTTTTGCCCTTTTTTATAATTGTCAGGTCAGCAGTTAACAATAAAATTGAACATAAGTTAAGGACCAAGATTTCAAATAAAAAATATTATAGGGAGTAAATTTGACAAAATTATAGTATAGAGACTAAATTTAGAAATAGTACAAGGGATGTGGCATATTTAAACCTAAAGTATACAGAAGGCTCGAAGAAACTTTTGGTTCTATAAGGTTAAGCGGATATTATATATTTTGGTTTTAGGTTGAGCAGCTAGAAGAACTGAAACCTTTGTGTGCAACGTTTTTTTCATAATGTTCCGCACAGGAATATAGTACAAGGATCACCTGTTGGAAAACTGTATATCAGTTTCGGATTGTAGCATTTATCTTATTGATTTTTGCAGACAAGATTGAAGAAGGAAAAAACAAAAAACATGACTCTATGGACAGAGAAGATAATTGTAGCATCGATAAAGTAAAGCGTGCTGCAGTTACGGCACTCTCGGCAGCAGCAGTGAGGGCAAAACTTCTAGCAGACCAGGAAGAGGACCAAATTCGACAACTTACTGCATCATTAATAGACAAACAGGTTGGTTAGTTGCAAAATACATACAATCTCTTTCGCCTATAAATATTCAACTGGAGCAAACCCCAAGTTTTCTGAGGCTTTAAGTCGATGCAGTTAAATAAGACGGAAGCTAAATTAGCATTCTTCAATGAGATGGAGGGAGTTGTGACAAGGGTGAAGGAGCAATTGGACAGGTCAAGGCAGAGGCTTTTCCATGAGCGATCACAGATAATTGCTGCTCGACTAGGCCTGCCGGCTTCCTCCACTAGAGCAATGCCACCACCGAATGCTGCAAGTAGAGTTGCTATGAACTTTGCAAATTCTGTTGCAAGGCTTCCTATGAGCATGAAAGCCCCAAGACCACCAATGTCGAGACCCATGGGTTCTATGACTCCTACCCCTAACAACCCATACGTCTCCTCAGCAGTTATAGGGAGTTCAATTCGGCCATCTAGCCAGGACAATCTTTCCTCCGTTGGAACCAAGTAATCTCTATTCATATCACTTGTGAATAGACTTTTTCTATCCATTCTTAATACAACGGTCATCAAATGAGATTTATCCGGTGAGTACCCTTTATAGTTGCAGTTCACATTAGTGTTAGAGTTGCTAGTCATTTTGGGTGCTTTTAAGATCTGAGAACTTACTCGAACCGAACTCATAGCAAATTCATTTGTCCAGCCACACCATTGATTCATCTCTGAGTAATCCAGACACCACATCCTAAATTATGTGATCGACTAACGTCTCGTAATCATAGGAGGAAGGAGCAGATGGTTATTGTTCTCCCCTCAGTCCTATTTGTAGTCAAAACATTCGAGCCTACACCTAACATGGAATTGTTCCTTCCATTTGATGCTTAGGTACCTCAATGATGAACTCTCGGTGATGCAAACCTTACCAAGTTCTTAGGGCATCTTCAGATCAGATATAACCCATTGTATTGTATTGTATTTTGTGGAGAGACATATATGTTTGTTGTTATGTGGCGCAAATCTTTCGGTTCGGAGTTTACTTGTCTCGGCTTTAATCGCTCTCTTTAGTATCCCATCCGAGCACTCAAATGAGCTCCCCAGGCATCTCTGCTTACTCTTGAGTGTATACTAAATCTGCCTGCTGATAAGTTGTTAGAACTAGTAGTACTTTGATTGGCTCATTTTTAATTTCGTATTTTTTAAAAAAATAAAATAAAATTTCAACCCGGTACATTTGTTGAGTCATGTAATTAATTTTATTATTATTATTATTATTATAAATGTGACTTTTCTTTATCCAAAGCAACTATCAAAACTCCACCTTCTGCATAAACCAAATCAAAAGAAATAAAAAAGAACAGAAACTAATTGCATTCTATGTCCCATTCAATGGTCAACTCTAGGAATGAGTATTCGATCCGATCGAGTCGAGTTAAAAAATTTTGAGTTATTTGAGTTGGCGAGTCATATTTTATAATTTAAATTTTATTTAAATTTTTTCGGTTTGAGTTGAGTTTAAGAAATTCAAGTCGAATTGAGTCGAGTTTTCGAATTCATATAAATATCTAATTGTAATTATTTATCATGTTATAGTATGATTTGATTTAATTTAAAAATTTTCTCTAATCATATAAGATATATATATTTCATAAGTAGCAATATTTTTTTATATTTTTATATATCAATGTATATATATCATAAAAAATGATAGACTCGTCTCAAACATAAAAATTAATCCTTTAATTACTAAAAATTTCGAGTTATTCGAGTTTCCATTTTATAACTCAAACTTTATTTGAAATTTTTTTGAATCGGGTCAAGTCAAAATGAATCGAGTATTTTTATCTCGAATCAAATTGAGTTATCCAGGTTTTTCCAGTCAAGTCGAGTTTTGCTCACCTATGATCAAGTCCCTATCAAAAGAATGCCGGCAGGAATTAAAACATAAGCTAACATCACGTTTAATTTTGCTCAAAAATATTAGCTTTGAGGCTGGTTGCTTCCCATATAGATGGATGGTTGTTCCTCTCATTCCAAATATAACAGTTAAAACCATGTGAAGCCAAATGCACAATCACAACATGGATAGATTTTCCCTTTCGTAACTGTATAATCCAGTTAAAACTTACGGACCATCCTCGGCGAGTCCATTGTTTCATGCAAGTTAGGACAATTAGGTGCTATACCCGAATTAAGAAAATACGGTCTCTAAATAAAAAATCTCGAATCTCGAGTCTTAAATTCAGTATCACAAAATAAATAATTAAGACTCAATAGGGATACCTCAACTCACCGGAAAGAGATAAAAAAATTGTCCCGTGTAGTAATCTACCATTCCTGAAAAATGCTGGGAATTTGAAGAGATCAAGGAATCAAAAATAGACGATACTCATTACAATGCATGATGTATTACAGTTGGTGAAGATAAAGAGAATAATTAGCTCAGCTAAAACAGCAACAAGAACAGAAGGGAAAGGGATTTCGTAGTAATTCGGTGTCAAAAAAAATAACATATGTATCGGACACGAATACTTTAAGAAAAATAAAAAAAAAATCGAGATAACATTAGACTGCATGCATGTGGATTGTTGTAGGGCAGGGAAAGTGGCTTTTTCAGATGGACCACATAACGTTTTGGAACTTTTTAATCACTTATCATATCAGTCTTTCTTTTTAACTTCTTCTAACACCCGGCATTTCCGGTACCACTGCCACTCGATCTATAATTCGGGATCGGGACACGACCAGACTTGATACGGTTAAGATCTTCGATAAGGATTTCGTAGTGTCTCTTAACTTCTTCAGCAGTTTTCCCACCAACAGCTTTAGCAACATTTTGCCAACGATCCGGGGTGTCTTTGTCGTACCGTGCCAATGCCATTTCGAATAGCTTGTTTTGCTTCGGAGTCCATGAACCGGAATGTTCGGAACGTAAAGAGCTGGAAGCCATCCCTGATATCACCTGTAAAATTGATGCAAATATTTAGTTGAGCAGTGGGTGGTGCTTGAGATTGGCATGCAAGGGTCTGTTTATATAAAGCAGTGGGGTTTGAGTTGAGCCAGGCCAGTTGAGGGAATATGTGTGACCATCTCCATTACAACCACATCTGCTGCCTGCAGGAGGTGTTGTTTTGAGACAAGCAAATAAACTCCAGAAAAAGACATAAAACTGTTTTGTTTCAAGTGAAAAGGTTGTAATCTTAACCACAAAACAACAATGCTTGATATAATAGATTCCTATTGGAAGATTTTATCACCCAATGGAACAACATGCAAGTTTAACATCTCTACTTACAAAAAATTTTAGATGAGTCTAACTCATCACATTATCAATGATTTCATCTAATTATTTTTATTTTATTTTTTAAGATAAATCTCCATCTTTCTTTTTTCTAAGGTGAATTTTTACATTTATTCTACATATCATTAAACAAATGAATCTCATTAAATGAGACCATAAACGACATAATGAGTAACGATCATATAATATAATAATTTATCGTCAACCTAGCACTCAGATCTTACTTATTGCAAAAACACTTTCAATATAGGCTCTTTTTTTACCATTAATAACGATTTATGTTATTCGAATTCGAATTTTAGTGCTGAATACGAGTTCATGTTAGTCGATGCATCCCATTTCTTTAAAAAAAACTTTGGTAACATTCTTATGTTCCTCTCTATTTCAAAATTCAACAAATTAATTCTTTTTAAAGTAATTAAGATTCAACCCATAACTTACACTTCTTGTAAGCATTAACAGCTACATTTATTTAATTATTTAAAATTAGAATAAATTGAAAAATATATAAATATTGATAGCTAGATATATTATTTTAGAATTTTTTTTTTTTTGGTTTGTACATACATCTGAAGTGGTTTTGGCTCCTGAACATACAGACAAGAAGAGTTTTGTTTGATTCGTTTTAGATCATCGGAATTGGAACTTTAGATGGGTTATTCAAAAGGATTGAAAATATTGTTTTTTCTCTCTGCTGATTGAGCCACATGACTTGTAATTGATTCGAGGCATAAAGATAATTTTAACTCTTTAACGTTTATGGTTTTTGTCGTTTTGGCCCTTATTCTTTTTTGGGGATAAATTTAGCCCTTAATCTATATCTTTTTGACAAATAGCTTATTTTTTAACTAGCTTGATGACTTGACCGTTAAAAATTTAACGATGATATATATATATAGAATATAATTTTAAATGGCATGGAATGTAACCTATCAAATACATATATATATATGGAATATAATTTTATTCTAATATAAAATATAAAACAATTAAAATTCAAATAAAATATTAAAAAATAATTAATTCTAAAATAAAAAATTATTAAATATTCTTAACCCTAACTACGATAAAATCAAAATCTTATTAGAATTTTGTTTATATTTTTATTTTAGATGAAGAAATATAATAAAAAATATAAACACAATTCGAATAAGATTTTAATTTCATCGTAGTTAGAGTTAAGAATGTTTAATAATCTTTTATTTTAGAATTAATTTTTTTTAATATTTTATTTAAATTTTAATTATTTTATATTTTATATTAGAATAAAATTATATTTCACATATATATATATGTATTTGATAGGTTATATTCCATGTGATTTAAAATTATATTCCATATATATATCATTGTTAAATTTTTAACGATCCAATATCAAGCTAGTTAAAAAATAAGCTATTTGTCAAAAATATATAGGTTAAGGGCTAAATTTATCCAAAAAAAAGAATAAGGGTCAAAACGACAAAAACTATAAACGTTAGGGGTTAAAATTATCTTTATGCCTTGATTCAATTGGGTCACTTATTTTTTTGTAATTAGATTTTAAACTTTGTTATTATTTTCAATTTGATCATTAAAGATAATAAAAGTAGAGTTATTTTGTAATTGTTTTCAATTTAGTTATTAATTTTAAATTATTGTAATTATGTCATGTGTATTTTGCTGTTTATGTCAGGTTAGTTACATGTTAGAAAATTAAATGCACATCTTGATATAATTAGATCAAAACCTTCGGGTAAGGAGAAATTATATTCTGAGTAAGTTTTATTACTTGTTTATGAGATAAACCACTAAAAATCACTCATATTATCATTTTTATGTTATATATATTTCTAAAAGTGAATCTTTACTTGAAAAAATTGTTTTTTAAATGAATTAACAGTAAATGACTGGAGATTCACTTTAAAAAATATATGACATAGAAAAATGATGATATAGATGATTTTTAGTGGTTGGTCTCATGAATGACGTGGTGGAGAGAAATTATATTAGGGGTAAGTCCCACCACGTGTCCATGGGACCAACCACTAAAATCAACCATATTATCATTTTTTCATGTCATATATTTTTTAAAGTGAATCTTCTGTTAAAAAAAACTATTTTTAAAATAAATTAACAATAAATATAAGTGAAGATTCACTTTAAAAAATATATGATACGAAAAAAATAATGATATAAATATATAATTACTAGTAAATCAAATATCCTAATCTATTATATCCTCATTAAAATACATCAAGAATAAAAAAATTATTTTTTTTATATCGAGTTTTACTTGCTCTAAAACAAATAAATACAACATTTTGTATATAATTAAATTTAGACAGAGAGTGGTATTGAATATACTGACATGAGATTATTTGTTACGGCTATAATTTGATTTCTGATAACTTGTAGCAGAATTCTGCTTTTCTGTAAAATAAATAGCATATACATTTATAAAAAAAAAAATCAAATTTTATATAAATACATAAACATAATTATAAAAAGTAACACAATTATAATATAAATGTACATATTTTCATAAAATAGCATAAGTTAAAATTCTTAGTATGTGGTCATCCATGTTTATGTCGTCCTATATATATATTTTTAATTTTATTTATTTTTGAATTGTTTTTTTAATCTTAAATAATTTAAGAGTGTAATGGAGAAAATAAAAAGAAAAACTATTTGGTTATCATGGTTAGACCTAGTAAACTAAAATAAACCTAAAAAACTAAATTTAATCGAAATTAATCTTAATTTTAGTTGAATCGAGAATGAATCTAAACCAATTTTTAACTGAACGAACCTGAATCAATTTTTAACCGAATCGAATAGACTCAAATCAATTTCAGCCAAACAAAAAGCAACTTCAACTAAAGACAACCCAAAAATAAAAAAATACATTAAAATAAATAAAAAAAATATATGATGTGAATTGTTGTACAATTCATTAAAAAATATGAAAAAACCTAACTCAACCTAAATATTTAACTGGAACCGGTTGATCTCTTGCTAACTTGATATTGACTCGACCCGAAATCAATTGATACCAAAATAACAGAACCAATATTAACCGAACCAAAAATCAATCAACTAGATCTGATACTCGAACTGAAATTACCATAGACCCAAACTAAAACAAAAAATTTGAATCAAACCTAGACTAATCTGAATTAAATTTAAATCAATTATAATTAAAACTAAAATAACTTGAACCAAATGACACGTGGTATTAATCATGATCATAAGCATTGAACAATAGTTGGGTGAAATAAAATAAATATATCTACCTTTATTTTATTTTTGTATATAATATTCTGTAACAATGGGACTTGTTTGTTCTTTGTGAATTTTATCTATTAAATTTGAACTCTTTTATAATCACTTCTAGATATATATAAATATTCAAACAAATTAACTAATTTTAATTTTAAGTAATATATATATACACCATATTTAAATTAAATGGATGTAAATATAATTTGTGTATATGAAGTATTACCTTGTGTATCTCTGTGTAAATAGTGTTGGCTCTCTTATGATTAGGCTCTTTTCCATACTATAACAAGGCCAGAAAGGTCTGATGAAGCCAACAAATTCTCACCATGGTTCCAAGCTACACCTATGACAGGAAAACTATGACCCGGTGTACAACAACAAATGAGTATTGGGTAGTTCGCAGGTAATTAACAAAGTTGATCGAAAAAATTCGGGGTCAAAACCTGAAGCTTGTTTACACATGTATGTTGTTTTGGCCGAGTTAAGTCGTAGAAGTCGACGTTCGAATCCTCGTTTCCGACGACTTAGAAGCACAAAGAAAGCACAATGTCAGCAAAGGTAAATGCATAATGGCTATTGAAGTTGGAGAGTATGAACCTATGTATTCTCCCTTGTCAAGGGAAAGCAGAGGGCAGAAGGATGCTCGAACGCTGTGAACCCGCGAGCTTAATTTGAGTGAACAACGCAGGGTTAGGTAGCCTTGTGATTCCAAGGCAACACTGAAACACAGACAATAACATGGATGTACCGGTCGATCGATAAGTTATTTGTAACAAAGACCGACGATAGAAAGATACGACGTCCGGAACTAACCTGAAGAACAGAAGAATTCCATCTTGAGTACATGTCAATAACACAGGACCCTTTGCCATCAAAGAGAAACTTCGGTACTGCACGGTCAGGACTGGATATTTCGATTTGCTTTTATTGCTACTTCTATATCGATGAGAACGGGATAATATGCCGGTGCGGGAGTCCATAGTAGCCGAGTATATGCACCCCTGTGGAACATCATCCGTAAGAAACTTTCTAAAAGACCAACTAAATTTCTTTGATTATCAGGAAGGGATTCAAATACTAGTCCGTTATTAGAATAACGGCACGTAATGACCATGACCACAATACATTTGTTATTGTCTCATTGTCCTTACGACTGAAAATGTGTCTGCAACCACAATTTAAATTCTTGACCCAGATTATGACAAAATAGGAGATACCTGTGCATCTCCACAGAAAACGAGCTGACCAGCAGTATCATGGTCCATTGCGGTAACCTCACTGTCGAAGTTTGATTTGGTGACAACCCTACCAGTGCTGAAATTGAAGACCTGGTGTGCACAAAACAAGTTAGACTGAGATCATTAACTGTCACGTCAGTATTTTTATTTAAATATCACGAAAATACTGAGACTAGAGATGATCACAGGCATGGAGGTGTGCTTACAGTGATCTCTTTATTTGCATTGCCAACTGAGAGAAAGTTGTTGTTTACCTGCAGACAAGAAAGAACAGAAAGAGAAAAAGAACACTTGGCTGTGAATTCGAATAAAAATGCATACACCGTTCTTGGTCACCGGATGCAACAGAATTGATTTCCAGATTATTGCAGATTGTAAACCAAAGAAGAAATGACCATAAAAATTACGACTTGAAAGCTATATGTACTTACAGGATGAAATCTAATGCACAATTGTGGATAGACTCCATAGATTACTCGAATGCAAATGCCTCTCGATATATCCCATACTCACACAGTTTTGTCCTTTGATGAAGATGCAATGTACTGATTGTTTGATGAGAAATCAAAATCTGATAACACAGTGGCAAATCATAAACATGGTTAATAAACAGGTGATACAATGAATCATAGTTATCAAAACAAAGTTCAATGTTAGTGACTTTAGAAATTTAATGATGCTATCAATAATGTATAATAGGTGATTGGTAAATTCATATGACCTGCAAGTTCTTAACCTACTCTGTCCAAAATTATTTCTCTGAAAAATAAGATCTAAAAGAGTTTCAACTTGATTTGTTGCATAGTACATATTCCTACCAAGAACATTTTGCTCCGACTTCCACATCAATTTCTGAACTGCAATCTAGTTATTCTACCATGCTAACCCTCACAAACGGTATCAAATATATCCCGGATCGAGATATCTAATTCATTCAGATTAAACTGTGAAATCTCCTTTACAATATGCAGTAGAAGTAGCTACCTTGCAAAGCTACAGTTTCCACTTAACCTGTGAAAGATGCTTTACAATATGGAGTAGAAGTAGTTACCTTCTTGACCTAGTCCCACTAAAAACACCGGAAAAAAAAATAAAGAAGCGGGAATGGACCAAGCAAATCACATATGAACAAGATCATGATCTCAGTAAATGAAAATATATATATATATATATATATATATATATATATATATATATATATCAGATAGCATGGCTACAAGTACTTTAGTCTAAGTTATAAGAAAGACAACTGAAACAATACCAGATAATCCAACCTGTGACATCTTTTGAATGTCCACTTAATTGCTTGATAACTGAAGGCGGGTCGGAGACACTGCAAACTACCAGAGTCCCATCTGATGCCCCATATGCGAGTAGATCGGAACTCATGTGCCCGAACTTCAAAACTGTAACTGCTAAAAGACCGATCATATCGCTTTGTTTTAGAAAGACTGACATTCGCTGCTCAAAAAACGTATGTCAAAGATGAAAAAATTCCAGATTGCATTGAAAATTATAAAAAGGTACCAGCTGCTTCACACTGATCGAATATGCAGTGCATTCCTACAAAAGAATATGCAGGTTCAAGTGCTTGTTGACGTGGGCGTTCACTGTCACTCGTTCTACTGCTGATGCTTGTTCTTTGATTTGAAGAAGCAGTGACACTAACTTTATCCTGCAAGGGTGGAAAAGCATGCAACTCGTCTCAATTCTTTAAAAGGCCTGTTTAAATGAAGGTTTGAATCTTATAATTACAGCAGCAGTATAGAAAAAAAGGTTTTCAAGCCATTGGCATGCAGGATCCTTTTGAAAGGATAGAAACTTAGGATCTTCTGTTCTTTCATTTTCATAATAAAAAGCATGATGATTTAAGGAAGAAAACATCGTGCAAATAAACAATATAACTACAATCTACTTGCCATGATGATTTAGAACAAAAAATCATAGTAGAAGTTGTAATCAGTACATACTTTGCTAGAGTTGGTCCAATTTTCCAACTCAAACAAATGCGAGAATGAACTTGAAGTTGATAACCATCTCCCACTGCATCAACATGTAAATTACCCTGAATTCAGAATTGTATAAAAGATGGTTTTTAAAACAACACTCACAAAACAGTAAATCATTGTTCTTAGGATCAGATTCGGTCCACTCAAAAAATTTCGAGTCAATCGAGTTGATAAATCATATTTTATAACTTAAATTTTATATAAAATTTTTAAAAGCAAATTAAATTTATAAAATTCAAGTAATTGAGTTATTCGAGTTTTTATCTATATTTAATTATTCATCATAATGTTTTAGTGTTGGAAGTTAAAGCTGACAAATTTATGTTATGGGTTGTCAGAAGTCTGTTGGGCCAACTGTTAAATCCCAGTAATTTGTTAAACTATATAATTAGTTAGCCATATATGTTATAAATAGGCCGTTACCATCGGGCTATTACCCATTACCAGTTTTGTAATTCAATCTTGATAAAAATACATTTCAACTTTATACAATTACTCTAACCCTAGCCACTCAATATCTTCATCTCACAAACTCCACCGTCGGTAACCTATTCCGGCCACCATGGCCCGTTCTCATATACTCACATAAAGTAATAATTAATTCTATTTAAATTATTTTCATTTTTTCATATCGGTCACCTATTTCGGACACCATGGTATTGTTTTCATATGGCCACATATAATATTAATTAATAAACTCGACTCTATATTGAAATTTAATTCATTAATTACTAAAATTTTAGTTATTTAAATTTTTATTTGTTAACTTAAATTTTATTTAAAATTAAGAGTCGAATCAAAAAAAATATTTTTTCGAGTCGAATTAAATTTATCCCTAATTTTTCGAAATCATCCTTTAACGCTTAGCCACTACCAAATAGGTTGGGCATTCGATCGAGTCGAGTCAAAAAATTTTGAGTTATTCGAGTTGACACGTCCTATTTTATCATTCAAACTTTATTTGAAATTTTTTCGAGTCAAGCGGAGTTTATAAAATTCGAGTCGAGTTTCGAATTTATGTACAAATTTAATTATAATTATTTATAATATTATAGTTCAAAGTGATAAGGACTTCATATTTTTTGCATGTTTTTTGCATGTGTAAATAAGATTTTTAATATAATTTAATAAATAATTTATCATAAAAATATATAATATATTTATAATAATATTTTTATATGTAATATGTTACTTCATTAAAGTACGGTCTCATTAAAATTCGGATCGAAAGTGTCACTGAAAAATAATTCAGAATAATCAATCTTGAAATCGAAGACAAATAAATATAAAACATTCACAAAATCAAAGAAAATTGTCCGTCATCAGAAATCATAATATAGTTACATTCTGATTTGAAACAATTGAGATTATATTGTAAACTTATTAAAATTTAGGGATAAAAATGTAAACTTACCAAAATTTAGGGACTTAACTAAAACTTTTAACAGTTAGTCTCTTTTTAGCTTACAAATAAAGGAAAATTATTATCACATATATAAATATTTATCATTTAATAGCTAAACAATAAAATTTCAAAACTTTAGGGACCTAAGAGTAAATTTTTAAAAGTTTTAGGTCCAAAAAATATTAATTTTATTAATAGGTTTTATTTTTAATCTCATCTTCATCTCAAAAAATAAATATTAAAAAACTACGACTAAATCGGAGTTCAATTGAAAAAGTTATAAAATAGTGACCAAAATGTAAAAGTTTCAAAATTAAATTTCAGTTTTTTGAATATTCGAACTTTCAAAATTCAAAACTGACTCGAACTCAAATTTCACTCGAATAACTCGAACAACTCGACTCGAACAACTCAAAATTTAAAAAAAATGATTTTTTCGAATCAATTCGAGTTTTGCCCGCCCCTACTGCCAAATTCATCCACTACCATACATTCAATCTAACTAATGCAATTGATAGCCTCAATTCTTAAAGCGAATAAATCAATAAAAACTAAAGGGAAGGGGGATAAATTCCAGTACCTATTTCCAGTAGTGCTTGTGCGGCTTGGTGTATGTATTTTTTCCCAGTTTCTAGGCCTACGCATGTAATTCCGGTACGCCACGTAACCTTTTCCATTACATCTCCAATCCTTCACATAATTCAGAGAAGCAAGCCTCAAATCACAGATCCATATAACTAAAGGTACACAAGCAAAGCAGATCTGACAGAAACAGAGAGCTTACAAGTCGGCGATAACAACCGGACTCCGCTTTGCGAGCCAGAAGAATTCGGCGAATGCCGATGTAATCCGTTCCGGAATCAGAAGCCGATGGTTGAAGCACGCAACAGAAAACCTCCGGATCCAACGCGCTTACTTTCTTTCTAGCGGTTTCATTAGTATCGTTGTCGTCGCCGTTAATACAATTCTTATTATTTTCATTTCCGGTGGCTCCACCTTCCGCCATTGTATTAGACTCGCTGTGGCCGCTTCATCAGAGATCGTTCACCGGAAAATCAACGGACGCCGTCGATCGGAGGAAAACCGGTAGATGATCAAGAGTAGATTGAGAATTGAATGTCGTAAAGGACGGTTTTAGAATTTTTGAAATGGATCTCAATTCTGGAAACAAAGAAAGAATTTTCATTTCCATTGTTAGACCTTAAACACCCGCCAAAACTGGATCAAGGACAGGCCTCAAATGACTGACTACCGATCATGATTTTAAATACCAAATTAGCTTTAAGGGAGACATGATACTCGAATTGGAACAGTTTGTTAAGTATTTGTATTTAGAGATGAAAAAAAAATACTCGGTTTAAAAAAATAATAATTTAATTTCATTCAAAATTTTATAAATTCGACTCAATTCAAAATAAATTTAAATAAAATTTAAGTTATAAAATAAAATTTGAATAACTGAAATAACTTAAAATTTTTAGTAATTAGAATATTTATTTTTAAGTTTAAAACGATTCGCTCAATTTTTTATAATAAATAGATACTAATATATAAAAATATGAAAAAATATTACCACATATAAAAAAATATATATCTTATATGGTTAAAAAATTTATTTAAATTGTAATCAAATCATACTATATCATGATAAATAATTATAAAAATATTTTTATAATAACTTGAAGACTCGACTTGATTATCTACTATATCAAATCATACAAAAATATTTAAATTATAATCAAATCATATTAAATTGATATTCAGACTTGGTTACTATTGTAATGTCATAGTTGTAGGCGTTATGACGTTATGTAATATGTAACGTTTAATAAGATCATTATTTATCTTTAAAATTTTATAAAATTTTTACAATATTATTTATATGTACATTTTGCAATCTTAAGAATTTTGTGTCGGATAATATATATTTAGTTGGTATGAATGAAAACCGTGAGGTATTTCTGGTGAGTTGATCAAACTTATAAGATGGCCAAGAGGGGGGTGAATTGGCAATTTAAAGAATGTGGAGTAAATTTTTTTTCAGTAATAATGCTAGAATTGAGGAACAAAGAATTTATAATGGTTCAAGTTTGAATTATTTTCAAATTGGTACAAAACATTTTTCAATTATTATATCAAAATCAATATCTCAACAATCTCCCCCTTTTTGATTTAATAAAACTAACTTGAAAAATTGTTTTTGAGATTCTCCTCCTTTGTAAAACAAAATTTGAATAAGAGAATTAAAGATATGAACACATTAATGCTCCCCCTTATTCTTTTGAAAAACCAATTTTTCAAAATATTCTCTCCCTTTTTGTTATATAAAAAATGGTTCAAAAAAAATTTGAAAATTTCAAAGCTCATAACAAAAGAGATTTTTTTTAAAATAAGTTTTGTTTAAAATAACTCCCCCTTACTTAAAGCATTCCAAAAAAAAAAGGCTCAAAAGCTTGACACTTAAAAGATATTGAATTTCAATGTTAGATTAAATCAATTTAAGAACACATAGAAATTCAATTTATCCAAGACTTTAAATCTTTATGCAAACACAAGAATGAAACAATGTGACTCATATGCATAAAGAATAATAAAATGTCATGTATTTAAAAAAAAAATAGAAAAATAATGATACATGCACATTTATCAACAAAATATGCAACCAAATAACATATAATCAAAGACATTAAGTTTAGAGGTTACCCATCTTCTTCACTTGTGTGACTAGAGCATTTCCATGTCTTTGCATTTCTTTGCATTGCTCCAACACACCTACAAAAGACATTTATTTGGATTTTGGTATCCAAATTGCTTTGGATCCATTTTCATTAAGTGCAATGTCTTTCGTTCCCTTAGGAACCCATACTTGTCTAATCCTATAAGTTTTTCTTTTCTTAATAAGACAAGTATGTAAGGAATGACCATGATAATGACAATGTGAGCATTTTGTCATTATGTGACAAGATGAATTATTAGAAATAATTTCTTTTTCTTTTGTTAAGCTATCAAGCTTAACTTTTAAATCAAAATTTTCTTTTTGAAAGTCTTCATTCTTGGTTTTTGAAAGCTCTAAATCATTTTTCAAAATTTCATTTTGGCTTTCAAAATCGATTTTTGATTTCAAAAGAAAATCATTTTCAATTTCAAGTTTTGAAATCATTTTCTTAAATTTGGAATTCATGGTCTCAAATTCCAAAAATAATTCATCAAATGCATCTTGTAACTCATCAAAAGAATATGAATTAGATTCATTAGAGTTATAGAAGATACCTCGGGCTCATCGAGAGCCAAAACACCTTCCACCTTGGTTGTTTGGAGAAGGTTTGCACTTGATGGGATTCCATCTTTTTTCTCTTCTTTGTCATATAGTCTCTCAAGTTTCTCCCACATTTCTTTGGCACTCTTACATGTGGAGACTTTCTTTGAGATGTCTTCATTAAGACCACAAAGAAGGATGTGCATCGCCTTGGCGTTTAGCTTTGCCTTCACGTCATTTATACTCTGTTGCTTCTTCTTCTTTTTAGGAGCTTCGATGTAGCCATTTTCAACAATGTCCCAAACTTCAAAATCATGGGAATTGATGAATAGCTTCATGATGTTTCTCCATTGGAAGTAGCTTTCTCCTTCGAAGAGCGGAGGACACGTGATAGAGCGGCCTTCTTCAAAGCAAGCCATTTTCTTGAACGGTAGACTTCGAGCGATGGATCTTTGCTTTCGGATGTTAGTCCGAATCGATGGAGACGAGGCTCTGATACCAATTGAAAGGCGTTGATGCGCAAGCTCGAATCGATCACCGATTACCGTCAAGAGGGTTATTTATGGTTCTTGGTTGAATTTACTAAAATCGAAAGAATGAGGTAAATGACACAAGGATTTTAGAGTGGTTCGGCCACGCCTACATCCACTACCTTAGCACACCACTAAGGATTTCAACCAATTCACTAATGAACTCAACCTTTTTATCGGTTCAAGGGATAACCGTTACAACCCTATCTTTTGGACTTGGCTAAGATAGAACCAACTCTAGTTTTTGTCTAAGGCTAAACTAAAACCTCTCCTTTTACAAAAGGGATTTGTTTGGTAAACTAAGTACCTCACAAAGGTGGGTGTTTACACAATTAAGCTCACAAGAGTGTAAAGAATAAAACAATTAAAATACTCTCTATAAATTATATACAAGAGAAATGAAGAAATAAGACTTGAAATCTAATTTCTCTTGATCATGAAGCTTGGATATGTTCTCTAACCTTCTTCAAGTGTCTCAAGCTTGCTTTTATAGTGTGAAATCATATTTTAGTCGTTTATAGCCGTTGGAGATGTTTTGGAGCCGTTAGAAAGTCAAAAAGTTGAACATTAAATTTTCACCTGCACAGAGGTTTCGAAACTTTTGCAAAACTGTTTCCAAACCTTTACCAGAGGTTTGGAAACCTTTAAGCAATTCAAAAATTATAGTCGTTACAGGTCAAAGGTTTCGAAACCTTTATCAAGGTTTGAAACTTTTCATCAAAAGTTTCCAATCCTTTTGCTAAAAGTTCCGAGACTTTCATTCCAGTAGCGAAATGTTTGAGACTGCCCTGAGAGGTTTCGAAACCTTTAAAGGAGGTTTCGAAACTTTCATTTAAAACTCAATTTTAACTATTTAAAAAACGTTTCAAACACTTCTAAAATCTCTCAAAAACTTTTCAAACTTATTTTCAAGTTCTTTGAACATAAGAATCATTTTTGAATTATTTTCAAATTAGTACAAAACATTTTTCAATTATTATATCAAAATCAATATCTCAACAATTTCACTAATTTTATTATCATTTGTAGTTAGATTATGTAATGATAAACTTACAAATGAACCACGAAAGTGTTTCATTATGAAAATTTATATTTTTATCATTTTTGATGTTTATTGTGATGATACAACGTTACGGCGCAATATATAACATGTTAAGGGCGTACAAAATAGTTTTGTACAGTAAAAACGTGATGTAATTCTTTCATTATAATGATATACTTATAATCCATCAGGATAATCTTAAAAAAACGCTATAATATGATCGTTATATTGTGTTACGGTCACATTTTAATACTATGCGGCACATATCGATTCGAGTATCACTTAATGGATTACGTTGTTAATTTAATGGATTAATGATGTAGAAACTGAAAGTAAAACTCACTTTTTCCACAAACAAGCTCATGTCAGATCCTGAATGTTGCTCTACGCATATAAATGAGGATATGATAGACGGACTTAGTTGAATTTTTTATAAAGTTTAAGGGATTAAAAATGAAATAAACCTTTAAAATTAAAAAAATAAACTATCTCATTTGACGCATTATTATTAGGATGGCACGGAACCCGAACCCGACGGATTCTGACCCGACCCGATCCGATCGAGTCGAATTTTTTGGTAAAAATTTTGGGTTTGGGTCGAGTCGAGTCGGATTTTTTTCAAGAGTGATCTCGGGTCGGGTCAGGTTCGGGTTTAGGGTGGAAAAAATTTGACCCGACTCGACCCGTGACTAATAGTGTAATTTTCCTATATATTTTAGGGATATTTACAATAATGACATCTCTTTATATATATTTTATACAATTAGATCACTAAAATTAATTTCTTATACAATTATGTCACTAAAATTAAATATTTTAATAATTAGATCCCTAAATTTTATTTTTTTTACAGTTTAGTCCCTAAAATTTTAATTTTTTAATGATTTGAATCGGGTCGGGTCGAATTTTAAAGCTTAAAAATCGGGTCGGGTCGAATCGGATTTTTTTTAGTGACGGGTGAAGGGTATGATTTTTTGGGTCGGGTGCGGATGGGCCAAAAATCCAACCCGACCCGTGCTCATCCCTAATTATTATTTACGTGTAAACTATCAGAATATTGTAAACCCACGTGCAGTTGTGAATCCACGTTTATAATAGGGTGGGTTTGTATTTATTCTAAACTTTTAAAATTTACATATTTATCTTTAATTTTTTTATTTCTATAAATTAATCCTTAAATTCTTGTAATATTTAAATTTTGTATCCATCCTAAAATTTCAAAATTTTATATGTATCCATACTAGGGGTGCTTATCAAGCGAGTCGATCGCGAGTTGGGAATTGTTCGATTCATGCTCGTTAAAAAATTGTATGGCTCGACTCGATTCGTTTCTCGTTAAGCTCGTTAAAATTGTGTCTCACTCATGCTCGTTAAAATATTTTATTGCTCAACTCTACTCGTTACTCGTTAAGCTCGACTTGTTGCTCATTAAACTCACTAAAAACTTATTTTAAACTAAAAGTAAAATTTAATATTACCATATGAAGCTTAATATTAGCATAAATTAACAAATTTAATCAAAAATATCAAAAAAGTGTATAAAATATTTTTAAAGTCTAAATTCAAAAATAACAATTCATAAATACACTAAATTAGCATATTAAAATTAAAGTAACAATTCACACGTTAATAATTAGTATTAAATTTATTTTTTGAACGAAATTATTTTAAAGTAATTATTAAAAATATTTTTAAAAAATTAACGAGCTTCTCGCGAACTTATCGAGTCGAGTTAGACTTTGCTCAATTCAACTCGTTAAGGTATCGAGTCAAGTTGGAGTTCGAATTGAGATAATCTGAGTCGAGAATTATCGAGTTTTGACCAAGTTGAGTTCGAGCAGCTCACGAGCTGCTCAGCTCGTTAAGCACCCCTAATCCATACTCAAATAAATTTTTGGATTCTTCACTGTTTGCCTATCATGACATTATTAATTGATGACAATTTTTATTATCAAAGAATAAATTATTTATAAATAAGTTTTATTTTTATATATTATTAAATTAATTATTTGAAATGTATTTAAGACTTCATTATTAATATATGGATCAAATCCCACAAGCTACAACTATTTATGTAATCCATAGGAGCTCAAATGTAAAAATAAAACTACAACTATTTATGTAATCCATAGGAGCTCAAATGTAAAAATAAAACTACTTTGAATAAATAACATGTTATATATTTATATAAGCTTGAACATATTAATATTCATAGTATCTATATGTTAATATGATATATAATTGCTGCCAACACATGTTGGATTGAAGTGTAAGAATATGAATGAAAAAAAAAAAAAACAAGACTGAGAAAGCTTTGAGTATTGTTTAGGACTTGATTCGAACCAACTACATAAATAATCAGAATTTATATGATTACCAAATATAAAGCTCACGATTCAAGGTATTTTATGAGAATAGAGTGAGTCTAAGGTATAACAAGTCTAGAGTACGACTAAAAATAATAAATTTTAAATTTATCCAAGAATCTAAAATATTAGACTTTTAGATAATATTTGAAGTTGTTTTTGTGTGTGTGATTTTAAACAAGTTTTGATACTTTATTCAAGAACCTAAAATGTTATATAAAGAAACAAGTATCAAAATTTATCAAAAATAACAAAAAATACCTAAAATATTATTAAAAAATCTATAACAGTTTAAAACGTCAAAACGCTAATCCATAATCTCATAGCCATAGCCTACACCTCCTATTGTTGGAGAAATTATATCATGGGCCTGAATTTATCATGGTCCCATCTAATAATAATCACACACTTCATCACTATCTTTCAAGTTTTCCTTTTTCAACCGATGAATCATCGATTAGTTTTTTTGTGTCATTTAAAAAATATAATTTTTGAAAATTATATTAATGACTTAGATGACTATTTATAGAATGAATGGTTTTTATTGGTCAGGGACCACGACTGACGTGGCAAGTCGGACCTACAATATAATCTCTCCTAGACATGTTCTACGAAATGAATATAGAAATATTGTCTTCAAAGTATATTGTATCAGACATGCTCATTCGAGTCCGAGTAACATTACACAATGTATACAAAAAGTTCTCTAAGACACAACTTAGGCAGCTCGATCACCGTATTTGTGAAGGAGAACATAGCAACCCAGAAGCATCTGCTCCGACCACTGCAAGATCGCACACCGCACACAGTTGCCCTTCTTGGCTGGGCACGAAACGGGCGGTGCAATATGGGCAAGATACATCCTTCTGCCCTCTGTAAATTGGCACATAAGTTGCCCCGCATGTCATAAATGGGTTTCTGAAATCATAATTCAGCTGAGCGGCATCGGTCATATTCCTCTCGGCAGCCTGTAGCACTTGCCTCGCAGTCTTTGCTTGATTCTCGTTTGCTGGGTTTGTTTCAAGTAGACGTCTGGCAAAGTTAGCCGCTGTAGCCAGGTTCTTTGCCTTGTAGCAGACAGTCATTGCATTTAGCAGAGCAAGTCTGAGGTGGGGCAATTGAAGATTGCAGTGGGTGAAGTAAGCAGCAAGCTCCTGTTGGCGTACCGGGTTGTCTTTCATTTCTCGTCGCTTAAGCTCCATCTGCAAACCAAGAACATACTCCTTAGCGATAATAATTAACTCTTTGACTTCATCAACCTCCCTCCTCGATTCCACAACAATCAGTGGAATCGTATGAAGAATGCTGAGGAAGAGCCGAAGAGCCTCGGTAAATTTTCCAGCTGTTGTTGCCTTGTAACCAGCCTTCAGCTTTTCGTCCAACTGAGAAAAATTGAACACGAGAGTTGGTGGACACCTAACATTAGGACTACCAGACTCACTCCAATCCCTTTCAATTGCCAATGATACCACGGGAGCAGATGAAAATGCACGAAGATAGCTATGGCTTCCGGTGTGAAGATCAAGAAATATGGATTTTAAAGGAACGAAGTTTCTTATGCCAAGCTGCCTGGTCAGCAAACGCATTGCTGTATCAAAATTGCCTGCTGCTGCATGTTCGGCAGCAAGAGACGATTTTTGAGTCCAAATTTGGCTCACAGGCATACCAGGAGTCGGTGCTACAAAGACAGAAGAACGAGCATTGGCAGAAACCTTAGGTGTCTCGGCCTCAGGGGGAAGTTCCAAGTCTTCAAGGTCCCATCCACCTTCCTCTTCATTTTCTTCAGCCACTTCCCCATCTTCCAAAATGGCAGCAACATCCCCATTTTGCAAACCATCAACATCGACCACATCAAGATCCTCACCCCAATCGCCTTCTGCACCACCCTCCTCTTCATCTGCACCACCCCTGCCAATACTATCCAATCCACCTTCAAATATGCCTTTCATAACTCTCAAGAGAGGCCAATCACCACCACACACAACGGGAGTTGGAGGCATCAATAAGGATGGCATTTTCCCCTCCGGCAAAGGAGGGACTTCATCTCCCAACTCAGCTGCTAACCTTTCAGCCACATCTTGTAGCCCATGGACTGATGCTGTAACATAAGCAAGAGGCAAGTGACCAGCATTCTCCAAGATCTTAACACGTTCCCTTATATCACCAAGATACAGAGCATTGTGAAATTGACCCATAATATCGTTCTTAACTTCCGCAATTTTTAGCATCTTGGACAGCTTTTCTATGTTACCAGTTATGAGATAAAGAAAAGACAATCTCTCGAAGTTCTTTGTCCTCTGGTAGGCATATTCCACTATACCTGCATTTCCTTGACGAAGGGCCTCAACACCCAATCTATACCAATGATCTTTGTCATCGATCTCCTTAGCTGATGCGACGGCAATTTGAATGTTCCCACTCTCAATAGCCAAATTAAAGCGTGTGTTCTCATCTTTCACAAAATGGAGAGCCACTTCAGGGAACCCTTTCTGTTGCAGATAAGCAATCACGGCCTCACCACAAAGCTGAGAGTTGCTTATCATACTCATAACCTGATCATATCTTTTACGAAGCAGACAGAGCTTGAAAATGTATTCAGTGCCATCAATAAATATAGTCTTAATTTTCCCATCACGGTCCAGGCAAAATATATTACTAACGGAAACCTTTGTCATGTATACAGGAACCTCAAGCGTTCGAATTATTCCACAATCTCCATTGGGAAGGCAGTATTTTATATGGTTGAGGGTGGTGTAAATAAAAACACCATCGTCATCCCAGGCTCCGCTCTTAACACGAATTGTCTCGTGAAGAGTGCACTGGTGCACAAGCTTCTTATTAGCAATTATAATGGTATGCTTGCTGAGAAAAGCAACACTCTCCATGTCATTAGACCAAACAACATACTTCACCAACGGGGTATGAAGATCACCAAGAACAAGCCTCTGCTGGAGATCAAACAAAACTACTCTATCTTCTGACCTACACAACAAGTTCCCTGTACCAGCATAAAATACTGCATCCGTAGGTATCGGGAGGCCACTCTTTTTAACCACCTCATTATTTAAATTCTTGATTAAGACTTGATTGTTGCCTTTGTCAAGAACAGCAAAACGGTTCCGAGCTACAAATATAGCAGAACTACCAAGACCTTTCTTTGCCTCCTGCAAACTGTCTCCCCTACCAATGTTGTCTTTTGGTATCACATACAACTCATATGATCCTCCATCCATGTCTGAGCAGATAAGAACAGCATTTTCAGTAGGATTGTAAGAAAGAGTTCTTGGACTTTGATTCAAACTTGTCGAACCAGGCCGTCGAATTGGAATTAGTTGCGTCTCTCTTTGTGTTGAGAAGTCATAATACCTTAAAAACCGATCCTTGGCATAAAACAAAGAATTCCCACTCACTGCAAAAGCAGGACGCTCTCTCTCTAGCTTAAACACAACCATGCCACTGTCATGTCCAGCTGCCAAAACATTCATCTCAGGATGAACAGCAAGAACCCAGAACCTGTCATGCTCTCGACGAAAAGTTTGGAGTACAGTTCGCTTTGTTACATCCCACACACGAATACATTTATCCTCGGAATTAGATACAATGATGTCCAGTTTGGAATGGAACATAACACATGATACATTATTTGTGTGTCCTCTAAAAGTATCCACTTCCCAAGCCTTTGTCTCTGCAAAGAAATAAACAATTTAATTAATCCCACAAAATATTTAGGGGTCTAAATCCCCAGCAGCATGAAATATAATGGAGACGTTGACATAGCTTGGCTTAAAAGCCAAGGCCTATGTTGGATATATAAAATTTAAGGGGGGAAAGGGTTAGATTTTTATGAAGATTTTAATTGGCCAATGTGTATTTACGAAAAGCATTAACCTATATATCTAGCTAATGAAATATAAATGGAGAAGACAACGTTTTCCAATAAATACCATTCATACGCCATAATTTCACTTGCCGGTCATCTGCTCCAGAGACTACCAAAGGTAAGGTGGGGTGAAACGCAGCCCAATTTACTCCTCGGTCATGACCTTCCAACACATATTTAACAACTGCATCAACACCACCAAAAAGATCTGAGTTCATCTGACTCAAACGTAAAATATCATCCGCCGGAGAGGCAGTCTTTTTATTCAAAGAACTAATATCCCAAACTCGAACAGTCTGATCAAGGGAAGCCGAGACAACAAGGTCTTCTTTAGGATGGAATGAGGCACACATGACATAATGATTATGACCGGTTAAAACAGAGATACAAGTTCGTGACTGCCAGTTCCATAAGCGAATAGTCTGATCATCACTGGCACTCACAATCCAAGGATTCTCGTGATGGAACTGCACAGTTCGAATGTAGTCAAGATGTCCAAGAAGGGTGAAAACACATCTGTGCAACTTGTAGTTCCAGACCTTTATCTTGTAGTCATCCCCTGAAAACAAAAACATCAGTTTTTATTATCACTTGTATTGCACACGAACCCTGTTTTGATAAAACAAATTCATGGAACAAATGAGCCAAAAAGTTTTCAAATGATCCAGGCCGTCCTTGATCAAGTCGAACGGATATAGAAATTTTCTAGATAATAAATTCAACAGCACTCCTCGTCAGCAACAAATCTATTCACAGATAAGTTTAGAATCTAAGATGCAAGGTTGAACAGCAAGTTAATTCTCTCGCAAAATTACATTAATTTTTATTGTATTCCCGGATTTTCCTTCCATAGTATTTATTCATGAATAACTAAAGTCTAAACCACTTGCTTCTCTACTTCCTTGCCTCACACCATGGTTATTATCTACTACATATTGAAATCTAGGAATCGATGCATGTAGTAGTCAGGCAAAATATCATGTCAAGCTTCAGCACTCAAGCAAATTGTGAAGGACATGAAAGCTAAGGTTCAAAGCCGAACTGCAGCAGCTGATACACCCAATAAACAGAGACTGTGTGCTAGTTAGAATCCTTTTCAGCGGTAATTCTATGTTGCCCCTTGTTGCTTCTATTCACTAGTAGAAGACTGTTAGATTATTTTGGGTGGCAAATAAAAACAACAATTTATCCAAAAATAAAGCATAAATATATTTATACTTTAGAGGCACCACCTGAATAAATTTATATCATGTGTTTATGCAGATACGAATTTCTCTTATATTCCATCTATCTTTCAACTACATTCATCACTCAAGAACATGAGATCTAGAAAGTCTAAATCAACTCCAACCAGCATTATCTTACCCCTAATATAATCTCAGATGCTATACCGTAACAATTACAAAAAGGAGCAGATATTAGTAAAACAATCAACGAGATTTATGAAGCAGAGATGAAATTGAGTCGCAGAGAGAAGAAATACGAACCTCCAGAGACAAACAAAGGCTGAGACATATGGAAATGGACACCTCGAACCGGTCCATCATGTTCATCGAATCGATCAATCAAAGTCCCCATTCGATAGTCCCATAACTGGATAACACCACTGTGCAGACTGGCTAAGATCCAAGGCCTCTTCGTGTGGAAACTCAGTCCTTTCACTCGATTACTCTTCGTCTCAAACTTCGTCAACATTTTCTTCTACTTTTCCCTGCGATGATAACAAAATCCAACGTTCAAGACACGGTTAGCCCAAACAGGAAGAGTGGATTTTGATTTCGAGAGAATTGAGCAAAAAGATTGAAAATTATACAAGAATCGAGAGGAAACTTACCTAAGATCCGATCCAAACAGCTAAAATTGAAGAGAAAATTGGAATCTCTTTGGAAAGTTTCGATTCTCTCCTTGTTTTAACAATGGTGAAGTTTTGCGAAGGTAAATCGCGTTGTAAATTTTAGGGTAAAGTGCAGAAATGGTCACTGTACTATTTTAATAATTGTAAAATAATCATTAAACTTTCATAAGTTATATACTAAGATACATTAAATTAGTATTTATTACAAAATGACGATGGTATCTCAACCGAGTGAAATGACGGTTAAAATTTTATTTATATATTTTATTAATTTATCTTTAATTAAAATAATAAATTTGACCATTGTTATTTATACATTTTATTATTTTAATTCTATTTTCTATTAAAAATAATTTGCTCATATTAACTATTAAGATAAACTACTTATTTAATAATGTACCTTCTGTTAAAAGCATAAAAAAATTATTTTTTAGTGAAAATAGATGCAAATCGTTTATATTTTAATTGCATCTTTATTTTAAATTAATAGATTTAAGGTTTAATGTTCAAAGTTAAGGGTTGTGGTTAGGGATGGGTACGGGTCAGGTCGGGTTGAATTTTCGACCCACCCATATCCGACCCGAAAAATCATACCCGTCATTGACCCGGTTTTAGGGTGAAAAAATTTAACCCAACTTGACCCGATTTTTAAGCTCTAAAATCCGACCCGACCCGAATCATTAAAAAAATTAAAATTTTAGGGACTAAATTGTAAAAAAATAAAATTTAGGGATATAATTGTAAAATATTTAATTTAGTGAACTAATTATTAAAAAAATAATTTTAGTGATCTAATTGTATAAAATATATATAAAGAGGTTCATTATTGCAAATTTCCCTAAAATATATATAGGAAAATTACACTATTAGTCCCGGGGCGGGTTGGATTTTTTCCACCCTAAATCTGAACTCGACTTGACCCGAGATCACCCTTGAAAAAATCCAACCCGACACGAACCCAAATTTTTTACCAAAAAATCCAACCCGATCGGGCCGGGTCATGTCAGAACTCGTCCGATTCGGGTTCCGTGCCCATCCCTAGTTGTGGTAGGAGTTTAGGGAATTAGGGATATGGTGCATTTTTAGTGTGTAAGGTTTAGAATTTCAGACGTAAAAAATTAGGGCTAAGAATTAAAATTTAACATTTTAAATTTTTTAATAAGAGACACGTTAAAAGACAAGAGATTTCTGCTCAGAAAAATCTATAAAATAACATGTTTTTTTTTATATATTTTGAGTAAATATTTCACATACTAGCAGTAAAAATAAAAGGTTTTCACAAAGCTTCTTACTTTTTAGGGTTAAAGGGTTTTAAATATAAAATTTATAGATAAAATTTAAATTTCTAACCTACTTATTTATATATTCTACCATTATGTATAAGGTTAAAAATTTAAAATTTAACGAAGGTTGTATATATATACTTTTTACATAAACTATGTATTGAAATAAAGGTTAAAGTATAAAAATGATCAATAAAATATATCTAAAAATAAAAAATGATCACCAAAATTTTTTAAAATTTATATAAGGCATAAAGATAGTTTTCACCCTTAACGTTTATAATTTTTGTCATTTTGGCCCTTATTCTTTTTTTGAGATAAATTTAGCCCTTAACCTATGTCTTTTTAACAAATAACTTATTTTTTAACTACCATGATAACTGAACCGTTAAAAATTTAGTAATGATAACTTGTCATATATATGTGATACTAATATATTTTAAATGACATAGAATCTAACCTATTAAACATATACATATATATATAACATAATTTTATTCCAATATAAAATATAAAATAATTAAAATTTAAATAAAATATTAAAAATTAATTAAATCCAAAACAAAATTTTAATAAATATTCTCAACCCTAACTAAACTAAAATATCTTTATAAAATTCTAAAAACCCGATTTAGATTAAAACTAAAATACCTAAATTCTAAATTAAAATAATAATAATCCAATTGATTATTATCAAAATCATTTATCTTTGATTCACCGGTAACAAACTCTACAAAACACTTTCTTTTCAGATTATGTTCATACTTTTTTAGATAAAATTTTGATTACTATAGTTAAGGTTGAAAATATTTAGTAGCCTTTTATTTTAGATTTAATTAATTTTTAATGAATAAAAAATTAATTTTTAATATTTCATTTGAATTTGAATTTTAATTATTTTATATTTTTAGATTAGAACAAAAATTATATTCTATATATATGTATATGTTTAATAGGTTAGATTCTATGTCATTTATAATATATTATCACATATATATGATAAGTTACCATTATTAAACTTTTAACAGTTCAATTATAATGGTAGTTAAAAAATGAGTTATTTGTTAAAAAAACATAGGTTAAGGGCTAAATTTATCCTAAAAAAAGAATAAGGGCCAAAAATGATAAAAATTATAAACGTTAAGGGTGAAAATTATCTTTATGCCTTTATATAATGATTACTAAATTTTAGTTTTTGTTACAAAATGATCGTTGAGCCATTAATTGCCGTAAGTGGGTGATGTGGTATTTACAAAAACAAAAATTGTATAATAATACATTTTATCCGTCATATTTACACATTCAATCAATTTATACATCAATAATAAGGGTTAAATTAGGATTAAATCGATTGAATGTGTAAATATGAAGGATTAAACATGCTATAAATCAAATTTTTGTAATTGTCAAATCACACATTTAACAACAATTAACGTTTTACTGATCATTTTGTAACAAAAATTGAAGTTTAATGATCATTATATAACTTTTGAAAGTTCAATAATCATTTTATATTTTCAAGGATAATTTAGTGATCATTTGTGCATTTTATACGAAAATAAAACACTAAAATAAATGGATGAGTGTGTCGAACACTGCTGAACATCACTAATGTTGAACACTATTAAATTGATTAATAAATATTAAAAATCTTAAAGACTCGGTGTATAATTATTTTAATTAAAATTCTATTTTAAATAATTTATAATTATACATTAAATTTTTAAGATTTTTAATTTTTACTAATTAATTTAATAATATTTGACAATATTTAATATTAACGATGTTGAACGATATTCGATATACGTTGAAAATCGCCCAATTTTAAAAGAACAGCCCATTGATAAACCAAACACCTAATTAATCAAAATAAATTTTAATGCAATCAATTAATTCTATTTTTATACGTCATTAAAAAAATTCGCGAACCAAACAACCTTTTATGAACCGTCCGACATGGTCTTAATTCATAACTTTCATCAAATCTATGATAACTATTAATAGGGACAAGCTTTGTTGGTTTTAAGTAAAGCCGTTTCTGAGATTTTAGTGGTCTATGGGTAAATTTGAAAATAAGATTTTTAATAATAAATATTAAAAAAATAGATTTAAAGAGTATAAAAATAAATTAAATTATTTATAAATTATTTTTTATTACATTCAATAATTATTCAATGAAAAATATTAAAAAAAATTATTAAACAATAAACTTACACAAAACAACTTCTACAAGCATTTTTCGCGTAAATATTATATAATAAAAATTATAAAAAATATAAAGTAATAGTACCTGAGTTTTTATCATGGAACTTTGTTTTAGACTTAGTTATAGCATATTAACAGTAAATCTGATAAACTATAATATTTTTGAATAAATGAATCATTGTTTTCTTAAAATATCGAATTAGAAATTATAAATAAAATATTTAATATAAATTATAAGAAAATAACATAAAAAAGAGGTGATGTGATGAGAAATTAAGATTTGAAATAAGAAGAATAATAAAAATATTCTTTATAGGTGTATATAATTTTTTTATTTTAAAATCAAAAATATTATTATAGTCTTAATTATGACTCTATAATATATTAATACCTAAACTAATTAGATACCGACAACTTTATAATTAATTATAAAAGTTATCTATCTCTTAACAATAATTTTTATAATTTATTTAATAATATAATAATATAATTAATTTTAAAAACATAATTATAGTGAAGGGCTCACCTTAATTTTAATTATAAATTATTGTTATATTTTAATCGCTCTTATTTTTTTAATAAAAAAATTATTAACATATATCTTACTTAATTTTTAATATAATTTAATAATAAAAAATAATTTTAAATTATTTTAATAATTATTATTATTTTAATTTAACTAATCGGAGGTCATGTCTGCCGCCCTGGGGCCCTAGGCGGTCGCCCTTATCACCTAGGCTCAGGGACGGCTCTGGACTCTTAAGAGGAGCTTTTCTACAAACCAAAAACAGAGTCAAGACTTAAGGTCAAGGAGATAAAATATAAATAATTAAAAGTGAGAGACAAATTTATAAAAAAAAATAAATTTTAAAAATTTTAAACATGAAGACAAATATAGAAAAATTTCTTCGTCGCTCTCGGTTATGGGGTGCAAATCGTCTGCCTCCTTTCAGGCCTCTGTTTTAAATTAAAGGTTTAAGGTTTAGGATTTAGGTTTAAGATTAGAGGTTGTGATTAGAGTTTAGAGAATTAGGAGTAAGGTATATTTTTTAGGGTTTACGATTTATGATATAGAAAATAAGGGTTAAAAGTTTAAAATTTAATTTTTAAAAAAATTTCAACAGGTAACATAAAATGAAGTATGAAGTATGATATTTACTCTCGATTACCCCTCACCTCCTCTTAGCTCTGTCCCTACACGACCCAAGATCTTGATTCCATATTTGAACATTAACCTAAAACAAAATTAGAACCTCAAGTTTCCACTTCCACAACCTATCCCTCAAAAGCCCCTCCAATTAGGACACATTTGTCTACACCCTAACAAAAAAATCATGGCCCATTACGAGGTGGTAATAAAACCATCGATATCAACCAGGAAAGTTTGCTACAAAATTATCATCCACATGGCACGACGGCATTGGTCGATGAACGACAACCTCAAACGTTACATCTCATGACAATACACCAAAACTAACTATAAAAATGAGTGAAGTGAAGTACTTTGCATGTGTGGTGAACAAGAGGGACTTCAATAGAGTGGAGATAAGATTATCTGCCTGCTTCAAGAGAGGTAGACGAAGATGGCATCGGCTTCGGCAACTCTCATAAAATCATCGCCGATCATCGACAAATGCGAGTGGGTTAAGGGCCAAAGCCTCCGTCAGGCGTCGGTCAAGTGCCACCCTACATCACCATCGGCACTTACCGTTCGGGCTAGTTCATATGCCGACGAGCTTGTTAAAACAGCGGTATGTATTAGCCTAGCCAAGTTATAAAGTGAAACTCCTCCTAAAAAGTAGTACATGCATGAAATAAATGGTCTAATTATGGATTTAGTCCTTTTTTATACCACGGTTTCAGAAATAATCCACCTATTCGGGTGCAGAAAACCATTGCCTCACCAGGTCGTGGTATTTTGGCTATGGACGAATCCAACGCCACATGTGGGAAACGACTTGCTTCGATCCGTCTCGAGAACACCGAGGCCAACCGTCAAGCATACCGTACTCTTCTCGTGTCTGCTCCCGGCCTCGGCGAGTTCATCTCCGGTGCTATCCTTTTTGAGGAGACTCTTTACCAATCCACCATCGATGGTAAAAAGATGGTTGATGTTCTTGTTGAGCAAAACATTGTCCCTGGTATCAAAGTTGACAAGGTAAAAACCAAATAACAATATTCACCATTTAGCATCTCAATTATAGGTTAATTGCATCTGATGTCTGAAATTACGATTCGAATTTTAAATTGGTCATGAAACTTTTAAATATTCCCGTTTTGTAAGTTGTCACTGTTATGTTTAGGAATTAGTATTCGATCGAATCTAGTAAAAACAATCAAGTTTTAGTCAAGAAGACGAGCCATATTGTATAACTCAAATTTTATTTAATTTTTTTCGAGTCAAATTGTTTGAGTTTTTGTTTAAATTTAATTGTAAATGCTTATAATATTATAGTACTAATTAATTCCAATTTAAACGAATTTTTATACATACATATTTTTTTCATATCGTATGTGATATACATATATCAGGAAGAGTTGATATACTCGCCTCGAACTTAAAACTTATTTAACGCTCAAGTTTACGGGTAAACTAAGGTAAAATATGATTTATATAAAATTTTAAGGACTTAATTAAAATATTTTGCAGCTTGAGCATCAATTTAGAATCTATATTATAGTTTAGGGACTTTAGGATGTAATTAACAATTTTTATGAAACTTGTTAACAGGGTTTGGTGCCGCTCCCTGGTTCCAACAACGAGTCTTGGTGCCAAGGTCTCGACGGTCTTTCATCTCGCACAGCTGCCTACTACCAGCAGGGTGCTCGTTTCGCGAAATGGTACTCCAAGTGTTCGATAAAATTCCCCACTCATATTGTGCAATCACGAAGTAACATTCTTTATGTAATCTAACGTCTGCCTCTTTTATAATTAACCAGGCGTACGGTTGTGAGCATTCCCAATGGTCCATCTGCCCTGGCAGTTAAAGAAGCAGCTTGGGGTCTTGCCCGCTATGCTGCCATTTCTCAAGTAAGCCTATCGGTTATGCTCGTAATCACCATAAATGCATGTGACGGTAATGTGAATCTTTGTGTGGATTGTCATTTGCAGGACAGTGGATTGGTACCGATCGTGGAGCCGGAAATCTTGCTCGATGGTGACCACGGGATCGATAGGACTTTCGAAGTAGCACAGAAGGTTTGGGCTGAGGTTTTCTTCTACCTTGCTGAGAACAATGTGATGTTTGAGGGTATCCTCTTGAAGCCTAGCATGGTTACCCCGGGTGCTGAATCCAAGGACAAGGCCACACCACAGCAAGTAGCTGACTACACCCTCAAGCTCCTCCACCGCAGAATCCCTCCGGCTGTCCCGGGAATCATGGTACATTTCAATAAACAATATTATGATCTCAGAGTCATTCGTGTTAAATTAGTTAATCTGAGTACTGATTACCGAACAACAGTTCTTGTCCGGTGGGCAATCCGAGGTTGAAGCAACCCTCAACTTGAACGCAATGAACCAATCTCCCAACCCATGGCACGTCTCATTCTCCTATGCCAGAGCTCTCCAAAACACTTGCTTGAAAACATGGGGAGGTAGACCCGAGAACGTTAAGGCCGCCCAGGACACCCTGCTCATTCGTGCCAAGGCTAACTCCCTTGCTCAGCTCGGCAAATACACCGGCGAGGGAGAATCAGAGGAGGCCAAGAAAGGAATGTTTGTGAAGGGCTACGTGTACTAAGTTGTTGCAAACAAAAAACAATGAGATGATAATAAAGATGTTTGGATCTTGTTCTCTGTTAGATGTGTAAATGATTCTTCAGACTATTTTTGTTCCTGATTCCAGAGTACTTGTAATCACTATATAAACGTCTTCATGATGAGATTTATGGGTGAGCAAAACTCGATTCGACTCGAAAAAAATCGAATAACTCGACTCGATGCGAAAATACTCTACTCGTTTTGACTCAACTCGAAAATTCATAGACTCGACTCGATTCGAAAAAATTTCAAATAAAGTTCGAGTTGTAAAATGGAAATTCGAATAACTTGAAATTTTTAGTAATTAAAGGATTAACTTTTAAGTTTCATACGAATCTCTCAATTTTTTATGATATATATATATATATATATATATATATTGATATATAAAATATAAAGAAATATTGCTACATATGAAATATATATATATGCATATCTTATATGATTAGAGAAAGTTATTTAAATTGGAATCAAATCATACTATAACACAATAAATAATTACAATTAAATATTTATAGTAACTCGAAAACTCGACTCGATTCGACTCGAATTTCTTAAACTCGACTCAAACCAAAAAAAATTTAAATAAAGTTTGAGTTGTAAAATATGACTCATTAACTCGAATAACTCGAAATTTTTTGATTCGACTCGACTCGATCGGATACTCACCCCTAATGACATTAGTATATATGTATGCATGCATTATCGTAATTCAAAATGACTCAAACTAAAAGTGACCCAAATTCGAATGAGATTAGTATATATGTTATATGTATGTATGCATGTGGCAATTCAAAATGACTCAAACTACAAATGACCCGAATTCGAATGAGATTAGTATATATGTATGTATGCATGCATTATCGCAATTCAAAATGACTCAAACTGAAAGTAACTCGAATTCGAATAAGATTAATATATATGTATGCATGCATGTATTATCGCAATTTAAAATGAGTCAAACTAAAAGTGACCCGAATTCGAATGATTTAAACCCATGGCTAGGGAGGAAATAGATTACACAATAATATGCAATCAATCTCCTGCATCCATAGGAAATATTTGCATACAGAAAGTTGATGGTGCAATGATAAAAAGAGAGGAAATTTGATTGAAGAGCAATGTCCCCTACCTCCTCTAATCAAAGCACATATAACAGCAGGCGAGAATAACGTACAAGTTTAGAGTTATAACTAATAAACGGTAAGTTCCGATATTTATTTAAGAATTTAGAAATGCTATTTTTTTTTAATATCGGTTTAGTTTGGGGTTCTTTTATAAGTAAAAAAATTGTCAAAAAATTCAAAAAATTAACCTTCCAAGTTCTCATATAAATTTCAAAACTTTGGGGAAAATATCATCAATATTGTTTTTTTAATAATATTATATTTGAAAAAATATATCTTAAAATATTGTTGATTCTATGATAAAAGTAAAGTCGGATTCATTAAATTCGATTTTGAATAGTGATTTATTTTTTTAAGATTAAAAATTAAAGTCGAGAGCAGAAGACTCCGACTTTTAATTGTAATTTTTTTAAAAAAACACTAAAATCAGTGACAAGAGGCTTCGACTTTAAATAGTGTTTTTGTTTTTTTTAATTTGATCAATGTTCATAGTCGGGATCTAATGAATCACTAGTACTGTTCAAAGTATAATATTTTAAGAAATAATTTTTTAAGATCAATATTATAAAAAATTCAAACAATAATATTTATGAGATTTTACTTTTCCTTTTAGTTTTTTAATTGTACAAAAAATAGCCACAACTAGGGGTGAGAATTCAACGAGTCGAATCAAAATATTTTAAGTTATTCGAGTTGGCAAGTCGTATTTTACAATTCAAACTTTATTTAAAGTTTTCCGGTTCGAGTCGAGTTTAAAAATTTCGAATCAAGTTGAGTTTTCAAATAAAATTTTAATTATAATTATTTATGATGTTATAGTACGATTTGATTCTAATTTAAATAACTTTATCTAACCACATAAGATATATATATTTCTTTATATTTTTTTTACATATGTGACAATATTTCATCATATTTTTTTAATTTAATGTATATATCATAAAAATTATAAGACTTGTCTTAAACTTAAAAATAAATTCTTTATTTACTAAAAATTTTGAGTTATTCGAGTCTTCATTTTACAACTCGAATTTTATTTATTTTTTTAAATCGAGTCAAATTTATACAATTTTAAATTAAATTAATACGTATCAAGTATTTTCGTCTAGTTATTTAATTTTTTTAAGTCAAATCTCACCCTAACCCTAACCCCAACATGCAACTGAACCATTATCCATCCACGTGTCTCCAACATTAGAAACTGGGAAAATCTGCCTACTACCATTTATCCTTCGGCATCTGTCTGTTCAAATCCTATAATTCAGTTTGCTTTGGACAGTTAACATAGTTTTTATTTTGTGTTAAATTTATTAACTACTTTAAAAATAAAATATTTCATACACCAACAGCGAAAATTTAAAACTTTAGCGGAGAGTAATTTTAAGTCGGGAGAATTTAAATTTAAAGAGTTACAAGTTACAAGTTTTGGAAAAGACAAAAAAAAAAATTACACTAAAAAACTATCCTTTATTTAGTGTTTTTGGTTGTTTTTAAAAAACTTTAGATGAAAAAACTGATTTGAAAAGCCAAACTCAACCAAAAACACACCCTAAATATTTAAGGTTAGGAACGTGAATTTTTGTCGTAAGGTCAACATGAAATTAAATGTTCGGAACATGAATTTTTATACTTAATAAAATTATATTATAATTTAAAAATTTTAAGTATAAAATTAGATTATCGATAGAAAATATATATTTTTTAAAATCTATCGAGAATTTGACATTTTCAAGGCTGACTGCCTAGTACTCCTTTGATCCATCTCTGTATGGATCATCCATGAGTGACTCAATGTCTAATGGTTGAGAGTACATACTCTAGAACAGATACTCTAGTACAAATACTACTGTAATCACCGTAGTTAAACTCAAAAAAAAATGAGTGACTCAAGGAAGTTTAGCTAGAGAGGATCAGACCACGCTTCACAACGCATAAAAGGAGACAGACCCACACTCGTTGCTGCCGTCTCAGCAACCACGTCACACCACCACCTATGTTGGATTCAACGAATTTAAAGTTTAAAACATAACCACAACTTTCAGGTGATTGGTCGGGGATCTAGGCTCTGGCTGAGGGGTCATCAAATAGGGCAAAAGCCTTGCAGTTGAAGCAAAGCAAAAGACAAGATTATAAGACAGACGAACCACACAGTATAAATCTCAGAATCTTAGGTGTCTTAACCTTTTCGAAAGGGGCCAACCCACGTAAACATGTTATATGTTCAATTACAAGGCATTATCGGACTTCGAATGTCGAAAAGCATAGGATAGTTTATGGAATTCATGTCCTAATAGTTAACTTTATGTTAAGGAGCGGATCTTCATAGGTTTGTATAAATTAATACGAGTCATGTATCGTATATGTGTGACATCGGTAATTAAACCGAACAGATGAAGATGTAATCTTAAACTATAGTGCACTACCCTGCCTACACAGTTCTGTCTTTCTAGATATCTCCCTAGTCTTACGGATATCCGTTCATATGAATTAGAATTAAGCACAGCACAATAAATCAAAGAATCAAGCAAAGCATATATTCGAAAATAATCCGGCTCACATGGCTTTCGGGTTCGAGGAATCGAAGAAGTCCTTCCAGTGGATTTGCATACAGAGTGCCTTCTTCTGCTATAAACTCCAGTATTCCGCTAACAGGAGACACACTCTGACTCGGCACAGCATGTTCTGAAAGCTAAAATAACATTGGACAATCAATATGCCCCGACTGCATGAGTTTATGAACACTAGCAATCTGAACAATATGAGTCATGACTACAAGTTAATGCCACAACAAAATATATACAAACCTAGCAATCATGGGCTGTCGGAGGCATTAAAACAAAACAACAATGAAAAATTACATATTGGGAACTTGCTCAGAGAAAGAACATTCGACCGCAATCATATAAATAACAAAACCAGATATGACAACATCAGAGGACATCACTATTGTAACATATGAAACAACAGGCCACATTTCGATAAAAGCTGCATGGTAACTTCACTAACGCCGCTCGAATGAATGATGTCCCACGTTAATCATATCCATCAAGAAACTGGTAAACCAAGCAACTAAATAAAATTTACCAGCATGTACGTCTTCTCGCCAACATTGTAACCCGAATCAGAACAAAGTTCATAAAGAGATGCTGTTGCTGTAATGCTCATATAAAGCTAGATTAATCATGCAAAACAGCAATGGGATTATGATGCGGGGTTCCTGTTATGTTTCCTAATTATAACATTCATGGTAACAAGCAACATGCACAAGGATTCAAAAGAAGACCAAACATCAATGAGAGTTAACAGCAACAAGAATAAAAAAACAAACACGAAAATTTTAAAAGCTAAAACCGAGAAAGTCTACATCAAAGAAACAGTAACAAGAAGGATGATGTAGTCAGGTCCCATCCCTCATTATCAAGAAAATGAAAAAGACCTCATCTGCTAAACGTCTTTTGCAAACTAAAGATGGAAACAACTAAACTGAAAAACAAAAACTAAAACAAGATATTATAGCATGGAGAACCCGTGCAATATGGCAAATAGTAAAACGCTGCCTCAGGCGATGCAGTAGGACCACTGCTCGTCCTCACTAGAGCCACACTCCACCAATGCTGCAGTGTATTCTTCCTCCTTCCAATAGTAAAAACCACTGTTATTCATGGCAGTCAATGAACAAGACGATACCAGTTCGAGATAAGGCATGTTGTTGAAGGAGTGAGTGAGGCTGCTAGATAAAACAGCAGCATCAAATCCACAAAATTCTTCGGCACGGAGCTTGAGGGTGTTGAACATGAGCTCAGGCTCATGCTGCATCGCTCGGAGGACATCACCACATGACGAGCCAGGCATTGCCCGAGTCACAGAGAAGCTGTGTGGACCATCACTCTGTAACACTGTAACAACACTCGGGCCACCAAACAGGTTGTGGACTCCCCCAAGGGCCTCCTGGTAAGCCCCACCCAAGAACATCCCCAAATAATACCGCCCATTAACACCACCACCGCTACCACCATCCAGCTCATGTAAAGGCAAGCTTCTTTCACCTCCAATGAACTTATCAATTTTCCCATCACTGTCACAAGTTAAATCAGACAAAACACCATTCACTGCGGGCCTTTCATCCAATCGTTGGATAGGGACTATAGGAAAAATCTGACCAATGCTCCAAAAATCCGGGATAGATGTGAAAATTGAAAGATTCACGAGATAAGTCCTAGCTGGCTCAGAAACAGCCATCATTTTCATAAGCAAGTCATATAAACCATCAACGGCACCAAGTTGTTCAATCCCCAAAGTCCCTTCTTTGAACTGTTCCACACATCTTTGCTTCAACTGATCAGCATAAAATAAACATGTCTGATTATCATGTCTCATTGCAGCATCACTCAAATTCCAATAATCAGCCCGAGCATCCTCAGACAATCCCTCCACAATAGTCGGAATGTTAATTTGGTCCATTGCAGGGGTCGTTGGAGCAGCGGCACCAACGGCCTCAAATATCAAAATGGAATGATGAGAAACAATGGCTCTACCACTTTCACTACAGATAATGGGATGCTTGATAGATTTTCTATCACAAACAACCCGAATTGCATTAACAACAGCAGAAGCATATTCCTCAAGTCCATAAGATACAGACAAATCCGAATTACCCGATTTTGTTCCATCATAATCGATTCCAAGGCCTCCTCCAATGTCGATAACCTTCATGTTGGCACCAAGCCGGACTAATTCCGAATAGATCTGTGCCGCCTCTCCAACACCATCTTGAAGCAAAGCGGTGGAAGGGATTTGGGATCCGATATGGAAATGCAACAATTGCAAGCAATCTAACATCCCTGAACCGTGAAGTTCTTTAACAACCCTCAAAATCTGGTTGGTTGTTAACCCGAACTTCCCTTTCTCACCCGAAGTCGACCCAAAATGGCCAGAATGCTTGGTTCTCAGTTTGGCTCGGAGTCCAATCACTGGACGAACAGAGAGCTTTTTGCTTATATCAATAAGCAGTTTCACTTCCTCTTCTTGCTCTAGCACAATCACAGTGTTCAAGGCCAGCTTCCTTGCGAGCAAAGCAAGGGAAATGTATTCGGTATCTTTGAAGCCATTGCAGACCAACAAAGCCTCTGGGTTTCCTTTGCAAAGACAGTTCATGGCAAGGAGGAGTTCCGGTTTCGACCCGGCTTCCAAACCAAACCGGAATGGCGACCCGAATTTGACAATGTCTTCAACAACGAACCTGTCTTGGTTACATTTCACGGGATAAACGCCTTGGTAATGAGATCCGTAGCCTTGGGACTGTATGGCAAATTCAAAAGCCGATTGAAGGGACTCGAGACGGTTTTTTAGCACATCGGGAAACCGGACAATGAGAGGAAACTGTAACCCGAGTCCGCCCACCGATTTCAGATCCGAAACTTTCTTAACGACTTTCAGCAAGTCGATTTCTTGGTGGGCCAAAGTGCTCGAACCGTACGGGCGGACAGCGATATTTCCGGAGTCATTGACGGCGAAATAAGGAGCGCCCCATCTGTCAACACGGTAGAGAGAAGCGGAATGAGCAGGAGACCATTTGTCTGAAATGGAATCACCAGAGGCGGCGGTATCGGTGATGGAGGAAGAAAATGGAACCGCCGCGGCAAGGGAGCTGTCCCCAGCAATGAAAGCCGCGTAGCCAGGAGGCGCTACGGCAGCATCTACGCAGCACACCAAGGATGGCATCCCCATTGAGAAAAAATCCGCGACGATCTAAAAAACGAACCGGAATATTAAAGGAAAAATTTTCAAAAAAATGTTGAACTTCGATGGCTGTCTAGAATTGGGAGTTTTAAGACCCGCCGAGGCCGAGGCCCCGGCCGCCCCCCTCAAAAGAAGCGGCGAGAAACCCTGTTAAAACCGTAAAAACACCCTCTTTTTCCCCTACACTTCGAAATCCCCAGCGGCCCCTTCAGAAGTAAATTACACCAGACTTAGCTTTTGAAAAGATTTTTCACTTGCTTCAGAGCAGCAAAATTTAGGCTGCGAAAATGTGTTTCACCATACAGATGTAAATGAGATTGATTGGTTGGGGAAATGAAAAAAGAATGAAATTTTCCCGGAAAATGTTTGGACAATTAGGGTTTTTCTGAAGTTATTTAGTTAGAGAAGGTCTGTTGGCGAGGAATGCATGGAAGGAGATGATCCGTTATATAGGGGGATTAACGGGTCAAACCGGGTTTCGGGTTTGGACTTCAAGTTACCCGATTAAATCTCTTCATCAATTTTTTCTTTATTTTTTTTCTATTTCTCTTGGATTATTCATTGAAAATAAATATCACATGATATTTATAAATAATAGTTTAAATTAGATTATAATAAATAAAATAAACATGTTTCATTACTTAAATATAAAAAACCATTTAATTTAATTAAATTTAAAAATTAACTACCAATTATTTAGTACAGTTACAAATTTGATTATTTTGTTTTGTTACAAAATCTGGGTTATTCAATTTTTTGTTTTAAATGGATAATAATTAATTAAATCTACATATTTGCTTAATGCATACCATTAATTATTAACCCAATCTTCATCCATTAAATATTATTAATTTAAGACTAATTAGAGAGAGATTTAAAGGATTTTACCTGATTCGAGATTGTCTTAAATATGATATTTGAATTTGATTTAAAATTTGAAATAAATTAAATTAAATTAAGATTGATAAGATTTTTTTTAACAAATGCTACTGAATTTTTATTAGATCCATAAAAAGTTATAATTATATCGTAATCAATAAGTAAAATAATTGGATTAAAAAAATTCAAAAATTCTTATAACCAAAAATAAAGAAAAATAAAATTCTTATGAAAATAAGCATACTAATAAAATTCAGAAGTTTCCTGAATCATAGTGCATAGTGAAGGAAGAAGGAGTTGTAGGCGATCCAAACTGTCATACAAAAAGTACCGCTACCCAAGACTGATTTTATAGGCAAATAACCATCAACCAAGTGAGGATAAGTCTGTCCAAGTGACCACCTACAAAAATAATAAATCATAAACTAACATCGACTGAATCTATGTGCAAACAGTAATCGATCACTAGGGTACGCTGCAACATGCCATAAAAGACAGAAAAAACGATCCGATTTTTAGTTGAATTGAAATCATTAGAATCGAAAGTAATTTGTATCGAAGGCAATCCGAAATATATATATTAAAAGAAATAATGAAAGATTTAATATAAATTGTCGCCCAACTCATCAAAATATCAAATATATTAATTTTATAAAGCTATATTTGGGTTTAAAAAATCAATTCAGTCTAAAAATCCGACAGAAATATTTTAATCTCTTATTGAACCAATCTTGGTCCAATCTAAAATCAACCAACTTGAAATCATCAGATCAAAAAATTAATCGAACTGATATAACCTGATTCAACACTATATCCTACATAAATCATTATAAACTCAAATTAAAATTGAATCAGGCTATATCCGACCTAAATTATATCAAAACTAAATATAATCAAAACCGAAACTACTTATCACTATTTATTTACATGAAAACAATGAAATGGGGCAAGTAAATTATTGGTTTGACTCAGTGAGTCATAGACAGGCTCTAATCAGTGAAGGAAGATCTGAAACACAAGAATTTTCATGCCCAAAAGTTTCTTTGAATTTTGGCTCACATTGGGTTGCACTAGGCAGGTTTATTTGGTACATAATTTTATATTATTTTATAAAATTATAAATTATATTTATAATTTAACGACAAAATAAATATAAATATTTAAAAACGATCTAAAATAAATTATTAAATATACATCAACCATAAGAAATATGTATTTTTTTTTACAAATACTACTGAATTTTTATTAAATTCATAAAAAAATATAATTATGCTGTAATTAAGAAGTAAAATAATTAGATTAAAAAATCTAAAAATTCTTACAACCCAAAATGAGTATTATGGTATTAATTCACTACATTAAAAACGAGTTCACTCTGATGTGTGTAATTACAATAATAGATGAATATCCCCTTGAGGTTAATACGGATTTTCAAATTTCGTACACACGAAAGATAGAATCGACTTTGACAACACGAATATATAATCCTTTTTCCTCAAGATTCTAGTAAATGTACTAAAAATCGATCAAACATTTTTTTACGAAAGGTGGTTAGTCTTTTTAACTTACGTATTTTATTTTAATCAAGTTTATTTTAATATAAACCACTCAAATCCGAGCAATAAAATAATTAAAAGCATTTACAATAGTTTATCATCAAAATAAATAAGGTCGATTTTTTTAAGTTCATATAGTCCTTTGTGATATGATTCGAATATTATAAAAATTATTTAAACTATAAAAAATTTTGAACAATTTTAATAATTATTAATAGAATAAAATTTTCCAAATTTATTTTTTTATTTACGATATTAAAAATTAAACTCCATATATTATTTAAAAATATAATATCTGATTGTATTAAATTAATTAATAATTAAATTTAATTTTAACAAATTAATTATTTAAATTATACAAATTTCAATCATGTGAATATTTACATCATTTTAATTATATTTTTAATATTATTTAACATTATTTGCATATAAAGTACATAAAATGAAATTGGGAAAATAAATGATTGATTTGACTCAGTGAGTCAAAGACAGGCTTTAGTCAGTCAAGAAAAAGAAGATAAATGAAAGCTGCCCATCTTTCTTTGGGTTGCACCTAGCCAGGCTTATTTAATATTTAGCATAAATCTAAAATAGGAAAAAATTAAAAGGTTTAAATATGTAAAAGGTACTTATATTATTTTAAAATTAACAATTTAGTCCTTATATTTTTAATTTTAGGAAATTGAGTTTATACCCTATTTTTATTTAAAAATTTTGGTATACATTAGCATCGGTTTAATTTCACTATTAACTATGATATGACAATTATAAAAAATGTAAAATATTTTTTGGTACTCCATGTTTATAAATTTTATCAATTTGACCCTTAAAAATTACTAACATAAATTATAAAAAAATAATATTATTCAAGCATGTCCCGAGTAAAATATTATCCCGACCGAAGAATTATTAAAAATTAGCGATCAAATATTATATAATTTTTAAATAAGAGTTCAATCAAGACAACATTCTGTATAATAACTTATTTAATTATCGTCTAATTCGATAAAGACTAATTTTTAGATATAAATCTTAAAAATATTTTATATCTATAAAGCTTTTGATAACTTGATAATTTATTTATCTATTTATATATTTTATTGTACTTTAAATTATTATCTCTATATTATATTAGATCAGGGATGAACCGAGTAGATATGATCGTATTTTCTGAAAATTATATATTACTGTATAGTTTAATTTTTTATTTATATTTTTTTTATCCATGATCTAGTTTTACATTCCTAACCATTTTAATTTATAATATAAAATCTTAAAATTTTATATTTATAACATAAAATCATATGTTCGTTCGTATATTTGATCAAATCAAATATGATGTTGCTCCTGCCATTCTCACCCACAATTATAACCCAATAAGACTTGGGGTACGTTATAACGAAAATTACTCAATTATAGATAAAGTTATCTTTAATCATTTGATTATAAATAAAATTATATTTAAATTATATAATTATTAAAAATTATATTTTGATCACTCAATTAATAATATAATTATATATGAGTCGTTTAATTTTTAAATATTCTTTGAATTGGGTATAATTACAATTTCAATCCTCAAAGCTTTTATATTCTATCAACATAGTCTAAATTTAAAATAATTTAATAAATCTAATCCTTCGTGTTAATTTAGTCATTTTTATTGTAAAACATATTTCTTAAATCTATGTATCTTTATTAAAATTAAAATTTTTGAACTAATAATTTTTTTAATTATAAAACAAATTTGCAAAGAATTTAATAAATCTGTTTTATAATAATAATCTAGTAAACTAAAACTTGATTTTTTTAAAAAAAAATTACATGATAACGGTAACTAAAATTCGAAGATTTTTATTAAATAAGAAAAATAATTAAATTAATACATATATTTCAAACATAAATACTTATTTAAATATAACTTTATCTATAATTAAGTAACTTAAATATAATTTTTAATAATTAATAATATAAATATAATTTTTAATAATTAAATAATTCAAATATAATTTTATTCATAATCGAATATTATAATTTATCCTTTTATTTTTAACATATGAATAATTTAAAATTCAAGACAATTCTGCAACCTCTAGATAAAGTTAAGGGTTGATGGACTTAATGTCCTATGTGGGGTTCGATGGCAAGTTAAAGCTGTTGAAAAGTTGGTGACCGGTGAAGGTAAAATTAGGTAAAGTTTAACCTTCTACGAGCGAATAAAATTCGATTCGAAATTATTTAATTTTTGGCTCGAATGAATTATATTTATTAAAATGACCATAAAATTTAAAAGTTAACGGCTATTTTGTCTTAATTAATAATCGAAGATTTGATTTTTATTTTAATATAAAAATTCTAAAGTTTATGACTAATATTTAATCATTTATTTCTATATAAACTAATATAACATAAAAAGATTAATCATAAAATTGGCTTTAGTAAGAGAAATTATATCATGGGTCAGGCTCATCACGTTAGCCGTGGTCTCATCTAATTATAATCATTCACTTCATTATAAATCTCTAACTCATTTTTTCAACCAATGAATTTTCACTCATAATTTTCATGTCATTTTAAAAATATAATTTCTGAAAATTATATTAATTACATGACTGATTAGTGGTGAAATAAATGATTTTTATTGGTTAAAGATCACAACTGGCGTGTTAGGCTAAATTTATAATATAATCTCTCATTTAGTAAATACTTTAAAATATGAATTAATTAGAATAAAATTTTAAAATATATCTCATACACTTAATTTAATAAAATATTAACACTATATAAAAATGAAACTTTTATTTTTTTTAATTCTTTATGTTAAAAAAATATTTTTTCTAAAAGCATGACAACATCAAACGTGACACTTGGGTCAAATCTACAATCTGATTAAATTAAATTAAATTAAATAAATGAAAAGCAAATAAAAAGCACAAACAACATGTAGGGTTTCCAACTTCTACAAGCTTTAAAACATGACCTAATTTTTTCTGGTCATTTCATCACCCCCCATATATGACTTAAATTTCCACTACCTACAAGGATGATGATGGAAATACATACATAAACATATGCATAATTTTATGTGAAAAGATAAATAAATTTTTAAAATTTATATTAAAAATTTAAGAATTATAAGTTAAAGATATAGAAATTGAGCAAATTTATATAAATAACTCTTTTAAAAATTATTTAGATAGCAACGAGTTTGTTTCAAGTGGTAAACAATTTGGTTCTATTTAAGTAAGTTTTAGATTCGAAATCTTGCGTACACAAAAAATTTCTATTAGGAGACTCATCCACCAAAGCTAGGTGTTCGACGCGGGTCGACCTAGATTAGTCATGGTAAGACATTGAAAACTGGAAGAACAATAAATGTTTTTAGATAAATAATATTATTCAAGATTATTTCGATAAATATCTTATTTCAGCGAGATCAAAATTTGTTTTTAACTAAACACGAGTTCTGTGTTAAGTAAGATTTTTTTTAATTTACCACGTTTATTTTTCTATAGAACTTGCTCTTAGTGAAGTGCGAGTTTAGGCTACATGGATTAAAAGGGGTAATTATCTAAATAATTTTGGATAAAAATTATTTATCTGAATAATTTTTAGAAAATATAATCGAATGATTTTATCCCAAATTTGATATCAATAAAATACAAAAATACTCAAATTATATAAAATTTTATAGGATACGATCGCTCCTAACACCCCTCAATCCATCCATGTATGTATGTATGTTTTGATGATGGAAGCAAATCTTCCTTTTTAACCAAATATGTATGTATATGTTTATGTTTATGAATCACCATACTTCTTTTGCATCATCCAATAAGCAAACCCTTTAATGATGCCTTTAAGAAACAATAAGGCTTTACAAAATGTGGATTTGGTTTCCTTGTAGGGTTGGGAAAATATTGCCCTAATCTTATCTCTTTGTACTAAAAGTTGTACACTTTGTATTGCCATTTTACCTTTTTTATTTTTTAAAAAATAAAATTAATATACAATCACGGATGAAGCTAGGATTTGAGGCTGACGGAGGCAAAACATAAATATTTAAAAATAGGGGACAAATTCATAAAAAATAATTTTTTAAAAAAATTAAATAAAAAAACAAAAATAAGAAATTCTTTGAAAATGGAGGAGATTACCCTTTCTCACTTCTCTTTTAACTTCGTCCCTATATATAATATGATTTGCATTTTATTTCAATGAATTTCACTTATGTTGGTGTGTAATGGGTTCTACCTAATTTCAAACCCTCAACTTTAACCCTTTATCTTTTTGTTAGTAATAATTTGATTAGGTTGGCCAAGTTATTAAATGACCATTGAAATTATTGAATAGGTACAAAATGTGTATTGCACAAATTAACCCGTTTCCAAACCATGCATATATGAGACTTTAGTCCCGTTTACGTTTTAAACGATCGTTGTTGTCGTATTTTTACTTTTAAATAAATATAATTGATTATCCCAACGAACAATTGCTCGTATGGCTCTCTTTTTAAAATTTTCTTTTGAATTAGTTAATAGTGATTACAATAGTATCTGTTCTAGAATGTAATCTCCACCATTTGACATTGATCGTTCAATCACTTTGCTGGCATCATTGGTGCTCAAACTCGGGACATTTAGTAACAACAATCGTTCCTTTCGAACTTCCATTTACCTATAATTCTATTTTTCAACTTCTGACAACGGACGATTATATCTCAACCGCCATTTGCCATCTCACCAAAACATGAAGCCTCGCACGTAGAGACGGAGGTATGCATGTAATGAGAGGAGCTCTTGTCCCTCCTAATTTTTTACGGTATAATAGCATTTGAGGTCCCTATTAGTTTAATAGCAGTTAAATAAAAGTTTTTGCCCCTCTCATTTTTTAAATTTTAAAGGTTAATAGATTTTTGTCCCTCCCAATGTTTGATCCTAGCTCCGTCCCTATTTGCACGGGTTTGAGTAACATAGGTGCCAGGCCTAAATATTCATAGATGCGAGTATTCAACGAAATCAAATAATTTTTTTGATCTAATTGAGTTGATGACTCTTATTTTATAGTTTAATTTTATTTAAAATATTTTTTGAGATAAGTTTATGAAATTTGAGTAGAGTCTAGTCTCGTATTTTATTTTACTGTTTAAATCTAATTGTAAACATTTATAATGTTATGATACTAACGTCTCGTTGTAAATGAAAGTTTATATCCGTTGTACCAAACTGAGGCATAATTGATTTTATCTCACACGATTTTTTATAATCTTATACGATATAAATGTATATTTTTTATATAATTTTATATGTAATATATATGTATGAGACAAAGTTGAGAGATTTAATTTGAATATAAAAATTGATCCACTAACTATTAAAAAAGTTGAATTATTCAAGTTTTAAATATATTTTTTTTTTCTGATCGAATCAGGTTCATAAAATTACGTTTTGAATTAAGTTAAACAATAAATTTAAATTTTTTGAATCGAATTTTAATTACTCTACGCACAATATTTCAGTATTAAAAAAATTGAGTTATTCAATACGTCTTTAATCACGTTAATCAGTGTATACATGTTCAAACCATTTTTATGTCTACAGATACAATTATTTCAAGAACATTTTTTCGATTATTCAGTGTTAGAATAGTTTTATTAGAAAATAAAAATTTTCTAAGAGTTCTATAAAAAATTAGAATGCGTACGGATAGTAGGTTTCGGACAGATACAATAGGAATGGTCTACAGAGCCTTAAAAAAAACTTAAAATTTTAATAAATTTCATTCACTAATTGATGTTAGTCTCGAAATTTATTATAAAAATTTTAAAAATGCTTTTAAGAAATATGAGTTATAATTGTTAAAATATTATAATTATATCCTAAATGTGATAATTGATTATAAAATCTTATTGATTATTCTTATTACTATTCTTTTTATAGAACTAGTGAAGTTCTGAACAGGCATAATAGAAACGATCGCACAGGGACCCTAAAACGGACAATTGGGGCCACATTTTTAGAACCAGTATTCCAGTAGGGGTATGGACAATCACTTCTAAAGGTTACATTTTAATAAATTGCAGAAGTCCTCTTAAACTGCCCCTGCGTACAGACGTATCAAAGACACATGTTAACACGAATACAAACCAAACCGATTGAATGGCTGCTGCTACTGCCTCGTCCACCATGCCAAGCTTAAACACATGGAACTTGATCTCATCTTTGTTAGGGAAATGGCATTGGATGGATCTTTTCAGATCAACCATGCAGCAGCTACAACTCAGATTGCACTGCAGATGTCTTAACCAAACCATTGTCAGAACTTTCCAATACCTTGAGTAGAATCTGAAGCACATGGAAGCAAAAAGCTTTGGCCCCTCGTGAGACATACATTTTGGTAGCACTCTTAAACGAAAGCAACTCTTCTTCTTCTTAGATCAAAACTTGGTTATGTTACCATCATGCACCAATCATGGCCATGGGAGTTCATTTTAAAGTGAGTGACGAGTAGGGAATTATAGGGTTTATATGGAATTCAACAACTTTGAGAAAATATGTATTCTATGTAAACTTAGTAAAACCAAAGCAACAAGTCAGGATGGCCGAGTGGTCTAAGGCGCCAGACTCAAGTTCTGGTCCTCTAACGAGGGCGTGGGTTCAAATCCCACTTCTGACAATTCTGACAATTTTTGTGTGTTTCGCTGTTTTTTTCATTAAATCCCCCTTCTTGCACGCACTATGGGCTATGGCATCATTTCTGCAATTGTTGGATTCTGGTACGTACTCGGGAGTAGGGGTGATATCTGGGCTCGAAAATAGGTATATTGGGCTCGTCGAACTCGGAATTTTAGGCTCGAATTCGGCTCAAAAATAATATTATTAGGTTCGGCTCGGGCTCAAAACTCGTCAGGTTCGGTTCGAAATGGATAATTTTCTATACTATTATGTTTTATTATTTATTTTTTATTTATAGTTTATTTTTTATTTGTAGTTTTATAAATTTGTTTTAGTTGATAATATTCAATTTATTTTTAGTGAATTTATTCTTAATTATTACTTTTTTCTAAACAAATTATTTTTAATATATATAATAAATATATATTATATATAATTATTTCAAAATTTTCGAGCCGAGCTTGAGCTCGTTTAGATCCTGAACCAAACCCGAGTTGAACTCACTCGAGCGAAGCTTTGACCGAGCCGAGAGCAAGTAGCTCGCGAGCCGGACAGACTCATTATCACCCTTGCTCAGGAAAATCTTCTGCTTCCTCCACACCAAAGTTGGTGAATCCGATAAAAAAAACAGAACTGCTTCGCTTCTTTCTTTTTATGGTTCGTGTCGATTTTGACTGTTTTGATTCGCCTTTTCTGCTGAAATCAGAGACTCGCTCGTTCGATTACTTTAGAGGAGAACAAGAATGGGAACCAGCACCAGCATTACGAATAAATAAGATTTATCAGCCAAATGTTTTTGAAAATTCACAATACTTTTTGAACCCAAAAGTGACCAAATTTATTACTTACAACTGGGGAGCATATAATCCAGCACCTGCTATGTTAACTACAGAAAAGAAACTATAAGCGCCCATAGCGCCATTGCCTACTGAAATAAATAAACCTTGAATGGCTAAATTGAAGATAATAATAATGTCGATTCTCGATGGTATATAAAAAGATGCAGGGCAGAATGCAAAACTGGGTCAACCCCATTGTTAATGCATTATTCCTAAAGAAAACTCAGAATCGATTACAAACAAAATACCACCCCGCTTCAGTGGTGTGCCGCCTTAGCTTCAGCTTTCATCTGAGACTTTGCCTTCATCTGAGGATAAAAGAATAGTAATATGTAAGCATTTGTTTTTATGTCTTTCTTGAGTCATCTCTAAACACAAAGGAACAATACTCTTATCAATGTATATATATATATACACACTTGAACATATATGTAGCATGAGCCAACACCTATGAACATATATCCCAAAGTAAAATGTCCAAGATCCATACAACATCTTATACATTCATGTATTCGAAAGCAAAGCAAGCGGTCAAACAATCCATGTACATTCCGAGTTTAAACTTTCAAGGAAAACATGTCTACACTGTCTCGAAACCCTCTTAAATTATTTATGCCAATCAACACATGTTTGTAGACATAGATCTGAAAACTGGACAGTTTACAAGTAACTTCCAAAGCAACATATTCAAGCAGGGTTTATCAACTAAAGAATTGATATCCAAACAATCTGGTCATGGCAATACATGCTATCTTACTACTTAGGTTTGAGTGTCGATACAATTATACGTTCAATACTAGTAGGTTCAACTTTTTTTAGCTTCTTTCATGCGTTTGAAGGATCCCTAGAGGATTATATTTCCTAAACTGCATCCGAATATGAAGTAAGGACACAGATGAGTTAGAGAACCATAGCATGAGATCATCATTATAATAGTAACACTGAAAACTAAAGCAAATAAAACGATTAAGGAAGTGAGACTTGGCAGATAAAACACTTAGCATCTAGAGACGACAGCGACTAGAATTTCTGCAATTTTTATAAATTCTGAATCCATTTCTTTTTCTTTTAGCATTATTCGAGTATTACTATCCAGGTCGGAGCATGAATCAATAAAATTATTCATTGGAATCCAAATCCACTAAAAATACTCATTCAGTTCAATTTCTTATCTACAAAAAAGCAAAACAGGTTCAAGGTTTAACATCTGCATCCGCTCTGACTTGAATAGAAATTAAAATATCCAAATTCGAATATCATCCGAATCTACAATATCTGAATCCATAAAAAGTAAGTCCGAAATCTACAAATCTATTCTAAGTTGGATATCTAAAGTCTCAGATTCGAACAGTCATTAAAATATCCAAATTCGAATATCATCCGAATCTGCAATATCTAAATCCATAAAAATAAGTCCTATATCTACAAATCTATTGTCAAGCCCAGCATCCTTTTCACCCTGAATGAAGAATCGCATGAAAATTACCAGTTTCCATTAAATATACATCCGATTCCAATAATATAACATGAAATCCGTAAACATAATTTAAGTATCAACAAACAGAAACAAAAAACAAAAAAAATCAGAAATGGAATGTACCTTGAGGTACTTGAGCTTGATGCTCCCATAAACAAGTCCAAAAGAGAAAGCAGATGCACGAGCCACCTATAAAATTAAAAACAACTAAATAAATCCGATTTAGATTATATATTGGCGACGAATGAAAATGAGATCCAATGTTTATATAATTTTATCCTTTTTTTTTTTGCTGTAGAATTCGATTATGGAAACTGAAAAAAAAAATAACTTACGAGAGCAAGAGTGCTGGTGCCGGAGTAAGGTCCAGGAGGCGGCGCCATGGCTTTGATTTTCTTTTTGTGTGACTGAAAAACGAGCGATGGGAGATTTCAGAAGAAATATTCAGCAGTGGCGGAAGAGAAACAATGCTCCTTTCCTGGGTTTTATGCTTGTGCGGCTTTGCAGAAAACGATGCCGTTTTAAATCATTATATTTTTAATTATTAAAAATTAAATTGTTAACTTGGTTTTCTGGGTCTGAGCTAGGGGCGTTAACGAGTTGAGTATCTCGTGAGCAATTCGAACTCGACTCGGTTAAAATTTGATAAATACTCGACTCGGATTAGTTCGACTCAAATTTGAATTCGACTCTATACCTTAACGAGTTGAACCGAGCAAAATCTAACTCGGTTCGATATGTTCGTGAGCAACTCGTTAATTTTTTAAAATATTTTTAATAATTATTTTAAAACAATTTCATTAAAAAATAAATTTAAATAATAATTATTAATATATAAATTATTATTTTAATTTTAATACGTTAGTTTATTGTATTTATGAATTATTACTTTTGAATTTAGACTTTAAAAATGTTTTATACACTTTTTTAATATTTTTGGTTAAATTTATTAATTTATATTAATATTAATCCTCATATAGTATTGTTAAGTTTTACTTTTAATTAAAAATAAGGTAAGTTTTTTAATGAGCTTAACGAGCAACGAGTCGAGTTGAGCAATAAGTCGAGCATAACGAGCACGAGTCGAGCACAATTTTAACGAGCACGAGTTGAGTTGAGCAACAAATTTTTTTAATGAACACGATTCAAACAATGCCCAACTCGCGATCGACTCGCTCGATAAGCACCCCTAGTCTGAGCTTGTAGTGTTTTAATTTTACCCTAGTAAATTACATAAATTATCATTGTACTATTTTTTTATTTGGGTCATTGAATTAAAAAAAATAATTGAATTTTATATAGACATAAAGATAATTTGAACCCTTAACGTTTATAATTTTTGTCGTTTTGACCCTTATTTTTTTGGGATAAATTTAGCCCTTAACCTATATATTTTTAACAAATAGCTTATTTTTTAACTACTATGATAACTGGACCGTTAAAAATTTAACAATGATGACATGTCATATGGATATGATAATATATTTTAAATGACATGGCATCTAACCTATCAAATACATATATATATGAAATATAATTTTATTCCAATATAAAATATAAAATAATTAAAATTCAAATAAAATTTTAAAAATTAATTAATTCTAAAATAAAAGACTATTAAACATTCTCAACCCTAACTATGATAGAATCAAAGTCCTATCTTAAAAAAATATGAACATAGTTCTAAATTAATTAATTTTTTAGGTAAGATTTTAATTTTATTGTAGTTAGGATTAAGAATGTTTAATAGTATTTTATTTTAGAATTAATTATTTTTTAATATTTTATTTTAATTTTAATTATTTTATATTTTAAATTAGAATAAAATTATATTATATATATTTGATAGGTTATATGTCATGTTATTTAAAATATATTATCATATGCATATAATATGTCATTATTATTAGATTTTTAACGGTCCAGTTACCATGGTGTTAAAAAATAAGCTATTTGTCAAAAAGATATAGGTTAAGGGCTAAATTTATCAAAAAAAAGAATAAGGGCCAAAACGAAAAAATTTATAAACGTTAAGAGTTAAAATTATCCTTATGCCTTTTATATATTAAATTTATTATTATTATTATTTTCTAACATTTTATATTATTATTAAATATAAAATAATTTTAAATTGAAAAACTAAACATTTTGTTTAAAAAGGGTGAGAAATGAAATATTAAAAGTTTAAAGATTAAAATTAAAATTAATATTATTCCTAACGGAGATTAATGATTGGGTGACTTGTAACCCCTAAAATTTACCTAATTTCTTATATTAGAAATTAGGGTTTTACTTTACTGAAACTTAATTTACAAGTTAGGATTTTTATAAAATTAAAATATATTTAAAATAAATTATTAAAATATTAATAATTTAAAATACTAAAAGCTTAACAAACCATTAAATACAGTTCAACCCAAAAGTTTAATAAAAATTACAGTCTAAAAAGTCCAAAATAAAATCCCAAATCCAAAGTTTATTACAATTAACAAAATATTTGGAATAATTATGATTGTTCTGAAAACTATAAAACATACGTAAATCGTCCGAAAGCAGTAACCTCCAAGTACCGTAGAAGTCTAGGTCGGAGATCTGAAACAGAAAACTGAGAGGGTGTAAACTAGGGAGCCTAGTGTGTCTCTAAAGTGTTGATAAACAGAATCAGATAACAGAGTAGGCCATATGATATAATGTATGCATGAATGCACCCAACATCGAACACCATCAGATGAGTAGGTTCCCCAGAACCACTCTAACTCCATCACACCAAACAGAAGTGGAAACTCGACCCACAGGTGGAGCCACTGAACAAAAGTTGTATATTATAAAACCACTGAACAAAAGTGATAAATCACTAACTTCCCCGTACACATATAATCTAACCAGATGTAATGATAAATACAGATACAAAATCAGAATGCATGCCTTATAATCTAACAGGAGGCAAGCATGACAATATCAGGATCAGTAATATAATGTCAGGATGATGCATGATCATACGAGTTTAACAGAAACTGAACATACTGAGTAACATGATTAACAGAAGAGAACACACCTGAAGTAGAAGGTTAACGCCTAGAATGATGCCTACTAGACTCAACTCTACCACTAGATCGAGCAGGTGTAGAACCTACGATTACCCGAATATTAGAAACACTACTATGCCACTAACAAATAAGTACACGTAATAGAAGTAATACGAATCTCACGTGCGGGTCCCAAAAACTGGTAAACAAGAGGTCTTCTAGGAGGAGGAAGAGGAGGCAAATGCTTAGTGTCAGAATCCACGTCACTTGAACCAAACAGAAATTGATTCAGAAACCAAAACAGAAAACTTTCAAGCAAAACATTCGAACTTAAAAGCCCTAAAAATGACACTTTGGGTTCGAATTTTGTTAAAAAAAGTCAACGCTGACGTCAGCATTGACCAATGCTGACGTCAACAGTGGCGTCATCAGGTCAACGCTGACGTCAACAATGATGTTAGCGGATGACGTTAGCGGATGACGTCGGCAGTGATGTTAGCGGGTCGGAAGTCGGGTCGATTGGGTCGGGTGTCGGGTCGATCGGGACGGGTTGGTCACGGGACAGGACAAATTTTCCCGAGGAAATCTGGATTTTCCCTAGATTTTCCAAGAAAATCTGGAAAAATCCAGATTTCCCAGGCTTGAAATTCAGCAGAAATTCGACTCAAATCCCCCTTTTCGATTCGATTCACCCCTGACTTTCGTTTCTACACCATATTCGAATCAAAACAACCCTAAAACACATAAAATCGATTCAACAACAACCAAATTATAACACCCTTAAACCAAGAACTCAAACTTAAATCACTCCTCATGCTCGACTAAAACCAAGACAAAGATATACCCTCACATTCGATTCAAACCAAGGCAGAAACCATACCAACAAATCCGAACTGAAAACACCAAAAATAAGGACTAAGAACACTTACCAACGTACCCAACAAACCGAAAGGAAAAAGGAGAACACCCGATGCAAGCTTGAACGAAAAGGATGGAGTTCAGACGTTTAGTTACAAAAAAGAATTAAACCAAGCTTGAATTGAAATAAAGGAGAAATTAATCCTCAATCGTAACCGAAGCAAAAAACAGGGAAAAGAAATCTAAAAATTGAAAGAGGGTAAAATTACCCAACAAGTCCTTGGACTTTCAAACTAAAACAATTAGACCACTGGAATTCCCAAATTCTAGGGTTTAATATTAGGGATTTGGATTTTAATTAGGATTAAAAAAATTGGGGAAGATTTTGGGTTGTTACAACTCTCCCCCTAATAGAAATTTCATCCTCGAAATTACCTAGATTAAAAAGATACGGATACTGAGCTTTGATAACAGATTTGGGCTCCCACGTAGCCTCATCATTACCTCAATTACACCAGAGAACCTTAACCATCTTAATGGTTTTCTTTCGAAGGACTTTCTGGTCCCGAGCAATAATCTCAACTGGTTCCTCCTCATAAAACAGATCTAGATGGATCTCAAAATCCTCAACGGACAGAACATGAGACGGATCAGCTCGATAGCGTCTCAGTACAGAAACATAGAAAACATCATAGATATGCTTGAGCTCCAGTGGTAACTCAAGATGATAAGCTACAAGACCAACACGTTTGAGAATACGGTAAGATCCAATATATCTGGGACTGAGCTTGCCCTTAAGGCCAAAACGAAGTACCTTCCTCCACGGAGATACTTTCAGAAAAACTCATCACCAACCTCAAACTCCAAATCCTTACGCCTCAAATCCGCGTAGGATTTCTGTCTATCAAAAGCGCCCTTAAGCCGATCCCGAATCAACCTGACTGTCTCCTTAGCCTCATGCACAAGATCAGGACCCAATAAACGGTGCTCACTAAGCTCAGTTCAACCAATAGGGGTGCGACACTTACGTCCATATAGAGCCTCATAAGGTGTCATCTTAATACTGGCCTGATAACTGTTATTATAAGCGAACTCTGCCAACGGTAAGAAATCCTCCCAACTACCCTTGACATCCAGAATACATCCTCTCAACATATCCTCAAGGATCTAAATCACACGCTCAGACTGACCATCGATATGAGGGTGATAAGCATTGCTGAAGTTCAACTAAGTACCTAGAGCAGTATGTAGAGATCCCCAGAACTTAGACGTAAACCTCAGATCCCAATCAGATATAATAGATAGAGGCACTCCATGTAACCGAACAATCTCAGAGATGTATAACCAGGCCAACTTACTCAGAGGGTAAGTGGTCTTGACAGGAATGAAATGTGTAGACTTGGTCAATCGATCCACAACAACGCATACAGAATCCTTCTTTGACGGAGTCAAAGGTAAATCACTGATAAAATCCATAATCACACGCTCCCATTTCCACTGAGGAACCTCAATGTGCTGAAGAAGTCCAGATGGACGCTGATGCTTTGCTTTGACTTTCTGGCAAGTCAAGCACTTGAACACAAAACTGACAACATCTCTCTTGAGACCCTTCCACCAATACTTCTCCTGGAGATTCTTATACATCTTATCACCACCCGTATGCATAGAATACAGACTATCATGGGCCTCCCGAAGTATAACCTGTTTCAACTTAGAATTTCTCGGAATACAGTAACGACCTCAGAAACATAAAACACCATCCTGATTAAGAGAAAAATCCTGAGAAGTTCCCTCCTTAACTTCAGCAATGCGATGAGCCAAGTATGGATCATTAGTCAGTTCAGCCTGAATATCAAATATCAAAGTAATAACCACGCGGAGCTCACGCAACAAACTACCATCCTCAAATAAACTCAACCGAGCAAACAGAGCTCTCAAATCTGAAATGACATTGCGACTCAAGGCATCTGCAACAACATTAGCTTTACCCGGATGATAATCAATCTCATAGTCATAATCTTTCAGAAGCTCTAACCAACGTCGTCTCAGATTGAGCTCTTTCTGAGTGAGAAGATACTTAAGACTCTTATGGTCTATGAAGATGTAACACTTCTCTCCATAGAGATAGTGTCTCTAGATTTTCAGAGCAAAAACCAAAACTGCTAACTCTAGATCGTGGGTTGGATAGTTACACTCATGCGGTTTCAACTGTCGAGATGCATAAGTCACTACCTTCCCATCCTGCATCAGAACACAACCCAAACCGGTGCACGAGGCATCACTGTAAATTGTATAGGGTTCCCCCGCCTTTGGCTGAATCAGAACTGGTGCTTGTGTCAAAACAGATTTGAGTTTCTCAAAACTCTCTTGCTGAGCCTCAAACTAGGTAAACGAAACATCTTTTCTCAAAACCTTTGTTAACGGAGCGGCTATAGAAGAAAATCCCTCTACAAACCTCCGATAATAACCAACTAGTTCCAAAAAACTACGAATCTCTTCCACATTCTTGGGTTGCTTCCATTCTATAATAGCCTCAATTTTCTCCAGGTCAACCTAAATACCCTTAAATGAAACAACATGCCCCAGAAAAACAACCTCGAGTAGCCAGAACTCACACTTACTGAACTTTACATAAAGCTGTTTCTCTCTCAGAGTCTGTAACACAATACGGAGATGCTGCTCATGCTCATCTTCAGACTTGGAATAGACCAGAATATCATCTATGAAAACCACCACAAACTGATCCAGATAGGGTCGAAACACCCTATTCATCATGTCCATGAATGCTGCAGGGGTATTCGTAAGATCAAAAGGCATTACCAGAAACTCGTAGTGACCATAACGAGTCTGGAAGGTTGTTTTGAACATATCCGAATCCTTAACCTTGAGTTGGTAATAAAAAGATCTTAGGTCTATCTTAGAGAACACAGAAGCTCCTCGGAACTGGTCAAACAGATCATCGATACGGGGAAGAGGGTACTTATTCTTGATGGTAAACTTGTTCAACTTCCGATAGTCAATACACAGACGCAGAGAACCATCTTTCTTTTTAACAAACAAAACAGGGGCTCCCACGGAGAAACACTCAGTCGAATGAAGCCTCTATCTAGAAGTTCTTGTAACTGAACCTTAAGCTTCTTAAGCTCTTTCGGAGCCATCCGATACGGTGCCATAGACACTGAAGTCGTCCCTAGATATAACTCAATACCAAACTCCACCTCTTCCCGCTTAGGAGGCACTCTTGGTAACTCTTCTAGAAAAACATCTAGAAACTCACACACAACCCGGATCTTATCCATCCCAGAATCAGATTGCCTCGGGTCAAGAACGTAGGCAAGGTAAGCTACAAATCCCTTCTTGATCATCTTTTTCAGCTTTCAGAGTGGAGACAATATTGGACATAAACCCCTTATACTCACCGATAAGGGTTATCTCATGGTCATTAGAAGTCCTCAAAGTAGCCCTTTTACGCTCACAATCCAGAGTAACTCGGTGAGCTGACAACTAATCCATCCCTAGAATCAAGTTAAACTCTCCAAACGGTAGCTCCACCAGATTAGTAGCTCCACCAGAATCAAGTTCCAAACCTAACGACTCAGATCAAAGCTGATGGAAACGACTCAGATCAAAGTTGATGAAAGCTTCTGGATACCCCACGTGATTCATGTGTAGTCGTTTGGAATCCCCACATGCACGTTCAATACACGCTTGTGTCTCTTCAGATGCCTGATGACTTTTTTATCTTCTTCGTCTGTCGATCATGTCTCCGATGGTCCCCTCATAACTGGTCGGTTCATACAAACAAACAAAACAAACTGTCAGATTCATACAATTCTAGAGAGAATCGACCAAAATGCCAAAACAAACAAAATTTTATCAAAATTTTAAAGAAAAAATCGGTCAAAATTTGCAATAAAATCAAAGAATGGCAGAGCAGATGAATAACAACAAATCAGCAACCAATGGATTTTATTTCTTTTAATTTCTTGTAATATTCGGTTATAAAACCGAAGCAAAGCAATGTAATAGGGATTTCTCACTCCCATTTTGAATCAATAGAAAAAAGAAACAACTTTCGAGGTAGATAATTTCTTTTTCATTGCATGCAATAAAGAAAAAAAGATTTAGGATTTCGCGTTTACTTGGTCGAAGTTGATCAAACCCATCTGGATTTTTTTTCGATAATAATTCTCACGCTTTCGAGCTGTTAGGCTGCTAGCGGTAAGCCACAAGGGAAAAATCTAGGTTTGACCTTCGAATCTTTAAATCGAAAAAATCTATTGCTTCTTCATTTAAAAAAAGGGTTCTTTTGTTGTAAAAAAAAAGATGTCTTATGTGTGTTTTGATGAAAATTTGAAGGGAAAGGAGATTTTAAGTTCAAAAAAAAAGGATAAACTACACGGATAGTCACAATATTATGGGGTTGGTATCGATATGACCAAAATGCTTTAAAAGAATCAAATACACTGATAAATTATTAATTTGGTATTAAAATAGTCATTTGCCGTTAAAGGAGTAACGGACTGCTGACATGGCAGTTAAATATAAAATAAAATAATTACACATTTAGTCCCTGTTATTCATATATTTTTATAATTTAGTCATAATTTTATTATAATAAAATAATATTAAGAGAGCATGAAATTCAAATGATTTAACCATTGAGCTAAGCATATTTTATTAAAATAAAATATTATTATTTATATATATTTATTATTTTTAATATTTATTCCTTTATATTTAATTGTTTTAATTTAATTAAAAATAATAATTAAATTACTATATAATAAATTAAAAGATTCAAATTAATAAAAATTTATTTATAAACTCTAAACCCAAAATCCTAAATCTTAAATCCTTAAAACTTAAACCCTAAAAATATTCGAATAAAATATTTAGCTTTTAAATATCCGAATATTTAGGTTTTAAATATCCGAATATTTTTATTTGAATATCCAAATAATCCTTAAAATCAACAATATTCGAATATTTTTATTTGAATATACGAATTTTTATTCGAATATTTTTATTCGTATATTTATTATTTGAATATTTTTATTTTAATATATGATTTTTTTATTCGAATATTTAAAATTCAAATATTTTATTCGAAAATTTTTAAATCAAAATATTAAAATATTTATTATTTTATTCAAATATATATTTTAAGAATATTTTTATTTGAATATCCAAACAATTTTATTCAGATATTTAAAAGCTAAATTTTTTATTTGAATATTTTTAGGCTTTAAGTTTTAAGGATTTAAGATTTAGGATTTTGCGTTTAGAGTTTATAAATAAATTTTTATTAATTTGAATCTTTTAATTTATTATATAGTAATTTAATTATTATTTTTAATTAAATTAAAAACAATTAAATATAAAGGAATAAATATTAGAAATAATAGATATATATAAATAATAGTGTTTTATATCTTGAAAATATGCTTAGCTCAATGGTTAATCCATTTGAATTTTATGCTCTCTTACCCAGGTTCAAACCCTCTTAGAATCATGTTTTGGATTATTTTTATTCTTATTAAATAATTATATTATTTTATTATAATAAAATTATGATTAAATTATAAAAATGTATGAATAACAACGACTAAATGTGTAATTATTCTATTTTATATTTAACTGCCACGTCAGCAGTCCGTTACTCCTTTAACGGTAGATGACTATTTTAATACCAAATTAATTTTATATTTAACTGCCACGTCAGCAGTCCGTTACTCCTTTAACGGTAGATGACTATTTTAATACCAAATTAATAGTTTACCGTTGTATTTAATTCTTTTTAAAGCATTATGATCAAATAACAGAAAGAATCTCATAATATGGTGACTATCCGTGTAGTTTACCCAAAAAAATATTATGTGTATTTTCATTATTCTTGAGTTTTGTTTTAAATAACAGAGAGAATCTCTCTTTTGAATGTTTTCGAAAGCAAAAGTAGACAAAGGGTTATTTTTTTAATTTCTACTTGAGTTATATACTCAGCCTTCTATTCGGAAATGGACATATTACTTCATAAACCCTCCGCATCTTTTAAATCCTTCTTGTAGTCCTTCTATATTTTTAAACCGTTTTAATCTGGTCCTGTTTGAGACCATAATCAGCTATTTTAACAAAGGTTTAATTACCTGTAGGCCACTCCGTGTTTTTACATTTATTTTCAAGTCATTCCTCCTTTCTTAATCACTTTCGTAGTCCCTTTATTTTTAATCTGTTTTATAATCTAGCCACCATTTTTATATATCAGATTTCTTTTAATTTGGCCCTTAAATTGCTTTTTTTTCTTCTATTTCAGTCACTGTTTTTTAAATTAAACTTCTTTTCTTTTTTAATCAATTGAAAACTTTTGTTTTCATATCATTTCAGTCTTATTTTCAGATTTAAAAACATTTTTTTGTTTGTTTACTTGTTTATTCATGTACATATATTTGTCTTTATTTGTGTCATGTCTTTTAAGTTATGCATTTTATTTTTATTGTTCATGTATGTATTTTTGTATATATTTGTTATATTATGACATGTAATTTAATTTGTTTAAGTTTGCATTTGACACTTATTAAATTCCAATACGATGTCTCTTTATTCGGTCATAACGAGCCTGAGATTAGGTGTAATGGTGGTGGTGTATGCATTTACCTTCAAATAAAGAGACGTTTAATGTACTCGAATTTATAATTAAATATTAATTTAATACACTTTAATTCCTAAATTTCAAAATTAATTAAGCGATAATTTTTAAAGGTACCAATTTTAGGCGATTTTTTTAAAACGCTAACATCGTTTTTGATCGTAACCGATTCTCGAACCTGATTTCATTCAAATCTCTGATTTCTTGGTGTCCGGTCTATCAAAGTAAGCAGTGACGATTCCAATTTTTAAATCCTTTTCCAATCTTTAATTTGTTTTCTAAAACCTCTTTCAAACCGTTTTAAAATTTTCAAGTATCATTCTCTAATTCTAGTGTACTTTTCATTTTAGGTCTTTCAAACTCTAAAACCCTAAACTTTTAAATCACTAATTTTAATTTTTTGATTTTCAATTTCACTTTTATTTAATTCTCAAATTTCTAATTTTCATTTTAAACCCTAAATTTTCAATTTCTTAAATTTCCCATATTTCTCTTTTTTTAATTTAAATCCTAATTTCTTTCAATTTTTATTTTTTCTTTTTTCTCAAATTTCAAATTACGAAACTAATGCTCAAAATTCCTAAATTCATTTCCTAAACATTTCACCTAAATTCTAATTTTTTTCAAAACCTTAAGACTTTTTCAAGACCTTTTAATTTTAAATCCTTTCAAGAATTTCCAAACTTTTTAATGCTTTTAACTTTTTATTTAACTTTTTATTATTTTAAAGGGTTAATTACTGCGGAGGTCACGTTTGTTTGCTCCCAATACAAATTTAGTCACTGATTTTGAAAATTAACCAATATGATCACGTATGTTTTCGGGCTGTAAACTTATGATCACTCCGACGTTAAAAGTCGTGAAGTGTTAACGAAAAGATGATTTGACACAACGAAAAAAGGATAAATTACCTAAATAGTCACTAAATAATTAACTTATTTTTATTTGATCTTTAATTTAACCATTAAAAATTTAAATTTTTATAATTTTATCATCATCCATGTTGAAATAGAAAAGGTTTCTTAACTGCTCCATGTCATTAGTAACCTAATTTCACTCTAAATCTAGATAACAAGTACAGAAAGTGAGAACCCACCATCGATTATAACACTTAAATCTAGAAGCATACAGAAGAAAATGCAAACTTGATAGAACAAAAAGATAATCAACCTTGTTGTACACCAAGCACAATTGGTGTGAGGAACCGTGAGTTTGGTCGCCCCTTACTTTTGGTTGCTGAAGATAAACATGAAAGCCCTCCCTATCTGCTTGTCGTCTCAGTTTATCCGCTTCTTTCAAGAGAATAAAAGCTATTCTGTTTTCAGTTTCCAGATCCATCTCAGCTGCAAAAGCATATTCAAACCCAGATGAATTAACAGATTTTTCATTGAAAATACTGATATCTCAAATTCAACAAAACAAAATCTTTACAACAGATGACTTTTACAAAACCCAACAGGTATTTATCCAGTTTTCCAAGTAAGCACAAAAACTAAACATAATCCATTCCAAAGCTATGATCAAATATAAAGAATAATAAAATCTATTTATCGAAGGCACAGTTTAACTCATTTAACGGTATTCACATGCATCAGCACATAAAAATATTTTTTATCATTATCCTTAAGCCCCATCGAAAAATCAGCACTTCAAATCGAACCCCCCACACACGAAGAAATTAAAAACTCGTTGTCTAACAAACAATTTAAAGTTTAAACAATATGATTTCTCCATAAAATAAATATCAAGAACGAGATAAAGAGATAATTTTATCAATCACTTGATGGACTGATGTAATCCCTAATTAAAAACCGAATCAATTGAAACAACACACCGTTTCTCCTTTGAAATCGAAAACCCTAATCCTAAAAACTATTTTAATTGAGGGGAGGCTTTCTCGCTTTTCCTATATATAGGAAAATCCCAAGTGTTTTTACAACATCGAACCGAAGGTCATCAAGATCTCGAAAACCACATTCCAATGCTTTCACCGCTGATGACAAGGAGAATGTAGATGTTTCCTGTATCATAATTTTTTTAGAGAAATAAGTGTTTTTAAGATGGTAAAATTATAAAAATTTAAATTTTAATGGTTAAATTAAAGATCAAATAAAAATAACATAATTATTTAGTGACTATTTAGGTAATTTACCCTTTTTTCATTGTGCCAAATCATCTTTTCGTTAATACTTCACGGCTTTTAACGTCGGAGTGACCATAAGTTTACGGCCCGAAAACGTATGTGACCATATTGGTTGATTTTCAAAATCAGTGACTAAATTTGTACTGGGAGCAAACAAACGTGACCTCCGCAGTAATTAACCCTATTTTAAAAGGGTCGCTATAATATAATAACAATTTTAGTTCAATAAAATTATGTTTATATTAATTTGGTCCTAGTTCGAAATAATTTAACAAATTTAACCCTTTTATTTTTAAAATTTTTATTAGTAAAATGATTGTGTCTACTAAAATGCTATATTAAGGTTATAATGGATCTATTACATTAGTCTATCAACTATCCAATAATGATGTGATTGTATCCGTCGAGCTATCACATATGCGATATGTTGATTTTTAAACTGAAGGACAAGATAACATTAAGGGTGGTAAGTGGTCAGAGGGCATGTCAGGATGATGTAATATTAAAATTTTAAATATAAAAATTAAATATATTAAATTATTTTAAATTAAGACCAAATTAATAAAATACGTAAACTTTAGTGATTAAAATTATTGTTATACATAGTTGTTATTTCAATTGTTAGTCACAAAATTTAATTAAGTGGCTTGTTCATTTGTAAACCTATAATTGAACGATTGAATTATTACTTAAAAAATAATATATATTTGCCCTTAAACCTATAATTATGGGATTAAATTGCTAGTTTTGAAAAACTATTTTTTTTTTTATCTTAAGTGATAGTTAAGTGACCTCAATGTATTTTACCCTTTAAAAATGTTTTTAATTTATAAAAAAAAAACTTAGAAGCATCAATTTAGGGATAAACATTTCGCGTGATGCGATCATTTAAAAAAATCAAGGTCAGATTGAGTTTTATTAAAAGTGAGATCGAATTAATTTAAATTTAGAATAAAATTTTTTAATTTAACTTGAGATATATAATTATTGTTTATATTTTTTAGTACCGAACTTTGGACTGTTATTGACGGACTACGACATGCGAGGAGAATGAATTTTGATCGTGTTATTCTTGAATTAGATTGTCGAGAGGTGATTAAAAGTATTTTGGATATTGATTCATCTAAAATTGATCATATGTTAATTTCAACGATTCATGATATGATTCAAGAGATTAGGAGGTTGTTGTGCGCCATATTAAGTGGACTGCTAATTCTGTAGCGGATAAACTTGCCTATTTTGCAAGGGATGAAGCCTATGAAGATCCTTCACTTTTGTCTACCGATTGAGTGCCAAGCTTGTTTGCTTAATGATTTGTAGCATATCGATGGTGTAAAGTAGTTTTTTGCCTGATTTGTATTTTTTTCCAGTGATGTAAATGGTTTACACATATTATTTACACCACTTTGACATGTACTCTTTTTCTTTCATTTAAGTTTAAAGAGGTTTTTAATGAGGTATAGAAAGTGGTTATCCCTTATTAAATAAAAATTAATTAATTTTTTATAGATTAGATTTGAGTTAAATTTATAATATTTATTTTTAGATTAAATTTATATTGATAAAATATTAAACTTGACCCGACCCGACCCGTACTCGTCGTAAAGTTTGTTTACTAAGACAACTTTGTCCCTACCCTTTCTGGTTCATTCGTTCATGGGCTCCACTGGGCTTCGGCTTTAAATTTGGTACAATTTTGGTAAAGAATATTCCAATTCAGAAAACGACGTTGTCCCCCATCAACTGGGAGAAATTCCTAAGATATTGCGTTGTTGTTTTGTTTCTTTCCAAACAGGGGTGAGTATTCGATTGAGTCGAGTCGAGTCGAGTTGAGTTAATAAATTTTGAGTTATTCGAGTTGATGAGCCATATTTTACAACTCAAACTTTATTTGAAATTTTTTTGGTTCGAATCGAGTCGAGTTTTCGAGTTTCTATAAATATTTAATTATACTTATTTATCATGTTATAGTATGATTTGATTATAATTTAAACGATTTTCTCTAATTATATAAGATATACATATATATATTTTTCATATGTAGCAATATTTCTTTATATTTTTATATACAAATGAATATATATCATAAAAAATTGAGAGATTTGTCTTAAACTTAAAAATTAATCCTTTAATTACAAAAAAATTCGAGTTATTCAAATTTCCATTTTACAACTTGAAATTTATTTGAAATTTTTTCGAGTCAAGTCTATGAAATTTCGAGTCGAGTCAAAACAAGTCGAGTATTTTTGCCTCGAATCGAGTTGAATTATTCATTTTTTTCGAGTCGAGTCGAGTTTTGTTCACCCCTATTTACAAATGTTGTACTAGTTTTTATTTGTTTAATCTATTATATTTTGAACAATATCGTATAAAGTCCGTAAAAATATAATCCGATTTTATTGTGAATTTTAATTAAAAAATTGAAATATGATGACAATGAAATCAATAAGAAAATATCACGCGACAGTGACGAGTCTAAAAATTTATTCAATGGTGAACGTATATAAATTTTCGAATTTTTAAAGTAGGCATAAACTTTAAATATTATAAAATTTTAAAGATTAATTAATAAAAAGTAGAAAATTAAGAATAAATATGTAAAGTTTAAAACTTCAGGATAGGCCTGTACCTACCCTAAAGAAAGAGTGGATCCGCCACTGTCAGGCAACTCGGTACAATAAAATCAAAACATAAGTGAAAACGAATCATATTTCTACATATTTCACTTTTCACCGTAACAAATGTTATAGATTAAAAAAATAAAAACAGAAGTATAATAGTTTTTTTTCTGATCTAGAATATCGATCGAAGGTTTCCTAATTCTAAAAAATATAGTAAAATAAAAAATAAATATATAACTTATTCTCAAACCTATTTATGAAATTAAACCATTTTGTTTAAAACTATTATAACAAAGAGATGAAGTGATAAATTCTTTAAGTACAATTAGATGTCATAATTTAACATTATGAATAGAGTAAACTGTGTTAAAAAAAATATTTTCATGATAAATTTTACGATATTTAAATTAATTGATCAATAAATTAAATATTTTTTATTTAAAAATATTTTAATTATCAGTTTGATTGCACGTATCAAAAAACTCGAAAGAAAATTCCTTATATGAAAATATGATAGTGAAGACATTAAATATCAAACCTTGGTGAAAAGAACGTTTGTGATCAGTACCTGTTTTCCGATTTTTATTCATCTAACGATCATATATATTTATTATAATTTTAATATATAATAAATCGTTATCATAAATGAATTCCGATACAAAATTCATGAAATTAAGTAAAGCTTATTTCTTTCATCTTTATTTTTCTTAAGGTAAAACTTCTCCAACTTACAAATTCTTAAAAATCTTCGGACCAAGTTAGATGTAAGAGGAATGAGTTACATATAGATCTGATATCGGTGTTAACCGAAGACTTAAAAAAAAACTTTTGCTACTAAATCAAAAACCGAATTAACGATTCGAAATAGTAGCAAAAAAAAAAAAAGAGAAAAAAAGGAAAATACCCAAAATGAGAAATGATGTTAAAAAAGAGAAACTACACTTCTTGCTTCTCTGGACCATCTTCTCCAAAGGCATGGAACTATTTGTTTTCCTTTTTATCATCTAATCATAGACGTGAGAGTTCGAAAATCGTCTTCTTCGCAAGGGATCGTAAGGCCCATATCGTGGTCGAACCCGAACTCTTCCTCGGCTTGACGAAGCAAGCATTGGAACTTTGGGTGAGTCAAGAAGGATATAGGGACAATGTATCTACTTCGGTTTTCACCTACGTAAACGGCAAAGTGACCTTTGGGTACGTCGAGAGGGAGATCGTCTTCACCGTATCCGCCGTGTTTCTTGCCTAGGCTCGAGCATCGCTTGAGAATTTGCTTCAAAATTGCTGTTTGAGACAGTTTAGATGATTTCCTTATCGCCATTGTTGTTGATGGATGGCTTGGTCTATGGGAGGAAGATAGGGGGAGTACATATTTATTAGGAAAGTTTGGGTAAACCCGTAAATTCCAACTCAAACTCGAGTCTTAAATCCAAATAAAACTAAATCACAAACAAACACAAATAACTTCAAATCAGATCAAAATGATCCGAACTTGTGTCTTAAATCAAAATAAAATAAGCTAAAATGACTTAACTTAAACTCGTGGAATTGTTTCAGTTATAAAGGATAATGTATTTCATCCAGACAAGGACGGAGCCATGTTGACGGTGGGATCCCAATTTTTTTTGATATAATTACATTTAAGATCCTTTTTAGTTTAAATAATAATAAAATAAGTTTCTTACCCCTCCCAAATTTTAAACTTAAAGATTTAATAAATCTTTACCTCTTTCAATATTTGATCTTAATTTCGTTCTTGTATCAATATAACCCGAATTCTAACATTATACATGCATAATGCGTATACTTTATAGTACAATTTAGTGTTTTTAGCTTAGGTATCCTTACCGTTGTAACAGTAGATTCTTTTTGTGTCAGATTCTACGTGGACTTAAGAGAGTTGTTAGATTTTTGTAATCCAAATTAGACCCACTTGGGAAATTGAATTAGTTTCATAAATTGTCTTATTATGTTTTGTTAATTACTAATCTGACTCATCATCTTTCTGTCTGAAATCACGGACGGATGAGTCTGTGTACTGAAAAAATTATACGGTCAACCCTGTTCACCACATTATCTATGGTCTCAAGTAATTAAAATCGTTGATCTTAATTTTTTCAAAGTGAATCATTACTTATTTCCTACATAGACTTAGTGAATGGGTAGTTATTAGATGTTTATTTAAAGATCAATGATCCTGATTGCTTGGACCATGGATGACGTGGTGAACAGGGTTCACCGTATAATCTCTCTGTATACTGGGAAAAATTATTAGATGAACCCTTTCACCAAGTCATCCATGGTCCCAATTAATCAGGACCATTGATCTTAATTTTTTCCAAGTGAATAATCACCTCTTTTTTACATGGACTTAGTGGGTGGATAGTTATTAGGTAATTATTTAAAAATCAACGGTCCTGATTACTTGAACCATAGATAACGTGATAAACGAGACTCAACTAATAATTTCTCGCGTACTGAACAGTACAACAGTTTTTGATGGTTTGGTTTCTTATGTTTGTTAGGGTTTAGGCTTGGGATTCCTCGGTGGCAGAGTCTGACAAAAAAAACAAACCTTCATAGGAATTTTAAAAAAAAAATGCAGAAGACCATGTGAGTATTTTTTTCACTGTTATATTTCTATGAGTTTTTTAAATAATTTTAAGATAATATTATTTTAATATTTAAACTGTGTAAAAATAAATTATATAAAATCTAAATCTCAATATGTAACACTCTAAAACTTAATTTTTAAACCATAAGTCTAAACACTAAATTCTAATTATAAATTTTAATTTCTATACGCTACATAGTAAATCATTAAACTTTAACCTAAAATCTTAAACCTTAAATTATAAAATTGAAGAGCTTGTGTAAACTCTTGTGTATCAAAGTATTTTTCTTTAAGATGTTTATAATGTTGTATCTTTCTATTTTTTAACCCCTTAATAAGACATATATTTTTTTCGACAAAATTTTTTGGTTCGGATATCTTGGGATGAATATGTTGTGAACTCAAGTAATCAAAGTGAACTTCTATTTAAAATTAGAGACTTACAATAAAAAAAGGAGAAAAGAAGAAAAAGACTTGAAACAGAGAAAGGGAGGATATCGATTTTCACAATTTTTATAACCTCCTATTTTCTAGTGCCCTTTTAATAGCAAATATCGTAACCACCTAATCTAAACTTGACTCATTCTCACGTGCCTTCTTCCTTCAATTACTAACCAACTACCCTTATTGACTCGAACGTAACTAAATTCATAACATTACCTTCCCTTGAAAAAGAACCTTGTCCTCAAGGTTCAACCGAAAACATTCTTTGAATTCCAAGTTTGCTCGTTACCATTGATCTCATCCCATTGTTTTTTAAGCCTGCATAATCTTTTGGTCATTTGTTGATTGATTTGGTGCTCCAAGATAGCTTTCGATTGTCTTACAGTAGTCGTAGTATTCAATAAGAAAGGTAAAAGTGATGCATGTTCATATAACTTTACAAATTCACATACAAACTGAGGTATTCTTTCTTTCCCTGAATTTACAGCATATGTTGGCTGCACATCATAACCCCAAGCATGGCAGTACGAGGCATCAATGTTAGTTGACAAACCACACCTTCCTTTATCTCCAAAGGAGTTTGATTACTCTTTAAAGTTGACTTTTTAAGAATTTTGTTGTTGCTGCTTCTCTGATTGTGTTTCAACCATTTGATTGAGCATTTTAACTATTTCTAATTTTATGACATGAACCTTTTCATGCATATCCCTTCCAAGCATTACTGGTTCTTCAATGACTTGAGATAAGAACTCAAAAATTTTTAGAGACTGACCAATAATTTTTTTTCATCGTGCATCTTCATCAACAATATCATGTGCCAGAATTTCAAGTAATTCAGTAATAAATTGTTGTACTTCATAAATGAAGTCAATGAAACTTTCGGAAATGAGAATAATATCATATTTGTGATCAAGTTCTATTTGTTTGCAGAAGAAGAAAACAATTCATTCGATTCATAAAAACCAAAATACTGCAGAACTAATGGTTTTTAAAGCCCTCACAATTAAACGACGTCGTAATGTCTCAAAGGAAAAATTTATCTGAACTAATGAAATGACACCGTTTCACTCTAATGAAAACAGTGTGTTATAATACTCCCTCCTCGAAAGGAATCCTTATCCTCAAGGATATAAATATGATCTTTTTTCTATGATTGGACCAAATATATCCTCATGCTCTCTTAACCTTGGCCGCAAATAATGTGTGACCCGAAAGTTTTTCAGTATCAAAAATGAAAGAAAACCCAATATGAACCAACAATATAACTGCTATATCTACACAAACACCCTTAATATGCTGGCTTATACTAACAACTGCATTTTGTTGGTGCCGCACTAGAACATTCCCATGAGGTTCTATGCTAGAGACATGTGTTGCCACTATATGCTTATAAGAACCCATTACAACAAGCTGTAGAAGAACCACACTTAAGAAATGATCAACCAGTCTTGTCATCTTCAAGTGGTTCGATCAAACTTTTTCCGTTATTTTCATGAACCATGGAGCAATAACTTGATTTCATCTGCAGTGAGAAATGTATCATCAAAAACTGAATGTATTTTTGAGCCTTCAGGTAGTCTTATTCTATGGACATTTTTTCTATATTATAAACATCACCCCTCTTGGCATACTGCTCCATCACAGTCATGAAAGAAGTAAACATGGGCTTATTCTCCTTTTGCTGGTATGTCTTTTGCAAGATCGATTCAGCCTTTTTCATTTTCCTTGCTTCCACATAAAACGTCATAAGTGCATCCCAAGTCAGTGGGCCAATCTGGCACCCATTATCATCTATTTGTTTGACAAGATTTTTCTCTTGTTGCAGCATCTTATGGTCTGAGTATACCTTCGAAATCTTGGTATAATACCTACCCGAAAGCTTTTTCAACGTTTCTAACAACCTATAAAAATTTTTCTCTGATTCTTCAACATGTCCTAACTTTCTCCAAGAGACAATTGCAACAAGATACTCTTCAAAGCTGGATTTTAATTTACAAACCTTTTGAATTTTTTCCACTTCATCAACCTTTCTAAGTTCAGCATACAGAGGAAGCAAATACCTGCAACTCCAACAATTCTCTTTTATGTTGTCCTCTTCCATCGCCTTCAAAACTTATTCAGCTTTCTAGGTAAATCCTGCCGAGGCATAGTATTTAGTTATGAGAGATGGTATAAGGATATCTGGTTCAAGATGATGAGTACTCAAAAATCCTTATTTTTATATCATTTTTCCACTCGATTATTGCTAATAATAGACAAATTTAACGGTAATATTGGATAAATCTGCTTATTTTCCATTTTCTAGCATCTCAATACGAATTTCATGAATTTATCTATTTTGGCATAAAATAGGTGCGGTTAATGAGTTTCTTCTCTTAGACAAGAAACTACCACACAGGTAATACCAGATAGCACGATGGATGCTGGAAACAAAAGCTAAATTGCAGATGAGCACCCGCTTTGGCATCACTTTGGAAGTCGTGGCAACCGATGTCGCGGTAGCACCTGAAGAATAAATATCGATATGATAGGCGATCTAAAGAGAAAAATAATATGGACGTTTTAAGACAAGCGACATAGAAATCAGAGCTGAGAGAGATACGAAAAGTCAAGGTCAAAGGCCACACGGGAAAAGAGTCTTTATAGGAATAAACTAGGAAATAAAATAAAGATCTTTTATTTATGTACTTGTGTTTTACTCCAAGTTATATTCCTACTTTGGAAAGGTTTGCCCTAGGCCAAGCCTATATAAACCATAGCCTATGTAGAGATGAAGATATCTCGAAATCAAGTGTTCATAGAAAATCCTAAACTCCTCCATCGCCCCCTTGGGGTTTAGGTTAGTTTGTGGAGTAGTTGTGGAAGAAAGTTTGTAATTTGTTTAGTTCTTATTAATACAATTTCAGAATTCATAGTTTATTCTCTCTTGGTATTTACTTTTCTCGCATATGAGTTCGAAAGATAAGTATGTGAGAAAAACTCATTTGCCTAGCATTGGGAGATGTAAGTTCACAAAACGAGAGAATACGGTCTTTGCTCATGGGAATTGACTAATCCGCCTAGGATTTCAGCGACTAACAAGACGTATGTGTTTGGTTGTTGTCCGCCCTTGATTCACGCTGGGAGGTATCATCAAGACGTGGGTTTCAACAGTTCTCTTCGCTTAGGGATAAGGAGGAGACATACAAGAATGCTCTATTGAACTATGAGTTGTTGAATTGTCGACAAGGCATAACCCCGCCTAGGCAACAGCGACGACCCTTAGTGCGACCCGCCGAGGCGGCAGTTTAACCCTATTGTATTATAAGAACGAGACAATTACATTTTGATTCCACACTACGAAGCACTCTAACCTGACCCTTTTTTCCATCCTTGATTTCTTGATCACTTATCTTTATTGCTTTAATTAGTTTTCTTAGATATAATTCAAATTCAATTATCTATGTTTTTACCTTTCCATTGTGCAGGAATAATAAATTGCGTAAGTAACGCCAATCCTCGTGGGATCGACATCTTAAATACTACAATCTAACAAAGATGGAATTAGTAGAACTTTATAGCCTCCATCACAAGACCATCAACCTTCATTGTCTTAACAATTTGTTCTATCCCAGCTATGTCATTATAGAAACCTTTAGTGTCAATCAAGATTCTATAAGTAAAGAGTGATGGCTTGACATTTTCTTTCTCCATTAACAGCAGCACATTAGCAAGAGAAGCATAATCTTTCTTGACCAAGTTAAATTGCTTCTTCATTTCCAACCACTCAGACAGCTGCAATGTCCTCCCATACAATCGATACTTGTGAAGATTGAGCATTGCTGCTCAACCCACTTATCAAGAGCCTTATAAATAGATATACCTGGAGCAGAGATAATAGCTTTGAATAGTTCTAAGCTAGTTCTCATTGAAGATGATTTTTTTAACACAATCATCCGTCTCAGTCTCAAACAATTCTAGTTTATTTGAAACCATTTCTTCAATATCACCAGATAATACTTCATCATATTCCAATTCATCTCCAGTTTCACCCTTAATATAATCTTCTTTGCTTTCAGCATTAGTAGGTGTTTCAAGTTCAGAAAAACCATCTTCCAAGTCATCTTCCTCTCCACTGCTTTCGGCACCAGCTTGGGAATAAAGGTCATAATTTTGAACAAGGAAATTATAGAAAGTATGTCTTGAGTGGTAAAATCTCCACAAAGATAAACCTTCATCAGATACCGTTGGACAAGAATCAAAATTAGTAGCAGTTTCTTCAATAAAATAACTTGAAGTTTGTAATTGAGAAAAACAGCATAAGAAGCTTCAATACTGACTTTTGTATCCCTTTTCTTTCGAGTCTAATTTCAAATTCTCTAGTCTATACTTTTTAATTTTGGGTTGTTTATCCCAACAGTAAGAACTTCATATCCCTCTTGTATCATAGCCGATGGTATCCCAACCTCACAACTGATATCTGATAATATTTTAAATTCCACCTCCTTATTTGTGTTCTCTATATCAATACCATTTTCATCTACTATATAATTGGTTACTAGAATATCAACAATAACATCAGTATAATTGGTTACTAGAATATCAACAGTAACATCACTACTCACATTTTCCATTAGCACTATTTCTTTAATTTCTCCACTCCCGAAATTGTTGATAAGGCAGTAGACATTTGATCAAGTGCTTGTACTTCAATCGATTTTGTGAAATCAGCCACCATGGATGACTTCTCCGATTTGTTACAGCTTTTTGAAAAATCATCAGGGAGTTCGATTATTTTATCAAAAGTCTTCTCCAATAATTGATGAAAATCCTCTAGAAATTGGGCTCGAAAAACATTGAACTTATCATCCAAATTGCACTTAAAACTATTGATCGATGACTGTAAAATCGAAACCTCTTGCTGTCATTCCAAAGCCGTTGGTCTGGGTGTATGTGAAACTCTGTCACCCATTATAAGATCAACATGCACTCTGATACCTTTATAACATATAAGTAATACCCCAAAAACCGGGTTAGTAAAAATGGTTCGAATAATATAAATTAAAATCAAATCATGAGTAAAATATATGAGAATCAAAGGACATAATTGAATTAATTAAGAAACCAAGAGATTGCATGACAAATAGTCATATTCCATAAACTACCCCTAGTAATTAACTAAACATGGGCAATTCATTAAGGGTAGAATAGTTAATTCCCACCCAATAATAGTCAAACAAAATGGAAAAAAAATTGGCTCTTCCTCCCCCAAATTCTCACGATAGCAACAAGGAAGAAGGGGAAAGGAGAAATTCATGGTGGCTTGAAGGAGAGAGCTCAAGTTCCATGCATGTTTGAGCATTTTGCTTAGGAAATTGAATCTAAAGACCTCAGTAAGCTTTTCTTTCCTTAAACCGAAAATTTTAGGGTTTAAACATTAGGGGTTTTAAATGTTATATGATGATTTGGGATAAATTAGGTTGCTATAATGCTTAAATAGAATATTAATGTTCATTTGAGTGTGAGTTTTGAAGGAATAAACAATGAGCTAAGAGTCTTGAACTTTAGGTTCTTGTAAATGTTGTTTATATGTGTTGTTGACTAGGTAAGATTGTGAAATTGGAGATTTGTTAATGTTGGAATCATGATTGGAATGCTGGAAAATTTATGAGGGTAGTTTCGGATTGGTTTCAGACACTTAGAATGGAAATTAGCCGAAAATAGCCTAGAATAGTTATTCCACGTAGCCAACTTTGAGAATTTCCCTAGGTCAGGATTTAAGGGATTTGAAACTAAAATTTTGAACTATGATCCGCACGTATATCTAGTTTAAGAGAAAATTTACGGAACCTAAATCCGAGTCCGGTAGAGGAAGATATAAGTTATTCCGTAGGGCTACCCGAGCAGTCCCGGGAAATCCGACCAAATCTGTTTCGAATGAAATCTGGAGCTGATCGATTAGGAATTTAAATGTAAGGTTAATTTTACCTTTTAGAGGATTCTTCTAGCTTTCCAACGTGGTATAATGGACTAAAATCGGACATCGAGGCTAGGAGACACAATCATTTCGCTACAGGGTAGCAAAATTGTTCGTAGAGAGAAAATGTATATGTTTGTATTTGTTAGGCTTAAGATTATTTAAAATGGACACTTGAAAATGTATTGATACATAGCTATTATATGTGAATTGCTAGATACCTCGAGAGAAGAAATTAACGAGGATCAAGAGAGGATCGAGGCAATAAGAAAGCGAGGCAAAAGGGTTGCGATCTACAACCCTTGATAGCTCGGAGTATTGGTGAGTGTGGCAAACCTTAGGACCTAGGGTCCTAACCATCCTTTATTGTTTGATTTGCTTTGTAACATAACCGGATTAAATGAATATTTGACACTAAGGGAAGGAGGATTAAATGATAATGGCTTATTTGACACTATGTTTGAGTACTAGTTAAGAAACTAGTTTAAAACATTTGCATAGCTCAGAAATGCCAAGGTAAGTAACGGCACGCGGCTAAGGATGCCAGATATGTGAATCATGCATGAGGTATGTCCATGATAGCATGATATGTATATGCTTTTGATATGTTAGCATTGCCTATGCGTTTGGATTTTGGTAACATGATACCTATGTATGCTTGATATGTTAGCATGACACATATGCTTTTGAATTAGGTAGCATGACATATATGCTTTTGAATTTGGTAGGATGACTTAATGCTTTCGATAATGCCATGTTATGTACATCATCTGTAATATGGAACTTGAATAAGTAAAATGGAAGATTAAATGAATGAGGAACTCCGATTGAGACTTGGGTTATAGTTGGTCATGGGTAGTATGGCATGTCTAGGGTCTGAGCTCATTTGTTAGTACTTCGGTACTTCTGATCAGTACTTCGGTACTTCTGTTGGTACTATGAGTACCTTTGTTGGTGGTTAGTCAACATTTGTAGATAACATGAGTATCTTTTGCTAGTGTCCTCGTGGCACTTTGGTCAATACCTTATGGTACTTCTGTTGACTCGCTTACCTAGTCTAACTATACCAAGGCAACGTTTGAAATTAATTCGAAAGACTGAAATTAATATAATTGCCATAGAGCACTTGAAACGTAATTGCTAATAAGCATTTGATATGTACTTTCCATAGGGCATTTGATATGATTTGAACTTGAACATTTGATATGTACTTGCCATAGGGCATTTGATATGATTTGAACTTGAACTTTTGATATATACTTGCCATAGGGCATTTGATATGATTTGAACTTGAACATTTGATATGTACTTGCCATAGGGCATTTGATATGATTTGAACTTGAACATTTGATATGTACTTGCCATAGGGCATTTAATATGATTTGAACTTGAACATTTGATATATACTTGCCATAGAGCATTTTTTATGATTTGACCTTAAGCATTGGATATGATTTTGCCATAGGGTACTTGAATATGACTTGCCATTGTACATTAAGCATGATTATGTGATGTACTAATTGCCATATGTAATTGATTTGTTGCTCATTTGAAGTATATCATCTGTTATAATTCATGTCTAAATTGGTTAGACTTAGGCTACCTCACTAAGTACTTCTTAGTACTTACACTCTTTGTTTCCTCCTTCCCAAACAACAGGTTCACGAGTTAAAGAGGTAGATCAAGCTTGATCCGGATCAAGGACACGTAAAGCAAGCCAAAGTATGGTATTTTGTTAGCTTTTGAAACTCCTAATGTATGGTGGCTTACTGATCATGCTAGACTAGTACATGCATTTGATAGCTAGCTCATGTTTTGTGTATATTCATATGATCATTTAAGCTTTTGGTTTGTAAGCCATAAGACATAACATTCATGGTAGGATTGCCTTGTATGTTTGAGTTTGGCTATGGTTGGTATGTTGGTTTGGAAGCATGCATATGGTTTATGGTTGATTCATCTTAGTGTCTAGGACATGTGATCTTAGGACACTAACAAGATTGCTTAAGTAGCCATAGAAAGGATAAGGTTAGATGTTTGTCCTAAGTAAGGATGATTTGAATATTGAAATGCATGATGAATTGACTAAAATCAACAAGTTTGGTGAATCGATATAGGATGCCTAAGAATGTCTAATGATCCTTAAGGCTTAGGATTGGGTTGAGACCATCTAGAAAGCCCTTTGGTGATGTCTAAGTGTTTGAAAGGCTTGAACTTATCAATTTCGAGCAGGGGTATCGATACCACTAGCTTGGGTATCGATACCACCCTTGGCAGAAACTTTTAGTTCCGAAGCATGTTTCGATACTGGAGCTTCTAGTAGCCATTTTGTATCGATACACGATTCGATACTGGAGCTTCTAGTGACCATTTTGTATCGATACACGATTCGATACTAGAGCTTCCAGTGACCTTTTTGTATCGATACACGATTCGATATTGGAGCTTCCAGTGACCATTTTGTATCGATAGTCGTTTCGATACTAGAGCTTCTAGAAACTTTTAGCTTCGATACCAGTATCGAAACAGGCTACCCAGTCTTGGTCAACGAGTCAACACCAAGGACCGGTATCGATACCTGGTTCGATACTCCTGTATTGATACCAATATTAGGGCTATCGATACCTCCTTACTACTTGGGTTCAAATTTAATAAGGGAATTTGCTTAATTATTAAGACATAATTAATGGTGGTTAAATGAATATGAATTGATATAGAAGTTTAGATCAAGTCAAATGAGGCTACAATTGAATAATGAATGGTATCTAAGATTCGAATTGGAAATTGTTTAAGAATCAAAAAAGTTTTAAATTTGCCTCGAATTTGTGCAAGTAATACAAGAACTGAGTCCGTCAAATAAGTAAATATTATTAGAGATCGTCTTACAATGTTATATAAATAAATAATTTGTTTGAATTTGATTACATGGTTCGAGTTTGTATGTCCGGTCGACGCCCTTGTCTCCTAACTCGGGGCGAGGGTGTCACATTTAGTGGTATCAGAGCTTTCGGTTTCATGATTCTCGGACCGGAAGTAATATGCATGCATCATATAGGATTGAACTATGCCACCTAGGAGTTTTATACCGTACTTGCTTGTGTTCTTGCCTATTTGAATAATATTTTATCTACTTTTGTAGTATGGTTGATACGAGACTGGCCTTGGGGGATGAAAGTCCCGAAGGTTCGTCCAATGAGAATGAAAGCTTGAGGATGGAACAGAATCCTCCAGTAGAACAAGAACCACCTCCGGTGGAAGTTGTCCCTGAGCCGGTAGTTCCGGTTATACAAGATGTTCAGAGGGAATGTCTTCTGAGTATGAAGGGAATTTTTGATCAGCTGGTATCTGATTTGAGACAAGATCGTCCAGCTCCTGTTAATGTTGTGCCAAGTAGGGCACCAATTGAGAAGCTTGCTCGATATTGAGCCTTTACTTTTGCAGGTGTTAATGAGGATAAGCCCGAGGAACTCGAACAATGGTTGGAAAGAACCACTCAAATTTTGACTAAGCAACTGTAGTGCTCGGATGAACACAAACTTGAGTGTGCTATTTCGCTTCTAGCTGATGAAGCCTTAAGTTGGTGAGAGACAACGACCTTGACTGTTCCCACCGGCTCTATTACGTGGGACTTCTTTGTGGAGGAGTTTAAAAAGAAGTACATCAGTGAGCAGTATCTGGCTGAAAGAAGAAGGAAGTTCTTGTATTTGAGGCAGGCTAATAGGCCTATAGAACAGTATGTGGTAGACTTTTGTAAGTACTGGAAATATGGAGCTGAGTATATCAAGACTGAGAAACAGAAGTGCCAGATGTTTATAGATGGGCTAAATGATGAAATGAGCCCTATGTTCATAGCTTTGGGGATCACAAACTTCTAGATTCTAGTCAATAGGGCTATTGCTACCGAAGGCAAGATGAAAGCTTCAGAGAAAAGAAAGGGTGGAAATAAGAACGACAAGAAACGGAAATGAGAAGATAAGCCTGATTGGAGTGTGAAGAAAGTCAAGAGTCAGAGAGAAGGCTCTTCGACTTACCACCATGAGTCCAAAAGCCATTATGTGCCGAGACCTCAGTTGGCAGATAGACCTTCGGCCCCGGTTGTATCTGTTCATAGCACGAGAAATTTTGGAAAAGCTCAGGCTTGTCAGTTCTGTCAGAAGTTTCATGCTGGACCTTGTCGGCTTCAGATGATACTATGCTATGCTTGCGATAGATCAGACCACTTTATCGGATATTGTCCTCAAAATCCGAATAGGGGCACACCTCAGTCTTGTGCCTATAAGAGTCCACCACCTCAGAATAGAAACAAGGGCCCGGGACAGGCCCATTCTGGGAATCAGAGTAGAGGAAAGGACCGTCAGTCAACCCCTCCTCGTCAAGGATCTCAAGCTCCTGCCAGGATGTACCATGTTCGTGGTAGAGAGGAGGAAGAGTCTCCCGATGTTATTGCAGGTACAATTGAATTAAATTTGAGTCCTGTATATGCTTTGATAGATTCAGGATCCACTCATTCCTTTGTATGTTCTAAAATGCTTGTAAAGACTAAGTTAGAGCCTGAAAATATTGATAGGGGTCTTGTAGTATCAAATCCCATAGGAGGTATGATGAATGTTAATCTCGTTTGTAAAGATTCTCCGATCTCAATTTGAAGTATTCCTTTTCGGATTGATTTGTTTGTATTACCAACTTGTGAGTTCGACCTTATATTGGGGTTGGATTGGTTGACCAAACATGAAGCTTTGATCGACTGTCAAAACAGAAGATTGTATCTTCGTGGCTTGGGAAAGGAGTCAATCCTCCTAATTGATAAGAAACCAACATCGATTTTTGTTGCTATGGTTTTACAAGATGAATATGACTTCGGGTTGCCAAAGATTCCAGTGGTATCTGAGTTTGTTGATGTCTTCCCGGAGGAACTCCCTGGCCTTCCTCCAACAAGAGAAGTGGAATTCGGAATTGAAGTCCAGCCTGAGACTAATCCGGTGTCAATTGCCCCTTATAGAATGACACCTATTGAGTTGAAGGAACTTAAGAAGCAGCTCCAGGAGCTACAAGATAAAGGATTCATTCGTCCTAGTTCTTCATCATGGGGTGCTCCTATTTTGTTTGTAAAGAAGAAAGATGGAACAATGAGGCTCTTTATTGATTATCGACAACTGAATCAGATTACCATTAAGAACATGTACCCTCTGCCTAGGATCGAGGATCTATTTGATCAACTTAAGAATGCTACGGTGTTCTCCCGGATTGATCTTCGATCGGGGTACTATCAGATGAGAGTAAAAGAGGAAGATGTTCCTAAGACGGCTTTCAGAACTTGATATGGATATTTTGAATTCTTGGTGATGCCATTTGGGCTAACCAATGCACCAGCTGTATTCATGGATCTAATGAATCGGATGTTCAAGTCTCATCTTGATAAGTTTGTGGTTGTCTTCATTGATGATATTCTGGTGTATTCTCAAACCAAGGAGGAACACTCAGAACACTTTCGAATTGTTCTGCGAACACTTCGGGAATGTCAAATGTTTGCCAAGTTCTCTAAGTATGAGTTTTGGTTATCGGAAGTGTCATTCCTTGGCCATGTCATTTCGGCCGAAGGAATCAAAGTCGATGCTAAGAAAGTACAAACTATTCTAGATTGGAGACCTCCGAGAAATGTTACTGAGGTTAGAAGTTTTCTTGGCTTGGCCGGGTATTATAGGAGATCTGTTAAAGGATTCTCCACAATTGCTTTGCCCTTAACTAAACTTCTAAGAAAAGATAAATTGTTTGAATGGTCAGAGGACCAGCAAAGAAGCTTTGATCAGCTTAAGCAAGCTTTGACTCATGCTCCTGTCCTTATCCAACCGGAGTCCGGTAAGGAATTCACCGTGTATAGTGATGCTTCACGTTCAGGACTAGGTTGTGTCCTAATGCAAGAAAATAAAGTGGTTGCTTATGCATCAAGGCAATTAAAGCCTCATGAATTAAACTATCCGACCCATGATCTTGAATTGGCTGCTATTGTTTTTTCCCTCAAGATATGGAGGCATTACTTATATGGTGAAAAGTGTTATCTATACACCGATCACAAGAGTCTCAAATACCTCTTGACTCAAAAGGATTTGAATTTGAGGCAAAGGAGATGGATGGAATTGCTAAAAGATTATGACTTGGTCATTGACTACCATCCCGGAAAAGCCAACGTGGTGGCCGATGCTCTTAGTCGTAAACTGACCTTGGGTAAGCTATTTGATGACTTTGAAATATTATAAGTTCCCTTTTGAATATTCGTATCTGATTTAAAAATTTCCTTGTAGCCCCAAATTCGATTAATGTTCATTTTTGAGTATATCGAAAGCAAGGATATTTGTCTGAACTCCAGGTTCAATCTGATCTAATTTTGAGGATCAAAGATCTGCAACAGTCTGATTCTGAACTTCAAGCTATTGCATCAAGGCTTGATTCGAAGCTAATGTCGAATTCTCCCTTAATCCAAATAGATTACTCTACTTTAGAGATAGAGTATGTGTTCCGAACAATGAGGAACTAAAAAGAGATATCCTACAAGAAGCACATCAAAGCCCGTTCTCGATCCATCCTGGTTCTGTTAAGATGTATAAGGATTTGAAATCCTTGTATTGGTGGCCTGGAATGAAAGCAGCCATCACAGATTTCGTATCCCGATATTTGACGTGTCAGAAAGTTAAGGCTGAACATCGAGCTCCTACAGGACTACTTCAGCCTATTGAATTGCCTGAGTGGAAATAAGATCGATTGACAATGGATTTTGTTATTGGCTTACCTGTTACACCAAAAAGGAATGATGCTATTTGGGTGATAGTTGATAGACTCACCAAGCCTACGCATTTTATTCCAGTTCGAAAGAACATGACCTCAGAGACCTTAGCTGAGTTGTATATCCGTGAGGTGATTCGATTACATGGTGTACCAACGTCCATCATTTCTGATAGAGATCCGAACTTCACCTCCAGATTTTGGAAGTCCTTGCAGAAAGCTCTTGGGACTAAAATGTATCTTAGTAATGTTTTCCATCCGCAGTCTGATGGTCAGTCGGAAAGAGTGATACAAGTATTGGAGGATATGTTACATGCTTGTGTTATAGACTTTGGGAAGAATTGGGAAAAGTCCCTACCCTTAGTAGAATTTGCATACAATAATAGCTATCAAGAATCGATTCAGATGGCTCCTTTTGAAGCTTTATACGGGAGAAGATGCAGAACTCCTCTGTGTTGGTCCGAATTGGGTGAGAATAAGGTTTTGGGACCCGAGATGATTCGGGAAACTGAGGGACACTCAATACAGTGTAGGAGACAAGGCCTTCCTAAAGGTTTCTCCTTGGAAGAAGGTGTTCAAGTTCGGAAAAAAAGGAAAGCTTAGCCCTCGCTTCATCGGACCTTTTAAGGTTATTGAACGAATTGGCCCGGTGGCCTATCGTCTTGCTCTCCCCAGTGAGTTTGATAAGATACATAATGTGTTTCACGTCTCTATGTTGAGAAGATACCGATCCGATCCCTCTCATGTTTTGGAACCTGAGGAACGGAATTAAATCCCGATTTGTCTTACGAAGAGGAACCGGTTCAGATACTTGATCGAGAAGTTAAAAGACCTCGAAACAAGAATGTACCTTTGGTGAAAGTCCTTTGGAGAAATCACAAGAAGGAAGAAGCTACCTGGGAACCCGAGGACACGATGAAAGCGTAATATCCGTAATTATTCCCTTCAGGTAAATTCGAGGGCGAAATTCTTTTTAAGGAGGGGAAAATTGTAATACCCTGAAAACCGGGTTAGTAAAAATGGTTCGAATAATATAAATTAAAATCAAATCATGAGTAAAATATATGAGAATCAAAGGACATAATTGAATTAATTAAGAAACCAAGAGATTGCATGACAAATGGTCATATTCCATAAACTACCCCTAGTAATTAACTAAACATGGGCAATTCATTAAGGGTAGAATAGTTAATTCCCACCCAATAATAGTCAAACAAAATGGAAAAAAATTGGCTCTTCCTCCCCCAAATTCTCACGATAGCAACAAGGAAGAAGGGGAAAGGAGAAATTCATGGTGGCTTGAAGGAGAGAGCTCAAGTTCCATGCATGTTTGAGCATTTTGCTTAGGAAATTGAATCTAAAGACCTCAGTAAGCTTTTCTTTCCTTAAACCGAAAATTTTAGGGTTTAAACATTTGGGGTTTTAAATGTTATATGATGATTTGGGATAAATTAGGTTGCTATAATGCTTAAATAGAATATTAATGTTCATTTGAGTGTGAGTTTTGAAGGAATAAGCAATGAGCTAAGAGTCTTGAACTTTAGGTTCTTGTAAATGTTGTTTATATGTGTTGTTGACTAGGTAAGATTGTGAAATTGGAGATTTGTTAATGTTGGAATCATGATTGGAATGCTGGAAAATTTATAAGGTTAGTTTCGGATTGGTTTCGGACACTTAGAATGGAAATTAGCCGAAAATAGCCTAGAATAGCTATTCCAAGTAGCCAACTTTGAGAATTTCCCTAGGTCAGGATTTAAGGGATTTGAAACTAAAATTTTGAACTATGATCCTCATGTATATCTAGTTTAAGAGAAAATTTACGGAACCTAAATCCGAGTCCGGTAGAGGACGATATAAGCTGTTCCGTAGGGCTACCCGAGCAGTCCCGGGAAATCCGACCAGATCTGTTTCAAATGGAATCTGGAGCTGATCGATTAGGAATTTAAATGTAAGGTTAATTGTACCTTTTAGATGATTCTTCTAGCTTTCCAATGTGGTATAATGTACTAAAATCGGACATCGAGGCTAGGAGACACGATCGTTTCGCTACAGGGCAGCAAAATTGTTCGTAGAGAGAAAATGTATATGTTTGTATTTGTTAGGCTTAAGATTATTTGAATGGACACTTGAAAATGTATTGATACATAGCTATGTCGCGACCTCTTTAAAAAAAACGCGGTTTTAGGTGTGAAAAGTGCTCGGCGATTAATTTTGAAAAAAATATGAGTTTTATCGCTTTTAATCTTGAGAAAACCCCAAATTTTAAGAAAAAAATATATAATTTAATTCTAAAAAATTGGTTTGGAGTCGCCACCGGCCACTTAGGTAGGCCAGACACCATAAAAATAAACCAGAGATTCATTTAAAAAAACGTTGGGTTCGGGAGTCGGTTACGTGTAAGGACGATCCTTACAAACGCCCAAAAATTAGTACCTTGAAAAACATTACGTGGCATTGATACTTTGAAGATAGATATTAATTTAATTTTTCATTGTCAAGTGAACATTATTTGAATTTTGGATATCCTTTTGATTTAGAAGTTACACCACCTTTAAACTTGAATTGAACGAGACGTCCTCTAGATAGGAAACCTCACCCAAATTTAAAGGAATGTAACTTCCGCCTCAAAAGGTTAAAGCAAAATGCATGACCATTTTATCTTGTTCATTTTAAGTTCTAATCCTAAAAGGCTCCATTGCTTAAGTGTTTAAAACCTAAATTACTAATGTTACTAGTTACTTACCTATCCATTTTATTTAATTCTAAGCCTAAGTTATTTTTTTCAAAATTCTAGGTTTTAATAACACTTGAATTTGATGCCAAGGTACACTCTCTAGGTCAGCATCATGGTGCGTCAAAACACCAACCTCTTTAGTGTATCCGAGACATAAGATTCAAACGTTATGTTACTAAATTATCTCCCTAATTAAATTAATTAATTAATTAAAGTGACTATTCCTAAAAAGGCTCTAAATTAATTAACTTAGATATTTATTAGGTGACCTCGTTAAATATGCCATGCAAAAACATAATAAAATAAAAGGACAAGATAAAAGGAACTCATCAATTTTATTAGAATTATGGGTGTACATCATTACATCAAAAATTCTCATCATAAGAGTACAAAAGGGACTTAAATTGAAAGAGATCAAAAAGGGACTCGGAAGCAAACCTCGAAGATCGATTAAATTTAATTAAGTATGAAATTAATTTTAAAGCTTAGGATTTTTAATTAAATTAAATTAATTAAATTTTCCTTTAACTTCAAATCTTAATTAAAACCTAATTTAAATCTAACTTGGTGAATTTTAAGTTCAAAGGTTTAATTAGGGTTGGATTAAACTTAATTAAGTTAATTTTTAAATCTTATCTTAGAAATTTAAATTAATTAGGAGTCTTAATTAAAATAATTTCTAAATTTTAAGAATTTAACTTAACCTAATTAAAGTTTAATTGGTGAAATTTGGGCTAATTAGACCTAAATAGTTTTAAATCTTATCTTTTAGAAATTAATTAAAATTAATTAAAATAATTAATTAAAATTATTTTCTAAATTGAATAATTAAAGTAAGCCTAATTTAAGTCTAATTTGGTGAATGTTTTAAGGTTTAAGGCTAAATTAGACCTAATTTAGGTGAGTTAATTTTAAAGCTTATTTTTAGAAATTAATTAAAATTAATTTAAAATAATTAATTAAAATAATTTCCAAAATTTTAAGAACTAAATTACACCTAATTCAAGTCTAATTTTTAAAATTTTCTTAAAAACTAAATTAAATTCTAATTTAGAACCTAATTAAATTTTTTAAAATCTTTAAAATTAATTTTAAGTCCTAATTACAGTCTAAAAACAACTAATTACGAATCTAGGAGTCTAATCCATAAAAAAAAGCTGAAACTAAAGAGGAAAAGAACTTACCACTGGCGACCTCCTTTGCTTCCTCACCGATTGAAATCCTTCCCCTTACTCAAGTTTGTAATTGCTCCTTTGAATTCTGATCTCAACTCCTCATTCTCTTCGTTTTTTCTCTACCCTTTAAAGTTGAAATCCTCCTTTTATAGGCTTCAAACTCAGACTTTTGATTGAAGTAAAAAACTCCAAACAAAATTCAAATCCCTACAAACACTCCACCAACCAAAAAATCCTCAACTCCCTCGTCTCTTATTTTTGAATTTTATTCTATTTTTATTCATTTTTTTACTATTTTTTGATTTTCTGTTATTTATTATTTTTTTTATTTTATTATTATTTTTAAAATATTTTTTAATATTTTATTATTTATTATATATTATATTTATTATTTTTTCGTGTTGACAGCTGCCCCTCTTTGCTAAATGCTGCGGAGCAGGAGATGGGCAAAGACTGAAAAACACGAATTCTGTAAACCCTGAAGCTTGAAGCTGTTCTTCTCATTTCTGAAATTCTCCAAACTTAGCATCATGCCCGGAGGACTTACTGATGATCCGGAGGATTTAACATCATACCCGGAGGACTTAATGCTGACCCGGAGGATTTAGGATTGTATTGCCTCCTCGATTGTGCAAACGATATCATCACTCCCGAAGGTGATGGCCCGGAGGACTTAACATCATGCCCGGAGGACTTAATGATGACCCGGAGGATTTAGGATCGTATTGCCTCCTAGATTATGCAAACGATATCATCACTCCCGAAGGTGGCCCGGAGGACTTAACATCATGCCCGGAGGACTTAATGATGACCCGGAGGATTTAACATCATGTCCGGAGGACTTACTGATGACCTGGAGGATTTAATAGTGGAATATGGAGTTGTTCTTCTCAGTACGAAATTCTCCACCTCTACTGAAGAGTCTGAAGTTGTTCTTTACACTTCAAAATTCTTCAGACGTAAGCGGTGAAACTTGAGACGAAATTCCTCACGCTACACCACTTCTTTCTGGACTCACGCCAAAAGGCTGCCGGTAATACTTGTTGTAGTTGACTTCTTTAAATCTTGTTGAATACATCGCTTCTTTCTGGACTCACGCCAAAAGGCTGCCGATAATGTTTAATAATGGAATATGGAGTAGTTCTTCTCACTTCAAAATTCTCCATACATAAGTGATGAAACTTGAGGTTGTACTTCGAAATTCCTCGCGTTACACCACTTTTTTCTGGACTCACGCCAAAAGGCTGCCGGTAATGTTCGTTGTTGTTGATTTCTTTAAATCCTGTTTAACAAAAGTATCATGCATTGTTAGCATGCTTCTAAATACAAATATTCCAATTATGATGCATGAATGTTAATTGAGGCCACTTGGGCAAACTTTCAGCTTCAGGGAAAGCTCATAATTTCTTGCTTTATCCCCCGACATATCTTCTTTGACTGATATGAGAATTCATCTCAAACTCAGGTTCAATTTTCAAAGTCTTCGTTTTTTGCTCTAAAGAGCCTTTTTAGGTTTTCACTTTAGATTTATTCTTTCTTTTCTTGCTTTGTCTCTTTTTTCGACAAATGAAGTCTGTCAGGATCTCAATGACGCTTGTTCTCGTCTTCAACGTAGGATCTTTTCTCTTGTATTCTCAGTCCGCTCTGAAAGAATTCATCATTTCTATTGCTTCGGTTTTTGAATTTTTCATGATAGTATGAGACACACTTTGGTAGCATTACCCCACTCAAACTTGAGCATAATTGCCCTGTTTTCTCATTCTGGTATTCACCCTGTAGAGATTCTTTGTCTTGTGATGTCGAAATTGTAACAATTTCTACACGTTGATGAATTGATCCGGCTATATTTTGCCCCAAATAATGTTCAATGTTCTCTCTTTGCCCCAAGTTTACTTGGGTCATTTTGTTGCTCTTGCTCAATCAACAATCGAGTACTAAGGTCACCTTCTGCTCTGTCTGCACTTAAAGGGTTAGTACATCATAATAATGCTCATGAAATCCTTTGCTTTTCTTGTATCTAATCAATTTATCTACAAGATGCTTGTAAAAACAATGAACAAAAATGCTCAAAATAGTATTTTGAAAATATTGAAAAATTTTGACTATCATGGCAAACAAAAAAACGAAAAATTAGGCCTCTAAATACCAAGTACAACAAAGCCTTTGAAAATTTTTTCAAAGATCAACTCTGATGTGACCATTTTCCAACTTATTTTAGGCACACATCAAATACCCCCAAACTCGAACTATTGCTTGTCCTCAAGCAATGCCAAACATCAAATTGCTAAACCTTACTCCCCTCTGGTCTTACTCTTCCATCTATTCTCCCCACCATGGTCATGTCTATCTCTCCGTTTTAGCCACTAGTTTACCCAAGGAATTCTACTAAGAAACAAACTCTAGGGCTAGGTGAGTGAGTGTGTGTGTTTAATGGACCAGGCTGATTCAAAACTTTCTTAGATAAACTCTAAGTTCAAGACAAGTAGAATCTTGGATTAACTATCTCCTTAAAATAGCAAGTCTTGAGCCAATTTTGGGCACCTCAAGATATGTGTTTTCTATTTCTTTCTTTATTTTTTTTATTTATTTATTCTTTTGTAGCACCTATTTAGCATACTAGAGCCAATTTAGGGCACCTCTAGTATGAAGGAGAGCAAAACTAGAGCCGGTGATAGGCACCTCTAGTTATTTTTCCAACAAGTTCTAAGTCTTTATCACCTAAGTTTATTAAAAGAACTCCTAAATCAAACAGGTCCAAAAAGTGTTTTTCTTTGTCTATCCCTAAAGTAAGCTTCTAAGTTTTATTCCATGAGCATCCTATGGTTATCCCTTCAAAACAGTACTTGGCCATGGTAAGGAGAAAAATTTCTATAGCCTTAAAGGAGTAAACTAAAGCAAAATTGACATAAGGCAGTACAAGATTACAAACTTAAATTCAAGAAAAGAGAATATATAAAACATTTTCAGATAAAATTACTCTCTTTTATGGTATTGTCGCGGCATTGGGTAACCTCGGTAGTATATAGGCCTTGGCCATGTAGTCATTTGAACTACTCGTCGTTTGGTCTTTACTTGGATTTCTTCTTCGGGATGACACTGACAAATTCATTATTTGACAAAATTTACTGCATTATTATCGCTCAGGGTGATCAGATGCCCTAGGTCTTCTCACGTTATCGTCATCATGATCGAACACTTTATTGCTGTTTTTCATAGCTCAAAATCTGATCTTCTAAATTTTCAATAGATGCCCAGCTATTAAATTCAACCGTTATTTTTCTTTTCGACTTCTTTTTGTATTTTCCCGTCTTTTTTCATTTTCTTGCAAGAACCTTTTAAATTGAACCCTTGTGTGAGATGAATTTTTCATATCAATCTCCCGTATCTACATTTCATCTGAATGACCAAGCAATGTGAAAATTGATGTCTGATTCATGTTACCCAAGTGATCCTCAATAACTTTCTGAAAATTTTTTAATCTTAACATATTTTAATTTATGCTTGTCAAAATGCAATGCTACTTTAAAAGTAATATTTAAAACACAATACAATAATTTTTTGTTATTTTATATTCTTCTAAAAAAATGCAATATTCAAATGATGCAATGCATGAATGCAAGAGATACTGATTTCAAAAGCTAGTCATTAGACAACATTCATCTAACTAATGGATCGAATACAAGGAGAAGACAATTTGTTGATAGATAGCTGGCCCGAGCTTCTTGGTTGATCACCTCGTTTAATCTGGTTTGATATTTGTCCTGGTAGAATCCGTTGATGTGTCTTCTGCTTTATCAGGAAAAATCTATGTATATCTGATATTTCTTGTACTTGGTTCTAAAATTGATCACCAACTCTATCTACGCATCATCTGAGTAACCATCTCGGCTTGGCTCTTGACGTGTTCTTTTCTTGAAACGCCGATTCAAAACTTGCAAACTGATTTTCTGCAAGTCGTGTTGTACTTTCTGAATTTCTCTTCTATTTCCCATCTTCATCCTTCGATAGTTCCATGGGATACCCCTAATTAAATTGTCAAATATGCGCTTTCTGACTATCTTCGCCTCTTAACCACCTAAACCCGACCTGAAGCTTAAATAATTGTTGAACCCGACTTGAAGCTTGAATAATTGTTGAACCCGACTTGAAGCTTGAATAATTGTTGAACCCGACTTGAGGCTTGAATAATTGTTGAACCCGACTTGAGGCTTGAATAATTGTTAAACTCGACTTGAAGCTCGAATAATTGTTGAACCCGATATAAGTCTAACTCTTTTCACTTACTGGAATGGTGTAGCAAAACCTCGTAGTTGTTGGTGTTGTAACTATTCTCCTGATAACAACTAAGATACCTTAATTTCAGTAGACGTGCCCCATGCTTGGAATCTTCTGAAATACCCTTGTATTATCGATACTCGATCTCCTCGAACATTAACTCTGATCTTGCATTGAGTCTCCTCGAATATGGTCCGCCTCGACATAATGTCTTCCACTTGTATATCAAACCTTTTAGTTTATGAGCATTGTCTATACAACTAGCTCATGAATCGATATCTCTAATGCATGCTATATGAACCCACTCACACGCCACCAAAAAAAGTGTTAGTATGGTGAATACAAAGATAAAATAATATAAAAAATGTCTGAAAAATAACCATAGAGCAGTTTATAATGCAATGAAAATTAACCAGAGAGCAGTTTATAATGCAATGAAAATTAACTAGAGAGCAGTTTATAATGCAATGAAAATTAACCAGAGAGCAGGTTAAATTGCATATAAATAACCAGAGATCATGTTAACAGAGAAATCCTAAGTTTGGCGGTATTTCGGCAGCATACCGCCTTATCTTATGGTTCCTGTCTGGCTCTAGAAGGGGTTGGTTTCTACTCTATATGCAGGTTTTTTGGTCTAGACACTGGGTTCCCGAACTGTCGTTACCGTCTACTACGATGATAAGACATCGATTCAGTGGTATAGGTCCCTTACAACGGGGGTGAAGACCTCACGATGCGTAAGGTTAGTATACCGGAAGCAGATAAAAATCCGAAAATTGGAGCTGGAAAGCATCACGTCGGATAATATCTAACTCCCACTTAAGGGTGAAAGCTCGGGTCGAGAGCTTATGCATGAATGACAAGATATATGAAAGTAAAAGGTTATCCTCGATCAAATAATTTCACTTAACAAATAAAAAATTAAATTAACATCTAACTTCAAAAATGCCAAAATACCACGCAAAGTTTGAAAAAATTAGGCCTGACTCACAAAAAATTATTTTTTAAGTCTCCAGCGAAGTCGCCAAGCTGTCGCGACCTCTTTAAAAAAACGCGAATTTAGGTGAAAAATAACTCGACGATTGGTTTTGAAAAAAATATGAATTTATCAATTTTAATCTTGAAAAATCCAAATTTTAGGAAAGACATAATTTAATTTTGAAAAAGTTGACTTGGAGTCGCCACCGGCCACTTTGGTAGGCCAGACACCATAAAAATAAACCAGAGATTCATAAAAAAAGTTAGGTTCGGGAGTCGGTTACGTGTAAGGACGATCCTTACAAACGCTCCAAAAATTGGTACCTTGAAAAATATTACGTGGCATTGATACTTTGAAGATAAGATATTAATTTAATTTTCCATTGTTAATTGAACATTATTTGAATTTTGGACATCCTTTTGATTTAGAAGTTACACCACCTTTAAACTTGAATTGAACGAGACGTCCTCTAGATAGGAAACGTCACCCAAATTCAAAGGAATGTAACTTCCGCCTCAAAAGGTTAAAATGCATGACCATTTTTATCTTGTTCATTTTAAGCTCTAATCCTACAAAGACTCCATTAATTAAGTGTTAAAACCTATTTAAATTACTAATGTCACTAGTTATTTACCTACCAATTTATTTAATTCTAAACCTAATTTTTTTGAGTCAATTTCTAGGTTTCGATGGCATATCAATACGATACCAAGGTACACTCTTTAGGTCAACGTCATACCGCTTAGTGTATCCGAGATATATGATTAAAATGTCACTATTACTAAATTATCTCCTAATATAAAATAATAATTTAAGTGACCAACCCTAAAAAGGCTCTAATTTAATTAGAGTGACTAACCCTAGAAAGGCTCTAATTTAATTAGAGTGACTAATCCTAAAAAAGCTTTAATTTAATTAAAGTGGCTAACCCTAAAAAGGTTTTAATTTAATTAAGTGTGAATTAGGTGTTATCTTAGACAAAAATACACTATATGATTTTAAAACATGTATACAAATAATTTAAATAATATATTAAACAAGATTTAAAGTTTGTTCAAACACAACACAAAAGATTACACAATATTAAAGAAAAAATGCATCGAATGTATAGAATAAACATGGTGCAAAGAGACATCCAAAATGATTTCCCATCAATTGTAATCTGTGGAGCAAAAACTAAAATAATTTTAGTTTCATGTTCCTAAGCTTTGACAGTAGCTTATCCAAGAACCATTTTACTTGAAAAGAAAACATTAATGTAACCATTTTAATTGGTTATACCTGTGGTGCATGGAGATCCAGGTTCATCACCTATTTTGCTCAGAAATTTGCTCAGATTCATCAAAAGGAATAAAATATTATCAAATTCCTTGGACTCTCACTCTGCCTGCCTTTGATTTCCCCTACCACTGCCGAAAAGCCTCCTTCAAGATCTTCGTGAATTTTTTTGAGAGAGAAGAAAAAACCACCCATGTGAAGCAACAATCGGAGATCCTCATCCCCAAAATGATGCAATACAATAGAAGCAGCAACAGTGACATTCAACGAGGCAGTGCCACCTCCATATTGAGGAATGTAAACAAAGGAACCACAAATCTCACATTCCTTAGCTGAAAGCCCTGTTCCCTCATTTCCAAGAAGAAAAGCAGTGCCTTTCTTGAAAGGATGATCAGTTATTGAAAAGGCACCGTTTGTGATCTCAACCCCACAAATATCACAATCTTTCTCTTTGAGGTAAAGACGCGCGTCGGTGAGGGAATGAAAGTAGCGGAAACGGAGATGGGATGTGAAACCGTGGCTGCTGAAGGCGTTAAAGTCACGGCGACCCACTAAGATCAATTCGCTGACACCGAAGGCGGCAGCACTTCTAGCTAGCGTTCCAACGTTGTGCCTCTTTGCTATGTTGTGAATCACGACGTAGCACTCTACTGTCATTTTCTTCTGCTAAAAGAAAGAAGTTTGATATACAGGGGTTTTTTCTAGGGTTCTTCTTACCCTTGCTATGGTCTCTCTTCACCAAATCCCCACGTAGACGGATGCGTGTGGCCTTCACTTGCAATGTTTGCGGTCAACGAACCACCCGTGCTATCAACCCCCACGCTTACACCGATGGCACTGTATTCGTGCAGGCAAGTTTTTCTAAACTTCGAATATTGGATTTGCATATGAAAATGAAATGTTGATTCTTTTCTTCCTCTGTGTATTTGCGCTTATTTTTGAGTTGAGGGGAATGATTTTGTGATGGTGGTGGGTTGCAGTGTTGTGGATGCAATGTTTTCCACAAGCTGGTGGATAATCGTAGTGGCAATGTGCTTGAAGATGATGATGGTAGCGGCAATGTGTTCGTCGTCCATGGCGGTGTATACAGCAAAATGTTCTACAACTGATAAGAAAACCCCATTTTCATTTAAACAAAGTAGAGAGACTGTGGGAACAAATGGTGAGTTTAAAGCAAAAATCCCGGTAAACCCACCCACACCGAGAAAAGAAAGCCAAGAAGAAAAGGGAGAAAACCGTGGAATCCTTAGCCCCCTCAACTCGGTGGAAGTGAGCTCCCTTTAAAGGATTTGAATCTAGAATCCTTATTCAAACTCCCAATCCTAACAACTTTTATCAAATCAAAACTCCCCCATGATCCCATTTCCAGATTCCATGACTTTCGATTTGTTTTTGATTTTTTTTCCTTTTTTTATTATTTTTTTGATTTTTTAAATATTATTATTATTTATATTAATTATATTTATTAATTTTTATTATCTGAAAATTCGTGTTTACAAGCTATTATATGTGAATTGCTAGATACCCCGAGAGAAGAAATTAACGAGGATCAAGAGAGGATCGAGACAATAAGAAAGCGAGGCAAAGGGGTTGCGATCTACAACCCTTGATAGCTCGGAGTATTAGTGAGTGTGGCAAACATTAGGGTTAGGACCTAGGGTCCTAACCATCCTTGATTGTTTGATTTGCTTTGTAACATAACCGGATTAAATGAATATTTGACACTAAGGGAAGGAGGATTAAATGATAATGACTTGTTTGATGAGTACTAGTTAAGAAACTAGTTTAGAACATTTGCATAGCTCGAAAATGCCGAGGTAAGTAACGGCACGCGGTTAAGGATGCCAGGTATGTGAATCATGCATGAGGTATGTCCATGATAGCATGATACGTATATGCTTTTGATATGTTAGCATTGCCTATGCCTTTGGATTTTGGTAACATGAAACCTATGTATGCTTGATATGTTAGCATGACACATATGCTTTTGAATTAGGTAGCATGACATATATGCTTTTGAATTTGGTAGCATGACTTAATGCTTTCGATAATGCCATGTTATGTACATCATCTGTAATAAGGAACTTGAATAAGTAAAATGGAAGATTAAATGAATGAGAAACTCCGATTGAGACTTGGGTTATAGTTGGTCATAGGTAGTACGGCATGCCTAGGGTCTGAGCTTATTTGTTAGTACTTCGGTACTTCTGTTGGTACTATGGGTACCTTTGTTGGTGGTTAGTCACCATTTGTAGATACCATGGGTATCTTTTGCTAGTGTCCTCGTGGCACTTTTGTTAGTACCTTATGGTACTTCTGTTGACTCGCTTACCTAGTCTAACTATACCAAGGCAACGTTTGAAATTAATTTGAAAGACTGAAATTAATATAATTGCCATAAAGCACTTGAAATGTAATTGCTAATAAGCATTTGATATGTACTTGCCATAGGGCATTTGATATGATTTGAACTTGAACATTTGATATGTACTTGCCATAGGGCATTTGATATGATTTAAACTTGAACATTTGATATGTACTTGCCATAGGACATTTGATATGATTTGAACTTGAACATTTGATATGTACTTGCCATAGGGCATTTGATATGATTTGAACTTGAACATTTGATATGTACGTGCCATAGGGTATTTAATATGATTTGAACTTGAACATTTGATATGTACTTGCCATAGAATATTTGTTATGATTTGACCTTAAGCATTGGATATGATTTTGCCATAGGGTACTTGAATATGACTTGCCATTGTACATTAAGCATGATTATGTGATGTACTAATTGCCATATGTAATTGATTTGTTGCTCATTTGAAGTATATCATCTGTTATAATTTATGTCTAAATTAGTTAGACTTAGGCTACCTCACTAAGTACTTCTTAGTACTTACACTCTTTGTTTCCTCCTTCCCAAACAACAGGTTCACGAGTTAAAGAGGTAGATCAAGCTTGATCCGGAGCAAGGACACGTAAAGCAAGCCAAAGTATGGTATTTTGTTAGCTTTTGAAACTCCTAATGTATGGTGGCTTAGTGATCATGCTAGACTAGTAGATGCATTTGATAGCTAGCTCATGTTTTGTGTATATTCATATGATCATTTAAGCTTTTGGTTTGTAAGCCATAAGGCATAACATTCATGGTAGGATTGCCTTGTATGTTTGAGTTTGGCTATGGTTGGTATGTTGGTTTGGAAGCATGCATATGGTTTATGGTTGATTCATCTTAGTGTCTAGGACCTGTGATCTTAGGACACTAACAAGATTGCTTAAGTAGCCATAGAAAGGATAAGGTTAGATGTTTGTCCTAAGTAAGGGATGATTTGAATATTGAAATACATGATGAATTGGCTAAAATGAACAAGTTTGGTGAATCGATATAGGATGCCTAAGCATGTCTAATGATCCTTAAGGCTTAGGATTGGGTTGAGACCATCTAAAAAGCCCTTTGGTAATGTCTAAGTGTTTGAAAGGCTTGAACTTATCAATTTCGAGCAGGGGTATCGATACCACTAGCTTGGGTATCGATACCACCCTTGGCAGAAACTTTTAGTTCCGAAGCATGTTTCGATACTAGAGCTTCCAGTAGCCATTTTGTATCGATACACGATTCGATACTAGAGCTTCCAGTGACCATTTTTTATCGATACACGATTCGATACTAGAGCTTCCAGTGACCTTTTTGTATCGATACACGATTCGATATTGGAGCTTCCAGTGACCATTTTGTATCGATAGTCGTTTCGATACTGGAGCTTCCAGAAACTTTTAGCTTCGATACCAGTATCGAAACAGGCTACCCAGTCTTGGTCAACGAGTCAACACCAAGGACCGATATCGATACCTGGTTCGATACTCCTGTATCGATACCAACATTAGGGGTATCGATACCTCCTTACTACTTGGGTTCAAATTTAATAAGGGAATTTGCTTAATTATTAAGACATAATTAATGGTGGTTAAATGAATATGAATTGATATAGAAGTTTAGATCAAGTCAAATGAGGCTACAATTGAATAATGAATGGTATCTAAGATTCGAATTGGAAATTGTTTAAGAATCGAAAAAGTTTTAAATTTGCCTCGAATTTGTGCATGTAATACAAGAACTGGGTTCGTCAAATAAGTAAATATTATTAGAGATCATCTTACAATGTTATATAAATAAATAATTTGTTTGAATTTGATTACATGGTTCGAGTTTGTATGTCCGGTCGACGCCCCCGTCTCCTAACCCGGGGCGAGGGTGTCACAATATCAATTAACAAAGAGACTTATAATAAAGATTCAAGAAAACAGAAGAGAAAAGGGAGGTTCCAGAAGAAGAAAATAGTTCATTGTATTCATTCGATTCATAAAAACCAAAATACTACAGAACTAAGAATTTTTAATGCCCTCACAATTAAACGATGTCGTAATGTCTCAAAGGAAAAACTTATCTGAACTAATGAATCGACACCGTTTCACTCTAATGAAAAACATGTTACACCAAATGTCTCATGTAGTGAGCAGATATGAGATTGCCCTAAGAGTCTTAGCTGCTTCAATATCCTCAAAGATTGCAACCATCATAATGTATGTATCAACACAAATCATAGAATTTCAATCACCAACAAAAATTGATGCATCTTTTCCTTCAACCACAATAATAAGACCTTTAAGGTAACTTTGTTTCATTTCATGCACAACGTAATAAAGAACAAGACGATTAGCTACTATAAGCAGTGATTTAGACATGTCCATTGAAACGAAAAGAATTAAGTTCTTTAAATTGCCATCGGTTAAAATCCTCAATTATAAATTCATTTCTGTTTGAAAAAAGACAGATGAAAAAGGAAGTATGTGCCTGCTATGCAATTGAACCAGTTCCTTCGTCCTTCTTTTCATCACCAATAGTCGAAACATGTAAGGGTCATTATCTTGACAACAACATTCGTCTTAAACTCTTTCTCTAAGAATCTATCAGAATAATTTGTGGATGCAGAATTACTTACAACATTTATCGGTATTATTCCAAGATCACCCACGTTAATCATCTCCATCACTTCAATGATTTCTCCATGCTTTAGAGGTTTAACTACGAGTATGTTTCGAGAGGACATCAGATTTGTAAGGCCTTGTTCACCATGTTTCTCAAAATATGATTCATTGGCAGTATGAAACAACGGTGCCATCTTAGAACGACCAGGAGTGATTGCTATGCCATTTTGAAATTTATCCCTCGTACCGACCTGAATTAGATTGGCAATTTCAGTGTCTGTTGTTAAAGATAATTCGTCGAACACATGGTGGATCATTGTGCTTAGGTTGTCTTGTTTAGCCAAAACTTTTCCTGGTAAATCAACAATTTCAGTGTCATTTGATTTTGACAATTCGTGAAATACTTGATGAAAGCACCAACGTTGTGAACTCAAGTAATCAAAGTGAACTTTTATTGAAAATTAGCGACTTGTTGTAGAAAAGGAGAAGAGAATAAAAAAAAAGACTTGAAACAGAGAAAGGAAGGATATCGATTTTCACAATTTTCATAACCTCCTCCTATTTTCTAGTGTCCTATTAATAGCAAATATCGTAACCACCTAATCTAAACTTGACCCATTCTCACGTGTCTTCTTCCATCAATTACTAACCAACTACCCTTATTAACTCGAACGTAACTAAATTCATAACAGAATATTAGTTTTTTTCACTGGATCACTCGTTGAGTTTTTATTTGTAGACTTTTTTACAATTATTGAATGGAATTAGAATATATTTCACTTCAATATATGTGTGTGATAGAGAGAAATAGTTAGAGAGGTGAATGTTAGGATGAATATTTGATCGAATCGAGTAAAAAAATTAAGTTTTTTGATTCGACAAATCCTATTTTATGATTTTTTTATTTTTTCCGATTCGATTTGAGTTGTGGAGTTTTGTACACATATAATTGTTATAATTTATAATGTTATAGTATATATTTATTCTAACTCAAACGACTTTCACTAATGATATATATATTCATGTTTATTCTCGCATGAGATTTATAATGTTATTATTAAAGGAAGAACTTTTGAGGATAAAATATTGATGAGAATATAAGAGAGTGAAGTAATTGATGATAAGAAATAATTTTAAAAAATAATAATTGAAGGACCTAATTGAATAGAAAAAGTTAAGGGATTAAATTGTAAGATGAGTATTTTTTATTAAAAATATGAATTAAAGTTATATAGATATTATATAATGGTAGGAGAACATATCGTTAAAAAATACTATATTCACTTACACCCTTAGATGGGAGATTAAAAAAATGATGCACAAAAATGTGTAAATAAGTTTGTGAAATTTAAGGTTTAAAATATTAATTTGAAATTTTGAGATTTAAATTATAAGGTTTATAATTTAATATTGAATACTAACATTTAAATTTTTTAAAAAATATTATAATTTTTTTATATTACTTACGAATTAAAATATAACCCTTAAAAATAAATATGTCTCAACGATTTTTTTTAAGTCATGTTACCCTAAATTCTTCCTAATGATATTTTCCCATTTATTAAATTTTCATACTTGCCATGTTCACGTAACACAACTATCTAAATGAATAGCAAGAGCTCTCTAGCCTAAGTGATTAAAAGAACGGTTATTGTTCCTAGAGTTCACAGGTTTGAACACTAGCGATGTCAGCAAAGTAATTGAGCAATTAATTATATTATAGAACAGATACTACTGTAATCACTATTAGCTTGTTCAAAAAAACATCTAAATAAATATCCATTTAAATTGTCACATTTACGGCCATAACCATAACTCTTATGAAGATAAATGTACCAATAAAATTCATAAGCTTCTTAAATCTCTTTATCTCTCTTCAAACAAGACGCATAAAGAAGGAAGAAGAAGTTGTAGGCGACCCATACTATCATATAAAAAATACTGCTATCGATGACTGATTTCATTGATGAACAACCGTCAACTGAGTGTGTCATAAAAACAAAAAATATATATTATTATAGAAGCAGAGATTCTTATTAAAATTAAAAATAAAATATCTATCTAAATTTTAGTGAATAAATTAAACGTTTAAAATTCTAGTGATCAAAATAAGTTTAAAGTTTTATAATTATTTACACAGTTAACTCTTTAAAAATTTAATAAATTCTTTTTCCTTTCGATATCTAATTCTAGTTCTGTTTCTGAGAAGACAAGATGTACTTAACCGAACATAAACCATAGCAACAATGAGACAGATCTATAAACGACAAGGTATGTTTTAAGGCTAAACACAATCTCTGAAAAGCACACATGCAATATTGTATGAAGGAGAAAGACTATGGCACGAAGAGAAAGGTCCACCATGGCTTGCCTAGAGACGTTGCTCTATCATCAGCCAGGAGAGGCTCAAGGCATGGGTTCCTTGGTTGGAGAACATTTCCCAACTACTTCAGAACATGACATTGACATGGTTCTCTCTATGATGTTACACAAACACTTATTGTTTTTAAAAAAATTGTGTTCGATATCCATGACACGTAATCGAAAACATATACATATATTAGTTAGTGCTTAATGCTTCATTTCTTTTTACTTTTCACTATGGGTCTCATTTAGACCCAAACAATCCAACTCGGTATTCTCCCAGCGATTGGCTGGAGATATCCATTTCGGAATCTGTTCCGTCTTCAGAAAGTTGTTCTATAGGGACCCCACAGGTCTCCGATAGTTCAATTTCTAACGATAGCGAGGTGACTTCTGCTTTTCTGACGTAAGAATCTTAAAACATATACCTAAATACTTTTAGGGTGAACATATATATTATTAACGTCATAAAAAACTAAACTATTATTTTTAATTATTTTCATCCTTTTTTAATTATAATTTATATATAAATTGAAATAAAAAAAATTCATATTTCTGTGTGTCCATATATCTACCCTAAAACAGACGTGGATCCACCATGCGGTAAGGATGTTTCGTCCGAGCAAAAATTGCTTTGTTTGGACCGACCGTAACAAATTAGCAAAATCTTTCTTTCAGCTCAGCTGTTATTTATTGGTTTAATTATGGTTTTAGTCCCTATACTCTACTACGACTCCAAATTGATAACATGATTAGTTTCTTCTATTAAAATGGTGATGTGAGGGTTAGGGGTGAGCGTTCGATCAAGTCATGAAGCCAAATAATTTTTTTTGATTCATTCGAGTTGACACGTCATATTTTATTACTCAAATTTTATTTAATTTTTTAACTCGATTCAAGTTTATAAAATTTTAATCATATCAAGTTTTCAAGATCCTATACAAATTTAATTATAATTATTTATTATATGATAATATGATTTGATTTTAATTTAAAAGATTTTCTCTAATAATATAATACATGCATATGTATTTTTTTAATATATTATTAACTAATTATTCGATTTTTATTTTACAACTCAAATTTTATTTGTTATTTTTTGATTCGAGTCAAGTTTTCCACCTCAATTCAAGTCAAAAATTTTAATTTTTTCAAGTCGATTCGAATTTTACTCACCTTTATAAAAATTGTATTTTATTGTTATTCAGTCATACAGTCCGAGACACATAAATAATATTCTAAAACAGATACTATTGTAATCACTATTAGCCTGTTAAAAATAATAATAATAAATTTCCATGTAAATCATTCCAAGGCAATTGAGCAATTTGAAAATTTTGTATTTTTTTTATATTGAAATAATTTTCTTTCAAAGTTCACATTTTGGTCATCACTTTCTGACATAAAAAAAACAACAGAAGGATGTAAATGAACATACAAAAATATATTGTATCTCAACTAACTGTTTAAGCACTAAAAAAAGAAGAATCAGTACAAACGTGAAGTAAGATCAATGAAGACTTCTTCTTTGCAAGGAATTGTTAGCCCACCCATAGGATGATTGAATCCAAATTCTTCCTCGGCGATGCTCAACAACTGCCGAAACGAAGGTTGATTCAACAACGAAATCGGCACCACGAATCGTTTCTTCTGTGTCGTCTCCCCAACGTAGACCGCCATATAACCTTTTGGAACATCTCTTGAAGTGGGGCTGGCCTTGGCTTGCATGATCCTAGGCACTCGGAGTATAGCCATTGGTGTTAGTGATTTGAAGATGTGAGAATGCTTTGGCTTTGGTTTGCATGATGAACTTGTGTGTTGCTATGTGTGTATATATAGAAGGAGGAATGTGTATGGGTTGGTAGATGGAGGGGGTGAAGGTGAAGGGTTGTGGGGAATTTTGGTTTGAAGCTTGGATGGAACAAACGGGCATAAGGGGTCCTCGTCTCGTTAAAAATTTAAAATTCGTATATAAAATAGATTTTTATGTATCTTTTATTAAAAATCTATTTTTATATCTTAAAATTTTATAGATTCATCCCTTAACATAAAATCATGCGTTCGTCTCTGATTAGACGATGTATGGAACATAAGATCATATGACATCTTCGTCAAGTATCGAGTTGGGTTAATTTTGATTCATACCAATTTAAATTAAATTAATTCGAGATTTAAAATTTTTGGATATTTTTTTGAATTGTTTTGGATTCAAGTTATTTTGAATTCGGGTTTATTTTAAGGGTAAACTAAACTACAATGAAGGTTACTCAATTATGGGTAAGATTATATTTGGATCATCCAATTATTAAAAGTTACATTTTGGTCATTCAGTTATTTAAGCTTACATTTAGGTCACTCAATTATAGATAAAGTTACATTTGATTCGCCCTTCATATTTAAAAAATATATCAATTTAGTCATTTTTTATTTCAAATCACTCGTATACTCTTGTTAACATTAGAATACTTCATTTGAAATCATTAATTAATCTAATACCCAAATTGATATATGTTTTTTAAATATGAAAGTGAACCAAATGTAACTTTACCTATAATCAAGTGATCTAAATATATCTTTAAATAATTAGATGACCCAAATATAACAATACCTATAATTAAGTGACATGAATATAACTTTTAATAATTGAATGACCCCAATATAACTTTATTTATAACTAAGTGAATTCCATCGTAATTTATTTTTATAATATCTTGAATTAATCATGTCATTTTCAAGTTTAAATCATAATTAATTGTTATAATGTATCCATGCCAAACAATTTAATGGACCACTTGAAATTAGAGACTTAATATTCGAGAAGTTTCTTGAGGAATTAGGTGATATAGGCTTAAGTTGGTGATACGTATGTACCATTAATCCATATGGGGTCGGTCGACTTAAGGGGCCAAATTCTTATAAAAATGTCTGATCAATTGGTCATCTACGTCTTATGTCCTGCAGCCTTCATAATATTCGAATATATTTATATTTTTATGTACTTAAAAGATATTTAGTGAGTCATGTCTTTGTATTTAAAGTGTATATTCGGTCAATTCATTCGCTAAAACATGTATTTGGTCCATTTATATACTTTAAAAGTATTATAATTTTTTATTTTTAATTCGAAAATTAGTGGTCGGATCATTTAATTAATGTGTGATGGTGTGAATATATGGTCCATGATTAATCATAATGTGATCAAGTTAATAGTGACTACAGTAGTATCTGTTCTAGAATATAATCTCTACCATTTGACATTGATTGTTCAATCACTCTGTTGAGATTACTAGTGGTCAAACAATAACCGCTCCTTTAACCATTTGAGTTAGATAGCTCGTGCATGTCATCATCTTCTTTAAACCCATAGTTTTGTGCATCAAATCTCGATCATTGGTTATTGCATGGTTAAGTCCTTTTGGACCCTTTCTATGTGATCATTAAAGGATATATAATTCTTATACTTATAGCATTAAATAAAGGGATTCACAAATAAAAGTGAATAAATAATTAAAAAATTGAATAATTTTTATACTTATATAGCATTAAACAAAGATTTTTTTTATAAAAGCTAGAGTAAACAATAAAATATCTCGTATTTTTTTTGTTTCGAGTTGTCTCGCGATACCTTCTATAGCTTGGCCCGCAATAGTACCATATCCAATAAAAGCAAGCTCGAAAACCAACCCATCAGCAATAACGGAAGCGACAGAAATCAAGGGATTTATGATAAGTTCCTCGCATCAAAATAAAGAAATGGTTAATGATACAATCATCCAATGGATTTTGACTTAATTATATTATTTCATTGCTAAGATTCAATCTGCTGAAGTAACTAAGAACTCCGAATGAAAATGAGAAGATTATTGAACTGTTAAAACTATTTTAATATCATTTTTTTTAGTTTCTATCCACTGAATTTTTGTGAATCTGCGAATACTTTATTCTGTCATGTTTTTCAACTCATTCTTTACTTTGAATTCTTTGTTTTTCTTTAAAATATCATTGAAAAAATGAAAACAATTATTTTTTTCGATGGTCTCTTTCTATATTGTAATATTAAAAATTAAATTTTAAATATTAATCCTAGATTTTAATGTAACGACCCAGATTCAGATCCGAGTGTTGGGTTAACTCAAGAGGTTTGAGCTTCGGTTTTGGGCCCCGAGTTAAGTGGTTTGGGGCTCGTGTTTGTGCCGAACCTTGTTGGCCTTGTTGTGTTGGGCTTTGAGTGGGTAGGCTAGGGGAATTTCTATAAATGCCTAAAAAGTTGAATGAGAGGGTTTTGGGGGTTGTTTTCTGCAGAAAAACAAAGAGTGAGGTCACTCTTGTTCTTCCTTTTCATCTCCATCTTCTTCTCACCCAAATCAGTAAGGAAAAGAGGTAAACTTTAAGATTTTGATCTAGAATCACGTTTTGTGGGTTAAGGGTTGGTTGTAGAGTATTTATTGTAATAACCCATTTTTACAATAACCCAACTCAGCTCAATGACCCAAATTAAACCCTAACCTTAAAATAATCTAAACCTAAACAAACCCTAGCCGTCAACCATGTCCCTTCATCTGCTAGCCATCGCCGCCCTCCATGGTACCACGTGTCGCTCCACCATTCGTCTAGAAGGTCGGCCACCGCCCAAGCACTGCTCCACCGCCCCACCGCCCTGCAATATCAGAAAAATATCAGATCTGAAAGGAGATTGAAGTAGAGATTTTTCTCTTATTTTATATGTAAATCGGGTATATATATACCCAAAAGAATAGATGTAATGTTTTTACGATAAATATCAATCAAAAAAAGAAAATATTCGAAGACAAAAATAACATCCATAAATCGAAACAATAAATCGGAAAGAAAGAGAGATCGAAGAAGCAAGAAAAACAAAAAAGGAAGAGGATTAAAAAAATTTCGATACTTATCTTCTTAGATCTACTTGTGTGTCTTGCTCATTTTGAAAAACCACCTCCATATTCTTCTTCTACGTGTTGAGATGCTTCGGAAAAGTGTAAACTTTTCGATTTTCGTCAACGACGACGGTGACAGGCAACCGTGCACGACGGTCGGCGTTTGTGGTCCATTGTCGGAGACTGTAGAAAGCAGAGAGAACATTAGCTTTGTTTATGTGAGAATGGAAACAAATGAAGGGAAAAAAAGTAAAATGGGTATTTAAGGGACCATCAAAACGACATCGTTTTGGTGTCAGCCCCTTAAGCCCAAAACGACGTCGTTTCATCCTTACCAGACTCGGAGACCGACCCGGACCCGCGTTTAACCTGGAAAGAGGGAGTAATCGCATGCACAGTCCCTGGACTCTCTACTATCCTCCCCTTTGGCTTTCCAGTTTACATTTTGTTTAATTTTAGTCATTGTTTCTATTATTTTGCCCCTAAATTTTCTGTTTTGTCCAATTTGGTCACTTTTAATTTTATATTATTATATACTAATATAATATATATTAATTAAAGTTTTAATTCGATTGACTTTTTTGTATATATTATAATTATAATTATAATCAATATATTACCATATTTTGTTTAATTTTTATTATATATATCTTAATCAATTTATTACCATATTTTGTTTAACTTTTATTATATATATCTTAATCATATATTACCTTATATGCATATATATTTTATGCAATAATATCTTGTCTTTCACACCATATATATTATTAAATATATGTATTGTCTCTCTCTATATTCCTATATTTAATATCATCGTTATTATGTAAAAAATATATCACCTATTATATTATATTCACCGTAATTTAAAATAATAAGGTAATTATCATATATGTAATATATGCGTGTAGTTATCATGTATATATATATAATAAGTATTATGTGTGATGTAATATCTTATATATGTCATGTATGTTATTGTTATTGTTATTTTATTATATTTGGTTTATTATTATTATTATTATTATTATTATATTTGTGTTTATCTTATTTTTGTTTCATATTTTATTAGAAAATATTATCCTGATATATTCTATTAGGAGTAGCATCCCGTTCTTCGGGTGTTATCTTCTTTGAATTGTCGTGGATATTAGGATGCACATTTTAAATTAAAAATTAATTTAATTCAAATATTATATTTTCTTAAAAATTACAATGCGAACCTTTAGGTACCAATTTTGGGCGTTATGGGGTGCTAATCCTTCTCCAAACGTAATCAACTCCCGAACCCATCTCTGGTTTTGTTTTCTTGGTGTTCGATCCACCTTTTTGAACGATCGATGACGACTCCAACCGATTAACCAATTTTCAAATTTTAACGGTATTCCAATGAGAGTGGCATCCGGTTCTTCGGGTGTCATCTTCGGATGCCGAATTTTCAAATTCTACCGAACCTTTGAACTTTTAAACCGTTTTTTAAATATTCGGAGCTTTGATGAGATGATAGAGATATGTAATAACCGTGATTCAGATTCGAAGGAAATCTTAGAACAAGAATTTGACGATATAACATTGTTACTGAATGTCTAGACCGACGAACACATGTTCGGAGCTTTGATGCAGTTTGAAGTCTCGGGTACTATTGTTTTACTATTTGGAAGGATTGACATGATCAATACACTCCAAAGTGGGAAACAAGTTAAAAGCAGGTTGGAAACAAAGTCAAAGAATTAAAAGCACTCACTCATGAGTTAACCGCTAGCCAAGCGTAGAATTAAGATTTGACATAATAGAATGAAGATTACAAAGTTTAGGTTATGCAAATGGATGAGCTTTTGTAGGGTTATTACAATCAGGACCTTGCTGCTACCTTAAGCCTCACGCGAAACGAGAACGAGCTACTGAAAAATAAGGTCATTAAAGTTAAGAATATCTTCCAGGATTATCGAGAAAGACTAATTTATTTTGAAGGAGCTCTTTAAGAATACAACATTCGAATAATATACGAATTGTAACAAGTTAGACAGTTAATTCGAGACTAACGAAGAGCAATGATAGTTTTTATGCAACAGGCGCGAAGGGTTACCCACATCCAAAACTAGCAATGAAAGCTCGTGAACTAAGGGCGCATGTAAGCTCCGGAACACCACTAGGGTCCCGTGTTCAGAGGCTACTACAAGAAATAGAGTCTCAGGCGTACAGGCTAACCACTATCTGTAATTAGCGTTATGACGACTTATTGTAATCAGGATCTCTTTATCTAAATGAAAGTCTTTCTAATGTTACTTAAAATTTAACACTTTTGCATTCATAATGCATAACATATCATGTCATGTTGATTCAAAAATGGTTCAATTTAGAAGGTATTCAAAGATTGAAATATTTTGTGATATCAAGAGCGATAATATTGCAGTATCATGTTTGATCAATCAAAGACCAACGCAGAAAGAAGATGATCGGACAACTAGGCACATAACGAGAAGAGAAATGATCCAGTTCACACATATTTGAATATCACTACCTAGTAATCTTTTTGAAGGCCTTGAGATATGCGGCCTCATTGTCATAGACCTTTAAAGAAAAAGACAACGACATCAGCACAATCAAGACATGGAGCAGTATCGAAAAATGACAGTCCAATTTCACAAGATCGAGATGACAAAATTGATATGATCTATAGTTTATTATCCGCTTCTTATAAACAGACATCTTTGAAAGTCTTTCTAAGGATCATTCGAGAATCAACACTTTTGTATTCATTCTCACATTTTTCATGCATAATCATTGAAATTACAAATTAATTGGGCAATTTCATGTCAGAGGATTAATTTTAGAAGGAAGTCATTTCGCTTGTGAATTAAGGCAATGAAAGACACTGCAATTATTTTGTTTGCAACTTAAAGCGATGGGAGACCGTGTGTTTAATCTTGAGCAAGGTCAGAAATATCCAAAAACTCGTTTAGATAGAGCTGAACAAGGCATCAGTGCTTGAAAAAATAAACGACAAAGAAAAGGTCCCGATTGGACCCGCCGAAGAACAAGAGAACACCATGACGCATACAGAGAAATGAAATTCTAAAAGAAGAGTCTACACCAATAATTGGGGCATCATTACCCAAGAAGAAACAAAGATCTCACGTACATACAAGAGTTCAAATTTGAATATACATGAGAAGACAAAGAACTTGAAAAATACAATTCTTTTGGAGAATAAATGATACCAACCGAATTCACTTGACTTAGAAGATTGAATAATGATTAGATAATATTTTAGGGGCAAATTCCATTGGGGCACAAGAATGATGTTGGGAGATAGCCCTAAGACGAAGTCTACCTAATCAGAAAAGTGATGACATAAAAAGGTAAAAGATTTGGCACACTCAGAAAGATTTAGCGAATGGCATGCATCTATGCATCCTCATTAATAGTGAGAATAATGTTTTTCATGACATATGCATCTTTGCATCATGCTCATACATCATCTTTAACGTGAACCTTTGTTTTGTATAGGATTTTGAACAGATGATGTCCAAGATGATAACTTTGTGAAAGAATTTTGTGTATCTCTGCAGCAATCAAGAAGGCACAAGCTTGAGTGTCATATGCCATGATTATTGTGAAAAAGGAAGGAAGGAAGGAAGGAATCATCCAATGTTGAGTCGTCATCAATGACAAGACCTTTTGATGTCAAGACGGATAGAATCGGGGCATCATTTTAGAGGATATTTTCTAAACGAATTTCATAATTCGGTCATTTCTTAAGGATACTTTGTTGAAAACGAATTTCTTAATTCGGTCTTTTCTTAAGGATACTTTTCAAAAAAGAATTTCTTAATTTGATCCTTTCTTAAGGATACCTTTTGATGTCAAGACGGACAGAACCAGGGCATCATTTTATAGAGTATTTTCTAAATGAATTTCTTAATCCGTTCCTTTCTTAAGGATACCTTTTCGAAAACGAATTTCTTAATTCGGTCATTTCTTAAGGATACCTTTTCGAAAACGAATTTCTTAATTCGGTCATTTCTTAAGGATACCTTTTCGAAAACGAATTTTTTAATTCAGTCATTTCTTAAGGATGTCTTTTGATGTCAAGACAGATAGAACCGAAACATCATTTTACAGAATATTTTTGAAAACGAATTTCTTAATTTGGTCTTTTCTTAAGGATACCTTTTCAAAAGCGAATTTCTTAATTCAATCATTTCTTAAGGATATCTTTTTCTGAAAACGAATTTCTCAATTCAGTCCTTTCTTAAGGATACTTTGTTGAAAATGAATTTCTTAATTCGTTCCTTTCTTAAGAAAACTTTTTTCATTCGAATTTCTTAATTCGATCATTTCTCAATGATACTTTTAAAAATTCAAATTTTTGTTTCAAATCCTTTCATAATGATGTTTTTCTTAAAATCGAACTCGATCTTTTTAAAAGGAGATTTTTCTTAAAACCGAATACGATAATTTTAAAATGAGGTTTTCTTAAAACTAAATTTTAATTAAATCATTCCATAAGGATACTAAATGATTTGACAAAATATGATGACCATTCAAATGTCCGCCAAATCCATTTTCACAAATGGTCGAAGGAAGATAAATCCTTCAGAAAAATCCAATTTCTTGTTGGTATAAACTGATTGTACCCAGGGAATGGTACAACTAGCCCGGAGCAAACGGCTATCGGTAAAGGCAATTCAAACCCATTCATCCCTATGCATTTGGGAAAAATGTAAAGAAGGTCAAGTGATTGATCAAGATGAGGACCATTCAAATGTCCACCAAATCCATTTTCACAAATGGTCGAAGGAAGATAAATCCTTCGGAAAATCCAATCTCTTGATTGGTACAAACTGATTGTACTCAGGGAAATGATACAACTAGCCCGGAGTAAACTGCTACTAGTAAAGGTATTCCAAATCCGTTAATCCCTGTGCATTTGAGAAAAATGCAAAGAAGATCTAGGAGTTAAACCGAAAAGAGAAGATATTTAAGAATCAGAAAAGAATTAGATCTAAATAATAGAAAAGAAAGAACTCACGACTGCAAGGTGAAGATTACATGAAGAACCAATAAAGCTCAAGATTCGAGAAGAGAATCAACCCGAAGATCAACAAACTTAAGATTCGAAAGAATGATCAACCATAAGATTCCATGTAAAAGAACCAGCAATCTCAAGATTCAAGAGGAGAGCCAATCAAGAAGTTCTATACAGGAAGAACTCACAGCATGAAAGACTTTATATAGGAAAAGTCTGCATCAAAAAGTTCTATATAGGGAGAACTTACAAGATTCTACAACATGAAGAATCTTCAATAAGAAGTTCTATATAGGAAGAACTCTTAATTTGAAGACTCTAAAACGCGAAGATTCTATTAGAGAAAGAATCTCCCGCAAGAAGTTCTATATAGGAAGAACCCTTAGAGCAAGCGAAAGATTCTATGAGAGTAAGAATCTCTAGCAAGAAGTTCTATATAGGAAGAACTCTTGATTTGAAGACTCCAAAGCGCGAAGATTTTATTAAAGAAAGAATCTCCACCGAGAAGTTTTATATAGAAAGAACCTTTGAAGATGCAAAAGATTCTATAAGAGCAAGAATCTCTAGCAAGAAGTTCTACAACAAGAAGAACACTTGATATTGAAGACACAAAAGATTCTATATAGGAAGAATCTACAACGAGAAGTTTAGGAAGAACTCTCAACTTAAAACGCAGAAGGTTCTATATAGGAAGAACTTGCAGCGTTGACATCTGAAGATAAGAAGACAACACAGGAAGGATTTACAACATAAAGACTCTGCCGAAGACAAACAAGACTCTACACAAGAAGAATCTGCTCATCCGAGGCATCTGATAGAAGAACAAGCAATGGAGAAGTTACAGGCTCGAAGTTGCAGTTTTGAAGAATTTTGTTCCGGAGTAGTAGAGAAAATCAAGTGATGACCAAGAAAAGGTGGTGGTCAAACAAAACCTTACCCAAGAGAATCCCAACCTTGCTAAAAGAACCCCAACCTTACCTAAAAGAACCTCAAACCTTACCAAGAGAATCATAACCTTACCCAAAATAACCTTAAACTTACTAGAAGATCCTCAACCTTGCCAAAAGAATCATAACCTTACTAAAAGAGCCCTCACCTTGCTAAAGATAAACCCTAAAATCATACCAGGTAAAATGGGTTATTCCTTATCTTTGCTCTATTATCGTTACTCAACAATAAGCAAAGAGGGGCAACTGTAATAACCCATTTTTATAATAACCCAACTCAACCCAATGACCCAAATTAAACCCTAACCCTAAAATAATCTAAACCTAAACAAACCCTAGCCGTCAACCATGTCCCTTCATCTGCCAGCCGCTACCGCCCTCCATGGTGCCATGTGTCACTCCACCATTCGTCTAGAAGGTCGGCCACCGCCCAAGCACTGCTCCACCTCCCTACCTCCCTGTAATATTAGAAAAACATCAGATCTGAAGAGAGATTGAAGTAGAGATTTTTCTCTTATTTTATATGTAAATCGGGTATATATATACCCAAAAGAATAAATATAATGTTTTTACGATAGAGATCAATCAAAAAAAGAAAATATTCGAAGACAAAAATAACATCCATAAATCGAAACAATAAATCGGAAAGAAAGAGAGACCGGAGAAGCAAAAAAACGAAAAAGGAAGAGGATTAAAAAAGTTTCAGATACTTATCTTCTTAGATCTACTTGTGTGTGTTGCTCATTTTGAAAAACCACCTCCATATTCTTCTTCTACATGTTGAGATGCTTCGGAAAAGTGTAAACTTTTCGATTTTCGTCAACGACAACGGTAACAGGCAACCGTGCATGACGGTCGGCGTTTGTGGTCCATTGTCGAAGACTGTAGAGAGTAGAGAGAACATTAGCTTTGTTTATGTGAGAATGGAAACAAATGAAGGGAAAAAGTAAAATGGGTATTTAAGGGACCATCAAAACGACATCATTTTGGTGTCAGCCCCTTAAGCCCAAAACGACGTTGTTTCATCCTTACCAGACCCGGAGATCGACTTGGACCCGCGTTCAACCCAGAAAAAAGGAGTAATCGCATGCGCAATCCCTGGACTCTCTACTATCCTCCCTATCGCGACCTCTTAAAAACGCGATTTTTATGGGTGAAAAATGTGTTCGGTGATTGATTTTCAAAAAAACATAAATTTTATTAATCTCAAAAAACTCAAATTTTAGGAAAACATAATTTTATTTTGAAAAAGGTTGACTTGGAGTCGCCACCGGCCACTTAGGTAGGCCAGACACCATAAAAAATAAACCAGAGATTCGTTTAAAAAACGTTAGGTTCGGGAGTCGGTTACGTGTAAGGACGACCCTTACAAACGCCCCAAAATTGGTACCTTAAAAAAACATTACGTGGCATTGACATTTTGAAGAAAGATATTAATTTAATTTTCCATTGTTAAATGAACATTATTTGAATTCGGATATCCTTCTGATTTAGAAATTACATCACCTTTAAACTTGAGTTGAACGAGACGTCCTCTAGATAGGAAACCTCACCCAAGTTTAAAGGAATGTAACTTCCGCCTCAAAAGGCTAAAGTAAAATGCATGATCGTTTTTTATCTTGTTCATTTTAAGTTCTAATCCTAGAAAAGGCTCCATTACTTAAGTTTTTAAAACCTAAGTTACTAGCGTTTACTAGTTATTTACCTATCCATTTTTAATTTTAAACCTAAGTTTTTTATCAAAATTCTAAGTTTTTAATAACACATGAATTCGATGCCAAGGTACACTCTCTAGGTCAGCATCATAATACGTCAAAACACCAACCTCTTTAGTGTATCCGAGACATAAGATTCACATGCTATGTTACTAAATTTTCTCCCTAATTAAATTAAATTAATTAATTTAAGTGACTAATCCTAAAAAGGGCTCTAAATTAATTAACTTAAGTTTATTAGGTGACCTTCCTAAAGCATGCTATGCAAGACAAAAAAAAGTGTACACAAGATAAAGGAACTTCGTCATTTTTATTAGAAAATTGGTGTACAAAACATTACATCAAAAATTCCATCTCATGAGTGAGTACAAGGGATTTGCATGAAAAAGAATTACAAGGGACTCGAGAACAAACCTTGAACAAAAGATAAGACTTAATTAAGTGTGAAATTAATACTTTAAAGTTTTAGAAATTTTTAATTGAATTAATTAAATTTTCTTAACTTCAAATTTTAATTAAATCTTAGTTAAAGCCTAACTTAATGAGTTTTAGGTTCGAAGGTTTAATTAAGGTTGATTTTAACTTAATTAAGTTAATTTTTAAATCTTATCTTAGAAATTTTAAATTAACTAAAAGTCTTTAATTAAAGTAACTTCTAAATTTTAAGAATTTAACTTAATTAAAGTTTGGTGAAATTAGGGTTTATTAGACTTAATTAATTTTAAATCTTATCTTTTTAGAAAATTAATTAAAATTAATCAAATTAATTAATTAAAATTATCTTCCAAAATTTTTTAAGAATTAAAGGCCTAATTAAAGTCTAAGTTGGGTGAATGTTTTAAGGTTTAAGGCTAACTAGACCTAATTAAGGAGTTAAATTTTAAACCTTAGAAATTAATTAAAATTATTTTCTAATTTTTAAGAATTTAAAAACCTAATTAAAGTATAATTTGGTGAGTGTTTTAAAGTTTAAGGGGAAAACTAGGCCTAATTTAGTTTAATTAATCTTAAAAACTTATTTCCTAGAAATTAATTAAAAAAATTAATTAAAATTATTTTCTAATTTTTTTAAGAATTAAATTAAACTTATTAGAGTCTAATTTTTAAAGCTTGGGTTAAATTAACTTGTATTAGATTTAAATTAGATCAAACTAATTTTAAAGTTTGTTAAAATTTTAATTAAACCTCAAATTAAGACTTAATTAATTTTTTAAAGGTCTCTAAAATTAAATTTTTTACCTAATTAAATCTAAAATTAATTTAATTTAATCCTAGTAGTCTATTTAAGGGTTTAATTGAGATTCTAGGACCTAATTGAATCAAATCTAAGGCTCTAGGGGCTAAAATAAGGTTCTGGGGGACCTAATTGTAAGACACCTAAAACAAAAGGGGACTAGAAGGGTGATTTCTGCTATTTAACTAAGAAAACGCGGATCCGGGTTGACCCGGATCCGACCCGCCCCAACCCAGCTGCCAAAACGGCAGCGTTTTGCTAAGGATCAAAAACCCCTTTGACCGAGTTGGCTCAGCCATTTGGACCGAGACCAACTCGGTCCGACTCGTTTTTCTCTGGAGAAAACCTCTTGTGCCCAGAAATCCCACCCAAAACAGATCAAAAGCCACCTTTTAGGATGAATGTCCATCCGTGTTCATCATAAACACGATGAACACGGATGAACACAACTCCCCTCCGCCGCGGCCTCTGCCGTTCAATCCATTCCGCCGCCGTCCAGCGCCGCTTCGGTGTGTTCGCCGACCATCGTGAACATGTCGGCCGTCACCCAGACACCGCCGGCCACCATCTCAGACTCCGGTGAGGTCACCGGAAGCCCTGGAAACGCTAAAAAACACCGAAAAACCTCTAAAACACCTAAAACCTCAAGTTCTAACACCTAAAAACCAAACGGAATTCCCCCTAAACATCAAGAAACACCAATCGAACTCTAAACCTAGTTCTAATGAGCTTCAATCATCAAAACATGGAGGAAACTAAAAAAGACCGATCAATAACTTACCTCAAAATCGAGCTGCTTCAAGTCTTCTAAACCCAGGTTCCAGAAACGCCGATCTAAACCCTTAAAATCCTTCGATCGATTCAATCTCCTGCTATTGCCGATTACTCCAAAAAAATTCCCCCTCTCTAGTCGATTGAATCCCTTTTTAAAGGGATTCATAAACCAAAATTCACTCAAACACTAACCCATATCCCCACAAAATCTCACCTAATTCTATCCCTAAACAACCTCATCTCCAAGAACCCATGAAATCCGGCCTCAACCATATCCCGATCCCCTATTTCGATTTTTCAGTTTTTACTTTTTTTTATATATTATATTATTATATATTATTAATAATTAATATTTATTTATTTAATATATTATTTATTATATATATTTTAAAAATCGTGTTGACAGTTGTCCCTCTTTGCTCGATGCTGCGGAGCAGGAGATGGGCAAAGACTGAGAAACACGAATTCTGTAAACCCCGAAGCTTGAAACTGTCGGTAATGGACTCACGTCAAAAGACTGCCGATAATGTTCGTTGTTGTTGATTTCCTTTCCATTGATTCTTGAATCATTTCTCATGGAACTCATGCTTCATTCTCTTTACGCACGAAAAAGGGGTTTTATTCTCCATATGCACGAATGGATATGCAGGTTCTATTCTCCAAGTGCTCAAATAGATAAGCAAGTTCAAAAAGGGTTCTATTCTCCGTATGCACGAATGGATATGCAGGTTCTATTCTCCGAGTGCTCGAATAGATAAGCAGGTTCAAAAAGGGTTCTATTCTCCGTATGCACGAATAGATATGCAGGTTCTATTCTCCGAGTGCTCGAATAGATAAGTAGGTTCAAAAAGGGTTCCATTCTCCGTATGCACGAATGGATATGCAGGTTCTATTCTCCGAGTGCTCGAATAGATAAGCAGGTTCAAAAAGGGTTCTATTCTCCATATGCACGAATGGATATGTAGGTTCTATTCTCCGAGTGCTCGAATAGATAAGCAGGTTCAAAAAGGGTTCCATTCTCCGTATGCACGAATGGATATGCAGGTTCTATTCTCCAAGTGCTCGAAGAGATAAGCAGGTTCAAAAAGGGTTCCATTCTCCGTATGCACAAATGGATATGCAGGTTCTGAAATGTCTTTTCTCGAATTTCTTTCCTCTGAAATCTTTTCTTGTCCTGATCTGGATTGATTTGTTGATCTTGTAAATTCCTGTTAAAATTAGCAACAAAGATATCTTGAATGCATGAGTTAGCATGTTTTACCATGTGGATGCCTAACCATATGATGCATGAGTATGGCCTTGAAAGGCAAGTATTATCAGTCAGTTTGCCACTCTAAAGGGGGCTGATCGACTCTTCTCCCTCTTTTCTGCATTCGAGGTTTTTCGTTTCACATAGCGAGGGTAAAGCTTCCTCTTTAAAAAGCTATTCTGAGGCGTTCTTTCAAGACAAATTTCCTCTAAAAAACAGAACATATTTGTACTCCGTTATTTTAATCCGGAAAAACAGATCTTACCTGTAATCTTGAAACATAATAATGTCAAAAGATCTTCTGTATTAATTCATTCATGTTAATTTATTAGCATGATGCTTTGGGCAAAATTGAAGGCTCAAATGAAGGGAATGAGTATTTTATTAAAACTTCTCATTGATTCAACATAACAAACAAGGCAAAACAATTCAAAGGGAAAAGAAAGGAACAAAATGCAAGTTCCCAAACGCTCATCATATGCGTTCATCCAGGCCTTTTCCCGAGATATAGATTCAAAAATGATCTACTCGTCTAGCCATCCTTCAAATGAGGATCCAACCTTGCAAACGTGAAGATCCTTTCATATTGCTTGGTAACTGAGAAGCACGAATCATTGGATGTCAATTTTATTCATCTGGGCCGTCATTCCTGGTTTTCGACCAAAACCCTCCGTTAGTATCGAGACGCCCTTTACGAGTTTTCATCTCGACCCCTCCTTTCTTTTAGTCCTCCTTTCTTTTAGTCATCCTTTCTTCGTAAAGTGCCCTTTCGGGTTTTCGCTTCATTTTTTTTCTTTCTTTTTTCCTTTTTTTCTCTTTTTTCTTTTCCTTCAAGCGTAGTATCTCTTAACTGAATCAGAATTTACTGGTTTGCCTAACTCTTGTCCATCCATTTCAGTCAAGATTAATGTGCCTCCGGAGAAGGCCTTTTTGACAACGTAAGGCCCTTCCCAATTCGGCATCCATTTTCCCCAAAAATCTCGGTGTATGGGCAAGATCTTTTTCAGCACTAGATCCCCTTCTCAGAATACTCGTGGTCAAACTTTCTTGTCGTAAGCCCGGATCATCCGTTTCTAATACATTTGGCTGTGGCAGATAGCTTTCAACCGCTTTTTTTCGATTAGATTCAACTGATCCAAACGAATCTGTATCCACTTTACATCACTTAGCTTTACCTCTGATAATACCCGAAGAGATGGGATTTCAACTTCAAGAGGTAATACGGCCTAAGTACCGTATACTAGGGAGTATGGTGTTGCCCCGGTAGATGTTCTGATCGAAGTCCGATATGTAAATAAGGCAAAAGGAAGCCTTTCATGCCAATCTTTGTAAGTTTCAGTCATCTTGGATATGATCCTCTTAATGTTCTTGTTTGCTGCCTCAACGGCTCCATTCATCTTTGTCCAGTATGCTACTGAGTTGTGATGAATTATTTTAAACTGCTCGCAGGTTTCTGCTATCAATCTATTGTTGAAATTGGTAGCATTATCCATGATGATTCGCTCTGGTAGACCATACCGACAAATAATCTCTTTCTTCAAGAACTTGCAAATTGTTGTTCTTGTGATGTTAGCATAGGAGACAGCTTCTATCCATTTAGTGAAGTAATCGATGGCCACTAATATAAAGCGATGCCCATTTGAGGCCTTGGGGTGAATCTGCCCAATTACATCTAATCCCCAAACAGCAAAAGGCCAAGGCGAATTCATTGTATGTAACGGCACTGGCGGAGAGTTAATTTTATCTGCATAGATCTGGCATTTGTGACACTTTTTGGCATACTCTATGCAATCCTCCTCCATAGTAGACCAGTAATATCCGTATCTCATTATTTTCCATGCCATCGAGAGACCATTGGCATGCGTTCCGCAAATTCCGTCATGCACCTCTTCCAAGATACTTCTTGCCTCACTGGAATTGACACATCTTAACAATACTTGATCTCTGCTCTTTCTGTACAAGACGTCACCATCCAGTACGTATGCAGCAGCCATTCTTCTGATTGTTCTTTTTTCAGCGTCGTTAGCTCCATATGGGTAAGCTTGGAACTTGACGTTTTGCAGAATGTCAAAATACCAAGTATTGTCATCCTCTTCCTCCAAGTTGCCGCAATGAGCATATGTTTCATAGCTCTGCATCCGGATTAACATCATATCCTCCGGTCTGTTTGCTTGGAAAACTAAGGCCAGTGTAGCTAAAGCATCTGCCATTTGGTTGTCTTCTCTAGGAAGGTAAACGAATGTTATCTCGTCAAATTCTTCAATTAATTCTAGTATCAACTTTCTATATTCTACCAACTTCGTATCTTTGGTTTCCCATTCTCCACGTAGTTGATGAATAACTAAAGCTGAATCTCCGTATACCTTCAAGGCTTTTATTTTCCGTTCTATGGCAGCCTTCAATCCCATGACGCATGCTTCGTATTCGGCCATGTTATTAGTGCATAAGAACTCTAACTTGCTCGTGAGAGGGTAATGTACCCCATCCGGAGATATCAGCACAGCTCCGATTCCCCTTCCGAGGGCGTTGATTGCCCCATCAAAATATAATTTCCATTTTTCTGTTTCTTTGTTTTCTTCGACAGAAATGGTCATCACATCCTCATCAGGAAAATCGAAGCTTAGAGGCTCATAATCATCCGAGGCTCTACTCGCGAGAAAGTCCGCTATGGCACTTCCCTTGATTGCTTTCTGACTGACATATACTATGTCAAATTCGGACAACAACATTTGCCATCGGGCTAACCTCTCAGTCAACGCGGGTGCTTCCATTAGAAATTTCAAAGGGTCGAGTTTTGAGATCAACCACGTGGTGTGGTACAGCAAATATTGCCTGAGTCAACGAGTAACCCAAACGAGTGCACAACATATCTTTTGGATAAATGGGTACCGTGTTTCGCATTCGGTGAATTTCTTACTCAAGTAATAGATTGCTCTTTCCTTCTTTCCAGTATCATCATGTTGCCCCAGCACACACCCCATGGAGTTCTCGAACACCGTCAGGTAGAGGATTAATGGTCTCCCAAGAACTGGTGCCACCAATATTGGCGCGTTGGACAAATATTGTTTGATCTTGTCCAAAGTTTCCTGACATTCATCATTCCACTCACATGGGTTGTTCTTTCGAAGCAGCTTAAAAACGGGATCACACCTATCAGTTAGCTGAGAAATGAACCGAGATACATAGTTCAATCTCCCAAGGAAGCCTCGAACCTCTTTCTGCGTCTTCGGAGGGGGCAAACCCTGAATTGCCTTGACCTTATCGGGATCAATTTCGATGCCCCTTTGACTGACAATGAAACCAAGTAGCTTGCCGGATGTAACCCCAAATGTACATTTATTGGGGTTAAGCTTTAATTGGTACTTTCGTAGCCTTTGGAACAACTTTTTCAAATCCTGCACATGTCCATCGTCTGTTTGGGACTTAGCTATCATATCATCCACATAAAATTCGATTTCTTTGTGCATCGTGTCATGAAAGAGTGTCAGCATAGCCCTCTGATATGTGGCCCCGGTATTCTTCAACCCAAAAGGCATAACTTTATAGCAGAACGTGCCCCAGAGTATAGTAAAAGTCGTCTTCTCCATGTCTTCCGGATTCATCTTGATCTGATTATAACCCGAGAACCCATCCATGAAAGAAAACCATGAATGCCCTGAGGTATTATCCACTAGGACATCGATATGGGGTAGAGGGAAATTGTCTTTCGGGCTCGCCCTGTTCAAATCCCTATAATCCACACACATCCGAACTTTCCTATCCTTCTTCGGTACTGGGACTATGTTTGCTACCCATTCTAGGTATGCTGCCACTTGTAGGAAGCCTGCATCAATCTGCTTCTGAACCTCTTCCTTAATCTTCAATAACATCTTAGGTCTCAACCGTCTGAGTTTCTGTTGTATAGGCTTGCAATCTGGTCTGATGGGCAACTTATGGACCACGATATTGGTATTTAAGCCCGGCATATCTTGATAGGACCATGCGAAGACATCCTTGAATTCTCGCAATAAGTCTACCAACTTCTGTTTTGCCCCTGGCGGGAATGCTGCTCCTATCATAACTTTCTTTTTCTCTTCTTCTGTACCCAAATTCAGAGTTTCTATCTTTTCTTTGAGGGGCATGATTTGTTTATCCTCCTGCTCCACCAACCTTAACAATTCTTCAGGAATCTCGTAGTCTACATTTTCTTCACACTCATTGATTTCCGTTAGACAAGAGATCCTTTTCAAATCTATTTCGAGTTTAGGCCCGGAATCATACATGTGATCATTGTTCGGAAACCTGCAAAGAAGAATTTGTATAGTTGGATGGGAATAATAGATGAATAAGGATGAAATGAATGAAGTGAATGAAAGAAAATGTTTGCCATTGTTGAAAGAAAAGAAAGCATCTTTATTTGCTAATAAAAAAACATAAAAAGGCCCATTACAGAAAATCTCCTACACTCGCGAGCAAAAGTATAGGGTGGTTTATGACATTACTCTATTTTATAAACTACAGGTAAATCCTCTATAGTCCAGTTGTTCAGAGTCCCGCCCGGGAGGCACGGACGAGTTTTATCCAGCAGATTCATCCTTGATCCCTCAGAAATTCCTCCTACCATTAATCCCTCAAATGTTTCCCCAAAAATTTCCTCTTCCTACAATCTGATAGCTTCCAAGCGAATCTTCTCCGCCAGTTCTGTGACATTCACATACCCGTGGGAGATAAATTCGATTTTTGTACTCAAAGAAGCCAGCTTCTTGGCTGTGATTCTTCCATGTTTGTTCCAATATGCCTCGATCGAGAAGCCTAACCCGGCTCGCCCTTTCTTCATGACCACAGGCTTCGGGCGTAAGCTCCCTTGTAGCCTTCTTTCTAATCTTCTTCCAGCCTTGGCTCCCTTTCCAAGGGTCTGTTTGACGGTCATCTCAATGCAGTTTGACAGCTTTGGACAGGGGAATGTCGCACCTTCAGCGACAATGCAGCGTTGATAAATTCTAGGGCCCGGAAAGAACATTCTAAAGCTTGTTCATTTGCTTGCACATATGGCGTATCCGTAGAGACGGATGCAATGATGTCCTCCTCCGCCCCGACACATACGAGCTTGCCATCTACTACGAATTTTAGTTTCTGGTATAGTGATGACGGCACTGCCCTGGCAGAATGAATCCAAGGTCGGCCTAGCAAACAATTGTAGGTGGGCTTAATGTCCATTACAACAAAATCAATGTTGTACACGGACGGCCCAATCAGCAATGGGACTTCGATCCTTCCCAACACATCCCTTGTGGTCCCATCGAAGGCTCTGACCACATTCTGATAACTCTTCATGTGTGCGACATCAATGGGCAGCCTTTGCAAAGTTGCCATGGGTAACACGTTCAAAGCTGAACCGTTATCGATTAGAACTCCCGGCACCACATGACCCTTGCATTGGGTCGTGATGTTTAAGGCTTTGATAGACCCCATTCCTCCATCAGGGATCTCATCATCAGTGAATGTTATGTAGTTGTCTGTAGTGATGTGATTAACGATTCGGTCCAATTTGTTCACCGATATGTCCTTCGGGACAAAAGTTTGATTTAACACTTTCAAGAGGGCGTCGCGGTGCCCCTCTGAGCTTAGCAGTAAGTCGAGGATGGAGATTCTAGCGGGCTGTTTCTTCAACTGCTCCACTATACTATACTCACTGTGCTTTAGAAAACGTAAAAACTCATGCGCTTGCTCCTCGGTGACAGGTTCATTCACCTTCGGAGTTGGATCTATGAAGATCTTCTTCTTCTCCGCAAGTTTTGTTTGATCCTCTTCCTGAGCCGGTGAGTAACATCTCCCGCTCCTCGTGAAATGACCCACTTCATTCACTGGTTCCTCTCTCTCAGCAGTTCCTGATTTCTCTAATTGTACCTCCTCGACGGACTTCGAACCACTCGGCCCGGCCACACTTGCGGCGTAATTCCACGGGACCCTTCGCGTATCCTTAAACGGGAAGGGTGCCGGAGGGGTAATTACTATGCGAGGAGCACTTGCTGACCCGGCTGGGTTATTGCCCCTTGGTCGGGCTGAGATAACTAGCGGCCTGCTCGCACTGTATCTTGGCCCGGTATCCTCTGACGTACATACGTCTATCATTTTCCGCCCACCTTCCTTAGTAAAGAATTCTACCTCTTTGTTATCCATCATTCTTTGTAACGAGGTCTTGAAGTCATCACACTGATGGATTGTATGCCCGCGCTCTTGGTGGAATTCGCAATATGGGCCTTCCCCGGTAGATTCCTTCACTTGCATCCCTTGACAGATGAGCCTGTTATCAAACAGCTGTTGAAAAACCCACTTTAAGGGTAATCGGATTTCTGACACCCTCATTTTAACTCGTCTCGCTTGATCCTCCTCAATTGCATTCACACCCCGATCGCCATGATTCGGGAGTGGGTTTGTTGAGACACTGGGTTCATCAAATTTCAAAACCCCGGTATTTATCATATTCTGGACGATTCTCTTGAAGGCCGTACAATTCTCGATGCTATGCCCATGAACGTTAGAATGATATACACACTGGGCCTTCGAGTCATACCAGTGTGGGTAGGGGGTTTGAGCGGAACGATAACGTATGGGCGAATCATATCAGCATACGTGATTGGGATTGGTGAGAAATTTGGCTTTTCCCACCTTGAGTCTTTCTTGTTCGGGCCCTAGGAGCCTCCTGCTCTTGTCTTTGGTTTGGAGATCGTCACATTTTTCGGGGGTTCATACACCACAGCATTGTTTACTTCGTTGTCTTTCTTCTTGGAATTCTTCTTCGAGCTATTAGACCCTTCGATTCTCCCACTCTTGATAGCTGCCTCCACCAACTCTCCGGTGGCAACTATTTGAGAAAAGCTCTGCATGGATGTACTTATGAAGAGACGTTCATACATTGGCCCCTTCAATGTCTCTACGAACATATGAGTCATCTCCCGTTCGATTAACGGAGGCTGCACCTGAGAGGCCAGATCTCTCCATCTATGGGCGTATTGTCGAAATGTTTCGTTAGACTTTTGCCCCATTTGCTGTAACATGACTCTAGTGGGCCCCATCTCAGTCACATGCTTGTAATTCTCCATAAATGCGTGGTAAAGGTCCTTCCAGGATTTTATACTCTCCCGACTGAGTTGTGTGTACCATCGAATAGCAGAACCCGTCAGACTATCCTGAAAGCAATGAATAAGCAGCTTCTCATCCTTGCTGAAAGCGGCCATCTTCCGACAATACATCGTCATGTGGGCGCTTGGACACGATGTCCCTTCGTACTTTTCGAAGTCGGGCATTTTGAATTTTGGTGGCAGGACCAAATCATAGACCAGGCTGAGCTCGAACGCATCAGTGCTTTTATCCACCGACCCTTGGACTTGAATTTGCTGGATCTTGGCTTCGAGAGCCTTGAAGTGATCCGCATACTTCTTCTCCATTTCCTGTCTCATCTTCTCCACTTCGCTCATAAAGTTGAGATCTGGGACTTCATCAGTATTCGGAGAAAAATCTTCAACTTCCACGGGGTGACTCGTGGATGCCCCAACTGCATTAAACTGCACTCTCCCTGGGACTGAATGTGCTTCCGGTTGCCCCCTAGTTACCGTGTCTGCCTGTCCTTCAGCTTCATCTCCCCCTTCCATAGACGCTTTGCCCTTTTCATCTTGCTTCAACAGAGCGGTTATCTAACTGATAATATCCGTCTGAATTTTGGCGAAGCCATCTTTCATGCTAGTTTCTATCGCATCCAAGCGATTTGCGAATATGGCCTGATGATCCTCTAATTTTTGTAGTCTCTCTTCCATCGCTAGTCTCTTGGTGCGTGAACGCGTTGAATACGTGTATAGTATGTTTGCTATTTTTTAAAATTCACTACCATAAAACCTTTGTTATTAAACTTTATTTTTAATTAATAATAATGCACATGATGTATGAATGAATGCATGAATGCAAGCGGGTATTAAATTCAAAAAAACAATCTCTTAAAAACATCCGTCTGTGCAAAAAGGATTCACTACAACTTTAAAGATAACTACAAAAAACTGTTGGCCCTAACCCCTAAGTTGGTCAACTCATGAAGTATGCGGACGACGGCTGCTCCATGTATTTCCCCGACATTTGGCTGGTCCAGAAGAGTTGTCACTTCTCTTGACAATATATGTACATACGATGCAATATTTCTGACTCGTCCCTTGAAGCTAACTAACTCACTGTTCTGACTCTGGACTGTGCGTTGAGCTGCCTCATACTTAGCCTTCCATGCATCTCCGGTATTCTGACTCAGAGCTCCCTCGAAGTCGGCTAACTTTTCTCGCAACTCTTGTACTTGGACCTCGAGTGAGATAATCTTTCGCTGAATTTCCTCTTTCTCTTCTTCCATTTTGACCTTATCTTCGTTGTGATACTTAGCCATCAGTTCTTCTAACTGCGTTACTTGGGTTGTCAACTCGTGGATCGTCGCTCGGTCTTTGTCTGATGTTTTCTTGGCTTTGGAGCTTACCTCTTTCGCTTCATGGTATTTCTTTTCGTAGAGCTTCTTGTACTCCTCTTTTTCCTTTAAAGCCTTGTTCAAACGGTCAGAACTGTCCCCGATGCTTTCCCTTTTCCTTTTATGCCCCCCGGACATTGGTATTGCTTGCGCTTCCCTCAACTCTTGACGTAGCCTCTCGATCTGAAGTACCATATCATTTTCTCTCCTCTCATGAGTCTGCACTTGATACTTCGTAAGGTTCAACTCCTGTGTAAGCTCGTAGATCTTCTTATCTTGCCTCTGAGAATCCAAGTCCCGGTCCTCCTTAAGCTTTTCTAACGCTGACGGTGCCTCTAGGGTTACCTTGCTTGAAGACGGTCCCTCATCCCTCGGTACTCCTCAGAAGACTCCATCATTTGCCCTTCGTTCTCTCCACTCACCATATCGGGCCATGATCTCAAACTCTCTATAAGGCTGAACCCTCCTCGGTGAGTCCCAAGTCTTCACAATCTGGGCTAACTTAGATCTATACCCCTCTCTCTAGTGTGAAAAACCAAAACTGGTCATCCCTACTGTGGCTGGAATAAACTGTCTCGAACCGAATTGCCTTGAGACTAATAGAGGGCAGTAAGCCGTTCTACCCTATATACCTGCTAATGGGATCCAGTCGCAATCTCCGCATCGGTACCGAAAAGTCGTTCCTCTATTCAACCAACAAGCCTTCCAGACAATATCTAAATCTGTCAAATCCCGGAAAAGCTCACTCCACTGGGCTTCAGTCTTCTTCTCCACAATACAACTCTTTAAATGTTCCTCGATAGGTGAGTAGGTAGTCCTGAACCTTAAGGCGTTGTACGGAGAGTCCCAAAGTGGCCTCTGAACCAAACCTCTAAAAGCTGCGCACATCCCCAAAATCTTCCTTCACCGGCCCTCTTACACGCGGTGAGTGATCGATATGTCTCGGCTAATATGGCTGGAACCGGATTTACTCCCTTGGACAACTTCTCGAATAAACCAACCGTGGATGGGTCTATGTGCTCGGGAGTTCTAGGAAATAGCACAAACCCATATATGCAAAGGGCATAGATCCTTCTTGCTTTAGTGGGCTCCTCGCTGCTCGAAGCTATCAAATCCTTAAAGACCTTCCAACTCACTCTATGTCTCTCTTCGCTTGGATCCTCGTGACCCGTTACCTTCCGGTCCCAAAACTCTTTATCCTTACCGGTGATTTACCTCAGCTTCTTCTTAAAGCCCGAAGTGTTGTTGGGCTTGACGTAGATCCTATCATTCTTAATCATTGGACAGTTGATCAGAACCTCATATTCCTCTAGCGTGGGTGTCATGTCTATCTTCCCGAAGGTGAAACAGTTGTACGCTGGATTCCAGAATTGCACCATCGCCCTCATTAGATGCCTGTCAACGGGGACCTTCACTAATAATGCAATATCCCCAAACTCCCTCTTGAACTGATCCTTCATGTCGTCACTCCATTGCTTCCATACCTCTTGGACCTCGGAGAGACAAGGACTTTGATTGGTGCTCATTCTAACATACCCGTTTAGCGTAGAGACACTCCCTATCGGCAAATTGTCACCCTTCTCATGCTGAACTGATTCGGACCAAGTCTAGACTTCTGTGTTATCATCGCCTATAATGATCCCTTCTGACATTATTGGACACTTCTAACTTTATTGTTTTTCAAATTAATACCCATGTAAATATGCCAAATAAAAATAAATGCATAAAAGGACAAAGAAAAACAAAAAAAGAAAAGTGTTAGTAAAATACGAAGATAAAACAAAAAGAAAGTGCTGGAAAAAAACAGAATGCAAATAAAGCTAACCAAAAAAAACAGGATAAAATGCGTAAAATAACCATAGAGCATGCTAAATTGCGTAAAAATAACCAGAGAGCATGCTAAAATACACAAAATAACCAGAGAGCATGTTAACAGAGAAATCCTAAGTTCGGCGGTATTTCGGCAGCATACCGCCTTATCTTATGGTTCCTGTCTGGCTCTAGAAGGGGTTGGTTTCTACTCTATATGTAGGTTTTTGATCTAGAAACTGGGTTCCCGAACTTTCGTTACCGTCTACTACGACGATAAGACATCGATTCGGTGGTATAGGTCCCTTACAACAGAGGTGAAAACCACACGATGCGTAAGGTTAGTATACCGGAAGCAGATAAAAATACAAAACTCGGAGCTGGAAAGCATCACGTCGGATAATATCTAACTCCCACTTAAGGGTGAAAGCTCGGGTCGAGAGCTTATGCATGAATAACAAGATATAAAGTAAAAGGTTATCCTCATTCAAATAATGTTCACTTAACAATAGAAAATTAAAATAATATCTAACTCCAAAATACCAAAATGTCACGTAAAGTTTGAAAACATTAGGCCTGACTCACTAAAAAATAATTTTTTTAAGTCCCCAGCAGAGTCGCCAAGCTGTCGCGACCTCTTAAAAACGCGATTTTTTATGGGTGAAAAATGTGTTCGACGATTGATTTTCAAAAAAAACATGAATTTTATTAATCTCGAAAAACCCAAATTTTAGGGAAACATAATTTTATTTTGAAAAAGGTTGACTTGGAGTCGCCACCGGCCACTTAGGTAGGCCAGACACCATAAAAAATAAACCAGAGATTCGTTTGAAAAACGTTAGGTTCGGGAGTCGGTTACGTGTAAGGACGACCCTTACAAACGCCCAAAAATTGGTACCTTAAAAAACATTACGTGGCATTGACATTTTGAAGAAAGATATTAATTTAATTTTCCATTGTTAAATGAACATTATTTGAATTCGGATATCCTTCTGATTTAGAAATTACATCACCTTTAAACTTGAGTTGAACGAGACGTCCTCTAGATAGGAAACCTCACCCAAGTTTAAAGGAATGTAACTTTCGCCTCAAAAGGCTAAAGTAAAATGCATGATCGTTTTTTATCTTGTTCATTTTAAGTTCTAATCCTAGAAAAGGCTCCATTACTTAAGTTTTTAAAACCTAAGTTACTAGCGTTTACTAGTTATTTACCTATCCATTTTTAATTTTAAACCTAAGTTTTTTATCAAAATTCTAAGTTTTTAATAACACATGAATTCGATGCCAAGGTACACTCTCTAGGTCAGCATCATAATACGTCAAAACACCAACCTCTTTAGTGTATCCGAGACATAAGATTCACATGCTATGTTACTAAATTTTCTCCCTAATTAAATTAAATTAATTAATTTAAGTGACTAATCCTAAAAATGGCTCTAAATTAATTAACTTAAGTTTATTAGGTGACCTTCCTAAAGCATGCTATGCAAGATAAAAAAAAGTGTACACAAGATAAAGGAACTTCGTCATTTTTATTAGAAAATTGGTGTACAAAACATTACATCAAAAATTCCATCTCATGAGTGAGTACAAGGGATTTGCATGAAAAAGAATTACAAGGGACTCGAGAACAAACCTTGAACAAAAGATAAGACTTAATTAAGTGTGAAATTAATACTTTAAAGTTTTAGAAATTTTTAATTGAATTAATTAAATTTTCTTAACTTCAAATTTTAATTAAATCTTAGTTAAAGCCTAACTTAATGAGTTTTAGGTTCGAAGGTTTAATTAAGGTTGATTTTAACTTAATTAAGTTAATTTTTAAATCTTATCTTAGAAATTTTAAATTAACTAAAAGTCTTTAATTAAAGTAACTTCTAAATTTTAAAAATTTAACTTAATTAAAGTTTGGTGAAATTAGGGTTTATTAGACTTAATTAATTTTAAATCTTATCTTTTTAGAAAATTAATTAAAATTAATCAAATTAATTAATTAAAATTATCTTCCAAAATTTTTTAAGAATTAAAGGCCTAATTAAAGTCTAAGTTGGGTGAATGTTTTAAGGTTTAAGGCTAACTAGACCTAATTAAGGAGTTAAATTTTAAACCTTAGAAATTAATTAAAATTATTTTCTAATTTTTAAGAATTTAAAAACCTAATTAAAGTATAATTTGGTGAGTGTTTTAAAGTTTAAGGGGAAAACTAGGCCTAATTTAGTTTAATTAATCTTAAAAACTTATTTCCTAGAAATTAATTAAAAAAATTAATTAAAATTATTTTCTAATTTTTTTAAGAATTAAATTAAACCTATTAGAGTCTAATTTTTAAAGCTTGGGTTAAATTAACTTGTATTAGATTTAAATTAGATCAAACTAATTTTAAAGTTTGTTAAAATTTTAATTAAACCTCAAATTAAGACTTAATTAATTTTTTAAAGGTCTCTAAAATTAAATTTTTTACCTAATTAAATCTAAAATTAATTTAATTTAATCCTAGTAGTCTATTTAAGGGTTTAATTGAGATTCTAGGACCTAATTGAATCAAATCTAAGGCTCTAGGGGCTAAAATAAGGTTCTGGGGGACCTAATTGTAAGACACCTAAAACAAAAGGGGACTAGAAGGGTGATTTCTTCTATTTAACTAAGAAAACGCGGATCCGGGTTGACCCGGATCCGACCCGCCCCAACCCAGCTGCCAAAACGGCAGCGTTTTGCTAAGGATCAAAAACCCCTTTGACCGAGTTGGCTCAGCCATTTGGACCGAGACCAACTCGGTCCGACTCGTTTTTCTCTGGAGAAAACCTCTTGTGCCCAGAAATCCCACCCAAAACAGATCAAAAGCCACCTTTTAGGATGAATGTCCATCCGTGTTCATCATGAACACGATGAACACGGATGAACACAGCTCCCCTCCGCCGCGGCCTCTGCCGTTCAATCTATTCCGCCGCCGTCCAGCGCTGCTCCGGCGTGTTCACCGACCATCGAGAACATGTCGGCCGTCACCCAGACACCGCCGGCCACCATCTCAGACTCCGGTGAGGTCACCGGAAGCCCTGGAAACGCTAAAAAACACCGAAAAACCTCTAAAACACCTAAAACCTCAAGTTCTAACACCTAAAAACCAAACGGAATTCCCCCTAAACATCAAGAAACACCAATCGAACTCTAAACCTAGTTCTAATGAGCTTCAATCATCAAAACATGGAGGAAACTAAAAAGGACCGATCAATAACTTACCTTAAAATCGAGCTGCTTCAAGTCTTCTAAACCCAGGTTCCAGAAACGTCGATCTAAACCCTTGAAATCCTTCGATGGATTCAATCTCCTACTATTGCTGATTACTCCAAAAAAATTCCCCCTCTCTAGTCGATTGAATCCCTTTTTCAAGGGATTCAATCCAATAAACCAAAATTCACTCAAACACTAACCCATATCCCTACAAAATCTCACCTAATTCTATCCCTAAACAACCTCATCTCCAAGAACCCATGAAATCCGGCCTCAACCATATCCCGATCCCCTGTTTCGATTTTTCAGTTTTTACTTTTTTTTATATATATTATATTATTATATATTATTAATAATTAATATTTATTTATTTAATATATTATTTATTATATATATTTTAAAAATCGTATTGACACTCCCCTTTGGCTTTCCAGTTTACATTTTGTTTAATTTTAGTCATTATTTCTATTATTTTGCCCCTAAATTTTCTGTTTTGTCCAATTTGGTCACTTTTAATTTTATATTATTATATACTAATATAATATATATTAATTAAAGTTTTAATTCGATTGACTTTTTTGTATATATTATAACTATAATTATAATTATAATCAATATATTACCATATTTTGTTTAACTTTTATTATATATCTTAATCGATATATTACCATATATGCATATATATTTTATGCAATAATATCTTGTCTTTCACATCATATTTATTATTAAATATATGTATTGTCTATATATATTCCTATATTTAATATCTTAGTTATTATATAAAAAATATATCACCTTATTATATTATATTCACCGTAATTTAAAATAATAAGGTAATTACCATATATGTAATATATGTGTGTAGTTATCATGTATGGTCACATGTTATATAAATATAATAAGTATTATGTGTGATGTAATATCTTATATATGTCATGTATGTTATTGTTATTTTATTATATTTGGGTTTTTTATTATTATTATATTTGTGTTTATCTTATTTTTGTTTCATATTTTATTAGAAAATATTATCCTAATATGTTTTATTAGGAGTAGCATCCTGTTCTTCGGGTGTTATCTTCTTTGAATTATCATGGATATTAGGATGTACATTTTAAATTAAAAATTAATTTAATTCGAATATTATATTTTCTTAAAAATTATAATGCGAACCTTTTGGTACCAATTTTGGGCGTTATGGTGGTGCTAATCCTTCCCCAAACGTAACCAACTCCCGAACTCATCTCTAGTTTTGTTTTCTTGGTGTTCGATCCACCTTTTTGAGTGATCGATGGCGACTCCAACCGATTAATCGATTTTTTAAATTTTAACGGTATTTCAATGAGAGTGGCATCCTGTTCTTCAAGCGTCATCTTCGGATACCGAACTTTCAAATGCCATCGAACCTTTGAACTTTTAAACTATTTTTTAAATATTTTTTAAAAAAGGGTCGCTACAAGTATCAAGAGATCTGTCTAAAGAGGTAAAAAGGTTGAAGTTTGGTTTTGGTTTGAGGTGTAGAAGAAATCTGGGTTTAGAGTGTTAGGGGTTCCTTTCTCAGTTTAGTCAAATTTTCAGCTTAAGAAACCTTCCTAAGCTTAGTCTAATGGTTGGTTTCAACTCCTTCTTATAGAGGAACAAGTGGAGGACGCATCTTCGAGCTTGGGTGGAGGAAGAGCTTGACAAGAGGGGAGTTCGGGTTTTGGTTGCTGTTTTGCAAAGGTTGGTACTCCCAACTCTTCTCTTTATCACTCATATCATGTAGTTTGCATACATGTAGATATTTGAGCTTGAATGCTTGGCTTTAAACTTTGAATGCTTTAATGGTGAATTTCGTATTAATGTAATTAAGGGTTGGAAAATGGTGTTAAAACACTCTAAATATCATTAGTATTGAGTAGGAACACGTTAGGATCGATTAGATTAAGTTTAAGGTTAATCCTTAGAGAATTTCAGGTGAAACCTATAGTTTCGTACATGGGGTATTGATACCAGTGGCTCGTGTATCGATACCCCTGAGTGAAAATTCGGTTATGTGGGCAGGGGTATCGAACCATGGTTCGATACTGAATCCTCTAGTAGCATCTCCGGTTCGATTCTGGTATCGAATCTGGAGGGCCTCCGTGGTTGACCTTTGAGTTGGTCAAAGGGTATAGATGCCAATATCGATACCCATGTTTTGATACCCTCTTTGGGTGGGTATCAATGCAACCTGTTTCGATACCCCATCAAAGGGTATCGATACCACTGTGTGATTTTGCCAAGTTTGAGTAGAGAGTTGGGGCTCGATGATTTTAATAAATAGTTCCATAAAATTTAAAAGCCATGAAATGAATTATTAACTAAGATTGATGTTATAACCCCGAAGGACTAATTGAGATAATTTTAATATATCTTGTATTGCTAAGATCCTAGGTGGACCGTTTGTGTGGTTTGAGTCCTTGTGTGTTGGAAATCCGGATATCCATAAGTGTTGCAACAAGTTGAAAGCCATTCGATGTAATATATTGGGTGATGTTTTGAAGACTTTTATTTCGAGTGTTGCGCGACCTCACTCGAAGATGTTTGATGTAACATTCTGAGCATGAGATTGGTTGGGCGATCTTCATCCCTTTCCGAATGTTGGGCGACCTCGTTCGAAGATGTCCAATGTAACATTTCGGGTATATGATTTGTGGGTGACCTCAATCCTGAGTGTAGGATCCCGATGTTGTGTGGACGTGGACCTCACTCTTGTGTGTTATACTGTTGTGACTGTATATGTTGTGTGTGATAATATACATTCATTTATGTCATGTAATAGGTGAGCATGCTAGACCATCATATCATGCACGATGTTTATGTGTTGCCTTACTGCTTATGATATGCATGATGTTGGCCGAGTTCGACGTATCCACTGAGCTTTTGTAGCTCAGCGTTCGAAATGTGTTTTCGTACATAGGTTAGTTGAAGTCGGTTCTTATGGAGCACCATCAAGGTTTGGATTTCAGCATCGACCGTGTTGTCATAGTACATTTATTAGATAGTGGGCTAGTACTATGTTGAACTCTATATATAATTTGTAACTCTGTCTATTTAATTCGAGTCTAATGTTTTTATTGAGTTTGTAATATTTTGGAGCTCCGGTTACTTTAAACTATTTTGGGCTTTTATTTTAATTTAAATGAATTTTATTAATCATATTTAGACTTGAGTTGGTTATAATATTGGGCTTGAAGCCGAAATTTTAAAATACAGGTTTTGGGCCGGAGGCCCAATGTGACACCGGATCGAAGGTGTTACATTTAAACTATAAACTTTATATTCTAAACTTTAAAAATTACAACCTACTCTAATTTCTTAAACCTTAATCATAAATCTTAATTCTAAACCTTAACATTAAATCTTAAACCCTAACTTTTTAGTGTGGGGACATAAATAAGGAATCAAAAAGGGTATAATATCAAAAATATCTAATAGTTGATTAATAGTTGATTGAATGGTTACTTTGGCATCTAATAGGGTATAACATTAAACCTTAAACCTTAAAAATTACACTACTCTAATTTCTTTTTTTATACCCTCTCGTTTTTGTCTACTATAATTTCCCACACCGATCATTTGTTTTTCCTTGGAAAAAATCTGTGAAATGGAGATGAAAATTTTCAGCGCGTTCTTCTTCGCTCTCCTCCTCCTCGCCTCTCCTTTGCTACAAGGTTTGTAATTAAGAACTGTAATTAGATAAATCTGTGCTTATCGAATTCAGTTCGTTTTGCGGAGTTTTCGATGTTGATTTTGGATTTCTTGTTCCGATTGTTTTGATCTGTTCAAATTAGATGCAATTCGATTCGTTTTGGTGTAATATCTGTTTTTTTCTTTCTTTTTTTTTTGCCGTTTTACTTTCCATCCTTGTGAGATTGGTTTGTTTCTCTAGATTTTTGATTTGACGGTACAGTGTGAAATTTGAAGTGATTTCGTTGTTTTCAAGCTCACGGTTGCTTTGCACGGCTGTGAAACTTCGATTCTTTTCCTTTTTTGTGTTTACTGGTACTTGTAGTAGCTTTTATAGAAGCATAGTTTAGGTTTGCTCTAAGAAAGGCGGAGGGAAGATTCCGTGACTTTCTTGAGGCAGTTAGATTTGCTTGTTGCATTAAGTTTTGTTTTGTTTTTAATTTGTCGTTGGTTATTAAGTAAATGAATTATCAAATTTGTTTTGAAATTATGGCTTGACATGAACTTTCTTTTATGTGATAGTTGCTAGGTGTCAATCAGAAGCAGAGGCTGATGTTGGAGAAGCTATCGAAGGAGGTGATCTCGGGATTGTTGGTGAAGATGTTCAGGATTTTGGTGATTCCAATTTTGGTCCAGCTCCAGGAGTTGAAACTGTCTGTGTTTTCCCCAAAAACAGTGCCAAATGTAAGAACCTTTTGGTGTTTCATCCAGAATTTTGACATTGTATGATTTTGAGACTGATCTGTATTTTTTTGGATAGTGGTTGTGGCTGGAGAAGAGACGAAGCTTCTCGTGGGGATGGAAAATGTTGGTAATTAATTAGTCTCCACCACCTTACTGATATATTTTACAATGAAATTTGATATTATGGTATTGAAATAGTAACATTTAATTTAGCTTCCCTTGGCTTACTATGCTTAAATGCTTAACTTTTCTGTTAGCCATTTGAAGCTTTGTTTCTCCTATGCTTAGCTTAGCTTGTTTAAATTGCAGGGGAATCACCTGTGAATGTCATTGCTATCAGAGCCAGTGTTCATTTCTCATTTGATCATCGTATGCTTGTTCAAAATCTTACAGTACAGGTAATCATAGAATTTATTTATATATTGTTCTGGTTATATATAAATATATATTGTATCTTATTGGACTCTTTTAATATTTGTAGTGAAACATATGGTCAATGATACAAGTTTTATGCATTGTGAATCTTTAGTTTGTGTTTCACTTGCAACTATGTATCTACTGTAATCAACTATAACAATTATAGTAGAGTCAGTTACTTTAGGCAGTGCTTTCTAATATGATGGATGGATGTTGAACTTGCACGGAGGAGTTATATTGCAATTTAAGAAACATTAGCAGAGAGTTTGGTACCATTGTAGATTTTTCTGTGTCTTTGACTTGTAAGTGTAGAAGACCGTACAATGTTTCTCAGATATGAGATTGAGCATGTATATACAATTTAATCCTCCATGCTCTAATTGGTCATTGTGCAATTATTATGCCGTATCGGTACTTGATTATCTGTCTTCCAAGTTATTTTTTTTGTACTTATTAAAAATTATTTCTTCTTTATTTGGAAAAGATTTTAAGGTTCTCTGCTGGTACAAAGTTGATCATCCACCTTATTATTTTGGATTTTTACAGTACATGTTCCATGAGAGCTATCTTGTAATGTTACTTCGTATATTCTGTAACTGAACATGTCTTTTAAATGCAGACCTTCAACAATGCAACTGTACCCCCTTCAGTGCAAGCCACATTCCCTTACATATTTGCTGTTAGCAAGTACCTACAGGTAAATGATTACTCTGGGAATTTTATGTCTTAAAACTGTATTTTAATTCTTTCCATGAGAAGCACAGTCTTGCAGTGAAGCTGACACATCTACAATTTTGATGCAGCCTGGAACTTTTGATCTTGTGGGTATGGTTATCTATGAAATCGAGCAGCAGCCATTCCAAAGTACATTCTATAATGGTACCTTTGAAGTTGCTGAAGCTGGTGGTTTCCTCAACGTTGAGTCCGTTTTTCTTGTTACCCTTGGGATCGCACTTCTTGTTCTCCTTGGCTTGTGGCTTCACGGTCAATTTCAGCGTATCACCAAGGTATTCAATGGTGCCACCTTCAGTTATATATTAATTAGTTACAATCGAGACTAGCTATTCTAAATTCCGATCTAACAATGTTTTTTGCTCATTGAATACAAAAGTGCACATCCATGTGTACATGAAGAACTACATTGTTCTTAAATTTGCAATGTTACTTCATTGTGGCATAAAGCTAATGTCTTTGGCTTCTTTATTTTGCTAGAAAACTAAGAGGTCTCCAAAGGTGGAAGTCGGGACTAAGAGTACGGATGCATCGATGGAGGAATGGCTTCAGGTTATGACTCCGCTTACGAATCATCATCATCACTTCCCATTATTTCCATTCTAGTTAGCTTTTCTTTTTCATTTCGCTCCATTCATCCCCGAGAAGCATCATGATTCACCACGGACTTCATTAATCATTAACGACATCTCTAGAACCGTCACTGAATATCGTTTTTCATGTTTTGGCTGTCATAATCTTCAGGGAACCGCTTACACTCAATCGGCTTCCAAATCGAAGAAGAAGAAGTAGATGTCGGGAGTCGGGCTATCGTAACACTTTCTAGTTGAGGCATTTGGTGAAGTAGGTGAGTAACACTAGAGACTCATACTTCTTTTTGTTGTAGCATGTTGGATTCCTTTCCTTTTACCTCTTTGTTTTCTGGAGGATGCTTACATTGAGGCTGTTAGAAGCAAATCTAACTCTGATAGTGAAGTAGAAAGACTACTTTGGCTAATCTTTTCTAGGTTTCTTCAAGGATTTCCGGTTTACAGTGTATTTAAGGGTGTGTTTAAATAACTAATAAATAATGAGATCCATTAAGTGGTCTTATACGGGTTCGGATTGATAATGAGAACGTAATACCTTTTTATTTAAGGCATAAAGATAATTTTAGCCCTTAACGTTTATAATTTTTATTTTGGGGCTCTTATTCTTTTTTTTTTTTGATAAATTTAGCTTTAACTTATATCTTTTTGACAAATAGCTTAGTTTTTAACTATCATGATAACTGGACCTTTAAAAATCTAACAATAATGATATGTTATATGCACATGATAATATATTTTAAATAACATAACATTTAACCTATCAAATATATATATATATATGAAATATAATTTTATTTTTAATATAAAATATAAAACAATTAAAATTAAAATAAAATATTTAAAAATTAATTAAAAAAAATATAAAACAATTATATATGAAATATAATTATATTTCACTCTAAAGATTTCTTTTTCGATTCATCCCTGGAGTTGAATACCTCATTCAAGAATTGTTTTTGATCCAATCCGTAGGAATCAATAGAAAAGGTAAATCCCTTATGATACACCAGATCCGGCTCGGTTATTGATAGAGTGAATAGATCTTCCATTTCTTGAAATCTCTCTTCTGATTCAAAATCGTGGTGTAACGTGTATCCCCTGTTCTGGTCATGGAATAGATGAAATAAATGAAAAAATGGATTTTTGTTCAAGAATGAAATCTTATTAGAATTGCCCAGTTCATCCTTCGGAACCATATCACATCCCGGATCTGATGAAATAGGATGAATTGAGACGGTATTTTGTAAATACGTAATTATCTTGAATATATTAACTATTTTTTTTATTTTTCGATCGCCTGGAAGGGACAAAAGAAACGTCTTGTTCTTTCTTCAACAATTTTTGATCTCTAGTGGACCTCTTAGTAGGATTCGAACCCAGATGAAGTTCTGACCATCTATCAGAGAAAAAAGAACGAATGGATCTTGTAGGATTCGCAAGAAATTCTTCGATTTCTTCCGGAAGCAGATGATTATTCATACGCTTCTCCCGTTCCGTGAATAGCTGGGACATTGAGGAATATCCAAAAAGGCATTTAGGGTTGAAGCACATAAGAACTCTTTATGATAAACAGATCCAGGACGAATTATTGTGGACGTTTCTTCACAATGATGATAGGGAAAATACCAATTCAAGAATTGTTAATTGCTACTAGAAAAAACGAAGGATGGCTGGAATCCACACCAGAATAAATGGATATAAAATATAAAATAATTAAAATTTAAATAAAATATTAAAAAATAAACTATTTGTCAAAAAGATATAAGTTAAGGGTTAAATTTATCCTAAAAAAATAAAGATCAAAAAAATAAAAATTATAAACATTAAGGGTTATAATTATCTTTATACCTTTATTTAATGTAATATAATTTTAAAATAAAAGTTACAGACTCACGGACTCATCATAAAGTCTTATGAATATACAATCCATTAAATACAAGTATCATATTCTAACAATCCTCGCTTGTTTAAATCCATCCCAATTTGATTGTGCTCCTTGAACTCTCGATTAATCTATTAACTTATATACGAAAAAATAATAATTTTGAGTAATGAGTTTACAAAATTTAATAGTATACATTTACACTAATGTATTTCATGCTAAATATAAGCATGTGAACAAGTACATCAACGCCTAAATACATACTCTAATCATACATTGCGCAATGGTTCAATCAAACTCGAGATCTTATCAGATTATCCACAGAAAGACACACAAAGTTATAATCATAAATTTAGAGTGAGGTTTATTATAACACAACCTCAAGAACGTAAGCTAAATATTTTATTTAAATATCTCATTTAGTATCAACAAATAAGTCTTAAATCTCACATAGCTTCAGGGTATCTCACGTAGCATGTTGTTACAACACACTCATTAGATATTTAAATTTACACCCTATCAATCAAGGGTAACTCGACCACACAAGTGTTCATACAACGCACAACATTGATTCAATTATCACATGACATATGATATTTCCACAATTACTATAACTATGATTCTATCGATTATCTAGTCATCTTGGTTTCTCAATTTAGAGTTCTTACTATCTTATTAAAGACTCATTATGTCGTTTTTCTTACTTTTCAGCCCCCACATTCAAACGTAATATTTTGGACAGAAAACCTAATTGATATTGGTGTTGATTCTCATATATTGATACGATGTTTCTAGGTATCGGTACTTCACGTGTATCGATAAAAAAATTACTTACTAGAAACTTAAGTTTATTAGGCGCTGATATAGGTCAATTCGTATCGGTACGTCAACAATTAATGTATCAATATAGTCCCCCATGATTTTCTATCATATTAGTGAATTATAATAGTTACGAGACTTGAATAAATCCCTAAGATTTATGAAAGTGATTAGAATTTATTGGTTATTACTTTAGTTATTTACTAATACTTATTTAATTAAATATTTATGAGTGTTTATTTCTTAAGTATCATTTCCATTAAAGTGTCTCAATCATTTGAACCAATGACATCACTACTTATCAAACCTCCATTCCTTGTAGGAGTATTTTAAAGGATCTTCTAACAATGTAATCCTCTCCATGACTCTTGGTTGTACTGGATCCTATAAAAAATCCTCGATCGATTTGGCTGTCCAAGGCAAACCTTCCACCACCGAAAACGTAAGTTTCGAAACAGACGCAAAGCATTCGCCAAAACAAACTCATGGCGGCAACGGTCTCTTCTCCATGGGGAAAACCCGACGCTTAAGAACAAGAAGCTGAACTAGAACAGCAAAACCCGAAAGGCTCGCCGATTTCCCTTCTTTATCCGCGGCTGCCACCACTAAGGTCAAGAAAAAGAAGGGCCAAACCGTATCCCTCGCTGAATTTACCTATGGCTTGTCTAAGCCGAGCGAGACGACACGCCTCACTCACGAGGAGGTCCTTGCGAACGTGACCCCGAGGAACTCGATCGTAACCGGCTCGGAGGCGGTTTTAAATCTTACGGTTCGAACAGATACAACAATTCCAACGGAGATGATTCGTCGAGTAATAGTAGATGGGGATCTTCTAGGGCTTCCAACAGAGATTCCAATAGAGAAATTGCTCCCTCACGCGCTGATGAGATCGATAATTGGGCATCGGTTAAGAAACCGAGTCCCGCCAGGAATGGATTTGGTGGTGAATTTGAAAGGAGAGATAGAGGCAGCGGAGGAGGAAGCTTTTTCGATTCGCAATCGAAAGCGGATGAAGTAGATAACTGGGCTGCTGGTAAAAGTAATAATATAAGCCCCAATGGTGCACCGCCGCCTAGGAGATTTGGTGCGGGTTTTGAGAGAAGAACAAGTTTCGATTCATCAAGGGATTGGGTAACTGGGGAAGGAAAAAGGAGGCCAGCAGTGCTGCTGCTGGTAGTGGTGGGGCGAGGTCGAAGCTTGTTCTTCAGCCACGCACGGTACCTATGACCGATGACTCCACTGTGGCCAAACCCAAAAGCGCAAATCCTTTTGGTGAGGTGAGACCAAGAGAGGAGGTGCTGAAGGAAAAGGGGATACACTGGAAGGAGATTGGTGAGAAGCTTGAAGCTACGAAGATTAAAGAAACTGTCCCTATAACAGAGAACGAAAGAGGACGAAAGACAAGCTTCAGTAACGGCCATGCCCCGGCTGAAAAGAGCTGGAGGAAGAGTGAACCTGTTGAAGCTGCAGCCTGCAGCTGAAGTTGATGCTGACCAATCACAAAGATTTCTTCAATCAACTGAAACTTGATTGCTTGGTTTATTTTAGAATATTGCTTTATTCGATAGATACTGTTACATATATATCACATGAACCTTGATGTCTTTTACTTATATGATGTGTCTTTTGGTGCTACTATTTGAAACTCATTTGATTTTTAAGAAACAGAGTAAAAGCAGTGTAATTGAATATTTTGCATGTTGAAATGGTGTTGGAACAGGTTTTTAACTAGGTAAAGAACAAATCAACATGCATCTTTTTTCATCATCATGCTCCATTTTCTGTCCTTAGAATGCTTTTCATCTCTATTTCAGTACTGACATTTCCCGTAACCCATAAAAGTATGGAGAATGCTGTTCTTTTTGGTTATTCTTTCGGTTAAAGCTGGTCTTTTTCACCATACTTGTCTCATGTTATTAGGGTTTTCATTATTTTTTATTGTTAAATTTGTTTGTTTTTGTTTCATATTTGTGACCATGAATTGAGATTATACTTGTTTGTATTTCTGACCAAATAAATCGATATGTTTTTTTGTTCTTGCATGAATTCTGTGGTTAGCAACTCTCGTCCTTGAGCATCATGTATATGTACAAGTGTTTTCATTCGTATTTTATTGTTATTTCGGTTTTCAGGTCTCGTTTTAACTGATGCAAATCGACCCGTATCGCATACCTAGTTTTGATGGGTAAGTCTCCTAACAAAGATATTTTACATACACTTCTCGAATCTAAGACTTGCTTCAACAGAATCAAACTACTTATCATTTGAACCATTCATTCGATTTTAGTCATATTTGATAAATAGTGTTTTGAGCCAAAATTCAAAGTTCGAGTTAAAATTAAAATTTTTTAACTAGTTAAATCTACTAATTTAGATTTCTATTCAATTTAAATGTTTGATGAATAGTAGATTCTATTAACATAGCGGAAAATTTTTAAAACTAAAAATTTTGATATAGGAATTCTAAAGATTTTTTTACACTTCATAATTATAAAATAATCTTTACATAATTTTAATTTATATGATGACTATTGTAAGTTAATATTATTTTATTCTCATGCCTTTATATTTGTAATTAAATAATTCACATATATTTTTAAAATGCTTCTAAAACATGCTTTTATTATAATATAAATTTTCTAAAATATATATTATTAATATATGTGCTTTAAATATTATTTAAACTTAATAATTAACTAAATTATATTAATAGTAATTATATAAATAATAAGTTAATATATATATACACGTCTTTTGAATATATTTTTTAATGTTTTATTAACAAATATTTTTTATAATATAATTAATATTAATAAATATTAAATATTTAAAATTCATAAATTATTTAAATAAATATTAAATATAACATTTTAATATATTATTTTATTTATTTAAATAACTAAATAATTATTAATTAATTTATATTAAATATTTTTATAATTAATTAATATAATCTATTAATTAAATTAACTTTTATTATCGGCGGAAACGTGCTCTAAGATGAGCTTTTAATTATTAGGTAATTAAAAGCTCTAAAAACGCACCTTTTATATGAAGTTTTAGGCTGAAATATGTTTAAACGAGGTTTATATCAAAATTATTATAAAAGTTATAAAATATTTATATTATTTATATATAAAAAAATAATATCAAAAATTTTATAATTTTTACAATAATTTTGATACAAACTCATTTTAATATGTTCTGCATTAAAAAAAATCTCAGCAGAGGATTGATATCATATAAAAAGTGTGTTATTGGAAAAATTATTAACTGAATCATGTCCATCATGTTATTCGTAGTCTAAAACAATCAGAATCGTTCATCTTAATGTTTAAACGATTCTAATTGCTTGAACCATGGATGACGTAGTGAACATAATTCACCTAATAATCACTCGTTTTATTGAGAGTATATTTTATAAAATGATATCATATTATCTTAAAAATATAATATATTTATTTAATTCAAAAATTATCTAAATTAAATCAAGAAATTTATTTACATATTTATTTTTATTAAAATTTTAAAATATTTCATATCAAATTTATTAGTATTATTAAAAGAATGACTCAACAAATGTGACTTAAAATTAAACAAAAATTGTTTTCGATCTCATTCACCAACTAACTTTGCTTAGAAAAACACACAACTTGTTTTGATCAGACTTCAATCACCCATTCTTGACTAATTTTAAAATTGAAATTCACCCATATGCTTATCATAATTTTATTTAATTTTTTAAATATCATATTCGTATTTAAATTTTTTTGAGATTTCAAAATTTATGCATAGGATAATATTTAAATGCTTGATTTTGTCTTTTTAACGGCTCCAAACTATTTTAACGATCATAAACAGTTAGTAGCCCATCTCACGTTCTAAAAGAAGAGTTAAACCCTTAAAGATGATTAGAGAATATATTCAAGATTCGTGATGAAGAGAAATTAGTATTGTTTCAAAATTCAAAACCAAGATTCAAAACCTTGGAAATATATGCCACTCATGCCAAATATCATGTTTTTATGTATATTTTTACCGTTTAGATTCAAAATTCTTAATTATATTATCTGTTAATATCAATTTTAAGATTCGAATTTAGATTCACATAATACGATATATCATTTTTATCTCTAATACAATTATCTTTGTGTTTAATTAGACAACATCATTTAACAACCAAGCATTGTTGAATTAAATAATTGTTTAATTTTATAATCATTCTAAGCTATAAAATATTGGGCAGTTGCATAATTACTATTGTATTATATATATATAAGCTTGTAATAGAAAGTCAATGGAAAGAAACATCTATGGAGAAAACTTTGATATGGTGCTGGAGTTTGCTTCTCTTCATCCCCATGGCTCCGGTGTACAGCCAATACTACCCGAAGACCGTACCATATGTTCCCGAGTCGAAGAAAGTTACGAATCTCCGATTCTTTTTCCGTGGCACTGTCGGTGGTCAAAACGCTACTGCGGTCACCGTAGCCCATGTTAACATCATAGGCGACGGCAACTCTTTGTCGTCGCCGTCAAACAGCATAGTTGTTCATGATGCCCCACTCACCGCTGGCCTCGAACCAACGTCGGAGATCATCGGGAATGCTCAAGGACTCGAAGTATTCCCCGGTCATGATACAACAACCGTGGTGGTGTACTTGGACTTCGGGTTTACTAAAGGCGATTTAAACGGCAGCTCTATCAGTGTGTTCTCAAGGAATCCGGCGATGGAGACGGAACGTGAGCTTGCGGTGGTTGGTGGGAGAGGGAAATTCAGGTTAGCCAAAGGTTTTGCCTTGCTTAAAACTCGTTTTATAAGCAACAATAGTGTCATTGTTGAGTATAACGTGACTGTAATTCATTACTAAGATTAACATTTGAGGGTTAAATCATCAATAAATAAAATGCATATCAAACTAATACTTGTATTCGAGTTTATTTTTTTTATTTTTCTTCTGGTTTTTTAAGATTTCGCCTTAATTAATTTGAATCGATTTGCGCTCACATGTCTAATTTTGATGAATAAGTCCCCGATGAGAATTTTCTGCATGCACGTATTGTTGAACTCTAGACTTACTTAAACGATACTAAACTACTTATTACTTAGACCAATACCGTTAATTTATATAATCCTATATTAATTGTAAATGATAGTATAAATACGATGAAATACTTACCTACTAAATTATCCCAAAGTATTCTCCGTATGGTTTCTTTTCCTCTCTTAGCTAAATATTCATCCTCTTCGTACTTTATTTTATGTAAAAGTGTTTGTTAATGTTTAAAATATACGATTAACGACCAGTTGGCTTAATGATTAAGTTAAATTAGAGTTCAAATCTTAATATTGTAACTAGAAAAATTAAATTAGAATGTTCACTCTTATATATTGAATCTCTAATCCGAAATAGTTTGTTTATAAATCAAAACTAATGAAAAAAATTAAATGCTTTACGATTTTTAGTGCTTAAGAATCTTAAATAAAAATGGGGTATGGATAGTTTTTCCGTTGAAAACCACCCTTAACCGATCACATTTACGCGTTCACAATCAATGATGAACATTAAATTATTTAAATATATTTATTTTAGTCATCAAATTAAAAAGTTGATCAATCATGCCATAAAATTTATTAAATTAATTTATTTTAGTAATTACCGTTAAAATCTTAACAGAAAAATGACAAAAGGATAAATATTTTTAAGCAAAAAAAAAAGATAGAAGCATTACATGTTTATTGAAATCACTTATTAGATTTAGATATTTTTAAAAGATAGAAGCAAAATACATAAATACGTTATATAAATATCAAATTAAATGTTTTGCTAAAGGACAGGGATATATGTGCAATTATCCAATATGCAAAAGCTCAGGCTTACACTGTCTGTTATGTAAGTGTTTTGATTTACCATTTCACTATTATTATGGAAGAAAAAATTAAGTTGGATTTTTTATGTGGTACTGACTTGTCTATTTAAGAGTTTAGAAGTGGAGAATTTGTCTTGCTGGTAGTAGGGGTGATCGTTCGATCGAGTCGAGTCAAAAAATTTAAGTTATTCAAGTTGACGAGTTTAATTTTATCATTCGAACTTTCATTCAAAAAGTTTTAGAATCGAGTTGAGTTTCGGGTTCTTATAAAAATTTAATTATAAATACTTATTATGTTATAGTACGATTTGATTATAATTTAAACGATTTTCATTAATCATACAATATATATATATATATATATATCATGTGTAGCACTATTTTTTCATATTTTATATATCAATATATATATATATATATTATAAAAATATGAGAGACTTATCTTAAACTTTAAAATAAATATTTTAATTACTAACAAATTTTGAGTTATTCAAGTTATTCGAATTTTTATTTTACAACTCAAACTTTATTTAAAATTTTTTCGAGTTAATTAGAGTTTATGAAATTTCAAATTGAATCAAAACGAATCGAGTATTTTCGCTTCGAGTCGAGTTATTCAAATTTTTCGAGTCGAGTTTTGCTCGTTCTAGGTAGAGTTCAAGAGTTGTATACTATTATATTTGATGTCGTTTGTCATTTTCTGCAAAATCAGCATATAATTAACGATTAATCTGAATCTTTTGTTTTCGCACTTCAGAATCGAAGGTCATCTTCCTTCTACTCCATCAGTTACCTCATCATCATCACCTTCTTCTCCTTATACTTTTCAATGAATTTTGCAGGTCTTGAAATGGGGGTGAGATGAACCTAGCCGCTGGAATTTGATGGCTGCAAAAACAAAAATCAGCAGCAAAGGATTATAGTTTTTGCCGGAAGGTGTATCATAGTAGCCTTTGATTAGCTTGTTTGTTTCAGATTGAATATAACCCTTTTTTCTCATATGCTTTATTTTCTCAGATTGAATATAAGTGGAAAGAAGCTGAAAAAGAATAGTGTAGCTCTTGATATTGTCAACTTCGGTGAGGAAGAAGATGGAAAGTCTCTTCTTGGATTTGTTAATAATACTGACACTAGTCACATAGTTCATGTTCCTCCTAGTCAGAATGCACTTTCTGATGTCCTTATCAGGTTTCCATGGAAGAAGAGAGGGCAAGGCAAGAAGATGCTGCCAAGAAAAGGAGAGGAAGCACAACTATCGAATCATTTTACCAGGAACAATGATTAAATTGTAAAAATAGAAACTTCAAAACTTGAAAGTAGATTCAGGCTACAAGGTACCAGTTAAAACATGAAATACATTCCAAGGTGTACTAGTATCAGCATCAGATAAGTACCATCCGATCAAACCAGAAAGCCAAGTTGACTTGAGATTCTATGAAAATAAAATACATAACCATGAATTTATAAATGCAAGGAATATACCTTAGTCAGGCAATGCAGTTCCTCGTTCGAGATTATTTTTGATTTCCAATGTGTATTTTCCAAAGGCACGCTCGATCTTCTTGTTGAAATGCTCATTGCGATCATTGATGGAATCGATATCCTTCTCATCGTGGAACTTCCTCCTCCTGCTAAACGACTTGCGCTTTTCATCACGGTCTTTAAGCTCTTTCACCATCTTCTCAATTCTATCTTCTGAAGCCTTGGGTGCCTGCGCAAAACACAAGAAACTTGCATTCAAATACTTCAATCACATTGGACAGAAACCATTGAAAGAAATCAGCAAACATACCTTCCCATATTGGAGGCTCGAAGCTTCACGGTAGAACTCTGGATCAGCTTCTTTCATTTTGTTGTATTCTTCTAGGTTAATGTCAATGTTCTTCGTCCGCTTTTTGTATGCGTTGTACAATGTCTTCTGGTTGAAAACTGTGAAGTCCATCCATAAAAACAGACATATTAGATTAGACTCATTGACATATTAAACTGCTTTTGCTTTTAGCTATTTGTCCCTGTTTTAAGTTCATTTTTTACATTTTTATTTTCATTTTCTATCGAACAAACAAAATTATCAAGGAAACTGCGCTTAAGAGTTATATACTACGGCAGCAATAACATCCCAACCAAGCAGCTCGAATTAAATATAGATTACGAGTAGCAGCTCAAAGCATACCATCCCAACCAAATGGAGCAGGATCCTTTTCCCATTTCTTATATTTTGCCTCAGCAGCTTCTTGAGTGTCTAACATATATGCTTTCTGCAAATCCAAGCCATTTGCATCCAGAAGTTTTCCTATCTTTTTCTTCCTTTCCTCGAGCCATTTTTGCTTAGAAATTCCTCTAGATTCCGGTGGAGCTTCCATTCTTTTCTTTTCAGCCACCATTGCCGTTTGATTGGCTTTTCTAGCCTCATTCTATAATCACAGTACCAAAGTTAAACATGATGACAAAAAGAACATATTTCTGGGAAAGGTTAAGAAAACTAACCATCTTCAGCCTCAACTCAAATAACTTTTTCTGCCTCCCAGTAAGGTTAGTAACATCTACTTCAATTTCCTCTTCAGCCGAGTAATTAGTATCATCATCGGAATTTTCTTCTGGTTCAGGTGCTCCGCATTGAACATCTTGTTCTTGATATGCAGCACATCTAGCAGACTGGCCACGATCAGATAACACAGCTTCTGCAATGAAAAGAAAAAGAGATCGAGTCAATAAAACGTAAACATTCTAACGATCTATCGAGGGGAAGGCAGGGTACACACACAAAAACCCAGTAATGTAAGAAATACAAGAACAACATTAAAACCTGTCTCTTCTTGATCCTTTTTTGCCTTAGCTTCAGCAATCTTTCTAAAGCAATATTCAACACATTCATGGTACGGATTCGATGCATTGATACAATCCGGGTGCACTCTACGGTTATCTTCCATGTTTTTTTAAAGCTTTTACCTGAAAATAAGCTTAAACCACAATTTCGGTGCCACCTTCAGATAATACAAGTAATTTTCACAAGCAAAACTGCAAAATTATAGATAATTTTCACCGACATACATCTTGTTAGCTTGCAATCGTTAAAAATTAAGTAGAAAGTGAAATTTATTAACTAAAGAATTGTTCAAAATTCATAAGTATCAAACATGGCGGCTCAAATTGATCATACTATACCAATAATACCAAATTTCGCTCGGCGTGATTTCTCAGCAACCAAACAAGAGTGAATTGAACTTCTAATAAACCCTAGGAAAAATTGGACTACGTACGAATTAGAAAACGATAACGAAAGATTAGAAATAAGGGGAAAACAAACCTGAATGCTGAAATTGATTCGATCGCTTAGTCCTTTCTCCTCTAGCTAGGGTTTTCTTTTCGGAAAAGGGATTTTTTTTTTCTTTCAATTTTCTGTTATTTATAGACATAATTACGGGATAATGCAACTTGTAGTCCCTCAATTTGATAACGTTTCTCAACCTGTACCATAAACTTTAGTTCATCCCGCATTAATCCTTAACTCGTAGGATGAGAAAACTCAATGCGATTCGAAAAAAATTGAATAATTCAACTCTATTCAAGAAAAAAATACTCAATTTAAAATTTTATAAACTCGATTCGATTCAAGAAATTAAATAAATTTTATAACTATATGTTTTTAATTTATTATTTAATTATTTTAAATTAGATATTATAAAAATTTATTATTAAAATTTTCTCTTAATTTAGTTCGTTCTATTCATAAAATTAGGATTAAATATTTTAAATCAAATATTGAGAAATTTCTTATTTCATAAAATATTGGCTTAAATACAAAAAAAGCTCGTAAAGTAATTGAAAAATTAATTGAATCTTGGTTCAAAATTTTGGATCAGTTGAGTTTTTATTTATTTATTTTTGGTAGTTTTTATTTTTTAGTTTTTAAGGTTTTATCTTCACTAATTTAGATTTATTTATGTTGTACGTCTGGTTTTATTGAATGACTCTTTTAATGAAAACTAAAATCCTAATTAATTCAAGTTGATCTGTATTGTACATTTAGTTTTTATGGGTTATTTTCTTAGCGAAGATTTTCTATAAACACTAAGAATTCGATATTTACCTAAATGATATTAAATTATTTACTATTTAAACTTTCTTACCATTTAGATTAACCCGTTAAATATTTTTGATGGTTATTCAACCACGTTTACCTTTCTTACATCACATAGAATGGATTACCTCTTAGACAATGACAATGTTGTCTGAAATTGAACAGTCTTCTCTGATTCCTTCGAAATTCTTCTCAAAAAATTAGATATGGTATTCAAATATCAAATAATCAAATTAAATATTAAAATATTTAATTATTTAAATATCATAGTTATGAAAATTTTAGAACTTTAAATATAAAAATAATAATTTATTAAATATAACAAAATTCATAATTATAAAAAATAATTTTTAATTTTTATAACAATTATCAAATTATAAAAAAATAATCATAAAATTTTAAATTTTCGGATATTCAAAAAATTTAAATATATTTAAATATTAAATTTAAAAATAAAAACCAAACCAAATGTTTAATTTTTAAAATTAAATCAACAAATAATCGAATTAAATTAATTGGACCAAATATCTTTAAATAACCCATATCCAACTCTTTTGAGAATCAAAAAAATTTAGATCTAAATATTTTAAAAAATAATATTTGAATCTGAATATTATAATCCGTATTCAGTCGCCATTACTCATTCATATTCAGATATTAGTTCTTACATTATCCAAAACAGTTTTACAAATAACGAATTAAAATAGCATGAGTGATTGATAGAATAATGTACATCCTTAATTATGTCACATAAAAAATGATTTTTATAGATCAAATGATAGGGATTAAAAAAAAAAAAGTCCATTACCGTTATAACGGCCGTTATTTAATGGTAACGTCATTATTCGTAAAAATAATGATAAGATTTAAATTCACACCAATAACAGTCATTATTTAATTAATAACGATCGATAACAACAATAATAGTCTGTTATTGCCGTTATTATACCGTTATTTCAAAAAACTCTCGTAATAAGTTGTTCAAGTTTTAAGAAATTTACGATCATGACTCCTGTAACGAGCGCGATAACAACCGTTATGTCTATAAAAACAATAAACACGACGCAACCGAAAATGATTTTTAAATCCGGTTGATAAATAAAACTCAGTTATTAAGGTGTTAATAAATATTCAATTAACTAAACAAGATATATCGATAATAAAATGTTAGCAATCGATTGATTTTTCATATAAGACTTATAAAAATCTTATATCTTTTTTGTATAATTATTAATATTTATTTTATTTCAAATCGAATAATACATAAATTTATTATTAGATTATTCTTCTAACTTAATTGCTCTATTCGTAATATATATCTAAAATTAGGGACGTAAAAAGCTAATCTGATCTAAAAACCCATTGAAATTTGTTCGAGTCAGAACCTGTTTTGACCTGAGTATGCAATGATCCGAACATGATATGTATCCGACTGTTGTTGAGCCGAATCCGATTTGTACATGTTATTGTTGTAACTCATTTTTGTCAATTATTTGATTTTGAGCCTAACAGTTTGAATCCGACCTGAAATAAACCCGACTTGAAATGAACCTAACCTAAAATGGACCCGACTTAAAATAAACCTGACTAGACCTGAATTAAATTAAAACTACAAATCAAACTAAAATAACATGTATCCAATTTTACTCAATCCGACAAAACCTAACTTAAAACTCATGTGATTAACTGTTTTTAGGTTCTATCTAAAATATCATATAACTACACAGAAAGTGTACCAAAAGGGCGTAGAATATTTTATTTTTCTTAAACAAACCCAACATAGATTTCTCAAAGTTTTCCACAATCAAAATCAGCCTTCTTCAACAACAACCTCGAGAGGAATCCAATCAAAAACTTGTCTCTCAAATAGTTCATCATCTTCCAGTCGCTCTGCTGGATAAAACCCACAACGAAAGAGGTGGAGATCATGTCAAAACTCCTCCAGCGTCTGTCTTCAGAGAACTTCTTCAACCCCATTTCAATCCTCTTATGTTCTTCCTCATCAGCTTCACCCGGTTTTAACAAGGCTTCCCCAAGGCATCGAGCAAGAACAACGCCATCCTCCATTGCCAAACATCCACCCTGACCGAGGTCCGGGGTCATGGGGTGTAGCGCATCGCCGGCTACACAGACATTGCCTTTGTTGATATCTCCCCAGAGAAGCTCCCATGGCTTCCTGTATCTTAACGGAGAGGATACAAGGAAATGTAGAGGAGTGTTTTCCACGACGGTGTTCATTTCGTCTGATGTGTTCTTGATCTTGTTGGTTACGAATTGCTTCAGCTTAACTGGGTCGTCTTCCATTTCTTCATCTGCAAATGTTAAAAACTTTTAACAATGGAGTTTTGGCGGCGGAAATATGTGATTTAAGCGGCAGGGGCAAACAAGCCATTACAGTAAGAAAGAGTACCGGAAGGGTGAGTAAAACTCAATTCAATTTTTTTAGTTAAATTAATTTAAATTATAAAATTTATAAAAATATATTAAAAAAATTAATTAAATTTGAAATATAATAATATTTTAAATAACTCAAAAATTATTAATAATTAGTGTGTTAATTTTTAAGTTTGAATTGAATTTCTCAATTATGTATAATTAGATGTGAACGAAATTTTAGTCGATTAAAAAATATTTTTTAACGAATGTAGCCAAAAAAGTTGTTTCAACTTGACTCGAAATTTTAAAAACTCAACTCAACTTTTTTTAAATAATGTTTGAGTTGTAAAATAAAAATCTGAATAACTTAAAACTTTAGTGTATTAATTTTTAAGTTCGGTCGTGTTCCTAAAAATTTTCTTATATATAGTATGATGAAATATGTGTCATATATTAAAAATATGAAGAAATATATATATATATATAATATGATTAAATAAAGTCTTTTTTAGACTGAAATAAAAATATACTATAACATGATAAATAATTATAATTAAATTTGTATAGAATCTTAAAAACTCGACTCTACTTGAAAAAAAATTAAATAAATTTTAAGTTATAAAATATAACATGTCAACTTGAATAACTTATTTTTTTAATTTAACTCGATCTAACGTTCACCCTTATACCTGGTATAAGTATATCATATATAAAATATACAAAGATATGTATATTATACATAGTTATAGAAAATCATTTAAATTAAAATTGAATCCTAACACGATAGATATAAGTATAGGTTGAGGACTGTAATAGGTTTCGTAGATGGTTGAATTTTATAAATTCGATTTAAATTAAAAAAATTTAAATAAAATTTAATTTATAATTTAATTAATTCAAAATTATTTTACTCAATCGAATGTTATCTCGCAGTGTGTTTTAAAGCATTGTACCTTTGTTGGATGGACTCCAAGTAAAAAACCAGTAAACATTTTCGTCATCGTAAGGGAGGAATCCTGCTCGAACACCACTGCCGATGAATTGTCGGAATTTTGGTCCGAATCCATGGCCGCCGTCGAAACTGGCAGTGCCTCGAATTGCTGATCGACCGGTGAAACAAGGCTGCTTTAACCCAAGCCATTTGGCCACAACTGAGTTGACTCCGTCACACCCTATCAATACCTGGACAATATTGGGTTAATTACATCATACGTCCTTAAAAATATGTTCGAGATTCTAAACTAATCATAAACTTGAAAAGTTTTTAATTGAGTCATTAAAATATCAATATTGTATCAATTATATCATTTTGTTTGATTTGTCAATAACTTGATCATAAAATTCTAGCTCGAATATGACGTGGAACCAAGGACTGAGATCCAAAAAATCAAGATTAATGGGAAAAAGTATAATTAGGAATAGAAAATGGGATGAAATCCAAAAGATAAATATATAAAGTGGGACCGTTAAAAGCAACCAAGGACGGATCTAAGAAGTGTTTAGGACAGTCGTATCTCAAAAAAATCAATTTTTTTTTATATTTTATATATTTTTATATTTTTTATTGATAATACAATTCTGCACGCAAACTCTTATAATTTTGTACCCCTACATTTCTAATATAATTATTTGATAGTTTGTACTCCCTTACATTAAATGTTGGGTCCGTGCCTAAGGGTAACTACCCTCAGAGATGACACAGACCGGGTTGGGTTTTTAACCCATTTGAACCCGATTCGAAAATAAACATCTTAAATTTGAATTCAACTCTACCCGAACATATCCTTTAATTATACCACACACCTCAAAAGTATGATCATAACTCTAAATTGATCTCTAAACTTTTAAATATTTTAATCTCACTCTAAATTTCAACCCTCGTTATAAAATGGTATTCAAACTTTTAAATATTTTAATTTTATCCCAAAATATAAATATTATTTTAAATTGATCCCAAACTTTTAAATATTCTAAAATTAACCCCACAAAAATTAAAATATAAAAGTATTTGACCTTTGTTTTGAGTATGGTTCCATCAGCAAGATGCAGTCGTTTAAAGTAGGTTGAAGAATCATCAATGGAGACCACTTTAGAGGAGAACCTGATAGTTCCATCGGGGAGTTCCTTTGCCAAAGTTTCCAGCAACGATCTCCGCCGAAGACAGCGAATCTCCTGCCCCTTGAACGACAACTCCGATATCGGCTTGTCGGAGAATGTAGAAGCAACAACCAGGCTGCACGTAGATAATCCAGACAACACCTGGTTAGTTTACTGCAAATCCAAGGCTGTTAAGACAGTGTTGGGCGTTGTTAAGTTAAAGTACGTACCCGGTCAGCAGGTAATGTTTTTTGCGCAGAGATTCTCCGACGCCGACAGCATCCAGTGCCCTCCATGCATTGCTCCATGTAGTGAACGCAAAGCCAGTGATCCTTAATCTCTCAGACGATTCCAACACCAAACTACGAATTCCCAGCCTGAAATATCCCACAACCAATCGATATGGATATATATAAGCGGTGACAGATCTAAAAATATATTTAAAAGTGGGCACAAATAAAATCTTGAAATCTCAAGGTGGAACAAACCTTAAATATTATAATAATTTAAGGACTAATTCATAAAAATTAAGAAAATTAAAGATAAATATATGAGTTTCAAAAAGTTTAGGGTGCGTTCGTGCCCACCCTACCCACGGCATGAATCTGCCATTGTATATAAGAGAGAAGCTACGATCGAACATTAAGAGAAGGTAAAAGTCTCTCAAGCCTTTAAATTCAAAATTTGAAGGATAAAAAATGTATTTAACTAGTATTTAAACTAAAAAAAAACTTCAAATACTATTATCCGAGTAAAAATCCTCTACCTCTCTATCATGCCTCCATCTACGTCTCCTGTCAAAAATTTTTAAAAAAAATAAATTTTAAACCTTAACCCTTATTTTCTATATACTAAACCTTAAACTCTATCCCCTGATTCCCTAATCAAAACCCCTAACCTAAAACCTTACACCTTAAACCATCTAGTTTGATACGAAAACGAATAAAGACATGTGAAAGAGGTAAACTATTTGCATCCCTATTATCTGACACGAGCTACACATAACTGTCTCTATCCCTATCCATATATATTCTCTATCCCATATTAAAAACCACTTCGAAGGCAGATGATATTACCTCTGTAGACCCAATGCTGTTGTGAGACCTGCAATTCCTGCCCCTACAATCACTCGTCTTCCGCCCTTTCCATTTGTGTTGCTGTTGATTCTTCACTGGAATTTGGGTGTGTCTTTATACCGTGAATCTGTGAAGGAAGTGCGAAGCAAATGATTGTGTCAGCACATATGTAAGATCATTTTGACTGTCAACAGTGTGGCAGACGCAGGGTGATGGATAAAACATTATCCCAAAGAATGGATGGTGACCGCGATGGCGGTGGTGGCGGCTTTTTGCACTTTTTGGATTTGGATTTTTCTATTCATTTTTGTCCAACAGGAAACATTCGTGACTATCGAGAAAAAAAATATTTATCGAGCGAGTCGATCACGAGTTGGATCTTTTTCAATTCGTGCTTGTTAAAAATTTATTGTTCGATTTGACTCGTTGCTCGCTAAAATATTTTGTTGTTCAACGTGACTCGTTGTTCATTAAACCCATTAAAAAACTTACCATGTTTTAAATTAAAAATAAAATTTAATAATATTATATGATGCTTAATATTAACATAAATTAATAAATTTAACCAAAAATATTAAAAATATATATAAAATATTTTTAAAGTCTAAATTTAAAAGTAACAATCCATAAATACACCAAACTAGCATATTAAAATTAAATTAACAATTAACATTATTAATATTATTTAGATTTATTTTTTGAATAAAATTATTTTAAAGTAATTACTAAAAAATATTTTAAAAATTAACGAACTACTCACGAACTTATCGAGTCGAGTTAGACTTTGTTCGATTCAACTCGTTAAGGTATCGAGTCGAGTTCGAATACTAGTCGAGCTAATCCGAATTGAGTATCTATCGAATTTTGACCGAGTCGAATTCGAATACTAGTCGAACTAATGCGAATTGAGTATCTATCGAGTTTTGATCGAGTCGAGTTCGAATACTAGTCGAACTAATCCGAATTGAGTATCTATCGAGTTTTGATCGAGTCGGGTTCGAATACTAGTCGAGCTAATCCGAATTGAGTATCTATCGAGTTTTGACCGAATCTAGTTTGAATACTAGTCGAGCTAATCCGAATTGAGTATTTATCGAGTTTTGATCGAGTCGAGTTCGAATACTAGTCGAGCTAATCCGAATTGAGTATCTATTGAATTTTGATCGAGTTGAGTTCGAGCAGCTCACGAGTTGCTTAACTTGTTAAACGCCCCTAATCGAGAACAAGCTATTATATCGAGTTAGATTAAATATTATCGCCTTAAAACAGAATTTAACCCGACTTTAATTTTTTAAAAACTCGTTGTAAATTTAATTTTTTAAAAACTTTTTATAAATTTAATTTTTTTAAAAACTCAACCCTACAAAAATTAGATAAAAACCACAGGTTCTAAACCAAATAATCGTTTTATTGACACTGCCACGTATGGATGACGTCACTCATTACGATAGTTTTTAAATAACATATAAATATTTTAATTTATAAGTGTTTAATATTATTTATGGGTAAAAAATTATTTTTTAAAATATTTTTTAAGTGACGTCATCCATACGCAAGTGACAAAACAGTGGATCAATAAAAAAATCATTGCTAATATCACTATTCGTGGCAAAGAAAGGCACTGCCACGTGTAACCATAAAATTTTATTTTATTTTTATAAAGCGTAAAAAGTAAGATTAAAAAAATATTTTTATATGTTATTTAAAAATTATATTAAAATAGATTAATTTTATTAACGAGGTTATAAATAAAGTTTATTTAATAATTTTTGTACTGCGAGAAAAATACCCAATAAATTGAAAAATCAAATTTAACTATTGTATTTAAATTGATTAATAATCAATAATCAATAATCGAATTACTTTAAAATTATTATACAAATTATCTACCATTTTATCAGTTTTAATCAATTCATTAAGAAAAAATTCTAACCTTATTAAAACAAGATCGAAAGGGAGTATCAACTTTTTTATTATATAAAATAAATATTTATAATTTAAATTGTAAAACAAGATTAAAATATATTATATAAAAATATTAATTATTTTTACTTGATAAAAATAATTATTTTTGAAATACTTACAAAAATTGGAATACTTAAATAATAATAAAAAATATCAACAACTGATTTAGCGAAATGAGGTGTTATGTTTTTATAGTAAGGTCAATTATTCGAATTTTGACGTTATACTAAACCCTAAACTTTACACCTAAAAATACATCATATCTTTAACTTCTTAAATTCGAACAACTTCAATCTTAAATCTTAAACTCTAAACATACTATTTTAAAATGAGACATCAATAGAAACATAATAAAAGAACAGATAGTTAATATCATAACGATAATGTCCCCTTTTTTGCTATTTTTTAATTTAATTTTTAAGATTTTATTATGATTAATTTAGATTGGTTTAGAGTTGTTTTTAGATTTTACTAGTCTAATGACAAATTTAAAAATTAAACATTTACTAATATATATATATAAATTAAAAATGTTTTTTAATAATAAATATTATAAAAAATATATCTTTACTAGTAAGAATAAAAAATATTATATCTCTAATAAAAATATTAAAAATTTGAATTTTTTATAGTAGATCCCTAATAATAAATATTAGCACCTAATTATACATGTTAGAAAATTGATTCAATAAATGTATTAAAAAAATGGACTCTTAATAACAAATAAGAAAATTCTACAACAGGCATCAAACATCGTTGATTTGAAAATCATTACCATTAAATTAACTAATAAAGATTAAAAATCTTAAGGAATGAAGAAGCAATTAATAAAAAAATAATAAACTCTACTTATAATTATTAATTGTACATTAAATCCTTGAGATTTTTAATCTTTATTAATTAATTTTAATAATATTCAATGATATTCAACGATATTCGACACAAGTGGTAGACTCATCCTAACAAATATTAAAAAAATAAATTTTAAGTGTATGTTTTTATATGAAATATTGAGAAAAATTAAATTTTTATTAAGTGCTACAAAATTTGGGGTTCTAATAATAAATATAAAAAATAATTTCACTTTTAATAAAAATATTAAATTTTTTAAGAATAAATCTTTAAAAATAAATATTAAAAATATGATCATAATATCAAATATAAAAAATTAGACTTCGGGCGGATACCCCTCTCGCCTTGCCCCAAGAACGACATTGATTGATTGATATTGTATATTTTATTTTGACAAGTGAATCTTCAAACGAAAACTCCAACATTCATAAGCCCTTGAAATTAATACTTAAATAATATCAAATTATTTATCACAAGCCTCGGGGACGTACCCAGATAAATTAATTTAAAAAATAAAATCTTTATTTTTTTGAATCGAATTAAATTAAAGCTCAAAATCAATTAAAGCTTAAAAATAAAGTTTGAGTTATAGAATATAAATTTAAATGATTCAAAATTTTTAATAATTAATTTATCAATTTTCATATTCAAGTTAAGTTTGTCAACTCTGCATGAAATATTATGTATATCACATATGAAAATATAAAAATATATATCTCATATTTACGTATAAAAAGTAAATAAATCAGAATTAATATTTGTATCGTTTCACCATAACTATATGAATATAAATATATACACAATTAAATTTATACAAAAACTCAAAACTCGACTCGAATTTTATAAACTTGATTTAAAAATATTTCAAATAAGATTTAAATCATAAAATATGATTTAGAAAATAACTTTAAATTTTAGTTTAAAAAACATTAGTGTTAATTCAAAATATGATTTAGAAAATAACTTTAAATTTTAGTTTAAATCATAAAATATGATTTAGAAAATAACTTTAAATCTTTTAATCCAAGTGTTAGAAAATAATTTAAAAAACATTAAATGTTAATTCAAAATATTACAATTATAATTATCATTTAATATAATTATAATTTTAATCCTTATTATATTATAAATTTTAATGATTATATATAGTATTATAGTTGTTGTACCCTTGTCGTACCATATAATTTTAAAAATTATTATTTTTCATCTTTATATCCGTCTCCATTTATATATCTCTATCCGTATACGTGCAACTTAGCATAAGAAAAACATCTCTTTCTTTCTCTAGAGAAAAATTTTATTTCTCCATAAAATGAGTAAAATCAGAAGATAATAAAAACCGGAGGATGTTTATAAGAGTGTATATTTTCAAATAGTTAAAAGTATGTATATATAAATAGTATTTTATAGTTATTTTAATATTGATAAATTATTAATTTTGAGTTAATTTATTTGGATTAGATCGGTGTGTCGATCGGATGTGTAATAAAAAGGAAATTCTGAATAGATTTCAGAAAAGCCATGAAGCCTTTAAACTTGTATAATCAAATCTATCCATAGGTGAAAGAATTTCTTCCATCCAAACCCTTTGTTCAGAAAAACGACGACCCTCCTTAGTTAAGGTGTGCGCCGCTTTATTTTGTTCTCTGAAAGTATGTATAAATTTACTTTTTTTCAAAGCCATATGACTTAATCTTAATGTTTGAGATTAGTCCAAAAGTATTTGAGTGATCGATTGAAGAGTTATTGACTTTGTTTATAACAGATAATGCATCACCTTCCACAATAACATTCTCGAATTCAAGCTCGCTGACAAAAATAATAACTAATTCACAAGATCGAGTTTTTGCGATTTTTGGGCTTGAGATCCTAAAAGTAGGATAAGTGCTAGATGCCATAACAAGTCCCTCTAAATTTTTGATTATAATCCCAGAACTGAAGAATTTCTTTGACTGTTAAAATCTGCATCAAAATTTACCTTAACAAAATCTTATTGAGAGGGTTCAATTTTGAATGTGAGATCCATGTCGATTATTATTCCGACGAGATAAAATTTTATTACTCGATTATGTAATTTTGACAAAAACTCGTCAAATTCGCAGTTGACTGAAATTTATTGTCATAAACCTTTTTGTTTCGATTGAATCATAATGCTCATAGAGCTACAATCAGTAATTTTAACTTCTCTTTTGTTAGACCTTCGAACAATTTTTTAAGCCATTGTAATCATTGTTGATCTGCAGAAATAGCGGAAAGATTAATGTTGAATTGAATAAAAACTTGAACTGCAAACTGACAATTATAAAAAATTTAATAGATTGATTCAGAGCTAATGGAGCAAAGAGAATGGTTTAAAGGTACCGACAAACTTAATATATAACAAATAAAATAAATATTATAATAAAATATATAAGTATAAAAAATCATTTAAATTAGAATCAATCAATATTATAATATTATAAATATTTAGAGTTAAATTTAAATAAAATAAATATATAACATAACTCGAACAAAATCAAAATAAATAAATTATAAAATAGAATTTTTCAATTTAACTAACTTATTTTTTTTAATTTGAATAAATAAATAAATAAATACTTCCGATTTTCAATAATTTTACTTTAAATTAAAATAATTAAAATTAAACTCGGTGAACTAAATTATAAATTATCAAATATAATCTTATCCGTATAAAGATTCTCCTAATCCAAAGAAAATGTTTTATTTAGTTAATTAGTTTCAGTGACAGTATACTTAAAGCGTCGCAAAATCCGAAAACTTCTTCGATTTTCCCCACGCGCAGTTACACCCATACAAGCGTCGCTAGCCCTCTGCTCAACAGATGTCCTTAATGTACTGGTACGTTTCATCAAACGCTCTATGACGCACGTGAGTTCCCATTCATTTTCCCCTCCGGCTAGGGCCGTAAAAAGCTGACCCGACCTGTAAACTCGCCTGAAACCTGTTCGAGTTAGAATTTAGTTTGACCCGAGGATGTAATGATCCGAACCTGATCTGTATCCGACTGTTGTTGACCCGAACCCGAATTGGACCTGTTACTGTAGTAACCGAACCCGAACTGTATCCGACTGAAAATGATTTGAACCCGATTTCAACCTGTTACTGTAGACCTGAAACTCGACATGTATCCAACTGAAATGAACCCGAACCCGAACCCGAGTCTAACTTGGCAGATAACCGATATTACCCGACTGAATCGACCCAAGACCTGATTTTACCCGACCTGTTTTGAACTCGACCTGTTTTGAACTCGACCTGATAAATGACCCGACTTGTTTTGAACCCGACCTGTTATTAACCTAAACTAATATTAACAAAACTTAATATTTACATGACATATAATTAAATATATTTATAATTTGAAGAACTTAAAATATTAATAAATATAACTATGCTTAAAAAAATAGAATTAAACATGAGAATTAATTTAGGATTAGTATTTGAATATAGTAATACATATTTAATTTTAATTATAATTTTAAATTAATATTTCATTAAAATTATAATTTTAAATTAAATACATACATTAACTCATAAACAAATTAAATACATATATTAGTATACATTTAAATATATATAATATATATTATATTAAAGTATATTATATATTATAAGTATATTATATATTACATATAATACATTAATGCATAAAATATAATATATATATAAGTATATCATATATGTTAAATTATATTATATACATAGTATATATTAATGTATATTATATACATATATTAATATATAAATCTAATATATATACATATATATAAATAATAAGTATGTATATATTAATGTATACATCTTATATATATAAGTATACATATATTAATATATAATATATACATACAAATATCATAATAAATATACATATATTTTTATTAAGTATTCTAAATCAAATAAAAAAAGCACTTGATTTGATTTTTAAAGTAAATTTAAAATTAAATATAATTTTTTAAATTTTAGCAAGGGTGAGGGGAGGAAAAATTTTTATTTTAGGGGAACTTTGATTTTCGTTTGGGGGGCGGAAAATGAATGGAGGAAAATTTGGTTTGTGCGTGGGGGGGAGGGGAGGGGCAAAAATGGAGGGAATTTTTTTTTTTTTTGGATGAATTTTTGTTATTGTTAGTATTATATATATATATATTATAGTATGTAATTTATAGTATTTATATACTATGTGTATATTATATAATATTTATATATTTTATAGTATGTATATATAATTAATATTTATACAATATATAATATATTAGTATGTATATATTATATTTATTATATATGTGTATATTAATATATTATATAATATTTATAATATATAATATTTATATATGATATATATACTTATTAAATATGTATAATAATTAATATGTTAGATATGTATATTTAATATATGAATAATATGCTAACATACATATATTAATATGTTATATAACATATACATATTTATATATATATATATATAATATGTATAATATATATTACATATATATATACATTAAAAATTAATATATATATATATATATATAATATACTATATATATAATATATAATGTACTAATACATATTAACACATGTGACATATTAACATATATATATAATACATGTACTAAAATTAATATACATATTAACATGTATGATATATGTATAACATATTATATATATGTTATATATATATATACATATAGATTATAGCATATATGATGTACATATACATATACAATATACATAATTACATATTGATATAAGTTATAACATACATATATGATATATATACATATATACATGTATTATATATTAATTACTATATACAACTATACATATAAATATGTTATATATACATAGTATATAATATACATAATACATTTACTAATTATTATATATACATATACATCTAACATTAACATACATATATGATATATTGATATATATATAATATATATTAATATATTAATGTACTATGTATAATACTATTATTATCACTAATTCACTATGTATACATATAACATACATTGATACGTATATAATTATATATGAATGTTAGAATATACTTATGTTATGTATATATTATAATTTTATTTTTCATTTATAGTATTATTTCATTTGCAAAAATAGTATTATTTCATAAATAGTATTATTTCATAAATAGTACTATTCTTTATTCTAATATTATTTTATTTTTAAAAATAGTATTATTTCATATATATTACTAATCCACATATAGTATTATTCTATTTCTAAAAACAATATTAGTCCATTTATAGTATTACTTCATATATAGTATATTTTCTATATATAGTATAAATTTTTTATATAATATTAATTTTATATAACTATTATTCCGTTTATAGTATAAGTTCTATATATTGTCTAAATTTATTTTTTTATTTTTAAAATATATTAAACTATAATATAATTATTTTATAATGTATTAAAGTTAGATTTTTAATACTTTTAATTATTATTAATTTATAATTTTTGTAATTTAGTCCTTATAACTTAGAAGTTAATTTATTTGAATTGATTATTAGTGATTTTTTTAATTTACTTTAATGTTTCTAATTTTTAATTCTTTTTAATTGAGTCCTTACAAGTTAATGTTGATTTTTTAAAATTTCAAAATTTATCTTTAACTTTATAGTTTAATATTTATTCGTTTTTTACGTATTTATACAAAATCAAAATTAATAATTTAAATTATTATGAATATAAAATCAAAATTAATTCGACCTGAAACAAAATCGACTTGAAATGAACCCGACCTAAAATGCAACCGAACTGAAATGGACTTGACCTGAAATCTACCTGACCTGAAATGAAACTGTCAATTATCTGATTTAGACCCGAACTGTTTGACCCGACTTGAAATGGATTCGACCTGAAACGAACCCGACTTGAAATGGACCCGACCTGAAATGGACTCGCACCCGACCCAAATCGAGTCAAAACATCAAATTAATCTGAAATAACCTATATTTGATTTTATCCGACCTGAAACTCATCCGAGTAACTGTTTTTACATCACTACCTTCAGCTCCCCAGTAACCTTAAAACATCAACTTTCCCTGTCATTCCCGGAAATTTTTTACAGGAAAAATGAATTATTGTATGAATCAAATAACCAAAATAAATCTTTTTGTTTTCATTATTGATTCATGGAAACCGACAATCCCATAATTGAAGAACCAAATACAAATAAAGGAGCCAACCGTCATCGTCCTACTTCAATAATCTCTCCGTCGTCTTCTCCAATTATTATCTTACACGACGGCTTCCGTTCATCTCAGTTTTCCGACGTGGAGATGATAACGGTGCATTCTAGTTCCTACACCAGCTTGAGGGATTTGTTGCCCCCGGGGTCGTCGAGACCCATGCTCAGTTCTCCTACGACGAGCACGACGGCGAATAATTCGAGTTGGCATGATATTCCCATCAAGAATCCACTGGTCAAACACGCTGCGTTGGCTTATTTACATCCCGGCGGAAGCCAGGCGGCGGCCGGCGAAAAGGGTTTGCTCGGGAGGGTTAAGGAAAGGTGTTGCCGTGAAAGTGGGTGCGTTTTGTGGATATTCGACATCGTTTTGAGGAGAGGTATATTTCCGTCGAAGGAAACGGTGGTGAATGGTGATCGGTGGCGATGAAAAAGATAAAGTTTGCTTAATTTATTTTTTCTTCAAATTTAACTGTTAGCTAGTGGTTCAATTTGGTAAATACATATTACAATGTTAAATTAATGTTATGTTTTTTTTTATAATATTCGATCTAAAATAATTCGGTCAAGTTTTATTGCACATAATTAGTAATTTAATGATTTTATTTGAATTTTTTTAAAATTTTTTAATTATAAATATGTATATTCAAAAAATTTGATTATCGTACGATTATATTAATAAGGGTTAGTTCAATTGGTAAATATAATTTGGTTCTGCTTAAGTAAGTTTCGAGTTTAAGATATTGTTATGTAAAAAATTCTTGTTGGAAGACTCATTCATCAAAACTATATGCACGATACGAATCGGTCCAAATTAGTTATGATAAAGCTTTAAAAACCAAAAGAAGAATAAAGAACTCACCTATAATTCATAGGGAGGTGAAACTCGGACTTTAAATCTTAAAAGCTTTCATTATTAACGTATGGTAAAATCTCTATAAATTAATATCCTTGGGACCATAATTTAGAGAGATATTAATATATCGATAAATTAATAATTTATTAATTAAAATAAAATTTCTCAATTCAGCAAATATAACTTTGATAAAGATATTATGTGTAAATAAATTATAAATTGTACGTAATATTTCAATTAATTAAAAATAAATAGATTTATGTATACGTTATTAAATACTGCAAAACATGGCGTTAGCACTGACAGGAAGAAAAATAATTAACGAACTGAAGAAGACTTGATCGTGTCGTGGTATGGAGGTCACTGCCTTAGAAACAAATCGCCTCGATGTGTGTACTCGCTACTTTAGGCGGATGTCCCCCAAAGGTTAGCACGGTCCTCCAAACAGTATACACGCAAAGTTTGGAGTGGACTGCTGAAGAAATGCTCGTCGCAACACACAGTCGACAAAAGAATGCTCTCAGATTTTCTCTCAAGATAAGACAGTAAACACTGAATGGGATGATAAAAACTGAGAAATTTGCTTCATATTTATAGGCCGGATGTGAGGGCATAATTGTCCAAAAATCAGATTTTATCTGATTTATTTTCAAATTTAAATTAATTAAATTTGAAATATACTAAAAATAACAGATAGAATCCATTTAAATCTCGAATAATATATCTATTTTTAGATCGGTTAACAGATTATATATTCACTAAAATCTCGGATTAATCTGTTATCAAACATGTTCGGTTATTTATTTAAAATTCAAAATTCAAGGAGAATTTTAAATCAATCAGAACAACACCCATACAGCCTATAAAAGTAAAGTGACTGCAGAAGAAACCTTTCGCATTTCGCAATAAATGAAGAGAAAAGTTCTTATTGACTTTCTCTAAATGAAGAAACCTTTCGCATTTCGACATGTGTTACCACGAGTCGAGCCGGACGGACGACGGCGGCGATGCGCGAGGGACTCCTTGTTCTCTATCACTCAACAAGGAAGTGGAGGGATGCCTTAATAAATACCCATTCCCAAAGGTATTTATCCAGGCAAAAATGACGAATGTTTATAAGTTCAAAGTTCAGAAGAAATTGTGACTAATATTGTTAAAAGTTCTACTAATGATGAAGTTAAAAATGATTCAACACCACTTGAATTAGTCACGCGAAAGGAAGCATTGAATGCGGCAATAACTCTTCACAACTTTTTATTGCAGTTGGAGACTTCAACGTCAGAACTTGTGCTTGTAATTAGAAAAGTTAGAGATGGAATTGAATTAGATTTGAATTAAAAAAAATATATATATTACAATAGATTCATATTTTAGCAAGTTACTAAAGTAGTAATTGTAATATTTATAAATTATTAATTTATTGTTTTGATACGACCTTTATATTTATAAAAGGTATCTCAAAAAAATATTATGTTATTATTTTATTGAATTTGATGATTTTTATATTAGTTCAAGCCGAGACCAAAAAATCTATTATTTAATATTATTAATTTAAAGAGTATTAATTTAAAAATATTTTACTGTAGTTCGATTTAATTATATCAATTTTTAAGATAGGAAAGTGAGTGTTAAATATGAATTTATATTATTTAAATTAAGGTTGGGCATTCGATCGAATTGAGTCGAGTTAAAAAATTTCGAGTTATTCGAGTTGACACGTCCTTTTTTATCATTCAAACTTTATTTAAAAAATTTTCAAGTCGAGCCGAGTTTATAAAATTTGAGTCGAGTTTCGAATATTTGTACAAATTTAATTATAATTATTTATAATATTATAGTTTAAAGTGATAAGCACTTCATATTTTTTGCATGTGTAAATAAGATTTTTAATATAATTTAATAAATTAATTGTCATAAAAAATATATATAATATATTTATAATGATATTTTTATATGTAATATGTTACTTCATTAAAGTACGATATCATTAAAAATCGGATCAAAAATGTTACTGAAAAGTAATTTAGAACAATCAATCTTGAAATTAAAGACAAATAAATATAAAACATTCACAAAATCAAAAAAAATTATCTATCACCAAAAATCATAATATAGATACATTCCGATTTCAAATAATTGAGATTATATTGTAAACTTTTCAAAACTTAGGGACAAAAATATAAACTTACAAAAATTTAGGGACTTAACTAAAAATTTTAACAATTAGTACTTCATAGATTTGGGTCTTTTTTTAGCGTACACATGAAAGAAAATTATTATCACATAGATCAATATTTATCATTCAATGGTTAAACAATAAAATTTCAAAATTTTAGGGACCTGATAGTGATTTTTAAAAGTTTTAGGTTCAAAGGAGTATTAATTTTATTAATAGGTTTTGTTCTTAATCTTACGTTTTTCTCAAAAAATAAATTTTAAAAAAATTCTGGATAAATCGGAGTTCAATTGAAAAAATTATGAAATAGTGGCCAAAATTAAAATTTTCAAAATTAATTTTTGGTTTTTCGAATATTCAAACTTCCAAAATTTAAAACCGAATCGAACTTGAAATTCACTCGATGTAACACCCTAGACCCGGTGTCACATTGGGCCTCCGTCCCAAAACCTGTATTTCAAAATTTCGGCTTCAAGCCCAATATTAAAACCAACCCAAGTCTAAATATAATTAATAAAATCCATTTGAGTTAAAACGTAAGCCTAAAATGACTTAAAGTAAACGAAGCTCCAAAATATTACAAAACTATTTAAACATTTGATCCAAAGTAAATAAACAGAGTTACAAAATTACATATAGGGTTCTACACAGTACTATGCCCACTACATCTAATAAGTGTACTCTGACAACACGGTCGATGCTGAAATCCAAACCTCGATGGTGCTCCACGGGACCGGCTCCACCTAATCTACGCACGAAAATACATTTCTAACACTGAGCTATGGAGCTTAGTGGGTACGCCGAACTCGGCCAACATCATGCATATCATAAGCAGTAAAGCATAGCATATAAATCTCGTGCATGATATGATGGTCTAGCATGTTTGCCTATCACATGACATAAATGAATGTATATTACCGCACACAATATATACAAATTATATCAAGTCAACACACAAGAGTAAAGCCCGCGTCCACACAACCTCAAGATCCTACACTCAGGATTGAGGCCGCCCTCAAATCCTATGCCCGGAATGTTATATCGGACATCTTCGAATGAGGCCGCCCAACGTTCGGAAAGGGGTAGAGGCCGCCCAACCAACCTCATGCTCGAAATGTTACATCGAACATCTTCGAGTGAGGTCGCCCAACACTCGGAATAAAAGTCTTCAAAACATCAGCCGACATATTACATCGGATGGTCTTCAACGTGTTGCAACACTTATGGATATCCGGATTTCTAACACACAAGGACTCAACCACACAAACGACCCACCTAGAATCTTAGCACAACAAGATATATCAAGATTATTTTAATTTAGTCTCTCGGGGTTACAACATCCGTCTTAGTTTAATAATTCGTTTCACAACATTTAGATTAATGAAATTATTTATTAAAATCACCGAGCCCTAATTCTCTACTCAAACTTGCCAAAATTACACAGGGGTATCGATACCCTTAGATTGGGTATCGAAACAGGCTGCATCGGTGCCCACTCAAAGAGGGCATCGAACCACGAGTATCGATACCAGCATCGATACCCTTGACCAACTCAAGGGTCAACAGAGGAGGGATTATCCGATTCGATACCAGCATCGAACCAGAAATGCCAATGGAAGGTTTGGTATCGAACCATGGTTCGATATCCCTAGTCAAGAAGCCTATTATTCTCTTAGGGGTATCGATATACAGGCCACCGATATCGATACCCCTTGCATGATTTGTAGTTTTGCACTTAGAAATTTTAGAGATTCTTCCCCAAACTCAATCTAATCGATCTTAAAGTGTTCCTACTCATTCCTTAAGATGTTTAGGATGTTTTAATATCATTTTTCAGTCATTTAACACATTAACACAGATTTCACCATTAATGTCTTTCAAGCTTAAAACCAAACATACAAACACAATATCTACATGTATGCAAACTACATGATATGAATAATGTGAGAACGAATTGGGAGTATCAACCTTAGCAAGCAACAACAACCAAACAAGCTCCACACCTCTTCAAGCTTTTCTCCCTCCTAAGTTTGATGATGGCTCACAAGCCTCTTTCTCTACAAGAGAAAGATGAAGAACGGATTAGACACACTTTGAGAAAGATTTTAGAAGCTTATAACACTAAAAAAAAACATAGATTTATGCCCCTAAAAGTTCACCCTTCTCTCCACCAAACTATATCTTCCTTAACTTGTTTTATAGATCTTCTACAACTCTTCAACAACCTTTCCAACATAAAAACGAGATTCAACACAAAACTCTCAAAGTTTCAGCCTTTACCTTTCTTTTCTTTCTCCCAAAAGATGGAGAGGGATGAAGAGAAAAAGAGAAGATGAGCTCATATCTGCAGGGGAATTAAAACCCCACCCCTCTCTCCTCAACAAAAAGGTATTTACCAAAATACCCCTTTAAAACAAGCTCAACTTAAAACCCCTCTTAAGCCCAATAACTTAAGGCTCAACAAAGCCCAAACTACCTAAGCTTGGGGACCAAAACCGAAACTCAACCCCTCGGGTTAACCCGATACTCGGAATCTAAATCTGGGTCGTGACACTCGAGTTACTCGAATAACTCGAACAACTCAAATAACTCGACTCGAATAATTCAAAATTAAAAAAATGATTTTTTCGAGTCGATTCGAGTTTCGTTCACCTCTAATTTAGAAAGATATCAGTATCAATGCTACGCTATGCTTATCTGTGAGAAGGAAAAGTATGGCAACACGTGCGTGGTGTCTTTATTCAAAGGGGGTTTAAGCCTTAGTATGTTAGCATATTTTTCTGGTTTGTATTTTTGTAGGAGCATAGCTTATCTACTTGTCTGTCAACACTGACAAGTGACAGTGAACTGACGACAATTGGTCATTGGAGTTTGGAAATGGCATAGTTGATTGTGTCATGGATAAATTACGGTATAATAATTTAATTTACGATTAAAAATATAATTAAAATGTTAAAAATAGAGTTATAAACGAATCAAACGAACACAAATGAATGAATGTATGTGTTCTTTCGTTTAACTTTAATTGAATAAATGAACGAACACGAACATAAACGAATATAAATTTTTTTGTTCGTATTCATTCGAAGGACGGTAGCTTGTTCGTGTTTATGTTTCGTTTAAATGATAAACGAATGTCAACGAACGAACATAAATGAACGTAAACGAACGAATATAAATAACATATATAATATGCTAAATATTTAATATTTTGAATTAATTCGATTAATTCAGATAATTAACTAATTTTAAACCGAATTAATCAATAATTAAAATTAAAAGAACTCTTAATTAATGGAGAAAACCTAAAATTTAACTGATTAACCAATTTTGTTATGGTTCGCTCGGTTAGTTCTGTTTAACAAAAAAATGAACACTCCTAACCTATAATAAGGAAGTTTTTAACTAGTCATAACTAACATATGACTTCTCAACTCGAGTAACTTAAATGTTTTTGACTCGACTATATTTTATCTAATACTTACCCTTAGATATATGTGAATAAATTTAAACGAACATAAATGAACGAATATAAATGAATAGATTATCAAACGTTCACGAACATAAACGAACGGATTATCGAACGTTCACAAACATAAATGAACGAACCCTTTATTCGTGCTCTTTTGTTTAATTAAACGAACGAAAAATCTTGTACATGTTCGTTCGTTTAATAAGTAAACGAACATAAACGAACTTTCCGCTAAACAGTTCACGAACAATTCACTGAGGCAATTATTATACTAACATTACTGGTGTTTGAACTCGTGAACTATAAAAATAATAATTGTTCATTTAACCATTGAGACTAAATAACTTGTGCATATCATATTTATTTTCAGGTTTTAAAAGTTAATATGAATAAGTATCAATTAATCTAACAAAACCTCATTGAAATAGGAATTAAGATTCAAGTTCACATGTGATATTATAATAACGATAAGCTTCACTAAAGTGATTTATATTTTGATAAAAGAGTTTGAATTTTAAAACCCTAAAAACTCTAAACAAAGTCGTTTGCGTAAACTTTATTTACACAAACACTTGTGCAGGAAATAATTGTCCTTTAACGACTGTCCTAATTTAATTTATAAATGAGTAATTATCTCATGCACAAGCTCTAACTTGCGCCTTAATTTTGAGATTTAGGGGTTTTGTTTATAATCTAGTGTTTAGGGTTTAACTGTATGAATTTTAAACTAGAGGATATGGTTAGATTTTAGAGTTAATTTTTAAGGATTATAAGATAAACCTAAATCCTAACCTTCAAACGTAAAATTTAATTCTAAACTTTACATTCTAACTCTAAAAATCCAAATTCTAAATTCATACATTTAACTATTGAAAAAAAAAAACTTAAATCAAATAATTCCTAAAACTAAAATACCAGAGAAAATTTTTCGTTTTTGCCACTTGTGCGCGAGATATTGTCTTCTTTATAAATAACAATTTATATCCAATACATTGATAATCACCTTAGTTTTAAGAGTGGGTAACACCGGATATCGGTTAATTTGACTAAAATTGATTTTGATCTCGGTAATCATAGGATCTTGAAAATTAGAATATTGTATATTTAAAAATTAAAGTTTTAAAACGAGTCATATGCATAATATTCATACATAAAAAAAGTTTGATAAGAAAAAATAAACAAAATAATATTATCTATTACAAGCAAGAAAATCAGTATTGGATACTTAGTATTGATCTCGATTCTATTAGGTACCCACTGAATACCAAGTCCAAAAAATAAAGATTCAATCCCGGTCCTAGTTTTGATCGGGATTTAAATTTTGGATCAAGTTCCGATCCCATCGAAATCATTACCAGATAAAAATTCACCGGGTCAAACCGGTTCCAGGACCAAGTAATCGAGATTTTCACTCACCCCTAATTTTAAGTCTAATATTTAATTTTGGGTTTAGAATTTAAGGAGAATTATTAAATTTTAAAATTTAAGTTAATATGATGAAAGATTTAAATTTTAACCTATAAATTTAAATCTTAACTATAAATTCTAAATTATTGTCCTTAATTCCTAACCCCCTGTACCTAAACCTTACGCTAAACAAAATCCATAATCTTAAAACTAATAAAAGCTTTTAATTTTTATCACGGTATATATAATTATTCAGAGAAGTAATGATTCATAAAGTTAGAAAATTGAAACTTATTTTTTAATTTACTGGATTTATAATAATGTATAAAATCTGTCAAATATAAATCTATGATAATTCTGCTTAACAAAATAAACCAAATAACTTTGTTGTAGAAATAACAAGTTACAGACCTCATTCATGGCCACCATTCCTTGTTATAAGATTGACAAACTAAAGCCAAAAGAAGAAGGGAATGGCAGGTTAAACAATGACGAAAAAGACGAGAAAATCGAAACAAAAACCGATCGCGGAACTCGATCGCCGAATAAATCACTGTACAGTGCTGATAAAAATGGTGGGAATGAGTAGCATAGTTAAAAGACTGGCTAATGATCAGGACATAAACATCAGTGTATGGTAATGTCTAACCTTAGTAGCTGCCACCTCCTCTTCTAAGGACAGATAGAAACCCTCCGGAAGATTTCTCTTTACGGTCGTCGACTTCGCCTCTGACCTGTTTTACGAACTCATCCGGTGTTAGAATTTGGTAATATATATATTAAAGGTGAAAAGTGTATCAAACAATAAGATTCTTGTCCAAGAGGGACAAGCTAAAATTGTAAAAAAAATAGACTAATATACAATAGCGGATCCAGAAATTTATTTGAGGGTAGACATAAAATTTCGAAATCTCAGGATGGGCACAAAGCTTAAATATTACAAAAACTAGAAGACTAATTCATAAAATTAAAAAAGTTAAAGGTAAATATATGAACTTTAAAAAGTTTAGGGTGGACAAGTGTCCACCTTATTCAAAGCATGGATCCGTCAGTGCTAATACAACGATAAAATCGTATTTTGACCTTTCAAAATCTTTTTAATTCAACCATGTTTCTAAAAAATTTTTAACTTCGTCCCTACTATAAAAAACGAGTTATAGTGGTAGAGAATAAAAACGAACCTCCTCGGCAATTTGTCGTAAAATCTCTATAATTTCAGAAAATTCCGGTCTTTGTGTTGGATCTAGTTGCCAGCATCTCTGAAGCAATTCAGCAAGCTTTGTGTTCGTGTTCGTCGGAATTATTGGACGTAGACCCTAGAATCAATATGTGAAATGAACAACGGATCACTTCTCTGTGATCGTACAGTTCCAAGCAGGCAAGGCAAGCACTATGAAATAATCCTTGATTATCACGATTAAATCGATGGATTACCTTTTGAACGACTCCGACAGCAGCTTGTAATGGTGTTAAGTTTCCATATGGCAGCTGACAATAAACCATATAAACAAGTACTTAACCATGAGAACGAACCATAAGAAACCAGAAGTGTCTTCATGAAAATAAACTAAACATGTTAAATACGAACCTTTCCGGTTAACAACTCCCACAAAACGATTCCGAAACTGAATACGTCGGCCTTGTGATCATAGGGCTTATGTTCAATAACCTTCAATGAAAAACAATTGTTGTAAGGAAACGATGAGATGAACAGACGATTAGACTAAGAATGATAATCGAATTTAAAAGGATTAAAGATAGATTCAATAGGATTTTAATGGTATAAAGATAATTTTAACACTTAACGTTTATGATTTTTATCACTTTGACCTTCATTTTTTTTTACATGTATATATTTGTCATTATCGTAAAAAATTTAACGATAATGACATGTCATATATATATATAATGAGGTTTAGGGTTAAAATAATAAAAATTATAAACGTTAAGGGTTAAAATTATCTTTATGCCAATTTTAATTGGCCGGATTCCAACTTTGGATATTAAATGTTCAATATGCTTGGAATTTTATTGGACTTAGATCAGATCGTATAGAGTTCAAGTCCAAATCCAATTATAATCGAACTTGGATTTTTTTTTAATTTGGATTCAGATTCTTTAATTGGATCTAAAACAAATTTTTTTAGATCATATTTTTCAGATCGAATTCAAATTAAATTGTCATTTCTAGTGTTACCCGAAATCAGAGGGTAGATCCATAAATTTTAGTGTCATTAGGCTGTATTGTATTTCGGCTCTATAATGTTCCTTATTTTGATGTAAATCAGTCCATTATTATGTATTTAATTTATTTTATTTTTAATTTATGTCATTTGATTTTGTATTTATTCATTTTCGTCTCTTATTTGTTGACTGTGTTTATTATTTATGTTTTTAATTTCCTTCCTATTTTAATCATAATTATCTTAACTTTATCTTACAATTTAAAATCATTTATTATTTTATTCATCAATTTCCTTAATTTTTGATAATTCATTGATATTTACATTTATTTATTTTTCCATTATATTTATTTTATATTTGTTTGTTTATGGTTTTATCTTACATTTTTTTTTATATATTTATGTATAAATATAGTTGCATATGATCAGTGGTTCACCTTGAAATTTTTTAAAATTTACATATTTATATTTAATTTTTATAATTTTTTATAAATTAATCTTTAAATTTTTATAATATTTAAGGTTTGTATTCACCCTAAAATTTTTAAAATTTATATATGTCCGCCCTCAAATAAATCTTTAAATCCTCCCCAGCATTATGATATAGGTCACCATATTAAATTTAGTTCGTATATATTAATCGTAGTAATTATTGTTGTTGTTGTTTAACTTGTATTTTTAATACATTTATATTTTTATTATCTTGATTTTATATATGTTATCTTATTATTCTAATGCAAAATTTATATATGATATTTTATTTTTAAGGAATTAAAAATCATAAATGTTTTGATTTGAATTCATATATGGATCCGGTTTGCATTCGACCGGATCATAAGAATATCCTTATCCAATCTGCCTTGTATCGAGAGATTATTTTATAGACCGGTTCCACCACGTCATCCATGGTCTCTAACCACTAAAAACTTGCCAACTAATTTTTATTTTTTATATTATTTTTTTTCCTAATTAATCTCTATTTAACAACTCACTACCTATTTATATGGTAATAAAAAAAAGTGAAGATTCACTCTTGAAAAAATGACATGAAAATTATAGAAATTAGTTGGCAATTTTTTAGTAGCTAGGGGTTATAGATGACGTGGTAAAACCGATCCATAAAATAATTTTTTCTTCTATTAGGATTAAACCTTTTTACAGATCGAACTTTTTTCAATCGAATTTGATTTTTTTTTTTTGTTCAGATCGAATACCATGTATATATTTAATCAAGAGCTCACCTCAGGAGCCATCCATCTATATGTTCCTGTTTCAGCCGTCATAACTCCGGATTGAGCTTTTACTCTAGCGACACCAAAATCAGCAACCTTAACCACCTGTAAACATTGCAGGAAAGGGATAAACTTGAAAGGTATAATTCTAAATTTCATCTCTCTATTTTACAGAAACTAAGAAATTAGTTACTCTATTTTAATTTCTCAGAATTCAGTCCCATATTTTAAACTTAAGCAAGTTGAAAACATCTTACTTCATTTTCATCCATAAGAAGATTGGGAGCCTTCAAATCCCGATGGATTATATTATTTTGGTGCAAGTAGTTCATCCCTTTCGAAACATCTATCGCAACTTTAAGCAACGATGGAAGCTTGAAAACACCTTGTTGCTTATGAAGGTAATCGTATACGCTTCCGCCGGACATAAATTCTGCAGAGAAACAAGCAAGTTGAAGGCAAGAAAGAACGAGAGAAAGCTAATATTACAACTTTTTTCATTTAGAAAAGGCTTAATACATCCCCCTAAACTTTTTTGACCCGTTGTGCCCTCTAAACTTTACAAAATTAGACCAAAATCACACTTATTTAGGGGGCAACTTAGAAAAACTGATAGAGATTAGAGGGCAATTTGATAAATGAGTAAGGTGTAGAGGGTAAAACAGGTCAAAAAATAGTTTAGGGGGTAAATTGGGAAAACATGTATAGTTTAAGCCTTTAGAAATGAATAATGATCTTAAATCTCATTTTCAACAGGTTAATGAAAACAACTAAAGAATCAGTAGGCTACCTGTTACAATATACAAGTTTGGAGGCTTGGTACATGCACCAATAAATTGTACAACGTTCTTGTGCCGAACTTTCCTGCGAGTTTTGAAGGAAATGGTCGATTAAACGAACAGATAATTCCTAAAACTAATGCAGTCATCCAAAAAGAAAGAATTCTACTTCATAAAATATTAAAATTCTATGTTTTGCCAAGAACCTCATGATGAAAATCTCCTGGGCAAACTCCTTCTGCAAATCGGTATTTATTCGCTCCGGCTTCAGGACCTTAATAGCCACTTCCTGACTACGGTAAGTGCCTTTATACCTAAAACAAGTTTAAACAGAAAGAACTCAATCAGAAAGTTATCACTTCACTCACTAAAGGACCTTTGTTATAATCAGAAAGTTGTTATTTCACTTACAGATCACCGTACGACCCAGATGCAACTTTGTTCTCGAACTTCAAGTGTCTAGGGTCGATTTCCCAAACATCAATCCCGTCATTAGGAATTGCCACATAACTTTGGTCTACATTGGTGAGCATTTCCTCATGGTACCTCGACAGAGAAAACGAATGTTGCTTCACCCAATATTGCTTCTATAAAAAAAATGCATAAAAGAAAAGTCTGATTTAAGTGTTGCTCATGATTTAAGCACAAACTTTTAGCTAATAAATTACTACATTAAAATCTTCTATGCCTCCGTTAACATTACGCATTTCAGCATACACGCTTTACCTAGAAAGAAAAGTGCAGTGTACATTTCTGTAGAGTTTGCGCAGATCAAAAGACGCAGTGATCAAATCAGGATTCGAATCCCATTGATCATTAAACTTGGAGGAGGTGGGTGGATGGGGTGGCGAGGGAGGGAGGGAGGGAGGGGGGGGGGGAGCTAGAGTCCAAGAAGTGCATAGTTTCACAATGTCATAATGATTAGTTTCCATTCACCTAATATAAAACTGCAGTAGAGAATTACCTCAATTTTTAAGATTTCCTTTTCCAAAGCAACTTTAAGCAGCTCGGTTTCCTGACAATTTTATAACAGAAACCCGTCAAGCAAGATGTAAAACAATTATAATTCTGTAATACCAATCCTTAAACCATTCCATACAGCAACATGAACTCATCTAATTCTCCAAATGAATTTCAGTATGAATACAAGTTAAACAAAAATAACTACCCTCTACACTAACAACCGTGACAATCAATAAGTTGAGGGATGAAATGACTTACATAATTTGACATATAAACGTAACGTAGAAAAACAAATCATGAGAATGTAATTTTTTTAGTATTAGTTAAATAGTCTTTGTAGAAAACAATTGTCTATAGGCTATAGCTATAGAAGTAAGATATTTAAATGAAAAGTACCTCATAAGGCCAACCATCAACAACAAAAACATCCAATGAGTAACCATCGATTGTGGAAAATACATGTGCTTCCTGGATGTTCAGCCCAATCTCAGCAAGCAATGAGCTGAACTGCAAGTATCGCATTGGTGTGATCAACGGAAAGAGAAGCAATACTGCATGATCAAATATTTAAAAGATACATTTCGCATATAAGCTCAAGAACTTTCTACTGGAGTAATTTGTGTTTTGATAACAACAAAATAAATTCTTCTTTTTACATGCTATATGATCAATCAGAGAACAAAATGTGTTACAGTTGATTGAACAAATAGCTCCTATGTAACCTAAGGAGCATTGTTTATTGCTATTTTATTCCAAACGAATCTAAGAGTGTAATCATCCGGGTTATTAAAGCAAATTCAAGATAACAGATGACACAAAAATACACCCATGGTCATAAAATCGAAGGGTAATTCTCAGACTCGTCGTTCCAAACTTTGACTGCTACAAAAGCTAGAGAGATTAGGACCAATAGGTTATCAAAGGGAAGGGAAGAATTCCACTAATTCAATTCCGAAGGTCTATTATCAATGGGGTAACAGGTCTGCATATAATGTAATTTCTTAGTTCTTGTAATCATGGGAGCGTATACCCCTTCTGTGCCACATTTTGGAGGTAAATTTTGCTTCTCACATGTGAACGTATAATTTTCACTGGCCAGATTTTTCTCTTGTATGCAGATCCTAGAAATTCAAGAACCCTTTCCATAAATTTAGATTATATGCATATATAAAGACAAACAAACATATCTTACCCTACTAAGAAGTTTTGGTTTGTCTTCTGTCGAAAATGTAACTTCATGCATGGGCCTGCATTAGTATGAAAGAATGTAAATTTCGCCATCCAAAATGGTTATAAATTATTTATAAGCTTCACCAAAAATGACACAAGTATCAATCTGTGAATGGTAAGGCAGACAGATGAATGCTGAATATGACTATATGTCAACACATAATTGTGCAAAAACACACCTAAACTTGAACTCAACATATGATGTTGGGGAGGAAGCATTGCTCTTGGGTAAAAGAAGGTTGAAGTTTACAAGACCTTATCACTTCATGCACTCCTAATTACTAAATAGATCCAATGGGTATCATATATATAAAAGATGATCAAATCCAAAAAATTTGAACGGCCGCTAACCTAGCCAAAGTGTTAGTAGAAACAAATAGCTACATACCTGGAAACATGTGAATTGGCAGTTACAGAACTATATCCATCTTGATCCGTAGACATATTTTCTTCAAGTGCAAGGGCTTCAAGATTAGGCGATGAGCCAAAGGAAGGTGGTGGATGCATGCTGACAATTGAAAAGCCAGATAGATTTGTCAGCATCATTAACAACATAGTAAACGTGCAAAGCGAAAAATAAATGCAAACCTCTGTCTGCCAGAGTGTCTTGGAGAATTTTGAGCAGACTCTTCACATGGGAGGTTTGAAAGAGATGAATCAGTCTCATCAGAAGTAGACTGGACCTACACAACCAGATAACCATCATGATACGTTTGACTGCAAACAAAGTTTAAAAAAAGTACAGTACATTTAAGAACAAAAAAGAGCTTGGACCAATAGAATGACATTTAGACAACACATTATTTCAAATACAGAACTTGAATGCTTAGAAGAAATCTGCAGACGCTCACATGAACTTATCCAGAGATGGGTATAAAAGCAATAACAAATAGAAGAATCATTCGTGAAGAGTGAGAAACACAAATGCACTTTATAAGTAACAATGAATTGCATAAGATATCAGATGGTTATGAAGAAGGGGGAAATGTGGTTAGAAAACATTATAATTAAAATCCTAATAGTGTTAAGCATGCACATTATATCAAATATAACATTTTACGACCCATTCTATTCAGCAGTAGCAACTGCCATTGTCAACTAGATAATTGATGTGTTTATTGGCAGCTATAATTCAAGGTTATATTTTGATACGCATGTTGTGTAAAAAAAAATTACACAACCCTTCATATTTAAACTATAAAATTTAAAATCTAAATCCCTAGCCATAACACCTAAAACCTAAATTCTAACCAAAAAACTCAAATTTTACACCGTACAACATAAACCCCTAAACCCTAAAAAACTTAAATCTCTATACCCTAAAAAACTTAAATCTCTATACCCTAAAATTGAAAGGCTTATGTAAACAAGCTTGTATATCAAAGTATTTTCCATAATTCAAATGCTAGCATTAATTTTAGAAAGATTTAAAAGGGAGAAACTACAACTTAGATAAACAACCAAATGCATCTACCAATTCCAATTATTGATCGTGAAAAAACATTCCAGGTTGCATTCAGTATCTCTCCCTATCTTTCCACCATTACTATGAATAGAACATAAAAGCATGAAAAATGATCTCCATGATGTGAAGATGAAGTATACAAACACAAACTAAAAGAATTAGTCATCTTCAGCCAACTAATTTGAGACAAAACCAAGACCAAAAGACCTTATACTAGCCTACCGGGATTTGGGGCAAATCCTCCAGATCCAATGATCCATAAACCTAACACTAACAATTAATGAAAATTGATGCATGATGCAATTCTGCACTCATTTTTCCAAATGTCAAAGATAAAGAATTCATCTGAATAGAGTCGCTTGATTACAAAAATGCAAAGCAAAACTTTTAATTTGCAGCACACCACAGGATTAGATCCTCAAAAGAAAAATCAACTCCCAATTGTTTTGGCATATATAGTGGTCACACATGTATGCAATGTCATATACTAAAAGTTCAGAGCAAATCAAAATGCCTATCCATGAAATGTAACCCACAAGAAAGCTAGTCACCTGCACAAGTCGAACTTCCATGGCTGGTCTGTTGGCAGGATCATGAGCCAAATACAGCAATCTCTTGTGCATCAGAACATCTTCTGCTCTTTCCACATTCACATCCAAAGCATAGCTGAATATATATTCATACACACTCGATTAAAAAAAGAAAATTGTAAAATAAGGAAACTACCAAATCTGCTTCACTCTACTTGTTTCAGATCTTATCGGCAGCAAGCCAAACATCAAAAAATAATTTAAGAAGTAATAACAATATATTAATCCACTAATTAAAATTTTCAACAAAAAATCGATAAAATTGCATATTAAGCGCTACTGATTTAACCGTAATATTAAGCCAAACAATTCCTCAACTCCAAACGCTTTATATTCATCGAAGCACCAAATCCAAACATTAAAAAGCAAAAATCGCAGCTTATTCAGTACTTCAACAGATATAAATATATAACAAAAAAATACGCGGAAATGTAAGCAGTTTTAATTTTAAAAATATCGTATTCTTTGCATGTAGTAAATTTAGAAGGAAAACAAGAAATGCTAAACGGATTATACCGAGTCGGGAGACGTTTGAAGTGATTCCAAAGCTCGTCTTCGAAACCTGGCCGATTAGCCTCCTCTTTGCCGGATTCTCGAAGCCGCCGCAGCACTTCACTGTACACTTCGAGTTTCTGCCGCTGTTGATGGCGGCTCTGAAACTGCGACCCGTCCTTCGCCTTGCACCCGCAACTCTCGTTATTTACTTCCATCACCATTGAACAAAAAAGGAAATGCGTGATTGTGATGATGTTTTGCTTTTGGTTTACGTTGAGTTTATATAAGATGCGCAGATTTACTTATTAATTAATTAATTAATTAATTTCATCCAATATTATCCTTTTTTGATTGAAGAATATTTAATGGTTTTAATTATAGTGTGCGCACCACTCAATCATGCCGTTGGGGGATTTATTTACATGTAAGGAAATCAATTCGGGCGGTAAAATGTTTTGATATCTCAAAATTTATCGTTATTTTTATAACATGTTGTTTTAGTTCTTATAATACGTTTTTATTCTGTTTTTATTTTGTGATTTGATTCATTTGTTTTTGTGACATATTTTAACATACTCTAACGATCGATTGTTGTTCACATAGAGATTTGCTAGTTTTCTGATTTATGTTTTTTTGTCGTGATCACTTGAAAAGATTTATCCTCACTCGGTTGATGATCGTTTGGAGATTAAATCATTTCTGGGTAGCGATACTTTTTGCATGATAGTTGGATCGTTTACAATTCCTTCTTTCTTCGTTATGCGTCTCGTTTGGACAGAGACAAAGAAATTCAGAAAGCTTTGAATATTATCGGTATGCTTATTTTCATAAAAAAAAAATCTTTATTTTGGGTTGTAAAAATCTTTGGATTGTGTAATTCAATTATTTTGCTTCTTGATTGCGATGCAATTATAATTTTATATAGATTTAATAAAAATTCAATGACATTTGTAAAAAAAATATATTTAATTCCTTTTATTCAATTTAATTGTTTATTGATTTGATTTAAAAATTATGATATTTAATTTGATTTTTATTTTTAGATTAGATATTTTATCTGATTTTAAATTTTTAGATTGGATACAAATCATAATATGTCAAGTTTCGAATTATCTAATTACTTAAAAATTCAATATTTCATAAATATTAATCTTGTTATATTTAAAACTTTAATTCTTTTACATTTGAAAGTTTAAAAATTGATTTTTTATGAATCCGAAACTTATTATATTTAGCAATTTGTTATATTCAAAATTTTAAAATTTTTATAGATACAACCTTCAAATTTGAAAAATAGTTAAATCATATAATATTTTTTGGGTTTAACTATTTTTTTTAAATTTGATGTTCGTATTTAAAATAAAATAAAATAAAATAAAACAACATTCAAATTTAAATATTCAGATATTAGTTTTTTTTCCTGATTGAATACAGATCATTATATCGTCGATTTGATAAAATTAAATCGTATCTGATCTGATATCTAATAATGAAACCCCAAGTGAAACATTTATTTAAGAGTGGTTTAATTTTATATTGAGTTTACTCGATTGGTATATTATTGATATAATATTAAAAAAAACCTGCGGTAAAGCATGTTTAAGCATTTAATATTCTTCAATTATATATTAAAAAAGCTTGATCTAGTTTAATTCTTTATATATTCAAGATTTGTATAATTACCGAACATCGAGATAAACTATCAAATAATCTAACAAGATAAAATATTTAATCTCTTAAAAAATATTATAATTTAAATTTAAACATATATAAAATAAACTATATCTGAATTTTTATATTATTAAATTAAAATCAATTGATCAATAATTTAAATAGGTTGAATCATAAGATAGATGGTGGGGACTGGGGATAAAACAATCTTCCCAGATCCAGGCCTTATCCAATTAATGGGGCACCAAGAATGTGCCGGATATTCTTTTGATTATTAGGGATCAAATATTTAATAAATTATTAAATATTTTAAATAATATTTGGTGAATATTCCCAACCCATTTGGAATTTATTAACCTAATTAAAGTTAAAAAAAAAAAAACATCTCACGTACGTACGAGAAATTATATCATAAACCTTTTTATTACGTTACTTGTGGTCTTCCTCGATTAGATTCATTAATTTCATATTTTTTAAGGTAAATCGTCATCTTTTTCCTATGTATAATTAGTAAGTGGGTAATTATCGATAGATTATATCATAGACCCTTTCAATCACGTCATACGTAGTCCATGCAATCAGGTCCATTTATCTTTAAGTAACTACATGATAACTATCCTCTCACCTATTACAAGTAGGAAAGAGGTGATGATTCACCTTAAAAATATATGAGATGGATAAATCTGATTTGTTGGGACCACAGATGAAGTGGTGGAAAGGGTTCACGATATAATTTCCCGTAGTTATCAGACAGTTACTTAAAAATGAACAGGCTTAATTGCATGGACCACAAGTGACGTGGTGAACGGGATTCATGATATAATCTCTCCGTCCATTTCATATTTATTTAAGGTGAATTATTGCATCTTTCATACGTGTAATTAGTAAGTGCATAGTTATCGGACAATTACTTAAGGATGAACGAACCTAATTGCATGGACCACGGATGACGTGTTGAACATGGTTCACGATATAATCTCTCCTCATGTGCGGGTGGTAAAAACAAAACAAAAAAAATTAAAATCGTCTTAATTTTAAAATTTAGGGATCCAATTAAAATTTAGAGTTATAGGTTTAAAAATTAGGGTTAAAATTTAACGTTTATATGCTAGGTTTTAGTTTAAGGGTAATATGATAAAAATTTAGGTTTTAACTTATAAAACTTAAATTTTAACCCTAAGCCTCAAATTCTAATCATATCGTTAAATTTAAAACTCATACACTAAGACCTATAAATTGTAGACTCTAAACAAATTTTTTAGGCCTTAGCACTAAAGCATTTGTGTAAATAAAATAACGTGTACATACCGTACACATATGATATTTAAAATCAAATCACTTGAATAAAATATATCATTTTTACTATTGAAATGACTTTATAAATTAAATATTTAATTAAATAAAAACTTAAATTTTAAATTAAATATTAAAGTAAAATTTAAATCTAAAATTATATACGAACCCTAAACTTTTTTTCCCATCAACCGAAAGTATGGTCATGTCTCCTCAGTGTTTGGAGCATCACTCTCTCCGTAGGGTCACCTTAGACTTGGGCTACCTCTATTTATTATAAAAGAAATAACTTTAAAAAGAAATATTTTCAATTTAAAAATATAATTTTGTAATTAATTGAGTTTAATTCAATTGAATTAATAGATATAAATTTGAATATATTTGAATATTTAATATATTTTTATTTAACCATATTTTATGTAAAAATAATAAATAGAGAAATTATAATGTCTAAAGTAATAGATCAGTGCAAGATATAATTCAATTAGTTGATTAATTGATATTGATTGTAAATTATTATTATTATTATTATTATTATTATTATTATTATTATTATTATTATTATTACGTTTTGCATGTAGTAGGGTTTAGGGTTGTAAATAAGACGAGACAGATCGCAAGTTACTCGAGCTCGATTCGATCAAAGTTCAGTCAAAACTCGATTTGATTGGACTCGATTCTAGCTCGAACTCGGCTCGAGTTCTTAACGAGCCGAGCCGAGCTACATGTACTCGACTCAAAAAGCTCACGAGCTACTCAAAAATATAAATATACTATTTTTTAATTTTTGTAAATTTAAAATCTACATTTCTAAACTTAAAACCTTAAAATCTAAACCTTAAATATAAATTTTAAACCCTAAATTAAGATAATAAAACATAAAATTAACAAGTTTGAGTTTACAAAACTTATTTATCATAGTTTTTTTTTTTCATTAGGCTTTAAATGAGACTTGAGAGATAAGAGTTATTCGAGTTTAACACAGTCAAAGATCGATCAATACTTGATTCGATTAGACTAAAAAAATTCAAACTCGACTCAAATTCTTAGTGAGCCAAACATAACACTACTCGACTCGTTTACGCCCCTAGTTGGGCTACTTGTTACTAGTCAAATTAAGGATCATATTACACAACAAAATTTACTTAAAAAACTTGATTAATATAATTCATCATCTCTGACCTATACCTAACAAGACTTTAAACTGCACGTGTTTTAATCTAAAACAAATTATTATTCATTAATTAAGATTACTGTTATTAATTGTTGTAATAAAATATATCACGTGGCGTGGGAAGGGACGACACGAGTTCGTAATCACACGTGGCGCAAACATAGAGGACGATGATCGAGTTGACTTACGCGGATCCGGATCTGGGGAAGGAATGATCCGAGTTTTCGGTGCACGTGTCCGACATGAAATGTATGACGTGGCAAATTGGCCTTTGAGGGTCACCAAAGGTCGGGTGAGATTAACGAGGTGAGGGCGCGTAGCAACATTGCCAGCGAAGCGGCGAGTGGTCGCCGCTGGAATGTAGCCGGTTTTATGATAACAATACAACGTGTCTAAAAAATATGTTCCGTTGTTTAGAGTCTGAATCGTAATAATAAATGTTATCCTGTGAACAGTCTTATTGGATTCTTTCCTTTCCTGTTTTTAAAAATACTTTTATTTTTGTCGAGGACTTTGGACAGGGAGAATTGGAGATAACATAGTTTATTTTAGGATTGAGGGTGTTTTAACAAAAATAAATTATATCGACTTAATTACTATTAATTTACTGACATAACAGTTAATGTGTGAATAAGGATATAATAGAGAATCTTAATATTTTTAATCAGATACATTATTACAGTAATATTTGTTTTAGAGTATATTATTAACCATTAAATAATGATCACTTAAATACTGTGTTGGTATTACTGCCGTAGGCGGAGCCATGTATGAATTTGGGGTGTCACAAAATTTTTGGAAAATTATATTTTTCATACAATTTATATATAAAAATTTAAAAATATATAATTGACACACCTTTATAAATAATTTGACCCCCTTTATAAATAACTATTTCTTTTTAAATTTTATTAAGCAAATGATACCCTTTAGATAAATTATTGGCTGTCTCTGATTACTGATACTCAAATCCGTGACCTCTAAGAACAGTAACTGTTTCCTTAATCAATAAAAATCTTAATTTATTTTTTGGAAAGTACAAGGGTTTGATTGATATTTTTGAAAGTTTTAATATTTATTCATTAAGAAAAATTTTAAATAAAAATAATAATTAGATATTTTAAAATTAATACATATATGTTTAAAATTCAAAACTCTACCTTACATTATTGTCTCCAACAATTTAGAATTATTGGATTAGAGACTGCTCCTAAGTGTTGGTTATGACGAGGGACGATGCCATGTGTAACATAAGATAGGAGGGCTCTTTAGTATAATTTTATTTAAAATCTTTCTTAATTTATATAATAATAAATAAGATTTTTTATTTTTTTAATTTTAAAATTAAAAAATTTAATATTTTTTTAATTTCGTTCAATATTTGATCTTAACTTTATTTCTGCTCATGACAAACTGATATTATTTTACAATGTCGTTGCTTATGAAAAAAAATAAAATTTGACATCATCTATAATGATTTTAATAAGTGCTTTAAGGGTTAAAAGTGACTTTAGGATAAAAATAATATAAAATATATAGATTTTAAGTTAAAAGTGATTTTCCAATTTGGTTTAAAATATTATTTTTAAAAGTTAAAATTTTTAATTTTAAATTTTTAAAAACACTTTTAAATAAAATTATTTATTAATCCTTGTTTATATCAGTAATCTTTTTATATTTTTAAAAAGAATATCTAAAATAAATATCTTATTAATTTAAAAATATTTTTAACAATAATATCAAACAGTTATATTTAAATCAAGGAATCTAAATTTATTTTCTCATTGCAGCTTTTAAATAAACTTCTTGATTTTTTAAAAAGTTATTACTTTCAATAAACTTCTAGTTATCTTTAAAATATTAATAATTTATAAAAATATATTTTTAATATTTAAATACTTTTTCCATTTTAGTTTACTTAGTATTTTCTATTATTAATAATTTTTTAAATAATTTTATTTTTATAACTTATTCTAATAATTTAATAATTTTTTTATCTTAAAATCAATAATTTTTAAATTTTTAAATTTGACTTTTACTCTAAGAAAGCGTTAATTTCTGATTATGTATTATATTTTTGTGTTTTGTGATACCCGTGATATTCTATTTCCGACATGCAGTCCTTCACAATGCATCTGTTGCAGCTTATGACATCCTGGGCCGTTGTTTGCGATGTTTGATACCTAGAACCCCAAAATCTAATTAAGGCCCGGAGAATGCGGGTAAAAATATTCTATATTTTTATTATGCTTTCATCTATGTTTTATATTGAAAAATTTTTAAAAAATAAATTTTAAATCATAACCCTTATTTTCTATATCATAAACTCTATATTTTAAAAAATACATTCTACACCTAATTCTCTAGATCTTAACCATAACCCCTAATCTTAACCCTTAAACCCTAAATCCTAAATCCTTTAATTTGAAGCAGAGGCACAAATAAAAATATGAGAAAGAGATAAACAATTTACGCCTAAAGAACGTCCATCGAGTTTGCGGAGAGGTTAGTTCTATTCTTTATTAGTGGCAGTTGGTAGTTGAAGCAACACCTTTATTTATCTGATATCCTTCTGTATAGCCACAGGGTCAGAGACATAATATTTGTTCGTGCTGGTTGTAGCGATCTTTTAATCCCTTTAAAAGTGAAATTTAGTTTGAAAAGTGTGTGTGGGTAAAAAGGTTTTTGATGCTACAATTTAATCCCTTTAAAAATATCACTTTAAAATATTAATTCTTTTAAGAACGATAAAATTGGAGTCGCTACCGATCAATTAGGTAGACCGGACACCGTAAAAAAAAACTAAAGATTCACTTTAGAAGTGAGTTCGGGAGTTGGTTACGCGTAGGGAAGGATTAACACCCCAACACGCCTGGAAATCGGTACCAAAAATATTTACAAAAATCATTTTTGAACTTTAATTTAATTTTAAATCGGTTTCTAAATTCAAAATTAACCTTAATTAAACGGGCTTAACTTAATTGGTGAATTCAAATTAATAAGATATTTAATTAATAAGGTTGGCTATACACCGGACCAAAGACTAAATCGACGTCAAATAATACTGACCGTCGCGTTAGTTTAGGGTTCGAATATCATACACCTTTATGCATGATGAAACATTTAAAAGAATGATGTAATGATCTCGACAATTTTAATTTTTAAATAACTTAAGACGGTAAGAATTAATTTGATATAAAAACTAATAAATACCCTTTTGTTTAGTTTTAACATTAATAAACAAAAATTCTTTTATCAAATAATAGGTCATATGAGTAATGAAAATGCATGATAAACAAGAGCAAATGATTAAGTACGTAAGAAAAAAAGATGAACAAACCATAATAAATATGTATCAAATAATTAATACGCTTTAAACACAACTTAACACAAGCATGCACACATAAATTAAAGTTATAAATTCCAAGCATATAATTAATGCATAAAAATGTATCTACCCGTACAGAATATTAACAATGTCTTCCCCAACAAAGTAAGCATATAAAAAATAAATACGTAATAACACATGTGAAATTATAAAGCTTGTGACTGATAAATATATAACGTATGAAATATCTAATGACATAAATAATGTAAATAAAATATATGATGCAATGGATAGTAAATATTATAATATAAACGATGTCATGATACTTACAACAATATAAAACATAAGAACAGTGTAATATTTACAAACAAACATACATACTTCATGGTATAATATGACATAGAAACATATACCAATCAATGTATGCATCAATACTGTAACGAAAAAATATATGAAGTAATACGTATAACATAACATGGATATGAAACTAAAAACTAAAACTAAAATTAAAAAAAATAAACACACGAATATATTTATTTAATAAGACATTTCTACGTGGTACCATGATGTTTAAAACATTATAATACAAAAATAACATTCCTAACATTAACATGTGTCGCGACCTCTCTTAAAAAAACGCGATTTTTAGGGTGAAGAAAAGTGTTCGACGATTGATTTCAAAAAATATGAATTTTATTAATTAAACAAACCCAAATTTTAGGAAAACATAATTTAATTTGAAAAAGTTGACTTGGAGTCGCCACCGGCCACTTAGGTAGGCCAGACACCATAAAAAAAATAAACCAGAGATTCGTTTTAAAAACATTGGGTTCGGGAGTCGGTTACGTGTAAGGACGACCCTTACAAACACCCAAAAATTGGTTCATTGAAAAACATTACGTGGCATTGATATTTTGGAGAAAGATATTAATTTAATTTTCCATTGTTAAATGAACACTATTTGAATTTGGCATTGACATTTTGGAGAAAGATATTAATTTAATTTTCCATTGTTAAATGAACACTATTTGAATTTGGATATCCTTTTGATTTGGAAATTACATCACCCTTAAACTTGAGTTGAACGAGACGTCCTCTAGATAGGAAACCTCACCCAAATTTAAAGGAATGCAACTTACGCCTCAAAAGGCTAAAGCAAAATGCATGACCATTTTTAATCTTGTTCATTTTAAGTTCTAACCCTAGAACATGCTCCATTACTTAAGTTTGAAACCTAAGTTACTAGCGTTACTAGTTATTTACCTATCCATTTATTTAATTCTAAACCTAAGTTTCTGTCAAAATTCTAAGTTTTTAATAACACATGAATTCGATGCCAAGGTACACTCTCTAGGTCAGCATCATAGTGCGTCAAAACACCAACCTCTTTAGTGTATCCGAGACATAAGATTCACATGTTATGTTACTAGATTTTCTCCCTAATTAAATTAATTAATTTAAGTGACTAGTCCTAGGAAAGGCTCTAAATTAATTAACTTAAGTTTATTAGGTGACCTTCCTAAAATATGCTATGCAAAACAACATAAAATAAAAAGGACAAGATAAAGGAACTTCAATTTTTATTAGAATCATGGTACATCATATTACATCAAAAATTTCTCTTCACATGAGTACAAAAGGGACTTGTATAAAAGAAGATCAAACCTTGAACAAAAGATAAGACTTAAATTAAGTGAAATTATTTTTTAAAGTTTTAGAAATTTTTAATTAAATTAATTAATTAAATTTTCTTCAAATTTTAATTAAATCTTAATTAAAGCCTAACTTAGTGAGTTTAGGTTCAAAGATTTAATTAGGGTCGGATTAAACTTAATTAAGTTGATTTTTAAATCTTAACTTAGAAATTTTAGATTAATTAAAAGTCTTTAATTAAAATAATTTCTAACCTTTTTAAGAATTTAATTTTAACTTAATTAAAGTTTTGGTGAAATTAAGGTTTATTAGACTTAATTAACTTTAAATCTTAACATTTTAGAAATTAATTAAAATTAATTAAATTAATTAATTAAAATTATCCTTCCAATTTTTAAGAATTAAAACCTAATTAAAGTCTAGGTTGGGTGAATGTTTTAAAGTTTAAGGTTAACTAGACCTAATTAAGAAGTTTAATCTTTAAACCTTAGAAATTAATTAAAATTAATTGAAATAATAAATTAAAATTATTTTCTAATTTTTAAGAATTTTAAAAACCTAATTAAAGTCTAGTTTGGTGTGTGTTTTAAAGTTTAAGGGCAAAACTAGGCCTAAGTTAGATTAATTTTAAAACTTAATTTTTAGAAATTAATTAAGATAATTAATTAAAATCATTTCCTAAATTAAAGAATTAAATTAAACCTATTTTAAGTCTAATTTTAAGTTTTAGGGGGTCAAATTAATTTATATTAGATTTTAAGTAGGTTAAATTAATTTTTAAGTCTTCTTAAAATTTAACTAAGGTCTAATTTAGGACCTAATTAAATTTTTTAAAAGTCTTAAAATTAATTATTAACTTTAATTAAGTCTAAATTAAATTAAATTAAATTAAATCCTAAGGGTCTGATCTAGAGTCTAAAGGACCTAATTGGATGAATTCTATAGTTCTAGGGTCCTAATTGAATTTCTGGGGACCTAATTGTATAAATCCTAAAGTTCTAGGGGCTAAAATGAGGTTTTAGTGACTAAATTATAATCCAGGTTGAACTAGGGGGACCTAAAGAGCGATTTACCCTAACCCACTTAGGAACACGCGGATCTGGGTCGAACCCGGATCCGGCCCGCGACCCTGCTGCCCAAAACGGCAGTGTTTAACTGCCCAACAAAAAGCCTCATGACCGAGTGCCATTTGTGTTGGGTTATGACTCGGTCGAACTCAGTAGTTGGGAGATCCTCTGAGACTAACAAGATAATTCCAGAAAACAAGGCTTAATTGGATCAAAATCTATGCAATCGGATGGTGTTCTTCATTGTTCATCATGAACAATGAAGAACACTAAGAACACAACTCCAGGCCACCGCTAACACCGCCCTCTGATCCGAAGCGCCACCGTGGGGCGTCGCTCCGGTGAGTTTTCTGGCCACCGTACCGAAGATTCCGGTTGTTCTTCCGATACCGTTTCTGATGTCGGAGAAGGTTTCCGACGCCGGCGAGACAACCGGTGACACCAAAACCTCCTAAAAACAACTAAAATCCCCCCCGAATCAACACCAACCGATCAAAGCCAACCCTTAAAACCTAAAAAGAACACCGACCACCCCCTAAGCTAGCCAAAAACCAGATCATTAGCACCTAAAAAAAATGAAACAGGAGTGGGATGAAAATCAGAAACTTACCTCAGACCCACGATCGCCTGTAAAGCAGTATTCCGACTCCAATCCAACAACGTTCCTTGCTTCAGTTCTTCCTCTTGATCGATCGCCCCAAATTTTCTCCCCTAAAACACTACCGACTGAATCCTTTTAAAGGATTCAAGTTGGCAATCCTACTTCAACCTAAACCATAAATTAGACCTTAGTTAAATTTTAAGAAGACTTAAAAATTAATTTAACCTACTTAAAATCTAATATAAATTAATTTGACCCCCTAAAACTTAAAACTAGACTTAAAATAGGTTTAATTTAATTCTTTAATTTAGGAAATGATTTTAATTAATTATCTTAATTAATTTTAATTAATTTCTAAAAATTAAATTTTAAAATTAATCCAACTTAGGCCTAGTTTTGCCCTTAAACTTTAAAACACACACCAAACTAGACTTTAATTAGGTTTTTAAAATTCTTTAAACCTTAGAAATTAATTAAAATTAATTATTTTTAAATTGCTTCCGAAGAACAACCCAGGTGAATGGAATGATGAATGTCAGGAAGCGTTGGACAAAATCAAACAATATTTGTCCAACGCGCCAATATTGGTGGCACCAGTTCCTGGGAGACCATTAATTCTTTACCTGGCGGTGTTCGAGAATTCCATGGGATGCGTACTGGGGCAACATGATGATTCTAACTCCAAAGGTGAATGAGCCAGTCACCGAAGAGCAGGCGCATGAATTTCTGCGATTCCTAAAGCACAGTGAGTATAGTATAGTGGAGCAGTTGAAGAAACAGCCCGCCAGGATCTCCATCCTCGACTTACTACTAAGCTCGGAGGGGCACCGTGACGCCCTCTTGAAAGTGTTAAATCAAACTTTTGTCCCGAAGGACATATCGGTGAACAAATTGGACCGAATCGTTAATCACATCACTGCAGACAACTACATAACGTTCATCGATGATGAGATCCTTGATGGAGGAATGGGGTCTATCAAAGCCTTAAACATCACGACCCACTGCAAGGGTCATGTGGTGCCAGGAGTTTTAATTGATAACGGTTCAGCTTTGAACGTGTTACCCATGGCAACTTTGCAAAGGTTGCCCATTGATGTCGCACACATGAAGAGTTATCAGAATGTGGTCAAAGCCTTCGATGGGACCACAAGGGATGTGTTGGGAAGGATCGAAGTCCCATTGCTAATTGGGCCGTCCGTGTACAACATTGATTTTGTTGTAATGGACATTAAGCCCACCTACAATTGTTTGCTAGGCCGACCTTGGATTCATTCTGCCGGGGCAGTGCCGTCATCACTACACCAGAAACTAAAATTTGTAGTAGATGGCAAGCTCGTATGTGTCGGGGCAGAGGAGGACATCATCGCATCCGTCTCTACAGATACACCGTATGTGCAAGCAAACAAGGAGGCGTTAGAGTGTTCTTTCCGGGCCTTAGAATTTATCAATGCCGCATTTGTAGCTGAAGGTGCGATATTCCCATGTCCAAAACTGTCAAGCTGTATCGAGATGATCGTCAAACAGACCCTCGGTAAAGGAGCCAAAGCCGGAAGAGGGCTAGGAAAAAGGCTACAAGGGAGCTTACGCCCGAAGCCCGTGGTCATGAAGAAAGGGCGAGCCGGGTTAGGCTTCTCGATCGAGGCATATTGGAACAAACATGGAAGAATCGCAGCCAGAAAGCTGACTTCTTTGAGTGCAAAAATCGACTTCATCTCCCACGGGTTTGTGAATGTCACTGAGCAAGCAGAAAGGAATCGCCTAGAAGTTATCAGGTTGCAGGAAGAGGAAATTTTTGGGGAAGCATTTGAAGGACTAATGGTTGGAGGGATCTCCGAGGGCCCGAGGATGAATATGCTGGATAAGATTCATCCGTGCCTCCCTGGCGAGACTCTGAACAACTGGACTATAGAGGATTTACCTGTAGTTTATAAAACAGAGTAATACCTGTAGTTTACACGTAACCGACTCCCGAACCCAATGTTTTTAAAACAAATCTCTGGTTTATTTTTTTTATGGTGTCTGGCCTACCTAAGTGGCCGGTGGCGACTCCAAGTCAACTTTTTCAAATTAAATTAAATTATGTTTTCCTAAAATTTGGGTTTGTTTAATTAATAAAATTCATATTTTTTGAAATCAATCGTCGAACACTTTTTTTCACCCTAAAAATCGCGTTTTTTTAAGAGAGGTCGCGACAGCTTGGCGACTCCGCTGGGGACTTAAAAAATTATTATTTTTTTAGTGAGTCAGGCCTAATTGTTTTCAAACTTTACGTGGCATTTTGGCATTTTGGAGTTAGATATTAATTTAATTTTTTTATTGTTAAGTGAACATTATTTGAATGAGGATAGCTTTTACTTTTGTGATATATCTGTCATTCATACATAAGCTCTCGACCCGAGCTTTTACCCTTAAGTGGGAGTTAGATATTACCCGACGTGATGCTTTCCAGCTCTGAATTTCGGATTTTTATCTACTTCCGGTATACTAACCTTACACATCGTGTGGTTTTCACCTCCGTTGTAAGGGATCTATACCACCGAATCGATGTCTTATCGTCGTAGTAGACGGTAACGACAGTTCGGGAACCCAGTGTCTAGACCAAAAACCCACATATAGAGTAGAAACCAACCTCTTCTAGAGCCAGACAGGGACCATAGGATAAGGCACTATGCTGCCGAAATGCCGCCAAACTTAGGATTTCTCTGTTAACATGCTCTCTGGTTATTTTGCGTACTTTAGCATGCTCTCTGGTTACTTTTATGCAATTTAGCATGTTCTATGGTCATTTTACGCATTTTATCCTGTTCTATGGTTAACTTTGTTCGCTTTTTACTACTCTATGGTTATTTGTTTTCAGGCACTTTAATCATTGCTTTATCTTTGTCTTTATTCTACTAACACTTTCCTTTTTGTTTTTTTCTTTGATCCTTTGTGCATTTATTTTTATTTGGCATATTTGCATGAGTATTAATTTGGAAAACAATAAAGTTAGAAGTGTCCAATAATGTCAGAAGGGATCATTATAGGCGAAGATAACACAGAAGTCTGGACTTGGTCTGAATCAGTTCAGCATGAGAAAGGTGACAGTTTACCGATAGGGAGTGTCTCTACATTAAACGGGTATGTCAGAATGAGTACCAATCAGAGTCCTTGTCTCTCCGAGGTCCAAGAAGTATGAGAACAATGGAGTGACGACATGAAGAGACAGTTCAAGAAGGAGTTTGGGGATATCGCCTTGTTAGTGAAGGTCCCCGTTGATAGACATCTAATGAGGGCGATGGTGCAATTCTGGAATCCAGCTTACAATTGTTTCACCTTCGGGAAGGTAGACATGACACCCACGCTAGAGGAGTACGAGGTTCTGATCAACTGTCTAGTGATTAAGTATGATAGGATCTATGTCAAGCCCAACAGCACTTCGGGCTTTAAGAAGAAGCTAATGCAAATCACCGGGAAGGACAAAGAGTTTTGGGACCGGAAGGTAACGGGTTACGAGGATCCAAGCGAAGAGAGAGAAAGAGTGAGCTGGAGGGTCTTTAAGGATTTGATAGCTTCGAGCAGGAAGGAGCCTACTAAAGCAAGACGAATCTATGCCCTTTGTATATATGGGTTAGTGCTATTTTCTAGAACTCCCGAGCACATAGACCCATCCACGGTTGGTTTGTTCGAGAAGTTGTCCAAGGGAGTAAATCCGGTGCCAGCCATACTAGCCGAGACTTATTGATCACTCATCGCGTGTAAGAGGGCCGGCGAAGGAAGATTTTGGGGATGTGTGCAACTTTTAGAGGTTTGGTTCAGAGGCCACCGTTGGAACTCTCCGTACAGCGCCCTAAAGTTCAGGACTACCTACTCACCTATCGAGGAGCATTTAAAGAGCTGTGTTGTGGAGAAGAAGATTGAAGCCCAGTGGAGTGAGCTTTTCCGAAATTTGACAAACTTAGATATCGTCTGGAAGGCCTGTTGGTTGAATAGAGGGTCGACTTTCCGGTATCGATGCGGAGACTGCGATTGGATCCCATTAGCAGGTATATGGGGTGGAACGGCTTACTGCCCTCTATTAGTCTCAAGGCAATTCGGTTCGAGATAGTTTATTCCAGCCACAGTAGGGATGGCCAGTTTCGGTTTCTCACATCAGAGTGAGGGATACAGATCTAAGTTAGCCCAGATTGTGAAGACTTGGGACTCACCTAGGAGGGTTCAGCCCTATAGAGAGTTTGAGATCATGGCCCGATACGACGAGTGGAGAGAACGAAGGGCGAATGATGGAGTCTTCCAAGGAGTACCGAGGGATGAGGGACCGTCTTCAAGCAAGGTAACCCTAGAGGCACCGTCAGCTTTAGAGAAACTCAAGGAGGACCGGGACTTGGATTCTCAGAGGCGGGATAAGAAGATCTACGAGCTCACACAAGAGTTGAACCTTATGAAGTACCAAGTACAAACCCATGAAAGGAGAGAAAAAGATATGGCAATTCAGATCGAGAAGCTGCATCAAGAGTTAAGAGAAGCGCAAGCAATACCAATGTCTGGGGGGCATAAAAGGAAAAGGGAAAGTGTCGGGGACAGTTCTGACCGTTTGAACAAAGCTTTAAAGGAAAAGGAGGAGTACAAGAAGCTCTACGAAAAGAAATATCATGAATCGAAAGAAGTAAGCTCCAAAGCCAAGAAGACATCAGACAAAGACCGAGCAACGATCCACGAGTTGACAGCCCAAGTAACACAGTTAGAAGAACTGGTGGCTAAGTATCACAACGAAGATAAGGTCAAAATGGAAGAAGAGAAAGAGGAACTTCAGCAAAAGATTATCTCACTTGAGGGCCAAGTACAAGAGTTGCGAGAAAAGTTAGCCGACTTCGAGGGAGCTCTGAGTCAGAATGCCGGAGAAGCATGGAAGGCTAAGTATGAGGCAGCTCAACGCACAGTCCAGAGTCAGAACAGTGAGTTAGTCAGCTTCAAAGGTCGAGTCAGAAATATCGCATCGTATGTACAGATATTATCAGGAGAAGCGACAGCTTTTCTGGACCAGCCAAACATCGGGGAAATACATGGAAAAGCCATCGTCCGCATACTTAATGAATTGACCAACTTAGGGAGTAGGGCCAACAGTTTTCTGTAGTTATCTTTAAAGTTGTAGTGAATCTTTTTTGCACAAACGGATGTTTTTAAGAGATTGTTTTTTGAATTTAATACCCGCTTGCATTCATGCATTCATGCATTCATACATCATGTGCATTATTATTAATTAAAATAAAGTTTAATAACAAAGTTTTTATGGCAGTGAATTTTAAAAAATAGCAAACATACTATACACGTATTCAACGCGCTCGCGTACCAAGAGAGTAGCAATGGAAGAAAGACTACAAAGACTAGAGGATAACCATGCCGCATTTGAAAATCGTTTAGATACGATAGAGACTGGCATGAAAGAGGGCTTCGCTAAAATTTAGTCTGATATTATCAGTCAAATGGCTGCTCTGTTGGGGCCGAGGCAGGATGACAAAGGTAAAGCGTCGATGGAAATGGGAGATGAAGCTGAAGGACAGGTAGAAACGACAACTAGGGGGCAACCGGAAGTGCATTCAGTCCCGGGGAGAGTATAGTTCAATGCGGTAGGGACATCCACGAGTCACCCCGTGGAAGTTGAAGAGTTTTCTCCGAATACTGATGAAGTCCCAGATCTCAACTTTATGAACGAAGTGGAGAAGATGCGACAAGAAATGGAGAAGAAGTATGTTGATCACTTCAAGGCTCTCGAAGCCAAGATCCAGCAAATTCAAGTCCAGGGACCGGTGGATAAAAACACCGATGCATTCGAACTCAGCCTGGTTTCTGATTTGGTTCTGCCGCCAAAATTCAAAATGCCCGACTTCGAGAAGTACGATGGGATGTCTTGTCCGAGCGTCCACATGACCATGTACTGCCGAAAGATGGCCGCTTTCAGCAAGGATGAGAAGCTGCTTATCCATTGCTTCCAGGATAGTTTGACGGGGTCTGCTATCCGATGGTACACACAACTCAGTCGGGAGAGTATAAAATCCTGGAAAGACCTTTATCACGCATTTATGGAGAATTACAAGCATGTGACAGAGATGGGGCCCACCAGAGTCATGTTGCAGCAAATGGGGCAAAAGTCCAACGAAACATTCCGACAGTATGCCCATAGGTGGAGAGATCTAGCCTCTCAGGTGCAGCCTCCGTTAATCGAGCGGGAGATGACTCATATGTTTATAGAAACATTGAAGGAGCCGATGTATGAACGTCTCTTTATAAACACATCCATGCAGAGCTTCTCTCTGTTTTTTCGAATTTTTTTGATTTTTACTTTTTTTAATATTTTATTATTTTAACCATTTTAATATTTATTATTATTTATATATTATTAATTATCATTATTTATTATATGTTATTATATAATAAAAGAATCATGTTGACAACATGCATGATAAAGCAAATGTGAATGAAATGCATGCATAATATGAGAAGATGTATAAAGAAATACACAAATGATATGTTATATAAGGTATAAATAAATGGGACACAAATGCATATAATAAATAATAAGTAATATATAATATAAAGAAAGAAACTAAAAAAACATAAATAAGGCAAGCAAATACGGCAAGAAATATGAGAGTAAATTAGGAGATTTTAATGCTATTAAATTATAAAACGAAATAATAATAAAATAGATATTAAAAAAGTATTTTGTTTTATTTGGTAACTATGGTTAAGAAAACCAAAACTTTCACTGATTCTTTTTTTTTTCTCCAACAGCCAACGAATCAGTTTTTCCCCTTGTTTGTTCCTTTTCAAGAATGACCATGGTGGTAAGATGGAAAAGATACGCTCGGTCGGCCATTCAAAACCGATCAACGGCGGCTCGGCATCACGGCGACATCTCTTGAAATTCCCCGGTGACTGGTAAGGATTCAAAATCCCTTTTCTCTTGGATTTACAGATTTATTCGAAAACGTTTTAGACAAAGAGAAGAAAGACTTTGCTTTTAATTTGAGAACCAGAAACCAAGTCACCTCCTTGCTAGATTTTTAAAAACTCTTTTGTTTTTGATGCTCAATGCTCATGAGCGAAACAGAGAGGAAGAAGAAATTTCTTCACCTTCAAAAAAAGGTTTTGATTTCTATTGCTGATAAGAAAATTACAACTGATTTTTCTCTCTAATTTTCTGAGCGTCTTTCCCTTTTTTCGAATAAAAAACCGCCCCCTTTTTACATTGAGGTTCTGGGATTATAAACCCCCCATTTCCTATCACTATCCCTATGAAACATATTAGATTTGCTGTTCTTCCTTCCAGATTTTCTGGGATTTTTATTTGACTTTGTGCTTTTGTTTGTTGGATGTACTCTTGCCCAGATTTTACGAGATATTTTTGAAAGGATCATTGCTTATTTTTTCTGTGTTTCGATCGAGATTTTTGGGGATGAAGCCACGTCAGCCGGAAGATAAACAAACGGCAGTTGAAGGGGTTTTCTTCTTAGATCTGAGCCGTTCGATCTAATTTGATCTGAGGGTCTAGAATTGATGACGGCTGCAAGAATAGGGCATGACATTAGGGTTTCCATGCACATTAATTCTAGGGTTCATTAATTTGGCCGGTTGGGCCTGATTTAATGGGCTTGTAAATTTTATTATTTGGGCATTAATCACTTGTAATGGACTAGACTATTTATTCTCTAATAGGCTTCAATTTATACATGGGCTAATAATATTTTTGGGTTTTTCTAATATTATTATAATAGCAACATAAATAATAATAATAATAATAAAAAAAAAAATAGATAGACAAACATAACATATACTATATTTATGTAACACATATATGACAATGATGCATAGTAATATCAATCCTATATGCGAAATTTGATTTCTTGTAAAAATCGACATATGCATCTAAATATACATGTAGCTCCTATATTGACATATTAGACTTATGCATGCAAGATTAAAATACTTGATAAACATATATATTATATTCCTAATAACTAAAACATGACATGAAAATGTACACACATCACCACAACGAAGTGTAATGCAAACCTTAAAATATATACATAACTATATGCATCTAAACAATTAAAATACATATGCAAAATAAAACAAATGACACGTGCAAACATGCAATATATTTATCACGTATATACCCAAGCGTTGACACTAACAAACATAATGACAATATGCAATAATATATTATAATATTTTTTGTTTTTTTTTTCTTTTCTCTTTTTTTATTTTTTTCACATGTTATATATGCCCATTATTTTAAAAATCTTGGAAAGGTTTATTACACTGATCTTATTTTAAACATAAAAAATAAGTTAGACCCGGACAAAAATGGTGATTACACTGATCTTGGAAAGGTTCCATGGGACGATTATCAAAAGTATTCTCGCTCAACCCTGAAGCAGAGAGAGAAGAGAGAAAGTATATCAAAACCTCTTCGAGATCTTAAATAACTTCAATTATGTGTTCATTCTCCATAGTTTATTTGTCAATGCAGTAACAAATTATGATACCGTTTTAGGTGATACAAGAGGCGTGCGCTTTAGGGGCTTTTCGCCTGAGGCATAATCGCTTTTGCACTTCTTATAGTTAGTAATAAAAACATGAAGAAAAGAAAGAAAGAACTTGATTCTAACAAGTGATAAAGAAACTAAACCAAGAGATTTACTAATTGACGTAGTGGCCAAAGATATTTATATCGCCTCTATCTTGCATGGATTCAAATCCTGGTATAAGAATATAATACTCCTTAATTAATACAAAAAATAATAAACAAACCAAGTTTAATGAATTCTCACATATCGAGCCATTGCCATTGTTTCGAAGCATTGAAAGGGAGATTTATTAATTTGAGCCTTATACACACCAATTAAGAACTCTTTTTATTGTTTATTACAATAATTTAATTAAAAATTTTATTTTAAATAATTGTTAATTACATTTTAAGTCATTGAGATTTTTAATTTTTATTAATCAATTTAATAATGTTCAACAGTGTTCAACGTTAGTGGTGTTCAGCGATGTTCGACATCCGTTATAGAATTTTCCTACCGTTGTAACACGTAATCAAATCAGTTATTAGTTTAAGTAGTTGTTGATACTGAAAAATCCCTGCAGCTTTTCTACATGCTTAGTATTAAAATGCGGTCACAACGCAGTGTAACGACCGCATCGTAACTGTAACGCCCCAAAATTGGGCCTAGAAGTTAGTGGGCTAATTTAACTGGTTTTGTTAGTTTAGCCTAGTTCGGGATTAAATTTTTAAAAATTGGTTTTTAATAAAAATAAATTATAGAAAAATATTCTAAAATTCTTAATTGACTTATATTTGACTTAGGTAACTCAATTTTGAAAATTGACCCTGTAATCTCTAAGTGTCAACACGAAAATTTCGATAATAATAATAATATAAATAAAATAATAATAATATTAATAATATAATATAATATATTATTATAAAAAAAAATTAAAAAAACAAAATCTGGAAACGTGAAGAATGCGGGAGTTGTTGGCCGGCCGGATTCTTTGGGGTAATGGGGAGAGTCCTGATCCCTTAAGGATCAGGTTGTTTGGAAGGGGACTTTCAGTAGGATTCTCTGATTCGAATCCCTTTTAAAGGGATTCGATCATTTGAAGAAAGGGGGAGATTGATTTAGACTGAAATTCTGGGAGCTTAATCGGCAAGGAGAGTGATCAGATTTGGAGCTTTCTGGAGAACTTGAATCGGCAAGGGGGAAGCAATCGGTGATCAGAGGCAATCGGGGTGAGTTTCTTGGTTTAGATCCCTGTTTTGATTTTTCTCTTTTGCCGATTAGGATTAGATTCGTTTAAGTCTGGGTTATTGATGTTTAGGGGTAGTTTTGATGCTTTTTAGGGTGTTAGAACCTAATTTTTGGGCTGTTTCAGTGATTTCTGGCCAGTTTTTGTGCTTCCGGTGACCTCACCGGTGTCAGGGACGGTTGCCGGCGTTTTTTGGGCGACGGCCGGCGTGTTCCGCGGTGGTCGACGAACACGCCGGAGCGGCGCTAGGCGGCGGCGGGACGGATTCAACGACGATGGCCACGGCGGGGATGAACTGTGTTCATCCGTGTTCATCGTGTTCATGATGAACACGGATGAACATTCATCCTAAAAGTGACCTTTGATCCGTTTTGCCCCTGAATTCTGGGTTTAGGTTGTTTGTTCCAGAGAAACCGAGTCATACCGAGTTGGTCTCGGTCCAAATGACCGAGCCAACTCGGCCTGAAGCCCTTTTGCTTCCCTTCGATACGCTGTCGTTTTGGACGGCTTAAACACGCGGGCCGGATCCGGGTTCAACCCGGATCCGCGCGTTTTTAAGCGGATATGGGTAAATTACACCTTAGGTCCCTAAACTTTGACTCGTGTCCCTTTTAGGCCCCTAAACTCTTGATTTAGCTCAATTAGGTCCCCAGAACCTTAATTAAGCCCCTAGGACTTTGGATTTATGCAATTAGGTCCTCACAAATCCCTAATTAGTCCCCAAACCTCTAGAAGTCATTCAATTAGGTCCTCAAGCCCCTAGATTAAACCCTTAAGGTTTAGATTAAGTTAATTTTTAGATTTAATTAGAGTAAAAAATTAATTTTAAGACTTTAAAAGATAATTAAGTCCTAAATTAGAACTTAGTTAAATTTTAGGAAGACTTAAAAATTAATTTAACCTACTTAAAATCTAATATAAATTAATCTAACCCAAGCCTTAAAAATTAGACTTAAAATAGGTTTAATTTAATTCTTTAACTTAGGAAATAATTTTAATTAATTAATTTAATTGATTTTAATTAATTCCTAAAAATTTAAGTTTTAAAATTAAACTAAATTAGGCCTAATTTTTGCCCTTAAGCCTTAAAACACTCACCCAACTTAGACTTTAAATAGGTTTTAATTCTTAAAAAATTGGAAGATAATTTTAATTAATTAATTTAATTAATTTTAATTGATTTCCTAAAAGTCAAGATTTAAAATTAATTAAGTCTAATAAACCTTAATTTTACCAAAACTTTAATTAAGTTAAAAGTTAAATTCTTAAACTTAGATTAATCTAAAACTTCTAAGTTAAGATTTAATAACCAACTTAATTAAGTTTAATCCATCCCTATTAAACCTTTGAACTTAAAATTCACTAAGACTTTAATTAAGTTTTAAAATTTGAAGTTAAGAAAGATTTAATTAAATTAACTTAATTAAAAATTTCTAAAAGCTTTAAAGTTTAATTTTGCTTAATTTAAGTCCTATCTTCTGTTCAAGGTTTGTCTTCGAATCCCTTTAAGAATTTTGCTTAAATTAATACAAAGGTTTGCTTAATTTTGCTTAATTTCTAAAAGCAGTAGGGACATCCACGAGTCACCCCGTGGAAGTTGAAGAGTTTTCTCCGAATACCGATGAAGTCCCAGATCTCAACTTTATGAACGAAGTAGAGAAAATGAGACAAGAAATGAAGAAGAAATATGTTGATCACTTCAAGGCTCTCGAAGCCAAGATCCAGCAAATTCAAGTCCAGGGACCGGTGGATAAAAGCACCGATGCATTCGAACTCAGCCTGGAGAATTACAAACATGTCACGGAGATGGGGCCCACCTGAGTCATGTTGCAGCAAATGGGGAAAAAGTCCAATGAAACTTTCCGACAATACGTCCATAGATGGAGAGATCTGGCCTCTCAGGTACAGCCTCCGTTAATCGAGCGGAAGATGACTCACATATTTGTAGAAACATTGAAGGGTCCGATGTATGAACGTCTCTTCACAAGCACCTCCATGCAAAGTTTCTCCCAAATAGTTGCCACCGGAGAGTTGGTGGAGGCAGCTATCAAAAGTGGAAGGATCGAAGGATCTGATAATTCTAAGAAGAAAGACAATGAAGTAAACAACGCGGTGGTATATGAACCCCCGAAGAATGTGACGATCTCCAAACCCGGGTCAGGGGCAGGTGGTTCACAGGGTTCAAACAAGAAGAACTCAAGGTGGGAAAAGCCAAATTTCTCACCAATCCCAGTCACGTATGCTGAGTTGTACACTCAGCTACACGATGCTGATCTGATTCGCCCATATGTTATTGTTCCGCTCAAACCCCCCTACCCACACTGGTATGACACGAAGGCCCAGTGTGCATATCATTCCAATGTCCAAGGGCATAGCATCGAGAATTGTACGGCCTTCAAGAAGATCGTCCAAAATATGATAAATACTGGGGTCCTAAAATTCGACGAGCCCAGTGTCTCGACAAACCCACTCCCGAATCATGGCGGACGGGGTGTGAATGCTATTGAGGATGATCAAGCGAGACAAGTTAAAATGAAGGTGTCAGAAATCCGATCACCCTTAAGGTGGGTTTTTAAACAGCTGTTTGATAATGGGCTCATCTGTCATGGGATGCAAATGAAGGAATTTACCGAGGAAGGCCCACATTGCGAATACCATCAAGAGTGCGGGCATACAATCCAGCAGTGTGATGATTTCAAGGCCTTGTTACAAAGAATGATAGATAATAGAGAGATCGAATTCTTTGCCAAGGAAAGTGGACGGAAGATGATAGACGTGTGTACGTCAGAGGATACTGGGCCAAGATACAGCGCGAGCAGGCCGCTAGTCATCTCAGCCCGACCAAGGGGCAACAACCCAGCCGGGTCAGTAAGTGCTCCTCGCATAGTAATTACCCCTCCGACGCCCTTCCCGTTTAAGGATACGCGAAGGGTCCCGTGGAATTACGCCGCAAGTGTGGTCGGGCCAAGTGGTTCAAAGCCTGTTGAGGAGGTACAGTCAGAGAAACCGCGAACTATTGAGGAAGTAGAACCAGTGAATGAAGTGGGTCATTTCACGAGGAGTGGGAGATGTTACTCACCGGCCCAGGAAGAGGATCAAACAAAGCCTGCGGAGAAGAAGAAGATCTTCACAGATCTAACTCCAAAGGTAAATGAGCCAGTTATCGAAGAGCAAGCACATGAATTTCTGCGATTCCTGAAGCACAGTGAGTATAGTATAGTGGAGCAGTTGAAAAAACAGCCCGCTAGAATCTCTATCCTCAACCTACTGTTAAGTTCTGAAGGGCACCGTGACGCCCTTTTAAAGGTATTGAATCAAACTTTTATCCCGAAGGACATATCGGTGAACAAGTTAGACCGAATCATTAATCACATCACCTCAGGCAACTACATAACGTTTACTGATGATGAGATCCCTGATGGAGGAATGGGGTCTATCAAAGCCTTAAATATCACGACCCACTGCAAGGGTCATGTGGTGCCGGGAGTTTTAGTTGACAACGGTTCCGCTTTGAATGTGTTACCCATGGCAGCTCTACAAAGGTTGCTCATTGATGTCACATATATGAAGAGTTATCAGAATGTGGTCAGAGCCTTCGATGGGACCACAAGAGACGTGTTGGGACGGATTGAAGTCCCGTTGCTGATTGGGCCATCCGTATACAACATAGATTTTGTTGTAATGGACATTAAACCCACTTACAATTGTTTGCTCGGCCGACCTTGGATTCATTCTGCCGGGGCAGTGCCATCATCACTACACCAGAAGCTGAAATTTGTAGTAGATGGCAAACTTGTATGTGTTGGGGCAGAGGAGGACATTATCGCATCTGTCTCTACAGATACACCGTATGTGTAAGCAAACGAACAAGCTTTAGAGTGTTCTTTCCGGGCCCTAGAATTTATCAATGCTGCATTTGTCGCCGAAGGTGCGACATTCCCCTGCCCAAAGCTTTCAAATTGTACCGAGATGACCGTCAAACAGACCCTCGGCAAGGGAGCCAAAGCCGGAAAAGGGCTAGGAAGAAGACTACAAGGGAGCTTACGCCCGAGGCCTGTAGTCATGAAGAAAGGGCGAGCTGGGCTAGGCTTCTCGATCGAGGCATATTGGAACAAACATGGAAGAATTGCAGCTAAGAAGTCGACATCTTTGAGCACAAAAATCAACTTCATCTCCCACGGGTATGTGAATGTCACAGAACAGGCGGAGAAGAATCGCTTGGAAGCCATCAGATTGCAAGAAGAGGAAATCTTTGGGGAAGCCTTCGAAGGATTAATGGTAGGAGGGATCTCCGAGGGCCCAAAGATGAATATGCTGGATAGGATTCGTCCATGCCTCCCTGGTGAAACTCTGAACAACTGGACTATAGAGGATTTACCTGTAGTTTATAAAACAGAGTAATGCCATAAACCACCCTATACTTTTGCCCGCGAGTGTAGAAAATTTTCTGTAAAGGGCTTTTCATGTTTTTCACTTAGCAAATAAAGATGCTTTTTCCCATTCAACAATGGCAAACACTTCTTTTTTCTTTCATTTCGCTTCATTCATTTCATCCTTATTTATTTTTTTTATTCCCATCCAACTATACAAATTCTTCTTTGCAGGCTTCCGAACAATGATCACATGTATGATTCCGGGCCTAAACCCGAAATAGATTTGAAAAGGATCTCTTGTCTAACAGAAATCAATGAGTGTGAAGACAATGCAGACTACGAGATTCCTGAAGAATTGTTAAGGTTGGTGGAGCAGGAGGATAAGCAAATCATGCCCCTCAAGGAAGAAATAGAAACTCTGAATTTGGGCACGGAAGAAGAGAAAAAGAAAGTTATGATCGGCGCAGCTTTCCCGCCAGGGGCAAAACAGAAGTTGGTAGACTTATTGCGAGAATTCAAGGATGTCTTCGCATGGTCTTATCAAGATATGCCGGGCTTAAATACTGACTTCGTGGTTCACAAGTTGCCTATCAGACCAGATTGCAAGCCTATACAACAGAAACTCAGACGGTTGAGACCTGAGATGTTATTGAAAATCAAGGAAGAAGTGCAAAAGCAGATTGATGCGGGCTTCCTACAGGTGGCAGCATATCCAGAATGGGTAGCGAACATAGTCCCTGTGCCTAAAAAGGATGGGAAAGTTCGAATGTGTGTGGATTATAGGATTTGAACAGGGCAAGCCCGAAAGACAATTTCCCTCTACCTCATATCGATGTCCTAGTGGATAATACCTCGGGGCATTCATGGTTCTCCTTCATGGATGGGTTCTCGGGTTACAATCAAATCAAGATGAATCCGGAAGACATGGAGAAAACGACTTTTACCATACTCTGGGCACGTTCTGCTATAAAGTCATGCCTTTTGGGTTAAAGAATGCCGGGGCCTCGTATCAGAGAGCTATGGTGACACTCTTTCATGACATGATGCACAAAGAAATCGAAGTTTATGTGGACGATATGATAGCTAAGTCCCAAACAGAAGATGGACATGTGCAGGATTTGAAAAAGTTGTTCCAAAGGCTACGGAAGTATCAGCTGAAGCTTAACCCTAATAAATGTACGTTCGGGGTTACATCCGGCAAGCTACTTGGTTTTGTTGTCAGTCAAAGGGGCATCGAAATCGATCCTGATAAGGTCAAAGCAATTCAGAGTCTGCCACCTCCAAAAATAAAGAAAGAGGTTCGAGGTTTCCTTGGGAGATTAAACTATGTGTCTCGGTTCATCTCTCAGTTAACCGACAAGTGTGATCCCGTTTTCAAATTGCTTCGGAAGAACAACCCAAGTGAATGGAATGATGAATGTCAGGAAGCGTTGGACAAAATCAAACAATATTTGTCCAATGCACCAATATTGGTGGCACCAGTTCCCGGGAGACCATTAATTCTTTACCTGGCAGTGTTTGATAATTCCATGGGATGCGTACTGGGGCAACATGATGATAGTGGGAAGAAGGAAAGGGCAATTTATTACCTGAGTAAGAAATTCACCGAATGCGAGGCACGATACCCATTTATCCAAAAGATGTGTTGTGCACTCGTTTGGGTTACTCGTCGGCTCAGGAAATATTTGCTATACCACACCACGTGGTTGATCTCGAAACTCGACCCCTTGAAGTTTTTAATGGAAGCACCCGCGTTAACTGGAAGGTTAGCCCGATGGCAAATGCTGCTATCCGAATTCGACATAGTATATGTCAGCCAGAAAGCAATCAAGGGAAGTGCCATAGCGGATTTTCTCGCGAGTAGAGCCTCGGATGATTATGAACCTCTAAGTTTCGATTTTCTGGATGAGGATGTGATGACCATTTCCGTCGAAGAAAACAAAGAAACAGAAAAATGAGAATTATATTTTGATGGGGCAGTCAATGCCCTCGGAAGGGGAATCAGAGCTGTGTTAATATCTCCGGACGGTGTACATTACCCTCTCACGAGCAAATTGGAATTCTTGTGCACTAATAATATGGCCGAATATGAAGCATGTGTCATGGGATTGAAGGCAGCCATAGATCGAAAAATAAAAGCCTTGGAGGTATACGGGGATTCAGCTTTAGTTATTTATCAACTACGTGGAGAATGAGAAACTAAAGACGCGAAGTTGGTAGAATATCGAAAGCTGATTCTAGAATTAATTGAAGAATTTGAAGAGGTAACATTCGTTTACCTTCCTAGAGAAGACAACCAGATGGCAGATGCTTTAGCAACACTGGCCTCAGTTTTCCAAGCAAACAGACCGGAGGATATGATGTTAATCCGGATGCAGAGCTATGAAACATTCGCTCATTGCTGCAACTTGGAAGAAGAAGATGACAATCCTTGGTATTTTGACATTCTACAATACGTTAAGTTTCAAGCTTACCCGTTTGGAGCTAACGACGTCGAAAAGAGAACGATCAGAAGAATGGCTGCTGCATACGTACTGGATGGTGACGTCTTGTACAGAAAAAGCAGAGATCAAGTGTTGCTAAGATGTGTCAATGCCAATGAGGCAAAAAGTATCTTGGAAGAGGTGCATGATGGAATTTGCGGAACGCATGCTAATGGCCTCTCGATGGCACGTAAGATAATGAGATAAGGATATTACTGGTCTACTATAGAAGAGGATTGCATAGAGTATGCCAAAAAGTGTCACAAATGTCAGATCTATGCAGATAAAATTAACTCTCCGCCAGTACCGTTACATATAATGAATTCGCCTTGGCCTTTTGCTGTTTAGGGATTAGATGTAATCGGGCAGATTCACCCCAAGGCTTCAAACGGGCATCGCTTCATCTTAGTGGCCATTGATTACTTCACTAAATGGATAGAAGTTGTCTCCTATGCTAACATCACAAGAACAACAGTTTGCAAGTTCTTGAAGAAAGAAATTATTTGTCGGTATGGACTACCAGAGCGGATCATCACGGATAATACTACCAATTTCAACAATAGATTGATAGCAGAAACCTGTGAGCAGTTTAAAATAATTCATCACAACTCGGTAGCATACCGGCCAAAGATGAATGGAGCCGTTGAGGCAGCAAACAAGAACATAAAAAGGATCATATCCAAGATGACTGAAACTTACAAAGATTGGCATGAAAGGCTTCCTTTTGCCTTATTTGCATATCGGACTTCGATCAGAACATCTACCGGGGCAACACCATACTCCCTAGTATACGGTACTGAGGCCGTACTACCTCTTGAAGTTGAAATCCCTCTTCGGGTATTATCAGAGGTAAAACTAAGTGATACAGAGTGGATACAGATTCGTTTGGATCAGTTGAATCTAATCAAAGAAAAACGGTTGAAAACTATCTGCCACAGTCAAATGTATCAAAAACGGATGATCCGGGCTTACGACAAGAAAGTTCGACCACGAGTATTCAGAGAAGGGAATCTGGTCCTGAAAAAGATCTTGCCCATACACCGAGATTTTCGGGGAAAATGGATGCCGAATTGGGAAGGGCCTTACGTTGTCAAAAAGGCCTTCTCCGGGGGCGCACTAATCTTGACTGAAATGGATGGAAAAGAGTTAAGCAAACCTGTAAATTCTGATTCAGTTAAGAGATACTACGCCTGAAGAAAAAAAAGATTTAAAAAAAAAAGAGAAAAGAAAAATGAAGCGAAAACCCGAAAGGGCTCTTCACGAAAAAGATGACTAAAAGAAAGGAGGGGTCGAGATGAAAACCCGTAAAGGGCGTCCCGACACCAACGGAGGGTCTGGGTCGAAAACTAGGAATGGCGGACCAGATGAATAAAATAGGCATCCAATGATTCGTGCTTCTCAGTTACCAAAGCAATATGGAAGGATCTTCACGTTTGCAAAGTTGGATCCTCATTTGAAAGATGGCTAGACGAGCAGCTCATTTTTGAATCTATATCTCGGGAAAAGGCCTGGATAAACGCATGTGATGAGCGTTTGGGAACTTGCATTTTGTTTCTTTCTTTTCCCTTTGAATTGTTTTGCCTTGTTTGTTATGTTGAATCTATGAGAAGCTTTAATAAAATACTCGTTCCCTTCATTTGAGCCTTCAATTTCGCCCAAAGCATCATGCTAATAAATTAACATGAATGAATTAATACAGAAGATCTTTTGGCATTATTATGTTTCAAGATTACAGGTAAGATTTGTTTCTCCGGATTAAAATAACGGAGTACAAATATGTTCCGACTTTTAGACGAAATATGTCTTGAAAGAATGCCTCAGAATAGCTTTTTTAAAAAAGAGGAAGCGTTGCCTCGCTATGTGAAACAAAAAACCTCGAATGCAGAAAAGAAGAAGAAGAACCGATCAGCCCCTTTAGAGTGGCAAACTGACTGATAATACTTGCCTTTCAAGGCCATACTCATGCATTATAGGGTTAGGCATCCACATGGTAAAACATGCTAACTCATGCATTCAAGATATCTTTGTTGTTAATTTTGACAGGAATTTACAGGTCAACAAAGCAATCCAGATCAGGACAAGAAAAGATTTCGAGAAAAGACATTTCAGAACCTTGGCAGCCTTTTCGGCGTGAGTCCTTACTTTGGCAGCCTTCTCGGCGTGAGTCCTTACTTTGGCAGCCTTCTCGGCGTGAGTCCCTACCTTGGCAGCCTTCTCGGCGTGAGTCCCTACCTTGGCAGCCTTCTCGGCGTGAGTCCCTACTTTGGCAGCCTTCTCGGCGTGAGTCCCTACCTTGGCAGCCTTCTCGGCGTGAGTCCCTACCTTTGGCAGCCTTCTCGGCGTGAGTCCCTACCTTTGGCATCCTTCTCGGTGTGAGTCCCTACCTTGGCAGCCTTCTCGGCGTGAGTCCCTACCTGCATATCCATTCGTGCATTCGGAGAATGGAACCCTTCTTTTTGAAGCTGCTTATCTATTCGAGCATTCGGAGAATAGAACCTGCATATCCATTCGTGCATTCGGAGAGTGGAACCCTTCTTTTGGAAGCTGCTTATCTATTCGAGCATTCGGAGAATAGAACCTGCATATCCATTCGTGCATTCGGAGAGTGGAACCCTTCTTTTGGAAGCTGCTTATCTATTCGAGCATTCAGAGAATAGAACCTGCATATCCATTCGTGCATTCGGAGAGTGAAACCCTTCTTTTTGAAGTTGCTTATCTATTCGAGCATTCGGAGAATAGAACCTGCATATCTATTCGTGCATTCGGAGAGTGGAACCCTTCTTTTTGAAGTTGCTTATCTATTCGAGCATTCGGAGAATAGAATCTGCATATCCATTCGTGCATTCGGAGAGTAGAATCCTTCTTTTTGAAGCTGCTTATCTATTCGAGCATTCGGAGAATAGAACCTGCATATCCATTCGTGCATTCAGAGAGTGGAACCCTTCTTTTTGAAGCTGCTTATCTATTCGAGCATTCGGAGAATAGAACCTGCATATTCATTCGTGCATTCGGAGAGTGGAACCCTTTTAAAGCTGCTTATCTATTCGAGCATTCAGAGAATAGAACCTGCATATCCGTTAGTGCATACGGAGAGTGAAGCCCTTCTTGATGTTAAGTTTGAGGGATTTCTGAAGAAAGACCTCAAGCTTCAGGTACAGTACTCGTGTTTTTCAGTCTTTGCCCATCTCCTGCTCCGCAGCATCGAGCAAAGAGGGGCAACTGTCAACACGAAAATTTCGATAATAATAATAATATAAATAAAATAATAATAATATTAATAATATAAATAATATAATATAATATATTATTATAAAAAAAATTAAAAAAACAAAATCTGGAAACGTGAAGAATGCGGGAGTTGTTGGCCGGCCGGATTCTTTGGGGTAATGGGGAGAGTCCTGATCCCTTAAGGATCAGGTTGTTTGGAAGGGGACTTTCAGTAGGATTCTCTGATTCGAATCCCTTTAAAAGGGATTCGATCATTTGAAGAAAGGGGGAGATTGATTTAGACTGAAATTCTGGGAGCTTAATCGGCAAGGAGAGTGATCAGATTTGGAGCTTTCTGGAGAACTTGAACCGGCAAGGGGGAAGCAATCGGTGATCAGAGGCAATCGGGGTGAGTTTCTTGGTTTAGATCCCTGTTTTGATTTTTCTCTTTTGTCGATTAGGATTAGATTCGTTTAAGTCTGGGTTATTGATGTTTAGGGGTAGTTTTGATGCTTTTTAGGGTGTTAGAACCTAATTTTTGGGCTGTTTCAGTGATTTCTGGCTAGTTTTTGTGCTTCCGGTGACCTCACCGGTGTCAGGGACGGTTGCCGGCGTTTTTTGGGCGACGGCCGGCGTGTTCCGCGGTGGTCGACGAACACGCCGGAGCGGCGCTAGGCGGTGGCGGGACGGATTCAGCGGCGGTGGCCACGGCGGGGATGAACTGTGTTCATCCGTGTTCATCGTGTTCATGATGAACACAGATGAACATTCATCCTAAAAGTGACCTTTGATCCGTTTTGCCCCTGAATTCTGGGTTTAGGTTGTTTGTTCCAGAGAAACCGAGTCATACCGAGTTGGTCTCGGTCCAAATGACCGAGCCAACTCGGCCTGAAGCCCTTTTGCTTCCCTTCGATACGCTGTCGTTTTGGACGGCTTAAACACGCGGGCCGGATCCGGGTTCAACCCGGATCCGCGCGTTTTTAAGCGGATATGGGTAAATTACACCTTAGGTCTCTAGACTTTGAGTCGTGTCCCTTTTAGGCCCCTAAACTCTTGATTTAGCTCAATTAGGTCCCCAGAACCTTAATTAAGCCCCTAGGACTTTGGATTTATGCAATTAGGTCCTCACAAATCCCTAATTAGTCCCCAAACCTCTAGAAATCATTCAATTAGGTCCTCAAGCCCCTAGATTAAACCCTTAAGGTTTAGATTAAGTTAATTTTTAGATTTAATTAGAGTAAAAAATTAATTTTAAGACTTTAAAAGATAATTAAGTCCTAAATTAGAACTTAGTTAAATTTTAGGAAGACTTAAAAATTAATTTAACCTACTTAAAATCTAATATAAATTAATCTAACCCAAGCCTTAAAAATTAGACTTAAAATAGGTTTAATTTAATTCTTTAACTTAGGAAATAATTTTAATTAATTAATTTAATTGATTTTAATTAATTCCTAAAAATTTAAGTTTTAAAATTAAACTAAATTAGGCCTAATTTTTGCCCTTAAGCCTTAAAACACTCACCCAACTTAGACTTTAAATAGGTTTTAATTCTTAAAAAATTGGAAGATAATTTTAATTAATTAATTTAATTAATTTTAATTGATTTCCTAAAAGTCAAGATTTAAAATTAATTAAGTCTAATAAACCTTAATTTTACCAAAACTTTAATTAAGTTAAAAGTTAAATTCTTAAACTTAGATTAATCTAAAACTTCTAAGTTAAGATTTAATAACCAACTTAATTAAGTTTAATCCATCCCCATTAAACCTTTGAACTTAAAATTCACTAAGACTTTAATTAAGTTTTAAAATTTGAAGTTAAGAAAGATTTAATTAAATTAACTTAATTAAAAATTTCTAAAAGCTTTAAAGTTTAATTTTGCTTAATTTAAGTCCTATCTTCTGTTCAAGGTTTGTCTTCGAATCCCTTGTAATCTTTTTCATTCAAGTCTCTTTATACTCATGTGAAGAGAAATGTTTGATGTAATATGATGTACCGTGATGCTAATAAAATTGAAGTTCCTTTATCATGTGTTTACTTTATTTTATGTTGTCTTGCATAGCATGCTTTAGGGAGGTCACCCAAATAACTTAGGTTAATTAATTTAGTGCCTTTTTAGGATTAGTCACTTAAATTAATTAATTTAATTTAATTATGGAGAAAATCTAGTAACATAACATGTGAATCATATGTCTCGGATACACTAAAGAGGTTGGTGTTTTGACGCACTAAGATGCTGACCTAGAGAGTGTACCTTGGCATCGAATTCATGTGTTATTAAAAACCTAGAATTTTGATAAAAACTTAGGTTTAGAATTAAAATGGATAGGTAAGTAACTAGTGAACGCTAGTAACTTAGGTTTTAAAAGCTTAAGTAATGGAGCCTTTTCTAGGACTAGAACTTAAAATGAACAAGATAAAAAATAATCATGCATTTTACTTTAGCCTTTTGAGGCGGAAGTTATATTCTTTTAAATTTGGGTGAGGTTTCCTATATAGAGGACGTCTCGATTAACTCAAGTTTAAAAGTGGTGTAACTTCTAAATCAAAAGGATATCCAAATTCGAATAATGTTCATTTAACAATGAAAAATTAAATTAATATCTTTCTCTAAAATGTCAAATGCCACGTAATGTTTTTTTAAAGGTACCAGTTTTGGGGCGTTTGTAAGGGTCGTCCTTACACGTAACCGACTCCCGAACCCAACTTTTTTTAAAAAACGAATCTCTGGTTTATTTTTATGGTTTCTGACCTACCAAAGTGGCCGGTGGCGACTCCAAGTCAAATTTTTTGCAAATTTAATTAAGATTTTTCTAAAATTCGGGATTTTTCAAGATTAAGTTTGATAATTCATTATTTTTTTGAAAATCAATCATCGAACACCTTTTTTTCATCTAAAAATTTCGTTTTTTTAAAAGAGGTCGCGACACTAAGATTTTGAAATTAGTGACTATTTTGTAAAAATTAAAAATTTGATGAAAATTTTTTATACTAAGACAAAACTTTGAATCTTTAAGGTAATTTAATATAATCTTAATCCTAGTTAATATAAACCTTCCAAGAGCCTATATAAACAATCTTTAACCACTTGTTTTAACGTAAGTAATCAAAATTCTCTAATTTTGATCCAAAACCTAAAAATTCACTTTTTAAAAATATTCCTTCTTTAAATTTTGGTTTCTTCTTCTCTAAGGCAGCCTATTCATAATCTTTTCAAGGTAAATACCCATTCTTTTTAATAAAATTTCATTGGTTTATTTTTCCTATATTTTTCTTCATCAAAATCTCTTCGTTTTTCTTTTTTTAGTTTTTAAACCTTTGAAGGGGATCAATTTTGGAGGTGAGAATCATTCAAACCTCTGAAATCTAAAGTTCTTTAAATAAATTCCTAAGTTCTTGGCTAAATGAAACAATCTTTAAAGTCTTGAATCAATAAAATCGGTTTTCTTAATAAAAATTTCATTGTTTTCTTGATTTTCGTTCAAGGTTTTTTCATGGCTGTTTTTGATACCTAAATATATGATTTTTAAAGTGTTTAGATGTAATTAAGATAACTTTTAAGTATTTAATCTCAGACCTAAGGTTCAGGTGATGTTTGGAGAGATTTTCAGTGAGTTTCGGTTAGGTTTATAGTGTTTTTAAGGGTTGCAATGTATTAGTTCGACTTAAGGGATGTTTGGGGTGAGTTTTAATGCACTAAACCCTCTGGTTTCGATGCTTGAATTAGATCAAGAGGCAGAGGAACAAGTTTGAGGGAGATCGGAAAGCTGAATCGTGTTTTCGGGTGACTTGTTGAGCAAGTTTTGGTAAATCGATGAGTGGATTAGAGAGTGTGCTGCTTCGTCAATTTTTTAACTTTTTTTAAGTGCTGGGAGTGTAGAGAATGTGTGAGAAACCTCCCTATACTCCGAAGTAAGTTTTACGTTTGCTCTCGTAAATCGTTTTTTCTATATTATGTTATTTTTTATGTTAGTCATGCTTGTTATATAATTGTGCATATGTGATTATGCATGTGTTTTTAATGCTCATGTGAATGTTTTTACATCGATTTTATTGATTTCTCGGTTTGTTTTCAAAATAAGTAAAATACGGTTGTTAGCGGTTTATGCAAATTGTGCATGAGATAGAGAAATTCATGTGATTTAGCTATTGTTTTAATGTAAAACTTGAGCATTAGTTTTGTTTTGTGTTGGGTATTAAGATGATGTTTATGGTATGAGTTGATCGATTAGTAGGATGTACAATGCATTATAAATAAAATACGTACGTGTACAAAATTCCTTGAGTGATGTATTAGAGGTTAGCCTAGTGTTGTGTGATATAACTGTTACCTTATCACATTGGGGTATGACGAACTATCCCGGACACCAAGATGAGATCTTTAGATTGTGATAGTTAATCTGTGTGAATTGGTGAGATGTCATTCGCATATCCTAACATTTGGAGGTAACTCCATTCGTGTCACTTAACCAACATGTGAAAAACACAAGTGTAAACGTTTTATTGATTTTTGTACAATTTGTAATTTGCATGTGTTTTATAAAGAGCTCAAAGGTTTTGAAGCATTGTTTGTTAAGCATGTAAAACTTGTTTTGTGGCGTATGCCATGTGTTAAATACTTGTTGATTTTTATACTAGCGACTTGATAGTCACAAATGGTTTTCTTGAGCATGACTTGCTTTTAAACTGCTTTTCCGTATAATATGAGTTGCATTACAAATAGTTAAATTATTTTATAATTCACTCACTAAACGTAAGCTTAATCTCTCTCTTTTCCTTGTAATGCAGATAAGAAGTGAGTTAGTCATCCGGGAAAGCAAGGAAAACTCTTAGTGTTTTTTAAGCTCAAGTATGTTGCTTTTAAGTTTGAACCTTAGGTAGTATATGAATAAAATTATTTTATTTATAATTTATTTTAAATTTATTATTAATTTATAATTGTTACGTTCGTATATAATCTAAAATATAATTTATATTTTTAAATTAAATTTTATAAAAATTTAAAATTTTTATTATAATTTAAGTTCACTTACATCTTACAACATCATGTCTAAAATAGATATTTTATCTTCTCAAAATCACTTTTTGACATCAATGACAAATATTATCTAATTTTCTAAAATTATTTTTTTTACCATATTTTTAAAATGACTTAACTAACAAACTCGAAAGGTCCAAAGTAATCAAACTCGAGATGATCAAAATTCGAAATAGATTCGAACTCAAAATATTATGATAACCGAGGGTAAAGCCAAAACCTTAGTAGATTGTCTAGGTCAAATTAAGGGTCTATAAAAGCTACGTGTCAAAACATAGAATCATTAAAATAGAAGGGCTAATTTGCAAATGTATCACTTTTCTCTCCCTTTACCGTTCTTCTACTTGTCGTCGTCAATGGAACTTTCTGCAACTCCTTTTAAAGTTTATTTTTCTCACTTTCTCTCGGATTTTGAAACCCTAATTTGACAGTCAACAACTTCGATATCTCAAAGCTCCGTCACCCAAAAAATGGCCACGTCACGCAGATCCCTTTCTCTACTGAGAACCTTTATAGCCGGAAAAACCCAAACCCGAACCGTGACGTACATGCCCCGACCGGAAGATGGTGCCCCGAGACCCGTGACTCTAATCCCAGGAGACGGGATCGGACCGCTAGTGACGAACGCGGTGGAGCAAGTGATGGAAGCGATGCACGCGCCGGTGTACTTCGAGAAGTACGACGTCCATGGCGACATGAACCGGGTGCCGTCGGAAGTCATGGATTCGATAAGGAAGAACAAGGTTTGTCTGAAAGGCGGGTTGAAAACGCCCATGGGAGGCGGAGTCAGTTCATTGAATATGCAATTGAGAAAAGAACTGGATCTATACGCTTCTCTGGTCAATTGTTGTAACTTGCCGGGGCTACCAACCAGACATGAGAACGTCGATATCGTTGTAATAAGGGAGAACACTGTACTCCGGTCTGCGTTGTTGAGAGTCTTAAGGTACTTAACTAAGTGGAATTCAATCGCATTTTCTTATGAAAGATTGAATATTTTGAAGTTGGTTGATTTTGTTTCTGTTTTTGTTAGGTTATAACAAAGTTTTGTTCTGAACGGATTGCGAAATACGCATTCAAATATGCTTATTTGAACAATCGAAAGAAGGTTACTGCTGTTCATAAGGCCAACATTATGAAACTTGCTGATGGATTGTTCTTGGAGTCTTGCCGTGAAGTTGCCACTAAGTATCCGAGTATCAAGTACAATGAAATTATTGTGGACAATTGTTGTATGCAACTTGTTTCGAAACCGGAGCAATTCGATGTCATGGTATGCGAATTCTATATATATATATATGTATGTTATGGATCGTCTTTTAGTATGAACACATTTCCTTGGTAGTCATTGATGTTTTGAATGATGATGTTGCACATATGATTAGCTGATTCTGGTATATAATGTTGTTTGATGTGTTCGGAGAATATTCGGAAACGAGTTTAAAGATATGATCTTTGAAGAACCCTTTTAAATCTGTGGAAAACCTTACCAAAATTGAACATACCCGAATTGAGAGCTATGCTGCTTTGTTTGAATAATCTTTCTGCGCTAGCTCGATATACTTATCGAAATCGAACTCTCAACCGGCTTGATCAAAGGAGTGAGAATTGGAAGTAGGATAGAACTATAGATTGATTGTTGAAACTCCGTTGTCTTAGAGCTTTTAGCATTTGACATTCTTGGGCTTTAATCATTGCTTAGAACTTCAACAAAAGAAACTTTCTTTCATATATGGCCTTCCCTTGTGCCAACTTATATGTATGCCCTTATATCCGACTCTCTCGTTCGAGTCCAAATAACATAGGTATATGTTAATATTTGATAATACAATCCTATGAAATTCTTTATGATTGTGTGATGTTACCAGGCTAGTGTTATGTGTAGTATTGTTGTGATATATACAATGTCTTGAACTAGTTCAACATGAAGATAGAGATAGTCATGGACTACAAAATTTCTCGACTTTGGATCGGTGATGTATGGTTTTTGGCATCGTTACTACCCATACCAACCACAATTTGTATAGAATAGATCATCGTCCCTACGACTTTTGTAACTTTCTTTTATGTCGCATCCCATTTATGTTATTTTTCTGGTGATTTAACCTTCGTGTTTGTCTTTGTGTTTGTGTTTATGTTTATGTTTATGTTTAGGTTACACCTAACCTTTATGGAAATCTTGTTGCAAATACGGCAGCTGGTATAGCTGGTGGCACTGGTGTCATGCCTGGAGGTATAAGATTACTCGATTATGTGTTTCGATTCCCACTAACACGCGATGGTTTCCGGTTCTTCCCTATTTTCTCTTGGCATGAACATAACCCGGAAACCTGACGGTGTAGTGTGATCATTCTCGCTTTCGTTAAACAATTCTCTTTCACCGTAGGCAATGTGGGAGCTGAATATGCCGTGTTCGAGCAAGGTGCTTCAGCAGGGAACGTGGGGAAAGAATCGATAGTAGAACAAAAGAAGGCGAATCCAGTGGCATTGCTTCTCTCCTCTGCCATGATGTTGAGACATCTCCAGTTCCCTTCATTCGCCGATCGACTTGAAAATGCCGTGAAACGGGTAATCTTAGAGGGCCAGTACCGAACTAAAGATCTCGGCGGCGTTAGCACTACTCAAGAAGTTGTTGATGCAGTCGTTGGTAAGCTAGACTGATTTACTTATCAAAACGATTTGCTTCTTCTCCTCCAATGGTTTTCCAAGAAATAATCAAGATTTGATCCTCATTACAAATGATATTTATTATTATTATTATTATTATTATTATTATTATTATTATTATTATTATTATTATTATTATTATTATTATTATTATTATTATTATTATTATTATTATTAGTGCAATTTAAGGCTGATTAGAACACGGTTACAGTGTATGAAAAAAGCATCTGGCTTTTTCCCTTGCAATTTTTATATATTGTTTAGTATTATTTTTTAGGTTAATTACGGGACCGTCACTTATGTTTTTTATTAGGAATTTAATTATTTATTTTTTATTTAATTTTTTTCTGATTCAATCAAATGGTGATACTTAAGGGTGTTTATTGTCGGATCGGATCAGATTTTTTTTTTTGATATTTAGATTTTCGGATCGATGATATAGTGATCCGTTTCTGATCCGGAAAAAGCGGATATCCACATATTCGGATAGTCTTATATCCGATTATCCAAAAAATATAACTTGGTTATACTAATTTTTTGAATTTGAATGTTATATTTATAAAAATTTTAGAATTTTGAATATAATAAACAACAAATTATTAAATACAATTAGATTCTAAATTATAAAAGTTTTAATTTTTATATTTTTAAATATAACAAGCACTAAATTGTTAAATAGTATAAAATTAATATTATGAAAAATTAAATTTTTGAATAATCCAAAACTAGAAATATTGTGATTTGTATCGATCTAAAAAACTTAAAATCAGATCGGATATTCGATATAAAAATAAAAACCAAATTAAATATTCGAATTTTCAGATCAATTCAATGGATAATTGAATCGAACGAATCAGATATTTTTAAATATTCTTAGTGATACTTGTCACGTGATTAAATGAGAAAAATAAATAATTTGTCTTGGCTAAGAATTGAACTTAGGGAAATAAAACAAAGTTGATGATACATGTAGGATTTAATTGAGCGCTTAATTTATTAATTAAATTTTAATAAATTAAAATTAAGATTAAATTGATTCATTTAATAATTACGTCACTCAATAGTATTTAATAGAAATTGACGTTCGAATGACTAGAAGTTTACAGATAGAAAAACATAATTATTTTAATAGTTAACTTTATTTTTTAAGAATTTGTGATGTTTTTGTTCGATAATTATTCAGGCATGAATACGAGATATGATTCTTTAAACTCTTTTTAAATGTATAAAAAACTATTACTCTATCTGTCTCATATTGTCTCTTATTGATTTTTTTTTTTGTCAAACTTTTTCAACTTTGACTCTTAATTATTTAAAAGTTATTATTAATAAAAATATGAAAAAATATATTTTAAAAACTTCTAATCGAGTAGATTTTAGATATATAATTTATAAAATTTAATTATTTAAAATATTTAATATAATTATAGTCAAAAGTTTTAAAAAAATTGACTTTCAAAAAGTCAATAAGCGACATTATTTTTGGGACGGATGGAATAATTAAATTGAATATTGTATTTGTGTAAAGCACATTCTTATCCGAATTTAGGTCTCACTTTGCAAAAAAAATTTAAAAAATAATTATCCGAATTTAAAAAATGTAATTATATTTTATTCATTTATACTTTTTGTGTTTTTATTTTATCCATTAAGGAAAATTCTACAACGCGCGTCGAATATTGCTGAACACCACTAACGATGAACATTGCTGAACGCTATTAAACTAATTAATAAAGAGTAAAAATTTCAAGGAGTCAATGTATAATTAATAAATATTTAAAATAAAATTTTAATTAAATTATTTTTTTATAAGAAAAACTACACAAATGGTCATTCAACTATCACTCAATTTTGGGTTGGTCACCAAACTATTTTTTTTTCATTAAAATCATTGTTAACATTTTATTTCATTATTATTTTGGTCATCGACTGTTAAATATTTAACAAAAATTGTGACATGATATGGTTTAATAATATGGATGGTCATCCAACTATCATTCTTTTCTTGTGTTGGTCACCTAACTAATTTTTTCATCAAAATCATCATTAAAATTTTATTTTGTTATATTTTGGTTATCAACTGCTAAATATTTAACGGAGGATATGGTTTAATAATAATTTTAGTCCTTCAAATTATTACATTATATCAAATTAATCCAAATGAAAAATAACTCATCAAATATCTTAACTAAACTCCAAATTTTTCATCCATTTTCTTCTTCCTCTTGCAACGCTACTTTAAAAATCAATTTGCCAACTCTCTCTTTATTTTTTTTTTGTATCTTTGAACAACTTATTAAGTCTCAGATTATAAAAAAATTATTTTAATTTTATAATTTATTCTTTTAAAATCTAAGTTAAAAGAATAGTTTCTTTTTCTTCGAATCGAGATGACGTTTTCGTCGAATAGTTTCTTTTTCAGTCCAAAGAAGGTTGTGTTCTGACATCTGAAAAGTCATTGATGTCAAATTTATGTGAAGTTGTAGGAGTATCCATATGAAAATCGAAAAGTTGGGTTGCTCAATGAAAATTTAAGTGAAACCAAATTTTATTTAATCCCCAAAAAAGTTTTACAACATGCGTCAAATTGATCTATATTTACATGTTAAAGATTTTATGACTATTGATCTATATAAACTTTTATGTGAATTGATAAATCAATTTTTTTATAGATCCAATAAACATAAAAAATAATAGAAAATATATATACTAGTAGTTTGGGAAAAGTTAAAGAAATTAGATTAAATTTTATAATGATAAATCATAAAATTAAAGTGATTTTATATAATCTAAAATTTAATAAATTACTCAAAGACGTAAGAGAAATAAAAAAGGTTAGACAAATTAATTTTTTAAAGTAATATTATAAAAGAAAAAAGAATTAAGGTTTAGTTCAAATATTTGATGAGTTATATTCTATTAGAATTAATCTGATATAATATAATAATTTTAGGGACTAAAATTATTATTAAAACATGTTATGTCATAATTTTTGTTAAATATTTAACAGTTGATGATCAAAATAATAATGAAATAAAATGTGATATTTGGATAACCATTTGTGTAGTTTCCTCATAGAAAATAATTTGATTAAAAATTTATTTTAAATATTTATTAATTATATATTGAGTTTTTCACATTTTTAATATTTATTAATTAATTTAATAGTATTTAACAATATTCATCGTTAGTGATGTTCAAAATATTTGACTCACGTTGTAAACTTATCCTTTTATTAAAGATATAGCTACCTAACAATTTTCAAGATTAGACAATGTTCATTTCTGTCTAAATTTGTAAATTAATTCGTACTCAAAACTGATTTAAATATAAAATATTTTGAATCAAAATAATCTAAAACCTAAATGATTTAAATAAATAATTTTAAATATTTGAATATATTATAATCATGTTTAAATAATTTAAAAACCTCAAACCTTAAATAATAATTTAAATTTAACTCAAAATAAAATAATTTTAAAATTTTAATCAACTCGATCAAAATTAATTTGACCTACAATTAATATTACCCACTCGAATTTGGTCCAATTTTTCATAAATACTTTTTTAACTTGACAACTTTTCATTTTATTGTTTTTAATGTTGTGACACTATAAGGTTGTGCTATGTCACTCTAGTATTGTCACAATCTTACGATATTAGAGTGAACTTTTATTAAAATGATAAAAATCTAAATTAGACAATAATTTTGAACTATTTCAGTGACTAAATTAAAAAATTATAAAATTAAGAAACTAAAAACTAATTTATTCAAAATAAAATTGAAAGAACCCCCCTCAATGGTACATTTATGTGAAACGTGGCAAGGTACTATTGGTTTTAGGGTAGGCAAAAAAACCTGATTATCCGGTCTCGGTTCTGGACCCGATAAGACTCAATAGATTTTTAACCTAGTATTGATTTCGGTAGGATCGAGACTGGATCTTGATTTTTTAGACCCGATACCCAGTGAGTCAGTAGGACTAAGACCAATACCAAATATTCAATATTGATTTTCTTTTATTTATTTTTCTTATCAAACTTTCTTTTTATGTATGCATATTATAAGTATGACTAGTTTTAAAACTTTAATTTTTAAGTCTACAATATTTTAATTCTATTATTTAATATTATTATTTGTGGTTGATTTTTTTCTTAAATTACCCAATTTTTTTAAGAATAAACTAATTGACCGAGTACCCGATATTGGAACCGATTTCTATAATAATGAGACCGGTTCTTAAATTTAGGACTTGATATGACCGACATCAGAACCAGTTCAAATTTTCAGGAACCAATAATTATTGGGACGGGATCATTTCTATTCAAATTAAACGGGTATCCAATCTTGCCCACCCCTAATTTGTTTACATGACATGTGTTATTATAACATAATAAAAAATGTAGATATTAATCGATAATCAATTTGTTTAGTAAAATGAACAATTAAATCATTTAAGTAAGGTTAAAAGTTCAAATCTTGACGTTAAAAATTAATCAATTAAGATAAGAAGTTACCCATAATAAAAGTCTATAATATTTACACCAGATTAATTAGTCAATGATTTAGATATCGTTGATTATAAAAAAATATATTCCGGGTGAGGACAATTTGAAAAACAATCTATTTTCAATTTAATAGGCATAAAAGAACTCGGTTTTACTTGAATTAAGAATTAAAATAAAATTTGAGTTATAAAATTAAACTTAAATAATATTAAATTTTAATAACTAGAATACCGATTTTTAAGTTAGATTAGAGTCTATAAATATGCATGATATATATTATATGAAAAAATATGAAACTATAAATATATATATTGTATACGATTATAAAAGCCATTTAATTAGTAAAAACCGTGACATAATTAGGGGTGTTCATTATCGGGTACCCGATTGCTTCGGGTAGTGATTTTTCAGTCCGTGTCCCGGCTCGTTTATATCGGGTACCGCAAAAACCGAGTACCCGACTAATCGGGTAATGGGTATCTAGTTCGTATATAAATTTTTAATTTCTTTTTATTTTAAAATTAAAATAAATCACATATTAAACACAAAATTTAAAATTTTATAATATATGAACAAACATAAATATTAGTGATTTAAAATTAATTTTAAAATATTTTAATGTATATATACACATATATTTATTAGAGTTTATCGTTAAAATGATATTAAAAATATTAATATCGTTTTTTTCTTTCGATATTAACAAATTAATAAAATATATTTAAAATTTATAAAACTTAAAAGTATATAATACAAATAAAAAATTAATTTAAAGATTTAAATTTAATTTTATGTACAAATATTAAGGAACTTACCATAAAATATAATTTAAAACTAAAAAAAAATATAATTTTAAATTAGTCAGGTCGGGTACTCGATAATTAAAAAAAATTAGCCCAAGCCCGATTGAATTATTCTCGGGTCGGATACCCAGCCCGATTGGGTAATTTTTTTTCGAAAATTACCCATCATTTTTGTTTCGGGTAGTCGGGTTGAGTAATTTTGAACACTCCTAGACATAATTCTATGAATATTTATAATTAAATTTTAAAAAATTCAAACAATTTAACTTAAATTTTATAAACTCAACTTTATTAAAAATTTTAAATAAAATTTAAACTATAAAATAAAGGCATAAAGATAATTTAAACCCTTACAATTTATGATTTTTATTATTTTGGCTCTCATCCTATTTTTGGGATAAATTTATCCCTTAACCTATTTTTTTTAACAAATATCTCATTTTTTAACTAGCATGATGATTAGATAGTTAAAAATTAACGATAATGATATGTTATATGTATGTAAAATGATATTTAAGATTTGAGAATGTTTAATAACCTTTTATTTTAGATTTAATTAAATTTTAAAATTTTATTTTAATTTTAATTGTTTTTATATTTTATGTTAGAATAAAATTATATTTTACATGTATATATTTGTCATTATCATAAAAAATTTAATGATAATGACATGTCATATACATGTAGAATGAGACTGTATGCCATATTATTTAAAATATATTATCACATATATTTGACATGTCAATATCGTTAAATTTTTAACGGTTTAGTCATTATGTTAGTTAAAAAATAAGATATTTGTCAAAAAGATATAAGTTATGGGTTAAATTTATCAAAAAAGAATGTGAGTCGATAAAAGTTATAAACGGATGAAAATTATTTTTATGACTAAAATAAAACTCATTAACTAAAAAAAATTACTTGATTTATTAATAATAGCCTAATAAAAACAATAATAAAATATATTATATATATTTTTATAAAAATTATATTCAAAATTTAAAATAACATTATTAATTAAAAAGATACACATACTGATAATAATTAGACATAAAGATAATTTTAACCCTTAACGTTTATAATTTTTGTCGTTTTGGCTCTTATTCTTTTTTGGGATAAATTTAGCCCTTAACCTATATCTTTTTAACAAATAACTTATTTTTTAACTACTATGATAACTGAACCGTTAAAAATCTAACAATGATGAAATATATTTTAAATGACATGGCATCTAACCTATAAAATATATATATATATATATGTGAAATATAATTTTATTTCAATAAAAAGTATAAAATAATTAAAATTCAAATAAAATTTTAAAAATTAATTAATTCTAAAATAAAAGGCTATTAAACCTTTCAACCCTAACTATGATAGAATCAAAGTCCTAACTTAAAAAAAATATAAACACAGTTCAAAATTAATTAATTTTTGTAGGTAGGATTTTAATTTTATCGTAATTAGGGTTAAGAATATGTAATAGTATTTTATTTTAGAATTAATTAATTTTTTAATATTTTATTTGAAATTTAATTGTTTTATATTTTATATTAAAATAAAATTATATTATATATATATATATATGTATTTGATATGTTAGATGTCATATTATTTAAAATATATTATCATATGCATATAACATGGTTAGATTTTGACGGTTCAGTTACTATGGTGTTAAAAAAATAAGTTATTTGTCAAAAAGATATAAGTTAAGGATTAAATTTATCCAAAAAATAAGGCTAAAACAATAAAAATTATAAATGTTTAGAGTTAAAATTATATTTATGTCTAATAATTATAGTAATAATACTATATTTTTTTCAGAAATTAATTTCAACTCTAAATAGGAAAAGAAAAAGAAAAGGAAGAGAAGAAACACAAATCTACAAAAAGAGGAAAAGCTGGGTTTTTTCTTATTATTATTTATCTATTTTTTTCTCTCTAGAGATTTTGATCGATCTGAGAGAGGGAGGATATGGGTGCGGAAGGCAATTCGAGTGAGTCACGACTCGGTGGCAATGGAGGGGGAGAAGAAGAGGGAGTGATGGTTAATATCCGCTGCTCGAGCGGCACAAAATTTGCGGTGAGGGCTACCCTCGAGTCGAGCGTTGGATCTTTCAAAGCTCTTTTGGCTCAGAATTGCGATATCCCAGCTGATCAGCAACGATTGATTTATAAAGGGAGAATCTTGAAGGACGATCAAACCCTTCAAAGTTATGGTATGTTTTAATTGCTTCTAGGGGGAAATGTGTTTTTAACCTTATAATTTCTGGGTATTTCCTTTTTTGATTGAACTATAAGAAAATTGATAGAGAACGGTGGGATTTCTAGAAGAAAAATTGTTTTGGTAGTAAGTTTTGAAACTAGGAGGAAAATGCTTGATTTTCTTTGAATGAATAATTAGGATTTTACTTGAGAATATGCTGATTTTGTATTGATTTTTGTTGAACTGGTTTAGATGGTTTGGTACTTTGGTTATATGTTTGATTGTTTAACCTGAAGTTACCGAAGATTGTGACATGATCATTGATATTGAAAGGGATTAATTATAATATCACCCTTTAATCACTTGACCTTTTCCCTATTGAAGGTTTGCAAGCTGATCATACTGTTCACCTGGTTCGTGGTTTTGCCCCGTCTTCATCTGCACCTCCTCCTTCAGCTACAACAAATGTTGCAGTGGATAATACTGCACCAGGGGTAACTCGGGGTATTGGTTCGAATGAAGGTGCTGGTCTGGGAGCATCCTTATTCCCTGGGCTTAGTCCACTGGGTGGTGGTGGTGGTGGTGGTGTAGGAGGAGGTTTTGGTTTGTTTGGGTCTGGACTTCCTGAATTTGAACAAGTTCAGCAACAACTGACTCAAAATCCTAACATGATGAGGGAAATAATGAATACACCTGCTATACAAAGTTTGATGAATAACCCAGAGTTGATGCGCAGTTTGATTATGAGCAATCCACAAATGCGTGAAATTATTGATAGGAATCCAGAGCTTGGGCATATACTAAATGATCCTAGCATTCTCCGGCAGACATTGGAAGCTGCAAGAAACCCTGAACTCATGCGTGAAATGATGCGAAACACTGACAGGGCTATGAGTAATATTGAAGCCTCTCCTGAGGGATTTAACATGCTCAGGCGTATGTATGAAAATGTACAGGAGCCATTTTTGAATGCTACAACTATGGGTGGAAATAATGAAAATAATCCGGGTTCAAACCCATTTGCTTCTTTATTGGGCAATCAAGGTGGTCCTCAAGCTAGAAACTCAACTATTAACACTTCTACAACTAATTCTGAAACTGCTCAGGGACAAACTTCCCCAAACACAAATCCTCTTCCTAACCCTTGGAGCAACACTGTTGGTGGTGGTAAAGTATTCTATACTTCATTGAAGTATCTTTTCCGTCTAGCTATAGTCTTTTGTCCAAACTCCAATGTGCATTTTTTCTTTCATTTTATGCACATGCTGCCGAGATTAATGGTAGACTAATTCAAATGCTACTGATTGAAGAGGAAAATTATGATAGCATGATCCTGAAAGTCGTTGGCCTATGTGTCTTTGATTCTATTTTATTCTATCTCATCTTATCACCTTTTGCCCTACGATATTTGAGAATCACCATCAATACCTCGGTGTAGGTGTCCGGGATATCCTTTGTTCCATATTCCCGGGGATATTTCCAACCAGCCAATTAGTAGTTTTGATCGTGTAGACTTGACCAATCTTTAAAATAAAGCATTCTTCTGAGTTTATTCAGTTTCCGTGTGAATGGTTGATTGAAATTCACGTAATTATAGTTTGTTGCCCTTGTTTCATGATGCATGCTTATGTACTATTATCTGTTGACGTTTTACAACTGGATGAGGGATTCTTTCTTATTTAGATAAGTTTGCACATAAAGTTAAATTGATGTGGCCTGCAATATTTCAGCTCTACTGGAATATCTAAACTGTTTAAAAATGGGATGTTATACTAAAATTGTCCATGTTGAATGCTGCATGATAATGAATTGTTTTTAGATTTTGTTTTGAGTTTTTATAATATAATGAGGGATTCATTTGCATTAGGAAAAGAAAATTTAAATGGTATGTTAAAACTAAGGTGTTCTAGCCCCTTTTACCATGGTTGCAGCATTAAAGGCAATATGAGTAAACTAGAACATCTAAATATGTTGTTTTCTTTTATTGAGATTGATGTATCTATGTTTTAGATCCTGATTTCCTGATGAATTACTGTGCTGCAAATTGCCAGGGGGGGCCCAGACCAACAGTACTGCAAGGCCGAATCCTGCTGCAGATGCCAGGACACCAGGTATAGGTGGTCTGGGAGGCCTTGGACTTCCAGATCTGCCTCCAACGATGAATGGGATGCCAGATGCTTCTCAGTTGACTCAGTTATTGCAAAACCCTGCAATATCACAAATGATGCAGAGCATAATGTCTAATCCCCAATATATGAGTCAGGTATGTTGAGGAATTACTTCAGTCAATAGATTTTCATTTGCTAATTACTTAATTTTCAGTTTTTTAACAATCTCTTTTTACTTTTTAGATTATGAATCACAACCCCCAACTGCGTAGTATGTTTGATTTGAACCCTCAATTGAGAGAAATGATGCAAAACCCAGAAGTTCTTCGTCAGATGTTTTCGCCTGAGACAATGCAGGTATCTTCTATGACATAAGTGTCACCAATTTCTCTCTTGATAAATGCTAAAAGCTTACATAACTTAATGGTTTTGCATCAATATATCTTTCTTTATATAAGTTCATCATAGCTGATATGGTCTTATTGGCATGTTAAGGCTACCACACTTTATAATATCATATTATTTGCTGTTTTTTTCGAGTACTGTTTTGACAGTGAAGTCACCTATGTTCACCTTTCTCCCTTTTCATTTTATTTCTTGCAGCAAATGCTAGCTTTACAACAATCCCTTATGTCTCTCAATCGACAACAATCAACCCAGTAAGTGATAGTACCTCTCTATTCCTTGATAACTAAAACATCAATTGCTTTCTGCTACTTGCTTTCAGGGTTGTCCTAAGATTTGTACGCCATGTAGTTACAAATATCAAAATTGTTTCTAAAGTGACTTAAATCCCATCTCGTTCCTTGATTGAAGATAGATATATTGTACCGTTCTTTGGTAATTATTGGCTTTGTTTTGGACCATTTGAGGGATTTAAAAATATAATCAAAATTTTATCGTAATTCGGGCAGAACATGATTACAAAAAGAGAGACGATTATCATTATTTTTTAACCTCATTTGGCTTTCTTACAGGGATTCAGCACAGACTGGTGGTACTACAGGTACAGATTAATACAATTCCGAACTGTTGTTAAATCTCTAAAAAGGGGCATGAAGATTACTTCCTCTATCTGTCAAGTGCTTTCTGTAATTTGCTTTACTATCTTCCTTTACCAGCGCTTTCAACTGTCTGTATGTTTTTACCTTTTGTTTTGTTCGATTCCATTTTCAGCAGCACAAGGAACTGCTAATCTGGACTTGCTGATGAATATGTTCGGTGGACTAGGTGCTGGTGGCCTGGGTGTCCCCAACCAACCTAATGGTTAGCATTTTTATTATATCGTTACGAAGATTTTATTTCGAGTCGCTACTAACCGCATCTTCATTGGAATACTAGTTCCCCCAGAAGAATTGTATGCTACACAATTATCACAACTCCAAGAAATGGGTTTCTACGATACACAAGAGAATATCAGAGCACTACGAGCTACTGCTGGAAACGTACACGCCGCGGTTGAGAGACTTCTGGGAAATCCGGGGCAGTAATTCCTTTAAATTTGATGGTTTTCTTTAAATTTGACCGAGAAACTCTCCCATGTAAGATTCCTTGTTTAATAAGCAAGTAAACATGATCATATTATACCCGAGAACTTGAAGTTGTTGATATAGGCATATGCATACATTGGATCATTTCATCTTTGGCACTTTGCTTATGTACAGACACTTTGAATCATTTTTCTTCTAATTTTATATTTAAAGACATTAAAAGGATGCTTCTGACTTTTTGGTTTTTGTTCTTCATTTTTAAGAATTATAATTATATTTTTTTATGTTTTAACTTGTAAAAAATTATGTATATTTGTTCCATCTCATGAAATTTAATCCTACACCCTTAGATGAATGCAGCAGCTAAAACGAAGAATGCTGCCTGATGCACAAAGAAGCAAACCAGAGACATGTACTCCAACCCTACAAACAAGCATTCGGACATTAATGTCGAGTCGAGTTTATCTCACTCGGATTCGGTGGAAGTCCTCATTGTCTTCCTTGGCATAAAGAGTGAGCATAGCATTCTTCTTCTGCCGAATGAAACGCCCCCAACGCCCCCACTCGGAGCCCCTGATGCAGTACATGTCGTCTCTTTCCCTGTTGCATTCAAACTCCCAGCATTCGTATCCGTCCCTAACCTTTAAAGTAATCCGACCATCAGAAAGTGTACGGTTAGGATCACGAAACCCCCACTGCCGTTCGTGGTGTGCTGCCAGATTAACCTCCCCGATTGCTGCCATTTCTTCAAACTGAAATACGATTGCATTTCTCAAGCAACTCATTCTGTATTTTATAGGTGAAGAACCAGGTGTGCTTAGTCGAGCTAAGAAAGAAGAAGACTGCATGAATAAGGTTTGAAAATGGATATTGTCGCGAGAACAGTAAAAAATCTTCCGACATTGGTCCGAGTGGAATGTTGTGTATCTGTTCGTGTTAGCCATTGCGTGAACGAACTGAAAGCTCGATGCTGGTCAAACTCGCCAGACTACCGCAAGTTTTAGCTTTTGGCCTAAGTTATTGCGCGACCCTTTTTACTTAACCGAGAAAATCTCAAACCTGCTCGTTTGTAGTCGTCGACCGACTATATCAGCCGCGATGCCCGATGGTACTTTGATTTTCGGATACATGAATATTTAGTCCCTGTACGTAGAAATATTTCTTAATTTAGTCCATAACCTTTCTTTTTGTTTACTTGCCCCCAAAACTTATAATTTAGGTCCAGTTTAGCAATGCTTTTGAAATTAGCTTTTGACTTTAAAAGCTGGTTTGAGGTCAAAAGCAATGTTAAACGGTAGTTTTTGTGGAAAAAACTGCGTTTGGAAAATGTTTTTCAACCCAAACGCAAAAGTTTAAATTTTTAGTTTTTACGGTTGAAAAAGTGTTTTTAAGAGTTAAATTACACATTTAACTTTCATTTACTATTGTTTTATTTATAATTTATAAATTTAAAATTTTTATAAAAATATAATTAAATAAAATATTTTTAATTTAAAAATTATATATATTAATTAAAATATTTTAAATTTATTATATTTTCGTAGAATACATAGAATTATTAGAATATATATATATTTATTAATAAAAATATATTTGTTTATATTTTTATGATATTTTATATATTATAACATTAAAAAAATTAGATAATGTTTATAAATATAACTTATAATATTATGTCTAAAATGGTTATTTATCTTATTAAAAATAAATTTTAACAACAATACTAAACACTTTAAATCTTAAATCCAAAAACCTAAAAGTACTGCTATAAAACACTTTTAAAAGTACTTTATCACGTCACATTTTAAAAGTAATGCTAAACTGCCCCTTAGACTTCTAAACTTGTCTTTTAACTCTTGAATGACTTGGAGTGTAAGAGGTAGGAAGAGTAAGGACATAGACGGTTTAAAGATTTTAGTCTCCTCTGCAATTTATTAAAATAGAGCCCTTATTTTATATTCAATAAAATATATAAGTTTTTTTTTCAAAAATATTATCTTAACAAAAAAAATATTATTAAATTATCCTCTTGAGTAATAAAAAATTAGATATTAAACATTTAAAAATCAAGTATTTTTAGTTTTTTTTTACCTAAAACCTGACATTCTTTTTTGGAAAATTCTACGACGGGCGTCGCACACCGCTGAACACCGTTACCGCTGAACACCGCTTAACATTATTATTATTTTTTTAATAAAAATCAAAATCAAAAGGACTTTAATTGTAATTAAAATTATCTGTAAAATAAATAAAAATTAAATTAAATAAACGGTTAAATATTCTATTTTATTATTTTCTTATCGTTCGAAAATATTCACCCGTATACTCTACTCTACAAACTGCCATCGCTCATCGTCATTGTCTTCCCTATCTTCCACAGCCACAGACAACGTTATTTTTCCGGCGAAGGTTTGCTCTCGTTCAAATAACCCAACACCGGCGAAGTATTTTTTCTGTGTAGATCTCTCTCTCTAAGTTTCATCCATTGCTTCCATCGTGGTTCGAGTAGCCGTTCGTCGTGACTTTCATCGTAGTTCGAATCGTCGTTGGATTTCGTTTCGCGGTGCAAGGTAAATATTCTCAATCTTTATGAATTGAATCATCAAATTGTAATTTAATTTCATGAATCTTTTATACAAAATTATAAAATCCTAAATTTCCAAATTAGAAATCTTAATTTTAATATTAGCCAAATCAAAATCATAATTGTTCAAATATTGATTCTGATTGAAGTCCCGTCTACCATCGTCCTTGATCAATTATAAATCCTACCAAAATATTTTTCACCCAAATCTTTAAAACTGAATCGGTTATGTTAGAAGAACTTGTATTGAGTGTTTTGTTTCAATATATTGTATTGATATGGGTATGATTTTAACCCCTATTGACCCGACTTAGAAACTAAAGTCATTAGCTTTTTCCTGCAATATTAGATTTTGTTTCTTTTGTTTTAGTTAGGGAAAGAAAATTCTTGAAGATGTGAATAACTCTGTTGATCCTTTTAGCACAAAGGTGATATGTGTTGCAATTGTCTTTCACAGTGTGTTGAAATTGTGGAATTCATGTTGGACATGTCTATATTTTATATAGAAGCAACTAAGATGCTTTCTGATTTTAATATATTTGCTTAAAATTTCTCTATTTTAATATATTTGTTCTTTTTTATTATTTGTATACGGTTTCTTCTTGGCTTTAAGTACTTGGATTTCATGCATTTCGATTTTAAGTGATTTATATTTTAACTGATGTTTATTCGTAGGATACTTTTTATGTTATTAGCTTGTTGGAAATGCCTAATAATTCTCTTAGCAAATCATCTAGTTCATGTTTGATTGAGTTTTAAAAAAAGATTTCTTTGTCTCTTAACTGCTATATGTTTGCTCTCTTTATATTTTCATATGACGAGCATGAATAAATAGTCATTTGTCAAAAAATTGAAGTATTATGTTTTAATCTGATAAGATTTGGGATTATACCTTTCAATAACATCTTATCTAATCCACTAATTATATAAAAAAGGGAGTGTCTTATTTTTTGGGTCAACATCTAATCTTTTATTTACTTTGTGTTTGAATGCTTCAAATTGATTGCGTATATAAAAGATAATTCAATGGTTGAAATTGATAGGCGTAAAGTAGTTGCAACAATTATGTAGTCCTAGTTTATTCTTTTCCCTTAGCATTCATTGTTCGCTTTTGTATTACATATTTTTTTGTATAATTTATATTATCTTTGGAATAAGGTTTGTTGTTATTTTTGATATTTTATGTATTATTTCGAATATGTGTATAATTTTGTTACCTCGTTAAATTAAAAAGTATTTAATAGTTCATTTGTATATCTTTTTAAGAGATCTAAATTAATAGTTAGTGAATCGTCTTTTTAAAAGCTACAAGTCATTCTTCTTTAACATTTTGTGTAAATTCTCTTGATTATAACTCCTATGAATGACATATAATTGTATAAAATTAATTATAAATTTTAGTTCTGTGTAATTTATGTTTTTTATAAGTGATGGTATTTTTGAAATTTTTTATAGGCTTGCTTAAAATAATATACTAGTATATGTAAATTGAGAAAACGTCTGTAGGTCATTTTAAATTTTATAGTGAACTTTCAATATGTGTTATGTTTATACCTTCTATATAATCCTTATTTTTACTTTTTATAGTGAATTTTACTTGGAGCAATTCCAGAATTATGCATGATCTTAATCTTTATTTTGTCTAACTTGGTAATTTTTCGGAATGACCTGCAAAATAATTTATTATAGAACATTAAATAAATATATATATACATATATAAGATAGATGTCAGTATGTAACAATTTACATTTTGATGAATTACGAACCTGATGTAAGCAACTTGTGTTGGTTGAACCATTTCATGGTTGTGGTCTAAGAAGAATTTAGCAACTTTCCAATATTTATATCATTCATCCAATTTGAATTTAATAGATGTTTCACATCAAATTCTGATGATCGGTCTTTGATCATGTTTTCTGTTTGACAAGTTAGACCATCTTTCTTCTCTATATCCCTCCTTAAGACACACTATTTTCTTTGAAATTATATGATCACCATTTCGACTTTTCACTGTCTAGCTCATTCGAACTCCAAAACCTTTCACTTTTGCATAGGTTAAATAAAACTCAATGCAATCTTCTAAAGTATTCCACTTCAGCATATCCATATCATTTTCATCGTAATCTTTTAATTCTTTTCCAATCTTGTCCCATATACTCTCTTCAATAAAGTAATCAATTGTCTTCTCATCATCTATATATTTTCCATCATCACCATTACATTCAATTTGTTGTTCTTCGGCATAAGTTTCATACTATGATTCATTGTTGTAGCCATCTTCATTATGATAATAGCTACCTTCGTCTTGATTATAATGTTCTAACTCAATATTTTTATTTTCGGTATCTTGATCATCCCCATATCTATTAAATTTTATAATTTAAAAAAAATAAAAAAATAAAATTATTAAAATGATGAATCAAATAGCAGTCCTAAATAAATAAAATAATAAATCAAAATTTTAAATTTTGTACAATAGTCAGAATAAGATATGCATGAATCAAGTGATTAGGATCCCAAAAAGAGAGTATGCATTGAAGAAAGAATGAAAAAAAAAAGAATACCCCTAGCTTGAGGATAACAAAACCTAAACATGTATATAAGTTTATATTAAAGCTGTTAATATTTATTTTTTGAATCTAAAAATAATTAAGAATTAAAAGATAATATAATTGTCAACAAATAGCCGAAGAGAATCACTAGACATTTCCAACAAGTTAGTAACATAAAAAGTAACCTACAAATAAACATCAGTTAAAACATAAATCACTTAAAATAGAAAGACACAAAATCCAAGTACTTAAATCCAAACAGAAACCGTATACAAACAGAAAAAAAGAGCAAATATATTAGAAGAGGTAAATTTTAAGCAAATATATAAAGTCAGAAGCATCCTAGTTGCTTCTATATAAAATATACACATGTCCAACATGAATTCCTCAATTTAAACACACTGTGAAAGACAATTGTAACAAATACTACCTTTGTGCTAAAATGATCAACAAGGTTAAAACAAATGACTTTAATTTCTAATATTGCAAGAAAAAACTAATGATTTGGGGGTAAAACTATATTCATATCAATACAATATATTAAAACAAAACTCTCAATACAAATCTTTCTAACATAACCGATTGAGTTTTACATGATCAAATAAGAAATATTTTGGTGGAATTTATAATTAACAAGGACGATGGTAGGCGAGACTTCAATCAGAATCAACATTGACTTAAATCTAAGTTTTTTAATTAGAAAAATTATGATTTTGATTTGGCTAATATTAAAATTAAGATTTCTGATTTGGGAATTTAGGGTTTTATAATTTTGTATAAAAGATTCATGAAATTATATTCCAATTTGATGATTCGATTCATAAAGATTGAGAATATTTATCTGCACCGTGAGATGAAATCAAACGACGATTCAAACCACGATGAAAGCGACGACGAACGGCTACTCGAACCACGATGGAAGCAATGGATGAAACTCAAAGAGAGAGAGAGCGATCTATACAGAAAAAATACTCCGCCGGTGTTGGGTTATTTGAATGAGAGAAAATCTTCGCTGGAAAAATAACGTTGTTGTCTGTGGCTGAGTTCTGTGGAAGACAGGGAAGACGATGATGGCGATGCCCGTGAGTATAGTTTGCATGAATGTTTTCAAACGTGAGGTTGCCCTTCAATTTATTTTTATGATTTTATTTAAGAAAATAATAAAATAGAATATTTAGCGTTTATTTAATTTAATTTTTATTTATTTTACAGATAATTTTAATTATAATTAAAGTCCTTTTGATTTTTTTTTTAAAAATAATGTTCAGCGGTGTTTAGCGGTAACGGTGTTCAGCGGTGTGTGACGCCCGTTGTAGACTCATCCTTTTTTTTATGTTTTAAGATATATATGATTTTTATATATTTACAAGTATAATTATATATTTATATTTCTTTTATAAATAATTAATTTATTTTTTTTTAATTTTTGGATTCCTAACCTATGTAATCGCTCTTATTATGTTTATCTAAAACTCCGTCAACTAAGGACTAAGTCTTTATATAAACCATTTTCTTATAATGAACTTAGTCATTATACATGTATTCGATTCCCTATTTTCTCAGTCAATTGTAAATGGTATAATGTAAAAAACTCAACAATTGGTTGAATACTTATTTTAACTTTTAATATTACTATTACATGTGTAAAAATTATTAGTTAAGTGACGATTAAATAATTTAAAATTATATGACAAAACTACAAAATAATATACATCGCTATAATAATCTTATATAAAAAAAATATGTCGACTTTTACGAAATGACACCTAAGTCAAAAATGATTTTAAAAAATTCTACAAAATATAAAATATGTTAACATATCTTTTGTCAAGCTATTTTAAGTTATTTATCGTCAATCGATTAACATCTGTAGATTAATTATTTTGACCCAAATTAAAATGATCGAGAGTTAAATAAGAAACAAAATGACTATTCAATCGCACTATGCCACTGTAAAATCATAGCTAAATGATATCTAAATTATACAACCACCTCATGAAGAAAGAGAACATGTTCATCTTCTCCAAGCATTCAGACACCATTCTTAAAGCTTCATGAACCCTAACTTGTAACTAATTCTATTACATTTGGAGCATAGTTCATGAAGTACTCTAATTTCTAAAGTCCAAGGTTTTGTGTACTCACAAGTGAAGTTAGGATGATTTAAAGCTTCAGGGTAATGTTTCCATGATTTTTAGAAACTCTAGAATACAGAAGCTTAATCCTTTGAAAACCCACCGGCCACCACTATTTTGGATCAGATTTAAGGTTTAGGGTTTTTATTTGATCTCTATAAAATTTTAAGTTATAATTTATTTATTTTTTATTATAAAATAATTATTATCTTAGAGACGACACGTACATCAAACATCGTTGAACATTATAAACGTTAAACATCATTGAATAGTATTAAATTAATTAATAAAGATTAAAAATATTAAGGACTCAACAACACGCAGTTAATAATTAATTAAAATAAGATTTTAATTAAATTATTTATATATATATTATTTTTTAATCTTTATTTTTAATTAATTAGATTAAATACCAACCCTTAAATTAAAAATTTAAACCCGAAATCATACACAAGAATAATGATTGCCGGTGACTTTTAAGGGTAAAAATCATCTGTCTCTTAAATCTTAAATCCTACACCTTAAAAAATACACCATACCCCTAATTTCCTAAACAGTAACCACAACCTTTAACCTTGAACTCTAAACCCTCTAATTTGAAATAGAGACATGAAAGGAGGCATAGAAAAGAGGTAGATGATTTCCATCTGGTTTTTAATGCCTATGTGCCTATAATTTAAGGGTTTAAGGTTCTAAGTGTAAGGATTTAAATTTTAGGTTTTATGGTTAAAATTTAAGATTTATGTTTAGAAACTAAAGTTGTATGATTTAATTTTTAGAATAATATGATTAGATATTTAAATTTTAATCTATTAAGTCTAAACTCTAAAACCCAAATTTCAATCAAACCCTTAAATTCAAAACTTATCCATTAAAACTTTAAACACTAGCCCTAAACAAAATCTCTGAGTATATATGTCTACCAGGAAGACTTGTTTAGTTTAATGTTCAATGAATTGCTTTCGGGAGGGATAAGTTTCAGAAGTTAAAGTGGTCTACTAAGCTGAGATAGATCTTTTCGTCTGGGATAAGTTTCACATTTTCTGATGTTCTCTCTTCAATGCTCGAGTTTATTGATAAAACTCTTTTAAAGTTTAATACTCGTTGTTAGAGCTGTAAATAAAACAAGACAACTTTTAAAAAAAAAAGAAATGTTTATCTCGAGGTCGCTTAAATACCTTTGAAGGTATTTACTGTTAGTCTTGTTATGTTATTTAGATCGGACACGATATTTTTAGTTAGAGATAACATAATCTTTTCTTAATAACGTTTGTTTATTTTAGTTTTTTCATGAAAAAAATTCGACTCGATATCGAGTTTTTTACCATTTGATTATGTAAACCCAAAAATTCCTGATGGATAACGGTCTCCTGTTTTCCTTGGCAGCTATGGTGATGTTGAAGAGATTACATCACTCTATGCTGATGAAAATTAAGATGAAAAAAAATAGTTTTAAAATAAAATTTTAAAATATAATTATAAAATTTTAGTGTTTAATATTATTATCAAAAATATTTTTAAAATATTTAATTTAGATATGATATTATAAAATAAAATAAATAAACGTAAATAATGTTTGAATTTGTTTTTATAAAATATTATTTTAATAATTATTTTATTTAATATATTAATAATTATTATATTTATTATTAAAATATTAATTTAATATAATAGTTATTATATTTACTATTGAAATAATAATTTAATATAGTAATAATATTAATAATATTATTACTATATATTAATATTAATAATTAAGGATAAAAAATAATTTCACATTTAAAAATAATTTTTATTGCAAAAATTAAAATTTTTAATTTTTAAAATTGAATAAAAAATATTTTTTACCAAGCATTTGATATTGCTTAAAACCAAAAATTATTTTTTAAGCAAAATATCAACAACAACAAAAATAATATCAAAATGGGGCCTAAGCTTCGAAAGGTGATGGCTAACATGGCCTACAAACACGTTCATATCTGCAACCCAGTCCAACATAACCGGGTCGGGTCTGTCCCAGCCATGCTCAATTCTTGTTTTGAGTTCAATCAAATAGTATCCATGTCCTCTAGCACAACTGCAAGTTCGCATGACAAAAAAGGACAGCTTTGGAGCCAAAAGATGCCATTTTTTTCGAACAAAAAAGATGAGATTTTTAACTTTATTTGTTAAGGGGAGGCAAGAACAAGCTTATATGACGAAATGGGTCTCTGCTTTTGTGCCAGATAAGTCTCTTTCTACTGCTTTAGAACTGATTTTTCCGTTTCAAAAGAATCCCAATACTGTGTTTGTTAGCTTCAGTGAACGAATTGGGGATTACATTTGATTTTTGCAATGTTGCATGTAATTTGGGTGTTTATTTGTTTGAGATTTTCTGAATCTTGGTGTTGGATTTCGTTTTAATTGTTGGATCTGCTCAAAGATTTTTCTTTAATTGGCCTACTAGTGTTTGGAGGCATTACCTTGTCTGGTTATCCTTTGCCAATTGTGTCAATTTGGCTTATAAAAGCTTGTAAGCTACATTGAAAGTTGTATTGAACATTTTTTTTCTTGTATTTTGGTTTAAAAAAGATCTGATTTTTCTTTTTGTTGACAGAATATGGAAGGAAATCCAACATCAGATGATAATCTGATTCCAGGTGGTCAGACTCAGTCATTTGCATGCTTGGACTCACTAAACTCATTGCAGGTTCATCAAGGGTTAGACTTAGACCTACAATTTTACCAGCAGCAAGGTTCCCAAACTCAAGATGTTTTTCCATTCTCATCCGAGAATATGAAAGAAATCGAAAAACCAAGTGATGATAATTGGAACAATTCTGATGAACAACGTGGTGCTGATGGTTCCAAGGGGAAAGATGAGTTCTTGTGGCAGCGAGTGAAATGGACACCAGAAATGGTTAGGCTTTTGATTAATGTTGTTTGCTATATTGATGAGTATGCTTCTTCTGATTGTCTAGGTGGTGTTAGAAGAAAATTGTCTATGGTGCATAAGACAGGGAAGTGGAAATTTGTTTCGAAACTCATGGTCGAAAGGGGTCATCATGTATCGCCGCAGCAATGCGAGGACAAGTTCAGTGATTTAAATAAAAGATACAAGAGACTCAATGATGTTCTTGGAAAAGGCTGTTGTTGTGAGGCTGTAGAGAAGCCAGAGCTTTTGGATGTAATGAATGTATCTAATAAGGTAAAGGAGAAGGTGAAGAAAATGTTGAGCTCGAAGAATCTGTTTTACAAGGAAATGTGTTCATACCATATTGGGAACAGATTGCATCTTCCTCATGATCCGGAGTTGCAGCGCTCCTTGCTTTTGGTTCTTGGAAGCAGAGAAGACAATGAGCCTAATCAGTCGAGGCAACACAATGGAGATGATGAGTTTGAGAAAGAACAGAAAGATGCTGAACCTGATGGTGGATTTGAGGGAATAGAAGATAATAATGGAACTTCCAGGTTTCCGGAGCCACACTCAAAGAGTTGTAACCTAATGAATGGAATGAAAGGCGTGGTTGTTGGCAATCACTCGAATGTTGTGGAGTATGGCAAAAAGTCAGAAGCTGCTAAACAAAATGATCAACATGATTTGGGTCATTTTTACCCTACCTACAACAGCTCATATGGGTTGCAAGAGCAGTGGATGGCATTTCGCTTACTTGAGTTGAAAAAGCAGAAGATACAAATTCAGGCTCAAAAGCTTGCACTGGAGAAGGAGCTGTTTAAGTGGCGGAGGATAAATTGGAACAAGGATAGGGATTTAGATACGATGAGGCTGGAAAACGAATATATGAAGATTGTAAATGAGGGTTTAACATTCAAATTAGGAACAAGAAAATGAGCAGTGTCTAAAACTGAGTACATGTGATCCGGGTTACATCATGGGAAGCCTATTTGAAGTTTAATGTAATGAAAAACTTGCTGCCTTATAAAATTTGCTGTGGTTTGTTTAAGATTGTCATTATAATCTTATGTTTTCCTAAATGATGCTTTATGTTATCTTGTTTCATCAATTCAAGCTTATTGTTATAAATTCTGAACATATCCTACGGCGAGCCATGTTTTCTATGCTCTGTTGTAAGCATTAATGAACCGACAAGTGGCACCAAGATATTGTGCTAAACTTAAAACCGAAGCTACATGTGCCAGCGCTGCCTTTCGAGCGTTTCATTTTTATCGCCGGTTTTCACTAATTCCCAAGCAGTCACAGTTTGCCCTAGGGCCGTTTGAGTTATATCCTATCTATGCTGCTTTCACATTGCAGATTGTAAAGAGGAAGCAAATTGTCTGATGGAGGTAATGGCTTTCTGCTCTGTGCAGCAACAGATAAGTTCCATTTGGCTATTTGAGTTTCTTTAGATCTCTGGTTATGCAGTTGCTTTCACTTTCATAAATTTCTGTTTTGAATACATTAATCGGAAACAGATCTGTTGGCTATAATTTGGATCTACTTTCATGAAATTATGTTGTTTTTCCGATCATTCTTAGAAATTAGATGAATTTTGGCTGTAAAAAGTGTTGCTTAAGTATTTACCGAGAAATCTAGTTGTAGTAACTGTTATCCAGGGAGCGAAGGTCATTACCGTGGTACTCTTAGGCTTGGTTGTAAACTGAGGATGACTTTAACTGTTTGTCTGCTGAACTCTTCAATTTTGCTCTGATGGTATCGATATACTAACCAAGCAACCGGATTGTATCCCGTCGAACCTATTTTTCATTTGCTGATCTTTTCAGTAGCAGATCCAACGAGTTCATCACATATCTGGTTGACAACAATGGAAGGTAAACAAGCAGCAGGTGGTGACATGCTGCAGGGATGGGTAGATGGTTGTCTAGATCTACAAGAATCGGTACAGCTTCAATACAAACAAAAGCCGCACACGTCCCAATGTCCTGCTTTAGCTTTAGCTGAAAACGAGATACAGGATAGCATTGTTATCAAGGATGACATGTCAAATTGTGATGAACAACGCAAACTCGAGCACATTGAAGCTGGCAAGAGTGAGGATCAGTTGTCCTGGCAACGCATGAAATGGACTGGAAAAAGTGTGAAGCTTTTGATTACTATTCTTTCTTACATCGGGGAGGATCCTTCCACTGATTGTGCGGCTAGTCGGACAAAAATGTCTTCTCTTTTGAAGAAACAAGGAAAATGGAGGTGTGTTTCGAAGGTCATGACTGATCGGGGTTACCATGTATCTCCTCAACAATACGAGGACAAGTTCTATAATTTGAACAAAACATATAGGAGACTTAATGAGTTACTGGGGAGAGGCACTTCTTGCATGGTTGTTGAGAATCCTAAGCTTTTGGACATAATAAATGTATCTGAGAAGGAGAAAGAAGATGCAAGAAAGCTTTTAACTTCGAAACATTTGTTTTTCAAAGAGATGTGCTCATATCATAACGGCAATCGATTGTATCTACCTCATGATCCAGATTTGCTGCGGTCTTTGCTGTTTACTCTGAAGAACGACGCTGATTACAAGCTTCTTGAATCGAGTCAACCTGTGCTTGATGGCACTGATCTAAAAACCAGAGCTCTTGCTGAAGTTGGTAGAGCTAAGGATAATGGGGCAACTTCTGAGCTCCCGGAGTTCTTGGTGAAGAGGTTGGACCTGATTAACGAAAATGATATCTCAGGTTTTGTGAATACTTCAAAGCCATCCGATTCTAATCGAACTTTAAATGCTCAAGGTGATACAACCGAGTACAAGGGGGGAAATTCTGAGTTTTCTGCAATCTCTGCAATGTGGTTGAAGCGAACAAATGAAAACGAAGTTGCAGATCATGGGACTCCTTTGAAAGTGTCGGACATCAACCAAATTCCGGATGCTCGACCACTGCATAATCTAACCCATCAGAATTTTACTTGCCATGAAGACTATGAAGCAGATGGATCACTGAAGCAATGGATGGCACATCGAGCATGTCAACTAGAGAAGAAAAAGTTACAGCTGAAGTTCCAGGTGCTCGACTTAGAGAAGCAGCAGTTGAAGTGGAAGCGTCGATTCTTGAAACGGGACTTGAAGCTGGACAAGATGAGACTGGAAAAGAAACGTCTGAAACTTGTAAATGAATGCATAGCAATGCAACTTAAGCAGAAAAGAGCAGATCTCAAAAGGGATTAAGCAATATCGATTCGAGCTCGGGATCTGGACCTGGATATCTCTTTCTTTATACCCCTGAATAAGTATATCCATAAAAGCTTTTTCTTTTTTCTCTAGCCATGACTGTTGTCTGCAATGGTTTCAGACATTATCTACCAATTTCAATGACTACCTTTTGTACCTTGTAAATGCATGTCTATGCCAGCTTGTGCATTTCCATTGCCTTGGGTTCAAGTTTCTGGTTTATCTACTTTCCATACACAAGCATACTGATTTTATTCCAAAACTTGATAAAAATCCATATCTGCCAACATTATAAATCTATAAGATTCTTATCCATAGCAAGCATTTTTTCCAAAGAAAATCATTTTAAGCACTTATTAGGTCCTACTAATTTTGAAGTTAGTCAACTTAACCCATCTCAGTACTTGATCATAGTTTCATCTCCCTCTTTATATGAATAGGATTCACTTATACTGTCTAAAAATATGTAAAACTTATTTATCTTTATCCAATGATCTAAAAAAGTATAAAACTTTTAAGTTTTATATATTAAAGACACTGTAACCCCCTCAATGTTAAGCCTGATGATCATGACAAAAAGCTTCATTTCCTTTAATTTCTCATAAATTGTTTCCTTCTTCCTCCTCCTCTTCTTCTTTCAGCCTTTCTCCAACATGGGTGCTTGCACTAGTAAGCCAAAGGTGTTGTGTCGCGATCATTTTAAAACCGGAGTGTAAAAAATAGCCTGACGAGTTGATTTTATAAAACTCGATTTAATTGTTTTTAATTATGAAAAATCAAATTTTATTGAAAACATATATTATTTGAATTTTAAAAATAATTTGGAGTCGCCACCGGCCATTTTGGTAGGCCAGACACCATAAAATAAACCAGAGATTCTTTTTTAAAAACATTTGGGTTCGGGAGTCGTTACGCGTAAGGACGACCCTTACGAGCGCCCGAAAATCGGTACATTTTTAATTACACGTGGCATTTCAGTATTTCGAATAATAATATTAATTTAATTCGTCATTGGCAAATAAATATCGCTCGAATAAGAATATCCTTTTGGATAAAAAGATACATTTCTTTTTAAACACAAGCTTTGAATAAGACATCCTAAAATAGAAAAACTTGACTCGTATTTAAAGAAATATAAATTTTGACCCCAAAGGTTTTAAATGCATGATCGGTTGTTATCTTATCAATTTTAAGTTCTAACCTAAAAAAAGCTCCATCAATTTAAATATTTAAATCCTATTAAATTATTAATTTTACCGGGTGTATTATGATAACATCCGGATGCACGGACACTACCATTTCGACACCAAACAAAATTAATAATTCTATTGGTGTTACTAATCTTTGCCTAATTAATTTTATTAAATTCTAACCTTAAAATATTTATCATTTTCTACGTTTCGATGACGCGCCGAATACGATACCGAAGTACACTCTTGGTCAACATAAATCCATTTCATAATACTGACTACATTAGAACGCCATCGTTACTAGATTATCTCCCTATTTAATTAAGTTATTCAATTAAAGTGACTAACCCTAAAAGGCTCTAATTTAATTTTTTAAATGTAGACTAAATGATCCTAAACAAATATACTATATGATTTAAAATATACAAGCAGATAAATAAAATAAAATAAAATAACGACTAAAATTAAATAAAGATTAAACGATGAAGGACAAATCTAAGATGCATGTCCTCGTAAGCTTGAAACATCTATGTAACTCAAATATGACGACAAACATAAAGAAAACTGCATGCTTAAAAACATTTCCAACATGCATTTATTAAAATTAAATTTGTTTCTGGACGTACCATGATTTCATGCGATCTGGAAATCATCATCTGTATAGAATCGTGAAAAATGAATGCTTCATCTCCGGATTGTTTATGATTGTTAACTAATTGAAGATGAATTATGGAGTCATCATGAACACTCATCATTGCTGTAATTAAGCATCCATCATTGCTGCAATTAAGTGCCCCATCATTGCTTCATTACTGCCTCATCATTAGCTCATCATTGCACATCAAACCCACCATCATCACTACAATCATTGTTTTCATGATGGCTAAAAACCCATCATAATCTCAGATCCATGGTTTTGTATTTCCCCCAGCAATCTTCGGTTTTTGTCTTGGCCCTCAGAAACTCCCCTGCCCACAAACTCATTGTTTTTCTTTTTCTTTATGGCCGAACCTTCAAAAAATGAAAACTGCTGATAACTTATGAAAACCTCCCCTGTTACCGCATGTCTATTTCTTTTATTAATTAAATTTTATTATTTTATTATTTTTTGTTGTTTTTTAGTAACCGTTTATTCGTATCTATTATTATTATATTTATAATTTTTTAAATTTTATTTATTTATAATTTACACCATATTGTTATTTATTTATATTTAATATTTACTTGTGATCTTATTTTATATTCGAACTCAGACGAAATTCGGGTATGACATGTTGAAAAAAAATTATATCATGGGTCAGTCCCACCACCTGTCCATGAGACCAACCAATAAAAACTGTCCACTTCATCAATTTTTCCATGTCATAATTTTTTCTCAAGTGAATCTTCACTTGGAAAATTAAAAAATAATGAGGTGGACAGTTTTTATTAGTTGGTCCCATGAATGACGTGGTGGGACTGACCCATAATATAATTTCTCCATGTTGAAAGATGAATACTCGGCTGCCGTCGCTACCCCAAAACCTGAAGCCGCCAAGGAGGAATCCCTTCGGCCGGAGGCTGATCAACAAACCACCGAGGAAGTAGTAGAAAACAAGGATATTTGCATTGAGGGAACCCAACCACATTCCTTCCATTACTTGCTTGGCAATGTAACGTTACTCTAGCATATGTATATATTTAAAATATTTAAAATAATATTTAAAATTTCTTTTGATACATCACCTACTTATATATTTTTTACATAGAGCTAAAAAGTACTCACCAAAAATCATTTTAACCACTATCCTTTTTATAAATCAATTTAACCTTCAATGATTTATTATTTTTAAAACATTTTAAATTATTACGATATAAACCCCGGATTATATAGCGGTATGTATCACAATATCATTCGTAATAGATTCATTGTTGTTCGTAATTGTGTTAAAACACTGCAATCAAAAACACACGGCACCTTGATATAAATCCTTAATATAAACCTTTTCTAAATCATAGAGAATTCCTATAACCGATTTGTCACGACCGTTTTAAAACCGAAAAGGTGTGAAAAATAAAATGGCGAGTTGAATTTTGGAAAATCGAATTTTATCGCTTTTAATTATGAAAACCAGAATTTTATTAAAAAACATTTAAATTTTTTTAAAATTAATTTGGAGTTGCCATTGGCCACTTTGGTAGGCCAGACACCATAAAACAAATCAGAGATTCATTTTGAAAATATTTGGGTTCGAGAGTCGGTTACGCGTAAGGACGACCCTTACGAGCGCCCGAAAATCGGTACCTTTTAATTATACGTGACATTTTGGCATCTCGAATAATAATATTAATTTAATTCGTTATTGGCAAATAAATACCGCTCGAATAAGAATATCCTTTTGGATAAAAAAAATATATTTCTTTTAAATACGAGCTTTGAATAAGACGTCCTAAAATAGGAAACCTTAACTCGTATTTAAAGAAATATAAATTTTGACCCAAAAGGTTTTAAATGCATGATCGATTATTATCTTGTCAATTTTAAGTTCTAACCTAAAAAGTCTCCATCAATTTAAATATTTAAATCCTATTAAATTATTAATTTTATCGGGTGTATTATGATAACATCTGAATGCACGGACACTACCATTTCGACACCAAACAAAATTAATAATTCTATTGGTGCTACTAATCTTTACCTAATTAATTTTATTAAATTCTAACCTTAAATTATTTATCATTTTCTACGTTTCGATGACGCACCGAATACGATACCGAAGTACACTCTTGGTCAACATAATGTCATTTCATAATACTGACCGCTTAGTGTATCCAAGGTATAAGATTAGAACGCCATCGTTACTAAATTATCTCTCTATTTAATTAATTATTTAATTAAATGACTAATCCTAAAAAGGCTCTAATTTAATTAATCTAAGTGTAATTAAGTGTCACCTAAACATACATACTACATGACTTTAAAAATGCAAACATAATAAATAATTAAATAAATTAATTAAGAGATATGATGGATACTAAAGACAGATCAGGTATGCATCTCCATTTACTATCGACAATGAATTTGTAATGGTATATACCAAATTAAAAGACCGAAAGAATTGAACTATCCTTACCTGATCTCGGCCCCTTTTCAATTTTCTAGAGTGCGTGGGCACCACCTTGCCTCTACTTTTCGTTCTAGTAATTTTCTGTGTTTGATCACATAAATCTTGTAGAAATAATTCCAACTTTAGAAACAATCAGTGGAACGACCATGGCCATTTTTCCATCTTCATCGGCCTGCCTTATCTTCTTTAAGCTTTGAGTCGATTTGGTTAAGCCCTCTCTTGTTCAGTAGCCTCCATTGGATCCGTTTTTTGTACTGATAATGATGACCCTTGTCTCTGGTTTTGTTGCGAACAGTAGCCGAGAAAAGAGTTTCTACCGAATGAGTGCAAATTTGGACTCAAATGCTCCTCCAAGTTCCTGAAAATTCCAACATTCCCAAGTTTTTAATTCCTTAGAATTTTCCCCAGGTTTTGTTCTCTGCCAAACCAAAATATGGACCCCTTTCTTTGCTCCATGGAAATCGTGAAATTGGAGATCTTTCCATGTTGTGTCGAGCACCCTCCTTTTCGAGAGCAAAACCGAATGGAACTTCCCTAGGTAACCAACTTCCTTAGTAACCGATACAACTTATCCATTATTTTTTATTTATTTATTATTTTTTTGAATTTTTTATGAATATTATTTATTTAATTATATTTACGTAGGCCTTATTTTATATTTGAATCCGGACGAAATTCGGGTATTACAGCTTTCCCTCTTTGCTCAATGTTGTAGAGTATGAGACGAGCAAAGACTGAAAAGACACGAATTTCGTCTAAGCTTCTTGGCCTCTGTTATGCTAACAAAGCTTGAAGTTGTTCTTCTCATTATGAAATTCTTCAAACAAAAAGTGATGGAACCCGAGGTTGTTCTTCTCATTATGAAATTCCTTGCACCCCATGATATCTGAAATTATTGTTGCTTTGATTGGTTGTTTAAATTCTTTTTGAACCTTGAATCATTCTCTGCAAAAAGAGAAACCATCAATTAATAAAAATTCAACATGAATTAAGTTGAAAATTATCTTTTCGTTTGTCATCGTCTTCGCTTCTCTGCTCAAGCTTGAACATTTTCTTCTGAACCCATTGTTGGTTTAACCTGATTGATGTTGCTCAAGGTTTTATTTCCCTACATAAAACACAAACCTTTAATTTTTATTTTTCTCTTATTTTTTCTTTTTTCATATATATTTTTTCATGTTTTTCTTTTCTTTATATTTTTTGTTGTTTTATTTCCATTTTTTATTTTTTATTTTTTTTATTTTACCTATTATATTTACGTAGACCCTTTGACCAAAATTCAGGTATGACAGCTACCCTTCTTTGCTCAATGTTGTGGAGCAGTAAACGAGCAAAGACTGAAAAGACATAAATTTTGTCTAAGCTTCTTGGCCTCTGTTACGCTAACAAAGCTTGAAGTTGTTCTTCTCATTATGAAATTCTTCAAGCAAAAGTAATGGAACCCGAGGTTGTTCTTCTCATTATGAAATTCCTCGTATCCCGTGAAACCTGGAGCTGTTCTTCTCATTATAAAATTCTCTAGGGTCTGAAGTTGTTCTTCTCATTATGAATTTCTTTAGACAAAAAAATGATGGAATCCGAAGTTGTTCTTCTCATTATGAAATTCTTCGTATCCCATGGACTTTGGAGCTGTTCTTCTTATTATGAAATTCTCCAAAGTTTAGAAAAGTTTGAAGTTGTTCTTCTCATTATGAATTTCTTCAAACTGATCAAGTGGTGGAAACCGAGGTTGTTCTTCTCATTATGAAATTCCTCGTCTCCGGGAAATCTAGAGTTGTTCTTCTCATTATGAAATTCTCCAGATCAAAAAATGGTGGAACCTGAGGTTGTTCTTCTCATTATGAAATTCCTCATATTCCGTGAAAGCTTGAAATTGTTGCTGTCGTTTTGATTGTTTTTTTTTTCTGATTCATTTCTTGTAGGTTTTTGAATCCTGTTCAACAGAAATATGATGCATTATTAGTATGATCCTAATGTAGATATTTCTATTATGACATAAATGTTAATTGAAGATCACTTGGGTAAACTTTCTGCTTCAGGGAAGTGCTAATAATTTCTTTCTTCATCTCCCGACGTATCTTCTTTGACTGATATGGGAATTCATCTCAAACTCAGGTTCAATTTTCAAAGTTTTTGTTTTTTTGCTCTAAAGCGCATTTTCAGGTTTTCACTTTAGATTTTATTTTTTTTTCTTTTCTTTGTTTTTTTTGTTTTCCTTTCTTTTCTTTTTTCCAACAACTAAAGTCTATCATGAACTCAATGACACTTGTTCTTGTCTTCAGCATATGATCTCTTCTCTTGTATTGTCAACCTCTGAACACCAGGAAAGATCTATTTTGGGGAATATTTATTCTCTGTTCTGAAAGAATTCTTCCTTTCCATTGCTTTGGTTTTTGAATTTCTCATGATAGTATGTTCTTCTGACACACCTTTGCAGCATTGCCCCACTCGAATTTGAGCATAATTGTCTTGTTTTCTCATTCTGATATTTACCCTGTAAAGTTTACTTTGTCTTGTGGTGTCTCAACAGTAACAATTTCCTCACTTGATGAATTGATCCTGGTATATTTTGCCCCAAATAATGGTCAATGTTTTTTTTGCTCCAAATTTACCTGTGTGTCATCTTTGTTGCTCGAATATTGTTGCATTTTGAGCTTTATCTGTTTCTCATCATAAATCGTGTACCGAGGCCAGCTCTTGTTCTGTCTGCACTTAAAGGGTTAGTACATCATAGTAATTCCCATAAAATCCTTTGCTTTTCTTGTATCTAATCAATTTATTTGTAAGATACTTGTCAAAACAATAAGCAAAAATGCTCAACAATAATATTTTACTAATTTTGAGAAACATGAGAGAGAAAAAAAATGATTGTCATGGCAGACAAGAAAACAAAATTAGGTCTTTGAATACCAAGTGCAACAAAGTCTTCAAACCAATTTGCAAAGATCAACTCCAATGTGACCTTTTTCAAATTTATTAGACTTTCAGGAAAAACATTTCCATTTTCCTAATTCTACCCCGTTTAAGTGGCACTCTTTGCCTCACTAACTCACTATTCTCAATCTTTTCCTCTTTTCTGATCTCGATCAAGCATTAGAAGACTGAAAAATCCTTGAAGAAAGGTTAACCCTGATAAACGGGATATATTTCTGAAGACTAACCTTGTTCCAATATCCATATATGGTCAAAATGGTCTTTTATGGCTTGTAATGTGGCTATGGTTCATGGTTACCAAAGAAAGGATATATAGGCTCAAATAATTATTTAAGGGTTATAAAGCCAAGGATCATTGTTGCATTGATCTTGATATACTCTGATGAAATACTTTTCCCCTTTTTTTTTGCGGATCACTCTACACTGCCTTTTTGGGTTTTCACCCTAGAGGTTATTTCTTTTTCACCACTTTTTTTGACAGTGGCTCATCTCATCAAAATATCTCACAAAATTTTCTTTTTATCCGTTTCTTTTGTTGTTTGCTTCAACTTTAATGTCAACAATTTGAACTTCATATTTTTTTTAGTTTTGTATTTCACTCATATTTTTGCCCCTAATTCACAAGGCATCACAACTAAATATAATTTCATGCTCTTTTGCCCCCAGTGTAGGGGTGACCCTTGGTTTGGGTTGAATCAAAAGAAAAATAATATCAGGCTCAAAGGGGATAACAAATGATATTTTTCTTATTTTCTTTCTTTGAGAATGGAGATCAAGAAATGCCAAATATCATCCCATACTTGGATATCTTTGAAGAATAACAACCTTCAGTTGGATGAAGTTTTAAGTTATCACTTCATTCAAAAATCTTAGTCAACAATGCTTGAGAGGAAACTCACTCAAAATTTGTATCTGAGATTTTCCCATAATTGCTGAACACTCATCAATGTCCCCCTTTTGACCTAAATAAAGTAGAAACGAGTCACATTGGTGAAGTTGATCTATGAATTTGATTTAAAAGCAATTCTACAATTGATATTCAAGACTTGAAAGAATGATGATAGTGATGATATATATATATAAATGTATGGGCGATCAAAAATTAACCCATAACAACAAATATTTTTCTATAGTAGTGAATTAAAGAATTAAAGAATCAAAGAATATGAAATGTTTGCCACTTGAGAAAAAAAAATATATGAAACAAACATCATAAACAAATAAATTGAAATAACCTCCCTTACAAAAGACACCCAATGCTCACGGGCAAAAGCAACTGGGATGATTCAGGGTATTACTCCGTAACGGTCCAAAAAAATGCAGAAGATCTTCTGTGATTCAATTGTCTATCATCCATCAAAGAAAACCGGAGTGAATTTCAACCACCCCTTTTTACCATCGACTTTGCTCTTTTTTACTTCCATTTCAAAGTTAAATTCTCGACTTTCGAAGCATTAATGTAACTTTTCCTTTGGTTGCCCCTTTTTGGTCTGAACTTCTTGGTTTTCATCTTTAGAATGACGCTAATAATCCCATGACTCAAAATTTTCCCCACTTACATCATTTAGGGTGAACACATGCCTGAAGTCTTCTCAATTTGTCGGCATTATGATAAAACACTTTATTGCTGCTTTCATAGCTCAAACTCTGATCTTCTGGATTTTCAACAAATGCCCCAACTATAAAACTCAACTGTCATTTCTTTTTTCGACTTCTTTTTACATTTTTTCTTTTTTCCTTTATTTTTCTTCTTTTTTCTCTCTTTTTTTATGTAAGAAAATCTTTCAAATTGTACCCTTGTGTGAGATAAATTTCCATTCAGTTCTCTTTCATCTGCATTTCATCTGGATGATTTACTTTCTTGATCTACCTGACTCCAAGCAATGTGAAAATTGGTGTCTGATTCTAAGATCAACTGATCTTTTTCATGTAAACCCAAGTGATCCTCAAAATCTTAACATATTTATGCCTCTTAAAATGCAATACTGATAAATAATAATGTTATAATATGAAATATGAAATAAACATATGCATGAATGCAATAATATAAAGATGTCAACCTGTCAAAATAATGAAATGGTATTATGAACAAAAATATAAATATAAATCTACTCTACAATGCATGAATGCAAGAGATATCGATTTCAAGAGGTAGTCATTAGACAATACTCATCTAACTACAAGACTGAATACAAGGAGAAGTCAATTTATTGATAGGAAACAGTTGGCTTGAGCTTCTTGGTTGATCACCTCGTTCGGTCTAGTTCGGCATCTGTCTTGGTATGTCGATAAAAATCTGACGAGTCTTCAACTTTATCAAGCAAAAACCCATGTATATTTGACATTTCTTGTACTTGGTTCTGAAGTTGATCACTAATTCCATTCGGTATAACCTTGGTGACTGATTCGGTCTAGTTTTCAACATGTTCTTTACTTAAAACGTCAGCTCAAAATTTGCAAACTGATTTTCTACCTGTCGTCCTACTTCCTGATGTCCTCTTCTATTAGCCGTTATTCGTGAAATTTGAACCTAACTCTTAAGTTCATAATTCTCTTTTCCTGAGTCTTTATCTATCAATAATAACCTTGGGATGCCCCTAATTTATCCGCCAAATATCCACTTTCTGCCTATCTTCGCCTTTTAGCTACCGTGTCTCGCTTATGTTTACACTTGACCCGGTACCCGACTTGAAGCTTGAACAAATGCTAAACTCAATATGAATCTAATTTTTTTTTACCTACTGGAACGGTGTAGCAAAACCTCGTAGTTGTTGGTGTTGTAATCATTCTCCTTATGGTAACAGAAATACCTTATCAAATGACTCTTCATGTCAGCATTCAAAAATTTCCAACTTACCCTTGATTTTGACAGACATGCACCATGCTTGAAATCTTCTAAAACAATCTTGTATGACTTGGTCTCCTCGAACATTAACTCTGATCTTGTACTGAGTCTTCTTGAATATGGTCCACCTCGGTAAATTGTCTTTCACTTGTCTATCAAATCCTTTAGTTTATGATCATTGTCTATACAACTAGCTCATAAATCGATGCCTCTAATGCATGCTATATGAACTCACTCATACACCACCAAAAAATTGTTAGTATGGTGAATTAATAATCTAAGTGAAAATAAATTAAATTACAAAAAATAACCAGAGAACAATTTATGTTGTATAAAAATTAACCAGAGAACATATTATATTGCATAAAATTAACCAGAGAGCAGTTAAATAAAGAAAACCTAATTTGGCGGCATTTCGGTAGCATACAGCCTTATTTTATGGTCCCTGTCTGGCTCTATTAAGGGTAGGTTTCTACTCTACACATATGGGTTTAGATCTAGACTCGGGGTTCCCGAACTGTCGTTATCGCCTACTGCGACGATAAGACATCGATTCGGTAGTATAGGTCCCTTACAACGGAGGTGAAGACCTCACGATGCGTAAGGTTAGTATACCGGAAGCAGATAAAAATCCGAAACTCGGAGCTGGATAGCATCACGACGGACAATATCTAACTCCCACTCAAGGATAAAAGCTCGGGTCGAGAGCTGATGCATGAATGACAGATATATCACATAAAATGAAAATATTATCCTTATCCGAACGATATTTATTTGAAAATAATGAATTAAATTAATATCTATATTCAAAATACCGAAATGCCACGTGTAATTAATAATTAGGCCTGACTCACAAAAATTTGTCCCCAGCGGAGTCGCCAAGCTGTCGCGACCGTTTTAAAACCGAAAGATAGTGAAAAATAGTCTGGCGAATGAATTTTATAAAAATCGATTTAATTGCTTTTAAATGTATAAAAAAAACTAAAATTTTGAAAACATTTGAATTTTAAAATTAATTTAGAGTCGTCACTGGCCACTTTGGTAGTTCAGACACCATAAAACAAACCAGAGATTCATTTTGAAAATATTTGGGTTTGGGAGTCGGTTACGCGTAAGGACGACCCTTACGAGCGCCCGAAAATCGGTACCTTTTAATTATACGTGGCATTTTGGCATCTCGAATAATAATATTAATTTAATTCGTTATTGGCAAATAAATACCGCTCGAATAAGAATATCCTTTTGGATAAAAAAATACATTTCTTTTAAATACGAGCTTTGAATAAGACATCCTAAAATAGGAAACCTTAACTCGTATTTAAAGAAATATAAATTTTGACCCAAAAGGTTTTAAATGCATGACCGGTTATTATCTTGTCAATTTTAAGTTCTAACCTAAAAAGTCTCCATCAATTTAAATATTTAAATCCTATTAAATTATTAATTTTATCGGGTGTATTATGATAACATCTGAATGCACGGACACTACCATTTCGACACCAAACAAAATTAATAATTCTATTGGTGCTACTAATCTTTACCTAATTAATTTTATTAAATTCTAACCTTAAATTATTTATCATTTTCTACGTTTCGATGACGCACCGAATACGATACCGAAGTACACTCTTGGTCAACATAATGTCATTTCATAATACTGACCGCTTAGTGTATCCAAGGTATAAGATTAGAACGCCATTGTTACTAAATTATCTCTCTATTTAATTAATTATTTAATTAAAGTGACTAATCCTAAAAAGGCTCTAATTTAATTAATCTAAGTGTAATTAAGTGTCACCTAAACATACATACTACATGACTTTAAAAATGCAAACATAATAAATAATTAAATAAATTAATTAAGAGATATGATGGATACTAAAGACAGATCAGGTATGCATCTCCATTTACTATCGACAATGAATTTGTAATGGTATATACCAAATTAAAAGACCGAAAGAATTGAACTATCCTTACCTGATCTCGGCCCCTTTTCAATTTTCTAGAGTGCGTGGGCACCACCTTGCCTCTACTTTTCGTTCTAGTAATTTTCTGTGTTTGATCACATAAATCTTGTGAAAATAATTCCAACTTTAGAAACAATCAGTGGAACGACCATGGCTATTTTTCCATCTTCATCGGCCTGCCTTATCTTCTTTAAGCTTTGAGTCGATTTGGTTAAGCCCTCTCTTGTTCAGTAGCCTCCATTGGATCCGTTTTTTGTACTGATAATGATGACCCTTGTCTCTGGTTTTGTTGCGAACAGTAGCCGAGAAAAGAGTTGCTACCGAATGAGTGCATATTTGGACTCAAATGCTCCTCCAAGTTCCTGAAAATTCCAGCATTCCCAAGTTTTTAATTCCTTAGAATTTTCCCCAGGTTTTGTTCTCTGCCAAACCAAAATATGGACCCCTTTCTTTGCTCCATGGAAATCGTGAAATTGGAGATCTTCCCATGTTGTGTCGAGCACCCTCCTTTTCGAGAGGAAAACCGAATGGAGCTTCCCCAGGTAACCAACTTCCTTAGTAACCGATACAACTTATCCATTATTTTTTATTTATTTATTATTTTTTTGAATTTTTTATGAATATTATTTATTTAATTATATTTACATAGGCCTTATTTTATATTCGAATCCGGACGAAATTCGGGTATTACACGATTGTTTTGCAGGGAGACAAGCTTGAAGAACCAAAGGAAGAAGAAGTTGTTGTTGAGGCTAAAATGAAAGGAGAGAAAGTGGAAGCAAAAGTAGAGACCCAAAAGAAAGAAGAAAAAATAATGGCGGAGATCTAAAAGAAAGAAGAAGAAATTAAGGTTTTGGGTGAAGTTAAGATAGATGAAGCAAAAGAAGAGGCGAAAACAAAAGAATTCAAGTTAAACGAAGCCAAAACCAAGGTAGCTATTGTTTCCAAAGATGAAAGATAGATAAAAAGTACATGGAAAAGTAAGAGTGAGAAATAAAAAATTATTATAGTTCCTGAAAAATATGTCATCTATAATTTTATCTAATATATTTTTTTATTTGATGATATGTATTATATATTTAATGATATGTATAAGATCATATAATTAAATGAATGAATCTTATTGAATAAAACTGTCACGGCCCAAATTTTGGGACTCGGAGTCGGGTTAACCTGAGGTAGTGGGCCTCGTATTTGAGCCATGAGGGTCTTGTTGGGCTTAGGAGTTGTTGTAGGGCTTGGTTTGGGTGTTAGGCTAGAGGGGCTTTTGGTAAATCACCTTAGGGATGAAAATGAATGGGAGAGAATTATTTTATGAACTTTGCAAAAAATATTAGTTCATCACCTCTTTATTGTCTCCTTTTTCTTCTTAGCCCTTCTTTTCACCTAAACTCTTCATCAAAGGTTGATTTTTGGAGGTCAAGCTTGTAGAATCTCGTTTTAAAGATAGAGAGAATTTTGTTTAGCTCTTGAAGATCTACCTAACAAGATAAGTTTAGTAAAAAATGGTGAAGATTAAGTTTCTAAGGGATTGTTTGGTAAGAACAGTTTAAGGTTTGAGGAAGTTTTAAGTTGTAAATGGGTTCATTTTGGTTTCCTTGAATCATCTAAATAGAATAGTAACTTGTGGTGATCTTTCTTGTAGTTGGAGAGCAAGGATAACCATCAAGGTGCTTGGGTAAGGAAAAGACTTAGGGGAGTTGATTTGGAGTTCTTTAACTCATTTTGGAAGGTTGGTACACTTCTAAATTCTTTGCATTTCATGTGCATCATCATTCTTGGCGTGCTTGATTTGTTTGTGATGGTTTGGTTTATGATAGAGCCTATGCATGCTTTAATGGTGATTTGAATTATAGCTGGTGATATTGGGTAAAATTGGTTAGAAATTGACCTAAACTACTTCAATAATGTGTTGGAACGTTTTAGGATCGATTGGTTCGGTTTAGGTTGAATTTATTATTAAGCATTTTAGGATATAAACCTGCATTTTCGTGCAGGCATATCGATACCGCTGAGACAAAAATGAAGGATAGAAAAACAGGCGTTTCGGCGCCTAGCCCGAGTATCGAAAACAATTTTTATGGTGGCAAATCATTTTGATACTCCCGGGAGAGTGTTTCGAAACAGGTGGGTTTTCTCGTGAGTCTTGCTAAGCATGAAGGCGTATCGATACCGAGAGCGTTTCGATACCCCTAGTATGTGTATTGATACAGGTAAGTCTCCCTAGATAATATTCGAAGTTGTGGTCTAGCATATCGATACGCAGAGAAGGCGTTTCAATATCGAGGGTGTTTCAATACCCTATATAGGTGTATCGATACCCTTGGGCAATCTGCCTGAGTTTTAAGGCTTGAGTTTTGGGTTCCATAATTCATGCTATAGGTTCTTATGTGTTGTTTAAATCATAAAATGATTAATGAAATTTAGATTTAGTAATGTGGACATTGATATGATAAAAATATGCTTTGCATGTTTGGTCTTGGTTTGGTTGTAGTATTGTTTGATATGACATCCTAGGCGAATCATCTTGTTTGGTGAGATTTGGATACCCAGAGAGTGAAAGTGTTGCAACACAATGAAGATCATCTGATGTGAGATTCCGAGTGATGTATCAAAAGCCATCAGATGTGAGATTCTAGGTGATGACTTTGCTCGATGTGAGATTTCGAGCCCTACTCGATGCAAGATTATGAGTATACTAGCTCGATGTGAGATTTCAAACAGCCCGATGTGAGATTCCGAGACGAGTGAATTCTCCAGTGTCGAGTTGGAAGTGGGTCTCACTTCTGATTTGGTTGCATTTGCCATATCATATCATCATATTCTCATCTAGCATGGTTTTAGTTATGATTCACTTGAAGAACAATCAATAGATTGCGTATGTATTGAGCTTTCGTAGCTCAACGTTTTGGAATTTACTTTCATGCATAGATAAATAGACGAGAGTGCAAGCAATGCGGCAGAGCACCATCTTTGTGGACTTTAGCATTGGTCGGTTGATAGAGCACAATTGCTAGATTAGTGAGCTATGTATTCATAGGACCCTTGTTGTAATTTGTATTAAATTGTCAAGGTCAATTGCTTTTATTAAACTTGTATTTAGAGATCTATGGAATTTTGGATTTGATAAACCATTTAATATTTACTATCGTATTTAAACTTATTGTCATATTTGATGGTATGTTTTGGATTTGATTTAAAAAAATTTATGCATACGGGTTGAGTTTGTAGCCTAAATATGGCACCTGAGTTCGAGGTATTACAAAAACTATAAATTACATGATAAATCAGATTCATGTAATAATTTTTCGTGTAGAAGGAAAGAAGGAAACTAAGTAAACATGTAACGTAGGATTGGTGGCATTTTATGTTGTTGATTTATTTTATTTGGGAAGTGAAGCTAAATTGTATTTTTTTTATTTTACATGATTACTCTATAACAATTATGATTTAATATATTGAAATTTATAGTCTTTTTTTTAAATATAGTGTTTATTATATTTTCAACCTAATTTTATTTTTATATATGTTAAAAAAAAAGCTTGTTTTTCAAAAAATAAGAGTGAGATTGGTTCAGTTTAGATTAAAAAAATACTTATTTAAATATAATGTTTATTAAAAAATATTTTTTAAGAAAATACTTGTTGATTTATTTTATTTGGGAAGGGAAGAATCTTGATTTGTAAATTTATAAAAAATAATTTAATCAGATATTTATTTCAATGAGACCGACAAGAATTATTACAAATTTCATTAAAAAAAATCTATAATTTTAAGCCCTAACGATGGAGGAGGTATAGAAAAAAATCAAATAATATATTTATTTTTTATATCAATCAAATAATGAATATTATAGATTAAAATGATTTGATATTTATAAGTTTCGGATTTTGAGTTGAATTTTGTGGGTTTTTAGTGATCGAATAATTCGACTCGAAAAAAATCGAATAACTCGACTCGACTCGAGGCAAAAATAATCTACTCGTTTTGACTCGACTCGAAATTGCATAGACTTGACTCGAAAAAATTTCAAATAAAATTTGAGTTGTAAAATGGATCGAATAACTCGAATAACTCAAAATTTTTAATAATTAAAGGATTAATTTTTAAGTTTGAGACGAGTCTATCAATTTTTTAATGATATATACATTTATATATATAAAAATATAAAGAAATATTGCTACATATGAAAAAATATATATACGTATATTTTATATGATTAGAAAAAATCGTTTGAATTGGAATTAAATTATAATATAACATGATAAATAATTATAATTAAATATTTATAAGAACTCGAAAACTCGATTAGACTCGAACTAAAAAAATTTCAAATAAAATTTAAGTTGTAAAATATGACTCGTCAACTCAAATAACTCGAAATTTTTTGACTCGGCTCGACTCGATCGAATACTTACCCCTGTAAGAGACGATGAAAAGAGTTTATTATTTTCTTAAGTGATAAAAAACTGAATAATGATTATTTCAACATTAACGTGACATGAAACTATAAAAATTTCATCTCGAAAGAATAAGATAAAATAAGAGAGAGAAATAACATGGATGACATATGATTGACCTGTCAATAAAAAAATCCATGTTAACATAGTTGCTTGCCATGTTACCCTCTAATTTTTAATTTAATGTTTAAGTGATCCATAAAAATAAATTAAAAGTTTAATGATTATTTTTTTAATTTAATAATTAAAAAATTAAAAGATAAAATTTATAATTTATTTTAACTACTATTTAAAGGCATATTTTGGTCATGTTGTAAATGAACCAGTATTTTATTATATGAAATAAAACTATAAATTAAATATACAAGATGAAGGAAAAATTCAATTTTTTTTTAAAAAAAAGAAAATTATATTTATAGAATTAATAAGAAAACTATTAGAAATATCATTTAATTTAGGCATAAAGATAATTTTAACCCTTAACGTTTATAATTTTTGTCGTTTTGGCTCTTATTCTTTTTTTTGATAAATTTAACCCTTAACCTATATCTTTTTGACAAATAGCTTTTTTTTAACACCATGATAATTGGACCGTTAAAAATCTATCAAAGATGACATGTCATATGGATATGATAATATATTTTAAATGACATGACATCTAACCTATCAAATACATTTATATATATGAAATATAATTTTATTCCAATATAAAATAATTAAAATTCAAATAAAATTTTAAAAATTAATTAATTCTAAAATAAAAGACTATTAAACATTCTCAACCCTAACTATGATAGAATTAAAATCCTACCTAAAAAATTAATTAATTTTCTTATGAAGATAGGACTTTGATTCTATCACAATTAGGGTTTTGAATGTTAATAGTCTTTTATTTTAGAATTAATTAATTTTTAAAATTTTATTTAAATTTTAATTATTTTATATTTTATATTAGAATAAAATTATATTTCATATATATATATATATATATATTTGATAGGTTAGATGCAATGTCATTTAAAATATATTATTATATCCATATGACATGTCATCATTGTTAGATTTTTAACGGTTCAGTTATCATACTAGTTAAAAAATAAGCTATTTATTAAAAAGATATAGGTTAAGGGCTAAATTTATCCAAAAAATAATAAAGACCAAAATGATAAAAATTATAAACGTTAAGGGCTAAAATTATCTTTATACCTTTAATTTAAAATAAAAACTACATTTACATATATTATAAGTAAATAGATAAAGATTTAAATGTTAACAAACTTCATAATTAATTTTAATTTTTACTCTGTTATAATAAATAAATAAATAAATAATATTACATGATTTTTGCATGAGAATCTGACGAGATTACGTAGAAATAAAATTAAAGCCACTCTCTCATCTCTGTTCAAGTTCATTTCCCAACTGATTCGTTCTATATTTAGTACAATTCTGGGAAGTTAGAGAAAATATCTAAATAATTAAACACCTATCTTCCCAGATTTATTTTCTCTTTTGGTAAAGATTAGAAGCAAGAAACCAAGAGAGAGAGAAACATTTGCAGGGTGGCAGATCTTGTATAGAATGGAACGTCTTGCAAATCTTGTTCATAGGTTAAAGCCGCCATTGTTAATGTTGGTAGTTCAGTTAATATTTGCAGGGATTAATCTCATGTACAAACTTGCTGCTAACGATGGGATGAGTCTGAGGCTTATTCTGGTTTACAGATTCTTGTTTGCCTCTGTTATTATGATTCCTATTGCTCTAATCTTCGAAAGGTTCGAGTCAAATCGAATATGTTCTTTTCTTTTTTTATATATCAGTTGTGAAAATCTTTGGTTTTTGTTCATTTTTTCCCAGGAAGAGTTTGGAGAAAATCAATCGGAAGGTAGTGTTTCAAGCATTTCTTTGTGGATTGTTCGGGTGAGTTTAAAAAAATGGAGAAAAAATATTCTATGATTTATTTCCCAGAAAAAAGGACTGAATTTAAGGTTTGTTGAAACAGTGGCTCACTAGGTCAAAACCTTTATCTGCAAAGCTTGGTGCATACATCTGCAACTTTTGTTGCTGCCATGATCAACCTTGCACCAGCCTGTACTTTCATTTTGGCCATTTGTTTCAAGTACATTTCTTACTTTTTTTCTGCTTTAATTTGGTAGTCAATTATGTCTCGAGTCGAGTCAGGCCGGTACAAGTTCTTTGTTGCAGTCATTGGCGGATGCATGCAGGATGCAGCCCCCTAGGGAAGCAGCTGCATCCCATTCTTGAATTTCTGGATCCATCACTGGTTGCAATCTTTCCCCTGTTCACAGGGGTTGAATTTTTTATGGCAGGATGGAGAAACTGGCAATAAAAACAAGTGCAGGGAAGGCAAAAGTGCTTGGGACATTAATAGGAATAGGAGGAGCAATGGTGTTTACATTTTACAAAGGTACAAAGATAAACCTTTGGTCGACAAATTTCAACCTTTTGAAGCATCCTCGAAATCAACCGGCAACAAGTCCCAGAACATCACCGGCGTCGATCGAAACCGGCAGGTTCGTTCTGGGAGCATTTTATGGTCTTCTGAGTTGCATTTCTTTCTCTATGTGGTTGATCACTCAGGTAAATTCTTTCTTCCTTTCTACTACTCAAACTTCATCTTACCTGTTCTGTTTTACTTATGTTTCAATTTCATCAGGCCAAAATGAGTGTAAGATTCCCTTACCTTTGTTCCAGCACTGCTCTGATGTGTTTAATGGGATCAATACAAGGGGTTGTGTTTGCACTCTGCACTGTGAGAGATTGGAGCCAATGGAGGCTTGGCTGGAATGTTAGGCTTTTAGCAGTTTCTTATGTGGTATGTTCGTTTATTTTTAATGATGTCTGGAAATTTTGGACATGTTTATTGGCCTATGAAGCTGTTGTCTGCAGGGAATCATGGGATCTGCTTTGTTGGTGTTCTTGATTTCATGGGCAGTTCGTCTGATGGGTCCTTTGTATGCATCTATTTTCAATCCTCTGGGGCTTGTCTTTGTTGCCATTATTGGATCTTTGCTACTTGATGAAAAGCTTCACTTAGGAAGGTATACCACTTCATTTTTACTTACTGGTATGAGCCTCGTACAGAATCATCGTGATTACAATACGAATATGTATTTAGAGGCGACAAATTCTTAACTTGAAATGACCCGAACTTGAAATAGTCATTACCTAAATGTATAGAACTTGAAAAAGTACGAGTCCAGTATGCTACAAACCTGAATTGTATGGCCTAAATCCAAACTCAATCACCATCTCTGTACACGAGATTCGCACTTGAATCCGAATAACTCGAGTTTAATCTTACTTGTCCTTTTTGTTCTTATGGAAATCAAAAGTATCATAGGAGGAATCATGATCGTGTGTGGGGTGTACGTGGTGCTATGGGGCAAAGCCAAAGAGATGAAGCAGAAAGCTCAGTTAGTACCAGAGCCACCAGCAGTTGATGTGGATTCACATGAAGCAAAATCACATGAATCAAAAGAAGATAAACAAGAGGAGAACATGGAAACAGATGAAGAAGACATAGAAGCTCCCCCCGCAATAGCTCTAGCTTGAAATGTCCATTTTCAGAGCTTCCATTTTTACCCCATTGGCAGCTTACAGCTCTGCAGATATTGCAGAAGACACTCTTTCTGTTGGTTTTCTTGTCATATACACAGATATGAAGAGTGGATTCTTTTATTCAATTGGAGTTCAAAGGTCAAATTTGAACACGCTTGAGTTAAATCACATTAGATTGTTTATGGATAGAACTGTTTCAATCTGAAAATAAATGGCGGCCTATCAACTTTGAAGAATAAATGTACTGCTCTATTATTGGGAGAAATAAAGCTGAAAAAGTATACAACATAGGCTGAGAAAGATAAACTATCCTATCAACTTTCCTACAAAAATGGCGGCCTAGAATGAAAACAAATATTATAAGGTCACTTGCATCAGAATTTCTCAAGCAAACAAAGCCTTAAATAATGTCTAAAAGGACTTTTTTGTATTTTCTAAAAAAACTGGTGATGAATAGAGCAGCCATCCACTGGTTTTGTTTCAATCTAGAGCCATAGTTCTGCAGAAGAATCTAGGATGGTGCTTGGTGCTCAGGCACCTTTCTGGAATGGACCATCAGATACGAAACCCTGAGCTCGACCACGTCCCCTTCCCCTACCTCATCCACGACCTGCCACTATCACTGATTAGCCAAAAGCGGTGACTGCAATCATTTTACTTAAGAACAAAAGCAAAGACTTACCCCGGCCCTGGGAAGGAAATGGTTCTGATGGGACATTATCGTTGTAATATCCCGAGTCCCATTGCATATTTCCACCATCATACCCTCTTCCACGCCCTCGGAAACTACGTCCCCTCCCACGACCTCGAGGTCTGGATCCATAACCTCGCCCACCATCATATCCTCCATTCCTGTTCTCCGCCATGCCACCATTGACATTGCCTTGCACAAGTAACATTCTTATCTAAGTGTCAATCAATATGTGCCAAAATAAATTCAATACTTTGTAGATATAGAACTATTTACGGAAAGTCAGCTTTTCGCTACAAAACCTAGCAACTATTTGTAACCAACAAACACAACAGCAACCTTGCTCCCTTAACCATTTGTCACTAAAAAGCATATGATATTCAATTAACCTTCCCCAAAAGTGTCCTTTGTCTCATCACCAAACTAAGCACACCAGCATTGGAAAAGCAAAATGGCAACCGAAATTCTAAATGGATTTTAACTTCTCAACATGTCCAAAGAGAAGGAAAACCTCTTCGCTCAAACACCTTTAATACTTTATAGAATAAAACAAGACATGATGATTGGCTACACATCCACACTTTCCTTAACCATGTGCTTGGCTATGGATGCTAAGAGAGATCTTCAATTTTCATGATACGGGAGTACAAATATCAATTAATGCGAGACTCGACATCAACCAGAAATAATGCATTATCATCAATTCTAGATAATTTTCTAACCTCCTTCATTGTCCTCAAACTCGATCAATGGCTTCACTTGATCTGCTGGGATAGGAGGCTGATATCTGCCATAAAAGCAACAGATCAACAAAGCCGCATGGCAAGACATCATTAATAAAGAACAGGATCTGGCACACTACTGCTTCCAACATTGTTAACTTTTAAATATAGATAAAAAGAGGCCACCTACCCTATCGAAGATGAATCCAGCTCCTTTTTAGACAAAGTAATTGTGATTATCGAAACATGGCGAGTGGTTTCTATGCTGCACAAGCAAACCAAACATCAGTGGCAATGATATTAGATCTAGGAAGAAAATTAATGCTTTTAGTACTAGGAAGAAGGAAAAGGTCCGTACGGAAGAAGGCCTTCTTCCGGTGGTTCCCATGTGTCAGTTATGTCTATGGATCCAGTCAACGTGTTCTGATGAAGACCAGCAATCCTTCTCTGGGAGAAAATACATTTTAGTACAAAATCAAAGGGTACATACATATATACATAAATATCCATATATCATTATAACACTAAATCATGCATGTTTCCACATATTAAGACCACATTATTGTTAGCACAATGAACAACATAATCAAATTTAAGAAAATTGAAACTTAGAACACCTTAATTAATTCAGCAATCATGACAGTCTTGTTGATAGCTCTGCCCGTGGCTTTAAGTACAATCTCATCGGCACTTTTCTCCTTCAAAAAACAACACGAAATCAGATCAACAGAATGTTCCATAACCACAAACACACCACTTTCTTCTTCAACAACAAAATCAAACCAAGTATATTAGAATACATTAAACGCAATGCCAATATCCAACGGAGAAAAAAGGGGAAAACCTGAAACAGAGTGATGGCGTAAGAAATGTAATTCCTCATTCTCCCTTGAGCTGTAACCTTGAGTTCATTCTCGTCTATGGGTGTTTCAGCTTTCGGCTTCTCCACCTTCTGGTACCGGTCCATTGTTATCCTTATCGGACCCAACAAAAGAAGAAAAAAACCGTTTCAAGTCTCAGTTTTTCTTAGAAACAAAACAAAACCCAAGGGTGCAAATCATTCAGATATTAAATTCATATCAAATAAAACGAAATCAAAGGTGTAATCTAGATCTAAGGTTATAGAAACAGGGGAAGAACAACACCAACAAGAAGATAAAGTTACCTTTGCGAAACAGAGTGGCTGCGAAGAAAAGCTTTGAGTTTTAACAAAAGGATAGAGAGTCTTAAATGTATTGAAAAAGCTGTTCAACTCTGCAGTGAGATTAAGGTGAACGAAGGAAGCTGTACACTCGGAGAAGGGGGAATTAGGGTTTTAGGATTTGTGAAGTTCCATTCTATCCGTACAACCATCCAATAAGAAACTGACACGTAGACTTATCAGATAAACTCTTCTAATCTTAATGGAATCATCTAATAAGAGTTTAATTCCATTTTATATTTATTATTAAAATTTAATTTTTTAATATTTGTTATTAAAGATTAATTATTAATTTTTTAAATATTAATTATTATATAATTTATATTTTTAGTATTTATTATTAGAATTTTAATTTTAATTTTTAATATTTTTATTAGGTCTATTTTTTAAATTATTTTGAGTTGTAATTTTTTGTAAAGCTTGTTGTTAGAAGGTATTAGGGGTGGATAAAAAAACTCGATTACCTGGTCCCTGTTCTAGACCTGATTTATTTTATCTAGTATTGGTTCTGGTGGGACTGGGACTAGGTCTAAAATTTAGGTTTCGATTATAACCAGGACTGAGATTGGATCTTGATTTTTTGAACTCGGTACCTGGTGGGTACCCAGTAGGACCGGGATCAATATCAAATATCCGGTATTGGTTTTATTTTGTTTATTTTTCTTATCAAACTTTCTCTTTATGTATGAATATTATGAGTAGTGACTAGTTTTAAAACTTTAATTTTCAAGTTTACAATATTCTAATCTTATTATTTAATATTATTATTGGTGTTGAATTTTTTTCCAATTACTCAATTTTTTTAAAAAAATAAACCAATTGACCGGGTACCCGGTATTAGAATCGATACCCACCAATAACAGGATCGGTTCTTAAAATTTAAGACCCAGTGTGATCGGGACCGAGACTGGGTTTTTAGGAACCGAAACCGATGATTACCGAGTCCGGGACCAATTTTATTCAAACTGATTAGGTACCCGATCTTATCCACCCCTAGAAAGTATCTTTTTCTAATATTTGTTATTATAGGTTTACTCGTAATTTTTTTTAATATTTGTTAATATATACATATTATTAAAATTTATTTTTTCGTTACTTATTATTAGAGTTATTGTTTTTAATACTTGTTATTAATAGTTTAATATTAAAATTTATTTTTTAATATTTATTCTAGGGTATCAACTCATTAAATTCGTCCGTAGACTACTAAAACATTAGCCTGAGTGTTTTTTTTTCAATTTTTTAAAAGTAAAATTGTCGAAACGTTCTTAGTATAAAAGATCGACGGACAAAGAATGAAAATGTATAATAAAAAATATAATCTTATTAACATTCAATTCCATTTAAAATGTAAAATCATGGAGAGAATATTAAATTTAGGCCTAATTTATATTTTATTTTTATTGTTTTAATCGAGTTAATTCTTTTTTCAAATAAATTTTAAATTAATTAAGCATTAACGATGGATCCTTATTTTAGCAGGAATGAAAATAGCAGTCACTGCTGCCTAATCTGAGATAGCTAGGCTTTTATCTACTTTGTAATACAATAAACTGTTATACGTAAACCGGAACCGAAGCTCGAACTGCCATGTGTTCCGTGTTCGGTCTGGGTTTTACGACAATATATTCGACAATATATACAGCATGTATATATATAGATTTCACATAGATAGGACTCAATAGGATGGATTAGAGATGGGCACGGTCGGGTCAAGTTGGATTTCGGCCCACCTGTACCCGGCTCGGAAAAACATACCTTTCACCCGTTATTCGATCCGACCCGAGTTGAGGGTAAAAAGATTCGACCCGACTTGGATCATTAAAAATTTTAAAATTTTAAAGACTTAATTATAAAAAAATAAAATTTAGGGATTTAATTGTAAATAAAATAAATTTTCAGTGACCTAATTATAAAAAATAATTTTAGTGACATAATTGTCTAAAATATATAAAGAATAATCATTATTATAAATATCCCTAAAATATATATAAAAGATTACACTTTTAAGGGTCGTGCCAGATTTTTTCTACCCTAAAACTGAACGCGACCTAAAATTACCCTTTTGAAAACCCGACCCAACATGACCTGATCTGAACTCGAATTTTCTTAAAAAAAACTTGATCCGTCAGACCGGATCGGAATCCGTCGAATTCGGGTTCCGTGCCCATCCATCCGATGGATAGATATCATCTTCAACATGAACAAGTTCCCTGTCACTTGATAATCGAATCCTAATTATGTTTAAAGTTAAATCGGATCGAATGTCATAATCGAAAATAAAATGATTAGTTTAATATTACTTTCGAAAAATACTTTACTTTTCATCATTCAACAAGAAACATGGATTCATCAAAGGCTGCCAAATTTACATCAATACTCAATCATCCTTTGCTTTTCCTGGAAGATAGACAATCAGGGAAAATTAAAAACAGAAATCCAAGAAAACAACAGTTCCTGTTCAAGGAGAAAATGGAATGCCTTGCTGTATATCCATAAGGTATCTTTTTTCTTACCTTTTGTTCACACAACTTTCCATATAAGGAGCTTTGATTTCTTCTTCCTTGAACCTTGATTATAGGTTAACCTGAAACATGTCTCTAAGCCATCGTCGACAAGATGCCGGTTTTGGCCAACGGATTCGTTGGGAATCAGGTCCTGAAAATGGACCTTGGATCACTCTCAGTTTCATTGAAGAGTTAACCAACGGACCAGCCGCTTCAGCCATTGGAGGATTGCTGACGGTGAAAATCACTGAAAACCATATAGCCAACACCATGCATTGCCCTGTTTGCAGAGATGAGTTCGATGTCGGTGGAGAAGGAATGAAGCTACCGTGCAAGCATTTGTACCACTCGGACTGCATCATACCGTGGTTGAACATTAACACCACATGTCCCGTCTGTCGTTTCAAGATCTATGATGATTCTAATAACACTGCCGGTGATGACACCTATGAAACTAGTGAGATGAACTATCGGGACATTGGTCTTGGTGTTGAAGATCTGGAAAATGGCTTAACTTGGTTGCAGACATGGTTACTCTCCTCGAGGCATCTTCGCTTGTTCTCGCATTGGACACACAGATATCTTGATTCTCTCGATAGCATGATCAGTGCAACTAATTTTTCTCAAGAGGGTAGGATTTTGATTTTCTACCAGAGTTCAATCATCTGCACATATACATATACATATACATATACATATACATATACATATACATATACATATACATATACATATACATATACATATACATATACATATACATATACATATACATATACATATACATATACATATACATATACATATACATATACATATACATATACATATACATAGAGAGAGAGATTGTGTAACATAGTAGCTATGTTATCTTCCCCGCAGCTAGCTCCTGGTGGCCCTGTTGGCTCATTCCATAGGTTCTCTCTATATATCAGCAGCCTGCATATGGAACCAGTTTCTGCAAACTTTTCAAAGGCAGGTATGTATGTATGTATGTATGTGTGTGTTCGAATGCGTGTGTGTATATGTATATATCAGATGACTTGTAAGTGACTTGTAACATCTATACTGTTCTTATCATTCATTGAGTAATATAAACAATAGTTTTTACATTTCCAACATGACATTATAGCTGTTCGAAAAAAAAAAGGACCAACACTTTCTTTACACTTGAATCCATATATAAGAGCGATGGTTCTTGTTGAAACCTGCATGTTGATGACAGCTTCTTTAAGTAGTCACACCAACTCTTGGAGTTATTATTCCCTTTGGGAAAGAAACAACCTGTGTGTTTTGTCACAAACTCGAAGTAAGATGTTCGGCCTGTGAAATTTCTTGCTTTGCCATTTCATTTACATGTACATTGTTTCCCGGAAAACCTTCGGAACATTTTTGCAGGGGCTTCTACCATGATTGCCTTATCAAAATTTTTGATGTCTTGGAACATGGAACAGTATAACACAATATGAATAGATTTCGATCATAAACGGGGATGAAAGGTCAAGAATCCTAAGAATGTCGATAACCAGAGTTCATTGGGGAGAACATCTGATGCTATAGCTGCAAATGCTCACAATAATCACACACAAAAAAAAACATTCAAAGCAAATTAGCTATAATATAAATAATACAATGAGAATTCAATGAAATGCATGTATTCACTTAGCAGTTAGCATATGCAGCATCGTGTTTTCACTTAAGCATATATTCTTACATGATGGAGATTACGCAGGCGGAGGCTGAGCAAGTGGTGCAGAAACCAGGCCTTTCCTACTGTCCATACCCTGGCCTGGTCGAGAGCCATAAGACACAGAAGGTAAAGGTGGTAGATCTGGAGACAACTTTGATCTGGGACTCATTAGAGGTGGGTGGTTAGAAAATCGGCTAGAATGAGATCTTGGAGAAGAACTTGGCAGAAATGCAGGGCGACTGTATGGACAGGGGGGTGGGGGATGCATTGCTGAACTAGGAGGTTTAGGAGATATCGAAGGAGGAAAAGTAGGGTAAGAGCCACTTCCCAGACCTGGTGAATGAATTGGAATATGACCGGAAGGAGGAGCAGATTTGCACTTGGGACAAGGCGGAAGATGATTCTTCTTGGGTGCTGGTGCTGGAGAGCGAACCGGTGGAAAAGTAGGACGCCGGGACATGGGCGGTCCAGGAGACGGAGCTGGTGAAGGAATGGAAGGGGTAGGATGAAGTGTACCGTTCAGACAAGATGACAAACTAATGCTTTTAACTTTACCAAAGACAGAATTATTAAGCCCGAGATTCTTCGCCGGAGAGTCTGTGATGGTTTGAGCCAACTGCTTTAATCTCTGAGGCAGAAGGCCACCAAAACCATCTGACACCACCGAAGCCTGAACTATGATCGGAGAGGACATTGTGGAGCCATTTCTGTTTGTTAATTGCACAAACAAATTCTGCAATGAACAAATAAAAACAATTATAAATATGTAATATATCTGAAGGCTACCGTAGATCAACCTGAAAACCAGCCACTAGTGAGTGTATACGAGTGAACATTGTTTGAAACCGATGTCATACCTCATATGACCTCAGATGCAATCCATACTTTAGCTGATCCTTTAGCTCGATGAATTTGTCATCTACTTCAGATATCGAATTATATAGAGTAAAATTGAATAAAACCTGGGTTATTTGCCCGATAGAAGCAGATTGTAAAGGGTTTACAGTGATCCCCCCAGGAAACTTTAAAATCTCAAACTTAGATGGCTGGCCAAATATGGAGGTTGTCAAAGTCAAATTGGAGTGTCGGAGGAACAGTTCGATTAAATATGACCTCAGCACACTTAGGGATACTGGATTTATTGGCCTATTTACAGGATTGGAAAGAACACCAAACACCACCCTAGTAGAGTTGGATGCACCAGACTTGTGCATGGATAGGGTAACCACCTGTTGAAAATCAGTAACTTTTATATCAACTTTTCACATAATACGGTTATAAATATATGTAACACAATGGCAGTAGTTGAGCTAAAAACCTTCGTATCCGGAACACCTATTTCTTCATAGATATCATACTCTAACTTTTCAATATGCCGTATGAGCTCCGACACCGGTTTCTCTAGTGTAAAGCATGCATGTACCGGGGCTGCAAAGAATAAATAATACTACTCCATAAGCAACAAACAAGGAAACTTACTAATGGTACTACATCAATGATCTAAAAACGACATCCATTCCAACGGAAATACAACCAAGGAAACGTCCTGTTTCAATATGCATTTAGACCAAACCCAGGAAGATAAATTCTAATCAAGGAACTGAACCGATTTATCTTCATTCGGTTTCTCATTTCAAGAAAGAAGTTAACAGGTCAAGGAAGACTATCGAGTTCGATACAGAATCAAATACTTACAAAGTAGCACATGATCTTGCAAAACATCACCATTTCCTTTGTGATCAAACTGCTTTAGCAATTTAAGCTATGAAAATCAACCACTTCCATTGTTACAATTTTACAACATCAAAATTCCAGACTTAGAATGCATTTTTTAATAAGCCACACACGTTGTAGATAAAGTTGTTCAAACTCGAATCTCCTAGAATGCAAATTTCGAATACATTAAAATCATTTGCATATCACAATAGGAGGTAGCATAGATTCATAGTTGCAACACAATTACATGGTGAATGAGATATCAATCAGGGAAATATCCATTGCCAGTCAACACTTGAGGATCCAAATGAAGCAATAAAAATACAGTGAGAATCAAGATAACAATTTTGTGGAAACCCTAATCAAGCAAACAACTTGTGCCAAAAGAACAAAAATGGAACTTCAATAATATAAGAATAACAACAACAATAAACAATAAAGAAATCTCACCACTGAGCTTCATAGCTTGCTTAGCATCAAACCCAGATTCTACAGGGTGAAGAGGGATGAGCCAGAAGATCCCAGGCAACAACACCGACAACCCAAGGAACAAAACAAAAACGCATCTGAAACTGAACACATTCGAAAAACTCGACAAAACCACCCAGCATCTCCCACCCAAGAATACATTATGTTCCTGACTGTTCCCTGATTCAATACTCTGCTCTCTTTGCTGCAGATTTTGGTCCTCATTCTTCCCCATTGAAAGAGCATACGTACCAAAAACAAAACAACCAAAATTCAAGTTTCTCTCAAAATCTACCTTGGGTTTGGGTCCTTTCCTTCTTCTTCTTTTTCTATGTTTCAGTCTGAAGACAACCACAACCACCACGAACAACAGCAAAGAAAGAGATGAACAAAAGGGTTGTAAGAAATGGGTGTGGATTGTGACATAAGTGTTAATGGTAGGCCTATGCCTTTCATTCACTCGCTCTCTAGTAACTACACTAAATTTTGACAGCACCCTTTCTCTTTCTTTCTCAAAACACTCACTTGCTCAGATTCTTATTTAAAATATCAATTATATATTCTAAAATATAAAATAAAAAATATATTGAACATGATATATAAACAAATTAATTTTATAATATTATATTTTATTAACAATTTAACACCTTAATTTTAAAATATAATTTGTTTTTCACTCCAGGGGTTGGTGGTGGAGGGAAAAAGCTTACCAATATTAGAGTCCTGATAAGTCAAAGATCTCCTTTGTACATTATATGGACAATTCATTATTCCTACAAGGGAATGTCTATTTGGATTGGTTAACAATTTTACCCAACACTTGTGGGGGGAAAGAGTATTGGACAACTCATCTACATTTTAGTTTATTACAAATTGGTACTGAAATTATCTTTTTTTCTTAGATTGGTATTTTAAACTTGTTTTTGTCAAATTTTATACTTAAAGTTTTGCCTCAATAATTGAGTAACATGTATTATTTGAGTTACAATAGAATTAGATTTCTAACAAGGGGAAAGGAGTTACAATTTGGTTGGACTTCAATTTTACAAGTTTAATGGCTGGTTTGTTTGATAGACCTACAGTTGACACTTTGGCCTTTTGGATACAACTACTTATATGTTATTTGAGTTAGTTTTTAAATTCACAATATAATATAAAAATGATAAAATAGCATACGTTAAAAGTTCGAGTTTAGACGTCGTAAATAGAATAAATTGGTTTAAGAGACATCGTTTAAACGAGCCTCTTCAATACCAAATATGGATTTAATCGTCCAATAGATCAGATACAAGTGTGGTTATATCAAAGAAAGTATCCGAGCAAACTAGATCAATTCGATCTTTATTCCAAATCAAGTATAAGTTTCAAAAGTAAAACTCGATTGAACTTGAACTTGACTTGGTTCGGTTAAATTAAAACACTATTCCTAAACCAACCATTAGAGGTATTTCAAGGACTTGTAAAAGTAAAACCACCATTGGATTTGGGAGGTATTATAAAATCCGATCAAAGCATCATTGATGTGTCTGAAATTAAAGCAATTCTCTTGGTATTGTAAATGTCAAAACTTTCCTTGTAGAACATATATGAAAATAAAGTTAACATAGAAAAAGAACAAGTCTTTGAATTTTCTCTCCTACCAATCAACGGGTTTAGAATTTCAGATGAGCTTCTTCTTTTGAAAGTATCGCTTCAAGTACCAAATTTGCAGACACGACGTCGCGATGCAAATACCCAAAGACATGATACTGAACCATGCGACCCTAGCGTTTGTGAGCTCACTTCTAGTCCTCAGATTCAATTCTCTGTTGTCCAACAAGGATGGCGTAAACACAGGATGTTATAGCTTACTTTTAAAACATAACCTAAAAAGAAATAGTAACAATTACCTGTTCTTCATATAGATTAAGTTAATGTAAATGTCCTCCACTGCTGCTTCAAGTTTTGCCAGCTCGAGCTCAACACCCTATATGTGCAAGACGAAACACACAAATGAATATAAAGGGGAAGTGTATCAAAACAGAAATATGAGAGAACGTTTTATTTCAGAAACCAGTTTATTAAGTTGTCAAACCACCAAAACTTATCGAATGAATTCCGAGGTTATTCAAAATGTTCGACTCATCAAAATAAAGTTCCGAGATTTAGACATGCATGTAATCATTCTATCAGCCTAACCTCACAAACTCCACAAAGGAACAAGATGAAATAAAAATTAAATAAATTCTTTTTGAGCAAAAGTTGATTGGTATTGCTCACAAGATTCGCGATAAAAGAGTTCTTTTGTGATCTTCATACCAGCAGAAACAAAAATCCTCAAGTACAACCATCTCAAAAAACATTTTGAACCAAGATTTTAGTCTGCAAACCATTTCTTACCCATGGTTTCCTCTCTAAATCCGAACACGATTGAACGAGGAAATCAAGAAAAATGCTCACCTCAATTTTTTCTTTTCTGGCCACTGACTCCCAGTCTTTAGCTGCAATGCCAGTTTTCCAGTCAATGTTGACGCTAAGTTCTCCAGATCCATGATACTGGCCATCAAACCAGAAACATGCTAGGTAATTGCCAGCCTCCTGACTTGTGAATGCAAACTGACCATGAGTCACATTCTCCTTGTGGTAAAGATTGCTCCCATAAGGGGATGTCACCTATAAATACAAACTGGGAGTTAGAAGTTTGCAACAAGTAAATTACTCTCAACGAGATGTCACCATCAGCATTTACAGTTTCCATTTCAGAGATGCAAATCATATTGAAAATATAAAGGGTAAAGCAAAATATTTAGTCTCTGAACTTGGAAACGTTTCCCAACTTGGTCCCTGAAGTTTTCTGACCACATTAGTCCTTGAACTTGGATATTTGGTGACGTGCACTCTCAGATTGAGTCATGAGACATAGTATCAGAGTGTCATGTCATCTAAAGGACTAAAAATGGGGAAAGTAGCCAAATTCAGGGGATTAATGTGAACCGAAAAAGTAAGGGGACCAATTTGGGAGAATTTGCCAAGTTTAGGGACTAAATGTTGCCTTGCCCCAAAGATAAATTACCGAGCCAGCAGTAATATAGTACCTGTCTAAAACATGTTACACTATACTATAGCAAATCTGTAGATAAAGAAGCGGGAGAATTATATCATGGGCCTCCCTCCCGCTTCATCCATGTCTCAACCAATAAAAACCACTCACTTCATTATTTTTTCCATGTCATCTTTTTACCGAGTGAAAAACTGATTTTTAATTTAATTTAAAGTAAATATAAGTGAAGATTCATTTGGTAAAAAGATGACAAGGAAAATATAATGAAGTGGTGGTTTTTATTGGATGGACCGTGGATAACGGGATAACTTTGATGTTGGTTTCATTATCTTTACAATAGCATCCCTAAATTCTCATTCTTAAAAAGTCAAAGGGTTGTTCTACCAATATTAACTTAGAGATATCAAATTAACAGTTCCATCTAAATACCACTGGATTCCAAGCCAAGAACTCCATGGATGCTTTTTTTTTCTTCAAATTTCAATCTATACCTACACATCTGTTCTTCCATAATTTGCTAATTCTTCAGCCCATAGCTAAAAATATTACAGTTAAAATGGTCAATTATTTCCCCCTAAAACAAAATAATTCCTACATCTACATCGAAAACAATCTGTTTCAAGCACAGCATAAACAAATCTAACCATCGCTCCTTGTTTGATTTACAATCTTCATTAACTTTTCCCGCTTTTTCTCAGAAAATATAAAAACTATACTAGTCAAAACCCTAGCAAACTTGTCCTAACAGATCGAAATTGGGAATTCGGGAGGAAAAAAAGAAAAGCGGCAAAATAGGAAATTAACCTTGACAGAAATGGAAAGGATGTGACCGAGATCCTGGGCAACAACGGCGTAGTTAGCCAAAACGACGACGTTGCCCTGGATTTCCTCGGATACACACTTGGTACCGGTCTTAGGAACATTCAACCATATAGCGTCACCGGCCGGAGCATTACTCAGCCCCCACAGCAATACCACGAACACCGCCGATCGAATCATCGCCGACCGCCGCACGTCAGCATTCCCCGACATCTCTTCGGATTTTAAGTTTTGACCAGTGACTTTGATAAAGAATGAAATGGATCTGCGTCTCAGTGCAGAGAAATTAGAGTTGGCTAGGAGCCTAGGATTCAGTTTCCTGCTGCTTGACGGAAAATAATAAAGAAAAGACTTCGACCCTTATTACAGCATTAAATAGCTTTGCAAATTTGGGCGGCTGAGGGGTCTGCTCATAGGCCCGGTTCGTTTGGTTTGGGTTTGGGCGGTTCAGAGCTGCATCAGCTTTTGGGCCATGAAGGCCTTTGCATTCGATCCCATTATGGGGATAATATAACTTTTAGTCCCTGAATTTATATTTTTAATCAAATTTTCCATTTTCGTCCCTTCTATTGATGTGTTTGTTTGATATTTGTGTCATGTGGTACACTCTCAATTAAGGGTGAGTATTCGATCGAGTCAAGTTGAGTCAAAAAATTTTGAGTTATTTGAGTTAACGAGTCATATTTTACAACTCAAATTTTATTTGAAATTTTTTCAATTCGAGTCGAGTCGAATCAAGTCGAGTTTCGAGTTCCTATAAATATTTAATTATAATTATTTATCATGTTATAGTATGATTTGATTTCAATTTAGACGACTTTCTCTAATCATATAAGATATACATGTATATTTTTTTTCATATGTAGCAATATTTCTTTATATTTTTATATATCAATGTATATATATCATATAAAATTGAGAGATTCGTCTTAAACTTAAAAATTATTTATTTAATTACTAAAAATTTCAAGTTATTCGAGTTTCCATTTTACAACTCAAACTTTATTTGAAATTTTTCGAGTTGAGTCGAGTCTATGAAATTTCGAGTCGAGTCAAAATGAGTCAAGTATTTTTGCCTCGACTCTCGAGTCGAGTTATTCGGCTTTTTCGAATCAAGTCGAGTTTTGCTCACCCCTACTGTCAATATATGATTAACATCGGAAGGCCTTTGCATTCGACCCCATTTTTTTGGGATAATATAACTTTTAGTCCATAAATTTAACACTTTTTTTTAATTTAATCCTTAAACTTTTCTATATAAACAGAAAACTTTCCGTTCATTATGTGTTAGTTTGATACACTCTCAGAATATCATGTTTTAATAGATTCGGTTAATTAACATTTAATATTTTATGAAAAAGGAAATTTATTTTTTTATCATTTATTCTTTTAAAAAAATGTGTTTAATAATCCAGAATAGAAATAAATTTTTAATATTTTTTCATGAAAAAATGTATTTAAAATAACAAATAGATAAGGACATACTTATCGCAATATATATTTTAACATTTTTTATTTTTATTATTTTCTTTAAGTGTATTATTCTTTAAAACTTTAAATTTATTAAACAATCTAACTTATCTTGTAATTAGTTTTAAGCAAAATACTAAAATAAATAAAATTAAACCCAATATTTACTTTTATATAAAATGGATGAGTCTAGTATGATTTTAAACCCAATATTTTTATTAAATTATTTAATAAAAATTAAAAATTTTAAGGACTAAACATATAATTTTAAATTATTTAAAATAAAATTTAAAATAAATTATATATATTATATATTATTTTTTAAAAATAATTTATTTAAATTATTTTTAATTTAAAAATTAAAAATATTAAATTCAAAACCTAAAACCCTAACCTCAAGCTAAAATACTAAACATTAAATCCTAAAATCCAAAACACTAAATCATAAACTCTAAACTCTAAAACAATAAAACCATAAATCCATCACTTAAACCCTAAAATGAAATATTTGAAACTCTAAAAAGTATAAACCCTAAACTTAAAACCTTAAATTAGTTTAAGATTTAGATATACTTAATTAAAAAAAGATTTAGATGTAAGAGTTTTGATTATTTTAGGGTTTAGGATTTCAGAGTTTAGATTTAGTGTTGTTGAGTTGATCGATGTTGAATATTGGCCAAGAGGGGGGTGAATTGGATATTAAAAATTTGGTAGGAGAAATTCGGTAAAAATCGAAAAATGAAGAACACAATGATTTATAGTGGTTCAAGCTTCGAACAAGCTCTACATCCACTACCTTAGCTCCCACTAAGGATTTTGAAAACAATTCACTATTGAATTCAACCTTTTTCTAGGTTCAAGGGATAACCTTTACAAACAAATCAATTTTCTACCCAAAATTGATTTAAACCTCACAAGGTGTTACAAGAAGTTTGATTTGGCTAAAAGGATTCTCTCACAAGAAATAATAGCCCCTAATACAAACAAACTCTCCCCAAACTTAATTTACAATAGATCAAAGTGAAAAATACAAGTTGGGAGGACAAAGTATTCAATGAAGTGCTTTGAGTTGGATTTGTGAGCTTGGATGTTGCTTGATGTTCAATTCTCTATGTATGCTTTTGAAAATGCTTCTTTTTATACTTTCTCATTGATTTCTAAACGTTGAAGTTGTTGGGAAAGTAAATATGGACGTTGGAGCTTCATCTTTCCATCATAAATGCACTCTGCAGTAGGTGGTATCGAAACACGGGGTACCTGTTTCGAAACAAGCCAAGAAAAGAAAGAGCCGTTGTGCATTTAATAAGGGGTGTATCGATACTTGTTTCGATAAAAAACTTTCTGTGATGCCTGATATCGAACCTTATTTCGATACAGGCTAACCATCATTCAAAAATTAACTAACACCAACGGTCGACTCATTTAATTCTTGAAAATAGCCGTTGGAGATTAAGGGTGTATCGATACCTGTATCGATACCAGGAGTCATATTTTTAAAATTAAAAAATAATTTGAAAATTAACCAAGATGTTTCGATACCAGTATCGAAACATGGGTTGACAGAAAGTTTTGGTATCGAACCTTGTTTCGATACCTGTTTTTGATCTCAAGAACAAGCCTTGAAAAATCCCAGGTGTATCGATACCTATCCTCATGGTATCGATACCCTCGTGTAAAAAAGACTTGTAAGAGTATTTCAAAGTTCTTGGTTTTGACTTAGAGATCAAGCTTTGACTTAAGGACCAAAAAATTATTTCAAAATTAGTCCTTACATTTATTTGTTATATCAAAATCAATTTTAGTTTTACAAGTGTTTATGGTTTAGTGTTTTTAGGATTTTTGATTTTAGGTTTTTGATTTAGGGTTTTGAGATTTTATATTTTATGGTTTAGAATTTAATGTTTAGTGATTTAGGTTTTGGGTTTTGGTTTTAGGGTTTAGAGTTTAGGATTTTTTTTATTTTTTTAAATTAATTTAAATTAGTATTTTATTCAATTATTTAAAAAATAAAATAAATATAAAATAATTTAATAAAAAAATATTTTAAATAATTTATAATTATATGTTGAGTCCTTAATTTTTTTTAATCTTTATTAATTAGTTTAATAATGTCCAACGGTATTTATCATTAACGGTGTTCAACGATATTCGACGCTTGTTATAAAATTTTCCATATAAAATAATAGTTTTCAACACCATTATTTTGTAAATTGAAAAGTTAACAATTTTTTAAGCTATTGTATTGAAATGGAACGGGTTTGAGATACGTAAATATAAATATATTTTTAATGAGTTATAATTAAGTTATATAATGTAAAATTCTCTAAGTTTTATATAGTTTTAGATTATTGGTTGGTTGAAACTAAAGATTTAGATTAATTTTTACATAATCAATTGTTAATACGAATTATTTATTTTATTTATCTAACGATTCAAAAATATGTAAAAACTTAAAAAGATTTATATTGTGTACGTGATCTTATTCTTATTTATTATATATATTAAATCTAGAGTTAGGACCAAGTTATACGGTGTAAAACTCTCTAAGTTTTACATATTTTTTAGATCGTTGGATGACTGAAATTAGGGATGGTAATTTGACCCGTTCTCGTCGGGTCCCAACCTGATAAGGGCGGTTTTTTATTTAAAAAATTGGATTTGGGTCGGGTCGATGATTAAAAATAAAGTCGAGTCATGTCAATTTTAGAGTAAAAATTTCTCGACTTGACCCGATTCAATATATATTTATATTTATATATAATATTTAATATTTTAATTATTATTTTTTCAGGTTAGATCGGGTTTATTCAGTTTTTTATTAAAATATCAAGATCAAATTATATTTTTATAATATTGAATCAGGTCGGGTCAGGGATAAAAATATTGAGATCGGGTCGTGTGGGGATCATGTCAGAAGACTTAAGTTTTGGGTTGGGGGTCGAGGCGGCCAAAACCCGATCCGACCTGTTGTCACCCCTAACTGAAATGGATGACAAATATTAGTTCCTTATTTTTTTTACAAGCAATAATCTTCACATAACCAATTATTAATCTGAGTTATAAATAGAATGAAACTTTGATGAAAAAGCTGCAAATATTTGTCTCCCAAAAGTACATCGAACTATAAATAGATGTATAATTTTATATTAAAGGAATAACCTCATTAAATATTTAATCTTAAATATCGAAAAGGTTGAAAGATTAATTTAGCTTAAATTTAAAGTTATTTGAACTTAAAATGCTATTATACCAAAAATTTTATAACGGATAATAATCACTCTTTATGAGAGATTATTAGAAGAACCCTATTCATTACGTCATTTATGATTCATGTAATTAAGACCGTTATCTTTAAATAATTACTTAATAATTATTTACCTACTAATTATATGTAAGAAAGAGATGATATTCACCTTAAAAAAATTGAAATGGATTAATTAAGACCACATATATATAATAATTATAACTCACCTACGAATTTTTCCACTTCCTATATCAACTGCAATAACAATTTAGACATAACATTATTAAAAGAAGACAAAAATCTATTAAATTTAACATTTTAAGTATTTTTCCAACACATTAAATCTAATTTGTCTATAACGATAAATGCACAAGTATTATAATTTGACTTACATATTTTAATATATTTTATATTAGATCAAAATTAATATAATTTTTTGATAAATCTTAAATTTAACTTTAGTATCAGCCAGAGAAAATGAGATTCTAAAATTTACGACTTAAAAAAAAAAGAGAGAATCAAGATAAACAATTTAATCTGCTTACTTTGAAATTCCTATTAATACAATAGTGATACTTTGAGACTCAATTAAAATATTTTAAAATTTAGGGACTGATTCTATAATATGAGCGATAGTTCTGGATGTTTTCTGAAATATTTGCGATATTTTGTTCCTCCTAATTAAACCTAAGATGCTCTTGAAAGCAAATGGAGAACCTTTCCCATCTGAAGTTTGATAATTTCATCAAATTCGATCAAATTACTGGTAACAAATTTTCATCCGATAAGTATTCTACTTGTTATAATAGATAATTCAACAGATTCCCTCTCTAATTTTACTTTGCGTTCATGTTATTTGCCTAATTGCTGCAATTTAGGGTTTGGTTTTGATTTGCTTTATATATGATTTGGTTTGTTTCTTCTTTTTTAATGATTGGATGTCAATTTTATGTAAAGCGAGGTTTCTTAAGATTTTGGGGATTTGTCCTCAGGTTGGCCTGATCGAGGGTTTATTCTGTTGTTTTAAATTCATCTGCTTTCTTTTTCCTTTAGTTTGATTAACTAGAAAATCCGAGAAATTTTTGAGAGAACAAGAAAGAAATCTCGATAAACGAAATCTTATATATTAAGCTGACATTTTTTGTTTTTTACGATCAGAAATATTGCGTTTTCGTTTGATTAAGGATGATGAATCCAATTTCATTCTTTTTAGTTTCATTGACCTAGCTATAAATATTTTGATTTTGCAGGAGAAACGTTTGAACATTTGTTGTGATTTTGCGAAGAAGACATATATTTCTTAACGTTGACGTGATTAACTGAGAGCAGATGCCTCGAGATTTGTCAAGATCACGGTCTCGCTCGCCCTCGTATAGGCGGAGACATTCGCCGTCTCCTGTGAGGCATAGGCATGGGAGGAGGAGCCGTAGGGACAGAAGCCAATCGCCGTATTCATCTTATTCTTATAGCAGGTGATCCCGTTTATGTTCATACTGTTTGTGTTAATTTGTTAACATACAAGATACTGTAAGGAGTTTTGTAAGAAATGTTGGAACTCTGGAGTTTGTTTTCGGATTGGAATTACAAATTCGTCACAAGTTTATTTGTAAGATGCTTATTTGTACATCTTTTGCTGCTCGCTCGGATTTACTGGAAAGACGGTGTAGCTTGCTTTCTGTCTACAATTATGATTGCTTTTCTAGAATTGGATCACAGACAAGATTTTGTTAACGAGTGACAATTAGATTTTTGAATGTGGCTAATTGAAGGTGCTGCTGCAGTTGAGGATGTGCTGTTTGCCTTTTTAAGACTGGAGCTTTCTGTGTCTTTACATTACTGTTTAATCTTTTGGTTGTCTCTGTCTTGTCATGCGTGTGGCACTTTTATGTTCAGATTGGCATCACTGCCTGACATTCAGGACTATATATTTGTGTTTAATGACCACCTGCCTGATAAAGAAGTGAAGCTGAATTCTTCGGATAATGTTTGACAATGTATTATTCAATATCTTCTATGAAATTATCACCTCAGTGAGCATTTGACATGTGAAGAACTTCCCTTTTGATTGGTAAATTGGAAATATCATATATGCTAAATACAAAAACACTTGGAGCAAAGTATAAAGAAGTCTATGACAGTGATAGGAAGCATTCTCTTTGTTAGAACATTAAAGACAGTTTCTTCCCATCACTTGAGATGGGAAGTGAGCAGGTGATGGGTGCCGGTGGGTTCCTTTCGTTGCTTGAATGTAACCTTATCTTCTTCATGTCATAAATGATGGAGCTCAATGCTTACCTTAACAATGTATGAGGTAATTGTATATGCTTTTATATTTTTTCTGCTAGATGGTGAGCTTTACTCATTCTTAGTTTGTGTAGCTAGTATTCCCAAATTATGTTGTTGTTGCTCAATAATTTTTGTTTCTGTACAGAAGAAAGAGTCGTTCAACTAGTCCACGGCGCTACAAAAGTCGTTCTCCAACTGCAAGACGTCATAAAAGTCGTTCTTCGACTCCAAAGCGTTATAAGAGGCAAAGAAGTAGGAGTTCTTCATTGTCTCCTACACATAAATCATCTAGCCCAAATCTTGGGTCAATAGACCGCAAAAATGCTAGTGAGAAACTGAAAAAAGAAGAGGAGGAAAGGAAAAGGTATATCGAAATTATGTGGGATATTTAAATTTTTTCTTTCTGCTGTTCTTGAGTTGCACCCTCTCTTTTATTTATTTATTCTTAACTTTTGCTACATGTTCGATATTTATTTATTTTATTGATATTTGAGTCTCATTAACATTGTGTTATGGAGTCACGACTCTGGTGGAAGCTGATATTATTGTGTAGTTTTTGTAATAACAATATGATATTTGGTTTACTAGGATGACATAATTACAAATCATACAGGAGACATGAAAGTAAAGTTCCCATGTGGGTTGTTAGGTCTTGCCAAACTCTAAACTCTTTTCTTGGCCTTAATTTCATTCTTGAAGGGAAAAGAACATTACTTGCATTGCTTGTACACACCCCTTTACCTTACCTTCCTAATGCTGATGAATTTACATTCCTTATGTTCTGCGTGCACTACTTTGTACAACTCGTGCAATTTTGCTTCCATAGAATATATGAAGAAAAGACCAGAGGGGGAGGGAGAGATTTATGTGCTTGCCATTTTGTAAAACAGTAAGAAAAATGATTGTTCTGTCCAAGCATCTTAGTTCTGTTGGTTTTGTTATTACAGTGAAAGCCATTCTGACTAAATGTCTTACGTTGAATATCATGCACCATCCATTGAAAAAGGATGGTGTCTATAAAAGGATATACTCTTCTCGTCGAAAAGCGTACTTCGAGTTTGAAGTATTACGGTGATTAGCAACAAGTTACTTGATATTCTTCTCCACAGGATTTTCTGAAGGAAGATACTGCTATAATTCAACTTTGTTATATTTGATGATCTGATTGGTTGCACCTTTCTGTACTGTTCACCAGTTCTGTAACTCTTTTGTTTGGATCAGGTTTGATTAGAGGTATGCCTTAAAAGCATAGCATAATTAGTGCCTTTGTCGTCATGAAGGTTAGTTTGTCCGTTTATTATAGTTACATAGTGCATCAAGAAAGATGGTGAGATAAGGAAAGAAAACGCAAACATGACATGTCAGCTGTTTTTTGGGTGGTGGTGGTGGTGGTACTGTTTTCCGGTTTGGAAAGATCTGTAATGAAAGGTTGCAGCATATTTCCCCAAATGCATGTTTCATTTACCCTCTTGACATATCTTTTGTTTTCCAGGCGTCAACAAGAAGCAGAATTGAAACTCATAGAAGAAGAGACTTCTAGGAGAGTGGAAGAAGCGATTCAGAAAAAGGTTGAAGAGAGCTTGAACTCTGAGGAAATCAAGCTCGAAATTTATAAGCGATTAGAGGAAGGACGGAGAAGACTTAATGATGAAGTTGCAGCTCAACTTGAAAAAGAGAAGGAAGCGGCTCTTGTCGAGGCTAGGAAAAAAGAGGTAAATATCTTAGGCAAAATCATGTGATTTCTTGTCCATTGATGTTTGTTTCAATTCAACCATATAGGTGTTGTGTTTATTGATTTTTTTTCTCTCTTTTTGGCTTATAGTTGTGACTGTTTCCTGCCATTTTATGATCAATCTTGTCGATTTTGTTAACAGGAGCAAGTTCAAAAAGAGAAAGAGGAGTTAGAAAAGATGCTCGAAGAGAACCGAAAGAGGGTGGAAGAAGCTCAGAGAAGGGAAGCACTGGAACAGCAGCAGAGGGAGGAAGAAAGATATCGGGAGTTAGTGGAGCTTCAGAGACAAAAGGAAGAAGCAATGAAGAGGAAGAAGCAGCAGGAGGAGGAAGAACGCTTACATCAGATGAAATTACTGGGAAAGAACAAATTGCGACCGAAGTTGTCTTTCGCTTTTGGCTCAAAATGATTGAATTGGAGAAGTTGTTATGGTTTGCTTCGGTTTGTTAGATTTGTGATTTTAATCAGGAATGTCATGTTCAGCAGATCAACTTTGACAATTGATGAGGTGGCATTTTGCAGTATATTTATTACGTATAACAATACATCAAATATGATTTTTGTGAATAGGAATCACAAGATATTTGATAAGAATCTTATTTTACAACTCTAACATTATTTTAATATTTTTATTAAATCTGAATTGAGTTTATAAGGATTATTGGTCGAGTCGAATGGTCTCTAGAGCTCCAATCAAGTTGAAAGGGTTCTAGAGTATATCTTCAACCATTGAACATTAATCATTCAATCACTTTGCTATCATTATCGGTGTTCGAATCTGTGATCTCTAAGAACAACAACCGTTTCTTAACCGATGAGGTTAGATGATTCGTGTTTATATACATATAAATATATAGGGAGTGGGAGAAAAATGTTAACTCATTCACTAAAAACTCTACCATGGCAGTACAACAGAAACATATACACCCATTTGTTGTAAAAAGAATTGTGTCAAAAAGACAAAAAAAAAAAAGTAGAAAAAGAAATAAAGAAGCAATGGAAGGAAGGGCTGAATATGTACACAAATTGTACTCATGGTTGTTCGGGGAAAACTTTTTGTTGCAAGAAATCAGTGAAACGTTTAGCATACAGCTCGGGTTCCACTACGGATATCGACGTGGGGTCGAATTTCACTGATTTGCATGCATGCTCCGCCTTTTTCTTCACATTGTATTCCTGTAAAATATCTATTATTCCCATATACAGAACCACATCATATACCTCAAAAAGTTCAACTTCGGCGGAATCGGACTCATTTTGGGAAAGCTTCCGAGTAGCCTGTGCTGGCATGTTTACTCCTAACTGCACCCGTAACCTGAGTAAAATGTGTTTGCCAACTGAATAAAAATGAACGACGAATATGAAAACCTAATTACACCATAGTTTCGAAGGTGTTTTCAACCCTATGCGCAAAATGAACGAGAATGAAAGCAGCTACCTTCCGGTACCAGGCACCAAAACATCAACTTCCTTGTCGCCCAAAGAGAAAGCTCTTAATGCTCTTCCTCTGATATGAGGACCTGGTTCGGTGTTAACTGAGCTGGGTTCATGGGCCAGCAGCACCAAGCCTTTCGAAGGAAATAGCACTTCACCATCTGGGGTCACACCTAGTGGTAGCAGAACAAAAGGTGCATGCCATTAGAGAAATTAATAAGACGAAAAACAAAGGAAATCGATATCAGAAAATAGTCACGAAAATGAAATATAGAAATCATTCCAAGAGTCTGAAAGAGGATCACATTCTCGTCTTATCACATCTTCTCTCTTCAATTAGCTCCTAGACTCTCTTTCAACAAGTTCACCAGTCACGGTTGTATATCGTATCACCTGCATATCCTTGTGCTTGGTTTGGTGATGACTCGGGCAAAGAAGCTTAAAATAAATACAAAAGATATTACCATTATGGTATCTCATTTTCTAAGCCATTCACACCCATAGGCCATATGTCAGTGCACCAACAAATGGTTTAATCCAGGAGAGTGAAACTCTAGTATCGAGTAAATTCTCATGACAAGATTGCAACAATTAATTCTATTCCGACTCCCAAGTTATGTTACTCTCACGGTGTAATTATTCCTTGCCACCCTTTGTACTCCCATCACATAAACCAAGCCATATGATAACATAAAATGATCAAATGGGAAAGAGACACCTACCTTGGCCAGTAAGAGAGCTCTCCATATTAGGCATCATGTTGGGAGGTTCTACGAGGCCATTGAGTTGCTCGGGAGCTCTAAAATGTAAACCCAAAAGAAGGCTGTAATCGATTATCTGTTGGGATTTCAAGAACGCACAATCCAGCGTAATTTGACTGCAATACGAGCAAAAAGATGTATTAGTGAAAGAGTTGCTAGATTGGAATTGCTGGAGCTTAACATCGTTTCTCTTAAAGCTTGTTTGGAATTTAACAATTATGAGAAGAAAAAAAATATACTACCACTGCAGAACATGATGTCAGAGAGGATAAAGACGAGGAACATACTGAAAAAGGAATTTTCGCAATGATTTGTCCATAAGAAATTCATATGACAAATCAAGATCCTTCAACGTAGTGTTTTCATGAATTTTGTCTTTATCTGTAAATCTTCCATGAGTTGACCCCTTCAGATCATAACGACGATGAATTCGCAGCTCTGTGCAAAACATATTCCCCATGATCACAAAGCGCACCTGGAAGAAGAACGCTAATTAAGCCCGGTGCACTGCTGTATATAAGCTAAGACAGACCGATGAACAGTTACCTTTCTTCTGCCTGGTAAAGTTATCCGGTGAAGCCCAAAAAATTTTGTTATGAGAGTATTTTCGTGCTCTTTGACGTGATTGTGGTATTTAGGCAGCATCTTGAGCAAAACCTGCAAAGAAGAAAATTACTTATGTTTTAATTGATAGACATGTTCGAATTCGGTAACGTAAATATAACCGAGCAGATACAATGCATGAAAAGCTATATAATTCAAACCTTGAGTTCTGATTTTTTCAATGTCTTGATCACAAATTTATCATCATGAGATAGATAGAAAAGACTGCCACTTTTCCCCGGAGAAGAAATCTCTGTCAGGCCATCATCGCCACAAATGGACATCATGTACTCAGCTGCATCTAGCTTGAACAACTCCCTCAGATGTCTTAATGCAACAAATATACACAAAGAATGACATCATAATTCAATTCGTTTCCATGTCACTAGAATCTAAGAAATTCGAATCGTTCCTGAGATACATCTCCACTAATTTAATCGTCAAAGTCATGAAGGCAACGTGTTTATTTGCAACTTAGAAAGTTGTGCATATGATTTTAGTACCTGAAAACCATAGGGCAATAATCCTTCCAATAGAAATCAATAGATTTGTGTGGAGGGGTAAACTGTGAACCCCTTCTAGGGAAAAACATAGTAATTCTAGCTCGATCACCAAAATCAGCTGCTCGAACATCACGCTTAGGCACCGGTGTTATCTTGCTGACAGTATACCTGTGAACTTCAAACCAATCATTTTATAACATGTAATAAAGCCAAAGATCATATATATTACGGACATAGCAAAAAGCAATGCTCACAAAAAATGCAGAATGAAATTTGACAAACATAATCCCCGATATAAGTCAAACACCATTAAGCTGAGCTGAAGGGTTTGGAGTATGTCAGAAAAGGAAGGGGACTTAATTGACTTATACCTTATACCAAGTTGCAAATTAAGCATCAAATGATAACTGCTTTCGCCTTTAAAAATGCCAACACATGAACTCTTTTGTGTTCCTTTAGCAACAGGTTTAGTTTGCTTTCCAGCTTTCTTTGATAATTCAGCGCAATCTCGTATTCTCTCTTTAATCATAACTCCTTGCATGTATTCTCTCTCATAAACTACAGTTGTATTTTCTTGCGCCTCACTTTGTCCAGCATCAGAATCAAGGGAGAATGTGCCTGATGAATTATGGTGTACGAATTCTCTTCCAGAATCAGAAAATCCTGGATTTTCAGCACTCTTGCATGAGATTCGACGTGAACCTTTTAGACTTCCACTTCCAGATAGCTTTTCAGAGAGGCTACGCTTAATTCTTGGTTTCTTTACCATATAATCCTCCAAATGTACCGATGAACATTGTGATAACACACTCTTATGGCCATTATCATATCCCAGAGACATACAACATTTCTTTAGAGAGGGACGTCTACTTCCAGCAGGATAGAATACTCCTTTTCCATCCTTAAGGCCCCTGGTCCATGATCCAAAATAATATCCCCCATTTGCATACTGATAAATTCCCGAGCCATGTCGATAGCCATTAAACCAACAACCATTGTACTGATCACCATTTACCCAATCCATAACACCTCTACCGTGCATCTTTCCACATTTCCAATTCCCGGTATATTTGTTACCATTATTCCAAAAATATACACCCTTACCTTCGTGTACTCCTTCCTTCCATTCTCCTTCATAAATATCCGAATTAGAATACTTCTTTCTTCCAAATCCATGTCTTATATTCATCCTCCATTGCCCTTCGTAAATAGATCCATCAGATGCTGTAAATGTACCAGAACCATGAAGGTAACCTTCTGATATATCACCACTGTATTTTGAACCCGATGGCCATAGTAACAATCCTTTGCCCGTCATTTTCCCTGCTTCCCAATCACCCTCATACACCGTTCCGTCGGACCATGTATACTTCCCCTTGCCGTGGGGTAGAATTTCCTTAAAATCACCAACATAAACATCTCCACTTGAGAAGGCCTTCTCGTTAAGCCTGCAAGAACGAAAAATTTACTTTAACCATAAACAAACATAATCCCTTATACATGAGATGAGATGCCGAAGACTATATAATACCTTTCAACATGCTCCGAATCGATGCATGATACAGGACCGAATCGTTCACTGTCGGCTTTAGAATCCTCATCAAGCAGAATCTTTAAACGAGTCATTCAAGCACCTAGATAAGAAATTTAACTTGGCACCTTACTTTTTGAACTTCTGAATCTGAAAATGCAGTTCATTCATCCCCAGTAAAAGCCGAAACATCCAGAACAACAAGAAATATGAAACTTTAAGCATAACCCCCTCCCTCATTTTTTGTCTAATGACAATTTTAGTCCCTGCTAAGTTGAATACTTGCCAAATTCAGCACTGCACCTCTCATTGTCTAATCCTAGCTCCATGTTTTCGAAACCGAAAACTTTATGCATAAACTCCCATATCAATAACAGCTAATTTAGATCAAAATAAACCAAAAAAACAAAGTTCCACACTCAAATTTTCATTTCTACTAAATAATCAACTATTTCACTTTTCCCTCAACCTAAGAATTCAAAACTAATCTCAAATTTTAATATTACAGAACTGAAATTTAATTCAAGCAAATAAAAATAAAATCACCTGGGATAAATGGAAAACTCAGATTCTCCTCCTTCGAAAGGGACCAGCTTGATGCCAGCAACTAAACAAAATGAATGAAAATAAGAACAACCTAGAATTTATACACCATATAAATTAAAGGGAATAAATGAATTTGCTTTACTATAAAAGATTCCCAGCACAATAATATTTTTCCTGGAAAAATGGTTTTATTCCTTTTACTTTTTATGATATTTTTCCTAAAATCTGTGGAATTTGGGCATCAATTCATAGATTTACAGTTTGGGAAATCAACAAAGTTCAAAACTTTACAACAAAAATGATTTTTTTTTTCTGCTTCGTGAACTGATAAGCAAGGCAAGCCGCAAAAAAGAAGACAAAAGGAGGAGCATAGTTTAGCCACGTGTCTTGCAGGAATCACTCGGTGGGAAATATTTGATTTGATGGCAGGTGGATCAAGTGGTCCATGTGACACGTGGAGAATAACTATTGGTGAGGGAAGTGAAAAAAATAGTATCTAAGGAGAAATTATACCTTAGCGGATCAATCATGGTCCATCTAAATATAATCACCTATTTCATCATTATTATCTAAAAATATAATATTTGAAAATTATATTAATGACAAATGATTAATGATAAAACTAATAATTTTTATTAATTAGAGACTACAATTAATATGGTGAGTAGACTCTATAATATAATCTCTTCACGATTTACGAAAGGTATAAAAATTTATTGTAGGTCTAATTTTGAATTTAGTCCCTCTATTTTACAAACATAAGATATTGGCTCTTATATTTTAATTTTCTCACAATTTGGTATTGTACTTTAATAAAATTGAGGACTTAGTGTAACATGATAACTTATATGAACAAAAGTAGTAAAAAATTTTAATTTAACAATTTATAATAGTAAATTAGCAAAAATAGGCTGTCTAAATTTATATGTCAGACTTAGTTTTATCTTTATAAGCGTATAAAGTTTGAAGATATAAATTTAACAAATTAACTTGCTCGATTAATGCGATTGTCATTGCAACATCTAGAATGACATGTTTGAGCATGTTTAGGTTTACAATATCCTTTGATTCATGAGTGTGAGGTTCGTGTATTTCAGGTATTGTATTAAAAAGTAAATGGACCTGTTTTATAATTTTCATAAACTATAAGGATGAAATTTTGTATTATACCAAGCTTCTATTGGTGGGGAAGAGGCTGGGATTGTGATTGTCTGCTTTGAAGATAGAACAGCTTAGATTACGTGTCTGATTCCTTTTGTTTGATCACATGGGACTAAATTGAAAATTTTAGATCTTTATTTATATAATTCCAACTTCCAAAGCAGACATTTGTAATTGTGTACTATTTAATATATGTTTTGTCACGGACGTTATCCTACATGTTAGACCATAGGACTCATCATTTGCATGTTAATACACAATATTTTAGTTAAGGTTCCATGAGCAATCCACAACAATGTTAAAAGCTAGCCAAGCATGATGTTACCTTATAGCTTACAAACCAAGTCAATAACAAGCCACATACACAAATATATATAAGCCATGGGCTAAGCCCTCAAATACATGAACTAACAAAATAAAATCACTAATGCCACCATACTATGAGTTAACAAGAGTTCAAAATACCATACATTAGCTTGCTTTGTGCCCTTGCTCCAGTTCAATCTCGATCTAACTCTTTAGTTCGATTACCTGTTATTTTGGGAAGGAGGAAACAAGAGAGTGTAAGTACTAAGAAGTACTTAGTGAAGCAGCCTTAGTCTAATCATATTAGACATAAACATATAGCAAAATTTTAACGAGCCGAACCGAACTTAACACTACTTGAACTCGATTCGACTCGTTTACTCCCCTAATCCCGACTAGGGAATACCCGAGTGTATCTATTATTAATTTAATTTCTTAAACATAAAATTTTATACAAGTAGCTCCGCCCCTGCGTGAACTTGCGAGAAAGATACAATGATTTCAGTCTAACATAATGATCCATGGAGTTTCTTCTCAGACTGTACCTGTCCTACTTCCAGGAGGAGTTCTGTAATAACCCGGCACAGTTAGAGGAAAAAACATTTGTCTTACTCCTTCGGACCATATAAATGGAAAAAGTATGCTTGATGCAACCTGAAAAGAGAAACACAGAGAGAAAAGGTAATGATAATTCGTATATTCGTATCGTGTTCATATTTCGTAAGTACTGCTTAGTAGAGATACTGACCCAAAGGAGATTAAGTCCGTTCCACAAGCGTTTCGGAGAAGGAAATGGAAGTATCGATCGGCCGATGCCGTATAGGACAATGGCAATGAAATGAAATGCCATGCTTAATGGACGAGGGTACAAACCAGAGATTATGGCAGATACTCCATTTGCATATACACCTCCAAGTCTCAAGTATCCAAAACATGCCTGCTGTATATCCTCCATTACAGGACTGTCCGCGGCACTGAACACGACTTGTAGGACGTTAGCCAATGTGTTTATCGTAGATGACATCGGCTGCAATGCGGTTAAAGAGCGAAATTACACCGTTACATTCTCGATCGCCATTCGGTTTCGAAATGTATATGAAACATGAAGTCCAGCTTACCTTCCTCAGAGTATAGAAAGACTGGAGATATTTGCAAACGGCAGATGCATCAGATAAATCATGCAAGGGTCTTAGAAGATCTCTGAGTAGAACAACATCAGATAGTGCAACGGTCATTCCCCCTCCGGTTAATGGATGCCGTATGTTCAATGCATCGCCGATCAAAAATGCACCGGGAATCGGGTTTGGAGCAGCAGCCATGATTCTATTCGGCATTACTCGTATGTTACCCTTGTCTATTGCAGATACAAAGGCAGGGTACAGTTGAGGAAAAACCTGAAATGTATGAACCATGTTATTCTACAGATTCAACCAAATTTCCCTAAAGAAAGATCCATAACACCTTGGGAGCCACCAGAGTTTTCAAGTATTGCGCCATTGCACCATCGGAGATCGAAGGTACATTTCGACTAGGTATGTCCACCAAGCAACGGATTTCGGTGCTGCTAATGGGATAAAACAAGATAGGTGATGGTTCTGCTAATATAAGAGCACCATAACTTTCATTTGGAAGCTCACAATCCGTCAGGACTAAACCGGCAAAATGAGAAGGGATATCAACCTGCATGAACAAGACCTTCATCTATATTCTTAACAACATGAAGCAAGTTTTACTAATTTGTCACCTTGGGATTGCAGAGAGACCGTCTCAGATTCGAGAAACAACCGTCGCAGACAACGGTGAGTGGAGCGTGAGCCGTCAGCATCCGGCCACTCTTATCCTTATAGTGCACTCCTATGACAGCCCCGTTTTCTTCAATCAGAGATGTTACCGTCCCTTGTTCTAAACACACACTACAAAATCATATCATCAAATCATGAACTTGGAACCTGGAACATGTTTAGGAATTGTCTAATATGAAAATTCAGACAATTTACTTGTCAACAGATGCAGCTTTGTCCCGCAACCTCTGAACGAATCGACCATTATGAAAGCATTTCGCAGCGATATGGGACTCGAATTTTTCCAGGGGAAAAGATAAGGTGGCATCCTTACCATCCTTGTACACAACAAGACCAAGAACATGTCTAGCATCAATATCATCGACACAATCTGCAGAGGCAGCAGTCAATGTGAAAAATTTATTACAGCCGCCATTTCAATCTGGGATTCATTTGTTTACCTCCAAGGCCTAACTCGATTAACTTGAGGTATCCCCCTGGCATTAGACCTTCACCGGCGATTCTGTCCGGAGGGTTGAAGTCCCTCTCGATCACTCGCACTCGACGTCCGTCCTGCAACATGTTACATGACATGACAGTTGAATCCAAGGGGAAGGGGGAAGTTGACATGATGAAACTATAAAAAGTCTTACCTTTCCTAGAGCATAGGCCAGAGCAGCACCGGCAACACCAGCGCCGACTATGATGATATCTGCATCCCCTCCAGTCTCACAGTTTCCGGTATCTGATTTCCTCAGCTTGCTCGGTTCCCTGAATCTCAGTAATGAATTGCAGTACAAGAAAACAAGCCACAGAAGACAAGCTAGAACACCTGCAACTCCAACTTCGTACAGGTCCGCCATTGATGTAAAAACAACAAATCTATGGAATGAATAAGGGAGAAGAAGAGCAATGATTCAACTGAAATTTAGAATTCAAGTTGGCCAGAATCTTTCGGAAGATTCTGGAAAAAAGCGGCCTAAAAAAAAAAAAAAAAAGCTAAAAAACGATATATCGTTTTTCTTATAAAATTATAAAAAATTCGATACACATTTTTTGGTATATACCAAAATTCTTATAATTTTTATAAGAAAAACAGTATATATCGAATTTCTTAAAAGAACAATAAAGATTTCGGTTTTAAAACCGAATTTCTTATAAAAGTTATAAGAATTTTTGTATATACGAAAAAATATATACCGAATTTTTTATAATTTTTATAAAAAAATGATATTACTATTTTTTAAATTTTTTATGACCATCGTTTTGTAGAACTTTCCTGAATCTTGAAGTCGGTCAAGTCCGAATTCAATTACAACCTGTCCTGTTTTGTTGTGACATAATTACAAAAATATTATTTTTATATCTTTAGATAATATTAACAAGTGTCGACAAAAATCTGTCATGAATCCAATAATATTTTTTATTCTTAATTTAAATATAAAATAATTTTAATCAAAACAAAATAATATTAAAATTTTGAAACGTAATTTAAATTAATAACCGCCTTACCACATTGTCTTATTATAAATAATAAATAATAATATTATATTAAATTTTAAAAAATATTTTAATATACAAGGTATAAATTAAAACTTATACAAGTTTTTTAAAGTTTAAAATTTAAATATTTACGTTAGAATTTAAAGATTTAAATTTTAAGGTGTAGAATTTAAAATTTAGAGTTTAAGATTTAAATTTTAAGATTTTAGGGTTAAGAACTTGTTTTCAGATTTTTTTTAGTTTAAATATTAGGGATCGTGTAATTTTTACATAACTTATATATTAAAATATAATCTTTAAATATATTTCATTTAAATTTCGAAGCTTTCGGGATCCCCAAAGATAGTAAAGCACCTCTACACCACGTACTCTATATGCAAATAAACTTGTTTATGAGATTTTAGTAGCCTTTGGATAATCTAAAAATTAAATTTTTTATAATAAAAATTAAAATATAAATTTTAAGAGTAAACTCTTAATAAAAAAATTAGAAAAAAGTTAAGACTTTAATAATAAATAATGAAAAAAAATCAAATCTTAATAGTATGTAATTATTAACAAAGGTTGAAAAGTTTTATATTTTAAGATAAATTTTAATAACAAGTATTAAAAAAATTAAGCCTCAAACACTAAATATTGTAAAATATTAAGACTCATAATAATAAATATTAAAAAAATTAAATATTAAGAGTAGATCTAATAATAAATATTAAAGAATAAAAACTTAATAACAATTATTAAAAAAATGAATTCATATAATAATAAATGTTAAAAAATAATAATTAACTCATTATAATAAATATTAAAAAATTAAACTCCAATAATAAATATAAAAAAACTATAACTAAAATGAACACATTTAATAAAAAATTAAATACTTATAATTATAAATGATAAGTTTTTGGGTAGTTTTTCTTTTCTGGTTGCGTCAAGCATCTGTTTGCCCTTTATATGGTCTGAAGGACAAAAATTTCAATTTACAACAATTTTGTGGGGTACAATGTGTTATTGGATAATAATAATAATAATAATAATAATAATAATAATAATACATGTAAATTACATAAATGTTCAATAAACTTTTAGGATGTTAATATTTTTGTTATTAAATTTTTAAAATTTTTAACATGTTTATTAAATTTTTATTATAAATACTAATGTCAATTATTATTAAAAAATATAAAGTAAAACATTAAATCTATTTTTACTCAAAAAATCTTAAAATTTTTAAACCAAACACAATCATCATCAAGGACGTAACCAAGATTAAATTTTTATCGATTACATCATCAACATCTGATATTAAGAAAAAAAACTTGATTTATTTTTAAATTTACCCTAGTTTCAAATATTTATGTTTTACCCCCAATCCCAATTTCTGACTCCGTCTCTATCGACGAATGTAATTAGTTGAATATTTTTTTTTATTTTTTTAAAAAAGTTGACTCTAGATACCACATCATCATCTTTAATTAAAATTGATGATAATAATTAATAAAAATGATTTTTATATTTAATAATTGTGTTATAAATTTTAAAAATTAGGTGATCATTTATATAGTTTATCCTAATAATAAATAAGCAAAGAGCAGTAGAACAACAAAATGAAACATGCAGCTGAAGAGATCATACACATAGGGATAGACTTTTGTAAAAAAGGGTAAAATTTTACATACTTTATTGATTGATTAAGTGTATATATAATACATTTACACCAATATAAGTTTAACTACATCAAACTAACTAACGATAGCTAACTTTACTAAAACACATCTTTACCGGTATAAATTCTATATAACTGCAACTAACTAATTATATATTAACTTAGCTAAGAATATTTACACTTTTATAAATTCTGCTTATCCGCATATATTATAAATTTATTGTTAGAATTTTCTGTAAACTAAGAGCATGAATATGCTATAATGCGGAAAGAACAATTTTAACGTTAATAGATTTATGGGTAATCACGTTAATCAAAGTTAATGTTAAACTGAAAAGAAAGGAAGAAATACTTATTGTTTTCTATGGTCATTTACTTTGATGTTATTTTCATTCTTCTCCTTTTTGCTATAATCCGTCCTTGATGATATAGGACTTGATCAATTGAATTTTCGTGAGGAAGAAGAACAGAACTCTAAAGAAAGTTTTTCTCTGGTTATATTTAAAAACAACGTCAAACTTATCCAAAATAAATTGTTCATCTTTATCTTTTATTAATTAATTAATTTAAATGAATAAATTAATTAATTAAATAAATTAAATTAAGTAATGATCAAACGATTAGTTTAACCCTTTTAATTTCTCACAAACTTTAAATTGACCCTTTAATTTTCTACGTTTAACAATGAGCGAAGGGAAAAGAAATTTCACCTTTAATTTCGATATTTAATCACCGTTAATCATCACTACGGGAACATACATCGAAATTGTCGACTTTAAGTTACATAAACCATAAAATAATTATTAAAATTCTATCATTCTCCCACTTGGTTTATGTGACGGTTGTAGTGTAATGAAAATTTTAATTGTACACTTTAATTCATTTTCTACGTTACACATCATCTATACATGAATCAAGTTAATCGAATCACGACGGTCATAGACAAATAAATCAATCTGTTTCCTTCCATGTATCACAATTATTTTAATCCAATAATTCTTTAAGTCATTCTTTAATTATTAAGAATTACTTTAATTCTTAATATATGAAATCTTGTTTCAAGATCTTACTTTGTTATCGAATAAATAATTATGCATACTTAAATAGATAACAACGATAAATATGCAAGAAACAAATATAACTGATATCCAATAGTGTCATAATAGTAATGATCATAAAAACTATAATGTATATATCTTACCATAAGACCATACTACAAGGTGTCCTCTACCAAACCCATACTGTATACATGTCCTTTAAAAACTTGTATTGGTAGAGCTTTCATTAATGGATCCGCTATCATTTTATCGGTTTGTATATGCTCAATCGACACTGTCTGTTTCTTTACCTCATCCTTTACTGGTAAATACTTTAAATCCATATGCTTAGCTCCTTTGTTATATCTGTCATTTTTCGAGAAGAGCACTATTGAGGAGTTGTCAAAGTAAATTCTCAGCGGTCTAGATATATTGTCTACAATTTTTAACCTTGAGATACAATTCTGCAACCATAATCTTTGAATCATGGCCTCGAAGCATGCCACAAATTCAGTCTCCATAGTAGAAGTAACAATAACAAATTGCTTACTACTCTTCTATAATACTCCTCCTCCAGCTAATAGGAACACATTGCCAAAATAAATTTTTCTCGTATCAATACATTCAGCATAATCTGAGTTTGAATAACCTATAACCTCCAGATTACTCGTTCTCCTGAATGTGAGCATAAAGTTTCGGGTTCCTTGTAAATACCTTCTTTACAGCTTTCCAATGATTTATACCAGGATTCGACTGATATCGATCAAGCATACCAATAACATAATTGATATCTGGTCGAGTACATGTCATGACATACATTAAGCTCCCAACCACTGAAGCATAAGGAATATTGTCCATCTCCTTACGTTCCAATTCATTTTTAGGATATTGTGAGTTGCTAAATTTTTCTCCTTTATGAATTGGAACTGGACTAGGGTGATTGTGTTTCATTCTGACTTTCTAGAACTTTTCCAATATAATTTTTTTGAAAAAGTCCCAAAACTCCTTGTGATCTATCACGGAATATTTCTATTCCTATCACATAAGACGCCTCTTCCATATCTTTCATTTCAAAGTTCTTAGTAAGAAAACTCTTTATATCGTGCAACAAACCAAGATCATTTGTGGTTAGTAAGATATCATCAACATAAAGAACTAGAATTGCAAACTTGCTCCCACTAACCTTCATGTAGATACACTTATCGACAGTGTTCTCTACAAATTCATACGACATAATAGTATCATTGAACTTTAAGTACCACTGTTTAGAAGCTTGTTTTAATCCATAAATCGACTTCCTCAATTTACACACCATGTTTTCCTTTCCTATGGCCTTAAAACCCTTAGGTTGAGCCATATATACATCCTCTTCGAGTTGACCATTTAGGAAAGCAGTTTTTACATCCATTTGGTGAAGCTCCAAATCATAATGAGCCACCAAAACCATAACAATTCTTAAAGAGTCCTTCTTTGATACTGGAGAGAACGTCTCTTTATAATCAATGTCATCCTTTTGAGTAAAACCTTTGGCTACAAGTTTGACCTTATACCTTTCGATATTACCTTTTAAGTCACGCTTGGTCTTGAAGACCCACTTACAGCTGACCTTTTTACACCCTGCAGGTAAATCTACAAGTTCCCAGACTTGATTTTTATCCATCGATTCTAATTCATCTTTCATGACATTGAACCATTCATTTGAATTATTACTTTCCATGGCTTCCTGAAAAGAGACTGAATCTTTATCAATACTCAAGTCATATTTATGTTCAAGTGAATAAATCATATATAATCATTAGAAATTGCAGATCTACGCTCCTTTATAGATGTAACGATCTAAAAATCCACGAATAAGTGGTTCGCTGAAAAATTCATTTTCTGAGTTGGAAAACATTTTTTGATGTGTCATTTTGAAATTAATGTCTTCCACGTGGGGTTTTCGGCTAAAATATGATTTTAGAAAAATTGGAGTCGCCACCGGCCGTTTAGGTAGACCGGACACCATAAAACCAGAGATTTAAAAATTGGGGTTCGGGAGTCGGTTACGGATGGGGAAGGATTAACACCCCCACACCGCCCAAAAATTGGTACTTTATTTAATTACCGCTTTATTAATATTAAATTTTCCGGGCTAATTTGACGATCGAATTAATTTTTAATTAAATGTACGCGTTTATTTTAAAGCACCTAAACCCGAAGGTAAGCGTCCGAACCACCACCACTACACTGGAGTTGGCCTCGCTTACGACCGAATTTAGGGGCCCGCATTAATTAAATTAATATTTCATTCATGCAACTTAAAAATAAATTAAATACATCACATAAAGAATAAATACATAAATAATATGATTACTACAAATACTAAAATCTGATTAAAAAAGAGTGATTACAAATACATAAATAATATAGTAGATGAATAATAGGTATGTATAATGTGTTACAAAGATATAAAATAACAATGCATGTGATATAAACCTTATAGTGTACATGTATTGAGATCTAAAACAGAATGCATGTGATGAATAATAGGTATGTATTAAATTAATATTTCATAACAGGACCAAGCAATATTCAAGGAGATTTTAGTACATGTAATTAAATTAAAGAGGAAAAAAGATGATAACGGTTAAATAGAAAAAGGAAACAAAATAAATATCAAGATGGAAATAAAAACACAAAAATAATATATAGACCCAAATAACCATATATAATATATAAAAAAAGGAACATGATAATGGAAAAGGAAACGAATTAATAATATAACATAGTATAAATGATATTAAAATGTAAAGCATGCAAGAGACAGCTAAGCATATATGCATACAAAAGAATATACAAATACATATCCACATGTATCGTATGATTTGAAAGATATACACAAATAAATAAAGTAACGATGGATTCAAGAAAAAAAAAGTATAACGATTATACAAAAATAATAAATATTTAATATAAAGCATACCAAATATAATATACACCTATTAGCGTTTTAAGAAATTTTAATATATAAAAATGACATATTTACATGAGAGACACATACGGCAATAATATACATTTATATCTAAGATACCATAATTAGATTATATAATAAATGATTATACAGATTGTATATACGGCATATGGAAAACGAAAACTCAAAAGGAAATTAATTAACAACAAAAAAGGAGAATTAATAATATTTAATAATAATGTAAAAGTAAAAAAAATAATTCATTTAATCTTCAAAAGTCAAAATGCAGAGGGATTTTTTCTTTATTATTATCTCGCTTAAAACAAAATCTTAGGGTTTCAACTTTACTCTTCTCAAAATGAACGGCGTCACTCATCTCTGGTTACCGATCCTTGGCCATGGTGGCCTCACGGTGAGGAAAGGGATGTGACTATGACACCAGGCTCTCGAATCAAACCGGTAAGAAGAAAAACTTTCCTCTCTTTGTATGTTTTTAATCAAAATCAGATTTGAACATGGATTCAAAGCAAACAAAAGACTATTGACATCTTATTTTTATTTTGGTTTTGAAAACAGAAACAAGAACAGAACATGCACTGGTTTTTGACGATTCTAGAAAAGAAAACGTATTTGCTCTCTACTCAACAAAGGTAACGAAAAAGACAATTTCCTCTTTTACCTCAAAAGGTTTTTTTTGAATTCTGAAATCTTGGGTACAAGGTAATTTTTGTTTCTAGCTCTCTGGAATTTTTTCATTACAAGATGCTCCTCTCTTCTTTTTTTTTTCTTTTACAAAATGATGGTAGATACATATATCTCTCTCCATCGGTTCCAAAGACCCATTGTTCATGTTTGTCATTTTTCTCTTTGTGGTATTCTGAGATTTCCTGGATTTAGGGGCTTGTTTGCTCTTTCTGGAAACTGAATTTGACATATCCTTTATCTTGCGCAGGGAGTCCAAGAGTAGCGATGGCAGGGTGTTAACAGTAAGATCAGAGTAGGGCTGCCGCTCACATGGGCTGAGCAGTTGACGTGACGCGTGAGAGATATGAGCAATCTCAATCCCATCCGTCCATCTCCTAACCAATCCAACGGTTACAATATGGGTGACGGCTGCACACATAAAAGAGGGTTATCAGATTAGTTCTTAGGTTTTGTTCAGATTTGGGCTTAATTACTTTAAACCGAAATGGGCCTTGTAGTATTAAGCAAAATATGGGTCTGCCATTAAATGTGGACTTGGACTGATTTATGGACTTAAGATTTATTAATATATTTTTTTTATTTAATTCTTGGGCCATGGTAAATATTAATACAACAATAATAACATACTAATAGTAAAATACTAACATAAAAATATAATATGACACACAAATCACACACATATATATCACATAATATATATATATATAATATCTATTAACGTGTATTTTTTAATATATATTTAACGTACATAATAACCACATGCATACACACTTAATATTAGAATATATAAAGACAATATACAAAAATAAGACAAGCACATAACAAAAAACATAATAAGGCTCTTATTTAAATCATTCAAACATAAATTTAAATTTCGGTTAAAAATGGGTGATTACAATAGATCTTCTCAATGTAGCTTGATCTGAATTCACTTGAACATCTTGAGTTTGTTCATTAGCCATTATTTCATTGTTAGCGTCATTATCAAGTGGGAATGGATCTCCTATTTCTTCTTGTTGGAGTTAAATCATTGAACATCTTGAGTTAGTTCATTAGCCGTTAAATCAGTAAAAATCATACATTCATGTACGTATTTCATTGTTGTTGTTCCCGTCTTTTTTTACGTTATAATATAACAATAGGAATTACAACAACAGTCATAGACTTTGGTATTGTCTGCTCTACCATAATCTCTCTAATATCCACTTTTCATGTTTCATCACTCCCACTGACTTCTCAATTCTCAATGAAACGAGCATTTCCAAACTCAATTATTCTCATACTATGGTTAGGACAGTAGAATTTGTACCCTTTTGATTTTTCTAGATATCCTAAGAAGAATCCACTAACGGTTCTGGAATCCAATTTTCTTTCATGTAGATTATACACTCTCACTTTCGCTGGGCATCCCCAAACATGTAAGTGCCTCAAACTGGGTTTCCTTCATGTCTACAATTCATAAGGAGTCTTAAGAACTAACTTACTAGGAACCCTATTGAGTAAATACGCAGTTGTCTATAATACGTACATCCACAAAGAGATAGGTACTAAGCTGTTACATAACATACTTCTAACCATATCTATGAGAGTACGATTCCGCCTTTCAGCTACACCATTTTGTTGTGGTGTACCAGGTATTGTGTATATATGCCTTTACTTTCAAGGAATCTCGTAAAAAGACCAGGACATTGTCCACTTTCAGTAGTCCTGCCATAATATTCATCACCTCTATCAGATTTGACTACTTTAATCTTTCGATCTATTTGTCTTTCAACTTCAGTGACAAAAGTTTCTAAAACATTCACTGCTTGAGACTTTTCAGACAATAGATATAAATAACAGTACCTCGAATAGTCATCTATAAAAGTGATGAAATAACTTTCATCATTCCAGGATGCAAAATCAAATGGGCCACAAATGTCGGTGCATATTAATTCAAGCAGTTCTGTAGCTCTAGTGGCAGATTTTTTGACTATATGTTTAGTTTGTTTACCTTTAATGCAATCTAAACATACATCATTCTAGTCAGTAAAATCCAATTGAGGCAAAATTCCATTCTTTACCAGCCTCTTTATCATTTCTTTGGATATATAACCTAACCTATTATGCCATAGAGATGCAGAATGTTCACTTATAGTACTACGTTTAATACCATGATTGCATTCAATATAAAATAGGGAATCAAAGAACTTTTCATCAAGATTGAAACGATATAAATTATCATACAAAGTACCACTACCATAAAAATACTTATGTTTAAACAAAGAAAAGTTGTTATGTCCAATCTTAAATTCAAATCCTAAACAATCCAACTTAGAAACAGAAATTAAATTCCTCGCACACTCAAGAACATAAAGGCAACCTTCTAAATCCAGGTGATTTCCGTTATCCAGGATTAATCTGTAATTTTCAATTCCCTCAATACGCGCCTTTGATTTATTTCTCATACAAAGAAATTTTTTTATTTTTTGTTATGGTCTGGATCGTACTGAATCCCTGAGAAATACAAGAAACATGAGTTGTAGCATCACTATCAAGCCAACAAGTATTTTTAGATACCTCAAGTAAATTTGATATGAAATATACAAAAATATAATACATACCTCTCTTTTCGAACCAGGCCTTCCTCTTGAGACAGTCTTTCTTTAAGTGTCCAACTTTATTGCAAAAGAAACACTTCTGCATCTTCTGGATTGATCCTTGTATCGCTTTCAAATGACCCTTCTTCTTCTTGTTTGGCTTGACCTTACTGCTTGTAGCTTGAGAGGAATGAACCGTAATATGATCAATGTTGGCTTTTCCATCTTTCTTTAATCTCGCTTCTTTCTGAATAACTTTAGACTTTAATTCAGGAAGGGTTTATTTCTTTTCGAGGTTGTTGTAACTAATCACAAAAGACCCAAAATCAGTCGGAAGCGAGTTGATGATCATTTCTACCATCCATTCCTCATTGGCTTCTACTTTGAGATTCTTTAATTTTGTTGATAAATTGACCATGTTAGTGATATGGTTATGCATCGACTTACTTCAATAAAATTTCTTGGTTGTCAGCTCTGCCATCAATGTGCTAGCCATAACCTTATTTGCACCTTCATTGCTAGCACATTTCTTAAGTTGTTGCACGAACTCTTTTGCCACATTGGTGGTGGGCATTGAAGGCCATATGGTAAAATCCATAATCATCTTCATGAAGCTCAACAAAGTACTATTCGCATCATCTCAAGTTGTATAATAATCCTTATCAGCTTGAGAGTTGCCCTCTGTTAACTCTGATGGTTTTTAATTAACCAATGCTTCTCGAAGTCCATATATGCCAGCATGTAAATTGACATATTCATACCATTCATCATATTTAAGTCCATTAAACCTGATTGCCTCAACACCACCTTCAATTTTCACTTTTGTTGCAAATTTAATTAGCTCACTCTTTAAACACTTTGAGTAAAGATAATAAACTCAGACATTAAACTTTAATATTATATTTAAGTTCATCTTTGGATGACTCCTAAATATAAACAACCATATACATTGCATAAAAAATAATTCAATGCAGCAGACTATTAAACTAGTTTAAAACAAGTATACAAGATATCTTTGGATATTCTTATATATTAACTAAACTAGTTAGTCTGTTCCTATAATTTTCATATATAGCAGTACGGTCTACCTTTGGGTTACCTCATAAAACTGACTATTTATTATCATAATTGTTCATTCTATTCACTGTTAATTTGAAACAAACAATTCATTGAATTCAGTAGGTGGACACATGGTTTTGTGATTTCTGATTGCTTTCATTTTTAATCCAAATTTTATTTTGTATAACTAAAACATTATTTATATGTTTATAAGTTGAAACAAAATATAAATAATGTAAACAAAAAAATACTACAAAACGTAACCATTAGGATTCTTGTATTAAGTAATGTTTGCATTTCTTTTTAGTCCATGTTGATGCATCACATTCAGGTGATCATCTTTCTTTCCAGACTAATATAAGCATTATTGCAATAGATGATTGCTTTTCCACAGTAATTTCAAACTTCAAACATAAGGTCGAAGAAACAGATTATCATGTTTGCTATAAAATTATCATCTCCAATATTCTACGACATAGATAATGTAGACTAATAATTATATGTATATATATATTATCGCCTTTATTCATGAACAATCATTCTACTGTAAATTGCGATTTAATTCAAAAAGGCAAATCACTTTGGTGATTAACAGACTTATTAAAAAAATCGTAACTTTAATTAATTAACGTGAAACCCATAAACCTGGCTTTGATACCAATTGTTAGAATTTTCTATAAACTAAGAACATGAATATGCTATAATGCGGAAAGAACAATTTTAACGTTAATAGATTTATGGGTAATCATGTTAATCAAATTTAATTTAAACTGAAAAGACAGGAAGAAATACTTACTGTTTTCCATGGTCGTTTACTTTGATGTTATTTTCCTTCTCCTTTTCTGTAAGGCTTGGAGTGGCTCGATGCACAACCGATTAACTTGCCAATTTGATGGAGAAAGAACACTTTGGGTGGTTGATTGTGGAAGCAAAAAAAAAGAGTTGAATACAAGAATTTTAGAGTGGTTCGGCCTTCGAACAAGCACCTACATCCACTACCTTAGCTTCCCACTAAGGATTTCCAAATTCATTAAGAATTTCAACCTTTTGAGGCCAAAGGGATAACCTTACAATCCTAGACTCAAACCCGAATCTAGCATTCAAATTTCATAACCCGAACTTTGGGAATTCACTCAACAAAGAGAAAACTTAGCAAACTTGTTTAATCCTTCTAATAAGGCTAATGTTTGCAATCTAATCACTCACCCAATTCCTAATTACACTTAAGCATATATGACAATTAAGCTTATAAGTGTTTGTCTACCCAAATAATAGGAATTTAAGCACTAAGACAAATCTTTGATCATATTGTTGTTTACAATGAAGCATTAGTCTTCTATTGATGCTTGAGGCTTCATTTTACCATCCCAAATGAGCTTCTAGTCGTTTATGACCGTTGGGGATATTTTGGGGTCGTTTGGAGCTGATTACAAGGCATATTTCTATTTTTAGTGCAGGTGGTATCGATACCCTTGAGACTGGTATCGAAACACCCTCTTTGGGAAATAGCCGTTGACCTGCAATTAAGAACTGGTATCGATACCAGTATGGATACCACTCCTAGCCGTTGGGTTTTTTTATAAAATCGTTTTGATCGTTGGGGGTGTTTCGAAACAAGGTTCGAAATCGAAACAGAGCATCACAGTGGCAAAAGGTATAGATACTAGTATCTCCGTCACTTGTAGTTATTTATCATTCAATGAATGACTGAAAAATGATTCACGTATTCAAGTATAATCTTTCCTTACTTTCTATATAAGCAAAGCATGCAAAGTCGTACTTACTTTACTCTCTCTACCCATCAGGAGCCTCCTCTATTTCAGAATTTTTTTTCCAGTTTTCAGTAAAAGTAAATAGCAGAATCGTGGATAGGGAACTATACTAGTGACCTACCTAATTTTATTATAGAAATTTTCGGGATCAATGATTGGACCATGCAAACTAGAAATACTTTTTCTTGGATAAAGAAGGAGATTACTCGATCCATTTCCGTATCGCTCATGATCTATATAATAACCGGGGCATCCATTTCAAATGCATATCCCATTTTTGCGCAGCAGGGGTATGAAAATCCACGAGAAGCAACTGGGCGTATTCGTTTGAAAAATAATAAAGTTGAAGTCGTTATCAATCACTTAATTAAATCAGATACCGCAAAAATCAAAGATTCATTTGAAATAGTTCGAGAGTTGATTATGTGCGGGAAAGAATTAACACCCCTATCACACCAAAAAATTGGTATAAAAAATATTTATTTTTAAAATCTATTTTCGAAATTTGAATTAATTTTAATTCAGTATTCTTAATTTAAAATTGACTCTTAATTAAGCGAGTTTAATTTAATTGATGAATTTAAATTAATTAGACATTTACTTACCAAGGTAGGCTATATACTGGATCATAGACTAAATTAACATTAAATAATATTGATTATCGTGTTAGTTTAAGGTTCAGATCTCGTACGCCATCTTTATGCATGATACATATATTTAACGAATCATATCATTATATAGTCAAATTTTAATTTTATTTACCCTGAGACAATAAAAATTAATTCTAATATTCAATCAACATTCGATAATTGGACTGTTACGACATAAATATTAAAATTAATAAATACCTCTCTTTTTTAGGGTTTAAATTTAATTAATTAACATTTCCAAATTAAATTAAAAGTCGTATGGACGACGATTTAAGAACACAAGAAAGAAAAAAACTAGAATACAAAAAAAAATGGTCAACTAAAATCTTAACCTAAAAATAAATTAATGATCTAATTCTAATTAGATGTTCTAATATTAACCCTAAATTAATTAACCTTAAGTACTAAAGATCCTAGTAAATTGTAAGAATTAATTTATATCGATCTAATCTTTAAAATTCTTTTAATCTTAAAAATGTTAAGAAACATCCGATTAATTTAATAAGTTTAACATTCGATCCAAGGGCAAATTTAAATTCACTAAATTAATTCGAACCCTAGTCTAACTAAGGCTCTAAGAAATCTAGTTCTAAAATTAACTTAATTAATTTTAAAAACCATACCCTATAAAACGAACACATGATTTAAATTAATTAACCTAATCTAATCTAAAATAAAAATTAAAACTAATCTAAAACATAAATTTAATACATAACTAAATAATAAACTAATACATAAATATTAATCTAATAAAACACTAACTAAATTAAATAGACAATATTTTACTAAAAATATATAAAATACAACTTAAATAAAAAAATTATACCTTTAAAATTTTAACTAAATTAATCCCTGGAATAAAATCCTAGTCAAATAACTCAAAAAATTCAAAGAAAACTTTACTCTCAAATTGAGATCATAAAGACATTACTTTTCACCTAAAATTTATTCCTTTTAAAATATCATCCTCTCTCCTAGTTATAGCTAGGCATGGGCTTTTTCTTTTTTTTTAAAAAATATTTTTTAATTAATTAATTTATAATTTCTTTTTATTTTATTATATATCTATTATAATAATATTAAAAGTACTGAAATCCGGATAAAGATGAATGATTATACATATATATAATATATACGAGCATAAATTAAGGGTGTTCATTGTCGGATATTAAATCAAATTGAATTCGGTTTTTTGGATATTTGGGTTTTAGATTAATGATATAGTGATCCGTATCCGATCCGGAAAAAAGCGAATATCTGCGTATTCGAATATTGGATATTCGGATTAGATAATCAGATATTCAATTATCCAAAAATATAATTTGATTATACTAATTTTTCGAATTTAAAGGTTGTATTTATAAACATTTTAAAATTTTAAATATAATAAATAACAAATTACTAAATACAATAAGATTAAAAATTATAAAAGTTTTATAATACAACAAGATTAATATTAATAAAATTTTGAATTTTGGATTTTCAGATAATCCGAAACTTGAAATATTGTGATCCGTATCCGATCCAAAAAACTTAAAATCAAATATTCAATCCAAAAATAAAAATCGGATCGGATATCCAAATTTTTTGATTAAATTAATAAATAATCGGATTGAATTGGTCGTATCGTATATTTTTAAACACCCCTGAACTACATGCTGCACAATAAACATGCGTTAAAGACGTAACATAACACATATATAAAATGAAACACATATCATAAATTAAACATGTAAATATTTGATTATTAAAAAAAAGGACTGAGATATAAGGAAATAAAATACAATGCTGGAATGGGATGCACGAGAACATATGTGCAAATGGAGGATAAAATTAAAACCTACAGGATTTGGGTATTAAATAAAAAATAAATTATTTTTTAGAGGACCAAATATGTTGATTAAATAAAGAGTTGGGACGAAATTATAAACTAGATCAAAATCACAAGGACTTTCAGGTGTGAGTACAAACGAGGAAGGGTTTTAAAAAAATTAAACCAAACTAGCATTTTAAAACAGGTATAAAACAAAAAATTAGAGAGATTTTTAGGTGAATCTGTCAATCGTATTTCATGGTCCAAGCAATCAGAACTGTTTATTTTTAAATAATTTTTTATTCGATTAACCAAAAATATCAGTTCGGTTCGATTCAGATAACATATTTTTTATTTAGTTTATTAAAAATATAAAAATTAATAATATGTTAAAAAATATATATACTTTTAGAAAAGTGATATATGATGTTAATATTTTTTTTAATACTAGCAAGTTAAATATTTTAATTTTATAAAATAAAATAAAATTATAATTTTATTCTTAAAAATGAAAAAAATAAAATAAAACTGATTTTTAATATAAAATATTAAAATAATATATAATATTATAATATATATTATATAACCGGTCGGTTCGGTTATCCGATTTATCTCAAAATTATAAACTATAACCGAACCAGTTTTTATATAAAAAATAAAAATCCAAACTAAATTGATTTTTTCGGTTCGGTTTTTTGGGTTTCGGAACCGGTTATAACTTACTCCAAAACTGATCCTAAACCTTGTATAAATAAACTGGTCTTCAATTGAAGATTTTACATCTCAATTCAATAAAATTGAGAGTATCGTCTCTCTTCCTAGATGTATAAGAACCTAACAGGTGGTTGTAATAAATTATTAAAATTTTTCAGATTGACTGCTGGCTCTGCAGATTGTGTCGATGATATTGATGCTAGACATGTTCTTGGTCTTTGTTGTGTACAAGGATGGTAAGGATGCCACATTATCTTTTCCCCTGGAAAAATTCGAGTCCCATATCGCTGCGAAATGCTTTCATAATGGTCGATTCGTTCAGAGAATGCGGGACAAAGCTGCATCTGTTGACAAGTAAATTGTCTGAATTTTCATATTAGACAATTCCTAAACATGTTCCAAGTTCCAAGTTCATGATTTGATGATATGATTTTGTAGTGTGTGTTTAGAACAAGGGACGGTAACATCTCTGATTGAAGAAAACGGGGCTGTCATAGGAGTGCACTATAAGGATAAGAGTGGCCGGATGCTGACGGCTCACGCTCGACTCACCGTTGTCTGCGACGGTTGTTTCTCGAATCTGAGACGGTCTCTCTGCAATCCCAAGGTGACAAATTAGTAAAACTTGCTTCATGTTGTTAAGAATATAGATGAAGGTCTTGATTGTTCATGCAGGTTGATATCCCTTCTCATTTTGCCGGTTTAGTCCTGACGGATTGTGAGCTTCCAAATGAAAGTTATGGTGCTCTTATATTAGCAGAACCATCACCTATCTTGTTTTATCCCATTAGCAGCACCAAAATCCGTTGCTTGGTGGACATATCTAGTCGAAATGTACCTTCGATCTCCGATGGTGCAATGGCGCAATACTTGAAAACTCTGGTGGCTCCCAAGGTGTGTATGGATCTTTCTTTAGGGAAATTTGGTTGAATCTGTAGAATAACATGGTTCATACATTTCAGGTTTTTCCTCAACTGTACCCAGCCTTTGTATCTGCAATAGACAAGGGTAACATACGAGTAATGCCGAATAGAATCATGGCTGCTGCTCCAAACCCGATTCCCGGTGCATTTTTAATCGGCGATGCATTGAACATACGGCATCCATTAACTGGAGGGGGAATGACCGTTGCACTATCTGATGTTGTTCTACTCAGAGATCTTCTAAGACCCTTGCATGATTTATCTGATGCATCTGCCGTTTGCAAATATCTCCAGTCTTTCTATACTGAGGAAGGTAAGCTGGACTTCATGTTTCATATACATTTCGAAACCGAATGGAAATCGAGAATGTAACGGTGTAATTTCGCTCTTTAACCGCATTGCAGCCGATGTCATCTACGATAAACACATTGGCTAACGTCCTACAAGTCGTGTTCAGTGCCCCGGACAATCCTGTAATGGAGGATATACAGCAGGCATGTTTCGGGTACTTGAGACATGGGAGGTGTATATGCAAATGGAGTATCTGCCATAATCTCTGGTTTGTACCCTCGTCCATTAAGCATGACATTTCATTTCATTGCCATTCTACTATTCGGCGTCGGCCGATCGCCGATCAGTACTTTCATTTCCTTCTCCAAAACACTTGTGGAACGGACTTAAACTCTTTTGGGTCAGTATCTCTACTAAACAGTACTTACGGAATACGAACATTATACGAATTAGCGTTACCTTTTCATTCTTGAATCAACTCTGCAGAACTTAACTCCTTGCTCACCGGTGATTGTTTCCTGGTCATGATCAGGAACTACAGGGAACATGGAGGTTTCTATTTTAGCCGTTACTCGTTCCGATCGAAACTTTTCCGATCGCTGGGGGACAAGTTCAATCATCTTGTCCGAGAATTGGTTGTGGGACAAGTTTGATCATTCTTGAAAAGCAATACTAAACAAAGCGTAATTTATATGACGAATAATATGATTGGATATAATTTTTTAGTTTTTGACCAACAATCGTTTGCTCAAAACGAACGTTAAAGACTTCAACCCCAAACGAAACTTAAGTGTTATGATTATAGATATGATTGTAAATATGATAAGTCATCATATGCATTTGACGTCTTATCGTATACACCATAATAAATGAGCAAGGTTTTAAAATATTAATACAGTCTTATATATTTTTTTAATTTTAATCTTCAAAGTTCTTATATTTTCATCGAAGCCCAAATCTTTAATGTATTGATTTCTAAAAATTTTATTACGATTTCACTTTTTGAAATTTTTTTTTATTTTTTTTTATTTTCGAAAATGTCATTATTTTTTACATAAAATATTTTCTCTCGTACACATTTTTTATAATCTAAAATTGATTATAAGATAATATCTATTCATAGATATTTTTAACCCTTTGAATGAGCATACACCTTATAAACAAAACGATATAAAATTATATCTCCTCAACAAAGTCAGAATTTGGGGTTAAGAGGTAAAAATATAAATGTTTAAAAATGAAAGACAAATTAAAAGATAAATCAATTTCTAAAACAATTTATATAAAAAGATTAAAGTAAAAAATAATTTTTTTTCGGGAAGTAATTATTCCTCCACATATCTTAGTAGTTTCGTCTCTGCAAATAAGATACATGTTGGATTAAAAATATTTTCTCTCGTACTCATTTTGAGTGTGATAAAATCTATAATATTTTTAAAAATATATAAAATTAATAAAAACCTGTTAATTTTTTATCACTGACTTTGCTTTACTGGTTAGGTTATTTCTGATGTATTTTTAGGGATAAGATATATCTTTTAGGGTTTATAATATAAAAAATTAGAGTTAAGATTTAAAAATTATTTTTTAAGAATTTTTTAATAGAGTGCATAGAAGGGGCATGATTAGGGGTAAAGGATTTTCACTTAATTTTTTAAGCTATTTTTGATACACAAATACTACTAATGTTTGTAGAGAAATTATTAGATGAACCTTATTTATCATGTCATCCGTGGTTTAAAAAATCAGGACCGTTTATTTATTAGTTAACTTCCACTACGCAGTCACTAATTACATGTAAGAAAAATATGATTATTTATCTTGAAAAAAACTGGAATGGACAAATTTGATTGATTGAGACCACAAATGATATGATAAACATGCATTCATCTAATAATTTTTTTGTTTCCAACATTGATTTCAGCTACGCCTTATTTTTTAGCGTCGACAAAAACGCTATATGAAACTAAAAACATCATTGAAAACCTATTTTATTCTCAATTTTATGAGGTGTTAGGTGCTCTGATGTGCTAAAGGTCTCTGAAGCCGAGGCGCTAGGCGTTATGCGAAGGCGTGGGCTTTTCGTAGGCGAGGCGCTATAAATTAATTTTATATTATATTTTGTATTGGAAACATTATGATAAAGGTAAAGTTGTACTAAAATATTTTATATCATTATACTTAATTAGCAACAAGTAACAATAAACATGTACTATTAATTGCACTATAGAACACTAATCAATTAAACACTTTAAAAAATATAGTTAAAATATAAAATAAATTTTGTGTAATACCTGTAATAATTTTTACATAAAATATTTTATTTTAATTGATTAGTGTCGTAACAACATAAACTTAATTGAGAAAATAAACATAAAATAAAGTATAAAAAAAGTAAGATTTATAAGATTATAATAGTGATTTAAATTTTTCTGTAATAATAAAAAATATCATTGAAAATAGTTAATTTTTTAAAATTAATTAAATATTAAGTAAATTATTTTTAATAAATATTATTAATTTTAAAAATAATTTTACATTAACTAATTAAGTTTGAAAAATAATTTTGATCTTTAAATAAATATATTCACATCCAAATGGACCCACAAAAAATATGAATTACAAATTATTCTATTATTTAAATAAAATTCATCTGGACCCCAAAAAATATGAATTATAAATGATAAAATTCAGCTAGATCCCACAAAAATCAATCTTTTCATCACGTGCTCTTTTTTCTCACCCATCGTCTTCTTTAGAGTCTTTCTTTTTTATTGGTTTTTTTTCTTTCCTCTTTTTTTTTTTTTTTTTCTTCTTCTTCAATATTCTTCTCAGATTCAAAAGTCACCCAAAGCGCAACGTCTTCGCCTTGTGAAAAGCGATCGCCTCACAGCGCCTAGAAACGCTTCTCGTATGCCGCCTCGCCTTTGCCGGCGGATGCGTTCCTCATGCCGCCTCAGCTCGCCCAACGCCTAGGCACACTCGAAGCGTGTATTTTTAAACACTTATTCTATTGTAGTAATTTTATTTTATTTATTTTAAATAGATTATGGATGAATACGTATGAATTAAAAATATTCTAACATTTTAATCTTATTTAGAAAAAAAATGATTTAAAAAAATATTTTTAATAGGTCTAAAACTCACCTTAGAATACACGTGTTAATTATTATGTGTGGATAGGAGTGAGCAAAATTTGTCTCGATTCAAAAAATCGAATAACTTGACTCGAGGCAAAAATACTTGATTCAAACTAACTCGAATTAAAATTTTATAAACTCGACTTGAAAAATTCAAATAAAGTTTGACTTGTAAAATAAAAATTCAAATAATTCAAATAACTAAAAAAATTAATTATATATATTGTGAATAAAGTAATTAACAAGAACAAAATAGATGAAAAAAGATAAGAGACTAAAAGAGAGAGACTTGTATTATATTCTCAAAATAGAGTATCTAATGCTTTCTCCAAAATTCTATATTTATAGGTATAAGATGGAAGTCTTAATTCCAATGAAATTAAACTTTAATAATAAAGTACATTAAAGTATTATTTAATATATGAATGAATATCCACCATAAACAAAGATATTCATAACACACCTTGAATATTCATAAAGATAATGTTCCTCGTTAAAACCTACTAAGATAAAAACCATGTGGGAAAAAATTCTTAGTGAAGGAAAAAGAGTACACACATCTTTGATACGCATAACATATTATCTCAATAAAAATCTTATCAGGAAAACTTATTGGAAAAAAACCTCGGTTAAGGAAAAAAGAGTACAACACGTATTTACTCTCCCTCGTGAAAATATCACACAAGATCTTTGAATCTTCAAATGTAGAAGTAGATTATGCACTAGTGGATAAATCTTTCAAATTATTACTTAAAATGATTCGTCGAATACTATTCTTTTAGAGATCATGAAGGACGAAAGCTTAAGGAAATATGTTTCGTTTTTATCACATTTGTATATCCACCTTAAGATATAAATTTGGTATTATCTCTACAAAAGATAGTTTGCATCTTATCTTGTGAAAGCAATTCACATATCTTTTAGATATGTTTAGCAAAAAACATATTTTGGCTTTGCCTTATGCATAACAGTTATTTAAAGGTAATGATCTTGTAGCACTTAAATGATATTTTTGGATCAGCTAAGATACGATGCTTCCAAATCAAATAATGTATATATGATGCTTTTAGACCAAGAATATCATCACACTTTTCTTGAGGCGGAATATATATTTATTTACATTAAGAAACATAGCAACCAAATAGTGATCAACGAATATACATTATGCATGTAAAGTATCTTTAAACATTTTTTTTGTGTATGTCGATTAATACACAAGGATTCCATTGTTAAGGAGATCTCTCCATGAGTCTCAATTATATTCAAATTGATTTGCTAAATAAATTATCCTTTGAACTTATAGTTCACATTATTGAATTTGTGGATCAAACTAAAAGAATGATAATTTACCATAACTTATTTCTTTTTCCAGCTATTTGATTTTCTCCCTTAATGTTGGGTAAACTAACTCATTAAAAAGATAGTCAGTAAATCGAGCTATAAATAAATTCTCTATCAGAAGCTCAAAATATTTAATTTGCAAGGGGAATTTAAATCTAACATATATTCCCAATAGAACTCATATTTGTACGTTATGGTGGAGCGATTAGAACATATATCACACACTAAAAAAATCTAAAATGAGAAATATTTGGTTTATGACCAAAACCATTTATAATGAGGAGAACTTATGATTATTTGTTGGCCTGATGCAAATTGATGATATTACATGTAAAATAACATTCCATCAACATTATCAAGACTGATTGTCTTTATAAGATAATTTGAAAAATATGCTCGTAATTTTATCAATTGAGCAAGTAGCTTTGCAAACACCAAATTGTGATTAATAACAAGGATACATATGATCATCTAGTCAATGCATCGATAAAAATCGTAAAATATCTACATGGACTGTAAGAAAGGTGTATGGGTCCATATATATCACCTTGTATCCGTTCAAGAAAATTAATAGATTTACACTCTATCTTAGCTGACGATGATTGAATAATAAGATTGCTTTGATAACAAGTATCATATGAAAATTACCTCGAAGAAAATTTTAGTTCTTCAATAAATGACCATATGAAAGTGTCAACAAATTTTCGCATAATAATTGAACTAGAATAGCCTAACCGATCATGCCAAATACAGTTATCAGTAAACATCTAATTTACAATAACACGAGCTTCAATTTGTACTAATTCTTATGTAGTACAATATGGATGACAGTACATGTAATTTTATCAAGATTTTTTATTGCCTTGTGTTATTCTCGTAATATTGAGATAGTCAGCATCTCATTGACTAATATTCTCAATATATTTATGCAAATATCTTTAAAACTCAATAAGTCTTTTTGCGACTTTGACGAGTATAATTATGCACCTTTTAATATATGATTTATTTCATTTACTTCAGGGAATAAAAATGTGTGCTTTATATCATTCAGTGTAGCAAATGAATAACATATCAAATCAATTATCTATCAAAGATAATATCACAAGAATTTATTACCCTTCCGAATCATTGTTATTTTAGCACTTTTAAATATTATGCTCACATTTTCCCACTTCTCTATTGCATTTAAAAGGAAAAATAGTTATTATGTTTAAGTACAATATGAGTACTTGCATTGTCTGCTTGGCATAAATAGCCACAATTGATTGTATATTTTATTCTAAAAGTAATAATATTTTTTAAAGGATAAATTAACATAAAACGAAAATAAATAATATGCAAAGTAAATTAAAATAAATAAATAATAAATTAAAATAAAACAAAATAAATAAAAAATAATTATTCCCTTTAGAGGTTATAAGAGAAATAAAATAATTGACGAAATATTTCCTTCAAGGGTTATGAGAAAATTAACAATATCCAGTTGAGTTGAAACAACAATGCCATAATTATTTTCGCCATAAAGAAAATCTGTTTATATTTTCTTTCATTTATCATTCGTGATTATGAATAAAGTCCATAATACTTTGGCGTTTGACAATTACGAGACCAATGGTTTGTACCATTGCATTGATAAGATAAAGATTTTTTATATGACCTTTATTATTCTTGTCATCCTTATGATCTCACTTCTGGTGGATATAAACATTCTCAAAAGAATCATCTTATTCATGACTATTTTATGACTTAAATTACTAATGTGACATTTATTCTTCCCGTTATAAAATATCATATTCACTTCATAGAATGGAGCGAAGACTAATAGGTATTTAAAATCCATTCACGATATTATGTGTACATGACAATATTAATGTGTGAAAATCGAAGTATATTTTTCTAGCATATCCTCATCAATGATACTCTAACACATAATTGAATTTTATTCGCTAACCATATAGTGAGTTATCATGTTTGCATTCACTTCAAGGAATGAAACAAATTCAATAATCGCATGGCATAAACATCATGCTTGCATTCACTTTAAGGAGTGATATAAATCCAATAATTGCATGGAATAAACATCATACATGCATTCACTTCAGGGAATCCCCCCATAAAAATTCTTGGATCAAGACGATTTTCGTAACTTAAACTTTGGAGAAGTCTATAGTCGAGTTTTTCGACATACAAAAATATTGTTTTAAAGCAAATATAGACTTTATAACATTCATACTATTAAATTGTAATTAATCAACCAATATATATACAATACATACAAAGAACAAAAATTTAATCCTCATACGTGACATTGTTAAACCAGTCCACAAGGTCATTTAAAAAGAACCTCCTTTGAGACCAATAGCCTCACAAAATGGAATGTCCAACCAATATACTCAGATTAAACCAACTTAACAGAGAACATATTGATTAATTAAAGGTTCAATATTTACTTCAGTATCATGTAATACTTAAAACATGATTAAAAACATAAACTTTTATCATCAAAATAAACAAATATTGGTCAAACTAAAGACAAAAAAATCTCAAATTAAATAAATGTAAAACACTACTCGTATATGTCATTGTATTTTAAATACATGATAATTCCATGCTTTGAACAACCATCCCTTAATTTGAGAATAATTAATTATCCACTATATTGAGATAAATAAGTAAAACATACCAAACTTTTCAAGCTAAGTTTAATATATAGTAGATTTAGTCATCAATATCTTATTAAAATCTTTTTCGGGAATTATCGACAATAACCACGATAATTAAGCCACTCTATCGCTACACAAACACCAAATAATCAATGATTTTTCAAAAATTAAAAATCAAGTTAAAGATCAAGAAAGAAAAATAATTGATAATTAATATACAATAAAGGGAGAAGAACTCATCTTTGATTCATGCTAATAACAAATTCTTTTCAATAACTCCTTTAAGATTCAAACGCCAAAAACCTTCATTGGTTAAAGTTTCATGTTGATAACGCGTAGTGATTAAAATAAAGAAAAAAATATATATTAACAAAGATAAGAGACAAAAAAAGAGAGACTTGTATTATATTCTCAAAGTAGGGTATACAATATTTTCTCCAAAAGTATATATTTATAGGCATAAGATGAAAGTCCTAATTCCAATGGAAATTAAACTCTAATAATAAAGTACATTAAAATATTATTTAATATAGATATCCACCATAATAAAGATATTCATAACAAATTAGATGATTTATTTTTAAGTTCAAGACGAATCCCTCAAATTTTTTATAGTATATATATACCGATTTATAAAACTATGAAAAAATGTTATCACATATGAAAAAATATGAAAAATTAGTATCACGCATATCTTATATAACTAGAAAAAATTATTTAAATTACAATAAAATTATATTATAATATAATAACTAATTATAATTAAATTTTTATAATAATTCGATTCAACTCGATTTAAATTTTTTAAATTCAACTTAAATATAAAAAATTAAATAAAACTTAGAATTTTCACATGGAGATGAAGTCCTACCACTAACTAGTTATAAGTCCCATCCTCCCTCCTATTTATTTTAAGCCTAGATTTTTTTTTCGAGATGTATGGTTCACATTGTTTAGGAGACCGTGCCAAAAATCACACGAGTTAAAAGTGGCTAAGAACCCTTTGTTGGATTGTTAAATATTTGATAGAAGTCAGGACTACGTGTGTTTAAAAATATCTGATCTAATTAATCTGATTCGATTATTTATTAATTCGATCAAAAATTAAGATATTTGATCTGATTTTTATTTTAGATCGGATATTCAATCCGATTTTAAGTTTTTCGGATCGGATATGAATCACAATATTTCAAGTTTTGAATTATTCGAAAATCTAAAATTTAATTTTTTGTTAATATTGATCTTGTTATATTCAATAATTTAGTGCTTGTTATATTCAAGAAATTAAAAAAAAAACTTATATAAATGTGAATCTCGTTGTATTTAATAATTTGTTGTTTATTATATTCAAAATTTCAAATTTTTCATAAGTATAACATTTAAATTTAAAAATTTAATTTAATTAAATTATATTTTCGGATGATCAGATATCCGAATATCCGACATCCGAATATGCAAATATTCACCTTTTCGGATTAAATACAAATCATTATATTATCGATCTGAAAATCCTGATTATCCAAAAAATTAAATCTTATCCGATATTCGACAATGAACACCTGGATATTCACAACACAATGACCAATATGTTCCAAAATATGCTAAAACTTGCAATAATTTCTCATTTTAATTCAGACACATGCTAATTATTGTTGTACTACATTGAGGATTGAGCCCGAAAAATCGGAGAGGCTAATATCACTCCTAATAATTCACATGCTAACTGATATGTAAAAGTACGGTTATTTTTTTTCTTTTGGTAAATTATGATTTGAGTTTTAAATATTTAATTTATTAATTAAAATTTAAAAATTAGAAATTCTAAATATTTTATCGTTTATTTTTGTTGGACTTGTGTCGTAGATAATGTTCATTCAATATTAAATTTTTTATTCGTTTTGTTTCGTCCTCTAAATTCGAATTCGATATACATTTCGCCGAAGATATTTCAAAGACTACACATTGGATAACATTTTTTTTTTCTTTTTTATCAATCTCTTTTTTACCGTCGAATAGATCACTATCTCAATATATTTTTTCCGAGTCAATGAAGTTTTTCAATGTTTAAATCTGAAAGAAGTTTCCCTTTCATTAGTAATCGGATTTCGTCAAAAAATTAACGAAAGATTAACAAAAGATCGTCCAATGTCTAAAATTTTAATGAGTAAATTAAACGTTTTAACTTTAATGACTAAAATAAATCACACTTTATTTTTGTTTATAAATTTAAAATGTATTAGATAAAATTTTAATTTAATATTTAGATTTTATATAAATTATTAATTTAAATCATAAATTCTATCAAAGCCTTTATATATTTTGCATATTGCTTTTTGTTAAGTAGTTCGACATTTTATAATTTATCTTTTATTTAATTTAATATTTTATTTTATATATTTTAATTACCTATAATTTCGTTACTTTTGGTTTGGATGAAATCTATTTGAATTCATTTAGTTTAATTAAAAATTGACTCAAGGGTTCATTTTTGGTATAACTAAAATCACATTAATTTTTATTCGATTTAGTTTATTTCAAGTTTCACATCAAATTCAGCTCATCGTGATCGAGTTGATTTAAGTGTCAGTTCAAATTTTGGATCTTGGGTCAAGCTTTTAGGTCTAATAATTAAAGTTCCGAAAAAAATTATGTCTTTGAACATTTTTCATCTGATTAATCCATTTTAATTATTAAATCTTGACATATTTTTTTAGATATCAATATTACATGATAAAATTTATAATTTATTATAAATTATAAACTATAATTTTACTAAGTGACATTTTTCTTCGGATTAACCATTGTTGAGTAAATTGAATGAGTGGTTATCCGAGCTGGCAAGTTTGTTATGCCAGCTCACATGCTGTTGAGAGAAGACGTTAGTTGAGGGAATCTCTTCTTCTGTATATAAGGATGCTTCATACAAATAGAATGATATCCCTTTCTCTATTATCTTCTACCATTTCAACATGGTATCATTCGCCGGGAGACGTTTCTGCTGCTAAACTCTGGTTTTTTTCCTTTCGCCACGATGGTTCTTTCTGATGCTGCTGCTCCGCCATTACCGGAGGTCGATGAATCGGCAAATCCTCTCTCAAAGGTCGGAAAATCCTTCTCGAATAAGAGAGTCAATATTGTCTTAGATGAGTCGAACTTCCTTCTTTGGAAGCAACAAATCCTTCTTGCTGTTCGCAGCCATCATTTGGAAAAGCTCCTTACCGGATCTCTCAAACCTCCACCGGCCACCATCCTCGGAGACAGAGGGACGCGGATTGAGAATGAGGAATATGAAGCCTTCATCGCTCAAGACAGTGCCTTAACACAGTGGCTACTCTCGACGATCAGTGTTCACCTTCTTCCACAGTTCGTCGGAGCTGAAACAGCTACAGAGATTTGGTCGTTAGTTTTTCAGTTCTTTGCCAGTAGATCAACGACGACAGTCATGAGCCTTCACTATCGTCTGCGATCATTAAAGAAGGGTGATCTGCCAATGAGAGCATTCATTGCTCAAGTGAAGGAAGTTTGTGATGCGTTAGCCTCATGTGGCAATCCTATCTCCGATCTGGAGAAAATTGCTTCGATTCTCAATGGGTTGCCCATTGAATATCAACATTTTGTTGCGATAATCACTGCTAGCCGAGAGCCGTATACGATGGATGGAGCAACTTCCTTGTTAATCGATGCTGAAACACAAATCAACAGCTTCAATCAATAAGTGAATCTGTCACCTAGTTTGAATGTTGCTCAAGTAACTACAAATGTCAATTCCAGGTTCTATCGACCACCTAATGTTCAACGAGGTCGAGGGAGGACTGGTCGACCCCGACTTCAATGCCAACTTTGTAGAAAACTCGGTCATTTAGTTGACAGGTGCTGGCACAGGTATGATGAAAATTTTCCTAGAAATACTGCTCAAAATCCTGATTTGCAGCAAACCAAAGATGACGTTACCACTGTGAATCTGTGTGCTCTGGATGCTGACAATATGACTCGAGGATTTCAAATTCCTATACCCAACACTGGAGGATTTCAAAGTCCTATGCCTAATGCCACTACTTCTATTCAAGGAATGCAAGCATATATAGTGAGTGCACCCACCAAACAGTGGTTTGTTGATCCGGGTGCAACACACCATGTTACACCAGACACTACTCTCATGAATGACTCCACAGACTATGCTGGTCTTGGTAAGCTTCTTGTTGGAAATGGTATGGCTCTTAATATCCGTGGTAGTGGTCGGTCTAACTTGATATCCACGAAGCGTGTGTTGTTATTAAATAATCTTCTTCATGTGCCTAATGTAACGAAAAATCTTATCTCGGTGTCAAAGCTTGCTAGAGATAACAGCGTGTTCCTTGAATTTCATGCCCACTCGTGTCTAGTTCGTGATGAATTTACTGGTTTGGTATTACTCAAGGGAGTTGAAGAAGGAGGCATTTACAGTTTTGCTGCTTTCCCTAAAGAAGGCTTGCATCATCAGCAAGTCTCACCCGAGGTGCATATGACACATAGATCGGTAGAAACATATGATATATGGAATTATAAGCTTGGGCATCCTTCACATGATGTCTTGTTACAAGTTTGCAAAAGTTGTAATGTTCAGGCTGATGCCTTTAAGAATAAAAGTGCCATTGTTTGCATGGCTTGTCAAATGGGAAAAAATCACAGGCTACCTTTTTATCCTTCACACACTGTTTACACAAGGCCTTTCCAACTTGTGTTTACAGACTTATGAGGTCCTGCACACGTTTCTTCCAAAGGATATCACTATTATGTATCCTTTGTTGACTCATATACAAGCCATACATGGGTATATCTCCTTAAACACAAGTCCCAGGCTACCACAACATTTCAATCATTTTAGAAGCTCATCCACACTCAGTTTAATGCCGTTGTTAGAGAAGTACAAAGCGATTGGGGAGGGGAGTATCGTACTCTGGCTACTTTTCTTCTTCAAGAAGGTATTGAACATCGCATAACTTGTCCTCACACTTCTCAACAGAACAGAGTTGTGGAGCGTAAACACAGGCACATAATCGAAATGGCTCTCACTTTGCTAGCTCAAGCGTCTATGCCTATGCATTATTGGTCCTATACTGTAACCACAGTTGTGTATTTAATCAATCGACTACCAACCAAGGTTCTAACCGGTTTGTCTCCTTATGAAAAGCTATTTGGGAAGCAACCCGACTACAACTTCATGAAAGTATTTGGTTGCCGCTGTTATCCTCATCTACGACCCTTCAATGCTCACAAGTTGCAGTTTCGGTCCTTACCCTCTACATTCTTGGGTTATTGTCCTTCACACCGAGGATATCAGTGCATGACTCCTGATGGCAAGGTATATATATCACGAAATATGGTATTTGATGAGTGTGAATTTTCTTTTACAGGAAAACAAAAAGTTCAGTCCGCAGCAGGTGAGCCATACAACTCTACTTCAATACCTTCGATTCTAGTGGTATCGAACATAAAGACCAGTCATAATGCTACTACACGAATGAATCAAACAACTCAAGCAACACATGAAGACCTCTCTCAAATGACTGATAATATCCAGGAGAGTCAACATAGGCAAGAATATGAACCTTGTTCGCAAGAAGCAGCAGTTGGGGATGGTTTGAATAATGCTACACAGGAAAATGAGGCACAAGATGAGACATGTAATGGTCCTGAATCACGCTCTCAAGATGCTTCCTTTGAACCAGAAGATGTTGAGCCTAATCTAGGACCCCAAGAACGTGAGTTTGATTCACAAGCAGGTGATCCCTCCCTGAATGTACCAGTAACAAATGTGTACTCAGATGTTGCAGCAAGCACTGGGAATGACCAACAGCAGTGTCAGAACAGCCACCCCATGGTAACAAGAAGTAAGGTGGGCATATGTAAACCCAAAATCTATTATGCATGTGCTACTCCAGATGGTGATTTGCCACAATCAGTTCATGAAGCTCTTAGTTGTCCTAAGTGGAGAGCAGCAGTTGTAAATGAGTATGAAGCTTTAATGAAGAATGGTACGTGAAGTCTTGTAGAGCTGCCAAAAGGAAGAAGAACAGTAGGCTGCAAATGGCTCTTCAAGATTAAAAGAAACTCTAATGGTAGCATATCCAGATACAAGGCTAGACTCGTAGCCAAAGGTTTTTCACAAGTTCCAAGGAGAGATTTTGTGGACACCTTCAGTCCAGTGGTCAAGGCTTCAACAGTAAATGTAATCCTGGCATTAGCAGTTCAGTATGACTGGTGTTTGCGATAAATTGATGTCAACAACGCATTCTTAAATGGTGATCTCGAAGAGGATGTGTTTATGGACCAACCAAGTGGCTTTGAAAAAGAATCACCGGAAGGAAAGAAGTTGGTGTGCAAGTTACAAAAAGCAATCTATGGTTTAAGACAGGCTCCGCGAAATTGGTATGCTAAACTCAAGGAATACATGTTAGAAATTGGATTTCGAAAATCGAGAGCTGATTCATCTTTGTTTATTAGATGTAGCAATGGCATCTACACTTACATATTAGTGTACGTTGACGATATAATATTGACAGGAAGATCCAAAGAAGCTATAGAGGATGTTGTTTGCAAATTGAACCTCAAGTTTAGTCTAAAAGATATGGGAGAGCTTAACTACTTTCTGGGAATTGAAGTCCGAAGAGGCTTAGGCACAATTTTCTTGTCTCAAACTAAATACATACTTGAGCTACTACATAAAGCTAAAATGGACAAGGCGAATTCTGCTCCTACACCAATGTTGCCTGCTGTCAAGTTGAGTAAGGATGCTGGGAGCTTGGTTGAAGATGCTCAAGTGTATCGGAGTATAGTTGGAGCACTATTATACTTGTGTCATACTCGACCTGACATCACTTTCAGTGTTCATAAAGCAGCCCAGTTTATGCATGCTCCATGTGAAAGTCATGTAGATGCAGTCAAGAGAATATTGTGTTATCTTAGTGGGACAATGCATCATGGACTGGTATTTAAAACCACCGGTCAGAAGCTCACTCTAACTGCCTTTGCTGATGCAGATTAGGGGAGTAATCTTGACGATAGGAGATCTACCTCAGGAGGGTGTGTATATCTAGGTGAAAGTCTTGTTACTTGGAACTCAAAGAAACAGAAAAGTGTGTCTCGATCCACCATGGAAGCCGAATACAAAAGTATTGCAGACACAGTAGCAGATGTCGTATGGATAAAATCACTATTAGAAGATATGGGAATCAAGTTGAAAGATGCACCTGTAATATGGAGTGATAGTACAAGTGCTGTGTCTATGAGCATGAACCCGGTATACCATGCGAAATCCAAACACATAGACCTCGATGTACACTTTGTTCGCGAGAAAGTTTCAGAGAAGATAATCCGAATCAACTATGTTTCGGCATTTCATCAAATAGCAGATGGTTTTACAAAAGCCCTGTCCAACTCATATTTTGCTGAGTTTCAACAGCGCGTAAATGTAGTGAACTATGATAGCTCGTTTGAGAAGGAAAACAATGTAAAATTAGGATAAATGTTGAGTAAATTGAATGAGTGGTTATCCGAGCTGACAAGTTTGTTATGCCAGCTCACATGCTGTTGAGAGAAGACGTTAGCTGAGGGCATCTCTTCTTCTGTATATAAGGATGCTTCATGCAAATAGAATGATATCCCTTTCTCTATTATCTTCTACCATTTCAACAACCATTTACTAAGTGACATTTATAATCAAACTATAATTTTTTTTAGATATGAATATTTCATGATAAAATCCTTTAATTAGATATATACATTTTAAAGATAAAAATACTCAAATTTAAATTTTATATTATTTTCTTTTCTATTAGAATTGCTCATTGAGTTTAATATATATCATTTCATATTTTAATTATTTTCAGGTTATATGCATCTTAAAATTATAGTATTATTTTAAAAGGATGTATCTATCACGTACATTAAACATTGTTAAATACCATTAACGGTAAATGTTGTTAAATATTATTAAATTAATTAATAAAATTAAAATTTTTAAGGAATAAACATATAGTTTTAAATTATTTAAAATGAAATTTTAAATAAAATATTTATATATATATATATATTAATTTTTTAAAAATTATTTTTTAAAATTATTTTTAATTTAAAAAATAAAAAAATATTAAATCAAAATTCTAAAACCCTAAACTCAAAAGTCTAAAAATACTAAACCTTAAATCATAAAATCCAAAACACTAAAATAATAAAACCCTAAACCCTAAAATCTAAAAACATAACCCTAACCCCTAACCCTTAAAATAGAAAATTTGAAACTCTAAAAGTATAAACCCCAAACTTGAAACTCAAAACTAGTTTAGGATTTATGATTTTAGGGTTTTATGTTTATGGTTTAAGGGTTTTGGTTAAGTTAGGGTTTAGGATTTAGTGTTTGAGGTTTAGTATTTTTAGGTTTTTTGATTTTAAGTTTTGGATCTGTGGTTTTAAGATTTTATATTTTAGAGTTTATTGTTTAATGTTTAGTGATTTAGTTTTGGATTTTGATTTTAGGTTTAAGAGTTTATGATTTTTTTATTTTTTAAATTAATTTAAATTAGTATTTTATTCAATTATTTGAAAATAATATATATATAATAATTTAAAAGAAATTTCATTTTAAATAATTTATAATTATATGTTGAGTCATTAAATTTTTTAATCTCTATTAATCAGTTTAATAGTGTTCAATGGAGTTCATCATTGACGGTGTTCAGCGATGTTCGACACATATTGTAGAATTTTCCATTTTAAAATTGTTTGGGTGTTAAAACTTAGGTTTTCGGATCATCCTAATATAAGTTAATCTCACGTATATAATATTTGTCTTAACACGAGTTCAAATCTTAGAGGCAATACTAGAAGGAACAATTTTACATTTTGAACTTAAATTTAAAACGGATATACATATTACTAAAAATATTTATCTTTCATTCATATTCTTAAATGTTAAAATTTTTTTATCACTTTAAACTAAAATATCTTTAAAATAATATTTTGTATTCAAATAAATCATTATTATTTCTTCAACACTATATTTTTTGTTTGATATGTTAACAATTCCTTATTTAACATAAATTATTACATAATAAAAATATAAATCATACTCATTCTTAAAATTAATAATATATACTGAAAATAATTTTTAATACTATTTTTTATTTATATAATAAAAATATGTATTATTTAATTTTAAATTACATTACAAATTTTGTTTGGAAATTTAAATATTATGTATTTTTTTGACTGTTTGCCAGTGTACTAGTTAGATTTGAAAAGGTAATAAAGTTTTTTTTATTAAAAAATATTATGTATAATCGTAGATTATAAATCTTTAAGGTTCGATATATAATTAAGGTATAAAGATAAATTTTAATTCTTAACGTTTATAATTTTTATCACTTTTGTCATTATTCTTTTTTGAGATAAATTTAACCTTTAACTTATATCTTTTTGACCAATATCTTATTTTTAACTATTATGATGATTGAACCGTTAAAATTTTAACGATGATGACATGTCATATGGATATATGATAATATATTTTAAATAACATGACATCTAACCTATCAAATACATATATATATATAATATAATTTTATTCTAATATAAAATAATTAAATCCAAATAAAATATTAAAAATTAATTATTTCTAAAATAAAAGGCTACTAAACATTTTCAACCATAACTACGATAAAATAAAAATTCTATCTTAAAATATTAATTAATTTTAAATACATATTTTTTAAGATAAGATTTTGATTCTATCGTAGTTAGGGTTATGAATGTTTAATAACCTTTTATTTTAAAATTAATTAATTTTTAATATTTTATTTGAATTTTAATTATTTTATATTTTATATTAGAATAAAATTATATTCCATATATATATATATTTGATAGGTTAGATGTCATTTCATTTAAAATATATTATCATATGACATGACATTATCGTTAAATTTTTAACGGTTCAATCATCATACTAGTTAAAAAATAAGATATTTGTCAAAAAGATATAGGTTAAAGGTTAAATTTATCTCAAAAAAAGAATAAGAGCCAAAATAATAAAAATTATAAACGTTAAGGGTTAAAATTATCTTGATGCCTATAATTAATAATATTTTAAAATAAAATTAAAAAATTTGTTTCATAAATCATTCTTATCATTTCATTCATAATCTAACCCAATTATATAAAAATATATCATCTTTATTTTTTTATATTATATATTTTTATAAGTTAAAATTTACGATTATCATCTTCATCTTTGTACCACATATATTAATTTTAATATGTTTATTTTACTGTTTACATAAAGACGAACAACTCTCCTTAGTTTTCAATAGGAAAGATTTTGTTCCTATCAAAATTTCAAAAGAAAAATCAGAGTGGGTAAGAATAATAAAGTGGTCCGAAAGCACAAGAAGTTCAACTTTTCATTCATCCGATGATCAAAAAATCAAATTATTGATGAATGCTTTAGCGTCGTTCGAGGTTTTTCTATCGTAACACGTTTAAAATGAAATTAGGTGAAAATTTTTATCAAAATGATAAAAATTTTGATATCGAATTTTATATACTAAAATTTTTATAAAAATATAAGAATTTTGATATATAACGATACCCATCAATTTTGTTAGAATTTTGATATTACAAAAATAATCGATACCGAAAAACAATTCCATCTCTTTTTCTTAGAAAATTTGTTTAGTTTAGTGTTATATTAAAAAAAACATTTAATGTGTTTTAAGGAGAAAAATAAAAACATTTTAATCCGCCACTAATCGACCAAAATTGAATAAATTTCTTCAGTTTAGTCATTCTTAAAACCATAATTGTTCTATTCAAATCCTGAGGTATCGTAAAGCCCATAATATTTTTTTTAAAAAAATCATATGTTAAATATTACTTTTTATTTTGTATAATTTTTCTATAATTTTTATACAAAATAATTCTTATACTTTTAAGTTTAATAATTTGTCACTAATATTCAATCTTGACTCCGTGTATATATATATATATATAAATGGTTACCGCTTTAAATTATACCTCTATTTTTTAAAGGAAAAGATTATACCTCTAATTAGATCTTTATTATTAGGGGTGTAAACGAACCGAATTTGAGCAGATAAGGGTATGTTCGTGTTCGTTTATTTATTTTTGAAGGTGTTCAAACTCTGTTCGTGTTCGTTTAAATTTTTAATGGTATGTTCAAGCTTGGTTCATTTATTTTTTGTCATGTTCGGGCTCGGTTCGTTTAATATTCACGAACGTGTTCGTTTAACGTTCACGAACCTGTTCGTTTATATGTTCGATAATTTGTTCGTTTAACATTCGTGAACATGTTCGTTAAGCGTTCGCGAATGAGTTCATTGGTATATATTCATCAACTTGTCTATTTAGCGTTCACGAACATGTTCGTTTAGTGTTCATGAATATGTTTGTTTATCGTTTGTATATAAAAGAACATAAACAAGCCTATAAACGAGCTTATAAATGAGTATATAAACGATTTTATAAACGAACATAAACGAGTTTGTTTGTGAACATAAACGAGCCGAACGCACTTATGTTCATGTTTGTTCGTTTATTAATTGAATATAAAATATCTGTTCATACTTGTTTATTTAACTTAATAAATGAACATAAACGAACATTATACAAACGGTTCACGAGCAGCTCGTCGAACATCCTGCTCATTTACACCCCTATTCATTATATTGTTTTTCTGAAATTTTAAAAATAATATAATAATCCTTAAAACAATATGGATAGTTTTTATTAAAAAAATCATTTTTTAAAATAAAATTATTTTAAAATTTTAGAAGATATATCATATAATATTTTTAATATTGTGAATAAAATAGGAGAACAAAGATGAGAGACAAAAGAGAGATTTGTATTATATTCTCAAAATAGGATTATGTACAATGCTTTATCCAAAACAGGGGTGGATCTGGGCTTAGGCCTACCTAGGCCTTGACCCACCCCATGCCAAAAAATAATACTATTTATTTTATATTATAATATTAATAAAAAAATAGGTTTTTGACACATAAAAATAAAAAAAAACGATCCAATCTAAAATTTTAATTTAATTTTTAAGTTTTAGATTAGTTTAAAAAATAATATTTAATTGAAATAAAATATAAAAATAAAAATAAAAATAAAAATAATGAGATTGTTTTTATTTTTATTATATTTATAAGTATTATATAATTATTTTAATATATATATTTTGATTATTAATTGATTAGATATATATTTTCTTTAAAAAATAATTCTTCAAGTATTCTGGGTTTTATCTTAGTATATAATGATCATAAAATTCAAATAACAAAATATAATTAAAATTAAGATTAAAATTAAATTTTACAAATATATTTTTAGTAAAAAGCTTCTAACTCAAATATAATATATAAAAAAATAACTTAAAAGATAATAAAAATGTAATATATTTTTATGTTAATTTTAAATAAATTCATATTTTCATGAATTATATTTTTTAAAAATTAATTAAATTATATATAAAAATTTATTTAAAATATTTAATTTTATTTAAATAAATATATAGATAATAGTTTTTTGAATATAATAATAAAAGAAATTTTAAGATTATTAAATAATAAAAATTTAAAATTTAATATTATATATAAAAAATATATTAAATAATTATTATTAATATTTAAATCGGCCCAACTGATGATTACTTTTTAGATTCTCCCCTGGTCCAAAAGTATTATATTTATAGGCATAAGATGAAAACCTTAATTCCAATGGGTATTAAACCCTAGTAATAAAACCCCATAAACTTTAACTTAATATATAAATATACACCATAAATAAAGATATTTATAACATTTAAATGATTAATTAATAAATAATGTTGAGTTATTATTATAATCCATGGAGTAAATCTAGTGATATATGATGATATATTTTATTTATGGATTTAGTTTCAAGTACTATATGTGTATGTCACGGACCACACCATAGGGCCCGAGACTAGCACAAATCAAGCTGCCACAAAAGCCCTCCAAAGCCTTCTGAGCATCTCAGCACCGACCCAAACACCCATTCAAGCCTAAATCTGAATTGGCCCAACACTTGGGATGAAGAATTATCCAAATCAGATTTGGCAAGTCTTCCTTAGGAATCTTATCCTTATCCCATATCATTGTATTTTAAGCAACTAGCTTAGGATAAGGGATTTAGAGATAAGGACGGATCTGGACCCTTGATGTAATTCAATTATAACCGTTGGATGTAAGGGACTTCAAGTATAAATAGAGGTCTTTCTCACCTCATTTGTCACCCACTTCTTCATTGAGGAATACAAGAGCATTCACTCAAATCTCTCTAGCCTTTTGCCATTTTCTCTTCTTTTAATTGTTCTTTGGTTTTCGCAAGGTTTTTATCATTCTATCTTTGAATGGTTCAATCTTACTTAGGCAGTTTACTATGAAAAATGCATCTAAGGCCGCACGCCCCGAGTAGTTGAGTTCTACGAACGTGACAAGTGGTATCAGAACGAGTTTGTTCGATCAAAATGGCACCACAAAGTGTTAGCTAGATCCTAACAACTGACCGAGAGACTCGTGCAGGAGTTGTGGCGAAGAAGAACGAGAGTTCCAAGGATATTATTGCTACCTTGGACAAGAGGGTTGCGAGACTGGAGGATGCCTTGGGCAGGTTCCAAGAAATCCAATATGAGGTCGAGGAGCGTCTTGACAAGATGAAGTCCCAGAAGGATGAACTCTTGTAGGAAGTTCAATCTGTTGTGGACAAGCTGACCAAGCAAGATGATTCCCTTCAGGTTGCAATTGATGCAATGAAGAGTGAATTAATGGTCAAGAAGCTCAGTTTCGAGCTGCTCCTCTATAAGAATGCCATGCTGGGTGGAATGATGGCTAAAGCGACTGTACCTAATCCTAGGATCGATGCGACGAAGCCTAAGGAGTACAAGAGGGCGAGAATTGCTCAAAAAGTGGACAACTTTATTTGAGGGATGGAGTAGTACTTTTGTTTGACGGGTATCGAGGATAAGCTACTAAAGTAAATACAACTTTAATTTATTTGACTGATGTTGCTCGGTTGTGGTGGCGAACCAAATGTTTCAAGTCAAGTGATGGGGATATTCCATTCGAGACATGGAAAGAATTCTAGTCGGAGCTCAATGAACATTTCTATCCCTAGAATGCTGACGAGGAGGCTCAAGACAGACTGCACCAATTGAAGCATGAATGCTCAATTCGGGAGTATGTTAAAAGATTTTCTGAGATCAAGTTGCAAATTAAAGACTTGAGTAAATCAGAGGGGCTATATCTCTTCAAATCTGGTCTTCAGCGATGGGCAAGAATGGAGCTGAAGAGAATATGTGTGCAGGATCTTTCAAAAGCGATGGTCGCTACTGAACCATTGTAGAATTCAAGATGAAAGATTCTTCCAAGCCAAAGCACAAGGGCAATGGTAGGGGAGATAAAGATAAGTCCTCCAAGAATGGTTCCGAAAAACCACATAACAAAGCTAGAGTAAACAATTTTGGGGCCAAAACGAGAAGGGCGAATTAAAATGCTACAACTGCGGTGGTAAGCACTTAATTAGAAACTGTCCACACCCACGAAATGAGAAGATTTATGCCATCCAAGAGAATACTGAAGAGGGAGAAGAGGTTGTCAAGCTCAACTCCATCATCAGTTCCATGGAATTCAAGAAAGATACCAAGGAGAAGGGTCTTATGTATGTGGACGTCTCCATTACGGGGCAAAAGTTGAGTGCACTCATGGATACTGGTGCCTCAAAACTGTTCGTCTTCGAACGAGTTTCCAAGAAACTTGACCTTCATGTGAAGAAGGAAAACGGATTCATCAAGACAGTGAATTTTGAACAGACTCCGATTACGGGGGTAGCAAAAGGAGTGAAGCTCGAGATTGGTGGCTGGATCGGTAAGGAAACAATTAAAGTAATCCCCTTCAATGACTTTGATTTTGTAATTGGGCCTAGTTTCCTTGACCAAATTAAAGCGTTCCATGTTCCTTTTGCAAATTCTTTGCTAATTCTTGACCCGAGCCATCCATGCCTTGTTCCGGTGAACTGAGAGTCTAGAATTGGGTCCAAGATGTTGTCAGTAATCCTGTTCAGCAAAGAGGCACGTAAGGAGCATCCCGTTTTTCTAGCATCATTGGTCCATGATGAGTCAATCATGTCCAAAGGAGTTCCAACTGAGATGGAACAAGTGTTGGCATAATTCTGTGATGTAATGCCTACCGAGTTGCCCAAAAGTCTCTTACCGAAGAAGGAGGTCAACCACAATATTGAACTTGTATCGAACGCAGAACCACCAGCCCGAGCCCCCTACAGAATGGCTCCTCCCGAGTTACAGGAGTTGAAGGAACTCCTCGAAGTAGGCTATATCCGACCATCTAAGGCACCATATGGTGCACCGGTGCTATTTCAGAAGAAGCATGATGAAAGTCTTTGAATGTGCATCGACTACAGGGCTTTGAATAAGCTCACTGTGAAGAACAAGTATCCGATCCCACTGATAGAAGACCTGTTCGACCAACTTGGTGGTGCAAAATGGTTCACCAAGTTAGACTTACGTCTGGATATTGGCAAGTAAGGATTGTAGAAGGAGATGATCCAAAGACAGCTCGTGTGACACGCTATGGCTCGTGTGAATTCTTAGTGATGCCATTCGGCCTCACGAACGTTCCTACCACCTTCTGCACATTGATGAACAAGATACTACAACCCTTTCTAGATTAATTCGTTGTAGTTTACCTGGATGATATCGTCATCTATAGCAAGAGCCTTGGGGAGCATGTGGAGCACTTAAGGCAAGTGTTCAGGGTCTTGCGAGAGAACAAGCTCTATGTCAAAGAGGAAAAATGCTCATTTGCCCAGATGGAGGTCCCTTTTCTAGGCCACATAGTCGGAGGTGTCATGATCAGGATGAATGGGGCCAAGGTACGGGCTATTGAAGATTGGGAACCGCCAACCAAGGTGACCGAGTTGAGATCCTTCCTGGGGCTATCCAACTTTTACTGCATATTTGTCAAAGCCTACTCCAAGATTGCCGCACCCTTGAATGAGTTATTGAAAAAGGACAAGGCGTGAGATTGAAGCACTGAGTGTCAGGAATCCTTTAAGGGATTGAATAAGGCTATGACGAGTGAGACAGTGTCGGTGTTGCCTGATTACACCAAACCTTTTGAGATCTACACCAATGTACCCGACGTAGCCATTGGTGGACTCCTTATGCAAGGACATCCGATTACATATAAGAGACGAAAACTCAATGAGACCGAACAGAGGTACACGATCCATGAGAAAGAGATGACAGCAATAGTGCACTGTTTGTGCACATGGCGACACCACATACTTGGGTCAAGGTTTGTGGTTTATACAGATAATGTGGTTAATAGTTATTTTCTAACCCAAAGCAAGTTGTCTCCAAAGCAAACCCGATGGCAGAAATTTCTTATAGAGTTTGATTTCTCGATGGAGTACAAACCTGAGAAAGTAAATACAGTTGCCAATGCATTAAACCGAAGGTACAACATTGAGACCATAAGCCTACCGAAGGGACAACTACTTGAGCGCATCAAGGAGGGGCTATCCCATGATCCAACAGCCAAAATGCTGATCAGTTATGCCAATGAAGGGAAAACTAGAAGATTTTGGCTCGAGGAAAATTTACTGTATGCCCGGGGACATCGTCTGTATGTACCACAGTTTGGAGAATTACGCAAAGAGATCATGAATGAGTGTCATGACTCCAAGTGGGCTGGCCATCCAGGAATAACCCGAACGATGACACTTATCAGTGAGCACTACTACTGGCCACGCATGGGCGAAGATGTTGAAGCCTATGTGCGAACTTGTCTTGTGTGCCAATAAGACAAGATCGAGATGAAGATGCCTGCGGGATTGTTACAATCTTTGCCCATTCCCGAGAGACCATGGGTAGTTTTCTTTATTTTATCTTTTATTTTTTTCTTCTTTTCTTTTATTTTCGGCTATATCCATGTACATGCATTGAGGACAATGCATCCCTTGAGTTTGAGGGAGCATTTGTCTATTTTGTAAAATGTAAATGCAATGTATGGAAGTAATTAAAGTATCTTTTTAATGCTTTAAATATTATCATAGTTACTTAAGTATTACTGCAAAAAAAAAATTTAAGTCTGTTGAATTTTATTGGAACTACCTCGGTAGTGATATATTCTCCAGCAGCCGCCACAGTCTGCACCATTCACCAGACTTGAATTCCGAAGGGTTTTCTAGGATTAGTACTTAGGATTAGACAATGAGCCTGAAAACATCTTAAAACACTGCTAGTCTTAGTTGATTTTAAAAGTTCTTCTTTTTGAAAAGGAATAAGGACTTAGGCATAGATTTTAAACTAGAGGTGCCTATCACCGGCTCTAGTTAGTCCATAGAGGTGCCCATGACTGGCTCTAGGACTTAGAATTCTCCCACTTACTAGAGGTGCCTATCACTAGCTCTAGTGAGAATATGCTAAAATACTTGAGGTGCCCATGACTGGCTCAAGCAAGTATGCAGTCTTTTCCCACTCCCGAGAGAGCATGGGAAAGTGTTTCCATGATTTTTATTGTCGGTTTGCCCAACACTAACGGACTATCAAACATCATGGTTGTGATTGACTGGTTTTCGATGTATGCAGTCTTTATTCCAGCATCCAAGGTATGCTCAGCAGATGAAGCGGCTCGCCTTTTCCTAAAGCACGTGGTGAAGTACTTTGGTGTGACAAAGACGATCATTAGTGACCGTGACATGCGGTTCATGATGAGTGCCTAAAAGTTCTCTATTTTCACATCATTTCTCTATTCATTTATTGCTAATAAAGACAGAATTTAATGCAATAATAGATATTTCTGATTATTTTCCATATCTTAGCTTCAGAATACTATTTTTATGAATTTATCCAATCTTTGGCATAAAACATATATGTTTGATATTTTTCTTTCTTAGACAAGAAAATAGATCACACAGAAAGAGCCAAAGAAGAAAATAAATGCTGAATTGTAGAAGAAGCATCTGCCAAGATAGCGTTCTCAAGATTGCCGCGGTAGCATAGAAGACGACAAGTGATGCTCAACAGGAAGAGGAAAAGATATCGAGAGATAAAAATAAAGAAGACAACTCAATTAGGAGGTCTATCCCAAGCCAAACCGCGGGAAGAGACATTTTAGGAAATAAGATTTATTCAATATAATTTAATTAGGAATTAGATTACTTTTCTGTTTAGAACTCTTTCCTTGCATGGAAAGATTAACTTAGGACTTGGCCTATATAAGACACTTATTAGGTTTAGGTTTAAAGGAGAAGAAGTCGATTTACACACATAACATATCCTTAGCCGTCGACCATAATATGGTCTAAACTCCTTTGGAGGTTTAAATCATTGTGGAATAGATGGAGAGGAAGGTTACATTGTTATTGATATTTATTAATTCCAAATTGATTTCATAGTTTATTCTTTCTAGGTACTTAACTTTCTTTACATATGAGCTCGAGATGATAAGTATGTGAAGAAATATTCATTTGTCTAATATCGGGAGAGTTAGGCTCATGAAACGAGAGAATACGGTCTTTGCTCACGGGCATTGACTAATCTGGATCGGATTTCAGCGACTAACAAGACGCATGTGAGGTTGTGAATTACCCTTGATTAACGCTAGGAGGTATCATCAAGACACGGGGATTTCAACAGTTTTTTCGCTTAGGGTTAAGGAAGAAGCTATAAGGCTGCTCTATTGAACTATGAAAAGTTGAATTGTCGACAAGGCATAACACCGCCTAGGCAGTTGTGGCAATCCTTTGTGCGATCCGCTGAGGTGGCAATTCAACCCATTGCATTAATAAGTGGATTAGCAATATAACTGAATTTTCCTCTAAAAAGCATTCAATCTAACCTCGTTTTTCTCAATATTATCTTTTTATAATTTAATATAGTTTAGTTAAATGAAATTAAGCCAATCCAATTATTTGTATTTTTAATTTCTTAAGTGCAGTTATAAGAAGTAGTTAAATCAACTCAGTCTTCGTGGGATCGATATCTTAAATATTATAATCTGAAAAAGGTGGAATTTAATGACTCCATATCCCCTATCAGTTCACAAGGAGATTTTAGACGGAGTTGTTCAAGCTTTTAGGATCAAGCCTGAACTTTTCTACGAGCGTCCACCTATGGGCCGACGGATAAACCGAACGAGTGAATGCTTTATTGTTGATCTACTTGAGGAACTACGTAAGTGTCACACAACATGACTGGCCAAAGCTGTTAGATATGACCCAGTTTTCCTACAACTTGCAATGGAACGAGGCGATAAACCACTCCTTTTGAGATCGTGAATGAGCAACAACCATTTACACCCAGCACGGTTGCCACCAAGTACTAGGGGCCTAATTCAACAGTACACAAATTTGCCAAGGAGTGACAAGAACATCACGACTTAGCCTGAGCTTGCTTGCATAAGGCGGGAGACGGACCAAGAAGTGGGCGGATACAAAGCGGAGGGACGTGAATTTCCAGGTTGGTGATCTAGTCCTTGTCAAGTTAACTGGGATCTTGCGTAACACAATCGTACACAAGGTCTTGTGCGAAGATACGAGGGTCCTTTCAAAGTCGTAAAGCGAGTAGGCACTGATGGAGGCTATGGAGTCCTATTAATTCTACCTTTTTCAGATTGTAATATTTAAGATATCGATCCCACAAAGACTGAGTCGATTTCACTACTTCTTATGACTGCATTAAGGAAACTAAAAACACAAGTAATTTAAAAGATTGAATGAAAACTAAGCTAACTATAAAAGCATAAAATTAAATAACGAAATAATAGGATAAAAGCGAGGCTAACTTGAGTGCTTTGTAGAGAAGAATCCATTTATGTTATGTATCCACTTATTAATGCAATGGGTTGAACTGCCACCTCGGTGGATCGTACTAAGGGTCACCGCAACTTCCTAGGCGGGGTTATGCCTTGTCGACAATCCAACATTCCATAGTTTGATAGAGCATCCTTAAGTGTCTTCTTTCTTATAACTAAGCGAAAAGAAATGTTAAAACCCACGTCTTGATGATACCTCTCGGTGTGAATCAAGGGCGGACAACAACCGAACACATGCGTCTTATTAGTTGTTGAAATCCTTGACGGATTAGTCAATGACCACGAGCAAAGACCTTATTCTCTCGTTTCATGAACCTACATCTCCTGATGCTAGGCAAATAAGTTTTTCTCATATACTTATCTTTTGAGCTCATATGCAAGAAGAGTAACTACCAAGAGAGAATAAACTATGAAATATGTTTTGCATTAATAAATATCAAACATAACATAACCTTCATCTCTGTCTATTCCACAAACAATCTAAACCTCCGAAAGACTTAGAACATGATGGAGGCGGCGGATAAATGTATAATAATGTAAAAATCCGTCTTGACTCCACACTAAACCTAAACCTAATAAGTGTCTTTTATAGACTAAGCCCTAGGTTGATCTTTCCATGCAAGGAAAGAGTTCTAAACAAGAAAGAAATTTAATTCCTAATTAAACTATATTAATTTAATATTAATTCCTAAAATATCTCTTCTTTTCCCGTGGTTAGAATTGGGCTTGACATCATAACTGAATCTTCTTTTTTCTCTTGCTCTTTTTTCGTTGATTTCGGTATCTTTTCCTCTTTCTGTTGAGCACCAATTGTCGTCTTTTATGCTGTTGCGTTAACTTTCAGAATGTTGTCGTGGCGGGTGATTCATCTGCAATTCAGCATCTATTTTCTTCTTTGGCTTTTTATATGATCTAGTTTTCTGTATAAGAAAGAAAACTAGCAAACGTATATGTTTTATGTCAATTAATAGATAAATTTATAAAGTTAGTGATCGGATGCTGGGATATGAAAAATAACCAGAATTATCTATTATCGCATTTAATTTTGTCTTTATTGGCAATAAACGAGTAGAGAAATGATGTGAAAAATGAGGACGTTTGAGTGCTCATCAGGCACCATGGCCTACAGGATCGAGTTGCTTTCAAGCTTTCGAGCTCATCTAGTGTTCCACGTAAGTTTACTTAAGTCATACCATCAAGATGAGCTAGATCTGGATCAAGGCAAGTCACACCGAGCGTCAGTCGAAGTGAAGGTCTCCTACAACAATGAGATTCAAGAAATCCAAGCAAAAAGGGTCATTCGTAGACCAGGCCATAGACCGAGGCACAAATATTTTGTTCTTTGGAAGGGACTTCCCGACAATAAAGGTAGTTGGGAGCATGCCGAGGCTCTTTGGTAATTCAAGAACCAAGTGGAACAGTACCATTCCAGTAGGGTGACGAGGGCGTCACTAGATCCAGTGGGGGAGAATGTAACCCCCTCGACCCGTTCTAGATGCCACCCGACTCGAACGAGTTATACAGAGAATACCAAGGCTAATCCGAAGACTAACCCCGATAAATAACCCTAAAAAAATTATCTTTTATCTTTTCTAAATGCTTTGATTAGATCCAACATGTTCATACAAGGACCGAGTTCAATTACAGCGGAGGCTAAAGAGAAACGAGTCCTAATTTAATCGAACAAGTTTTAGGGACCTAATTATAATTTCCAGAATTTTATACCCTGATTATGAAATTAAGGTTATCAATATTTAATTAAGTATATTTCATGCTTGAACGTAAATTTAAGACTTAAAATAATATCTATAAGTCATTTAATTGCATGCTCAAAGTTTAGGGACTATTTCCAGCTTTCAAAGGTTTCATGACATTCTCTATATGCAAATTCACCTAAAAACACTTTAAGCACATATCATGGCATATTAGCTAGATGCAATTCAACCTAGTTAGCAATAATATATTTAACTCCAAAGAGTATGCTTCAATATCAACAATCTTATAAACACACGAAAGAACTACCTCAATATTCTCAACATGATTTCTAGATGCATTCCAACCTAAATAACAACATCATAGATTCAACTCATAAGTGGTCATGCTTCATTATCAATAATACTCAAATTCACACATAGGGATATATGAACCAAACTTCAAAATAACTATATTATAACTAAAGGAATATCAATGTGAAATTCAAGTCAAAGTCACGAGCTAACATCAACTTTTATATTTATCAAATAAGTATAAGCATATAACCATTTCAAGTCTCAAAAGCATAGACATTATTCACAACATGATAACTCATCCTCATTGCTTTCTCACTACTACTAACGTTATAAAGACACACTTGAGCTTTCACTTGACGGTTACCTGGATCCTTGCTTCTCTTTGCTGCCTCCACAACAAATACTCTGTATTGCAAGGTAAATGAGAGGGTAAGCATAATCTTAGTGAGTGAATAAAACAAGTATAAAAACACCTTGCAATGCAGCCCATATTAAACCAATTTCATCAATTTAAAAACATGTCATGCTCTTTATAAAACAAAACACACATGGCTAAAAACGTCACTTTTAAAACTCAGTAAGTGTCATCAAACCAAGGCGAACAACGCCATCATTAAATTTTAGTAAAAACCATTTTGTAATCACATGCTTTACAAGCTAAAATACAAGTCTTACATGCTACTCACATAGCAATGCTTACACGTGCATCTCAATGCACAAAGCTCAAATCTTACATGCTATCAACATAGAAATGCTCCAATCACATGCATACCAATGCATAAAACCTCGCATGCATAACACCATATGCAATCAAGTGAAAACTATGACACTTAACTTTGAAAAATAAAAACATATATTGGTGCTAGTGATCCGATTTGTACTACTTCAAATTTTAGGATAAATGGGCAACCGCATGTTAGTACCACTCCCAGAGCATGCGCATGTTGATGCCACTCTCAACATGAATTATCTCACCTTGGTTTTCGGTGATAGTACCACTTCGATCAACCCGTATGTGACAGTACCAATCCCATCATATAGCATTAGAATAAAAGGCAAAATGCAACACACAAGGAATTTATACACGTACGACTTTAGAATGTTTATAGTACACTCTAGACCCTATTGATCGATCAACTTATCCCATAAGGTTCATCACATAACTAGCCAATATATTATCAAAAATCAATGCTCAAAACTTATTCAAAATAGAATTCAAATCACATGTATCCCACTTTTTACGCATCACTTATAAAAACTGATAAAACCACTTTTATCTTATTTTTCAAAACAAAACCGTGGGAACGTCGAATACATATAAAATCTCTTTAAAAATAGTTTCATGAGCATTTATATACATGCATAATCACATATGTACAACATAACAAGAGCATGACAAATAACGTTGTAAAAACAAGGCATAATATGTGAACCTTTAAGAAAGCAACACATAAAACTTACTTCCGAATATAGGGAGGTTTTTCACACCTTCCTTACACCCCCAGACCTTTGAAAATACATTAAGAAATCATGTAAAATTGGCAGCCCTCATAATCCACTCACCGATAACCGATACGTGCTCGCCAAACCACCGAAACGAACCGGAACGCCTTCAAACGCGATCGCCTAACTCTTGTCCTGTTTCAAGCATCAAAACCAAGGGGTTTAATGCTTATAAACTCACAAAAGAAACCAACAAGTCGGATCCCTACACAACAGCCCTTAAAACCTATCAAAATTTAAACCGAAAACTTGTTAGAATACACCAAACTTCACATAAGCCTATAGTCCGGGATTAAGGATATTAAAAACACTTTATAAACATACTAACACATTAAAAATAATCCATTTAAGACCCCAAAATAGTGGGTAAAAACCCTTGAACGAAAATTGAGATTTTTAGCCGAAAAAACGATTTTTATGAAATTAAAGGATTAAAACAATTTCTCCAAGCCAAAAACTTGAGAATTTTAATAAAGAAATTTATTGTTCTAGAGGATTGACAAAATCTCACCTCCAAAACTGATCCAATTGCTTTCCGGATTTTAAAACGAGAAAACAAGAAAATTTGAAGAAGAAAAATTAAGATAATTATTGTAAACGATTTTTAGTGCAAAAGAATGAGTTTTTACCTTGAAAACTTGATGAACGGCTGCCTCCAAAGAGGGAAAACGAAAATTAGAAAAATATGTGATGTTTAGGTTAATTAAAAAGGGTTTTAAGAGTTTTAAATTGATTTTAATTAAGTTATTTAATTTAAAATAGATTTTGGGCTTAATTAATTAATATTTGGAAATTCTAGACCAACTAGGATTATAATTGGATCAAATTCCCTTAAAGATTCAAAGTTTTGTCTTGTTTCATAAAATTATCCCTAAATTTTCAATTTTTATAAAACGGTCACTAATTTCAAAATCTTAGGGTTTCAAGGGTCGATTCTCAAAATTAATTTGATCAAAGTCTAAATATATTAATTAAGAATTTTATAATATTTTTCCATAATTTATTTTGATTAAAAATCAATTTTAAGAATTTAATCCCGAACTAGGCTAAACAACAAAACCGGTCCACTAAAACTCTAAACCGACCTTTAAACTTCTAGACCCAGATTTGGGGTGTTACAACTCTCCCCCACTTAAGAAATTTCGTCTTCAAAATTTTCATCGTGAAAATAGTTAAGGAAACTGCTCCTTTACAACTTCCTTTAACTCTCACGTGACTTTCCAAACACCTTTACGCCACTAAAACACTCTGATCAATACAAGGATCTTACCACAAAGGACCTTTACTACCAAAACCAAGATCCCAATATACATCTCATATAGACAAGTTTCGGTCTCATCCTAACACCACTCGTCATCACACTTGAAGTGTTACACAAAACAACGATACACCAAAAATACCATGGTCCTACTCAACAATCATTGCACCCTCAAGATAAAAGTAATCCTTTTTTTTTCAACGACTTAAACTCGCCTTACTCAAGGTTTACAAGCAACAGTCGACAACTACAACAACTTCCCACTTCCACTAACAAACTTAACTTTCTCAAACATATTATAATATACAAGTGAACAATCAAAATATTTCACCGAGTCTCGCTCACCACAACAAAACATAACAACTTCCACCAACAAAATCCTTAAATAGTACCACTCAATCACAAAACTTCTAAACACGGTTATAAGCAACTCTACCAATGACAACATCCTTACCAAGAACCCAAAAGATTCATGTCGAAACACCTTAACATACATTTCTAGACCTGGATAACTCACTTATATCGGTTATATGTCTATTAACGAGAGAACACTCATAAACTAAATTGAAAACCCATTATTTGTTGCAAAACCTTACAACATTAAGGCATACTGCTCAACAGCTCCAACCGTTCTCAAAGAAAACACTCTTTTTTAACTGCCAAGAAACCACATCACTGAATTTACGGAGATTTGTTCACACATCTCTACTCTAATACTTACTACGACGACAACATTCTCAATGAATACTAGCCCTCAAGCTCAATTTACTAACCAATCAAACATTCACTTTCAACTCATCCTCATATAAAACAAGTCCATCAAACAACAACTGCTTTCAAACTCCTTTCACAGCTCCTTACTTCCAGATACAAAGAAAAAGACTACCACAACTTTCATTACGATATCATTCTAACTTATAGCATCATACAACACAACCGCGTGCCACGTAAACATAAAAGACAACCAACAACACATCTAAATCCCATCAACACAACCTCAACTATTCCCTACACACGCAGCTCCACCAAACATCCAATAGAAACTTACCTTGAAACATCTCAACCATGAAAAGTCTCACCCACAACTTTTTCACTAGACCAACACCCTTCGATAAACTTAACCAGGCCAACATTCCTCTTGATTTCATAACACTCTTAAACTAATCCACTACAACCCATAATTATAATTCACACAACTTTTCCCAAATAACAACTCACTGACGGAACCATCATACAACCTGATATTATGATCAACCAACTCTTATCTCACTTAGTTTTTTTCAAGCCTAAACTTTTTCCTCTTTAACCTTTCCAAACTTAATGCTACTCCTTCGTCCATTTAACCTTAACATCCTTATTAATTTTAAGCAACAACCACACAAAAGAAAACTAATCGTAAACATATAACTCAATAACACAAACCCTCACAACACTTCCTGACGATAAAACAAGCTCAAAAGATTGTCTAACCAATAATGGTTATAAACTACTCAACGTTCCTTATCATACAACTTCTCCATATAGAGATATCTAAGGATTAAATCCAAAACCTCCACAACAACCTGATCATACTCAAGCAAAACCTGACACAACTCTTTATGAACACAACATGCAAAAGCTAAGCCAAATGACACAACCACCACCTCTTAAGGTTCACACAAGTCTGTTATGCATCCGTCATCACCTTAACTCTTTTTTCTAAAATATTTATTTCTTTTTCAAAAACCCAACTAGCATTTTTCAAAATAAAACACAAGATCAGCTTCGCCCCTAACCTAACCACTTTCTGAACCATACCAAACAAAAGATACCTAGTAGTACTACCATCAAATATAAAGATAACACAAAAACTCTTACACAACCTAACTTTTACCGAAGAAACCTCGCAAAAGTCAACATTCTTCTTTACTAACAACAAACTCATGGCACACTTCCCGTGTTCAACCATCCATAGCTCCAAAATCAACTAACCAATCCTTATCTAAGATTACTTCCCAACCAAAACAATAACTCAACCCACTAGATAATAGGCTCAAAACCAACAAGAGTATCTTCCAAGCACCTTTATAAACCTATAATTTTTCCCTAAAGAACCGACCTCAACACAATTTCTTTTTTTTAAGAGGAAAACATTTGCAAATATGGACAATTTATGCATGAGTCCTGTATGTCACCCTATATGCATATGCAAGTGCATGCAAATGTAATATAATGTTATGCTCAAAAATTCATGCATTGGTTTTTGATAATATATTGGCTAGTTAAGTGATGAATCTTATGGGATAAGTTGATCGATCAATAGGGTCTAGAGTGTACTATAAACATTCAAAAGTTGTACGTGTATAAATTCCTTGTGTGTTGCATTTTACCTTTAATTCTAATGTTATGTGATGGGAGTGGTACTGTCACATACGGGTTGATCGGAGTGGTACTATTACCGGACACCAAGGTGAGATAATTCATGTTGAGAGTGGTATCAATATGCGCATGCTCTGGGAGTGGTACTAACATGCGATTGCTCGTTTATCCTAACAATTTGGAGTGGTACAAATTGGATCACTAGCACCAATATATGTTTTTACTTTTCAAAGGAAGTATCATGGTTTTCACTTGATTGCATATGGTATTATGCATGCGAGGTTTTATGCATTGGTATGTATGTAATTTGAGCATTGCTATGTTGTTAGCATGTAAGACTTAAGCTTTGTGCATAGAGATGCACGTGTAAGCATTGCTATGTGAGTAGCATATAAGACTTGTATTTTAGCTTTTAAAGCATGTGATTACAAAATGGTTTTTACTAAAATTTATTGATGGCGTTGTTCACCTTGGTTTGATGACACTTACTGAGTTTTAAAAGTGACGTTGTTAGCCATGTGTGTTTTGTTTTATAAAGAGCATGACATATTGTTAAATCGATGAAATTGGTTTAATATGGGTTGCGTTACAAGGTGTTTTTATACTTGTTTTTATTCACTCACTAAGCTTATGCTTACCCTCTCATTTACCTTGTAATACAGAGTATTTGATGTGGAGGCAGCAAAGAGAAGCAAGGATCCAAGTAACCGTCAAGTGAAAGCTCAAGTGTGTCTTTATAACATTAGTAGTAGTGAGAGAGCAATGAGGATGAGTTATCATATTGTGAATAGTGTCTATGCCTTTGAGAACCAAGTGGAGCATACCGAGGCTCTTTGGCAATTTAAGAACCAGGTGGAGCAGTACCATTCCAGTAGGGTGACAAGGGCGTCACCAGATCTAGTGGGGGAGAATGTCACGGACTGCACCATAGGGTCCGAGACTAGCACAGACCAGACAGCAACAGAAGCACTCCAGAGCCTTCTAGGCATCTCAGTACCAACCGAAGCACCCATTGGAGCCTAAATCCGGATTGGCCCAACACTTGGGGATGAAGACTTATCCAAATCAGATTTGGCAAGTCTTTCTTAGGAATCTTATCCTTATCTCATATCATTGTATTTTAGGCAACTAGCTTAGTATAAGGGATGTAGAGATAAGGACGGATCTTGACCCATGATGTAATTCAATTATAACCATTGGATGTAAGGGGCTTCAAGTATAAATAGAGGCTTTGCCCACTTCATTTGTCACTCACTTCTTCATTGAGGAATACAAGAGTATTCACTCAAATCTCTCTAGGTTTTTGTCATTTTCTCTTCTTTCAATTGTTCTTTGGTTTCCATAAGGTTCTTAGCATTCTAGCTTTGAACGGTTCAGGCTTACTTAGGCGATTTACTATGAAAAACGCGTCTAAGGCCGCACGCCCCGAGTAGTTGAGTTCTACAAACGTGACATGTATAAATGTGTATACGTTATTTAAAGGATAAAAAATTTAACATATACTACCTTATAATCAGGATCAAACTCAAAATTGCATATAAGGTGGTAGAAACTATCAAGAAGTATATTAAAAAATATAGATGGTATGAAATTATACGAGTTTAGGGGTGTAGAATCAGATTATTAATAAAAATACAAAAAATAAAAAAAATTAAGAGTTTTAAGGGTTGCGGCTGCACCCCACACCCTTTTAAGTTTATCCCAACTTATAATTATAAGGTTATAAATAATAAAATATAACATTCTTTATAATTACACTAATATATTAAAATAATGCCTGATGCCATTAACCTCATGTGACTCGATATCAATATTGGTGTTAATTCATTTTAGATTTTTTTAATTATCTTAATTTGATTATAAGATAATATTTATTTATATTTTTTAATTCTTTACTCAGGTATATATATTTTATAGATAAAACATTCAAATTAAAATTTTATATTATCTTTTTTTATTAGAACTGCTCTATGTTCAATATATGTTATCTTATAATTAATTAATATCAGCTTAGATGCATCTTAATTTTCTTGGTAGTTGTTGTCATGTAATTATATGTTTGGATCATTTTGAATTCCAAACATTTAATATTTAGTTTAGGGGTGTACAAAACTCAATTCGACTCGAAAAAATTAAATAACTTGATTCGAATTGAGGAAAAATACTCGACTCATTTTGGTTTGACTCGAAATTTCATAGACTCGAATCGACTCAAAAAAAAAATTCAAATAAAGTTCAAGTTGTAAAATGAAAATTCGAATAACTCAAAATTTTTAGTAATTAAATGATTAATTTTTAAGTTTAAGACGAGTCTATCAATTTTTATGATACATATACATTAATATATAAAAATATAAAGAAATATTGTTATATATGAATATATATACATATCTTATATGATTAGAGAAAGTCGTTTAAATTAGAATCAAATCATACTACGACATATAAATAATTACAATTAAATATTTATAGGAACTAGAAAACTCGACTCGAATTTCTTAAACTCGACTCGAACAGAAAAAATTTGAAATAAAGTTTGAGTTGTAAAATATGACTTGTCAACTAGAATAACTCAAAATTTTTTGACTCGACTCGATCGAATACTAACCCCTAATTCAGATGACTTTAGATTATTTATTTGAATTATTTTAAATTCGTATTTTATTTAAATCATTTTATTCTAATTAGTTTACAATAATTCGAATAATTAATATTTTATGATAAATCGAATAAGAGATATTTTTTCTGATTCATTTATAACCTATCATCGTGCTTTAAAAGCTCGTGTTAAACGTTTTTCATTCCCCATTTGTCAAAATTTAAAAGAAACGTGGATAGATCGTGGCCACAAATTAATCAGATAATACAATATATTAATTAATTCGATTAATATAATTCATTATCGATTGATATAAGGTATAAAGATAATTTTAACCTTTAATGTTTATAATTTTATTATTTTGGTCCTTATTTTTTGACCCTTAACTTATGTCTTTTGGACAAATATCTCATTTTTAATTAATATGATGATTAAATCATTAAAAATTTAACGATAATGATATGCTATATATACGTAAAATAATGTTCGATATTTGAGAATGTTCAGTAGCCTTTTATTTGTTTTATATGTTAGAATAAATTTATATTTTACATATATATATTTGTTATTATCGTTAAAAATTTAACAATAATGACATGTCATATATATGTAAAATGAGTTTAAATGCTATATTATTTAAAATATATTATCACATGTATATGACATGTTATTAATATTAAATTTTTAACGGTTTAGTTATCATATTGGTTAACAAATAAGATATTTGTCAAAAAGACAAAGATTAAAGGCTAAATTTATCCCAAAAAATAAGGGTCAAAATAATAAAAATTATAAATGTTAAATTAAAATTATCTTTATGACTTGATATAATAGTATATTAATCGAATATAGTTTGATAATAAATAATATCTCTTTAAAAGTATAGAACTTTATAGCAAACTGTCTATTTAATCGTAATAATATAATTTTAAAAAACAATGTCCATAAAAAATAATTGCATCTTTATTTTTATATTTTTAGAAAATATATTTAGTTTAGTGTTATATTTTAAAAACAATTTAATGTGTTTTAAGGAGAATAAAATCTGCATAATTATTTTATGAAAAAAATTTGGACCTCATTCATAATTTTTTAAATTCATTATTTTATTCTTATTTGATTATTTGTTTTATACAGTAGTGGATCTAAAAAAAATTTTAGACTAAACATGCTTATATATTAAATATCACAAATTTTTTAAAAATAATAAAATTAATAATATTTTAATATAATAAATAATAAGTCTTGTAAAAAATATAACTAAAAATGTTTTAAAATTCTTTCTCTTTAGGCCTTATATTTTAATATTATTGTATGATATTTTTATTGTCTATATTAATAAACACATTTTTTAATTAAACAATCATTCAATATTCATCCTTCATAAAGTTGTATAGTCGATTTTTTATACAGTGTATTACAGAGAATATTCTTTTTCATTATTCAAGTTGCAACTGATATAACCAAAGCAAACTTCAAAAGTAAATATATATGGTACATAACATATTTCATTGTCTTAATCATTTTTTCAAATAAATCAAAAAATTCTTTTAAAACATCGAATTTTTTATTTGAGTAAACATTAACAATATAATTAATCAAGTTGACAATCAAGCAATATAAGATCTCCTTGTAAAAAATTTATAAGGATAAAATTGGATAGGACGGACCAATTTTTTCTTATCAAAAGAAATATACAAGTCTTTTTAATGTCTTTCATATACATTAAACTCTAAACTCTAAATCTAAACGCTAACCTTAAACCTTAAGTAATCCAATAAAATATTGACCCTCAACCTTAACTTTAAAATTATAAAAAATTCATGGGTAAACTACACAGATAGTCACCATACTATGGAGTTAGTATCGATCTTATCACAATACTTTAAAAAGAATCAAATACACCGACAAACTATTGTTTTGGTATTAAAATAACCATTCGCCGTTAAAGAATTAACAGAGATTCTGATGTGGTTGTTACTTATTAATGGAGCATCTAACGTGTCTTTTCACGTTTCAAAATCATAATAGCCTGTTTAATAAACCCAAAAAATCACTTTCACTTAATTTTTTTCTTTCTTCGACAGAAGACGAAAAGGGGATAAAATATCTTCAGATTTCTGCAAGATGACTGGTTCTCATGTAGTTTTTCAAGTGCCAAATGTTTGGCCCTAACACACTTGTTCTTACCAACTGTGATACCCCATTCTTTGTGTACAACATGTTTCAAAGAAGTTATACTAAATGTGTGATCAACAAAAAAAATGATAAAATACTTTTCAGCTAACCACTTAGAAGTTACATTAGGATTCAAGAACTCCCTAACACAATTATATTCACCCTTGATTGACCTAATTTGCCAAGAACCTGTACAAAGATTTTTACCATTAATTGGAGCTGCCCATAAGACCCATGGACATTCTCCCTTACATGTTACTTGAATCATCTCTAAGACATCAAGATCAGTCTTTAATTGTTTAAATTCTAGTGGGTTAGCAGAAACTTGTCAGAAGACTTTAACAACAAAAGTAATCTCTAATTACTCAACCATTGCATTAACTTCAAACATTGACATTGCATCAACATCTAAGTTATCAAAATAACTCACTAATGTTCCAGTAAATTTGACCTTAGGTTTCCTAACTATAAAGACACCATGATGTACCACAAGACTGAAATTTTTAGAATTCACCCTTTTTCATAGAAAATATTTTAATTTGGTTCAATTTTGGTTAAGAAAATCATAATATTATCTTAACATAATAACCCTAAACTAGTTTATCATGCACACATAGAATGCATATTTTATTAGCACAAACAACTAAAAATATCAACTCTATAACATAAATCGATAAAAATAACCTCATCAATTGGACCACAAAACCAGAGAGCATCATAGACCACCGATTAGTATTTGCACGCACGTGCAAACAGAAACAAAAAATATAATAAACAAATAAGGACCACAAGATTTTTTCATTTACAGAAAAAACAAAATTCTTCTATGTAATATTAAACTGAAGAAAACATCATAGACCCTACCACCCCCACCACTTATGCTTTCCTATATATTAAACTAGAAAAAGAAAAAAGAGAAAAGTATAACAAACTCCACCCTAAATCCTAAATATATTTCATATATATTACCATTACAATACAATAGTTCATTAAACTTAATATTAACCTTAATCTCAAGTATTAACGTAAACAAACACCATAATCCCTAAATTTTAAATCTAATTTAGTATTAACGATAATACTAAACCCTAAATCTCAAACTGATCGAAAAATAAATCAATAATAATACACAAAAACAATATTACTTACCATATTTAGGATTGGGTCTTTCTTTTTCACGAAGATAACCACTTATCTTGTAGAAATTTGAAGAAATTTTACCCCCTTTTGTCTTTTGCCGAAGAAAGATAAAATTAAAAGTGATTTTTTGAGTTTATTAAATAGGCTATTATGATTTTGAAATGTGGAAAGACACGTTAGATGCTCCGTTAATAAGTAACAGCCACATCAACATCTCCGTTAATTCTTTAACGACAAATGGCTATTTTAATACCAAAACAATAGTTTGTCGGTGTATTTGATTCTTTTTAAAGCATTGTGGTCAGATCGATACTAATCACATAGTATGGTGACTATCTGTGTAGTTTACCCAAAATTCATTTAGCATTTAAGCTTTGAGGTTGGGATTTAATGTTTAATTTTTGGGTTTTAAGGTTTATGATTAACTATGCGAAATTAATTAGATAATTATAGAAGTGAAATTAGTAAGACGATTCAAAGATTTTGGAGAGTCTGTATAATTTATTAAAATGAAACCCTTATTTTATAATTAATAAGATATATAATTTTATTCTTCAAAAAAATTACCTTAATAGAACAATATTATTAGATTATTCTTTTAAGCAACAAAAATTTAAAATATTAAATACTAAAAATTAAATATTTTTAGTTTTTGACTTAAAAAATAACATTTTTTAAGTTTTTAATTTTAGATAATTATTATATATTTATATATAATTATATATATTTCTGGAATTTCTTTAATTTGGTGTCCCACTCTTTTAAGGCAGTAACTACTATTGCGTATATCCAATAAAATCTGATGTCCAATAAAATGTGATGTTAAATTCTGCACTGTATAAATAATGCAGCTTCGTTCACCAATAATTGCACCACTTTCTTTTCTGCTGCTTTTCTTGATTATCCATTCATAACTTTGCTCTTAAATCAATGGCTGACCATTACGTATTTGGAGTTGCAGGCCTTATAGCTTCTCTTTGGGGGCTTGTTTTCATGTCCTACATTTCTTTAACGAAGGTTAGGGGACTGAGCAATCGGAAAAGACAAGTTTCCATGGAAGTTCCACAGGAAAACTGTGAAAACAAAAATGGAAACTGTGAGGCTGTTGAAACTACAGACATAATCATAGTCGGCGCTGGTGTTGCCGGCGCTGCTCTTGCCTATACTCTCGGAAAGGTCCTAAATCCTCCTGTTTCTCCATTTTGTTCTACCAGAGTTTCATAACATGAATTTGGATTTAACATAACAAGTTGCAGGACGGACGTCGAGTGCATGTGATTGAGAGGGACCTGAACGCACCTCGAAGAATAGCTGGTGAAAATCTAATGCCGGGGGGCTACCTCAAGCTAATCGAGTTAGGGCTCGAGGGTAAGTAAACAAGAACATTCCCAGATTTAAGTAGCTCCTGCAGCGATTTAAATGTTATGGTGTTGTTTCTTTGACACTGCAGATTGTGTTGATGAGATTGATGCTCAGACATTTTTGGGTTATGTTCTATACAAGGATGGAAATGGTGTCACCATATCTTTTCCACTGGAGAAGTTACCGTCCGATGTGGCCGGAAGAAGTTTTCATAATGGTCGTTTTGTACAAAAGTTGCGGGAGAAAGCTGCATCTCTCAACAAGTATTTCATCTTCTTCATCTCCATCTTTATTCCTTTCTTTACAACCTCCGAATCCATGTGTTTTGATGATATGATAATGCAGTGTGACTCTAGAACAAGGGACTGTAACATCACTGATTGAAGACAACGGGACTGTCAAAGGAGTGCACTACAAAGACAAGAGTGGTCGACTGATGACAGCTCACGCTCCTCTCACCGTCGTCTGCGACGGTTGTTTCTCGAATCTGAGACGCTCTCTCTGCAACCCCAACGTTGAAGTTCCCTCTTATTTTGTTGGTTTAGGACTGACCGACTGTAAACTTCCCAAGGAGAATTATGGAGCTGTTATATTAGCAGATCCTTCGCCTATCCTGTTATACACCATTAGCAACGCAGAAATTCGTTGCATGGTCGACATTCCTAGTCGGAATTTACCTTCGGTTTCCGACGGGGAAATGTCCCATTACTTAAGAACTATGGTGGCTCCCAAGGTATACGTATGGACAGGGACGTACTAACGAATGCAGGGTCACACGTCACAGTCATACTATCTCAAAATTTTACATTCTTAATATAAAATTTTACGTCCGTTCCTAGTACGGAATTTGGTTCAATCTATGTATTAATAGCATGATTCTTGCGTTTCAGATTCTTCCCGAACTGTACACTGCCTTTATGTCTGCAATAGATAAGAAGGATAACATGAGAGTTGTTCCGAGTAAGATCATGGCTGCTGCTCCGAAACCGATTCCGGGTGCATTTTTGATCGGCGATGCATTGAATATACGACATGCTTTGACCGGAGGGGGAATGACTGTTGCACTGTCTGATGTTGTTTTGCTGAGAGATCTTCTGAGACCTTTGCAAGATCTGTCGGATGCATCCTCCGTTTCAAAATACCTCGAGGCCTTTTACACTATGAGGAAGGTAACCTAGGTGCTTAACGTTTTAATTTTAAGGTTCATCTATTAAAAAATTATCTTTCAATCATTTTCCAACACGTATCTGAATTTTTATTTTATTTTAACATCAAAACCATTTTATTTTTTAAAAATCACATCGAATCCTAGAGTCTTCACGGATATTGTGTTATCATCGTCCCTCCGTAGTAACGAAATCTCTTTTTTCTCGCTAGAAGATCCACAAAACCCACATGTCGATTAGATAGAGAAGTAATACATTCTCGATTCAAAACCATACAAAATTAAATAATATAAGTGATTCGAATCTATATAAGATAGAATAATATGAACGTCTTTTAATATAAAAACGTATAATTATGCACTTTATCTTCCACAGCCAATGTCATCCACAATAAATATTGTGGCGAACGTCCTACAAAAGGTGTTTCGAGCCTCGTCTGATCCTACAATGGAGGACATGAAGCAAGCATATTTCGGGTATTTAAAACTCGGAGGGCCTTTCTCAAATGGTGTATCGGCAATACTCTCTGGCCTATGCCCTCATCCATTAACCTTGGCATTTCATTTCTTAGCCATGTCGATATACGGCGTCGGCCGATTGTTACTCCCGTTTCCGTCTCCGAAACGCTTGTGGAACGGAGCTAAACTCCTTTGGGTCGGTATCACTACCAAATAATACTAACTGAACACGAACACGAACATGAACATGATACGAATATACGGATTTAACGTTATCTTTTCTCTATGTGTTGTTCTTCTCAGGTTGCATCAAACATACTTTTTCCCTTTCTATGGTCCGAAGGAGTGAGACAAATGTTCTTCCCTCTAACTGTGCCAGCTTATTACAGGACACCCCCAGGAAATAAGTACATAAAAGTCTGAAAAGAAACTCCAAGGATTACTTAGACAGCATATGCATTATGTTGGGACCAATTCTATGTTTGCAGCAAAAATTCCTGTCTGTTACTCTTTGTTTCCTGTTTTTAAGAAGGTTTGGTAATGTTTGTATCGGGAATCATTTTAGGTATAATGTTTAAAATACTAAATAAACGGTTTTAGATTTGTATGTTTGGCAATTCTCGTGTTTTCAAGATGTTTAAGTCAGTGTTTTTTTAGAAATTATTACATCAATCCGTTTAATCATCTAAGTCTCAATCAATTAAATTAAAGTATATATATTTTTCCATATCATATTCACACATAAATATCATCTAAATCGTCAACTTTAATGTCTTTAATTTAAAAAAAAAAATAAAAAATATTATCAAAGATTTTTTGTGTTGTCTTCCTCTTTATTGTTCAATTTTTTAATTATTTTTTTAAACCCTAACCCTTAACCCTAACCCTAACCCTAAACCTTAAACCCAGAACATAACCCTTAAACCTTAAGCCTAAACCCTAAACCATATCCCTGGACCCTAAACCCTAAATCTAACCATAAATCATACCTTAACCCTAACTCCTAACCCTAAACCCTAAACCATATCCCTAAATCCTAAACCCTAAATCTAACCATAAGACCTAACTCTAACCCTTAACCCTAACTCCTAACCCTAACTCCTAAACCCTAACTCTTAACCCTAACTCCTAACCCTAACTCCTAAACCCTAACTCTTAACCCTTAACCCTAAACATAAACCCTAAATATAAACCCTAAACCCTAACTCTAAACCCTAAACCCTAAATCTATAAAAAAATTAAAAATTAATTGAGAAAAATTTTAAAGAATAAAGAGAAAGATGACAAAAAAATCATTGATAATATTTTTTTCTTTTTAAATCAAAGATATTAAATTGGATGATTTGGACAATGATTATGTGTAAATATGATATGAAAAAAATATATAATGTATCTTAATTTAACTGGCTAAAGACTTATCTTAGGCGGTGGAACGGGTTCATATAATAACTTCTCCAGTTTTTTTAAGGAAAAATATGTTAAAAAATTCATCCAAGATGTCATAATTGGCCCATTCTTTACTTAGATAAAGTCCATTGTACTGCCATAGAAATAAACAAAAATAAATAAATTTGTGGTTTACGCTAAAAATTATAATTTTTTTTTTGTCTCTAATCATATCTCATTTCATGTTTCACTTTAAAAAAATTAAAATTAAATTTTAAACCATAACCCTAATTTCTATATCTAGTAGTGGATCCATGCTTTGAATAGGGTAGGTCTGTGCCCGCTCTGAACTTTTTAAAGTTCACATATTTACCCTTAATTTTCTTAATTTTTATGAACTAATCTTTAAGTTTTTATAATATTTAAATTTTGAGCCCACCTTGAGATTTCGAAATTTTATATCTGACCCACACTCGAATAAATTTCTGAATCTGCCACTGTGTACATCTTAAATCTTACGCCCTAAAAAAATACATTTTACCCTTATTTTCCTAGATCATAACTACAACCTTTAATTTTTAACATAAAATCATAAATTTACTATTTTAAAATAAAAACACTAAAAATATATAATAAAAAGATAAACAATTTACACTCCACTCCCCATTTCTAAAGAAAACACCACTAAAACTAAAACATATCATCTGAATTTGTTGTATGAGATGCCCGTAAGGACCCCATCCTCCAACTCACAAAATTTCCACTCAATAAACGTGCGGAAAATTCCAAACCTTTGTTGTCAGACAGGAGATTGAGAAGACAAGGACAACTATTTTTTCTTTTTGCCGAAGATCGTGATTCAATAAACGAAGAAAGAAATTACAACAGAGTTCCGAAGCGTGGAGGAACATGAACCGGTGAATCCGGCGGACAGGACACGCTGCACGACGTCGGCATCCACCCCCTCCCTAACCTATCGTAGGACACTCCTCAAGGAATTTATCATTTTAATTCAGACACATGTGAAAAAATATCTAATGTAATAGAACGATATCAATGTTACATGATAAATTACAGTTGTATTAGGTGATATTTATAAATTAAAAAAATATAAATTATAATTTTTTAGAATTTTAAGGATTTTAAATAAAATAAAATTTTTTAAAGTACCAAGTGACAACACTGTGATAAGACATGTTATACTAAATGATTTAATTTATTGATTTAATGACTTAATTAAAATATAAAAAAAATTAAAGATTGTTGATTTTTTAATCATAAAATCCAAGAAATTTCACCTTCAAACAAAAAAAATCATGCGACCGAGCTATTGATATATATATTTACTATAAACATATTTATTTATCGATAAAAAAGAATTACTGTTATATATCTTACTAAAAAATTTTACGTCTAATCTAAAAAAACAAACAAACTCAAATACGAGTTACAAAATTACACTCGTCCTCGAACTAATCTAGTTCATCCTCAAAAGTATATGTGGCAGATAATATGGTCAGACCTTTCACAGCCTTCTTTTAGTGAAAGCTACCTTTCAACGATCATCGTGATAACTAATTACACCATTTGTAATATTTTTTCTTTATTTAATCGAGAATCGAGTCAGAACGTATTATTAAAAAAGAAATAGTGATTGGTACGATATTTTAATCAATAATTACCAATTCAATAATGTTTTAGTATACAATGAGGTACAATATTCACATGGTAGGGACTATGAACCTATACAATGCTGGATTTTGCAAACAGTGGATCAATTTAAAACTTTATAGGTTTTATGGACCAATTTGCAAATCTCATGAATTAAGGATCCTTAAAAATTCCTTTTGCCAAAGCAAAAAAAAAAAATACTCAGGTATACGTCCTACGACCAATATCAATTCGACTAGCACCATCCATATAATTATTATTGGGAGGGACATAGGTTTATTAAATTTTTAAATCTAAGATTTTGGAGGAATAAAAATTTTATTTTATTATTATTTAAATTTAAAAAGACATTAAATATAGTTATATCAAAACTATTTGAGAATAATTCACAGTCAACGTGGCTCCGTCCCTATCACTAAGGACAATGATTTGGCTTTCTGAGGAAACTGTATTATGTAATAGGGGAACACTAACGTGCGTCCCTAAATCAGTCACCACCTTAAAACCTAAAGAGTCGTTGATTTGTGCTTTCAACTGAATGCTAACCTTTTGACCTCGTAACAAACCAAACGAGCAAAAGTCTTCTTCCTCTAATAATATTTCTTTTTACGTTTTCTATTAGAAAATCTTAAAAATTAAATTTTAAACTTTAACTTTAATTCTTTTACATCTTAAACCCTAAATTTTACACCCTAAAAATACATCTTACTCTAATCCTCTAAACCGTAACCCTAACCTTGAATCCTAAACCCTAAACTATAAACACATTAATTTAAAGTGGGGCGCCAATGGAGAATAATTAAAGGCAGACAATTTATACCCAAACAAAACCGCTCAATTATTAAACGAAATAATGATAAATATTAAACTAAAAAGATTATAATTCGAAGAAGTAATAATTAAAGGTTAATTTTAGGAATTTTAATATATCTAAAAATTACTATTTTAAAATTAAAACATTTAAATTAATTTTTTATTAAATATTAACATTTCAATAAAATAATATTTTTAATAATAACATGTATTGTACTAAATTTATAAATTTAGATGCCTTACTGATTTCATTGCTCATTTTTTATTGTATTGTTATCCTTCCTTTGACATGCCATAAATTCATAAACTCATTGGTATCGAAAGTACATTTGGATACAATTGGCACGCTATGAATTTATGTGCTCATTGGTACGAGTAGATTATAATCATTGAGTTATAATTTTTATTGTGGTGAGACGGAGGGATATATTATAATATTAGTTTTTTGACGATGTTGACGGGTTTAACCATTTGTTGATTTAGTGATGTTAGATGAGTATTCACGTATTCGATATATAAAATTTATCACATTGATGCTATTGGTATCCATTGTGTTGTTTATTACATTATTATTTGACAAACTCATTAGGTTATATAAGCTTAATGCATCTCATTTTTATGCATTTCAAGTTAAAACAATCGAGAGTCGACTGTCAAGTAATAAGAAAGAGAGTTTTTGGAAGTTATAAACTCAAGCTAATGTAAAGTTTCTTTCATATTTAAACTCTTAGTACAATGGCATAATGTCACGGGGCTATTACCTTCTTTCTAAAAGACATGTCTAATAGGATGTACAGGTACAACGCCATTGTATATATATCTCAATACCTCCTTTTTATATCCGATGTGAGATTAATGTTTCTTACCTCTTTTTAGATGTGACAATAAAGTCTAAAAAGTTTTAAATAACCTTTTTAGATTCGAATTATGATATAACTTAACCTACGTCAATATATATATTGCTTGTAAAATTCCATGATCATCATATATCATTTAGGCGTCTAAATCAAATAAAAATCAAATTAATTTTATTATTTTAGTATAGGGCATAAATGTACGAATGAGAATGTATCAATATTGTAAGGCATTATAGGTCATAGTATCGATACAAGTAGGGGAGTAAATGAGCCGAGTCGAGCTCGAGTAGGGTTAAGTTCAGCTCGACTCATTAAGATTTCGAGTTAAGTTCGAGCTTAAGTAATTTTAAATGAGCCTGAAATATCTGAGCTCGGCTCGTTAAGAACTCGAGTTGAGTTCGAGCTTTTTTTCGAGCCTAATCGAGCTATGTATTAATCGATCTTTGATCGTGTTAGACTCGAGTAACTCTTATCTCTCATGTCTCATTTAAAGCCTAATGGGAAAAAAAATTGATACACAAGTTGTATAAACTCAAACGTGTTATTTTAGGTTTTAATATCTTAATTTAAGGTTTAAGACTTATGTTTAAGGTTTAGATTTTAGGGTTTTAGGTTTAGAAATCTAGATTTTAAATTATAAAAAATAAAAAAATAATATATTTATGTTTTCGAGTAGCTCATGAGCTTTTCGAGTCGAGTATCATGTAACTCGGCTCGTTAAGAACTCGAGCTGAGTTCGAGCTCGAGTTGAGTTTTGACCGAGTTGAGTTCGAGTAGCTCGCGATCTGTCTCATCTCATTTACGGCCTTAGATACAAGAATATGGATATTGGTACGAAAAATAGTTACTAGAATTTTAATTAAATAAGAGGTATTAATAGGGGTGGAATCGCATTGATACTCAAGTCAGCTTTAATATTTTTAATTTAATTAAATATAAGTCCCGGTATAACCTCCTAATTAGTACCAATATTGGTAAATTAGTTATTTAGATGAAATAAGATTGAAACATTACAATTAAGTCATTAAAATTGTATAAGTCAATTGAACCTCAAAATACAGTCTAACATACGTAAAATTTTACATGTAAATCGTATATGTATTCAATTTCACATTGATATGATTAATTTCAAATAAGAACTCAAAAATTATAGACTTTATAGTTTAGTCCCTAAAAAGGTGTTATTGATAAATCAAAGAGGGTAACGTGTTCCAAACAAGATGAAATTTCACTCATAGGTTAATACTGATATGAACTATATTTTTGTAAGATCATTGCATCAATTAAGGACCAAATTGCTTAAATTACAATTTAGTATCCCAAATTTATAAGAATTATATTTTCACCCCTAAAAGGAACATCATTGCATTACGTCGTTCCATTTCTTTCATTGCATTTTTGAGTGATATTGAATCATAATATCGCATTGAATTATCGTTAAATCACGGAAATCATCGTATGATCATTGTTATCGTCTATCAATGACATATCTTGTTGGAAAATAGTGAGCAAATGACCATCTTTGAAGTATTTTTTGGAAATGTAAAGATGAGGATTCGAATAAGGAAATTATTGATTCCTATTCTACTCCGTGAAATCTTTACAACGGTAGCTCATATGCTCAATATTATTGAGTGATGAATGAGAAATTGATGCTCAAAGAAAGAAGGTTGGAATAAAGTAAGGAATGAGAAACCCCATTATCCCATATTGATGAGATAAATGAAGTGGGAAGTGTTTATATACACTTACCCACATAGTTGTTATTGAATGACTTAACTTTTGGTTGGGGTGCATGATGTGGATGAAGCAAATATCTGGACTGATTGAGCCCTTTATAGGATTGCGGATATTTTACCCGTTGTAAATAATTTTTTCCTTAATTTATTTTTTGAAAAAATCCAGAAAAGAGTTTTAATTCAAAATTAAATTTGAATTAATTAGCAGTTGACTGCTCTGGATAATTAGAGAAGTAATTGTTAATTATGGTATTTAATTTGAATTAAATACCAGATAATTGACAATTAATCCCGGATTTTTTGGATTTTAATTCAGGAAAGTCTGCTCACTGTTGCCCTAATTTCCACAATAAATATGAGGTTGATTTCTCAGTTTTAAATACATCAAAAATATCTCACATCTCTCAAAATGTGTTTTCTCTCCTGCTTTTTATTCTGGTGACTGGCGAAGGTAAGAACGGTTCGGGAACTCAACAAATGTGCTTTTGTTGAAGTTCTTCTTGTTGTTGTATCTTGGGAGACAGACTACCAATAAACTCAGCACCACGGAGTGGCAGAAAATTTGTCTTAAGGAAACTGCATTTGGGCAGGCCTCAACATGATTCCGATTTATCAAAATCAAATGGGTTTGATCGAAATTTATTTTATTTATTTTTCGTTCTATTTTATTGTTCGTCTAAATAATAATAATAATTTTATGTTATTTAATTTTATTATTATCTTCTTGGATTAACCACTTATTGTTCAACATATCTAACTCGATTATCTATCAAATTGGACAAGGGGTGTTACAATTATGATAAAAAAATCATATATGTTATAAAAAAATTCACGTTAAAAAATATTATAAAAATATCCATCTAACTAAATGAAAATATATATATACAGCTTTATTCAAAAATCTATCGCCGCTCTCCTTTCTTTCTCTCTGAAACTTTTTCTCTTTATTTTTTTCATATATCGGCGACAACATCGGTTTTAATACTTGTCGTCGATCGTCGGATTTATTATTTCGTTTATTTTATTTTTATTTTTTAATAAATTATTCTACTCTTGTGGCACGATTATATTCTACCTTTTGGTACGTTTTCCTCTATCTTTTGGCACGATTTTCTCTTATTTTGTTTTTTATTAGGGTTGATCCGACAACACCACGATTAATCAAGATGGTTCTCCTTCCATCTTTATATTGTTGATCTCTCTATTTCAGACCCTCGAACAAGATTTGGATATGCAATTACATCTATTGTTCTTTTTCGCGATTGAATATTGGTAATATCTTTATTGTCAACGCACTTTCATTGTAATATACATTTTTATGTTGTTTGTTGATGATTTTACCTATCATCGTGAATTATGGTGATGTTTGTCTCCTTTTATTTCGAGTCTTTAGATTAATTTTTTTACCTTTTTCAGATCTCGTTTTACTAATTTTTTATTAGATATATATTTAAATTTAGGTGTTTTGTTTACTAAATTGTGAACTTTTATTATACTTTTGAATATATCCTTATTAAATAAAATTAATAGATTTATGTTAATATATATATATATACACGGGTGGCCGAAGCAAAACGATTTCTCTTACGAAAAGAATACACTGAAGCCAATGTCTGCGCCGCCTAAAACACCAAACTCGTTGACTTTTCTAAACAGAATGTTTGGAAGCTTCGAGATAGTTATTTGTCGACTGCTTTCTTTTTCGAGGTTGTTTATCTCTGTCGTCCCCTGGTTGACTTACCGTTGGTGTTGCGGATTTTGGTTTGCTTCAGAGTTGCCTATACCTTTAGGATAATTTTTTAACTTTGACAGTGTAATAAAAGTGATTGTACAAGATTTTTTTAAAAGTTGGGCTCTTAAAATTTTGATAAATTATATTTATTAAATGATGTTAATCTCGAAATTTATTATAAAAATTTTAAAAATATTCTTAAAAAATATGAGTTATAATTATTTCTCAAATGTAACAATTGCTTATAGAATCTTATTGATTATTCTTATTATTGCTTCTACATAACTAAGTATTTTAAAATTGAAGTTGTTGAAGTGATGCTTACGAACAAGTATATCGTAAGAAAGACTAAATAGGTTTGTTTTTATGGCAATCAAAAGTGATAATAAATTCTTATTTTCATTTAATTTTTATTTTTTAAGTAATTTAATCCAAAACGTTTTATTTTAGGTCAAAATGATCTCTCTTCGGATGAAATATGTTAGTCAACCGTAAATAACATGATAATGCACATCGCGATATTAGTGTCATATAGGCAAATATACTAACTTTATAGAGTGATATATTGATCAAAATATAATTATATAAATTTTTATAAAATATAAAATGTTTTTCTTCTGACGTGTTATTTTGTCAAGTCATTTTAAGTTATTTATCGTCAGTTGATTATCATTTTTTCAGTCGTAAAGGAGTTATTTCGATCCAAAATAAAATATTAAGATTTAAATTACTTCAAAAATATGGATCAAAGTGACTATTCACTCAAACTTTGGTACGAGAAAATTTATATTCAAAAATATTATAAAAATATCCATAATTAAATTAACATATATTAATTTTGATGTAATAAATTTTTTATATTAGAATCATTCTAAATAAAATTTTAAAGTATTGAAATAAGTCATAATTTCGAAGTTAAAAAGAGCTAATCGTCCAAATAGCATATTTTAAAGATCAAATTTTCATCCAAGTAATTTAAAATTGTTTTAAAATAATTTTTTAGGTTTAAAAGTACTAAAAAAAGCCTTTTTTAGCCTTTGAATACCAACACGACCTTATAGGCATATCGATATAGATTAGATATTAACTAGGTTGATTAGATGATTTGAATAGATCGAAATAGACAATTTAATTAAGTTTCAGAATTAAATTAAAATAAATATTTTTATAATAAATATTTGATTAGTTGTTGTTGTCTATGATGGCACTAGAGGGAGGTGGATTTTAGGCCAAATTATGTTTGGTACCTCTATATGTTTAAATTTGGAATTTAGTCCTTATACTTTAAATTGACATAATTTGGTATTAACTGTTCCGATTAAAATGTTGACATTCATTTTTGGGTAAACTACACCAGTGACCACCCAACTATTTGGGGATACCTATTTTGACCACCCAACGAAAGAACTCGTCAATCAAGTACCCCAACTTTGAAACCCTACCTATTTTGGCCACTGCCGTTAAAATTCTGACGGAAAAGTTAACAGCAGTTAACAGCAGTGACGTGGCTGTTAATTAAAATCGGTAAAATTACACATTTAATCCCTCTAATTTATTTATTTTTTTAATTTAATCCTAATTTTAAATTAATAAATAAAATTAACCATCCAATCGATTGATGACACGTGTCACCACCGGACTGGATGATTAATTTTGTTTATTAATTTATTTTTATTTATTATTTTTTTATATATTCCTCTCCAATCAAGTGGTGACACGAGTCACCACCGGATTGGTGAATGATTAGTGAAAGAAATAAAATGTAGAGTTTTTTTGCATGTAAGGGGATTTGAACTCACAACCTTTAGAATAACTAACACCCTATCAACAAGTGAACCACTAAGCTAAGTAATTTTAGTGTCAAAATATAGTCACATATTTTATTAAGTGATAACGTTTCAGTAATTATTCAAACAAAAAATGTAAAAATATTTAAACAACGAAATTCAAATATTCGAATAATTAAAATCTAAATATTTTTATTTGAATATTTAGATTTTAATTTATTTGAATATTTGAATTTCGTTGTTTAAATATTTTTTATTCGAATATATGAATAAAAATCATGAATATTCGAATATTTGAATTTAAAAATATTTAGATTTTAATTATTCGAACAAAAAATATAAAAATATTTAAACAACGAAATTCAAATATTCGAATAATTAAAATCTAAATATTTTTATTTGAATATTTAGATTTTAATTTATTCAAATAAAAATCATAAATATTTAAATATTTTTTATTCGAATATATGAATAAAAATCATGAATATTCTAATATTTGAATTTAAAAATATTCAAATAAAAATATTTAGATTTTAATTTTTCGAACCAAAAATATAAAAATATTTAAACAACAAAATTCAAATATTTGAATAATTAAAATCTAAATATTTAATATTTTTATTTAAATATTAATTGATTTAAACAGTTGACCTTTGTTAAAGTAATTCAAATACTAAGAGATAACCATTTAATACCACGTTTTCGGGTTTTATATCACAAAATTCTATTGGCCTATTGGTTCAACCCTTTGCTTTCAAGCAAAGGGTCAAGGGTTTAAATCCTCTCTTAGGCATAATTATTTCATTTTCATTCTTCCCTTCTTTCTCACCAACCAGGTGGTGACACTGATTGGGGAGAAAAATATATTAATTAATTATAAAAATAAATTAATAAATAAAATTAATCACCCAACCGAATAATAAATAAATTAGAGGGATTAAATATGTAATTTTACAAATTTTAGTTAACGTCCACGTCATCACCATTAACTGCCACGTCATCACTGTTAACTTTTCCGTTAGAATTTTAACGGCAGTGGCCAAAATAGGTAGGGTTTCAAAGTTGGGGTACCTGATTGACGAGTTCTTTAGTTGGGTGGTCAAAAGAGGTATCCCCAAATTATTGGGTGGTCACTGGTGTAGTTTACCCTTCATTTTTTTCCATTAAAAATATCCCTTCCAAGTTTATAGGACTAAATCTCACATTTGAATATAATATAGGGACTACAACTATTATTTGACCTTTTTGATTTTACTATTATGCTTTTTCTTGGAATGGGATGCAAAAAGATTAGGGTAAAATACCCAAATGGTCATTAAACTAAGCAACAAATTATCTTTTTGACCACTTAAAGTTTCAATGAGAGAGACGACAATGAAGAAACTAAGGGATACACATGTCAAGTATGGTGTGTTGATGATCTTATAAAAATAAATATTTAAATTTAAAAATACAAAAATTTATTAAATATATAATTAATTAAAGATTAAACTAAATAAGAACGAGTATAAATCTTTAAAATTTAATATTTTATTCTTTATTAATATTAACCTTGATTCTGTCCCTGATCAACTGAGCTGAAGGATGCATGGGGCGAAGCTTATGATCGTTTGGTTTTAGCCATTCTAAAATGGTGTCATGATCTTAACCTTAATAAGATTCGGTTTCAATAATTTCGTCGATTCAGATAGTATAGGTTATTGTCTCGGATTATCTCCAACTTTAATTTTCTTAGCTTTAATCTTAAATATTAATTTTAAATTTTAACTCCAAACTTATTCTTTAATGTGTAATATAAATAAAGATATAAAAAATAGAAATTTTTTATTTGATCACTCATTTAAAATGAGTTAAAATTAAACTTTAACATTTAAAAATCAAATTTGACTTTACTCGTTTCAGTTTTTTATTTTTATTTAAATATTTTAAAATTTAATTAATTTATAAATTAATTTTTTTAATTTTAAATATTTATATTTTATTTTTTTATTTTAAATTCTGATTTCGTTCTGCATAAAATATTCAAGTAAAGTGGTTTTGATCATAGCCAACGATCAATTTAAAATAGAAATTATATTATTTTATTTTATTATAAAGCTGATGGTTTTGTAAAATATAGTATTTGAATAAATACATTGCACAATGGATCTTTTGGCTTTTATAATGCAGAGACAGCACATTTGCTTCAGAAAGATAAGGCTGCCACAATATAATATACTATGGGTTAATTCTATTAGAAGTCCTCAAATTATTATCCATATCTTAAATAATCACAAATCTAAACAATATCAAATTGAATTTAAAAAATACATATGTTGATTATATGGGGAAAATTGTCTATCCTTTTTAGTGTTTTTTCTATGTCATAATAATAAAAAATTAAATTTTAAATTTTAATCATAAATTCTAAATTTTAAATCATAAACTCTAAAAATACACGCCACACTTAATTTTTTTTAACAAAACTTAGTACATAAACTTTATAATAGTCTATTGATTTTTTATTCGAGTAATCTTGATTCTCAAATATTTTCATATTAACTTTTAGTTTAAAAATTTATATTGTATTTTGAAAAAAAAATTATTTTATAATTTTTAAATATTAATCGATAAAGTTATAAAGTTTTCTATAAATATTTTTTAAAAAATAATTTTCAAGTAAATAAGAATAATTAACAACTCAAATATAGTATTTTTTAAGTTAAAATACTATTTTTCTATTGTAAAAAATAAAATTAATTATAAAATAAATAAATAAAATTAATTTTATTTTGATTTTGATTTTGGTAACCACAATTTATAAACTTGTGAAATATCAATCATTCAAATAATATAATAAGTCAATTTTTAATTTATCCATTTTTGTAACCCTTGGTATACATATTTAAAATTTAATTCATATGTTTTAAATATATTTCATGTTACATGAATTATTATTTAGCGTTTAAACTAGCATTTAATTTGATGGAAGAAACTGATTAATATAGTATTGATATTTATTCGATTTAATTAGAACGGTTTAAAATTTAAGATTAATTTAAAATTCAGATCATAATTTGGCCAATTACAACATAAGAAATTTTGTCATGAAATTTTAATATAATCTCTCTTTTCCATCACCAAAGCTTTGACAAATACAACCCTCTAAAGTGTTGTCTCCAATGGACCCTAACAAACATGAAATGATGCCTTGTTAGAAGGAATTAAACGATTTAGAACACAATCTTTTGTCTGTCTGACCTCCCTGGGCCTGGGGAACATAATCGAATACGAAGTTTACAACATTTTGATCCGACAAAACATTGTTGAAATGAGATAGTGGTTCAGTAGCTTTAATGGCAAGTAAACACAGTTCTTGAAGAGACAGTGTTGCTTGAGATTTGGACAGTGGTATGAGGAAGTAGATCTGATCCGGTTCAAGCTGTTCGTCTTTGGGTACGTGAGGCAGGCACGAGTCGACGTACATGAGCTCCGAGTTGCAGAGGAAACAGTTCGGATTCCGCGATAGAATAAGGCTAGCTCTGATGGGTTGCCTGAATTCCTGAAGCTTTCCATTTGGATGTATGATTTTGGTTGTGGGTGGCATTCGGCTCAAGTTTTCATCCTTCGCCGTCGAGTATCGGAATGATGGACAAATACCCATTTTCGAATCCCAAAGGCCTAACCCGAAAAATAATAATTTCGAATTATACTCTCGCGACACGGTCGAGATGAAAAGAGAGTTGAAGTGAGGCTTCAATGGAGTCAAGGGTTGTGGTATTGAGGTTTATATAGGGAAAGAAGGCAAAGGCAATAGTCTCTCTACATCAAGTGCTTTTGTTTTAAATATGTACTTCAAAACATGCAATAAGTATGCAATTTATGGCTGCTAAACAAAGTGGGAGTGTAGACATGGTCAAGGATAGTGTCAAAAAGAAAAGATTCTTAAATTATATAATTGATGTTTATTTTATACTATTTTATATATCCATTTGTATCTAATTAATTTAAATCGAGTTTTAAAAATCGTTATAAACAACCATCACAATTTAGGCTTTTTCGGTCATAATGTTGTGATTCAAATCTCATTAGTTTAAAGAAATTAGTGTCTCGTCCTGCTAGACTATTTATATAATTTCTTTTTGTTAATACTTGTCCAAATTCAAAGGTCCACCTAATATTTAAGTAAAATTGAATAAAAATATTAGACTCGAAAAAAAAAAACTTCAAACAAAAGCTTCCCAATTTCGAATCTCTGAAGGTTTAATCAAGCACAAGCCATCTAGCCTCAGTAGTTAAAAGAATGATTTTATTCAAGTACCACTAATACCAGTATAATGATTGAGCGATCAATATTCAATGGTCGAGAGTATTCACTAAAACAAATATTACTGTAATCACAGAGCTAATTCAAAAAAATAAAAACTTAGCTCAATTTTTTATATATTTTTACTTAATTTTTTAATTTAAATATTAAATAAGTTATAAACTTTCAATTAATATTTATGTTATTATCTTATATGGGTTTGAGTCTCCATATCTGCCGTAGCATCTGAAGTCTTATCCAAAATCCAAATACTCACATAGAACCAGATAAATGTATATTCAAGTAGTTATGACTGGTTTCATTTGAAGAAAAAGATTGACAAGCATGACCAAAGCAAGATCACAAATAACCTAATGTGATTACACTTCGGAGTTCGGCCTCATTCCGAAGCAGACAAGGATACCGGAACTCGGAAACTCTTCCATGTCCCGATTCAGTTCTCTCATTGTAAATCCACTGCACCATATAAGGATGAAAAATCAGCAACAAACTATACAGGACGGACGTTTCTAATAAAGTCGATGAGGGAGACATGCTGAGGGCTTCAACAACAATTCATCATATAAAAAGACAAGCTTAGCTACTATATGATTCACATAGTTACCATACGAAGCAATCTGTTTTCCCAGCCCCTAAACTTGACTGATCACAGAAGAAGTGAAATAATGGTATTCTATTTCGATTGTCAGTATAAAAGTTGTCGATTAATACAGGCATACGAATCATAAACAACCGAACACAAAGCGACTAATTTAGTTAACAATGTCATCTGGAACAAAAGAAATGAAGAAAAATATAACAAGACTTGCCCATGAAAATGGGGATTTGTTTACAGCTATGCAGGTTTAGGAAAATAACCAGTAGTCATACTCATATTACTCGGCAAGGGAAAGGCACCAATGCACACTTATGTAAATGAATACAAGGAATGGCTTACATAGCTATTTATTACACACTCAACTCGAAAACAAGACAGCAATGAGAGACGGAGTTAGGATCAAACATCGAAAGGAACAAGGCTCTATTAACCTTTTAATTCTAAAAGTTGGAAGGGGCAAAGGCCTTATTTGACTAATATATAAACTAAAAAGGACCAAATATTTTGGGAGGGGCGACGGTCAATCCCATGCACTGGCTTCGTCTCTGACAACAATGGCATCTTTTAAGGAAATCAAATGGATTGGTGTAGCCCGAAAATGGTTGTGATAAAAGAAAATCATCCCAAGATAATGAATAGTCTCCAAAATTTTAGCGAACATTACAATCAGTAAACCAAAAGCACCTTAAGAATGCAATCAAAGTCCACCTATAGGATAAGGCATCCTTGTTCAGCTTCCTATGCAGGGACCGAACCAAGTAGAGGTTGGGGATAACAATTAGGTTCCTTTAGTTTAAACATTAGTCAATTTAGGCCTCAACCCCTTCCACTTTTGGGATTAAATACTTAATAAGTCCTTGTTCTTTACATGTTAAGCAATTCAGCCCCTCTTAGTCTTGATTCCTAATGCATCATCCAAAATTCCATCATGTTCCTTAGTAGGGGTGATAATGAGTTTGACCGACTCATGAGTTATTTGGGCTCGGCTCAAATGACCTTGACTCAAACTCGGGCTTGGGTTCAAGATCTTAACAAGCCGAACCATGTTTATGCTCGGCTCAAAAAGCTCGTGAACAGGCTCAAAATAATTATATTATATATATACTAACTATATACTAAAAGCAATCACTTTAGAAAAAAAACAATAAAATAAAATAAGAGATCCAATATTGAATCAATGAGGCCCTATCTTTTAAAAAAAATATATAGTAAAATTGTTCATATTAAAGTCGAACCGAGGCTGACGAGTTTGAGTTGAATCGAGCTTCAAGCTCGAACAGAATTTGAGCCAAAAATTTTCAGTTCACCGAGCATCGAGCCTAATAACACTATTTCCGAGCCGAGCCAGGCTTGGCTGGTTATCACCCCTATTCCTGAGTGTAACTATTTGCAGAATGTCCAATTACATAAAAACAGCCATACCATATGCAAATCATCTCTCCTTCCAATTCCATCACTCAGATTATCTCCCTAAACATTTCGAGCATACAAACGAAACAATTTGTATGTAACCCAGAATTTTATAATTGGTCTGTAAAAACCCACAGAGCAAACAATACCCAGTCCCTGAAATTGGCCTTGTTCTTATACCAAGTATTTCAGAGTAAAATAAAGTTATAGTCTTCAAATTATTACCTGACTCTAGAACTCAAACTTGAGTTCATCCTTTTCATCAGAGAGGTAATGAAGAATGTAAGGGGTGACGCGAACCACGGCTACCCAGACCCCAAACATCGCCACGTGTGCCTTCAGCTGTTTCAAAGCCGCCGCCTTGTCTGGTTTGCGCATAAACATACCTGGGAACATCGCTGCTTCTGTTGTAGCGTTGTGCTTTTGGATTTGAATGGTCGGTGGGGAGAGAACCTAAAAACCTAGTCGCATTGGAAAGGAAGTATTTCAAGGTATATTTACACGAAGTGGCATTTAAACGGAAAATTACACAAATATTGCAATTAATTGTTTTACATAAATATAAATTAAGTTAAATTATTTTTATTAATATTATATTTACTATTGTAAAATAAAGATGATAAGAATATTTATCGATTTTGAATAAAGTTTTTTATGTAAAATAATATATCTTTATTTGTCGCGAGCCGGATTCGGATCTGCGTGTCGGGTTAACTTGAGTTGTGGGTTTTGATGTTTGAGCCTCGGGTTTGAGCTTGGGCTTTTTGGACTTTGAGTTGGATTTTTGAGTTAGGCTTTGTTGATAAAGACATTTTCATAAATACCTAAATGAGGGGACAAGAGAGCTTAGGGGAGGTATTATTTCTCTACAAAAATGACATCACCCTTATCTCTTTTCTTCACTACATCATCTTTGAACCAAGGAAGAAGAAACTAGAAAAAAGTAAGATCTTTAAGAGTTTTATTTTGAATCTCGTTTTTATGTTGAAGGAGATGTTGTAGGGCTCCAAGGATCTATAAAGCAAGGTAAGAATGTATGTGTTTGGTGAAGATAAAAGTTTAAGAGGGTTTTTGGGTTGAGTTCGGGATTTGGTTTTTGGAGAGCTTAAATCCTAGTTTTTTAGTGTTTTTAAGCTTTGAAGATCATCCTAGGGTGGTTCTAAGTTATTGTTATCTTTCCCTTTGTTAAGATTGGGCAAAGAGAAATCTTTAGGTTGATCTAGGAGCTTAGGTTTTCTGTTTTTGTTGCTAAGGTTGGTACTTCTCTAACCCTTACTCATCATGCATATCATGTTTTAAGTTTAAATGCATGCTTGATGATTGTCATGGTATGCTTGGTAGCTTTATGAGACCTTTAATGATGAATTTGATCTTAAATGATGAACCTTCGTAAAATGGTTTAGACATGCTTAGAATTACTCCCTTAGAGTTTAGGATTGAGTTGAGATCGAATGGATGAATTTTGGATAGGTTCTAAGGGTTAGAAGTCTCAAAACTGCACTTTTCGTGCAGGAAGTATCGATACACTTGAGGGGTGTTTCGATACCTCTGAGAGAAAACTTAGACGTGAAAGGAGACGTATCAATATGCCTTGTTCGTGTTTCGATACCGAGTTATCTAGTGACCATCACGGTTCGATACCCGTATCAAAGCGGGTAAGTCCTCCGTCGTTGACTTTGAAGTTTGGTCAAAGGGGTTTCGATACCCCTTTGGGAGGGTATCGATACATGTCATTTCGATATCTATCGTTTCGATATCCCTTATTGAGGGTATCGATATAGGGTGTTTCGATACTTCAAGTAGGGGTATCGATACCTCTGGACAATTTTTTCTATGGTCTTAAGGACAAGTTGGAAAGGCTCATAATGTTACCGTAAGGGGTCTTAGAGTTTGTCTAAATTATAAAATAAACTTTTAACCGAGATATAGGCTCTTAACCCCGTTAATGAGATAATCAAATAATAAATAGAGTCTAGTGGAATAAACCAGTATGTGGAACCATTAAGGGTTCGATGTGACATGTTCGAGTCATGTGGCTTACTAGGAACCTTGTTTAGTGCTAATGGGTTGCCTAGAGTATATTATATACGAGATATGATACCTAATAACCTTGCTTAGTGTTAATGGGTTACTAGAGATAAATATTATATTATGGTAACACTAATAACCTTGCTTAGTGCTGATGGGTTCCTTAGCCGGATTATGTGGAGCGGCATGCCACGGACCTTGCTTAGTGTTGATGGTTCTCTTACTTCTATATTACTATGAGGTGATATAGACACCGTTATATATATATATATATGAGATATAAATACGGAATAAGAACTTGAGATGATGTGTCGTCTTCTCTTATCATACATATGCTATGTGCCGATATATTTCATCATGATATCATGTGTTTAGGCAGTTACGGTAGCGTCATCGTACACATGACATGTCATCATTCATGTTGTTATGTTTATTTTATTTATGCTTTATGTGGACCGGTTGGTCGAGTACCCACTGCGCTTTAGTAGCTCAACATCCGAAATGTGTTTTCGTGCGTAAGCTAAGGAAAGCTTCCGGAGGAGCATCATCGTGGTGGGTTCAACATCGACATCTGTTGTCAGAATACTGATATTAGGCATAGTGAGCTATGTACTTAGGACCCTATATGTGTAATTTGTAACTCTGTTTTATTTTATTTGTCGAATATTTTTATATTGAGTTATAATATTTTAGAGCTCTGCTACTTTAACTTATTTGGATTTTATGTTTTAAACAGATTGGATTTCTGGTTATGATAAAAATAGATTTGGACTTAACTTTTGTTGAGCTTTTGAAAAAATTATTGAAATACATGTTTTAGGCCGGAGGCCTGATGTGACATCGGGTCGAGGGTGTTTCATTAGTGTTTTAATAAAAATAAAATAGACAATAAAGTCGGATTTAATGTAATTAACTTTATTTTACCGTTAAAATTATATAATATATAAATAATTTTATGTGTGTTATATTTGTGAAAAGAAATATAACAATAAAAATACATTTAAAACAAAAATGAGTTTAAAAGATGTAGATTAAAGTCTAGTTAAGTTATTTATGCATGTATAAATTAAAGATACATTAGGAGTTACGAATAATTAAATAAGCGGCATTTTGAGATTGTATAAAAGTGTTAATTCTTAACACGTACAAATTAAAAGAGAAAAGATAATGTTAATTGAAAGCTTTAACCACTTATTTCAAAGACCGATGATAATTAAAAATATATTTAAATGTATTAACAAGAAACACGTCTAATACAATAACCAATCCCTTAAAGATAGTGCCGATCGTGATACATCAACAGGAGAATAATGTCGATCGTGTTCGATATACGAGCAAAAATCTTTTGGCTCTTTTATGTGTCTCATTTTATTTTTTCTTTTGAAAATTTACTAAAAATTAAATTTTAAATCATAACCTTTATTTTCTATATTCTAAACCATAAACCTTATATCAAAAAAATACACTCATCCCCTAATTTCCTAAACCCTAACCAAAACCCCTAAACTAAACCCTAAACCCTAAATCATAAACACTCTAATTTGAAGTGAAAGCATAAATAAAGACATAAGAAAAAGGTAGACGACTTTGCACCCACCGTACGCCTTGTCTGATTGACGATCGTGTCAACAATTACCTCGAATAACTTATGCTACAGGGTCCAGTTGACAGCCGGAAAGACGAGCCATATATAGTACTGATAAATAAAACTAAGTCAGGAACGTTACTCACATAATGGTCCTCTACGAGCACCTGATTCGAATTGTTCGATTAATAAACAGTGCGAGGGCGAATATAAATATTAATTGATTTGTTGTGTACGAGCACCATCTGTGGCTACAATTTCTTGAAACCATTACTTCATGTCTTTGGTCCAATTAGTTGCAGACGAAAGCCATTTGTGCAGCTAAAAGTTGATCTCCCACTTGTGCTATCTTCTAGGGTTTAGGGATCACTTAAAATATATATTCATCTTCTTGTAGGGTTCAGTTGCTTAAGAAATATCAAAAGAGCTTTGAAATGGGTTCCAGACTATTAGAGAAATGTATAATTGTTCTAGAATGTAAAAGGAAAAACCTCTTCATTAAACACAACATGCCTGGACACTATAATCTTGCCATTCTTACTAAGAAACTTATAACCTTTATGGCTCGGACTATAACCGAAAAAAACACACTGGTCGGTTCGAAACTCCAACTTATGTAGTAGAAATGGTCTCATTAGAGGATAACAAACACACCCAAATGCTCTCAAGTACCCATAATCTGGTTTTCGTCGCTTCAACACCTCGTACGGAGATTGATCATTCAATAAGGGAGTCGGCAACCTATTAATTAGAAATACAGAGGTGATAAAAGCATGACTCCAAAATTCTAAGGATAGACCAGCATGACTCCAAAAGCATTACAGGACTTCAAGGCAGACTTAAGAACACTCAATGAAGGATGTCCTAATCGTTTATGCCATAATTCCATTGAAGTACTAGATGTAGACACAATACATGCTTGAGGAGAGATATTACTACCAGAAGCCATGTTTGATATAGCACGAACATCGGGAGCTGCTATAGAAGTCGAGTCTAACTCATATAGGCCCTTAGGAGTGAGCCTCCCTTTCAGTAAAATGACCTTGGTCTGTGCATCCTTCACAAGACATTTAGAAGGATGAAATTTAAAAAATACATTATTGTCTCGAGTGAAATGAGAAACTGATAACAAGTTCTTCTTGATGTCTGGTACACACAACAAATTACGTAAAACCAAGAACCTTACTGGAGTTTTTAAACAACCACGACCAATATGAGTGATGCTTACCTCATCACCATTTCCCATAAGTAAAGTACTTGTACCTGTATATGGTGAATCAGATTGAAGATTGCCACGTTCACTTGTAATATGATGCGAAGCACCCGAGTCAGGATACCACATAACCTCTCGAGGACTGGAAGTAGAGACCCTAGTAGTGTTAGGATTGGAGAAAGATGCCTCGATTGTTGAACCATGAGCACTCGGGAAAGAAGAAACTGTGGAAACTGAATGATAATAATCATCAGGTCTAGTATTTAACCATTACAGCCTTTGCTGATGCAAACTAGGGTTCCGACTTAGACGATCGACGATCTACAACAGGATATTATGTTTTTCTAGGATGTAATCTGATAGCATGGGGTTCAAAAAAACAAATTGTAGTCTCTCGTTCAACAACAGAGGCGGAATATCGCATTATTGCTTGTGCAACTGCTGAGATTTTGTGGCTTAAATCATTGCTTCAAGAGTTACATGTTGAGCCGGATGGTCATTCCACACTATGGTGTGATAATTCCAGCGCCGTTACCGTCTCTGCCAATCCTGTTATGCATTCAAAATTTAAACACGTTGAGCTTGATTTATACTTTGTGCGAGAAAGAGTAACAGCAGGTCAACTAGAAGTCAATGAGATTCCGTCATGTGAGCAAATTGCAGATATCATGACGAAACCTTTATCCGCAGTCTCTTTTTGTCGGTTTCGAAGCAAGTTGGTTGTATTACCATTATCACAGGTGACATGAATTTCTAGTTGAAACTTTTATTGTTGTTGGTTTTGCTTTATCTGGTTTTGCAGGTACTTTAAGATCATCTGGTTCAAGCTTTAACAGAGTTAATCACTAAGGTTGGGAAAGTAAGGTGAATATTAGAGAAATGTATAATTGTTCTAGAATGTAAACGTTTGTACGTTAGTTGAAAGTCAGTTGGGTTGTTGGTGTATCAGTGTGAACAGTTAGGAAATCTGTTGTATCTATTAGATCACTGTTCTTGAGCTGATATCCTCAATCCTTGTATAAATACATGTCTCGGTCTCTTATTGAGATATTACGAGAGTTTATCAATAAAAGCTATGGAGAGTACCGCCTCTCTTTCCTCCTCCCTTCTCCTTCATACTGTTCTGTAAGGTTTCTGTTGTAAGGTTTCTATCACAGACAAGATGTTATTTTGTCTGATATGAATCTGTATACGACACAAATACTTCAATAATCAATAACCAAGATGTTTAATGTTGCTTTCATGTTTGTCATTAATGATGTCCATTTTTGGAACAAAGAAAATGTTTTAAAAACATGGGGGGAAAACCAGTAGATAGTAACCCTAGTATGTATCATATATGTTTTTGCCTGTATGTATCGATATATTTATATATAAAGACATGAAGAGAGAAGAATATGTGTGACAAGACATGGGTTAAAAAGGAGTTGTCTAGGTTTGAGAATAGGGATGTAAACGAGTCGAGCTCGAGTAGTGCTAAGCGAGCCTAAAATATCTGAGCTCGACTCGGCTCGTTAAGAGCTCGAGTCAAATTTGAGCTTTTTTCGAGCCTAATCGAGTCAAGTATTGACCGATCTTTGATCGTGTACTCGAGTAACTCTTATCTCTCATGTCTCATTTAAGTTCAGAAATTTAGATTTTAAATTATAAAAAAAATAAAAAATAGTATATTTATGTTTTCGAGTAGTTTATGAGTTTTTTGAGTCGAGTATCATGTAGCTCAGTTCAACTCGTTAAAAACTCAAACCGAGTTCAAACTTGAATCGAATTTTGACTAAGCTCTGACCGAACTAAACTCGAATAGTTCATGATCTGTCTCGTCTCATTTACATCTCTATTTGGGAAAGCAAAATAATTGTGATGGGCTGACCACCAAACGAATTTGCACCGGCAAATGGAAAAAAAAGGCGGTCTAAGTATGGATGTAAAAACAGTTACTCGGATGGGTTTCAGGTCGGATACTGTCGGGTCGGGTCCATTTCAGGTCGGGTCTATTTCAGGTCAGGTCCATTTTAGGTCGGTTCCGTTTTAAGTCGGATCCATTTTAGGTCGGGTTCCAACGTTTCGGGTCCAAATCGGATAATTGACAATTTTATTTCAGGTTGGGTAGATTTCAGGTCGGGTCTATTTCAGTTCGATTGCATTTTAGGTCGGGTTCATTTCAAGTCGATTTTGTTTCAGGTCGAATTAATTTTGATTTTAAATTCATAATAATTAAAATTATTAAGTTAGATTTTATAAAAATAATTAAAGAAGTTTGATTATTAAGGTTGAATTGATTGTTTAATATCTAACGTCTTTCACAAGTATGAATCTCATTAAAAATAAATATTACGTAGTTGTAATCACTAATTTTATCTGGTGCCTAAATTCGGGTTTAATTTTAATTTTCATTTCAATAATGGGCTTGAGAATATCAAAACAAAAAAAAGAGAATAAAAAATTACTCCATTATCAATATTTTCGTCCTTATTGTAATATACATGTTCTTCTTTTCTTTTATTGATTCATTTGCTAATGATATTATTAATATATTATCACTTCACTCTATTTTTTGTTATTATTATGGTTATTTTTATTATTTTCATTCTTATTAGTTTTTTTTATTATTATTATTTTATTATTATGTTATTATTTTTATTATTATTCCTTTATTATTATTATTATTTTTTGTCCTTTACTATTTATTATCATTTTATTATTATTTTCTATTATTATTTTCATTATTATTATTTTTGTTATTATTATTATTTTTGTTATTATTTTTATTATTATTATTATTTTTATCATTATTATTATATTCGGTTATTATATATATTAGTATTATTATAATCAAGCCCAATAATAATAATAAACAGTCCATATACTAAAACAATCAGCCCAAGATCCGGATAACATTAAGCCCGAATTTAATAAATTACAGAGTCGAGCAATAATATATACAAGCCCACACATATATCACAAGCCCGGTTCAGGCTTAAACCCAAGCCCTATTAAGCTAAAAACCCTAAAACTAATCCTATCTCATCTTTGCGCAGCCGCATCTGGGCCGTTGGATCAAATCTATGATCCAACGGTCGAGATTAATGAAACAGAAGCTTCCAGATGTCGCGTGCGCACCACGCGCGCCCAGTCAGCTCCTCCACGCGCACGTAGGAAACACGCGTTCGACCACTCAGCTTCCCAGGCGACCTTTCGTTTCTCCGGCAACCGTCTGATAGTCGCCGGTAACCCTTTTTTTAAACTCCGACGAGCCTCCGTTCGTGACTCATGCAAACAAACAAATTCAGTGTCAGAGTTCGTACGATTACAACCAAAACCGAAGAAAATTTCAGAGAAATTCAGAAGCATTCGGCCGAAATTGCAGAGATTCCAGACACATAACCAACGCACATTGCAGAGCCAAAATTTCAGGATTTCCAGAAACATATCAGAGGCATATCAACATACATCCAAAAGAGAAAAAAATAGAGAATATTAGGAGTTTTTCTTTTTTCATGTAACTTTCCAATCGGCTATAAAGAGGACCGATTTACATTTTGTAAGGTCTCTTGGCCACCATAACAATCAATAGAAGCATAGAATTTTTGAGGTAAAAAACCTCCTCTTTCATTCGTACGCATACAAAAAAATCGAAAAGGAAAGTTTTTTTGTTTTTACCTTTCTTTTTCTCGGTTTGGTTTCTCCGATCTTGAACCCGGCGACAAGCCCCGCGACCCTTGGGTCGTTGTCGGTGAGCCGAAGTGGAAAGGAGACTCCTCCTAGCTTTTTTTTCGCCTCTGGTCATAAAAAATAGTCTTTCTTTTTGTTTATCTTTCTGGAAAGATTTCAAGGCTTCTTTCTTTTTGTTTCGGTGTCTAAATCCGAAAAGGAGTGTTTTGTTTTCTGTTTTGGCTTGGAAAGGGGAAGTTTTTGTTTAGTTTTTTGCTTCGCCGGCCACCGCCAACGGTGGCCGGAATCTGGGATTTACGGTGTTTTGCGGTGGTTTTCTGGGAAATAAGATGAACACGTTGAGTGTTCATGTATTTCTGGGTTTAGGAGGAGATAAAACAGAGGATGGGGGAGGTTTATTTTCGTCTCGGTTTGAAAAATGGGCTAAAAGGGAGGGAACTAAAATCTGTTTGTTATTTATACTAACTCCATATTTTAAAAATGGGTTTTTCACATTCATAATCCCCCCGTGTCATTAAAATCCTCTCCCAAGTCCCTGAAACTTCCCTTTTTCTTTCGATTTAGTCATTAATCTGCTAAAATCCTAATTTTCTAAACGGTATTATTACAAACAGGTCCTTCCGCCTCTGGGGTTTTTCTTTTTAGATCTTCCCCTTGGTTAAATTGCTTTTTCAGTCCTTCACTCTTTACTTCGAATTACAATCAGGCCATTGTTTAACTTGTTTTTTTTTTTACTAATCTCGGTCCTTTAGATTTTGTTTTTATTCATTTCGGCCCTTAACAGATTCTTTTTATTTCTTTTTTTATTATTCGGTTTATTTTGTATATTATTTGTTTATTTTATCTTATATTTGCACTTTAGTTTTGGCGTGTTTAATTTGTGTATTTTGTTAGTATTATTCATGTTGTTGTTTTTCTCTTATATATGTATTTATGTTGTTACATGCTTGCATATTTTTGTCATGCATATTCAATTTTAATTATCATGACGTGAATACCTTTTGTGCATATTTATTTATCGGTTTTATGCTTTTATTCTATGTGTTGCATGCTTATACATATTTATTTCTATCGGTTATTTACTTTATTATGCCTTATATTCTTTTTATTTTTATATGTTTCTCTTGCATTTTATTTGTGCTTTTACTCATGTTGCATGTTAGTTTATATTTGTTTGGTCATATTTATCTTGTTTATATTCATGATTGCATATATTTATCTTGTTATGTCTAATTTATTTCTATCATGCATGTTTAAACATTTATATGTCCATTATTTTACTATGCTATTACTCTTTTTGTCATGTATTGTAGTTAGGGTTTTTATGTCATGTCTTGTGCCTTTTGCCATGCTTTTATTTATTTATTTATTTACTTTATTTATTTTTTACATTTTATTGTATTCATCAATTTATCGTACTTGTTGCTTTCATTTTAGCTTAAAATCACTTCCACACTTCTTTAATTAATTAATTTAGTTTTAAACATCTTTATTCAGTCGTAACGGGCCCGCGTTCCAATGCAATGGTCGCGGTGTATGCGTTGCCTTCGAATAGAGACCCGGTAAAAAAATAAAATTGATTCGAATCTTTAAACAAAAATAATTTAAATGCCACTTTAATTCAAAAATATCCAAAATTAATTAAGCGGTAATTTATTTTAAAGGTACCAATTTTTGGGCAGTTTTTAAACATTAAACCTGTTTTTAAACCGTAACCGACTCTCGAACCCAAACACTTCGAATCTCTGGTTTTCCGGTGTCCGGTCTACCCAAAAGTGACCGGTGGCGACTCTAATATTTTTAAACGTTCCAAACATTTTTCAAATCCCTAATTTTTAATTTTTAGGTTTTCCAAGTCTTAATTCCCAAACTTTGAACCTTAAATTTAAAAGTTCAAATTTCTTTTGCCTAACTCCTAATTTTCAAACTAGTGACCCCTATTTTCATTTATACCTAATATTAAACTTTTTTTAAGAGGGATCGCTACAGTTGGCGACTCCGCTGGGGACAAATTTTTTAAACGAGTCAAGCCTTGTTTTTAAGTACCGCTTAATTAATTTTGGATATTTTGAATTAAGGTGGCAATTAAATTATCATTTGTTTATTAATTCGAAGTTATATCATTTCAACCCGTCTTTTTAAGTGAGGGGAAAATACTAAGGCTTTCGTAAGGATATTGTTCCTTCGTAGGGGCCTAGTAAAGTACCTTCGGGGCTCGATTACCCTATGTCTTCGTAGGAATATTGTTTCCTCGTATGGGCATAGCGAAAGGGTCCTCCCGAATTGAACTCGATTGAGATGAGCCTATAATGGGTGATGATCGGGAGCCTTGCTACTCTTAGAAGAGGACAGCAAGGACAATTCGGGTACCTCCTAGAACCAAAATTGCATTTAGAGAACTAGTAAACCCACCCCATTAGAGCCATGCGGATAGCCTAGGTGAATTAAGTATGATATCTAAATTTTGTTTATCTTGCTCTTCTTCTATGTCATCTGTTTACATCATTTATTTGTGCTTTTGTTATTTATGGCATCCTTACTAACACGTTTCCCTTTTCTTTTTGTTTGTTTTGTTTTCTTTTGTTTTTCTTGCATTCTTTTTGCATTCCTTTTTAAAGGTGTTGATTCGAGTGGTTTGCCTGCTTTGAGAGCTTTCATTATGGATAAAAGTCTTCTAGGTGACCAAGATAAGAACTCAGCAATTCGACATTGGTCCAAAGTCAACCAAAAGGCCTTTGGAGACAGTCAACCAAGTGAACGCATTGTGCCCGGGTACACGTATGTTAGTTTACAACAGAATGATTTATATGAGCTAAAAGAGATATGGGAAAGTTGGGAAGTAAGAGTACAAGACCGGTTCCGTGAAAATTATGGGGATATAGCTCAGTTGATATATGTCAGAATTAATCAGCCTTTGCTCGGAGCCATCTTTCAGTTCTGGAATCCCGCTTTTTGTTGTTTCACTTTCAATGGGAATGATTTAATACCAACAATAGAAGAATACACAGCCTTGATAAATAGAAGAAATGTCAACAAGGATTGGATCTACTCGAAACCTCCTAAGTCTCAGAATTACCATTCGAAGTTAAGTTCTCTAGCCGGAATGAGTGACGCGTGGGCTAAAGGAATAATTCAGGTTCGGGGAGAAAGTATTGCATTTTCATGGGAGAGCATCCGGGACATAATACCAGTGCATCCAGATGAGGAAATGAAGATGGACTTGTTTGCTATAGGAATATATGGATTGATTGTTTTTCCTCGAGTATTGGGCAACATAGATGTGGCCATTTTGGACTTGTTCGATCGTTTAAAGAAAAAGGCTAATCCGGTAATGGCCATACTAACAGAAACCTTCATTTCTTTGAATGCTTGTCGGAAACATGAAGAAGGACGTTTTAGAGGGTGCGCACAACTTCTTCAGGTATGGATACAGAGTCACTTTTGGAAGGAGCCAACTCAGGTCTTGTCTGGTATATTTCAAGGAAGTTTCTCCCCGGTGCGAGAATATTTAGCTAGAGAATGGCGAGAGGACCTCGATAAAAGAAAATGTTCAGAAATCTTCAAGAATCTGCGGGATGATGATATTGTGTGGAGAGTTCCGTGGATGGGTCATGAGTTTCATTTCCTTTACAGAATCGGAGACTACAATTGGGTCATGATGATTGGCTTACACGGAGGAATTGCCTGTGCGCCTCTTCTGGTATCTAGACAGTTTGGATCTCGTCAATTTGTTCCTTTTACGGCAGGTTTGAGCGAAGCCGAGTTCCCTTTTAAGAATGAGTATCGACCTAAGGTTCAGAAGATAACAAGGGCGTGGGGCTACTGTTACCGCATTCGAGTAGAAGGGAGTAATCAAGGAATGACCACACCAGACTATGATCTTTGGAGACGTATCAGGGTTAACGACAAAATCCCGATATTCGACCACGAGCCTACAATGACGTTGGAAGAACACATGCGCATCGTCCCTTCTGAAGCCGATATACTAAGGAGTGAGATGGATGAGGTCAGGAAACAGATGGAGGAAATGAAGGCACAGTATGCGGAAGAACTATACAAAGTAAGTTTGGATCTCGATGTCAAGGATGGGACAATTAAACAGCTAAAGAAGAATAATGAAGACTTGAGTGAGAAAAATGCCCTCTATCAGAAAGATACCATCAAACTGTATACTAAGGTGCAAACTGCTAACCGAAAAAAATTTCTCGCTGTAGAGAAGGAAAGGATGAACGGGATTCGTATCCTAGAGGAAGAAAAGGAAAGGGGTAGGCAAGCCGTGAATAGGGAAATAGAGATCCGAGAGGCTGAAATTGAGAAAGAAAAGAGGGATGCTAGAAGGGCAATCAGTCAAGAGAGGGAAAGGTACCGGGAAGAGAAGGAGAAAGGAAAACAAACTGTAGCGTGGGAAAGGGAAAACACTAATGCATGGAAAAGAAGGGCTCAGGAAAATAAGAATCGTTTTTGTGAGATGCAAAATCTGTATGTCTCTACTTCTGAAACTCTGAAATAGTGTCAAGCTCAGAATGCTCTATTGGAACACAAGATCGAGGATTTGGACCGCTCTTTAGAGAAATATGTGGCCAGAAATGGGTTTTTGGAATTACAGCTCAGTTAACAAGAAAATGCATCGCTTCAAGCACGGATAGGAGAGTTAGAAGCCAAGGTTCAAGACTATTTGGGACGACTAGTGGTCCTCGAGGGGGCTGCACAAGGAGGAGACAGTTATTGGTTGCGTCGTCTTCGTGATGCTACTCGCATGATACAAGATCGTGATGATTACAACACCACTCTAATGGTTCAAGTACAAGAAGTGGCCCAGTATGTGAAAAACCTAGCCGCGGAAGCTGAAGCCTTGACACCCTTTGTGACACAAGACATGAAAGAAGCAGCCCGTTTCGCTCAACTACTCAAAGCAATTCAAGATTTAGGAACTAGGGCTGATGCCTATCTGTAGTTTTTATTCCCCTTTGTAATGAAGACTTTTTTAGAATTTAATGAAAGTTGGTTCAAGGACGATCACTAAATGAGTCAACACCTTTATTTGCATTGCTTATCTTTTTAAAGCATTTCATCATTTGCATGCATTCATTCACGCATTTTATATGCATTAATCATGTATACAATTAAAATTAACTTAGGAAATGTTGTAAAACAGAATTTGCAATCATTCCGCATCGATACTGCACTCGATCTCAAGTGAGGAAGATGGAGGAACAATTCAGTAAGTTAGAAGAAGATTTGAGAGCCCAGATAGAAAGATCGCAGTTGGAACTGAAAGAAACCATGTTGAAAGCTCAACAAGATATGTTGGAACAGCTCACCCAGATGTTAGGACTTAAGCCATCAGATGATACGAAAGGAAAAGGAAAAGTGGAGAATCCGTTTCAAACCGGGATAGAACCGGTATTTTCCCCCATTATTATTGGCTCGGCCCCTGCCCCACAAAAGGGAGTAACATTTAGTTTCCGAGTCGGAACATCGATTCAGAATCCATTGTTTGGGGCGGCTGAAAGTGATGAGAATGCGGGCGAAAATGTGCCTGATTTGGATGAACTTGAAAAGTTCAGTAGAGTAAAGGCAGAATTCTCTAAACAGCTTGAGGAGACTAGGAAAGACCTTGAAGAAAAGCTCCGGGTTAGAGAAGTAGAAGAGGATTCTCTTGGTCTGAATGCGGGCGACCTTAGCCTAGTCCCCGATGTAGAAATTCCCCCGAAATTCAGAACGCCTGAGTTCGAAAAGTACGACGGCACAACATGTCCCACTGCACATGTGACTATGTTTTGTCGGAAGATGGCAAGATTTACTAGCAATGAAAAGCTTCTCATTCATTGCTTCCAGGATAGCTTGATAGGGTCAGCGGCGAGGTGGTATAATCAGTTGACCCGTGCACAGATTAAGTCATGGAAGGACTTAGCAAAAGCTTTCATTGATCAGTACAAGCATGTTACTGATATGATTCCCAACAGACTTATGCTACAGAATTTAGAACAGAAGAAAAGTGAAAGCCTTCGCGAATATGCTCAGCGATGGCGAGATCTCGCGGCACAAGTACAACCGCCACTTCGTGAAAACGAAATCGCTCCTATGTTTGTGGATACTTTGAGAGGGGTGTTGTACGACCGACTCATCAGCAATCCGATAAGTAACTTTGCTGAATTAGTCATGACCGGCGAACGCATTGAGGCGGCCATCAAAAGTGGTAGGATTGAGGGAGGTGAATCGCTCAAAAAGCAATTCAAGAGAAAGGAACATGAAGTAAATGCTTTCGAAACCTGTCAGAATTTAACAATATCGCAACCACAGCCGGCTAGCAATACTCAGGGAGGCGGTAGGAGAGATGATAGGAAGCCGAAGAAGAAATTTGAGAAGATGACCTTCACCCCTATCCCAATCCCGTACAAGGAGTTGTACGCTCAGCTACACAAAGCTGATTTGGTACGACCTTTTCATGTGACTCCTTTCAGTCCACCATATCCAGCATGGTATGATGCGAAAGCACACTGCGAATATCATGCCGGCGTTCCGGGTCATAACATTGAGAACTGTATAGCCTTCAAGAAGCTTGTTCAGAATTTATTGAATACGGGAGTCTTACAGTTGAGAGAGCTGAGTACCACAAGCAACCCACTTCCTAACCACGGGAATCAGGGGATCAATAGTATTGAGAAAGAATCCCCTAAAAAGGCCATATCTATGGTATCAGATATACGATCCCCTTTGAGATGGGTGTTCCGACATTTGTGCATGGCCCGTTTGATAGACCGAGGAATGGTAATTGTAAAGGAGGGATGTGGTCGATACTGCGAATATCATCAGGCTAGTGATCATGACATTCAGGTTTGCACGGAATTTCGGAGTAAGGTGCAAGCACTCATGGATACCAAAGAAATTAAGTTCTTTGCAAAATGTGAGGAGGAAAAGCCGGAAATCTATATGACAGATATTCCAAGTAACAAATACACAGCTCAGAGACCCTTTATCATCAGTCGTAGGGTGGACGAGGAGGGTTCTTCTAGCCAAAATGCTCCAAGACTCATAATTTCTCCTCTCTCAACCTTTCCTTTTAAAAGCACACAGAGGGTGCCTTGGAATTACGCCGCCAATATCTCTACACCCGGAAATCCAGGAATACAAAAAGCTGTCACTCTGGAGGAGGGGAGGCCAGTTCAGGAAGGTGATACATTGGGGCAGAATCCTGAAATAGTGAATGAAGTGGGGCACTTTACAAGGAGCGGGAGATGTTACTCCCCTCAGGAGGAGAAGAAACCCGACGAACAAAAGGGTAAGGGCGAACTCGCTGAGCCAGAGGCAGAAAAAGTATTTGGGGATGATCCTCCCTCAAAGATTCTCGAGCCCGTAACTAAGGCTCAGGCCCAAGAGTTTTTAAGGTTCCTGAAGCACAGTGAGTACAATGTGGTTGATCAGCTCCGAAAATAACCAGCCAGAATCACGGTGCTCGACCTGCTACTGAATTTAGAAAAACACCGAGAAGCATTGCTAAAGGTGTTGAATCAAACTTTTGTAGAACAAGACATCACTGTCAAGAAGCTTGATCAGATTGTGAATCACATAGCTGCCGATAATTATATCACTTTTAGTGATGATGAAATCCCAAAGGAAGGAAGAGGCTCAACTAAGGCCCTCAATATCACAACTCACTGCAAGGGGCATGTTTTGCCCGGAGTGCTTATCGACAACGGGTCTGCCCTCAATGTTATGCCCATGGCTACTTTACAACGACTGCCTATTGATGGCTCTCATATGAAGTTCTGTCAGAATACTGTTCGGGCATTTGATGGTACTCAGAGGGAAGTGGCCGGGAAAATTGAGATACCCCTGCTCATAGGCCCAGTTGAATATGTCATAGAGTTTGTGGTGATGGACATCCGACCGTCATACAATTGCTTATTAGGGAGGCCGTGGATTCATGCAGCCGGGGTTGTCCCTTCTTCTCTTCATCAAAAGCTGAAGTATGTGATGGAGGGAAAGCTTGTGACAGTCAACGCAGAAGAAGATGTTATTGCTGCTGTAACTTCGGATGTTCCCTATGTGCCCCATGTTGAAGATGGCCTAGAATGCTCCTCCCGAGCCTTGGAATTCATCAATGCCACTTTCGTGGCGGAGGGAAATCGGATTCCAACCCCGAGATACTCGAATTGCACTAAGATGGTGGTGATTGAGACTGTCGGAAAAGGGGCTAGGAAAGGGAAAGGACTCGAAAGGAACTTACAATGATGTCTGAAAGTCAGAAGTGTTATTGACAAGAGGGACAGGTTCGGGTTAGGCTTTCACCCTACCTATCTGCAAAGGAAACAAGAAAGAAAGAGGAAGGAAGAGCAAAGAAGAGCCCGACTCAGAGGAGAAGATATCCCGTGGAAACCCATAGTCAAAACTGATCTCAAGAATAGTTTCACCTTCGGAGGAATTGAGAATTCTGGGGAGAAAGTGCACCAAGCCAATTTAGAAGGACAGAAGTTTTACGAGGCTGAGCTCATGAGTGAAATCTTCGAAATGATGGATGTAAATATGATCTCTCAAAATGCCAAGGGAAAGTCTGCTCTGTTCGCCATTCGTCCATGTCTCCCGGATGAAAAGCTCAACAATTGGACCAGCGTCGATCTGCCTGTAGTTGTTAAGAATAAATCAAAGTAATGTCTAAAAAACACCTCCCGTTCGCTTTCGCCCAAAGCAATGGGATTTCTTTGTAAAGGGCATCTATGTTAATCTGCATTTCAATGAAAACAGAGGGCTTCATGCTCTTTTTCTCAAATGGCAAACAATCTTCTTTTCATACATTTTATTCCTTACATTCTTTATCTCTTTATTCTTTATTTGTAAGATATGTATACTATTTCCCAACATAGGAAATTTAAATTCTTGCAGGTTCGATAATATCGATTGTATGAATGATACTGAACTTAATCCTGTACCGAATTTCGAACAACCCGTACTTGTCGCAGAAGCCGAAGAAGAGGAAGATGAGTTAGAGATCCTCGACGAGTTAATAAGGTTGATGGCCAGTGAAGAAAAGCAAATACTGCCCCATCAGGAGGATCTGGAGATAATAAATTTGGGGTCTGAAGAAGAAAAAAGAGAAGTAAAAATAGGCACCACTTTAGCATCAGACTCAAGGGAAAAACTAATCGGATTGCTTTCAGAGTTTAAAGATGTTTTTGCCTGGACGTATCAGGATATGCCAGGTCTAAATACAGATATTGTTGTACACAAGCTACCCACACGACCGGAGAATAAGCCCGTCCAACAAAAGCTCCGTAGGTTGAGAACGGATATGTTGTTGAAGATAAGAGAAGAAGTGAGAAAGCAGTTCGAAGCCGGGTTCTTGAAAGTAGCAAAATACCCAGAGTGGGTTGCGAATATCATGTCGGTGCCCAAAAAGGATGGGAAAGTACGCATGTGTGTAGATTATCGTGATCTCAATAAGGCCAATCCCAAAGACAATTTTCCTCTCCCGCATATTGACACCCTTGTTGATAATACTGCGGGGCATTCATGGTTTTCTTTCATGGACGGTTTTTCGGGTTATAATCAGATTAAGATGTGCCCGGATGATATGGAAAAAACCACCTTCGTGACGCTGTGGGGCACGTTCTGCTATAGAGTAATGCCTTTCGGATTGAAGAATGCCGGGGCCACGTATCAAAGAGTAATGGTGACTCTTTTTCACGATATGATGCATAAAGAAATTGAAGTATATGTGGATGACATGATCGCCAAATCCAAGACGGAGAATGAACATCTTCAGAATCTGCAAAAGTTGTTTCTGAGGTTAAGAAAATATCAGTTGAAGCTCAATCCCGCCAAATGTACTTTCGCAGTAACATCCGGAACGCTCCTCGGGTTCGTAATTAGCCGAAGATGGATAGAAATTGATCCAGATAAAGTCAAGGCCATAAGGGACCTCCCGCCACCGCAAACACAAAAAGAAGTTCGAGGTTTCTTAGGAAGGCTGAACTACATCTCCCGTTTCATATCTCAGTTAACGGATAAGTGTGACCCCATTTTCAGACTTCTCCGTAAAAACGACCCGGGAACCTGGGATGAAGATTGTCAGGCAGCATTTGAGAAAGTCAAGGATTATCTAACTAAAGCCCCAGTTTTAGTGGCTCCCGTGCCCGCCCGACCATTGATTCTATACTTAACAGTTTTCGAGAACTCGATGGGTTGTGTTTTGGGTCAACAAGACGAATCGGGCAGGAAGGAAAGAGCAGTCTACTATTTGATTAAGAAATTCACAGAAGGCGAATCTCGATACCCGCAAACTCAAAAGTTGTGTTGTGCCCTGGTGTGGACAACTAAAAGGTTGAGACAGTATATGTTGTATCACACCACCTATCTGATATCACGGTCTGATCCCTTAAAAGCCCTAATAGAAGCACCGGCGTTGACAGGAAAGATGGCTCAATGGCAGATGCTTTTGTCTGAATTCGATATTGTGTATGTAAATCAAAAATCCGTAAAGGGCAGTGTAGTGGCCGATTTCTTGGCAAGTCGGGCTGCAAATAATTATGAACCCCTGAACTTTGATTTCCCGGATGAAGATTTAATATCCGCCACAATCGAGGGAGGAATAACTGAGACTGCATTGCCATGGAAGCTATATTTTGATGGGGCTTCTAATTCCCTCGGGCACGGCATAGGGGCAATATTAGTCTCTCCGGAAGAAGTTCATTATCCGCTCACGAGCAGATTGAATTTCTTTTGCACTAATAATATGGCAGAATATGAAGCTTGCATAATGGGCTTGTACGCAGCTATCGAACGCAAGGTTCGTGTCCTTCAGGTGTTCGGAGACTCTTCGCTAGTCATTTATCAGTTACGGCAGGAATGGGAAACCAAGGACCCTAAGTTGATCAAGTATTATAATCTGATTCAGGATTTGATTCAGAATTTCGAAAGAATCAGTTTTGAATATCTACCGAGGGAGGATAACCAAATGGCTGATGCTTTGGCCACTCTGGCCGCGACCTTCAAGACAAACACGAAGGCTCAAATGAGGTCGCTAGAAATGCAAAGCATCGAACTGCCTGTCCACTGCTATGGAGTAGAAGAGGAGAAAGATGGGAATCCTTGGTATCATGATATTCTGCAGTACATCAAGTCTCAAGTTTATCCTGAGGGAGCCACAAATGTTGATAAAAGGACTATTAGGAGAATGGCAGCAGGGTATGTCCTTGATGGGGATATCTTGTACAAAAGAGGGAGTGATCAGGTGTTAATGAGATGTGTTGGTGCCCAAGAAGCTAAAACCATAGTGACAGAAATACACGAAGGCATATGTGGGACTCATGCTAATGGTTTTGCAATGGCTAGAAAAATCATGAGATGTGGCTATTATTGGTCGACGATGGAAGGAGACTGTATTAATCATGCCAGAAGATGTCACAAATGTCAGATTTATGCAGATAAAATTCATTCCCCACCATTGCCATTACATACTTTGAACGCACCTTGGCCTTTTGCTGCCTAGGGGATAGATGTCATTGGACAGATTCATCCTAAGGCATCTAACGGACACCGTTTCATTTTAGTAGCGATTGATTATTTCACTAAGTGGGTAGAGGCTACCTCCTACACCAATATCACGCGAGCCACGGTTTGTAGGTTTTTGAAAAAAAAGATTATTTGTCGTTATGGTTTGCCAGAAAGAATCATTACTGATAACGCCACAAATCTGAATAACAAGACGATTTCTAAGGTGTGTGAACAGTTTAAGATTATGCATCACAACTCTACCGCATACCGACCCAAGATGAATGGAGCAGTTGAGGCTGCTAATAAGAACATTAAGAGGATCGTAGCAAAAACTATAGATACTTTCAAGGATTGGCATGAGAAGTTGCCCTTTGCATTGTTTGCTTATCGAACCTCAATACGAACCTCGACTGGGGCAACTCCATACTCATTACTTTACGGTATGGAAGTAGTCCTACTAGTCGAGGTTGAAATACCTTCTCTCCGCATTCTGAGTGAATCTAAATTGGAAGACGCTGAATGGGTGCAAGTCAGGATAGATAATTTGAACCTGATAGAAGAAAAAAGGTTGAACGCCATTTGTCATGGCTAGATGTATCAGAAGAAAATGATGCGAGCCTATAATAAGAAAGTTAGGCCTCGTGAGTTTCAGGAAGGGGATATGGTGCTAAAAAGAGTTTTACCTATCCAAAAGGATTTCCGAGGAAAGTGGATGCCTAACTGGGAAGGACCGTACATTGTGAAGAAAGTCTTTTCAGGGGGAGCTGTCATACTGGCAGAAATGGACGGGAACGAGTTGAGTAATCTTGTGAATTCTGATTGGATCAAGAGGTATTATGCTTAAAAAAAAGGGAAGAAGAAAAAAGAAAAAAGAAGAAGGAAAAAAAGAAGAAAAACGGAGGGTCCAGGGTGAAAACCCGGAAAGGGCACCTTAGGACCATAGGAGGGTTTAAGGTGAAAATCTGAAAAGGATGCCTTAGAACCGAAGGAGATTTTGAGTTGAAAACCCGAAAGGGCGACTCAAATATTTGCAAGGTCCGGCACTTCGTCAACTCTCAGAGGCTACTGTGATCAAGTCAGGAAGTGAGATCTTTGATGCGGTTGATGAGTTATCGTATCATTCATACCTTCAATATTGTGGAGTCTGTTTAGAGTTTAATTCTCCTCCTTTTCTTGCATATTCCGTGTTTGCCATGACTTTTGGAATATAATAGCTATATTAAATATTTCTATTTTGCATCATATTCATCCCTTTTAGTATATTCATAAATAAATCAACCCGGAACATCAATAAACAAAGTTTTTTCGAAGTTGCTATGATTTATCCCATCAGCTACAGGTCGGAGAGGAGCAAAGTCCAAATCGAGCCGCAGTAACCAACAGAGATCGTCGAAGATTCAATTCTACTAGGTGAAAACCCGAAAGGGCGCCTAAGAAAGATAAGCAGAAAAAAGAAAAATAAGAAAAAAGAAAAGAGAAAAAAAAAGAGAAAAGAAAAAGAAAAGGAAAAAAGAAAAAAAAGAGAAGAAAAAAAGAAAAAAAAAGAAAAAAAGAAAAAAAGAAAAAAAGAAGAAAAAAAAAGAAAAGAAAAGGAAAAGAAAAAGAGAAGAAAAAAGAAAAGAGAAGAAGAAGGAAAAAGAGGGAGGAGAAGTCATCAAAATAAAAATATGCAAACATGGTGCCCCGAAAGAAGTAAATTTGGGAGTCCCGTTGTTGAAGGCATAAAACAATGTCAGAAGATGGCTTGGGTCCTAACATAGGGAGCGATTACAAAGAAGACATGAAACCAGAGAGACCCGATCCAAATGACTCTCGTCTATGACTCGAACATGCATCATGTAGAATAGGAACATGCTAACCCATACCATGTCATATCATATACATTTACAGGAAAGAAGAACACTAGCACTTCAATGCTCGCTCACCACGGTATACGCTCAAAGAGAGGGACCGTCAGATGCTGCAATGATCAGAAATCAGAGCATCTCGAAGGTGTAGATCCTATGGAGAAGGGATCAACATTATTTTTGCGACATACGCTCGAAGAGAGGGGTCGCCCATCACGGTATACGCTCGAAGAGAGGGACCGTCAGATGCTGCTATGATCAGAAATCAGAGCATCTCGAAGATGAGGATTCTACGAAAAAGGGATCAACATCAATAGAATCTTAGATTTAGGGTTTCATATAGGAGAAACTCGGATCGAAGACTATTCCGAAGAGTCATATAGGAAAGACTCAAAGTTTTAGAAGTTGGTTCTATATAGGAAGGATCAACCTCCTCAACAGTTCAGGGCTAAAGTCTCGTAGAGGGGAGACCCGCGGCTCAGAATCTTTTAGTTTGTCCAAAATACCAAAATAAGGGAATCAAAGTTCGCTTCTGATAAATATCTTTTGATATGTGCAGGTGGTTTCAAGTCGAAATACCGTTCGTGGCAAGCTAATCAGGGGTTCAAGGAGAAGAAGGGTGATCCGATTTGTGAAGAAAGGGCTTTTGAATCAGTCTCCAAACAGGGGAGTCGGATAAAATTAGTGTTCTTTGTCTTTGCTTTATCATTGTTTTACAACGATAAGCAAAGAGGGGCAACTGTAATCACTAATTTTATCCGGTGCCTAAATTCGGGTTTAATTTTAATTTTCATTTCAATAATGGGCTTGAGAATGTCAAAACAAAAAAAAGAGAATAAAAAATTACTTCATTATCAATATTTTCGTCCTTATTGTAATATACATGTTCTTCTTTTCTTTTATTGATTCATTTGCTAATGATATTATTAATATATTATCACTTCACTCTATTTTTTGTTATTATTATGGTTATTTTTATTATTTTCATTCTTATTAGTTTTTTTTTATTTTTATTATTATTATTTTATTATTATGTTATTATTTTTATTATTATTATTCCTTTATTATTATTATTATTATTTTTTGTCCTTTACTATTTATTATCATTTTATTATCATTTTCTATTATTATTTTCATTATTATTATTTTTGTTATTATTATTATTTTTGTTATTATTTTTATTATTATTATTATTATTATCATTATTATTATATTCGGTTATTATATATATTAGTATTATTATATTATAATCAAGCCCAATAATAATAATAAACAGTCCATATACTAAAACAATCAGCCCAAGATCCAGATAACATTAAGCCCGAATTTAATAAATTACAGAGTCCAGCAATAATATATACAAGCCCACACATATATCACAAGCCCGGTTCAGGCTTAAACCCAAGCCCTGTTAAGCTAAAAACCCTAAAACTAATCCTATCTCATCTTTGCGCAGCCGCATCTGGGCCGTTGGATCAAATCTATGATCCAACGGTCGAGATTAATAAAACAGAAGCTTCCAGATGTCGCGTGCGCACCATGCGCGCCCAGTCAGCTCCTCCACGCGCGCGTAGGAAACACGCGTTCGACCACTCAGCTTCCCAGGCGACCTTTCGTTTCTCCGGCAGCCGTCTGATAGTCGTCGGTAACCCTTTTTTTTAACTCCGACGAGCCTCCGTTCGTGACTCATGCAAACAAACAAATTCAGTGTCAGAGTTCGTACGATTACAACCAAAACCGAAGAAAATTTCAGAGAAATTCAGAAGCATTCGGCCGAAATTGCAGAGATTCCAGACACATAACCAACGCACATTGCAGAGCCAAAATTTCAGGATTTCCAGAAACATATCAGAGGCATATCAACATACATCCAAAAGAGAAAAAAATAGAGAATATTAGGAGTTTTTCTTTTTTCATGTAACTTTCCAATCGGCTATAAAGAGGACCGATTTACATTTTGTAAGGTCTCTTGGCCACCATAACAATCAATAGAAGCATAGAATTTTTGAGGTAAAAAACCTCCTCTTTCATTCGTACGCATACAAAAAAATCGAAAAGGAAAGTTTTTTTGTTTTTACCTTTCTTTTTCTCGGTTTGGTTTCTCCGATCTTGAACCCGGCGACAAGCCCCGCGACCCTTGGGTCGTTGTCGGTGAGCCGAAGTGGAAAGGAGACTCCTCCTAGCTTTATTTTCGCCTCTGGTCATAAAAAATAGAGTCTTTCTTTTTGTTTATCTTTCTGGAAAGATTTCAAGGCTTCTTTCTTTTTGTTTCGGTGTCTAAATCCGAAAAGGAATGTTTTGTTTTCTGTTTTGGCTTGGAAAGGGGAAGTTTTTGTTTAGTTTTTTGCTTCGCCGGCCACCGCCAACGGTGGCCGGAATCTGGGATTTACGGTGTTTTGCGGTGGTTTTCTGGGAAATAAGATGAACACGTTGAGTGTTCATGTATTTCTGGGTTTAGGAGGAGATAAAACAGAGGATGGGGGAGGTTTATTTTCGTCTCGGTTTGAAAAATGGGCTAAAAGGGAGGGAACTAAAATCTGTTTGTTATTTATACTAACTCCATATTTTAAAAATGGGTTTTTCACATTCATAATCCCCCCGTGTCATTAAAATCCTCTCCCAAGTCCCTGAAACTTCCCTTTTTCTTTCGATTTAGTCATTAATCTGCTAAAATCCTAATTTTCTAAACGGTATTATTACAAACAGGTCCTTCTGCCTCTGGGGTTTTTCTTTTTAGATCTTCCCCTTGGTTAAATTGCTTTTTCAGTCCTTCACTCTTTACTTCGAATTACAATCAGGCTATTGTTTAACTTGTTTTTTTTTTTACTAATCTCGGTCCTTTAGATTTTGTTTTTATTCATTTCGGCCCTTAACAGATTCTTTTTATTTCTTTTTTTATTATTTGGTTTATTTTGTATATTATTTGTTTATTTTATCTTATATTTGCACTTTAGTTTTGGCATGTTTAATTTGTGCATTTTGTTAGTATTATTCATGTTGTTGTTTTTCTCTTATATATGTATTTATGTTGTTACATGCTTGCATATTTTTGTCATGCATATTCAATTTTAATTATCATGACGTGAATACCTTTTGTGCATATTTATTTATCGGTTTTATGCTTTTATTCTATGTGTTGCATGCTTATACATATTTATTTCTATCGGTTATTTATTTTATTATGCCTTATATTCTTTTTATTTTTATATGTTTCTCTTGAATTTTATTTGTGCTTTTACTCATGTTGCATGTTAGTTTATATTTGTTTGGTCATATTTATCTTGTTTATATTCATGATTGCATATATTTATCTTGTTATGTCTAATTTATTTCTATCATGCATGTTTAAACATTTATATGTCCATTATTTTATTATGCTATTACTCTTTTTGCCATGTATTGTAGTTAGGGTTTTTATGTCATGTCTTGTGCCTTTTGCCATGCTTTTATTTATTTATTTATTTACTTTATTTATTTTTTACATTTTATTGTATTCATCAATTTATCGTACTTGTTGCTTTCATTTTAGCTTAAAATCACTTCCACACTTCTTTAATTAATTAATTTAGTTTTAAACATCTTTATTCGGTCGTAACGGGCCCGCGTTCCAATGCAATGGTCGCGGTGTATGCGTTGCCTTCGAATAGAGACCCGGTAAAAAAATAAAATTGATTCAAATCTTTAAACAAAAATAATTTAAATGCCACTTTAATTCAAAAATATCCAAAATTAATTAAGCGGTAATTTATTTTAAAGGTACAAATTTTTGGGCAGTTTTTAAACATTAAACCTGTTTTTAAACCGTAACCGACTCTCGAACCCAAACACTTCGAATCTCTGGTTTTCCGGTGTCCGGTCTACCCAAAAGTGACCGGTGGCGACTCCAATATTTTTAAACGTTCCAAACATTTTTCAAATCCCTAATTTTTAATTTTTAGGTTTTCCAAGTCTTAATTCCCAAACTTTGAACCTTAAATTTAAAAGTTCAAATTTCTTTTGCCTAACTCCTAATTTTCAAACTAGTGACCCCTATTTTCATTTATACGTAATATTAAACTTTTTTTTAAGAGGGATCGCTACAGTAGTAGACTTAACAAAAGTATCATATAATAAATAATGATTCATATCTTAAAAATAAAAATGATGCTAAATTACAAAATTAAAAATTAATAAAAAATAAATATTGAACTACAAATTCAAAGAATACAAATTTAAATTAAAAAAGAATAAACATTAATAAAATAAAATATTATCCTATAATTTATTAATAGTTTAATACATTTCAAAAATGAAAATATGATGTATCAATTATCATGTATATATTAATATATCATATCATATATATTATAGTTATTAGATGTAATGACTAATGATGTATACATAGTAGACTAGACTCGTAATAATATATTAATATATGTATACATAGCACATTAATATATACATTAATATATGTATACATAATAATTTTTACACTAAAAGTAAATTAATCTCAAACTTAAAAAATGAGTGACTTATTTCACTCTAAAATTTTATTTTTTTCATTCTTTTTTATATAATAATCAAAATTTATTTTTAATTCTCTCCAAAATTTTGGGTAACTTATTTCCCTCCAACATTTTTACACTAATAGTAAATTAATCTCAAACTTAAAAAAATGAGTGACTTATTTCCATCTAAAATTTTGTTTTTCATTCTTTTTTATATAATAATTAAAATTTATTTCTATTTCCCTCCAAAATTTTGGGTAAGTTATATCCCTTCAAATATTTTACACTAAAAGTAAATTAATCTTAAACTTTAAAAATGAGTGACTTATTTCCCTCCAAAATTTGATATTTTCACTCTTTTTTATTAATTATTTTATTTTAATTTAATTGACTTTAAATTAATTTAATAAAAAAATTATATTTGATTTTATAATTCTTTTAATTATGTTTATAATTTATGTTTTTATATTTTAATTTAACTTAATTAATTCTAAGTTCAGTAAGTTAATTTAATTTAATTAAATATTAATTTAAAACTATATTTTTAATGAAATATTAATTTAGAATTAAAATTTTTAATCAAATATTATTATAAAATTATAATTAAAATTAAATACATTAAAACTAAATAAAATAGTAAAAAATTAATTTAACTAAATATTAATCCCTAAATTAATTATCATGTTTAATTCTATTTTTTAATATTATTTATATTTACCAATATTTTAAATTTATCAAATTATAGATATACTTAATTATATGTCATGTAAATATTAAGTCTTGTTAATATTAGTTCAGGTCAATAACAGTTCGGGTTCAAAACAAGTAGGGTAAAATCAGGTCTTGGATCGATTCAGTCGGGTAATATCGGTTATCTGTCAGGTCATACTCGGGTTCGAGTTTATTTCAATCGGATGCAGGTTGGGTTTTGGGTCCACAGTAACAGGTTAAAATCAGGTTCAGGTCATTCTCGGTCGGATACAGTTCGGGTTCGGTTACTACAATAACAGGTCCAACTCGGGTTCGAGTCAACAACAGTCGGATACAGATCAAGTTTGGGTCATTACATCCTCGGGTCAAACAAGGTTCTAACTCGAACAGATTTCAGTCGGGTCTTTAGGTCGGGTCAGCTTTTTACATCCCTATGTTTGTAATGAATGTCATGGAATGGTTCAAGTTGGGAGTGGTGGTACAATTAACCAACGCATAAAGAGCTTGGTTGGCCAACCTGCGGCTAGGAGTGAGTTCACTCAGCCCAAGGACTATGTACATTATTCGATTTTAATCAGATTAATCAACTACACCGAAATTATTTTAATTAATTATGTCGGTTAAATTTAGGAAAATTCAATTAACGATTGATTTTTTAATTCAGGTATCGATTAATTCGTTCGAAACTGGTTAATTATATCATATATATTATATATTACATATAATACATTAATACATAAAATATTATATATATATATAAGTATACCATATATATTAATGTATATATACATACATATATTAATATATAAATCTAATATATATACATATATTAATGTATATGTCTAATATATATATGTATATATATATTAATATATACATATAAATATCATAAATTTATAATATATATATATTAATTGGGTGAGAGGGAGGGAAATTTTTGATTCTAAGGGAGGGAAATTTTTTATTTTAACTGGGGGCAGAAAAAATAAAATTTTGTTAAAATATTAATTTTAATAGTGGGAGAATAAAACTTTTGTTATTATATATATATAGATTACATAATAAGTATATATTATTTAGTATTTATATATTATATGTATATTATATAATATTTATATATTTTATAGGATGTATATATAATATAATATTTATATATTATATAGTATATTAGTATGTATATATATTATTATATATGTGTATGTTAATATATTATATAGTATACATATATAATATAGTATTTATATAATATGTATATATATAGTATTAATATAATATTTATAATATATAGTATTTATATATGATATATGTATATATATATTAAATATGTATAATGATTAATATGTTAGATATGTATATATAATATATGTATAATATATTAACATACATATATTAACATGTTATATAGCATATACGTATTTATATATATACATATATATATTAAAAATTAATATATAATATATGTATAAATATGATACATATTATATATATGTGTATAATAATATAATATGATATATATATTATATACATAAAAAATTAATATACATGTACGATATATATAATATATGTATTATGTATAATACATATACATATAACATACATATATATTAATATACATATAATGTATTATATACATATATAATATATATAATGTACTAATACATACTAACACATGTGACATATTAACATATATATAATACATGTATTAAAATTAATATACATATTAACATGTATGATATATGTATAATATTATATATATATACATATATATAATATATATACATATAGATTATAGCATACATGATACATAATTATATATTAATATATACATCTACTATATACTAATGTATATATACATATACAATATACATAATTATATGTTGATATAAGTTATAACATACGTATATGATATATATACATATATACATGTACTATATACTAATTAGTATATACAAATATACAATTATACATATACATATGTTATATATACATAGAATATAATATACATAATACATTTACTAATTATTATGTATACATATACATATAATATTAACATACATATATGATATATTGATATATAAATATATTAATGTACTATGTATAATATTACTACTATCACTAATTCATTATGTATACATATAACATACATTGATACATATATATATATATATATATGAGTGTTAGAATATTCTTATGTTGTGTTGTTATGTACTATGTATAATTAATAATTGTATATATTATAAATATATTATACATACATTATACATATATATTTACTAGACATCTAATTATCAATATATATTATATAAATACTTATATTAGTTATTAAATTATTAATATATTATATATAGACTATATTATATAAATTATTAATGTATTATATTAGTTATTAAATTATTAATATATTATATATAAGTCTACATATATTAGTATATATAATATATATAAATATCATAATAAATATATATTTTTATTAAATACTTCAAATAAAAAATAGTATTTGATTTGACTTTTAAGATAAATTTAAAATTAAAAATTTAAAGTAAATTTGTTAATTTTAGGTGGGTGAGGAGAGGAAAAATTTTGGTTTTAACTGAGTGGGTGAGGGAGAGAAATTTTAGATTTTAACCATGGGTGCGACTGGGAGGGAATGAAATTTTGATTTGGGAGCGGTAATATAGTATTTATATATTATATAATATATTAGTATGTATATATTATATTATTATTATATATGTATATCAATATATTATATAATATAATATGTATATAAAATATAGTATTTATTTAATATGTATTTATATAGTATTGATATAATATTTATATATGATATATATACATATTAAATATGTATAATAATTAGGGTAAACTACACCAGTGACCACCCAACTATTTGGGGATACCTATTTTGACCACCCAACTAAAGAACTCGTCAATCAGGTACCTCAACTTTGAAACCCTACCTATTTTGGCCACTGTCGTTAAAAATCTGACGGAAAAGTTAACAGTGATGACGTGTCACAAATCAGTTGGGTGATTAATTTTATTTATTTATTTATTTTTATGATTAATTAATATATACCACCTGATTGGTGAGAAAGAAAGGAAGAAGAAAAATGTTGTGTTAATATGTCAAAAAAAGGATTTGAACCCTTGCCCTCTTGCTTATAAAACAAAGAGTTCAACCGCTGAACCAAGGTAATATTTATGATATAAAACTCGAAAATAAAGTATTAAATGGTTATATCTTAGTATTTGAATTACCTTGACAAAGACCAACCGTTTAAATCGATTAATATTTAAATAAAAATATTAAATATTTAGATTTTAATTATTCGAATATTTGAATTTTATTGTTTAAATATTTTTATATTTTTTGTTCGAATAATTAAAATCTAAATATTTTTATTCGAATATTTTTAAATTCAAATATTCCAATATTCATGATTTTTATTCGAATATCTAAATATTTTTATTCAAATATTTAAAATATAAATATTTTTATTCGAATATTTATTAATTTTCAACTAATATTTTTATTTATATATTTAATATTATTCAAATATTTTAATTCGAATAATATTAAATAAAAATATTCAAATATTTAATATTCGAATATTTAATATATGTATTTTGAATATTTAATTATTTTAATTTATTTATTAAATGTTTTACTATTTTAATTTAAACATTTAATGTTTTAATTTAAATATTAATCGACTTAAAATTTTGTTATTCTAAGCTTTTACTAAAAGTTGATCACTTAATAATACATGTGAATATGTTATGACATAAGAATTAATTTGGCCTAGTGGTTCATTCGTTAGTTGAGTGCTTGCTATGTTAGAGGTTGTGGGTTCAAATCCTTTTACATGCAAAAAAACTTCGCATTTTATTTCTTCTACTAATCATTCACCAATCCGGTGGTGACACGTGTCACCACCTGATTGGAGAAGAATATATATAAAAGAATAAATCAAAATAAATTAATAAATAAAATTAATCATCCAATATTAAAAAAATAAATAAATTAGAGGGATTAAATGTGTAACTTTACCAATTTTAATTAACAGCCACGTTACTGCTGTTAACTTTTTCGTTAGATTTTTAACGGCAGTGGCCAAAATAGGTAGGGTTTCAAAGTTGGGGTACCTGATTGACGAGTTCTTTAGTTGGGTGGTCAAAATAAGTATCCCCAAATAGTTGGGTGGTCACTGGTGTAGTTTACCCTAATAATTAATATGTTAGATATGTATATATAATCTATGTATAATATACTAACATACATATACTAATATGTTATATAACATATACATTTATATATATATGTATATATATAATATGTATAAATATAATACATACTATATATATGTATAATAATATAATATATGTTATATATACATTAGAAATTAATATACATGTATGATATATGTAATATATATAAGTATTATGTATAATACATATGACATACATATATATTAATATACATATATAACGTACTATATAATGTACTAATACGTACTAACACATGTGACATATTAATATACATATATGATATATGATATGTATACATATATACATGTACTATATATTAATTACTATGTACAATTATACATATACATATGTTATATATACATAATACATAATATACATAATACATTTACTAATTATTATAGAGACAACATACATATATGATATATTGATATATGTAATGTATATATTAATATATTAATGTACTATGTATAATACTATTACTATCACTAATTCACTATGTATACATATAACATACATTGATATATATATATATATATATGTGAATGTTAAAATATACTTATATTATGTAGTTATGTACTATGTATAATTAATAATTGTATTGTATACATTATAAATATATTATACATATATTATACATACATAATTACTATACATCTAATTATCAATATATATTATGTAAATATTTATATTAGTTATTGAATTATTAATATATTATATACAGGCTATAGTGTTATGTATATCATATTTTAATATATATTATAATTTTATTTTTCATATATAGTATTAATTTATTTATGATATTATTTCATTTGCAAAAATAGTATTATTCATATTATGTCATAAATAGTATTATTCTTTATTCTAATATTAATTTACTTCAAAAATAGTATTATTTCATATATATTATTAATTCATATATAGTATTATTTTTTTTAAAAAATAGTATTAGTCTATTTATAGTATTACTCCATATATGGTAGTATATTTTTTACATATAGTATAAATTCCTTATATAGTATTAATTTTATATAACTATTATTCCATTTATAGTATAAATTCTATAAATTGTCTAAAATTTATTTTTTTTATTTTTAAAATATATTAAACTATAGTATAATTATTTTATAATGTATTAAAGTTAGATTTTTAATATTTTTAATTATTATCAATTTATAATTTTGTAATTTAGTCCTTATAACTTACAAGTTAATTTATTTGAATTGATTATTACTATTTTTTCTAATTTACTTTAATTTTCTAATTTTTAATTTTTGTAATTGAGTCCTTACAAATTAATGTTGATTTTTAAAATTTTTAAATTTAACTTTATTGTCTAATATTTATTCGTTTTTTTACGTATTAATACAAAATCAAAATTAATAATTTAAATTAATATGAATATAAAATCAAAATTAATTCGACTTGAAACAAAACCGACTTGAAATAATCCGACCTGAAATGAACCCGACCTGAAATGGACCCGACCTGAAATGGACCCGACCTGCAATGAAACTGACCTGAAATGGATCCACACCCGACCCGATTCGAGTCAAAACATCAAATCAACCTGAAATGACCTGTATCCAATTTTACCCGACCTGAAACCCATCCGAGTAACTGTTTTTACATCCCTACATTTGAATGTTGGTTTGCCACTATTGATATGAGACATAATTGAGTTTGATAGACATGTTTCAATGATCACCTCGTTACCATATATCAGGACACGTTAATTGGAAAAATTATGATCCCAGCCAATTAAATTAAGACATATAATATATTTTTTCCATATCAAATTTACACATAAGCATTGTCCAAATCATCTAATTTAATATCTTTGATTTAAAAAAAAAATATTATCAAAGATTTCTTGTGTCATCTTTCTCTTTGTTCTTTAAAATTTTCCTAATTATTTTTTATATAGATTTGGGGTTTAGGATTTAGAGTTTAGGGTTTAGGGTTAGGGATTAGTGGTTTAGGGTTTTAGTGGTTTAAGGTTTAGGGTTAGGGTTATGTGTTATTGTTAAAGTTAGGGTTTAGGTTTAGGTTTAGGATTTAGGGTTTAGGGTTTAGGATTTAGGGTTAGATTTAGGGTTTAGGATTTAGGGTTAGAGTTTAGGGTTAGGGTTAGGTTTATGGTTTAAGGTTTAGGGTTTAGGGTTAGGGTTTAGAATTAGGATTTAAGGTTTAGGGTTTAGGGTTAGGGATTAGAAAAATTAATTAAAAAAAATTGAACAATAAAGAGGAAGATAACATAAAAAATCTTTGGTAATATTTTTTTACATTTTTAAATTAAATGCATTAAAGTAGATGATCTAGATGATGCTTATGTGTAAATATAATATGAAAAAATATATTATGTATCTTATTTTAATTGGTTGGGACCATATCTTAGATGGTGAAAAGGGTTCATGTAATAATTTCTCCGTTAATTGATTACCTTAATCTTAAATCTTAATCTTAGATTATATATATTTTAGGTGTTTAAACATCGATAAGAATAACAAAAAGAAATAAATAATTTATATTCTACATTGTAACACTTATTAGTCAACTAAAACTTCGGTTTAAATCCCATAAGCTACAAAGAACATTGTTTAAACCGATTTTTCAGTAACGGTCTTCTTCCGATTTTTTCTACCTAGAGAGGTAGGGAGAGACTCTAATGAAAGAAAAGTTTTTATTTAGTCTTGAATCCGGAATCTAAAAAAATGAAAACAAGTGAATAGCTTTAACCGATCGATCATAATCCCTTGACGAAATTCCTACTATTAATTAAAATTTGTGCATTTGAACAATTTGAATTTTCAATGGTCCTAAACATGTAATCTTCTTGCCAAACAAAGTTCTATCTTCTAACATATTTCATCCCACCGCGTGGCCAAAGCACAGAGCCTCATATTTACCTAACACTAATTCAATCTCCATCTATATATAATTTTAAAGAATCCCAGCATTTTACCATCAAAGTAATCTCTCGCCAAAAAAATTCCTTCACATTTGATATTCAAAATCTATTTTTCTTATCAAATTTCCGGGTGGAATCGATGTTTGTGGAGCAGGCTGGTCACCACCATGGCCGATCAAGTAATCTGAACACACTATTTGCATTAAACAATGGCGTTGGCGAGGAAGAAGACGACTCCCAACACCGTAAAAGCAATGCTTCGACGGCCAGCCCGAGGTATTCCTACAGCACCAGCGGAGAGGGTTCTCCTAATCCTTACTTGATGTCGCCGTCGCCGTGGATCCACCCTTCTCCGTGGAATTTCCATTCGTCTGCGCTCGGGAACGATTTTGGCCAAACCGGACTCATCGGGTCCATCGTGAAAGAAGAAGGCCACATTTATTCATTGGCTGCTGCCGGTGATATGTTATACACCGGCACCGATAGCAAGAACATCCGCGTCTGGAAGAACTTGAAGGAGTTTTCGGGTTTCAAAGCTAAAAGTGGGTTGGTCAAGGCCATTATCGTATTTGGTGATCGGATCTTCACCGGTCATCAAGACGGTAAAATCCGTAGCTGGAAGGTCTCGTCGTCGAATCCTAGCGTGATCAAAAAATACGGTAGCTTCCCGGCGTTCACTGATTTCATGAAAAGCTCCATTAAGCCGAAGAACTACGTCAACGTTCCGAAGAAACGGAGCGTTCTTCGGATCAAGCATTTCGATGCAGTGTCGTGCCTGTGCTTGAATGAAGAACCCGGGCTGTTGTATTCAGGGTCTTGGGATAAAACGCTGAAAGTGTGGCGGATAGAGAATCACAAGTGCTTGGAATCCGTCGACGACGCGCATGACGATGCTATAAACTCCGTCGTCGCCGGATTCGAAGACTACGTGTTTACCGGCTCGGCCGACGGGACGGTCAAAGCCTGGAAGAGAGACTTTCTAGAGAAAGGAACTAAGCATACCATGATTCAAATGTTGTTGAAGCAAGAGAACGCGGTGACAGCGTTGGCCGTGAGCCAGGAATCGGCAACGTTGTATTGCGGGTCGTCCGACGGGCTCGTCAACTTCTGGGAGTACGGGAACCAACACCTAACGCACGGCGGGATTTTAAGGGGCCATAAAATGGCGGTTCTCTGCATGGCTACTGCCGGGAACTTGGTGTTCAGCGGCTCCGCCGATAAGAGCATAAGCGTATGGAGGCGAGAAGAAGGCGCCGTCCACATGTGTCTGTCGGTCCTAACCGGTCACACCGGACCTGTAAAATGCTTAGCGGTTGAAGAAGATCGCGGGACGAGGAGCAACGCCGACCGAAAGTGGATTGTTTATAGCGGTAGCCTAGATAAGTCCATCAAGGTCTGGCGCGTGTCGGAACACGCACCAGACCTGAAGGACATCCAGCATAGTTTCATTTCCGACCATGAGCTGACCGAAGATGAGGCGGAATTTGCGAACGAGGGAGAGCGAAAACCAGTAGGCAAGTTTGTTTAGTAGGGGATTCCATCAAGCCTTGGCCGTGGACGGCGCTTTTGTCGGCGGTGGACGGTGGCACGTTGTACAAACCGAATGATTTGAACTGCCACCTCGGATAAAAAAAAGAGGGTATTTCAAATTATTCTAGTCTCTGCATGCATGAAGAAGATTAAGTTCCTTGCAGCTTAAGTTTGGTAAAATTACTCATTTGGTACATGACATTTTGCTTATTTATTTTCTCTTTGTTTTTTTTTCGTCCAAATTGTAATATGGTATTGCCTTTCCCTAGTTGGAATTTGAAATTTAAGCTTGAATTTAGAATTGCTTACTTGTAATTTTGCAATGGAAGGCATGAATCATTAAATTTTTTTTTTTTTATATATTTCAGTCACCCTTATATTTAGGGACGTAACAAGAATTAAACATAGGTAGTAATAGAACGAACAAAATGTTATCTACGAAACAAAATATGTTACTTTTACATGTAACGAAAGTTATCTACGAAGGGATGGATATCGTATTTTAGTATGGTCAAAAACGAACCAAACATTTAGTGAACTGTTTAGCAAGAAATTTATTTATGTTCGTTTATTTATTAAACAAATAAATATAAATAATATTTTAGATTTTTTAATTAAATGAAAGAACCTAAATAAAGGATTTATTCGTTTATTTACGTTTATAATTTTTTTATATTTTTTAACTGTTTACATATCCAAATTTTAAAATCTTTGTGTTACACAAGTATGACATATGGGCTACGCCGATCCAAAGAGTAATGTGTCTTAATTGTTATGTCTACAGTTCTACCAATTCACAAAGGCTATACATAAAGACACGTACGGGTGTAAATGAACAGGGTATTTAACGTGCTGCTCGTGAATTGTTTGTATAATGTTCGTTTATGTTCATTTATTAAGTTAAATAAACGAGTATGAGCAGGTATTTTATATTTGATTAATAAACGAACGAACACGAACATAAGTGCATTCGACTTGTTTATGTTCACGAACAAACTCGTTTATGTTCGTTTATAAGCTCGTTTATATACTCATTTATAAGCTCGTTTATAGGCTTGTTTATGTTCTTTTATGTACAAACGCTAAACAAACATGTTCATGAACACTATACGAACATGTTCGTGAACGCTAAATAGACAAGTTGATGAATATATACAAACGAATTCGTTCGCGAACGCTTAACGAACATGTTCACGAATGTTAAACGAATAAATTATTGAACATATAAAACACATTCGTGAACATTAAACGAACCGCCCGAACACGACAAAAAATAAACGAACCAAGCTTGAACATACCATTAAAAATTTAAACGAACACGAACAGAGTTTGAACACCTTTAAAATAAATAAACGAACACGGACATACCCTTGTCCATTCAAGCTTGGTTCGTTTACACCCCTAAAGACACAACGTGGATAAGATCCATTAATTCACATATTTGTTAAGAATATTTATTTATCTCATTCAGTATTAATTAAAATTTTAATATTTATTTTAAAGATGTGAATTAATTAAAATCAAATATATTATCATATATATGTATTTGATAGGTTAGATGTCATGTCATTTAAAATATATTATCATATGTATATGGCATGTCATCATCTTTAAATTTTTAACGTCTAGTCATCAAGCTAGTTAAAAAATAAGATATTTATCAAAAAGATATAAGGGATACATTTATCTCAAAAAAAGAATAAGAACTAAAACGATAAAAAAATATAAACATTAAGGGTTAAAATTATCTTTATGTATTAAAAAATCAACAAATATCATGGTTGTGTTGCTTATACTTGGGGAACAAAAATCTTCTGTCTCTTTTATGTGTCTACTTTTATACCTCTTGGAAAATTTATTAAAAAATTGAATTTTAAACCATAACCCTTGTTTTTATATCCTAAACCTTAAACTTTATACCCAAAAAATACACCTTACCCCTAATTCTCTAAACCCTAACTAAAATCCCTACCCTAAAACCCTAAACCTTAAATTTTCTATTTTGAAGTGAAGGCATAAATAGAGGCATGAGAAAGAGGTAGACAATTTCACCCATACTTGGGTGTAAAGTTAATCATTGAGTTTCTCTAAAAAGATGTCAGTTTAAAAAATATTAAAAATAATTATATAATTTTTTATAAAAATTATATTATAAAAAATTGATACATACTTTTTAGTATATAATAAAATTTAATATATACTAAGATTTAATATGAATTGAAATTTGTATAATTTTTATAAAAAAAGATACAATTATTTTTTATTCTTTCTAAACCCGTCGTTTCTTAAAATTACGCAAACTTTATTAGTATTATATTTATGTTGAACTTTATCGTAATGATCAATTTATAGCCAATGTGTATTTCATAGCATTTGCACTGGACTACAATTAGGGGTGGCAAAAACTCATCTCGATTCGAGATAAAAATATTCGATTTGTTTTAACTCGATTGAAAAAAATTTTAAATAAAATTTGAGTTGTAAAATGAAAATTCGAATAACTCGAATAACTCAAAATTTTTAGTAATTAAAAGATTTATTTTTAAGTTTAAAATAAGTCTCTCAACTTTTTATGATATATATATATACATTAATATATAAAAATATAAAGAAATATTACTATATAACAAAAAATATATATACATATCTTATATGATTAGAGAAAGTCGTTTAAATTAGAATCAAATCGTACTATAACATGATAAATAATTATAATTAAATATTTATAGGAACTCGAAAACTCGACTCGAATTTTTGAAACTCGACTCAAATCGAAAAATATTTATAGTTTCTAAGTGTAAGGTAGAGTTGGACTTGGGACAATCTGAAATATCCTACAAATTTTAGTTGTTGCAATTAGGGCGATAAATGAGATGAGATAAATTGTGAATTACTCAAATTCAATTCGGTCAAAATTTGTTTCAATTGGATTCGATTCGAGTTTAAAATTGGTCGAGTTTTTAATGAGCCAAGCTACATGATACTCGACTCGGAAAGCTCACGAGCTACTCGAAAAATATAAATATACTATTTTTTATTTTTTATAATTCAAAATCTAAATTTCTAAAGTTAAACCCCTAAAATCTAAACCCTTGACCTAAGTCTTAACCCCTAAACATACACACTAAAACTTAAAAGTAACAAGTTTGAGTTTACACAATTTGTGTATCAAAGTTTTTTTTTTCATTAGGGTATAAATGAGGCATGACAGATAAGAATTACTTGAGTTTAACACGATCAAAGATCAATCAACACTTGACTCGATTAGACTCGTAAAAGAAAACATTAAACCTTAATTTTTTCTCCTTTTTGTTGATGATTTTTAAAAAATAAATTTAAAGACAAAACGTATAAAAGAAAACATTAAAAATTTAGTTTTTGTCGTTGATATGGAGTATAATAATTTAGGGTAGAGTTTTTTTCTCTTTTTTGTTGATGATTTTTAAAAAATAAATTTTAAATTTTAACATTTATTTTTTATTTTTTAAACTTTAAACCTATTCTTTAAAAAATATATTTTATCTTTAATTATTTAAATCTTAATTATAACTTTCATTTTAAATTTTAAAATCTAAACTTTTAATTTAAAACGAAAATACAGATAAAGACAAAAAAAAAAAATCAACCGAATAATTTACCCGCATATTATATATAAGACATATGAATTACCGAAATTTCATTCTTTTTTGAACACCCAACTGCCAAATGGCAACATAATATGAGTTTGATACTAACAATGAACCATCGTTTCTGCCACCCATTCACTATCACCACGCCCTTCAGCTGAACCACAAGGCCTGTCCTAAACTCAACCAAATCTTACTCTTTTCTTTCTTGCAATGGAAATCCATCATTTCAGCCATCATCATCCATTGATGTTCATCAAAAACCAGAGGTTTGAAGGTGAAGTAGGACACTGCTTCGGGTGTGATCAGCCCATAGAGGGTCCAAGATACGGCTGCGACGACTGCAACTATTACCTTCATAAGCGATGTGCAGAGTTAGATTTTCCCTCACAGATTCATCATCCTTTCCACACTCAACACCCTTTGATTCTCTTACCAAACTATCTTGATCTCGGGTCTTGTAATTTCTGTGAGCGAATCTTTCGGGGGTTTGCCTATCGTTGTGCTGCTTGTGACTTCGATCTCCATGGAACATGTGCTTTGCTTCAAGTATCTGTTGCATCAGATTTCCCTACTTGCTTGCATCAGCACCCTTTGTTCTTGGTTGAAAACCATGTCGATGAAGTCATAAACGATTGCCGTGGATGTAAGAATCCGTTGTCCGGTCCGATTTACCACTGTTCGGACTGTACTCATCCAACCTTCTTTAACCTGCATAAGAAATGTGCCGAATCAGCCGTCGAGGTTAAACACCCCTATGACCGTAAGCACCCTCTTAGTCTCTTGTCGGCACCAGCTACTCATCCCAACAGTTGTGGTTGCTACATGTGCAAAATCAAATGGGATGGATTTGTTTATTCTTGCTCTGATTGCAGCTTTCAGCTTACCCTTGATGATTTCTTGGCACCAAAGGAAATTACAGTTCCAAGCCATGAACACCCATGGATACTTCTACTGAAACAAATAGCATTTGTTTGTGATTTTTGTGGCATTGCTGGAGATCACAGCCCTTATCTCTGTACTTCATGTAACCTTGTGGTTCACAAGAAGTGTATTTCGATGCCCCGTAACATCGTGATAACGCGACATCCTCATGTGATTTCGCATTCATTGTGTCTTAAGGATGATCAGTTTGAACATTGGATGTGCAGAATTTGTTATGAGGAAGTGGATACAAGGTATAGGGGTTACTTTTGTTCTAAATCTGACTGCAATTATGTGGCTCATGTACATTGTGCAACCAACAAAGCTATTTGGGACGGAAAGATTGTCTCGGAAGACGATTACGAGCGGTACAATGAAGAACTGTGTGAGTCTCTGAATTTGATTACTGATGTTGTTGAACAGATGAGTATAGGTGAGCATATGGTGGCAGTTGAGATCAGACATGCCTACCATGATCACAATTTAAGACTCGTTTTTAGCGGAGAGATCGATGATAGCCAATGTGATGGTTGTATGAGGCTCATCTCAACTCCTTTCTATAGTTGTCAGCAATGCAAGTTTTTTCTCCATAAAGATTGTGCTGAATTGCCTAGAGAAAAACGGCACCCGTTTCACAATCACTTGCTAACACTCTCGAACTCGAACTCGAACTCGACCGGTAACTATTCAATATGCTATGCTTGCTGGCGTCCTTACCATGGATTTAGCTACCAATGTGTCTATGAAGAGTGTGGATCATTCTTTCGATGCGACGTTCGATGTATCTTATTATCAGACACACTAAAGCATCCGAGTCATGAGCATTCACTCTTTCTCGTCCATGACTTTCCAACAAAATGTAGTGGTTGTCTCGAAGTAATATTCGAAGAAAGCATTGCATATAGATGCATGAAGCGCTGCGATTTCACTTTAGATATACGATGTGTAACGCTACCGCTCACAGCTACGTACAAGTACGATAAACATCCTCTGACTCTGACTTATACCGATGATTCTAGTCCTTCTCAACATTACTGTGATCTATGTGAGAATGAACGAGACCCGAATGACTGGTTTTACTACTGTATCGACTGTGATAACTCTCTTCATTCCATATGTGGTGTTGGAGATCCTCTGTTTATGAAGCTTGGAAGCAAAGTCAAATTCTCTTGTCATCAACATCCATTAACTGTTGTGAAAAACATCTGGAACTGTCGTCGATGTAAAGTCTGCAGTAATCTTTGCAGTGGACCGGCCCTTGAATGTGAAGAATCGAACTGCAATTATATCATTCACTGTGAGTGCGGTCGGCTTTTATATAGATCATTGCGATGATATTTTATTCAAGTATGACGTACCCTTTAAAGTTGTAATGATCTGATAAGATACTTTGCCTACATACATACATACATACATACATACATGAACAATGCAAGTTTTTCATCCTTAATAAACATGCTGAATTGCCTAGACAAAAACGATAGTCATTTGACAAGCAGCTGATAATGTTCATAAACTCACCCTTAGGGGGTGACTGTTGAGTGTGCAAAGTTTGTTAATGTTGGCATCCTTACCATGGATTTAGCTCCCGGTGGTACAGACACTTTGGAGCATCCAAGACATAAGCATTCCCTGTTTCTTTCCCACAACTTTCCAACCAAGTGCAGTGTCTGTCTCTGTGTATAATACCCCAATATGACCTTCCATAGAGATGAATGGAGTATTGTGATTTCACGTTAGATATATGGCGCGAGTGTGACACCATCACTCACAGCTTGGTTCAAGCACGACATACATCCTCTTATTTTGACTGGTTCTGATGATTCGTATCTTTCTCAACATTATTATTAAAAGAGACAATTAAAAAATAAATTAAATATATTTATCGAATATGATTGAAGGCTTTATATAAAAATCTAACCGAATTAAAGATAAAACTAAATGATTTAAAAATAAAGATTTTAAACTAACGATAGTTAATGATAATATAACGGCAATTAAAATTCAAATAGTAATATGATTATGTTTCTTTATGCCTTGTAAATTGGAAGTGAAGTCAACAACACTCGACTTGAGAAAGTGACGATAAAATATAGCTTGAGGTAGGGGTATAAATTGTTTTCCTCCTATTCGTGCCTCCATTGGTGTCTCTACTTTAAATTAGTAGGTTTAGGGTTTGGGATTCAAGATTTAAGATTGTAATTGAGTTTAAGAAATTAGGAGTATGGTGTATTTTTTAGAATATAGGATTTAGGGTTTATGCTATAGAAAATAAGGGTTAGAATTTAAAATTTATTTTTTAAGAAATTTTAATAGGGGCATAAAAGAAGACATAAAAAAGGTAGAGAATTTCTATTCTTTGAGGTACGTAGCGGCTTGGTTAATAAATCATCAACTTGATCTGTAGCATGAAGATATGAAACTGCAAGATTTGGATACGCGATTACATCTATCGTTCCTTTTCGCAATTGAGTAGTGGTAATATTTTTATTGTCAACACACCTTCATTGTAATATGTATTTTATGTTTGTTGATAATTTTACTTCTCATCGTGAATTTTGGTGATGTTTGTATCTTCTTTTATTTCGAGTCTTTGGATTAGGTTCTTATCTTTTCGTTTTGGTCCTCTTATGATCTAATGACCGCTAGTTTTGTTTACTAGGTATATGTCTGATTTGAAGTGTTTTGTTTACTGATGTAAACTTTCATTGTAATTTCGGATATATTATAGTTTAATAAAATTAATGGATCTTTGTTAAAAAAAATATACGAAGAACAAAAGTATTAACTTATCTACGATATGATGATAAAAAAAAGAAAGTTGAAAAATAATAGAAGTTATGATCTAAGTGACTACACCCTTACAATTTTCCATGTTAACTTCTATGATCTGTGTGAGAATGAACACAACTTGAATCATTCGTTTTACTTGTGCGCCGAATGTGATGACTCTTTTCATTCCGAATGCGCTGTTGGGATCCTCAATTTATGAAAGCTTGAAATACAAGTCAAGGTTTAAATCATCCACATCCATTAAATGGTGTGAAAAACATATGGAATGAACTTCTGCTTGAGTAAAAATCTTTTGAATTTTTATCATACCGTTATCTATATTTTAGGTTAATATTTTTTTAAAAAATAAATTTTAAACTATAGCTCTTATTTTTTATATCTTAAACTCTAAACTCTAAACTCTACACCCTAAAAAATACATTATACCCTTGATTTCTTAAACCCTAATCATAACCCCTAACTTAGAATCCTAAACCCTATACCATAAGCCCTTTAATTTAAAACAGAAACATAAATGAAGACATAAAAAAAAGTTGACGATTTGCACCTTCCGCGTAAAGAATGCAGTAAGATTTGCAATGGAGTTTCCCTAAAATGTAAATACAACTTTACCATCCACTTTAGGTGCCCTTTATGATTTCAGTGATGTTTTACTCGAGTTCATCAAGCCCTTTCAAGTTTGTATCACGCCAAGCGCTTTTGTTCATAGAGTAGATTAGGTGGGATAATGTTACCACAAGCGTTTTTATTAGGGTGAGCAAAACTTGACTTAACTCAAAAAAATCGAATAACTTGATGTGAATTAAAGTAAAAATACTTGACTCTTTCCAATTCCACTCAAAATTTTATAGACTCGACTCGACTCAAAAAAAATTCAAATAAAATTTGAGTTGTAAAATAAAAATTCGAATAACTCGAAATTTGTAGTAATTAAAAGATTTATTTTTAAGTTTGAGCTGAGTCTCTTAACTTTTTATGATATATATATTGATATATAAAAATATAAAGAAACCTTATTATATAATAAAAATATATATATACATATTTTATATGATTAGAGAAGTCTTTTAAATTAGAATCAAGTTGTACTATAACATGATAAATAATCACAATTAAATATTTATAGAAACTCGAAAACTCGACTTGATTCGACTCGAATTTCTTAAACTCGACTTGAACCGAAAAAATTTCAAATTAAGTTTGAGTTGTAAAATATGACTCGTCAATTCGAATAACTTAAAATTTTTTAACTCGACTCGATCGAATACTCAACCCTAACTTTCATAAGTGGAGTAATGTTACTTAAACGATTTGATAAGTGGAGTAAGTAAGGTGATCAAATTTCACACCAAACATCCTTGTGACTGGTAGGAGGGGGTTAGAATCTACGCCAAACACTTGTATATGTGGGAATAGGCAAAATATCTCAATATGATTATGATTAATAGAAACTACCTGGAGTACAGAGGTGTCGGGGTGTTATAATGGACACAACTATGTTGATTCATTACCTTATCGCAATTGTACTTTGTAAATCATTTCACAGCGACGCTCAATTATTATTTATGGCACAAAGGTTCCTATTAAAAGGACGAGGTTATTTACAGTATAAAGGTGTCTATTGAGGGTATAATTATTTGACGTAAATCGTCTACCTTTTTCTTATACTTACATTTGTGCTTCCGTTTTAAATTAGAGGTTTAGGGTTTAGGGTTTTAAGTTAAGGATTGCGGTCAGGGTTTAGAGAATTAAAGGTAAGGTGTATTTTTTAAGGTGTAAGGTTTAGGGTTTAAAATATAGAAAATAAGGGTTAGGGCTTAAAACTATTTTTTTAGAAATTTTCAACAAGAGACATGGATGGAGGCATGATAAAGAGGTAGAATATTTTTACCCGTAATTATTTGCCTCTTAATCATGTTTTTATTGATGTCTTCGCTTTAGATTAGTGGGTTTAGGATTTATGGTTCAAGATTAGGAGTTGTAATTAGGGTTTAGGAGTTGTAAAATAAGAATTAAGGTTTAAAATTCAATTTTTAAGAAATTTTCACAAGCATAGAAGGAGGCATGATAAGAGGCAGAAGACTTATGCTCGCCTTTTGAAAGCATGACGATACTAAATTATTATTTATGGCATCACGTTGTCTATCGGAGAATAGAAATCCTTTGTCTCTTTATCATATTTCTTTTTATGTTTCTACTAAAAATTCCTAAAAATTAAATTTTAAACCTTAACTCTTATTTTTTACATCCTAAATCCTAAATTTTATACCTTAAAAATACACTATACCCCAAATTTCTTAAATCTTAATCACATCTTCTAACCTTAAATCTTAAATATTAAAGACCTAAAGATAATTTTAACCCTTAACGTTTATAATTTTTATCATTTTGGCCCCCATTCTTTTTTTGAGATAAATTTAACTCTTAACCTATATCTTTTTGACAAATAACTTATTTTTTAACTAACATAATGATTAAACCTTTAAAAATTTAACGATAAAAATCATAAATCTTTATACCGATATTAAAATCTAAATTCATTAATTTAGCATGAATACATCAATACTGTAAAACTAAAATTGATTTTGATATAACAATTATATATAAGGACTATTTTGTAATACATTTTTATGTCCCTAAGTCAAACTTTTGATTTCAAGTCAAACAAAAAACTTTGAAATAAATTTTCGAAGTGTTTTTATACGAGAGTATTGATACCCCCTTAACCGGTATCGATACCGACCTGCATTTTTAAAGCATCGTTCTTGAGACCAAGAACAAGTATCGAAACATGGTTTGATACCAATACCTCACTGCCAACTTTTGTTTCGAACCACCTCAAAAATTTTAATTATTTTAAAATTATTTAAAAATATGACTCATGGTATCGATACTAGTATCGATACCCCCTTTAATCCCCAACGTCTCTTTTGGTATTTAATGAGTCGACTGTTGTTGGCAGTTAAGATTTTAAAGGATGGTTAGCCTGTTTCGAAACATGGTTCGGTACCAACCATTACAGTTTCATAATGGTATTGAAACATGGTTCGATATCCTTTGTAATAAATGTACAACGGCTCTTTCTACTTTGGTTTATTTTGAAACAGGTACCCCGTGTTTCGATACCACTTGCTGTAGAGCGCATTTATGGTGAGAAGATGAAGCTCTAACGGCCCTATTTACATTCCTAACAACCACAACGGTTAGAAATCAATGAGAGGGTATAAAATGAAGCATTTTCAACAGCATTAAGGACTATTGAACCTCAAGCAACATCCAAGCAATCAAATCCAACTCCCAAAGCACTTATTGCATATCTTGATTCCCAAATCTTGTAATTTCAATTTGATTCTTTGTAATTGAGTTTGGGGAGAGTTTGTCTGTAATTGGGGAAATTTTTTCTCTTGTGAGAGATTATAATTTGTCTTTCTTTCATCCTTTTTATCTTGTGAGGTTTAATCAATTCTTGGGTAGAAGAATTGATTCGAATTGTAACGGTTATCCCTTGAACCGAGAAAAAGGTAGAATTCTCTTAGTGAATTGGTTTCAAAATCCTTAGTGGGAGCTAAGGTAGTGGATGTAAAGCTTGTTTCGAAGCTTGAACCACTATAATTTTTTGTGTTCTTCATTTTCATATTTTTACCGAAATTCCACCGAAAATTTTTTAAATTGCCAATTCACCCCTCCCTTTGGCCAACTTTCAAGATCGATTAACTCAATAAATACAAATAAGATTAAAGATAAATAATTTGTACCCATTTATCGGAAGTACATTAGTGCTCAGTTATTATTTATTGTTGCTCTCGTTGAGCTGTTTCTGTCATTAAATTAAAAATTTTGATTAAAAAAGATGAATATTTTTGGACGAAAACATGGACCTAAGGCTGTACACATAGATGAATACAATTTTAAAGGATTCGAATATAATTTTAATAAAAAATAAAAATATACTTAATATAAAATTATATTCATCTATGTGTACAATCCTGGGTCCATGTTTTTGTCCCAAAATATTCATCTATTGTATTCGAACCCAATTAATTGGGTGGTCACTGGGTAGTTTACCTTAAATATATTATGGTACAGTAATATTTTATGAAGGAGAGCTTGTCCTAGTGGTTAGTATACTTGCTTTCCATGCTATGTAAGGGTTTAAACCCCCATAAGCTCAAAATCTTTCTTTTATTTCTTCCTTTCCTTCTCACTAACCAGGTGGTGACACGTGTCACCACCTGATTGGAGAAAAAATATATTAAATAATAAATAAAAATAAATTAATAAATAAAATTAATCATCCAATCTGGTGGTGACACGTGTTATCACCGGATTGGATGATTAATTTTATTTATTAATTTAAAATTAGGATTAAATTAAAATAATAAATAAATTAGAGGGATTAAATATGTAATTTTATATATTTTAATTAACAACCACGTCATCACCGTTAACTTTTTTCTGTTAAATTTTAACGGCGGTGGCTCAAATAGGTAGGGTTTAAAAATTGGGTAACCTGATTAACGAGTTCTTTAGTTGGTCGCCAAAATAGGTATCCTCAATTAGTTGGGTGGTCACTGGGGTAGTTTACCCTTAAATCAAATAATTAAAATACTTGATTCAAGTAAAAAAAACTTTTTAAAAAATGAAATATAATAATATGGTAAATTTAATAAAAATATAACTATGTCATTTGAGATTGACCAAAATATGAACAATTAAAAAGTTAAGTTAATAAATCAAAAAAAAAACTTTAAAGACCAAAATAAGAGTGAGAAAAAGTTAAGTTATGATTATTGTAGCCTATCCATTTTTTATTCAGAAATTTAACAGTAGGAATCTTATCAAATGTGAACTAAAAGTTGGGTCATGTTATCTAATATGAACTAAAAGTTGAGTAACATTATCGAATATTTTAAAAGTTCGGTGACCAAAATGAATCTACCCTAAAAATTTGGTGACCTTATCAAATATTTTAAAAATATGATGACCAAAATAAATCTACACTAAAAGTTCGGTGACCATTTATATAATTTACCCTAAAACTTATGATTAGAAAAGTCAAATAACACGTCATCAATATTACTTATTCAACTCTTTTAGAAAATGATATGGATGATGATTCAACTTTAATTGTAGAATAAAAATAAATAATACCCATATCATAAATAAAATTTTGTTGTGAATAAAGTAAAATATAAGAACAAAGTAAGAGAACAAAGATAAAAGACAAAAGAGAGAGATTTGTATTATATTCTCAAAGTAGGGTTGTGTACAATGCTTTGTCCAAAAGTCTATATTTATAGGCATAAGATGAAAACCCTAATTCCAATAGGTATTAAACCCTAATAATAAAGCCCATTAAACTTTAACTTAATATATGGATATCCACCATGAATAAATATATTCATAACACTCCCCTTGGATATCCATGAAGATAATGTGCCTCGTTAAAACCTTACTAAGATAAAAAACTCTGTGAGAAAAAAAATCTTAGTGAAAGAAAAAGAGTACACACATCTTTGATACGCATAACATGTTACCTCATTAAAAACCTTATCAGGAAAACCCATTAGGACAAAACCTCGGTTAAGGGAAAAACAGTGCAACGCGTATTTACTCCCCCTCACGAAAATATCATATAAGACCTTTGAATCTTCGTAATTCAATATTGAATACAAACTTCAAATGTTGAAGTAGATCATGCACTAGTGGATAAATCTTTCAAATCATTGCTTGAAATGATTCATTGAATAATATTCATCTAAAAATCATGAGGATGAAACTTGAAGAAATATGTTTCGTTTTATCATATTTGATATATCCACCTTGAGATATAAATTTTGTATTATATCTTTATAAGATAGCTTGCATTTTATCTTGTGAAAAACATTTATATATCTTCAGGATATGTTTAGCCAAACACATATTTTGGCTTTACCTCATGCATAACAATTATTTAAAGGTAATGATCTCGTAGCACTTAAATAATATTTCTGGACCAGCTAAGATACGATGCTTCCAAATTAAATAATGTATATATTATGCTTTTAGACCAAAAATCATTACCCTTTTCTTGAGGTAGAAAGAATCTTTGTTTACACTAAGAGACCTAACAACCATAAGGGTGATCAATGAATATGTCGATTGATGCACAAGGATTTGAGGAGATCTTTTTATTCATGTAAAATCTTTTTCAGCATTGATGCACAAGGATTTGAGGAGATCTCTTCACGAGTCTCAACTATATTCAAATTATCGACAATAATAAAAATTCAGAACTAATACACTTAATCAAAATGCTCGGGGAAATTAAACAATTCATATAGCATTATGCTAATAAGTATTCAATGAGTCGATTATATCAAATAAGCCTAAATTTTTCAATCCATAAAAGATATATTTAATATGGTTGAATAATATTCTCGAGAACTTGAATTAACTGCTTCTGGCAGTCTAAATTCTTTTAGAAGCTTCATGTAAATGTTTTTATCAAGAGGCTCACACAAATAAGATGTAACAACATCTATTAGACGAAACTATTTCATTTATTGCCAGAATATCTAAAAGTAATTGCATCCACCACTGAGGAATATATTTTTCTCATTCAATTTTATGTCTTTGTGAGAATCCTTGTGCAACCAAATGAGCTTATATCTCATGATTTCCCCTTTTGATTTCTCTTTCTCACAAAGGTTCGTTTATATCTACGAGCTTTACATATTTTAATGTATGGGCTATAGACCCAAATACTTCTCTTTTTGAAAAGAGATTTTAGTTTCGCCTCAATTGCCTCTTTCATGTTGGCCAATAATTTATTTGTTTATATTACCTAATTGACAATAATTCATGATCCACATCATTAAATAAAATCTCTAGTGCTATATTGCATGCAAATATATTAACGACATCGATTTAATTTCAGTTCCATTTATTACCAGACATGACATAATCTATTGAGATCTCTTTATTTTCAGACATCTGAGTCATGTCAATGTCTCTATTAGAGACCATTTAATCTCTTCTAGAGATTTTCATAATCATTGATTCCTCGATCAGACCATCATATAATACAGCTCCTTTTCCTTTTCGAGGATCTCTTATCTTTGGAACTTACTTGTCTACTACGCTTTAAGCGTAAGTTAGACTCATTAGCAACTAGAGTTTGTCCTTTCATAACATCAAATTTAATCGGAGCATTCATAGCTGATATACGTGACTTAGTCACTCTTTTAGGGTCAGCAAAATCATCTGGCAATTGATTTGCTAAATGAATTATCCTTTGAACTTAAAGTTCACATTGTGTATTACGTGGATCACAAAGAGAAAATGATAATTCATTCCAACTTATTTCTTTCCCCAGCTATTTATTTTCTCCCCCTAATTTTGGGTAAATTGACTCGTTAAAATGATAGTCAATAAATCGGGTTGTAGATAAATCCTCTATCAGAAGCTCTTATATATATTCCCAACAAAACTCATCTTTGTGCGTTGTGGTGGAGCAATTAGAATATATATCGCACACCCAAAAAATTGAGATGAGAAATATTTGGTTCCTGACCAAAAACCATTTGTAATGGGGAGAACTTATGACCATTTGTTGGCTTGATGTGAATTTGTGATACTACATGTAAAATTACATGTCATCAACATTATCAAGACTAATTGTCTTTAGAAAATAATCTAGAAAATATGCTCATAATTTTATCAACTGAGCAAGTAGCATGCAAACACCAAGTTGCGGGTTAATAACAAGGATACACATAACTATCTAGTCGATGCATCGATAAAAATCATAAGATATCTAGATGGTCTTTAAGAAAGGTGTATGAGCCCATATATCATCTTGTATCCATTTCAGAAAATTAATAGCACTATATTTTAGATGTTGATGATTGAATAATCAAATTACTTTCGTAGCAAGTATCACGTAAAATATTACCATGAAGAAAATCTTAGTTCTTCAATAAATGACCACATAAAAGTGTCAACAATTTTTCGTATCATAATTGAACCGGGATGGTCTAACCGGTCATGCTAAATAAAATAATCAGTAAACATCTAGTTTACAATAGCATGAGCTTTAATTTATACTAATTCTTATGTAGTACAATATGGATGACAGTGCATATAATTTTGTCAAAATTTCATTATTGCCTTGAGTTATACTTGTAATATTGAGATAGCCAACATCCCCTTGACTAATATTCTCAATATTTTTATGCAAATATCTTTAAAATTCAATAAGTCTCTTTGCGACTTTGACGAGCATAATGCACTGTAAATATGAGATGAAGTCTCATTTGGCAATAACGTATTTTCTCAATGAGCATAATACACTGTAGATATGAGATGAAGTCTCATTTGACAAATAACATATTTGCTCAGTCGGAGCTTTCTATGATATTAATACTTTCGGATATAGTACTCATAATATTCCCTTGCATTTAAAATGGGAAAATATGCATAATTATGCACCTTTTAATACGTGTTTTATTTCATTCACTTCAGGAAATGAAAAATATGTTCTTTGTATCATTCACTTCGAGGAATGAAAAAATATTAAAAATAGTACATCATATCAAATTGGATCAAAGATAAGCTCCCAAGAGCTCTTCCGAAGCACTGATATTTTAGTACTTTGAGATATAGTACTCATATTTCTCTTGTATTTAAATGGGAAATATTTTTTTATGCTTAAGTATTATATGAGTACTTGCACTATCTGCTAAGCATAAATCACCATAAATTATTACATATTTTATTCCGGAAGTAAACATATTCTTTTAAAGGAAAAATTAACATAAAAGATAAATAAATAATATATAAAATAAGTTAATATAAATAAATAATAAATAAAAGAAAATTAACATAAATAAATAAATTAACGTTAAACAAAATAAAATAAAGATTAATTATTTCTTTTAGAACTTATAAAGGAAATAAATGGTGAATTATTCCCTTCAAGGGTTATGAGAAAAATTATCAATATCCAATTGAGTTGAATCAATAACGCTATTATTTTCGCCAAAAAGACAAGCTGTTTATATTTTCTTTAATTTATCATTTATGATTATGGATAAAGTCCATAATACTTCGGCGTTTAACAAGTGCAAGATCAATGGTTTGTACCATCGTATTGATAACATAAAAATTTTGATATTATCTCTATCATTCTTGTCATCTTTATAATTCCACTTCTGGTGGATATAAACATTCTCAAAAGAATCATCTTATCCATATTTATTTTATCACCTCAATCGCAACCACAATTACTAATGTAGCTTTTATTATTTCTGCTATAAAATATCACATTCACTTCAGGGAATGGAGTGAAGACTGATAGGTATTTAAAATCCTTGTATGATATTGTGTCTGTAAGACAATATTAATGTATAAAAAGTGGAGTATGTTTTTCTAACATATCCTCATTAGTGATACTCTAGCACATAAAGAGTTTTATTCACTAATCATATTGTGAATTATCACGTTTACATTCAAATCAAGGAATGAAACAAATTCAATAATCGCATGGAATAAATATCATGCTTGTATATTTGCATGGAATAAACATCATGCTTGCATAATCGCATGGAATAAACATCATGCTTGCATTCACTTCAAGGAATGACATAAATCCAATAATCGCATGGAATAATCATCATGTATGTATTCACTTCAGGGAATGTCTCCCATAAAAATTCTTTGATCAAGACGATTTTTGTAACTTGAACTTGGGAGAAGTCTATAGTCAAGTTTTTCGACATAAAAATAGTATTGCTTTCAAGTAAATATAGACTTTATAATATTCATATTATTAAATAGTAATTGATCAACCAATATATATACAATACATACAATGAACAAAAATTTAATCCTTATACGCGGCGTTATTAAACCAGTCCACAAGGTCCTTTAAAAAGAACCTCCTTTGAGACCAGTAGCCTCGCAAAATGGGATGTCCAGCCAATATACTCGGATTAAACCAACATAATAAAGAACATATTAATTAATTAAAGGTTTAATATTTGTTCCAATATCATGTAATATTTTAAACATGATTAAAAACATAAACTTTCATCGTAATAATAAAATAAACAAATATTGATTATAATAAAGACAAAAATCTCAAATTAAATAAGTAAAACATACCAAACTTTTCACTATATGGTAGATTTAGTTATCAATATCTTGTTAAAATCTTTTTCGGGAATTGTCAATAAGAACCACGATATTTGAGCCACTTTATCGCTACACAAACACCAAACAACTAAAGATTTTTAATAAATTAAAAATCAAATCAAAGGTCAAGAGAGAAAAATAATCGATAATTAAAATATAATTGAGGGAGAAGAATTTATCTTTGATTTATGCTAGTAACAAATTCTTTTCAATAACTCCTTCAAGATTCGAACGACAAACACCTCCGTTGGTTAGAGTCTCGTGCTGATAACGTGTTGTGAATAAAGTAAAATATAAGAACAAAGTAAGAGAACAAAAATGAGAGACAAAAGAGAGAGATTTGTATTATATTCTCAAAGTATGGTTGTGTACAATGTTTTGTCCAAAAGTCTATATTTATACGCATAAGATGGAAACCCTAATTCCAATAGGTATTAAATCGTAATAATACAGCCCATTAAACTTTAACTTAATATATGGATATCCATCGTGAATAAATATATTCATAACAAATTTTGTTTAGATTACAATTTTTAATGTATGTGTCCCTATTATTTTTATGTCATTCAATAAAAAACACACCCATTATCATTCAATTTATTTTTTTAAGAAAATATATTATTTTGAAGACTTAACTATTAGATAAATTATACAAATGAAATTACTATAAAAAATATAAAATAATCACTAAACTTTCAAATGATATATAATAGCCGTTAAATTTAAATTTTTGTTATAAAATGGTCATTGAATTATTGTTAAGTGAATGATATGACATATATAAAATTTTAAATAATAGAACACGTAATCCCAGTATTAACACATTTAATCAATTAGGACTAAATTAATAAAATATATAAATACAGAGAATTAAATGTATTACTGTTCAAATTTTTGTAACTTTCTCATCATTCACTTAGCAATAGCCAATGATCATTTTATAAAAAAAATTAAAGTTTAATTATCATTATATAATTTTTAAAAATTTAGTGATCATTTTGTATTTTCTAGAATAATTCAATGATCATTTGTATAACTTTGCCCTTAATTATTTTATTAAACTTGTACTGTATTTAAATGCTTAACTCAAAAATAGTGCCTAAACTATACATTTTTTTCTAAAATTTATGTCTAATATATTTTTGGATGAAATAAAATATTATCTAGTTAGTGTTTTGAGGTAACACCGTTAAATAATTTATTTAACTAATAAACAGGTGATCAAACTATATGTTTTTTCTAAGATAGGTGCTTAATGCTTTTTTTTTGTTAAAATATGTGCCTAAAGTTTTATTTCGTTAGTGTTTTAAGTTAACACCGTTAAAAAAATTCATCACTCAATAATAGGTTGACATTTATTTTCATTTTAAAATAGAAAATAAAATAAAATAATTTAAAAAATATTTTAAACTTTTTAAAAATCATAAAATAATCTCAAAATATTTAAAAACCTCAGACCTTAAAACCAAAATTGATATCATTATCGTTGTTGATAGCCTTTTCGGAGTCCATCATCGTCATTATGTTAGACCACTATTGTTTTTCTTCAACTACTATCACCAATAATCGACATGAGAGATCTTAATCAGACGTCAAAAAAATAACGTAAAAGACTATAGTCATTTAGTGCTCGATTATAATATCTTTCATCGATTATCGACAATGCATAGATAAAAAACGAGTGATGATCATAAACTGTGAGATCCGAGATGACTTAAATACTAAATGTAAACTATTAGGGATTAAATAAAAACATAACACATGTTATCATTTTGGTAACCTAGTTTCCACCATTTCGTTGGTTTGTTAGTGTCCAGGGATTAAAAGAATTAAATTTTTAGTTAAAAATTTAAATTTTAGTGAATATTATATTTTTGCTTAATATTTTTTTATGCATAACACGATGTGTTATAGCAAATTAAAAATGTTATATGTATATCGTGTCTTTGTAAATATTTTATTATTAAAATTTAAATTTTAAGAAAGACACTATATACAAGTAGTGTCTTGTTGAGCTGCAAATCAACAGCTGTAATAAAAAGAGACAGTTATGTCAGATAAATAAAACTAGCTCAATAAGACACCACGAGCAGATGACGTACATGGTCTCAATATGTCAATTAGGTCGTCATCTGCAGGTGACGACATATATCTAGTACATCTACAGGTGACGACATAAATAAAATTAATATATGATATAAGAAAATAATATATATATATAATCAATATAAAAACTTAATATAAAAATAAATTAAACGCTAAAAAATAAATTAAAACAATTAATAAAAAATAAACAAATTTTATAAAATGTTTAAACAATATATATATATATATAAATGTTTAAGCAAATAATATAAAAAAATCTCTCTTCTTCCTCGGCAACTCTTATCTATGTAGGAAAGTTGTCTGGTCATAACATCATAGTGGTTTAGCAATCCTCTGTAACGATTGGGGATCTTTAAGATTTTGATCTTTTGCGTCTGGCTGATCATCCAAAATTTACATAGAAGATTGCGTCACGTACATATCTTTAGCACATATCTTCTTAAAATAGATATTTAAATTATATATTTTTTAAGATAAATACTATATAATATTTTTTTTTGTTAAAATATGTGTCTAAAATTTTATTTTGTACTTATTTTAAAATAACATTATTAAAAAATCATACCCAATCAGAATTTAATATGTGTTTTGTTTTTTATTTTTACAAAAAATTAAAAAAAAAGAATAATTTTAAAATTTTTAAAATCTCTAAAATTTTATACCTCAAAATCTTAAAATGGATGATATTTTTTTTTCGTCGGTAGCCTCATATGTTCCCATCGTTGTTTGAGGCCAACGTTTATTTTTCCCAAACATCCATCATCAGTGTATCAAGAGAAGTGTGCCAATCATACAGTGAACAGCTAGAGTTTTTTGCGTTCATTGTTTGACGTACGATTGATACATTTTTCTCGATTAATAATGATGGGTGAAATTCGTCAATACTATTAGTGGCGATAATAGTATTAACTTGGGTTTAAGGTTTGAGCTTTTTGAGATTGTTTTATATTTTTTGAAAATTTTGAGATATTGTTTAATTTAATTTATTTTAGTTTAGTTTAAAATAAATAAATTATTTTTAAATTTTATTTTAATTTTAAATTTTATTTTATACGCCGTACTCTTATTTGTAATTGTCGAAATTGTTTTTTTTTTCGACTTGTACCCATTTTAGTGCAACATAGGTTATTAGAGATGGATAGTATTATAAATGAGACAAGATAGATCACGGATTATTTGAGCTTGAATCAATTAAAGTTCGACTCGATTGGATTAACTCGAGCTTGAATTCACTTAACGAGCCAAATCGAGCTACTCGATTCCCAACTCAAAGTTTTTTATGGATAAATGGATAAATCATAGCATGAATATTCTCGCCTTAAGACTTAAAACCCTAAATATAAGTATAAATCCTAAATTACAAACCCAACAACCTAGACCTATAACCCCTAAACTAATACCATATTTATACCTTAAAATTAACAAGCTTGAGTTTACACAATTTGTGTACTAAATTTTTTTTTGATAGGGTTTTAAATGAGATGTGACAGATCAGAAGCTATTCGACTCCGATATGATTAAAAATTGATCAACGCTTGATTCATTTAGGCTCGAATCAAGCTCAAACTCGATTTGAGTTCAAAACGAACTGAGTCGAGCTTAGATTTCTTAGACTCGTTAAAAATTACTCGAACTTGAACTTAACATTAAAACTTAACAAATCAAATAGATTTAATACTATTTAAACTCGACTCAGATCGTTACACCATCGTAGAGATGATTATATTGGTATTAGTTTTTCATATCTACTTTTCATTATGTCATTATTGCTTAACAATAATGGACTGGGTCCTAACCAGAGACTTTTACTCTCATATAGGTGGCAGCTTCATTTTATTTGGCCATTATGATTTTCGGCCCTACCACCCTTAAATGACTATCACCAGTCGGTCAAGCAAGCGACCAATTACATTTAGGTCTCCCCTGAGAGGCTGAGACCATAAACACCCCTAATCAAGCATATCTGCAGTCCACGGGAGCTGGAGTAAAGTGAAGCAAATTTGCATTGTTTTCTTGTCCGAGAGTAGCAGAGGGGGAGAAATGGAAATTCACCATTTCAGCCATCAACATCCTTTGGAGTTCATCCAAGATCAGAGTCTTGAAACCGAAACAGCTGACTGCTTCGGGTGTGACCAATCTCTTGAGGGTCCGAGATATGGCTGCAATGAATGTAAGTATTTTCTTCACAAGAAATGTGCACAGTTACCACGCAAGGCTAAGCATCCCTTCCACCCTCAACACACTTTGATTCTTTTGACTAAATTACCTTATATTAATGGTGGTTGCGACTTTTGTTATAATAACCGATCTAGGGGATTTGTTTATCATTGTAAGTCCTGTAGATTCGATCTGCACGTAAATTGTGCTTCCCTTCAAGCATCCATTGCTTCAAACTTTCCTACTTGCTTGCACCAGCATCCATTGTTGTTCGTTCCAAACCATAACGAGGAGGTCAAGCGCGATTGCTCGGGATGTATGAAACCATTATCCGGTCCAATATACCACTGTGGGGATTGTTCTTATCCTCAAGTCTTTAACCTTCATAAGGAATGTGCTGAACTACCCCTTGAGATTAATCACCCCTACGACCGTAATCATCCTCTTACTCTCTTGCCGAAGCTACCTACTCATTTTCACATGTGTAGGTGCTATTTATGCAGAATTCAATGGGAAGGGTTTGTTTATTCTTGCTCTGCTTGCAACTTGGAGCTCACTCTTGATGATCTTGTTACACCACCAAAGATCACAGTTGAAAATCATTAACATCCATGGAAGCTGCTTTTGAGACAAATGTCATTTATTTGTGATTTTTGCGGCGTTACCGGAGATCACTCCCCTTATCTCTGCACGAAGTGTAATCTCGTTGTCCACAAGAAGTGCATTTCAATGCCCTGCAACATCCTCATCACACGACATCCTCATATGATTTCTCATTCATATTCTCTTCAGGAAGATCAACATAAAGATTGGACGTGTAGAATATGTTATGAGGAAGTCAATTCGAGGTATGGCAGTTACTATTGTTCTGATTCTGATTGTGATTATATTGCTCATGTACACTGTGCAACCAATAAGGCGATTTGGGACGGAACAATTTGTTTGGAAGACAATGATAAGAGGTGCAAGGAAAAACCGGACGAATCTCTGAATTTGATTACGGATGTTCTTGAACAAACCAGTATAGGTGGGCATATGGTTGCAACTGAGATCAAACATGCATTCCATGATCACAATTTAAGACTCGTTTCTAGTGGGGAGATCAAAGATGATAGCCAATGTGACGGGTGTATGATGCCTATCTCAACTCCATTTTATAGTTGTGATCAATGCAAGTTTTCCCTCCATAAAGATTGCGCTGAATTGCCGAGAGAAAAACGACACCCGTTTCACAAGCACTCGTTAACACTAACAAACTCAAACTTCAGGAATGTCTGTTCATGGTGCAGTGCTTGTCGGCATCCCCACCAAGGATTTAGCTACCACTGCTACAATGAAGATTGCTTATCATTCTTTACTTGTGACATTCGATGTATTTTACTTTCAGACACACTGAAGCACCCAAGTCACGAGCATTCACTCTTTCTCGTCCACGGCTTTCCAACGAAGTGCAGTGGTTGTCTCAAAGTAAGATCCGACCTTGTCTATAGATGCATGAAGCAATGTGATTTCACTTTAGATATAGGATGTGCGACACTACCGCTCACATCTTGGTACAAGTACGACAAACATCCTCTGACTCTGACTTATACTGATGAGTCTAATCCTTCTCAACATTACTGTGATCTGTGCGAGAATGAACGAGACCCGAATGACTGGTTTTACTACTGTACCGACTGTGATAACTCTCTTCATTCAAAATGTGTTCTCGGGGATCCTCAATTTATGAAGCTTGGAAGAAAAGTCGGGGTTTTCAATCATCCACATCCCTTAACTTTTGTGAAAAATATTTGGAATTGCCCTCCATGCAAGGTGTGCACTAATCTTTGCAATGGCCTGGCCCTAGAATGTAAAGAATCTGAATGCAACTTTTCCAGCCACTATTGGTGTGTTTTGCTTATTCCCCCATGATTTTAGTGATATTCCACTCAAGTTTATCAAACACAGATGCTGCAACTTCAAAGGTATGTTTTGTTTTTTCATATCTACTTTGCAGTATGTTATTATTGCTTAAGCACTTCCGAGTTTGTTTAGATCAGATATCATAACCAGACATCATCTGTCTGTGTGTCAACTCATGTACTTTGGAAGTCTGTAATAATTTGATATTGTAGTGTCACTGAAAGATTGTAATATACTTTTAAGTGTTGGTGTATTTTTGCCTAATGAAACTAAATCAGTGGAGAAGCAGGAGTTAAGTGTTGGTGTAATAGACTAATGCAGATCATTAGTCCTTGTATTTAGTTCGACAATATTCGATCCAAATTAGTCATCCAATAAATTGGATACGAATATTATAAAAAGAACTGTAAATTGGTTTGACAATCATTTGGGAACACAGTTGTGCATTCAACAACAATGAATTGCAAACCAAGCCATTAGCATAGTCACTGAGGAATCTTTCAGGCAAGAATTCTAATGGCTTATGCCAAATTCCGGGATCATGCTGCAGCTTCCAGAGGTTAACCAAAAGTTATTAATACCAAATTATATATACACATTTCTGAGAAACGAATAAAGAGGAAGAAATCAGTGATTGGATAAGCTTTTACACTTCTAATTTCTGTATTTTTATGTACCCAACACTGATAAAAAAACGAAATGCCGGCGGCCATGGCGGTATCACGACGATTCTTGGATGAAGATTTTGAAGCAACTGCTGGTTTTTGAGCTTGTCGAAATGGACTTACTGTTGAGAAGTAGCAAGAACATAAGACGGTATCTGTTATAGTGTTTTGTCGTCTTGCATTCGCCCTTGGGATTCCGATGGGAGCAGGGACAAGACTCGCAACCTAGAGAAGAAATAAAAGATTACATTGGAAAAAAGTTTGTGTTTTAAAGCTCATTAAGGTAGGTAGCTTACAATAAAGTATCCGCTGCGTAAAATATCGGAAGCTTCCCCAACTCAACACCATTAAATCTTCTTCTCCGAGCGGAGATAACGTGCTCGGCCTCTGTGCCTGTTGCAGTAAGAACAAACTGAAAACATGCACGTTAAAAACCATCCAATGTTCGGGGAATAGAAAAAACGGGTCGATAGACTCGAGACGAACCAAAGGGAAGAGTATGGCCATAAGACCGTAGCCCACGAGAGGTGATAAAAAGAAAATTGCCAGAACACAAGGACTTCCTAAAAATACAGTTAGAATATCAGTGAGATTTCGGACCTGCCATAGCTGTCCGTTGAACAAAGAGTTGTCTAGTTTCTACTTTCAACATGTAAAAGTACTAATTTTCTCGGGTTCTTTTCACTTCTGTAACGGAAATCTCAAAGAGAAATTGATAACAGTGATGTATAATTACCAAAACCAGCAAAGAACGCCCAATTCGTTTCGAAGAAATCCAGTCTTTTTTCCAGACCCCATTCCGTAAAGTTCCATTTGTACCTAATAAGTTCAAATGTTATTTATCCATTATCTAGCTTAGACAAGAGCAAAAAGATTAAGAAAACAAATACACTTTTTACCACGTACTCGAAACAATAATAAGCATACATCCAAGAAAGAAGTACGAAATTGAGTGCCTTCCCGACATAGGGTATAAATCCGGTGGCATAAACCTACATGTAAATTGTAAAAGGATGCAAGTCATCATCTCGAAAAATATAGACAGCTTCAAAAGAAGACCACAATTATATGATGTAGATGATAATTTTTACCTCTAAGAAAAAGAAAATGAGAAGAAGCACTGAATATACCTGCTCCCCTATTCCGATCATGATCCTGCAGGAAAACATAAAGTGAAAACCAGACATACATCTATGAGAAGTTCAATTTTTTGTTTAAGAAGAATGTGCAAGGTGATTAGTACCCTCCGAGGCCAGACGGCCTTGTTGCATGCACTTTGCTGTCTGATGTCAATTTATCATTCTGTTTCGAGGATTCGACCACAGAAGGCCCAGATGTCCCCATTGCAGCGAAACCGTGCACAGCAATGTCATTGTACCTGGACCAAGACATTGTTGGTTCAAACAGAAACACGGAAATGGATAACTTCAACACGTGGTTTAAATTTCATCTGGTAATATAAACGATTAAAGGCTAAGAAGGTCCACATGGATACAACAGTTAGTTATATCGTCGTATAGGAGAAGCAAATAAAAGCACGACAGGTGAGAAAAGTACCAGAGATTGCTCAGAATAAAGCTGAAGACGTACAAGGGATAGAACCAAAATACCTGCAGATGATAAATCAAATAGGTGATGAAACCCAGTTTCATCAAGTTAACTTTTCATAGCGAGACAAAGACCACAAAACACGATAAGCACTGTCTAGTTTCTAAATCCTTTCAAGACGTCATATGTTTTCAGAACTAAAATCAACAGCAACTGCAATAACACATGCAGAAAACGAAACAATGCGCATGGTACAGCTGTGATAGCAATGGAACACAGAGCACACAATTCCCGGCTAAGTACTCGAACAGCTTTGGAGCTTATAGGCAACTTTGGAAATAAGACGCATAGATATGGGGTACAACAATTCAAACTTTTCTTTTCGAAAGCAATCGGAAAGCACATAATGACTATATCGACACCGTAAATAGCATCAATAGGGAGTTTGCAGGTAAAAAGTGGTGACTAATTCGGATTTGCATCATACACAAATCAACACAATTCCACTAAACCAAACATTAGCAACTTAAATTCATCAGAATCTTAAACACTTACATAAAATAGTTGTATGAGGAAGCCACGTAAGAAGGAATAAAACTTGAAGAGACCATGGAATTCAGACATGCCTTCACAACCGGTCTGCGTGTAATGATCAGGCAATATCCATTGTAGTATTGGGATCACAACAGAATTCAAGACAAACAAACTGAACAAAATAAAGCAAAATTACAGTCACTTTCCAACCAGTAATTCTGTCGAAAAACAACAACATAAACTCAGCTTTACCTTCCTAAGAAAATGAATCCATTCAAAAGAAAACACTGTCCGGTTCTAACCAAAAGCTTCTTCGACCTGCCCAAAAACAGAACAAAACCCATCAAAATGAACTAAAATTCAATTTTTTTGAAGAACCCAGATTTTGGTTACGGAAAACAAGTAAATTGGAGTGATTAATCAGAATAAAAAAAGGAAATAAACCTGTAGCAAAGAACTATAACTCTGTGTAGACAACAAGCTTCTCTGAACCCCTCCGCCCATAGAATCGAAGCATGTTTGAATTTTGTTCTGGAAATTTCAATGAATGGTCCAATATGTTCCATTTTCTTTTCGATCGATACTCAGAGGGAAGAAGACGATGAAGTTTAAGGGTTTAAGTATGGCTATTTTTGACAGACAAAGACAGAAGCTTTGGTTTTGAGACTCTGCCGGGAGAGATTATTAGGTGAACTTTGTTTATCATGATCCAAATAATTAAGATATTAATTTTTAAATAATCATTTAATAATTAATTATCCATTAAGTCTATTTAGAAAAGAGGTGATGATTCACTTAAAAAAATTATAATATAAGAATTTATGTTGTTATATAAACTTTTACGTAAAATAAAATATACACATTCTTATCAAATTGATAAAAATTTATATAATTTTACAAATTTTAATAATAATCAATAAAAAATCATATAACTATATAAGCTCTTATTCTATCTATACAAATTCATACAAAAATAATAAAATTTTATATAATTGTTTTATTTTTATTTTATCATAATCCGCTTCACCCTAAAATTTTCTATAAAAACTGACGACAATGTAATCTATTTTAACTTAAACTATACTAAAAAAATAAAATTCACTTCGATAAACAATTGACTTGAATGTTTAAATTTATAATCTAATTTTTTAGTTCAATTAGGTACATGAATTTTATTTTTTTTAAATTCATAATTAAATTTGACTATTTAAACCAAATTGAAATTTACGATAAGCAATTTATTAAATTAAATAAAATAAAAAACTAAATCTAAATACTTATTTAAACAATAAGACTTCGAATATAATTGAATAAAGAAGGCAAAATTAATTGACTTTCGAGCGTAAATGAGCTAAGTTGAGCTTGAGTAGTGCTAAGCTCGGGTTGTTAAAATTTTGAGTCGAGTTTGAGCTTGAGTAATTTTAAACGAGCCTAAAAAAATCTAAGCTCGGCTTGACTCGTTAAGAACTCGAGTTAAGTTTAAGCTTTTTTCGAGCATAATCAAGTCAAGTATTGATCGTTCCTTGATTGTGTCAGACTCGAATAACTCTTATCTTTCACATTTCATTTAAAACCTAATGGAGAGAAAATTTTGGTACACAAGTTATGTAAACTCAAGCTTGTTAATTTTAGGTTTTAATATGTTAATTTAGGGTTTAGATTTTAGGATTTTAAGTTTAGAAATTTAGATTTTAAATTATAAAAAATTAAAAAAATAATATATTTATATTTTCAAGTAGCTCGTGAGCTTTTCAAGTTGAGTATCATATAGATCGACTCATCTCGACAAGAATTCGAATCGAGTTCGAGCTTGAGCTCAAGTCGAGTACAATTTAATTGAGTTTTGACCAAGTCGAGTTCGAATAACTCACGATCGATCTCGTCTCATTTACAGACCTATTTCATATTGACCGTAAAAAATATTTTCAATAAATATGATTAATTTTATTTTATAAATTAAAATTATAATTCATAAATCCTAATCCATAATCCTAAAACATAGTTTTTAAAGGTAAATTATAACGGAGATCATTCAATTATGGACAGTATTATATTTGGATCACTCAATTATTAAAAATTACGTTTAAATGATTCATTTATGATTAAGATTATATTTGCGTTACACAATTAATAAAGGTTGGTTATATTTGTATCACCCTTAATATTTAAAGTTTTACCAATTCGTGTATTAGATTAATCAATAATTTCGAATGAAGTATTTTAATGTTAACAAGAGTATATAAGTGATTTAAAAAAAACAAATTAATATACTTTTTTAAATATTAAGGACGACCCAATCATAAACTTACCAATAATCGAGTGATCCAAATATAACTTTTAATAAATGGATGACCCAAATATAATTTTACCCATAAATGAGTGACCCGAATATAACTTTTAATAATTAAGTAATTCAAATATAACTATACCAATAATTGAATGACCTATGTTATAATTTACCTAATTTTTAACCCTAAACTTTAAATTTTAAATTTTACTAACTAAATTAAACATTTAATTCTTAAATTAAAATTATAGAAAACAATTTTTTTACTATTAATACGTGAATTATTTTTTCAAAATTTAATATCAATTAAACATCTAATCCAAATTAAATACCGAAATATATATTTACCCCGCAACTCAATATATATAAAAAACCCACCCGAAAATTAACCGGCCCGAATCAATTCCACCCGTCTAATTCTCATTAAAGCTGCCGCTTCTCTACGAGATTCTTGAGCTTGCGTGAACGGAAGACAGAGCAAAGCTCATTTTTTTTTCAACAAATTTAAAGCTGAGATTATTTGATTTTAGAGAGGAGAAATTAAATCGGAACAACAAAATCGATGGCGCAGCCAAGCAAAGAGCCTTGCAAGAAAGAAGCTTGCGATATCCAAGCTTGTCTGTCGAAGAACAATTTCCTGCCTCAAAGGTACGATTTTTTTCCAAAGTAATTTGATTGATTTTCTTGGTTAATTCTATTGAAAGAAAGGGATGGGTCATGGATATTTGTTTATAGAGACAACGGATAGCTTACAAGTTAAAATGCTTGTATCATTTTGATCCATGTTAATGCTGCAATTGTTTTCAGAAATGGATGCTTAATTTGAGTCTTGTTTTAGGTTAACACATCACTTGGAGTTTAAGGAATTTTAGGTTTGGTTCAGTTTTGAGTTCGAGTTGTTTCAAATTCGATTCATTCGAGTTTGCTGGGCCCTTTTGGATCCATTCGTGTTCGAGATTAGAATCACATTTTGGATTAGCTTAGAAATCAAAATGCTTGTATCAGTTCTTGATTTTGCAATTGTTTTACAAAAATGGATGCATAATTTGCATCCTGTTTGTGAATAAGACAACTAAACTAGCAAAGGATATGTCTCCTACTAGACATGAAAACCTCTTTCCGTATTTGTCCATTTAGGGTTTAAAATTTAAAATCATTTCAAACTTAGAATATTTTGGTTCCTTTCAGTTTTGAGTTTGATTTGTTTCGAGTTGTCCATTCATGTGGCATTTAGATTAAGTTCTTTCAGGTTTGTTTCAGTTTCGAGTTATTCCGAATTCAATTCATCCAAGTTTGCTGGTAGTCATTTTGGATTTTCACACTTTGGATTATTTCAAGTTCAGATGATATTTTACCTGCATTGTAGGTGCCAAAAAGTCATCCAGCTGCTGCAATCTTGCTGCGAGAAATGCAACTATGACTCCACCCATTGTGCTTCTGTCTCAGCTCTCCTAAAGCAAATAGCCAAGTGAATGCAAAGGTCACACTTACATAATATGTATGACTTCATGCACACAATGTAGTTTGAAAAGCAAGCACAGAAACAGATTTGAGCTGCCATTTTAAATAAATGGAAAGGAAACAATAGTGGATCTACAAAATCAAAATTGCAAAAGATATGCTTCTATTTGATTCCTTGCTTTCTTATTGTTTTTCTCACTTCACATGTAGAGAACGATGGGTATAGTTTATACAAGGCAAAAGGCTCTGGAGTTTATAAAGTTTGATCTTGAAGCCAACCGGTAAAAGAGCCACAAATAATTTCACCTTCCCACAATCCAAGTGTGATCGAATATACCTTGACGTCGACAAGGCTTCTCCCCATAAGTTCTGAGATTTGTCGAATGGCATCGATGACTTAAAGTTCCAATCAAGGTATTCTTGATGAATCCTGACGCTTAAGTGGGATGCCTTCATTAAAGCCATCCTCTTCGTCATGCTTTAGTGATCGTATCGACATAGATGTCAAACTTGGACCTGGTTTAAGATGATTCATCAAATGTTTAAAATTCCAAAAACAAGTTGAAAAGCTTTAATGAAGTAATGCGGCAATATGCTTCATGTGCTAACATGAGGTCCAACATTAGGTCCCTAATCATTGCGATGAATGAACGAGAAAAGAAATTCACTATTCAAGGTTGACGAGATCATACCATCAACCATATCCTTGGTTTTGTGAAGAAGAAAAGTTCCTGAAAGGATGGTTACAAATCCACACATCTCTGTTATAATCTGCGTCGGGGTCTGCCTGTCCCAATCCTGATAAAATAAATTTCAATTAGCTACTTTCAATGATAACAATGCTAATCATTAAGTCGATCTAAGTTTTGAAATAGGATGAATATGGGGGAAGCATGTGCGCGAGCGAGCTCACACACACACATATATATGCTTGCACATCATAGACAAATGGATATGATAATGAAGTTCGTACAGGGCTTGGTTCGAACGATAATAAATGACTGGCAATTACCTTAAACATGATTACACTTGCTAAAATAGTCAGTGATGTGAACATAACATAGTATATGGGAGAAACAACAGCTGTATTGAAAGTGTCAAGCGCCTGCAATTTTCAGGGCAAGAATAAGAATAAGAGTGAAACATAAGTCTTAATTCAGCAAACACGGCCAATACAATATCAAGGTAGTGATCAAGTCATTTCTTAACCGTTACCTTGTTTAAATAATTAATTTGAGTAAGCACACAAGTAACCACAACTAAAGTAAAAGCCCAAGTTTGTGGATATACAAGCTGATTCATTCCTGAAAAGGTTAACTTCAAGGCTATACCGAGCGCTTTAACACTCATGACCTGTGAAAGAACACTTTGAGAAATAAAAATCTGCAAATATATTGGGATGCAAACAAAATTAAGTTACCACCAATTTGATAGGGATACATACCGAAATGGATCCCACAAGAGAACAAACTGCAATGTAGACCATAATGTGTGTCTGTCCATATTGCGGTACAAAGCGGAATATAAGTATAAAGACCACTGTTAAGACCAGTGCTGTGTAAAAGAGGAACCCTGAGATGATCAAAGAGGATCTACAATCATTTTCTTTGTTCGAAGTTCAACAATTTTAAGTATAAAACAATGTTCATAGCCACGGGAAATATCACAAAATGGAACCTGGCTCTGTAGCAAGATTCCAAACTTCTGTTACGGATTCAATCTGTCGTTCTTGGGGGGCATGCAAAACAATAGTTGTTGATCCCACAACACATAAAGCACAACCAAGAATCCCAAAAGTATGTAATCTTTCCTGTAAAATTATATGCGCAAGGAACGCACTGCTAGAGACGATAGTTAGCTATCAGCAATAAATAACCAAATCTAAAATTGAGTGATATATTTCCATGCCTGATGATGATGCTGAGGGCACCAAGAGGAGTAACCAATATAGCAGGTGCAAATGCATAAGCTGCAAAATTAGCAATTTCCCCCACAACCACTGTAGCACAACCGATTAACAAATACAATTAACCATTTTCCATTCAGAATCATGAACCATAAGCAATGAAACAACTAAGTAAATTTAACAAGACAGCACTGCTTGAATAGTGCCTATACATTAAGATGCAAGTATGAAATAAAATTAAGAAAATTAGATTTCTATAGATGCTACAAAACATTGAAAGGATCATCCCATTCCGAGTAGGTGCAATTTGTTTTTTATAACATCATATTCTAGGGATATTATTTGAAAAGAAGGGGAAAAAAAAGAAAAGGCGAAAAAAGAGGTTCCCAAATCTCAATAGGAAACAAAAACATGGAAAATTGAGTTAATGATCAACAGAAACCCAGAGAACTTACTAGTTATCATGCCTATCCACCAAAGTGGCTCCGACAAGTAAGAATAACCTCCAACACCTGTGCGAAAGGTAAAAACGAATAAAACAAATGTCATTGGCACTGTGTGAAGCACAAGAGCAATACAAGAGTCCTTGTAAAGAACAAAAGCTTGAAAAAACCACTAAATGATAGCAAATGCATCCCAAGTTCTTCAGGTAACTAATGTGAATACGAAAGAAGAGTGCTAATTTCAAAGCAACATAACAATATATGCAATAACAGTCATATCATGATTCATGTACAGAACTCTTCTTAGTCAATTGCTACAAAATATACAAGCAAAACAAACCATCAACTATGTCATTTTTCTCCAGCATCGTCTTATCAGATATATACATTATTTCACAGATTATGCATAACTTTGCTAAAATACTGCACTCAAATCAATTTAATCACTGCGTTAGTTCATTAAATTCTCAATTCTAATAAAACAAACACCCCAATTCTAAATATCTATAAAAGAAAGAAAAATTATTAGTAAAAGTATGATAAATTGCAGTACCTGCCCTGATTCCAGAAGAACCAGCCTTCTTCAACCCTTTTTTCTTAACAATGAAACTTGCCCCAATAAATAAGCTGGAAGAAAGCGCTAAAATCAAACCCTTAACATTATCCGAGGACATTCCCCCAGTCCACATTCGTACAGCCGCCATACTTTAAAGCTTTTTTTTCCTTTCCAAAACCCCTAATCTGAATGGGCAACTCTATATATAGTCACCGCAATTCGATCCGATCCTTAATCATTTCAGAACTCGGACCGAATCTTAAAAACGAGTTCATGAATCTCGAAATCAATCGCGATTTTAACCGATCTTGAACTCCCCAAAAACGATTGATACAAAAGCAACGAGTCCTTAGTATAACGAGTTACGATAACGATGATATCTTGACAAAAAAGAGACAATAAGAGAAAGACATTGAAATCGGATGAGGACCAAATTGAGAAAAAAGTGGAAATGCGACGAATACTTACAATGATAATTGAAGAGGATAGAGTTGACTGGGTTGACGCCGGGTGAGTTGGATCGAAATGGAATGGATCTCACGTCTTAAGAGAGCGGAAAATGGCACTGAAGAGAGTTGGCTGTCTGTCACGGGGATGAGAACGACCGAGTTTGCCGAGTTGTTTGGTGAGTTGGTGAGCTTTAATTATTTAGATGGAAATTTCCACGTACATGATTCATTCTGAAAACGGTGTCGTTTAAGATAGTCAACTCTCAACTCCATCAATTACAATATATCCGACCGCATTGAATCACACACTCACTTTTCAAAGCTCGACAAACGTTCCACCGAGTAAAATCCGATAACCGTTTTAAGGTTTTCATTCCGGTGCAGCCATAGAAGAATGTCTCTGTTACAGCCGTGTTTCCAACAATTCGCCTCCGTGTTCTCGCCGGCCGTTTCAATCTCACTTCCTCCACCTCCGTCGACCGTCGTTATACGTATCGGTTTCTCGCCGTAGCTTCACCTTTTGTTCTTTGTCGCATCCGAAACTGCCGTTGTTAATGGAAAACTGGATAGTATAATCACTGAAAGGGTTGAGATTCGTCTCGGTTTGCCAAGCAAAGGTCGCATGGCTTCTGACACTCTGGATTTACTCAAGGTACCACTGGCTTAACTCTGTTTGTTGACCTGAGAAAAACGATGTTTTATTTATTTTAGTTGCTAATTGGGGTGTTCAAAATTTCGGTTAATCGAATTAATCGATCGAATCAAAATTTTTTTGTTAATCGGTTGATTAATTTTAGATTAGATTGATTAACGGTTAATGATTTTTTAGAACTTCGATTATTGGTTAATTCGGTTCGAAATCGGTTAATTAACCGAATTAACCGAAATTTTTATATATTATATATTATTATATTTTTATTTTTAGTAATTAAATTTATAAAAATTATAAAATTTTATTAAATTTTATAAAATTAGCACAAAATAATAATTAAATTTATTAAATTAAAAAAATAATTATTAAATTTTTTAATATTTATCAATAATTTATAATGTATGATGAATCAATGTAATAATTCGATAAGTCTAATGGGTTTTTTTTATAATTTTTAAAAGTTCCGTGCCTAAAAAATTACTTTAACATACTTTAGTGACCATTGGTGTAATTTATTCATTTTTAAAAAATCGGTTAACCGATTTAACCGATCGAGTTAATCGAACTTTTTTCTGTTCGATTTAAAATTTTCGAACTTTTTTCGATTCGGTTAACGGTTAATACGAAAAAATTTTGATTAATAAAATTTTAAAAGTTCGGTTCGATCGGTTAACCGAATCGATTTAAATTTCTATCATTCATCATTCTTTTTTATCTTAGTTTGAACACCCCTAGCTAATTATATACGGATTTGATTTGTTTTTGTTTATCAATTGATTTTCTCTGGATTTCTTCTATTTTATCGGTGAAATTGTAAAAGAGAAGAATTGGTACTTGCTATACACAAAAAAAATTAGGTCTATGTGCAATTATGTTTTACTGATACGTATAAAGGGACAGATATGAGAACGAGAACGAAAAATAATAATTCTTAAAATTACAGAGTACGGGTACGGTAAGAGTACGACAAATATAAAATAATAATATTATATATTAATAAAAAAATATTTTAATAAAATATTTATAATTACCTAAAATAATAAATACACATTCATAAATAATATGATTTTTTATATAAAATGAAATAATAAAAAAATATTTATAAATTATGTTATAAAAATATTTATGCTTTAGTCATAAATATCTAAAATAACCGATAAAAATAAAATACTACAAATAAAATAACAAACAAAGATTATACTAAAATTACTTATAAAATTAAAATAAAATTTAAGATTAAATTATTTATTTTAGTTTCTTTAAGTTAAGATCGATACTTTAAAATATATATTATATAATATTTTTTATATATTATATATTTATTTAAAAAAACTTTTAAAAATAATTATTATAAATAAATTTTATTTTTATATTAATTTACATTAAAATTAGTGTTAAATTTAATTTTTATATTAATTTATATTAAAATTAATATAATTATTTTAAATATTAAAATATTAATAATGTTTTCTGATTAATAATTATTAATAATAAAATCTAAAATAACAAATAACCTATTTTTTTAATAAAGTAAAATTATAGACCCTACAAAAAGTTAAAAAACAAAATTCACAGGGTTTGTTTCTTTTTTTCACTGTTCATCTTCTTCTCTCCCTTATTCTTCTTCTCCTTCACTAGTTTTTGAAAAATTTAACAGAAAGCTTCTACTCTTGATCGGAAAGGTATGGCGACGTCCCTGAATACGTCCCTGATAAATGTTGACCGTTCTCGGTAAACATTGACTGTATTTGGTAAGCATTAACCGTCTCCGAGACGTCCTCGGGCTGTCCCCGTCCCGAAAACGTATCGGGGACGCGGGACGCCCTCAAAGTGCCCTACCCGTGCTTCCTAGATGTGCAATATGATAAATTAGGTCTGTATTCAATTTTCGGAAATGATGTTAAATGTAATAGCATTTTATGTTTACAGAATGCATAAACAAACAATTGAATCAAAATTAAAGTTCCACGAGGACAATTTATCCCTTTTTGAATAATAAAAATGTGCAGTAGTTATGTTTGAATATTATGGACTTTGTCTTCATTTTATTTTTTATTAGAAACGAGTAGAATCTCTCACATTCTATGTTCTGACCCTTTCCATTATTCTGTATTTCTGTCAACAGGATTGTCAATTGTCAGTTAAACAGGTCAATTCTAAGCAGTATGTTGCAGAAGTAACTCAGATGTGTGCTATCTTTTTCTATCACAATCTGCATTGTTACATCTTACATGGAACCTGTATATGAGAATTTTTTTTGGTGCAGCTTCCCAATATAGAAGTCTGGTTTCAGTGGCCCAAAGACAGTGTCCGGAAACTGTTATCTGGAGATTTAGATCTTGGTATCATGGGGCTTGATACTGTCAGTGAATATGGGCAGGTAAGTATTAAAGTGTAGGACATTATCACTAACAGCAGTCTTTGGATAAGTCCGTCATTATCAAAATGTTACTGAGAATTCAAATATTTAATTCTATGCATTGAATATGTTAGAATTCCAGTCTTCCAGATTACTTTTCCATGTCATCTTAGGACTGGTTATATGCCACCTAGAGTTAACCTTGGAGCTAAATTGGTGCTGCACTTAACCTTTTCTACGTTTCAATACTTTTAACAGGGTGATGAAGATCTTATCATCGTTCATGATGCCCTCATTATGGAGATTGTCATTTATCTCTTGCAGTAAGCAAACCTTTTGTTACCATCACATAGCCAGTTGTTTCTTCTTGATATCCTTGCTATTGATGCTTTGCACATTTTTGCTCAGATTCCCCAGTATGGGATCTTTGAGAATATCAATTCACTAAAAGCACTAGGCCAGATGCCCCAGTGGACTGTTGATAGACCTCTAAGAGTTGCAATTGGCTTCACTTATGTATGAATCTTTAAAAAGGAGCCAGTGCACGCCTAGGCGCTAAGGTGAGGCGAGGCGAGGGTGAAGCGTCTAATTTAGTCTAGGCAAGGCGACTTCAATGATGCGAAGCAAGGCGTGCCTAAGGCGCTCGAGGCGCTAAGGCGCCAAGGCTCCAAAAAGGTGTCACCTTTTTTATTCTTTTTGATGTTTCGTCTTTTTTTATTTAAATTTTTATTATGTTTTATATACTAACTTAAGCTAAAAGTAGAGACCACACAAAAATAACATTAATCAATGAAATTTAAATTAATCTAATTGAGTTAATATGTAATTTAAGCTTAAAGCATATCACATCATGTATACAAACATTAATGGTTGACTAGAAGGGGACACATTACAACTGTTGTCGGAGTTCATGAAAAACGATTTAATTTGAGATAAAGAAAAAACACACAGGGAGAAAAAAATGATAATTAAAGTCAATCTTTTAGACAAGATGACGATGAACATAAAAAACATGACAAAGACTATCACTCTTTTGATGGAAATGACATGAAGGAAATTTTGGTAGAAGATTATATTTAATATCATGTTATTTTACATTCTTTTGAGATTATTATATAACTTTACCTATCCAACTTTGCTTATTTACATATAAAAATTGATAGTGCATTACAAAATGTTATAACATTACTCTTTTTTATTAGAAGATTAAAAAAGTAACTAATGAAATCATAAGCTTTTGTTGAACATTTAATTTTTTTAGAGTTCTAAATTTTTATTGGATAGGCATGTCGTTGTATGATGAGATCATGTACCTATTTCGGTTTTATGTGTCCTTAAAGACTATTTTGCATAAAAAACCCTATAATTTTCATATTTTATAGTTTTCATAAGAATTACAAAGTTTTTATAATTTTTTTTCATCCAAACTTCTTATATATTCAGTCTAATAACCAATAACAAATTACAAAATTTACACTTATGTAAGTCTTGTAATCTATATATTTTTTTAATTTTGTAAAGGGGCGCCTTACTTCGATAAGGCGTTCGCGTAACGCCTCGGTTATGGGATCTCTATCGCCTTAGTGCGTCTTACGCCAATTTTAACACTGTGTATGATATACATTGCTATAATTTTCGATAATTATGCTGTTTTTAGAATTTCTTTTTGGCATCTGCTTTAGTTAGCTTATTACTTATAGTCCATTGTTACTCTTTGACTTTAATTCCTTTCGTCTTTTCCACACAGCTAGGTCATAAATTTATGAAGGAAAATGGATTAAAGCATGTGACCTTTTCAACTGCTGATGGAGTCTTAGAGTTAGAGGCTGCTCCTGCGGTAAGAGTTAAATTCTTCTGGAGTACCTGTAATGTAGCTTTTATTTGAAGTTATTTAAAACTGAATGAAAGAGTTGCTCATCCTTTTATAGTTCTGCGAGTATCAATATTTCTCTGCTATCAATGCACTGTTTAGGAATTTTAAGATTGTTTCCTGGATCCAGACACTGTAAATAGCCTAGCTTTCTTTCTTTTTTTTCTTTCTTTTCTATAATTTTAATCGTATAGGAATGCATTATTTGATAGGTGATTAGAGAAAATATTTGTTTCTTACACATTGTGGGGTTAGATGATAAAAACAAAAAAGAGTTTATGAAGGGAAGTGAGGTTGTCTACATGCCAAAAGGAAGAAGAAATAATAAAGGGAGATATCAATGAGACTATTGTAGAAACTAAGAAATTGATGAGGAAAAGAAAAGAAAGAATTTTATCAGGCAATAAATAATTGAAAAGGTGTTGCATAAGTAAAAACTCCATGCTGAATACTTATTCAATTTGGGGGGGTGGCAGGTTGGAAGCCCTTTTCTTGAAAAGAGAGTTTAGATACTCTGTCGACTTGTGTTTTATTCAAAGACTAAAAGTCTAATATATAAACTCTTAGTCTAATATATAAACTCTTAGAGAAGAGTTTACAATAGAGTAAATTACTTATCTCAAACTAATTTAAATATAAAACAAACTAACAATCAAATCTCCTAGAAAATAGGCCTCTATTTCTAGATGATAAGATCCTATAAAATAGGAGACTTATTCTACTTGATATAATCAACACTCCCCCTCAAACTGGTGTATATACATTGTATATACCCAGTTTGGATGAGATTTCATCAAAAACTGTTCTTGGAAGAGCTTTGGTGAAGATATCCGCAAGTTGCTTTGTTGTAGAAACATACTTCAAGTTGACTACTCCATTGTTAACCTTCTCATAAATGAAGTGTCTATCTATTTCAATATGCTTTGTACGATCATGTTGAACTGGATTCTTGGCTATGCTCATGGTAGATTGACTATCATTGAGAATCTCAAAACTTTCTTCATTATCTAAGTCGAGTTCTGAAAGAATCTTCTTGATCCATATTCCTTCACAAATCCTAAGAGCTATTGCTCTAAACTCTGATTCTGCACTACTTCTAGAAACAACAGACTGCTTCTTGCTTCTCCATGTGACAAGATTGTCCCAAACATAAGTACAGTAGCCACTAATCAACCTTCTGTCAGTTACTTCACTTGCCCAGCTAGCATCTGTGTAGACTTTCACACCCCTGTCTTGACATTTTCTAAAAATAAGTCCTGCTCCTGGTGTAGACTTTAAGAACCTCAAAATTTTGTTTACAGCTTCCAGATGTTCTTCTCGAGGATCACTCATATACTGACTAACAATATTAACTGAGTATGCAATGTCAGGTCGTGTGAGGGAAAGATAGATTAATTTTTCAACAAGTCTCTAGTATGATTCTTTATTCGTAGGATTCCCAGCACTTTCTTTACTGAACCTCAATCCTGGTTCCATTGGAGTGTCACTTGGTTTACAACTAAGCATTCCTGTTTCAGTAAGAAGATCTAACACATATTTCCGTTGGTTTATAATTAGTCCCTCATTGGATCTCGCAACTTTCATGCCTAGGAAATACCTCATTGTTCCTAGATCTTTGATCTCGAATTCCTTTGCAAGGTTCTTTTTCAGTTCCTCTATTCCTTCATCATCATTGCCAATAACAATTATATCATCTACATACACAATTAGAAGAGTAATTTTCCCACTCGACACTTTTCTCCGGAAAAGAGTATGGTCTGTTTGACTCTGTGTAAACCCACTTTGAACTACTGCTTTAGCAAATCGGTCAAACCAAGCTCTAGGAGACTGCTTTAGACCATATAGGGACTTCTTGAGCTTACAAACAGTATTCCTGGTAATCTGTCCTTCTAGTCCTGGTGGAACCTCCATGTATACATCCTCCTTAAGACTCCCATTCAAGAAAGTATTTTTTACATCTAATTGATGTAATTTTCAGTCCATATTAGCAGCAACAGAGAGAAGAACTCTTATAGTATTCAATTTGGCTACTGGAGCAAACGTTTCCTGATAGTCAATACCATAGATCTGTGAAAAACTTTTAGCAACTAGTCGCGCTTTGTACCTATCTATGCTTCCATCTGACTGGTACTTTATAGTAAATATCCATCTACAACCCACAGCATTTTTTTCAACAGGTAAATCTGTCAATTCCCAAGTGTCATTCTTCTGTAAGGCCTTTATCTCCTCTTCCACAGCCTTTCTCCACTTTGGTGATTGAAGAGCTTCTGTCACATTCTTTGTAATCATCTCACGATTAACATTAGCAACAAAGGCCCGAAATTTAGACTTTAGTTTTCCATATGCCAAATACTTATTTATAGGATGTACCGTGCACTTCCTTACCCCTTTTCTAATTGCAATAGGGAAGTCATCAAGGTCTGTATTGGCCGTCTCTTGGAACCCTTCACTACATTTTGCTCCGGCATCATTAACATCTTTTTCAACAACAAGGATCAAATCTGGTTGTTGAACAATACTAGGTTGACAAATTTCTTCTGATGTAGCTTGTTTTCGTCTGGAATACACCTTAAGTTCTGGTGATATGGTGGCAAGATCTTTATTAGGTGAAGCTTTCGAAGGAGATGGTGTTTTACAAGGGTTTGAACTGGATGGTTGAGAAAAGGAAGGACATATATCTGTAGGAACAGTAGGATTACTGCTGAAACCAGTGGGAAGAGGACTGCTGGAATCAATAGGTTTGCTAGAACCAGTGGGTGCAAAAATGTGGCTCGGCTGTAAGATTAAAGCAGGCTGAAATTTCATATGATTCTCCCCCTGGATTTCAGTATGTGAGAAAAAAGGAACATGCTCAAAAAATGTGACATCAAATGAGATAAATGTTTTCCTTGTAGTGGGGGAATAACATTCATATCCTTTTTGAGTAGAAGAATACCCGATAAACACACACTTGATAGATTTAGGATCCAGCTTACTTCGAGCATTGTGATGTATATGAACAAAAGAAGTACACCCAAATACCCGAGGAGGAAGTTTGGAAGATAAGGACTTATAGTGAGGAAAACACTTAAAAAGAACCTCTGTAGGGATTCGAAAACCAAGAGTTTTACTGGGCATACGATTGATAAGATAAGTAGCTGTACAACATCCCCCCAAAGATATTTAGGTACGGAAGTAGTAAACATGAGAGACCTGGTAACTTCAAGAATGTGTCTGTTTTTTCTCTCGGTAATTCCATTTTGTTGAGGAGTATTGACACAAGAAATAAGATGTACAACCCCTTTGACAGCAAGAAAAGATTGAAGAGACTTACTTAAATATTCTCTGCCATTATCACTTTGAAGAATTTTAATTTTTGTGTCAAATTGGGTAAGGATTGTCTGATAAAACTGGCGAAAGATCGAGTCAATCTCAGATTTTTCTTTCATAAGCAAGGACCCCAGATATCACTGTGAACAATAGAAAATGGTGTAGTATTTTCGAAGGAAGCAGGAGAATAAGATTGTCGAGTGTGTTTAGCAAGTTGACAAAATTCACAAGAAAATTGAGAGGGAATTTTATTAATAAACAAAGCTGGAAACATTTTTGACAAATAAGAAAAGCTAGGATAGCCTAATCTATAGTGCCATAGTAAAACATCACCAAGACCTAGAGGTGAATTCCTAAGTTGAGTGGATAGGGCCATAGTTTGGGAGGCAAGGTTTTGAAGCATGTAAAGTCCTTTATCAAGCCTAGCATTGCCAATCACCTTCTTCAATCCCTATCCCTGAAATACACAACCACCAGAATCAAACACCACATTACACTTTGAATCACGAATCAACTTACTTATGGACAAGAGATTGCAAGTAAGGTTTGGAACATAGAGCACATTTTTGAGAACCAAACCATCTGTAAAAGTAACAGAACCAGTTCCTTTCACACAATTTAGAGAACCATCAGCAATACGAATCGAGGCTGGAAAAGTATTCTCACCATAGTTTTCCAAGAGAGATTTATTCCCTGTCATGTGATCTGTGGCCCCTGAATCCACTATCCAAGGGACAGATGAATGAGAGGAACCAGTACCTGCATTAGCAGCGAAAGCCTCGGAGGATTGTGGCGCTGTCATCGAGCTGAACAATCTCTGCAGCTCCTCAATTTGTTTTGGACTGAAGCTACTATCGGAGTCCTTGTGAGTGACAAGATGAGCTTCTCTTGGAATTGAAGGCCTAGTTGACTTCCAATCAATGGGTTTGCCATGCAATTTCCAGCACTTATCCACCATATGTCCTGCTTTTTTACAGTGTTCACACCAAGGACGATTCCTCTTTGGCTGAACTCTGGAATTGGAATGAGTAATCAAGGCAGACGCATCTGATTGCACAATGGCTGATGGCATCAATTCACGCCTACTTTCCTCTCTTCTTATCTCAGAAAAAACCTCTCGAACCAAAGGCAGAGGCTTCGAAGCTAGGATCCTCCCTCTTGCTCCATCAAACTCATCATTCAGCCCCGAAAGAAACTGAAACACACGTCTCTGATTCTTTTGTTTGTTAAAAAGGAGTCGATCTTCCGGACACTTCCACTCCAGACTTTCGTATAAGTCTATTTGTTGCCAACACTTGTTCAAACAACCATAGTATTTAATAACAAAAAGTTCTCCTTGGCGAAGGTTTTTGATCTGATTTTCCACCCCAAACAATTCTGAAGTGTGATCAGCATTAGAATATGTATCTCTGGCTGCGATCTAGATCTCTGCAGCAGTTTGATACAGCATAAAATTCTCGCCCACCTCAGGAACCATCGAATTGATGAGCCAGGACATTATTAAGGTATTCTGACTCAACCATGTATTGTAGTGAGGATCTGTAGTGGCTGGAATAGGAGAGGTTTCATCGAGATATGCTCCTTTTCTTCTGCTAGTGATAAATAAGCGAACAGATTGGGACCATGGAAGGTAATTATGGCCATTTAATTTGTAAGAGATAATGAGGGAAATAGAGGAATCAGAGATGTGAGATTTTGATTGGGAAGAAACATTTTGACTACTAACCTCAGAAGCCGAAAGAGCTGGGTTAGTCATAATGTGATAAAGAACACGAAAAAAAAACAAAGAAACAAAACTTCAAAAGAATAGGGATGGCTGAAGGATCAACCCAACTGATACCATGTTGAACAAAGAGTTTAGATACTCTGTCGACTTGTGTTTTATTCAAAGACTAAAAGTCTAATCTTAGAGAAGAGTTTACAATAGAGTAAATTACCTATCTCAAACTAATTTAAATATAAAACAAACTAACAACCAAATCTCCTAGAAAATAGGCCTCTATCTCTAGATGATAAGATCCTATAAAATAGGAGACTTATTCTACTTGATATAATCAACACCTTTATTAGTTGGCTAGTTTATCCTACATGCAACTCTGCTATTTTCTTAAAGTTGAGGATAAGAAGATATAGCTCAAATTACAATGTTTAAATGTAACTCGCAGTATTCTAACTGCCTTAGTTTCCTTTCTGTCTTTCACCCAATTGACATTGACACCTCATATTTTGTTTTTTTGCTTTCCTGCCTCCTATTGTCCATACTCCATACTGAAAAGATGAATTGTATTTCTTTAAAGGAGCTGTTCTTTTATCCCAAAATGAAATTGTTGTGCTTGTTGAGGAATTATGTGTTTTGATGGCTTGACATCAAAGAATCAGAAATACCATACCAGAGCAAAAGAAGAAGAAAAAATTATTGGGTTATAGGTGGTTGCTTAAGATCATTACTATTATTTAAGGCAATGCAACCCATTTCAACACCAGCCCCTCAAAGAGAAAGAACGGTACTGAAAGAACAAGGGTCCAAGCAGTGGTCATCATAGTTGAATTTGATTTGAATGTTTTCTGGTGCAGATTGGAGGCAGTGGAGTGCTAATTTCACCATTGACCTACATTTTTGATTTAGAGACCCCAAGATGGAGGGAACTTCTCTCAAAGCTTGGTCTCTAGTCCTTTACGATGAATACATGGGTGGTGTACTTGCAGTTCATATTAGAAGTTTGGAAGTACAAAGGTGGATCGGAAACTACTTTGGCGAGAGTAAGAATCTCCAAAGTTTTTGTATCCTGTCCCTTGTTCATTTATATGTTTTTCCTTTTTCCTATAATGCAATCCCCATTGCAACCATAATGATGATATAGAGAACATGTTTCCCTTTCTTGATTATGTATGTATGATTACTGGGAATAATTTGTATCGATACTAGTTTACATTTCTGGTTGAAAAGTAGTCACGGATGGAAGTACGGTGTTAGCTTTTGTTTGGATGAAACTCGTGTTCTTGGTAAATTTCATCTCTTGTTTCGACTTAAGTACTCATTACGTACAAGATGTGCAGGAAGCAGGAAGCCATCAGAGGTACACAAAGTAAGGAACGATTGAACTGGTAACTGGAATTTTATCCGTGCTTATGTTTTGTAGAGTTCGAATGCAGAGATGGTCGTCATTTTGTTCTTGTGAGCCTAACTCGATGAATTTGCGTTCATTAACTGCTGTATCTGGCTTCAGACTAATAAATTCAAACATGAAGCCATGTTGGTTATGAATCCCTTCCGTCTGGTCGTAGGTTTTGGCTTGACCGGTGCTGCTGGAGGTCACGGTTGCCTTGTCTTCATTGTCTGTGTAACTCGCTACCGCCATGGCTTTATCAGCATCAGGGTTCTGGTTTAGAGGTAAAGTTTGTGTATTAATGACTTTTATTCTATATTTCCCCTTACCAGCTTTGTCCCTGGTCGTGATTTCAGTGTTTGCTCTGTTTCTGTACCATCTCGCGCAATATGATGACTGGTACCGTACGATTCTCTTGCTTCTATGTCGCCAAATATGAAAAATAAAGATACCCCCCTAAATTGTATAAAATTGAAGTATACAGCTATGTTGCACTGATATGGATAAAGGGATGGATACGGGGATAGGGATGAAAAACGACAATTCTCAAAATTATAGGGTAAGGGTATGATAAATATAAAATAATAATATTATATATTAATAAAAAATAATTTAATAAAATACTTATAATTACATAAAATAATAAATACACATTCATAAATAATATGATTTTTTATATAAAATAAAATAATAAAAAAATATTTATAGATTATGTTATAAAAATATTTATGCTTTAGTCATAAAATATCTAAAATAACCGATAAAAATAAAATACTACAAATAAAATAATAAACAAAGATTATACTAAAATTACTTGTAAAATTAAAATAAAATTTAAGATTAAATTATTTATTTTAGTTTCTTTAAGTTAAGATCGATACTTTAAAATATATTATATAATATTTTTTACATATTATATATTTATTTAAAAAATCTTTTAAAAATAATTATTATAAATAAATTTAATTTTTATATTAATTTACATTAAAATTAGTGTTAAATTTAATTTTTTATATTAATTTATATTAAAATTAATATAATTATTTTAAATGTTAAAATATTAATAATATTTTCTGATTAATAATTAATAATAATAAAATTTAAAATAACAAATAACCTATTTTTTTAATAAAGTAAAATTGTGGACCCTACAAAAAGTAAAAAAAAAACAAAATTCACGGGGTTTCTTTTTTTTTTTCACTGTTCATCTTCTTCTCTCCATTGTTCTTCTTCTCCTTCACTAGTTTCTGAAAAATCTTAACAGAAAGTTTCTACTCTTGATCGGAAAAGTATGTCCCCGAATACGTCTCTGATAAATGTTGATCGTTCTTAGTAAACGTTAACTATATCTAGTAAGCATTGATCATTCTCGAGATATCCCTGATCGTTTTCGTACCGTCCCCGTCCCGGAAACGTATTGGAGACGCGGAACGTCCTCAAAGTGCCGTACCCGTGCTTCCTAGGTATACAGTTGTTATCCCGGAATTGAGCCTGGTAGTGGACCAAAAACATAACTTGATCCATTATTATTACGTGGTTTCATCAGTGTCTTTTATCATTTCTTATCACTTCATGCTACTATCAAATTTACAGTTAATTGAGCAAGTGACTAAATTGTTTATCTAATTTGATCAGAAATGAAAATAATTTAAATAAAAAATAACTCGAACAAAAAGATTCGAATCAAAAGCAATATGAACTTAATTTGTTTAATATTGTATATTTTTTCATTATATCATTAGTATTAACCACCTTTAGCATTAGCTTAGTAGTTTATTTTCATCTTTTCTCTAACAAAATATCATCGTTATATATCGATTCATTGATTCGATATTTAATCCGATCAAAAAATAATCGATATAATTTTAGATCAAAATTAAAAAAACGAATAATTTAATATTCACCAGACTTAATATAGATTCAAACTAAAAATTAATCAATCTGATATCTGATATGGATCTGACAGAAAATAACGAATTAAATTGAATCATACTGACTCAATCCTAATAAAACATATATAGAAATAATTCAAATTGAAAACCGACCTGAACCGACTTAAACTATCCAATTGTCACCTCTAATTTGACCCATTAATATTGTATAATCCTATATTAGTCGTATTCTTAATTTTTTTGGACAAATAAATAAAATTAGAATGAAAATTAATATAATGCATTCACTAGTGATATGAGACGCATATTTTTAAATAAAAATATAATTTTAAATTATAGTTTTAAAAATTAAAAATTAAAATGTAAAAATTATCATGATAATAACTTTTTATATATTCAATTTGAATTAATAAATAAAATACGAGTGATAAAGAATTCTGACAGTAACACGCGACTGATCGAGACAGGGAATTTTAACTTCGGATCAGACGACCGATTTCGTGCGATTAGAGCATAAACAATGCTGCTACGCACCGTGTTGACCGATTCATTGACTCAGTCAGTTTTCGAATCAAAACCCTCTCTATAAAAAGCCTTGCTCACTAAAGCTAGTGGCTCGAACTATTTGATTGAGTTTAATTGACTCGAAACACGACTCACTGAGCTACCATGGAAATCATCGGGAAAATCTTGCAGGGCCTCGCTCAAATGCTCGACTCACTGCTCAGCTTCATCAACTTAACCTTAGCCGGCAAATGTAGACGCGAAACCCTTATCTGTCGACTCTTCTTCACCGGAAAAGAAACCACCGTTCTCCACAGTCTCTACCACCTCGCAACCCTTTGCCTCCCCCACATGAACTGGCTTCTCATTGTCTACGACCAGGATTACAGTGCCGCCTTCAACGAACTCTTTCGCTTGCTGCCGCAAATCCTCGGCAACGATCCACCCGTTTCTTCGGCATGTTGTTTCACTTTCATGGTTACAGAAAGTAAGATTTGGGAGCTGAAACGAGGAGTGTAACTTGAATGACAGATGCTGGAACGAGACTAAACTGAGACTCTGGGACGAACAGCTGTTTAGTCTGTGTTGGTTTCCACTTTTGATGAACATCTAAGATGTTTTGTACATGCTTGTTTCAGTTGTTTCTATCTGGTTTTCTGGTTCGATCTTTGTTGTCTTGTTTGTTTTGTCTATGAAGTTGTTGTATCATCTTTTGGACTAAGAACAAGCATCTTTAAGCTGATGAATCTACCTAAAGCAATGAAAATATCTACTCTCAAATGGTTATTTCACAAAATTTAAACTAAATTTATTTAAATTTATTCTCAATGATGCGTTATTATCATGATAATCTATGTACCGGCATTGAAAACGAAATTTTTTTACAAGTGTATTTAATTTTAGAATTAGATTCTAGTCCAGGGGATTAGATTTAAGGTTTATGGTTAGAATTTATGATTTAAGGTTTAGAGAGTAAAATTTAGGTTTCAAGATAATACGATTAAGGATTTTGATTTTAACATACAAAAACTTGAATTTTAACCATAAACTTTAAATTCTAACAACACTTTAAAACTAAACATTAAACCATAATCAAACCTTAAAATTAAAATGTTTGTGAAAATTTTTATTTTTATCGCTTGTGTATGAAATAATTATTTATTAATTATACACATCATGAATGCATCACAAGTCCATTTTTTATATTAGGTATAGGGGTGTTTATAATTAGTCGATAGGTATCTAGAGGCCCAATAAACTTGTAATGTAGTTTTTTTTTTGAAATATGAATCGTGAATTTTATTAAAAGAGAAAAAATCTAAAAATATAATGAGATATTACAATTTATGTAAACAAATTTGATTCGGATATATTTCTAATAACACAAAAACTAGCATCTTTAGACCATAAACATGACCCAACCTTAAAAAGGTAAAAACCCTAACTCAAAGGCTCGAAACAAAGTAGATACAAATATCATCAAAGCTCGATGATAAGAGGTAAAAACCAACAACAAATAACATTAAAAATATATATTATAATAATAAAAAACGTTAATAACACGGTTGTTACCACAATTTAATCTCAAATAAAAACAATACTATGAGCTTGTATCTAAATTCAGTTCGAGGATCCAAAATAAGGAGATTAACAACAAAATAAAAATAGCATAATATTGATTAGTCATGACGACATCAAATTTAATCTTCATAAAAATCAAATAAAAAAGAAACATCCAAATGACCAATTAAGTGAAAAAAAAATAGCATTGGTACTGCGGACGCTCTCTCTGCTGAATTATGGGCCATATATGATGGTCTAAGACTTGCCCGGTTAAATGGCTTTGCATCACTACAAGTTCAATCAGATTGTTCTTAGGCGATTTTGTATATCAACGATCTCAAGGTAGATAATAGTGCTCTTGCTCTGGTCTGTACAATCGCCAATCTTCGTCGACAAGCTTGATTCCTTGAATTCATTTGGATTCCAAAAGAAACAAAATAGATCTATTGATTCTTTGGCTAAACATGTCTCATATTCACAAGTTGAATTGATTTATTATGAACACCCCCGAATTACATTACTAGTTTGCTTGCTAGAGATGTTAATAGTCCTCCTTATTGTAATGTTAGCCATAGCTAATTTTTAAGTTTAACGTTACTCTTTTTATTAAAAAAATATAAAAAATAAGAAAAATCATGTCATAAAGATAAAATTATTAAATTAAAAAAATAAAACAAATAAATAAAAGAAAGTAATCAACGATCAATAAATTAACTAAGACTAATATTATTGTTGGTCATAAAAAATTAAACAAGAATAAAAATAGAATGCGCGAGGAAAAAAGAGATCATGGATAAACATTTAAACTTATAATGCAAGCTAATAAGATAAATAGGAAAATTAAACATAATAATAATAATATGATAATAATATTTAATTTATTATGCCTCTTAATGCTTTATGAACCGATTATAAATGTGGATAATTGGTTTTATGTTTAATGTACGGAATAAAAAATTGAAGGACCTATACAATATACATAAATATTAAAAAAATATAAAAATATCATTAAAATTTCACTTAATAACTAATTTACGGTTAAAATTTTTTTTATTAACTCTCGATTACAATGTTCGTAATACAATATGATACATCATACGAGAAAATAAAAGATTCATTATAAGATAAGGTCTAATGAAAGAAGGGGTGTGCAACTCGGTTGACAATTCAACCTATGTGCTTGACTTTGAGATTTGGGTGCTCCACAAAGAGGCGTGTGCTTCGTAGAGGTTAGTGAGAACACAGATACTTCGGTCGTCTCGGCGTTGTGTACCCCATGGAGCTGGTGTGTTCTAGCATCGATGACAATGCCATGGTGATTACGGGCGACCAACATGACTGATGCAACACTTGACTTAACAATGAAGGCGTCATCCACATTAACCTTGATGAAGTTTATAAATGGACATGTCCAACGAGTGACGCGGCTACATGGTATAATGGTGTAACACCCTTTACCCGGGTTAGGATCAAGGCGTGCTACCGTACAATATTAAACGAGTTAATCCGAATTTTGGTATAATTTAAAACCATCATTTTTTTGTTATTTATTAAGGCTTACCTTAAACACTTGTCTTATTACTCAACTTCAAATCATACATATAAGTCTATTACTACTTATTTCGTTAGGACGTATTAAGTACCTAAATGTATCTATTAACTATAAAGTCCAGTGATTGAAATCCAATTTGGTTTCCACTATTCATGCCTATCAAACATAGACTTATCCAATTATCATACATTTTAACAAACCATACTATCCATAATAATCACATGCATAACATTTAGCTAATCTATAAACCAACCCTTAGGCCCCTTCATGGGCTATTATATACAAACTAGGTGATCAAAATATAAATCAAGTTATGTATGTACAATACCATGTGCCAAATGCTAGATAATAGATGCACCACTATGCCACGCCTAGGAGCTTACAAGAAAAACCAAAATACCATACATTCGCCCTTGTGTGAACTTGCTTAGCTCTGAAGTGGCCTAAAATCAACGGTACTTATGATTGGGAAGAAGGGAAAACACGAGTGATAAGTACAAGAAGTATTTAGTGAGGTAACACCTAATGCTAACCACTTATATACATTTATCATGTGTCAATCTTGGACTTAACAACCTAAGTAGCAACTTAGTGTCAAGCTATCAAGCATTCAATCCACATTGCTTTTACATCCATGTTATTATGAGAACCATTCAAGTGTTTTATTTCATCTTTCTAGTTACATGCATTTCAAGTAACATAGACAAACAAATGGTAAGGCAAATCCATTACACATGCATTCGACTAGTTAAGATACCAAATTCACAAGCTCAAGTAAGCATTCGCTTTCAAATAACATGCTTTCCAAGTATCATATAATTCAGGTAAGCATGTATTTCACTTTCATGTTATTACAAGTGTCATTCAAGTCACCTAGATTTCAAGGTATTATGCATTTCACTTTTTCATTTCAAGTAACTAACATTTTAAGTAGCTTAGCATTCGACTGTTTTATAATCAAGTTACTTGCATTTTACTTAGCATATTTCCATGTAGCCAACATACCATGATGCAAGTATATCAAAAAGCATAAAATTTAAGTGACCTATAATCAAGTTGCATGCTTTCATTTAACATGTCTTCAAGTAGCTATCATGCCAAGATTGCAAGAATATCAAGAACGTAGCATTTTTAATACATGCCTTTCATTTAGAAAGTCAAGATCAAGTAGCATGCATATCTTATCATACAATCAAGAAGCTTATCCATTTGATTAGCATTTTAGTCAAGATCATTTTTATTTATTTGCCTCGGTTCATAGTTAGACTAGGTAACAAGTCACAAGATGGTACACGAAGTACCTAGCAAGACGATACATTAAGTATCTCACAAGAAGGTGCCAATACACCATATGTACCCAAGGTACTAACAAGACGACACCCAAGGTATCTAACAAGACGGTGACTATCGACCACAAGACGGTACACTAAGTACCTAACAAGAGAGCTCAGATTCTAGGCATGTCGTACTACCTATGACCAACTAAAGACCAAGACTTTATTATCCATATCATTATCAAGAATCAAGATTACATTAATGGTTCCATTTAACCAAATTTTCTTTACAATTTCACCAAGATCAAACCAAGTCATACAAACATTCATGCTTTTAATCACAAGCAAGCTTAATAACAAGATGCACATGCACATGTATGCATAACGTATCTTGGATCCTGGAAACAACGTGTCGTTATCTTACCTCAACATTTCCAAGCTACGCACTATACTAAGCTAGTATGGTATGTTATCACCCAACATTTCAACACACAAATTATCACACATTTTAACCTTATTCCCATTAATTTACCAAGTAAATTATTAGTCCAATTACATGCTTTGAATATACAGTATGATGGTAAGGACCTAGTCCTAACCCTAAGGGTTTGCTACACTCACAAGTTTCCAAGCTAAGTCTCCTATGGATTATGGATGACAACTCCTCGATTTCTCCTCTTCGAAGCCTCCATAACTCTTTCCTCTTCAAGGTTTTCAAGCTCTTGGTCTTTTAGCAAATCAAACATACACGACATTCATCATAATTACACTCAACTAAGCTTTTCAAGCAATTACATGCATTTCTTATGCAAATACTCAAATTTGTCCCCTATGGACAGTTTATCGACACTTTACAAAAAAATCATATATTTTAATTAGTACATCGGATTTTCGTATACTTTACAAAGTGTAATCATATGTACCAGAGAAGAAAACATAGCCATCTACAACAATATTTTTTGAAACTTGATGTATTATGGACGGAGCGTTTACAGTCTGAAAGTAGGGAAACGAATCTTATATGACAATGGAAGTCACTTTCTGCAGGAAGCGATTTCCAGTCTGACAACTGGAGTCGTTTCCTGTAGGAAGCGACTTCGTCGGTGCTTAAATATTTCTAATTTGAACCCCGGAATTTTAAAGCAGAATTCTCAATTCTCAAAACTTCTCTACGTCATAGTTCAAATTTTATATTTTTTCGGAATCTGTTTTCATTTGAATTTAAAAGCCAAAATATCAAGAAGAATCATTGCTTTGGTTTATTACGATGGTCAAATGGTTGAATAATAATATAAAAAATGAAAAATAATAATATAAAAAAATCTAAAAAATTACCTCATTATAACGCCAGAAATCGAAACAGTGTTTCTCGTCCAATCTACATAGACCCGCCATCTTATCGAAGAATATTGAGAGAAATAACTAAAAAAACTTTCGAAGGAAGAAAAAACAAAGAGAATAGATAGAACGTGACTTTGGGATGAAATGAAAGGGTGGGGAGACAGATATTTATAGGGAGATCGTATCCCTTGGGAAGCGACATAAAAGGAAAGTCACTCTCTGCACAGAGCGACTTTTTTGTAATCTGAATAGAAGTCGCTTTGTACGCAGAGCGATTTTCATTAAAATTGATTCAGATTACAAAGAAGTCGCTCTGTGTACAATGCGACTTCTACGGAAAATCAATTCAGATTACAAAGAAGTCGCTTTGTGTACAACGCGACTTTTATGGAAAATCGATTCAGATTACAAAGAAGTCTCTCTGTGTACAAAGTGACTTCATTAATCTAGGGTTTTACGCTTTTGAACCCTAGGGAAATCGCTTTGTGCACAGAGCGATTTCTTTTCTTCGTTATAATTAATGGCTTATGTGACAAGGGATGCCAAATCAGACGGAAGTCGCTCCCTGCGCACAGCGACTTCAGTAATCGCTCTTTGCAGGAAGCGAATTCTTTCTACGTGTCCTGACAGGGGTATAGATTTGTCATTGAAGTTGGGAGGGGTATATTTTTATATTTAAATATTAAAAAAGGGTTATTGTTATAATTTTGCCTAAAATGCATATTGGTACTAAGAAGAGTATCCATACCTAGAGGATCATACTGATACTCATATAAGAGTATCGGTACACGTAGAATAATATGGCCATGTGAATTAACTTTATGTTCCAAGGTTCTATAATCCGAGGTAAATGACTTAAAGAGTTACCTAAAGTATAAAATAAATTGTAAAATTGAGAAATAAAAATCTTAACTACATAAATGATTTAAAATGAGAATAAATAGGGTAAAGTTTTGAGTTTTTATGTGATGCCTAGATCATTAATGTTAAAGTCTTGTGTTAATAGTACTCTTGATTTGTGAATATTATTTGCTCTGAATGAAAGAATTTGAATACTCAATGTATGATTCGATGCTATATGATTTCCGGATCACATATATAAGATATTAGATCTGAGGTTTAGTGATAATCGGATCACACTCAAGTCGTTACGGAGACTAAACTTGAGGTTTAATGATGATCAAGTCCTCGTCAAGAGATAGATTTCGATGATATGTGATTATTGGGTCACAAATTCATTATTTAATTGAAGCTATGTGTGAACTTTCATGATGTTCTTGTATTAATAGTTGACAACTTATTGTCATGTATTTAGGTGAATATGGTAGAGTCAATGCTTATTTAGTCGTCATATGTTGTTTCATATATTTATTTATATTTGCATAAAATATAATTGATTGAAGGTATATCCATTGAGTTTTCAATAGCTCAACGTTCAAAATTTTTGTTTTCGTTCGTAAGTTTATAGGTGAAATTGTGGTGTAAGGAGCACCATCTATCAGTAGGTTTCAATATCAGTTTTGTGGGAAGTACAACATTTAGATAGTTAGATCATATATTTATAGGATTTATTTATAATATTATAACTCTTATTTGATCAAATTTATATAAGTCGAATACCATTTAAATATTTACAAAAGTAGAACTTTCAAATACTATTTGAATGTTTATTTATATTTTATTATCTTGAATGGTTTGAAGTGTGATAAAAAAACTCAAATGGGTTTCAAAAATAGAGAATGGATAATATTTTTATTAAAATTTAAGTTTAAATATAGCATTCAAATCGAGGATGTTACATTTATAATCAATACATATAGAGTAAAAACTTTTGACCCCTAATTATTCCTCCTTACATGCCTTACCTTAAAAAATCTTTAAAATTAAATTTTAAATCATAATCCTAATTTTTACATCTTAAGCTCTAAACCCTACACCCTAAAAATACATCTTATCCCTAATTCTCTAAACCCTAACCATAACATTTAACCTTAAACCTTAAACCATAAACTTACTAAAAATAGGGCATAAAAAAGGTACAATAAAGGAACAAACAATTTGCACCCATATGTATCGGTGAAAACATTTTTTTTATAAACACCTTAATTTTAAAGTTTAAAATTAGAATTTAAATTTTAAAATTTTTAAATTAAAAAATTAAATTTAAGATTAAAATTTAAAAATTAAAAATTAAAATTCAATCATTAAATATAAGCTTTACTAATATAAGTATACAGTACTTTACTAATTTATAAACGGTAAACTATAATGAATATCATTTAATTATGGGTAGGGTTACATTTGAGTCACCTAATTATTAAAAATTATATTTGGGTCAATCATTTATAAGTGAGGTTACATTTGGGTCACTCAATTATTAAATGTTATATTTAAAGCACTCAATTATAGGTAAGGTTACATTTGAGTCACTCTTCATGCATATTTGAAAAAAAGTTTATCAATTTGTGTATTAGATTAATTAATGATTTCAAATTAAATACTCTAATGTTAACAATGTTATACAAGTGATTTAGAATAAAAATCGACCAAAGTGATGTACTTTTCGAATATGAAGGATGACCCAAATGTAACCTTATTTATAATTGAATGACCCAAATGTGACCTTTAATAATTAAGTTACTCACATATAACTTTACCCATAAAAAGTGACCCACATATAACTTTTAATAATTAAATGACCAAATATAATTATACCTATAATTTGACATTTTTTATATTTTACCCATTTATAAAAGGTGACAAAATCTCCAACTTACACGTGTGTTCTTTCGCCTTTCAGTATTCACTGACTAGGGGTGATAATGAGCTGAGCAGGGCTCGAACCAAGCTCGGCTCGAAAACAGACATATCTGGGCTCAGCTCGGCTCGAGGCTCGCCAAGCTCGGAATTTTAGGCTCGAGCTCGGCTAGAAAATAGTATTACTAGGCTTGATTCGGACTCAAAGCTCGGGCTCGGCTCAGTCTCGCTCGAAATGGACAATTTTTTATATTATTTAGTTTTATTTATTTATTTGTAGTTTATTTTTTATTTTTTATTTGTAGTTTTGTAAATTTGTTTTAGTTGATAATATTCAATTTTTTTAATTTTTTAGTGAATTTATTCTCATTTATTTTATTATTTTTTTTTCTAAATAAATTATTTTTAATGTATATATATATATATATGTTTATAGATAATCATTCTAAGCTTGTTCACGAGCTTTTCGAACTGAACTTTAACCGATCTTTGATCGAGTTAAACTCAAGTATCTCACGAGCCACAGGCTCATTATCACCCGTCACCGACGACTTCAATCATAAAAAAAGAACTCACAAAGCGTCACCATTGACAACGTCTCCATAGCCTACGGACATTACGGGAATTACATTTCTACCCTTATCAACCGAAGTCCATACCTACCACCTCCATCGTTTCGTTTCCACCAACCCTCACCTTTCTCTTGTATAGTTTAACCGTGTATATAAAGCACCAAGGTAAGGTTTAAAATGAAACATGCAGACTGCAGCCTTTTTGAATTGCGTAGCAGCTGATTTGATTTCCATAGTCCAAGTAATTCCCCCTCCCCTGCACTTTGCAGGCAGATGACCTGGCAGAAGCTCAATCCACGATGATGTTCTCAAAGTTGCTCACAGAAACTGACATCAAGAAGAGGTTGGCGATCCCCACAGAAATCCTGCCTTCCTTGCCACCTTTCAAAGGAAGCCATGCAATCAAGATTCACCTAATTATGTACGGGACGAGGACATGGCCGATTCTCTGCACTGTCCGCAAAAAAGGGTACAAGAAACCTGTTTTCTCCGGCAGGTTATGGAGAGGTTTTGTCATCGGCAACAAACTCAACGTTGGAGATAGAATCAGCATGTATAAAGTGCAAGACTCCCACGGCCACTATAGGATTGAAGTGGAGAAGAAGAAGCCTGTTGCCAGCAACCAACACGGTGACGGTACTGTTCTTTCTCCTGCTCTCTCTTTCAATAATGAAGTCGACCAAATCTTATTCACACGCCGCAGAGAAGCGCGCAACAGGCGAAAGCAAGCGCCTGATGCACCGATCAAAGAGGAGGGAGCTGTCAATGTCATAGAGCTTGCCGATGCTGCAACTCGCACTTTCGTTGATCATGTGATTGCCAAACCATTCATCAGGATATTTGGTGCAAATATGACTTATGAAAAGGCTCACTTCAATATCGACATGAGCTATGGCACTAGTGATCATGCAACTGCAGAAGCAAGTTGTAAGGTTATTACTGATCAAAAGCGTAGCTTGGACTTGGTTCTACGACAACCCACTCCATATGACTCGGGAGTGAAGTTAGATTTGAAGTTGGCGCCGCCTACTGGTGGAGGAGTATATATATAGAAGCATTTAGTATTTGCTCACTCAAAACCAGGGTGTGATCAGTAATAATCTTGCAACATGCTTGAACTTTTGGTAAGCCTTACACGTTTGGGACATGCTTCTTAAAGTTGTTTCTTTTTGTTGTAGTTTCTTTGGGTTTGTTTCAGTAATAACCTGGGTTTTTTTTCACAACAAATGTTTTCACCAAAATAATACAAGAAACAGGAAATACAAGTTGACCAGTCAGAGGGGCAGAAGAAGTTCATTCTGTTGAGCAAAATTCAAATAAGATATAATTATTATAATCTTAACCACTCAGATTTAATCATCTTATTTTTTATATATAATCGAAAAATAAATAATTATTAAATAATAATTTTAAAATAAACAAATTAAATTAATTAAAATACAGATGATGTGATGAACATAATTTATATAATAATTTTTGATCGTAAAGGGTAAACTCCGAAAAAACACTTTTGCTTGCTTTCCACTTTTATTCACCTCTTTTGGTTGTTTCGGACTCGAGTAACTCGGTATCTGTCACACCTAATTTAAAGTCTCGTCAAAAAAAATAATATACAAGTTGTATAAACTCAAGTTTGTTAATTTTAAAGTGGGTGTTAGTAAATTATAAAAATTAAAAAAATATATAGTATATTATATTTTTGAATAACTCATAAGCTTTTTGAGTCGAATATTAAATAGTTCTACTTAGATCGTTAAGAATTCGATCCGAGTTCGAGATTGATTCAATTCCAATCAAATCAAACATTACGACAAACTTAAGTACAAACCTGGATTCTAAGATCTCGTTGAAGGCCATTGCATTATGGCTTGCTTTCCATAAGAAAGTTAGAATTTTTGAAGGAGTTTAAGTAGACAAATACAACGCCAAAAGCTTTTATCAGTTTTAAAGTCTGTTTGTTTCGTTGAAAACTGTTTTCGAAAAATGAATTTTGTAAAATAAATTACGAAAACTAATTACGAAAACTAATTACAAAAACTATTTTTAAGTGTTCGGATAAGATTGTGTAATTTTTGGTAATTTATAATGTGTTTATAAATCATAGTATTTCGTTGTTTGGTAAAAAAATTTAAAAACAAAACTCAAATTTTATTTTTAGTAAATAAATACAATATAAATTTTATTAAATTTTATCTTTTATTTTTTATTTAGTTAATAAAATTATATTTTACAATATATTTTATTTTTATAAACACTTTAAGTTAATTATCTTTATATTTTAACTTGTGCATATTTTTTAAGTATAATATATTTATATTTGATTCATTAGTATTTTTAATGAAGCAAACAAGATTTTACATTAAAAATTTATTTATTTTATTGAGTTATTTTTACTATTTTAAAAATTATGTTTTATAAAGACTTACACTAATACATATCCAGCCTAATAACCAATAATAAATTATAAAGATTTACGTCGATATAAGTCTTTATAATTTTTTCCTTCATCCAAATGTCCTCACAGGAATTAGGGCATTGAACTAAATCTAGACAGAAAATACATCCCAAACTTATTAGTGGTGTTGTATCAAATTGTTGACAACAGTAAAAGAAATCAATTTTATGGCTCATTTTCTAAATAAATATTCTTAGATGTTGATATTATTTTAAAAGTTCAAAAACATTAAAAAAATTTAAAATAAAACTCATTATAATTAGAATAAAATATTAAAATATAAAATAAATTAAAACAATGAATTACAGTTAGGAAGGAAAACAAATTAAAATATAAATATAAATAAATATTAAAAAGTTAAAATAAAAATAAATATTAAAATATAAATAAATTAATTAAAATATAAATAGAAAAAGTATTAAAATATAAATAAATTAGAATATTTCTTCATTTGTAGAGAGAATAAAAGAAAAGAAAATAACTTGCCAAGAATAAATGGGTAAGTCATTTTTCATAGAAACAATGGGCTTTTTTATTACTATAATTGATTTTCCTTTGACTTTTTCATTTTTCATGAACCAAACAACGAAAAGTTAAAAAAATATTTTTCGTAAAATCATTTCCACGAAACAAATAGACCCATAGTGTCATTAACTTGATACGGATGTCATATTTGGACCTTATACCTAAAACTATTATCTTAAAATTTTGTTTCCTAAGCCCCTAACACAATCTTGTTCAAAAAAAACATAAATTCATTCGTTTAAAAATAATAAGGATACAAATATTTTAAAATAATATAAATAGAGTTCCAATTAATACATCCGCTTAAACATTAAATATTAAAATAAGAATTATAAATTGTATATAGGGTCCTACAAAAAACATAACTTAATATATCTAGTAATTGTACTCAACACTAAAATTAATGTTAAAAATTCAACTCTTGATGGTGCTCCTTCAAGCCGCACGACAATCTAAAAATCTGCAAATAAAAACAACGATTTTGAATGTTGAACTGACAAAGCTCAATGGATACATCGTCACTCGATCATGCTTCGTGCACGTCATAAATAAAGCAATTCAACATGTATGATATCATGTCAAGTTAACAATGACGCTAACATATACACCAAAACACATATAATCATCAATATATAACTCATACACATCATATACATGTGAAATAATAAGTCTACACAACATCACACAAATAACATTAGAATAATTTAAAGAAACTCGCATCCACAAAGTATTAGGATCTTACACTACGAGTAAGACTCACGTCCATAATACATCGAGATCTTATACTTATGGGATTGAGGCTCGTGTCCATAAAACATCAAGATCCTTATTTCATGCTTGGAATGTTCCACCAAGCATCTTCGAATGAAGTCCGTGTTCACAAAGCGTCGATATCCCTCATTCGAAGGTCTTCAAAGTGGTGCAATACTTACCTAGGGGTATTTGGATCCAAACAACAAGAATAACTCAAACGTCTAGACAACCCATCAGCACATAGAAAGGCCTCTAGTTACCACAAAGCACCAACAATCCAACAATTCCTATGGATTTCTATCGCATATAATTCACCTAATTATTTACCAAGCCATTAATCATTTATTTTTCATACGGAGTTTAAATCCCAATATTTTAATTTTAATATTTATTTTATACTTTAAAAAAACCCTTTAATTCTTTGCCTCAAATTATAAAACTCTCAAACACAAACTCAATTTTTTTAGATAGAGTACTCAGCTAGTATCTATTCTCTTATATGGGTACTTCCTTATAGGTATCAATACTACTTTTCAAGCATCGAACTACCATTTATCGATCACCACATGTGCTGGTACTCGTATCTTGCGTGTCGGTATGCTAAACTCTTCTCTAGTCAATGTAACAGTAGTATTAATACGCCTCTAGCGTATCGATATGTAAAAACGTTATTGGAATTTTTATTATGCAAAAGGTAGCGATATGCGACTACCAGTATTTATATGCCTCTCATAATCCGATTTACCATTTTGTATTGGCGTACCGATACGCTCCTAACTGTATCGGTACGTGGATTCAAAATTTTAAGTCTAAGTTCAAATTTTACCAAAAATAGTATATTAACCTCAAACTAACCAAACCATACGCATCAAAAGCATGCATCAAAGTCTATTTTTATGAGTTATAAAAATTTATAAAAGTTAATAGTGTACTAACCTCGAACTAACCAAGGTGTAGTGAAGATTTTCACCAATCTTCAAGTTCTCTCCTTTCTAAGATATTTGGATGATTCTTTTACCTCTTTTGCTATAAGAAAGAGCTATACAATTAAATTGAACAACATTAAAGGATTTTAGGATCTAAAAGCACCAAAACTAAGAATAAAGCACCTAACCATTGTTCTCGTTCTTCTCCCAATATCCCACTAAAAGCTCTTTCACCATTATTCTAGTTCATAATGAGCCACTTTGAATCAGATCAATACCCTCGGCAATATTGTTCCAACTTACAAATAAGACCCTCGGAGATATTCTTTCTTTTTATATGGATGATAATAGGGGTGAGTAAAACTCGACTCGAGGTGAAAATACTCGAATTTTTAGTAATTACAGGATTAATTTTTAAGTTTGAGATGGGTCTATCATTTTTTATGATATATACATTGATATATAAAAACATAAAGAAATATTGCTATATATATTTTATATGATTAGAGAAAGTCGTTTAAATTGGAATCTTATCCATTCAACTCGAATTTCTTAAACTCAACTCGAACCGAAAAAAATTCAAATAAAGTTTGAATCGTAAAATATCGCTCGTCAACTCGAATAACTTAAAAAATTTTGATTCGACTCGACTCAATCTGATTAAATACTCATCCTTAGATGATAAGAGAACGAAATTGTAGAAACATATTCTATGACCCTAGAAATCCACCATACATCAAAGCCCATTTTCTGCGTATGAAGTCTAAGAGAATTCCAAACCACCTTATCATATTCACTTGAATCAAAAGAAACATGAATTATCTTGTATTAATAGTTAAGGGGGAACGGTTATCGTTCCTAGAGGTTATGAGTTCGAGCACCAACAATATAACATAGTGATAACGATCAATATATAATAATTGAAAGAATATTCTAAAATAAATACTACCGTAACTGATTTTAAAAAAAAATAACGAAAAAAAAATCAAATTTTATTGAGTATGACTCGTAGCTAGGAATCATTTAGGCCATAACACCCTAGGAAGGATTTAACTCTTTGGGCCAAGATGCTTGAGATCACCTTGTAGGAAAAGTTACAGTGTGTCACCTCTTCAGCATTTAGACATGAAACCGTCGCCAAGGCACCAATGTGCAATTTGAACATGAAACATTTGTTGGAAAAATGGTATAATAATGAATATTTTGGAGATTAAATTTATGTAAGTTTCATTAGTCAAATTAATTGGGACTAAGTGAATGATTAATCTACTATAAGAGTAGATGAAATTGTATATTTACAAGCTCAAAATGTTTAATGGGTGAATGAGAAATTGTTGCTTAAGGTAACACCCATGATATTGGAAAAATAAGAGAAAAAATAAAACATCTTAAATATAAAAGTTCTTCATATTATTATTGAAAATAAATCAAAGGCTTGGACTAGACAATCTAGGTATGCTTAGCTTATGGTTAGATACTTTTGGCTAGCCATAGTTGACTTTTACAAAAAGTCAAAGATGGGCCTTGGGAAATTTGGTCTTAAATTTTAAAATGACAGTTTTTTTTTTAATTTTCTAACTTTATTTTTCAACAGATATTATAGAATTAAACTACCTTTTATGGAATTGCAGACCCTTCAGCTGGTTGTAACCTCCAATTTATTTGGATTAATTCTCTGTTAAATATCATTTTGAATTCAGGAAGTTAAAACTCTTCAAGAATTGTTAATTACAGATTAATTCTGTAATTAAACATGTCCCCTGCCTGAACACTATAAAAGGAGCCCTCTTGCTCATATCTCAACACTCTGAAAAATCACAAATATCCTATAGCCAGATAGTGTTCTGCTTCTGTAAAGTTCGTTGTTGCAGTAAGGTAGTGTTGCTTTCTTATTGCATTCTGTCGTTGTATCCTGAGAGACAAACGTTCCATAGTAACTCCATCACCGGGAGGAGACGAATCTGTTTTAAGGACACTATGATAGCACAGGCCTCGGTTAAAGATTCAGAATCATTATTATTTTATTTTGGTTTCTGTGATATTTGCATTTCTAATTTATATGTTATATTTCAATTTCGTTTACAGGAATTTTATTTAACATATTAATAACTTGCTTCGTTTTGTTGTAACAACATTTACATGCAAATCTCTTTTGCTTTGTTTGCTCTCTCTCTATATATCACCTTCACTCTGAAGAACGTCACCATCATATTTGTATCATCTTATCTTTGTAGATTTTTTTATAGTAATCAGGGTTTTAAATAACGGACCGCAACCATTGTACGAAAAAACTGTCATAGAGTTTATCGATTTCACTGTTGAAAAGACTAAAATAAATTAATATTTTAGATATAATTTTGGACGAAAATAAATGAAGCGCATGTGAGGTAAAAACTATACTATAGGGAATAATATTAAAATGCGATCATGTACAATGCAATATAACGCCTACGTCGTAATGTTTTTAAGGTTATCGTGATGTATTATAAGCGCAACGCAATGATAAAATTACATCACAATTTTTACAGTATGAAATTGTTCCATAACAATGCAACATGTCATATATTGTGAAGCAATACCGTATTATACCGATAAAACATCGAAAAATAATCTAAAATGTAAATCTGTATAAATAAAATATTTTCATGATTCATTTCCAAGCTCATTACCGCTTAGTATAATACAAATGATAATGAAATAAATCATCTCAAGGTTCTTATTTCTACCAACCAAATGCATCTTATCTTACACTTAGTTCTCAAGGTTGTAAAATATACATATAAATAATATTTTAATAAAATTATAAATTTTTATAAATAAATCACGAACTCATCAAATATTACGCGTTACGTAATGTCCACAATACTTGTAACTATAGTAAAAAACCGCAACCGTAATTTAATACTACGCTGCACGGATTAATTTTTGAATTACTTGTACTTAAAACACAGTTGAGAAGACGCAGACGGTTTTGAAGATTTCTTGAAAATCCAATTTCCCACCAAAGGAACAAGAGGCTTCATCTTCTTCTTCAATATCTTCCTTTTCCTTTTCCCTTCAAAATAACATTTCGGTTCACAAACGGTCAGCTGCTGAGCCCCCATTCTTTTCATTAGTTCAAAACCCAGAGTCGTCTTCCTAAGTGTCGATGTCACCGGCACCGGCGCCGCCCTTTTAGCCGCTGCAGCCTCTGCCTCAGCTTGCGCCAACTTAGACATACCCCTATGAAGCTCAGCGTTAAGCGAAGCCAACGCTATCTCCGTCTCGGTTCCTCTCTCCTTCAGCAGCCTCAACTCCGCCTTAGTTTCCCTAAGCTCCGCTTCGAGTTTCGTTAACACATTGATGATCCATTGCCGGTTACTTTCCTGAATCTGATCATCGTCAGTACGTGAACACCAAGTAATCATTTTGTCGGAGACTGCGACAGCTTCTTGAACGGAGCCAAAGGGACGAGAGGTGTCGACACTGGATCGATAATCGTCGAGCTTGCGCGTCATTGTAGGAGGAGTTTGGTCTTGGGTTTCCATGATAGGAGTTTGGAAGTTTTCTGTTCATGAAACTACGGAGAAAGACGAGATAATGAGTTGTTTTTCGAAGTTTCTTTGCTTTTACGGCAAAACATTACGAGTGAATGAGAGGTAGAAGAAGGGTAGGGGAGAACTGGAAGTGCAGAGGATTGGTGTTTTTAAACGTTAAGTTTTGGTGGTACGAAGTCGACCGGACAACTACCGGTCGAGAAATAACTTTTAATTTTTGTAACATATTTATTTTTTTTATTTTTTATAAAACCTACCTTTACTTCTACCTTAAGGGAGATAAAAAAAATATCCAAGTTTTAAATTCGAGATTTAATAAAAATAAATAAAAGTAGATAAATCGTTTTATCAATCGGTCATCAATGTTGTTCTTATAGTTTAAACCATTAGCAATGTTTATATAAATTTAACATCTATATAACCTAAAATGGTGTGTATTCATCTAAGTAGGGTGCCAAAAACAACCGAAAAAACAATACCGATTCCGAAACTCGGAAAAATAATTAATCAAATCGAAAAAATCGATTTTGAGTTTGATTTTTTATATAAAAATTAATTTGGTTACTATTTATAATTTTGCGATAGATCGAGTAATCGAACCGACCTGTTATATAATATATATTCTAATATTATATGTTATTTTACCATTTTATATTAAAAATAATTGTTATTTTATTTTTCAATTCCCAAAAATAAAATTATAATTTTATTTTATAAAATTTAAATATTTAACTTACTAGTATTAAAAAAAATATTAACATCATGTGTCACTTTTAAAAGTATATATATTTTTTAACATATTATTAAATTTTATATTTTTAATAAACTAAATAAAAAAACTCGTTGCCCGAACCGAACCGATTTTTTCGATTACCCGATAATTTATCTTCAATATACATATTTCATTCTTATTATCTACTTAACAAATGAAATTAAGATTAAAATTCTGAAATATATAGTTAAAATATAAGGAAAACTATAACAAAATTCTCTCGTATAGTTAGTCGCTTAATTATTAAAAGCTTTCTTTAGGTTACTTATTTATAAATAAAATTATATTTGAGTCATTCAATTATAGATAAAATTATATTTAGATCACCTAAAGTAATTCTTGTCTTTTTAATTTAATTCATTTTTAAGTTTGAGTTTTCTCTTTTAGGTAAAAAGCTGAAGTATGCACGAGCCTTCTAGCTCAAATGGTTAAAAGAACAATTGTTGTTCTTAGACGTCAGGGTTCGAGTACCAGTGATGCCAGCAAAGTGATTGAGTGAGATAGAGATTATATTCTAAAACAGATACTAATGTAATTACTATTAGCGTGTTCAAAAAAAAAAAGTATTGACAAGTTCATCATAATCGTTTTTATTGAAAATTTCGTATTTAAAAAATCTAATATTTTTAAAACTTTTTTTCAAATTTATAATCGAAATATGTGATTATCATACTAATAATTTTAAATATAAATAAGTGATATTATCTTCTAGGATTTGGAAATTAATGAAAGTTGAAAATCAATATGAACCAAGATGTTTAATTTGTTTTTTTTAGTTAAATTAAAGCAATACTTAATTGAAAAAATGTTCAAACAATTTCCAATTTTTTTTACTAAGACGATGATATGTGTCATCGTTTTATTGGACGTATTATTATATTAAATATTAAAAGATAATATTAGACTTAAATATAAAATAGAAATAAATAAGGTTAATTTTAGATTAAATAAAAAATAAGAAATAAATTGAATAAATATAAATTTTTTATAGACTCAACATTTCATTTATTTATTTTTATTAAAGCCACACATAATTTTTGATAAAATATATTACGTGACGTGATTTGATTTGATTTGATTGATTTTTTCTTATAAATATTAAAAATATAATAATTATAGTAACTTTTTAAAAATATTTTATAAAAATAAAATTTTTGTTATATAAGATTTTGTAAACTTTGATAAATAAGTTGTGTTAAATTTTAGATATTAGATATTTAATTAAGATTTAACGATGATTTAGGATTTAAGCTTATAGTTTAGGGTTTAATTATTTACGTTATATGGTTTAGGATGGTAGAGATATAGTCTAGGGTTTAAATTTAGAGAATATAGTTTAGGATTTAGAGGTTTGAGATTTTAATTTTAAATTTTAAAGAAGATTTATATTATAAATAAATACATAAAGTATATCAACTTTTTTATTTAGGTACCTAAAAATATTTTCAGTAAAAGAATAAGAATATATTTTTTCTTCAAATAGGTACCTAAAATATTTTTCTGTTACAGTAGGTGATTAAAGTATTTTTTTGTTTTTGATAAAATAAATACATAAAATATTTTTTAATCAATATCATATATCAACTTTTAAGAACTTAAATTAACAAAAAGATATACTTTAAATACATGTTTTAATGAAAAAACACTTTAAATGCCTATTTTGAATAGAAAAATATATTTTAAATATTTATTTTAACTAAAATATACTCTTAAGTATTTAAATAAAAACTGATATATTTTAAATATTTATAAGTTTTTAGAAAAGGCTTGTGAATTAAAATAAAAATGTTTTCCTAAGTCCATTGTACCATTTTTGTTTCCTAAATCTAATTTTTCAACTTATACCATTTTGTATAAAATAATTATTTTAATTTTAAGTTTATACAAGTCTTTTAATTTTAGGGTTTAAAGATTTAAGTTATAAATTTAGGGGTTTAGCCTGTAGGGTATAAAATTTAAGGTTTATGGTTAAAATTTAGAGGTTTAAATTTAAATTTACAGGTGTTAAAACTAAAAATAAATAAATTTTATAACTTAAATACAAAAAATTATATAATTTTTTTATATAATTTATATATAAAAATTTAAGTCGTAAATTTAAAAATTTAATATATAAAGTATAAAATTTAAGGTTTATGACTAAAATTTAAAGATTTGAGTTTAAACTCAAAAATATTAGGACTACAAATTTATATTTTAAATTTTATAATTAAATGCGAAAAATTATAATTTTTTATAATCCTTTTTAAATTTCCCGTAAGACATTTTTCTATCCCTTTCTGCAGTTCGCCTATAGGTGAATCCTTCATTAAAAGGAAAAGACGACAGAATTTATGAACTTCATATTCGGAAAAGGAATGCAGCGCCGTCTGTGGGAATCGAACCCACGACCACGTGGTTAAAAGCCACGCGCTCTACCGGCTGAGCTAGGACGGCATCTTGTTTCTTATATTTCAACTTGATTAATAAAACCCGTTCTTAACATTTGATAAATATTGTTGTTTAGTTGTAGACTTAAAATATCCTTTGGTTCTATTCTAGTCGGCTTTTGGACAACATCGAGAATTAGATGTGATTTACCCATAAAAATTTATTTATGGTTAACATAAATTTAAGACATATAGATTAATGAATTGTGTATGGTGATATTCGAGATAAAAATGATAATTAAATGATTAATTTTTAAAGGATTAAAATTTATTCAATCTTTGAAGCAGAACTTTAAGGTTTTTATGAAGGTTTAGTAATTATATATCTCTTAATGCATTTGATTGCAGAGTTCGATAATGTTGAGGTGTGTTTAACCAAGAGACCAATAGAATTATTATGAATGGCTTTATCCCTTCTATTTTGGTATTAATAGTTCAACCATGTGTATTTATGTTACGCGTGATGGTAATCACGTTATAAATTGAACGACACTCATATAACTATGTAGATTTGATTTGTCATAGATTTTTGTCTTCTCAGTGTTAACGCTATAACAATACAATTGTATTAGCTGAAATTTTATCGTGATTATATTTTTCTTTCAATTTAATTCATGAATTAATCTTTAGATTTTTGTAAAATATTATTTAAAATAATTTTTTATTTAGGTTTAAAATTTTTAATGAGGCATATAGTAATATTCTCTTTTATTAATATAAAAATAAGTAAAAGAAAAATCAACAATGATTAATTAAAAGTTAATATTATCATAGATGATAAAATTTAAAAAGAAAATAAAAAATACATAAAAGAAAATAAGAAAGAATTACCAAAAATTGCTTAATTTAGGGGAACATAGTTTTGATATTAAAAAAATCTTAATTTGATTTATAATTAAAGTACTTATTGTTTACATATATTTAACATGTATTGTGGTTTGGATTGACCTAAGTAGTTTATTTTAGGAACTTTGGTCAGTATAATTTTTGGACGTCGTGGAGTTCTTACTTTCTTTTTTAATAATTAATAATATTAATAATAAATATAAAAAATAATAAATATATATATAATACGCATATAAATAAAATATGCGTGACTCACCTAACTTATTCTTGAACCAGTTCTAGTTGCAGATTAAAACACATTGATTGATAAAATGATAAAAACAAATTTTATTAAAATAATCAGATTTTTAAGTGATCTAAGATCATCTAAAAATAAAATAAAGATCGGTAGTAATCTCCTTTTTAAATCCAAAATATTTTTAATAATATTTACTCCAAGCGGTAAATAAAACGAGATAAATTATAAAATATTTAAATTCGATTTGATCAAAATTCAATAAAAACTCAATTTAATTAAATTTAATTTGAATTTTTGACGAGGTAAACCAAACTACATAATATTCAAATCAAAAACTTCATGAGTTACTCGAAAAATATACATATACTACTTTTATTTTTTATATTTTAAATTTCTAAATTTAAAACCTTAAAAATTTATACCCTTAACATATCTTAAACCCTATATTAACACACTAAACACTAAAATTGATATATTTAAGTTTACATAAGTGTATTAAATTTTTTTCTTCGTTAAGCTTTGATGAAACGTGATAAATAAGAGTTACTCAAGTTTAATACATCAAAGATCAATCAACACTTAAATTGATACACAAATAAAGCTCAAATTCAACTCGAGTTCTTAACAAACCGAACCGAACTTTAATTTTTTAAACTCGTTTAAAATTATTCAAACTCAAACTCAAAATCTTAACGAATCAAACTATACCTCAACGAATCTAATACTCCCATCCATATCAAATAACATATCTAACAAAATAGAGCACAAATTAAAAATTTAAACATTTTTAGTTTTTTACTTTCTTCGACCTTGGGTTTATTTTTGAAAAAACTGTGTGGTTTATTGTTTCAAAATTTTCAATATTATAATTAAAAGAAAAACGTTTGGAGAACTATTGTCTTACCTAAAAACTTAATTTAAAAAACATTGACAAAATCCAGGGACTAACAACATATTTTGACCACTTGGATTAACCCCAAGTCTTTATAATCAATTGTGAAACAAAAACACCACTTAAACCGATCCTAGTTCATACATCCGACAACGAAAACTTGGTTATAAAGATGGTTTTAATTGCTAAATAATGACACACACAGACACAGGTCTACAAAACAGAAACTGAAACATTATAGCACCACAGAAAATAGAAAAGCTTCAAGGAAGAAGAGAGAGAGATAAACTTATCACTTGAAGCACTTGGCATCCAACAGAGGCTCTCCCTCGAAAGGTTCACAGTCTTCGATCATCTGACTCACACGTTCCTTCTGGGCTTCGTCCGTGATGTCAACCTTCGTCCACTCGTACAGTTCCATGTCGTAGCACTCATCGAGGATGAATTGAGGAATTTCTTTACCACGGAAAAGCCATAATCCCTTCACCTTGAATGGAGGTTCGGCTCCAATCACCAACATCTTCCCGAAAGCATACTTGCGAGCCAAATCCATTCTCTGCAAGAAGCCTCCGACTTTGTTCATGGTGACAAATGAAACTGTGTTCTCCTCGTTGTACTTGTAGTCGCAGAACCAGAGTGAGTATCCCTCGGGATCATACATGTCCCAGAATCCTGTAAGAAAAACAGAGGAGACAGTCAATCAGAATTTGGAAATCACAGTCCGAAACAATTAAGAAATGAAATCAACTGGGATACCTTTAATCGCAACCTCACGGAAATTTGTCTTTGTATTAGAGTACAACCTCTTCCAATCATCTAGTACCATCTTACTGGGAGGCAGCAAATCAAGAGGATTCTTCGGTTTGGGCTTTGGTGCCTCTTCCTCCTCAGCAGCTTCTGCCTTTGCTGGCTGTTTCTCAACCTCCTTTTTGGCTTCTTTCTTTGGTTCCGCCTTGGCCTTTGGTTTAGTCTCTTTTGGCTGGGCTGCAGGCTTCTTTGATGCAACAGGCGGCACAGTCTCTGCCTGGTTTACCTCACCGAGAATCTTCTTGAAATTTGGTTGATTAACCATGGTCCAGAAGTACCTCTCAACATGAGGAAATTCCGAGGTAAAACTCTTGGTCAAGATCCTGGAGAAACCCGAATATAGGTTGCATGTCATGATAATATCAGCAAGGGTGACAGAGTGCCCGACCAGGTAGGTATTGGAAGCGAGATGAATACTTAATGCACCCAGCGCTCTCTTCAACCAAGCAATAGCAGCTTCCTCAGCCTACATTACCAAAATAAATAGGAAAACCAATTAAAACTAATGGGGAATGACAAAATTAAAAGAATTGAAGAGCAAACAGCCGAATATCTTCAAACTAAATAAGAAAAGACGATGTCAGCCTACTCAATCCATTAATTTGAAGAAACTAACAAAAAACAGTTGTATGAAGTGCCAACAGAAGTTGTCCTACAATGTTTTGATCCTCTTTACATTAAATGCATAGAACAAGAATCATAGAAGCGATACTGGACATGATTTTAGCGAATAAAACAAATTAAAATGATACACGAACCTGGGGAATAAAAAAAGTCGAGAGCTACTGTATATATAACTTACTGGTGGAAGGTAAGCAGAAAGACCCAATCTTGGATAGAGCCATTTTGAAATATTAGCATCAATTTCCATGGATGCAAAATCAATCCACTGTTCAATATGAGCCTGAGAAAAATCAAGCATATATATATACAAACAGTAAGTATACTGAATTGAAATAAACATAACCGATGCCAGAAGTTCATGGTATTGGAAGAAAGAAAATCTTACAGAATCAATCAATGTGGAACCAAATAGAGGGTTGTCAGCCTTTGAGCGAGTAACTGCAAATGAAAGTAAGGATATCAATAAGTAAACAACCATTACTGGAAGGAAATGTAAGATATCAATCTGTTGCTTCTAACCATAACGAGCAATTGCATTGCTCTCGAATATGGGACCATCAGGTGTTTCCAGCACAGGAACCTATATAAAAGTCACAGATATTCTTTTCAGAGAATTCAAAGAAGAAAATACGAACTTACAAATACAAAAGTACTCTCTCAATTTAATCTATTACCAAGCATGGTTACCTTTCCCATGGGATTCATTTTGAGGAACTCGGGAGTTTTATTCGAGACACCCATCTCAAAGTTTTGAACCAATTTGACCTCCACACCACTGTATTCTGCGGCAATGAGTGCCTTAAAGGCATTTTTGTTTGTGTTTCCAGCATGCAAGACCTGCATGTAAATCAAACATCCACAATGTTTAAAAAGGAAATTCCAATAACAAACACCACAATCGATTCCTATAAATAAAGAGGAAAAAAAACACTACTTTTGCAGGAATTCTTTTAGGTTGTGTTTTTGAACTCAGATTCCAAAAAATGGAATTGGATCATAAATAGCATAAATTGCAAAATAAAACAAATATAATGCAAATGAGACATTTATGGATTTACTAGATGCCTATTGTAAAAGGGAAGTTCTAGGGTGAGGCAGGCAGGTTAAAATGAGGCAAAATCAAAGTTGTTACTAAAATTATAAAAAAAAAATGATTTTTCTGTATATTCGGAATTTCTTAAGAAAATAGAAGGATTTTGGTATATAGTGAATTTCTTACAAAAAGATTAAAAATTTTAAACTTCTAAAAATTTCGGTACATACCAAATTTCTTTTATAAAAAGTAATGAAAATTTGGTATATACAAAAAAAAATTGATACCAAAATTTTTATATTTTTTATAACAATTTCGTCTGGGCCGACTTATTTTAACACTCCTCATGTTAGAAAAACCCTATTTAACAGTAGATTTAACATTCTTAAAGATTTCTGTAAATCTTTCATATACATAATCATATCAAATCTGAAGTTAGATCTCACTATTTACACAAAAAGGATCATTCATTTTCACAACCCAAAATTGATAGTACTCAGCATCTCCATCTATTATACACACAATTTATCACATTAAATCTTAAAACAAGGCTCTACAGTAAAGACTCATCTCTTTTCTGCTCGGTCACATTCAAAACCGGAAGTGTAGAGGTCAAAATCCATTTGTGAACGATATTAAATTTGAAAAATTCGTCAACTATTTCATTAAGTTACGAGCATAAGAATATAGCATCAAATTCATATTTCTACTTCATTTATATCCATAATGTTACTGCAAATTTTTCACTTCGACACTTTTGAGTTCCAGTTGAAGATCAATTCACTGATTTCTCCTCAATCACTTCGTTTTCTATGTTTTTCAACAGCTAAAGTACAAATTTCAAAGAACTAAGGGAAAAGAGAAACTCACCAAAGCCATAGCTTGATTGACAACACTGAAACTCAAAGTTCAGATCTGAAAACATAAAACGGAAACAAAATGAAAGGCTGTGAGTAGCGATCTTATACAAAAGAAATCGAGAGAGGAGAAGAAATAAGAGAAAACCTTGTAGCCGCTGCAAGGAGGAGAGAGTGGGGAAAGAGGGATATAATTGAGGGTTGCTAGGGTTTTTGTAGAGAGAAAGAGGATATACGGTACGAATCATTTTAGATCCGATCGGGTTTCAAACGGGTACTGATTCTAATATAGATCCATATTTTTTATTGTTTTTAAATTTACTTTATAAATAATTAATTTTATGAGATTATTGTGTATAAATTAAATATTTTAGTATATATATAATACGAAATATAATTTAATACATTAAAATATTTAATATATAAAATAGTATGGAAAATTCAGATTTAGAAATATTTTACGTAAAATATTTACAATTTTTAAATAGTAGTATTTTTCATATATTTTATTTGAATAAATAAAATATATAAAATTTTTAAAATGATAGAAATAAAAGACACTAATGCTCTCGCAACAAGAAAATCGATTAATTTAGAGCTATAAATGATTCGAACGTTCAGTAAAACGTTTATAAATCGATTGAGGAAAGTTTTTTTATTAAACTAACGAATATGAATAAGATTTTTTTCACTTAATTAAAAGAAGAAAATGAACAAAGAACTTATTTGTTCATTTATATTTATGAATGTTCGGTAATCTGTTTGTCTATGTTCGTTTATTTATGTTCATTCATTTACGTTCATTTAAATCTATTCACATATATTTAGAGGTGTTCATTATTTAGTTAAACCGAAATAATTGACCGAAAAAAATAAAATTTGTTAATCTATAATTTTAAGTTTCGACTAATGATTAAGAGTTTTTTTTTTCAAATTTCAATATCATAAATTCAATTTAGAATTAGTTAATTAACTAAAATAATCGAATTAACTCAAAATATTACATATTTAACACATTATATATGTTTGTTTGCGTTTGTTTATGTTCATTATCATCTTAAGGAACGAACAAACACAAACAAGCTATATTTCTTAATAAACAAACACAAAAAATAATTTTTTACATACATGCATATATATCGTATATAAAAATATATGTATTATATATTTATAAAAACGTTTAGATTAAAATTAATTTGTACCATAATATTTTATAATTAAATTAAAAAAATTATAAACTCAGGTTTAATTTTTTTAGTGAAATTTAAATTAAAAATATGACTATTCAATTGATTAACTCTAATTTTTTACTTGAATGAATGTTACCCTTAGATTCACATAGGAATGGCAATATGGTGGGTTTTTACCACTTTACCCGATCCGACTCGACCTGATATAATAAAATTATAATCTAATTCTGATTAATCTCGATATTTTAATAAAAAATTTAATTAATCCCGATTTAATCCAAAAATATAATATTTTAAATATTATATATAAATATATCGGGTCAAAATAAAAAATTCTTCTCTAAATCCGATCTTTACCTCGACCCAATCTAACTTAAGCTTAATTTGACATTGATTTTAAAAGGAGCGGTTAAAAAATAATTTTGAGAAGATAAAATATCTATTTTAAACATGATATTGCAAAGTATAAGTAAACTTAGATGATGTTTAAATCAATAATTTTATTTAAAATAAATTATAAAATATATTACAAATAACAAATTTATTTTCAATATATACAGACATAACAATTATAAATTAATAATAAATTATAAATAAAATAATTTTATTTTTAATATAAATATTCTAAAATATATTATTTTATAATTTATATATATACAAATATTATTTTAATAATATATTATAAAGATAAAAAAATAAATTTACTTTATATACTAAATTTTTCGACTCAAAAGTAATAACTTCTAATTTTTTAGTTTGGATAGAAAAACTGATTTGAAAAATAATAAAAGATAACAAAATTTAATAAAAATATTTTTAAAATGTTTTTTAGTTTCTAAAAGAAAAAAAATACGGCCTTAGTTTTCAAATAACTTTACCCTGATTTTTTTAATAAATTTAAGAGAAAAACATATTATCGAATGCCTATGAAAACTTAATCATGATTTTTAATAATAATAATAAGTAAAATTCTACAACATGTGTTAAACACCGCTGAACACCGTTGAACACGAACACCGTTAATGATGAATATTGTTGAACACTATTAAACTAATTAATAAAGATTAAAAACTTTAAGGACTCAACATATAATTAATAATTATTTAAAATAAAATTTTAATTAAATTATTTTTTATTAGGATAAATATAAGGATAGTCACTCAATTGTCACATTTTTTTGTTTTGGTCACTCAATTATTTTTTTGTCAAAATTATTACTAATATTTTATTTTATTATTGTTTTGGTCATCAAACATTAAATGTTTAATAAGATTGTACCATGACATAGTTTAATAATAACATTAATCCCTAAATTTATGATATTATATTAATTTAATCTTATTAAAAAATCTCATCAAATAAATCTTATATTTTTATATAAACCTGCATAATAATACAAACAATACTTATTCCCAAATATAGTTCCCTTCCATATCTTTCAATCGCCAGTTATTTCTCTTTTATTTGTTATGTTCAACTCTTTATCAAGGTTTTGTTATTTTGATTTTCTTTTCTTCAAATTTAAAACCCAACAATCACATTTCTTTCTCTCTCCATCGGTTGCCATCAAGCCTATTTGAAACAATTAGTTAACAAAAATAGAGATAATAAAAGATACTAGAAAAATCATAACAAAATCTTATGTTTAGTTTTCTGGTTTTACCCTTACAATGAAGAGAAACCATAACAAAAATTAATTTTATATTTTAACCGTTTTAAGTTATTCAAGAAATAACGAGTTATGCTGATCTACATTAAGTTTATTTTCTAATTGTGTCTGAAAAAATTAAAAAAATGAGTTTTTTTAATTACAAAGTCAGAGTTTAGTATATCTATAATTACATTTTATGTGATTTAATAGTCTAAACAATACCAATAATATTATTTATTTTTATAATATTATTATGTTGTCACGTAATGTTTTTAAAAAATATTTTATCTTTAAGTTTTATATTGTTTGTGTGTGGATTTTAATTCATATAATATGTAAAATTAAAACATAGTAATCGGTTACAGTCTTACAGATATTTATAAAATAAAGTGAAAACATAAATTATGTAATAATCACATGAATAAAGTGATTGGTTTTATCGATCTAAATAATTGTTTATTTTTTTTACTATTTCATCATTGTAGCTAACATAATTTAATTAAAAATTTAAAATTATGTTCAAAAATGTATTTTTTTAAAAACTGATTTTTAATAGAAAAATCGTTATGAGTTAAACTTTGATTAAAATTAAAAAGAAACTGATATTCAATTATTATTTTGTAAGTTTAGTATTAAAAAATAATAATTTTATGCACAATAATTTAATTGAAATTAGAATGAACGTTTAAAAAATCTTTGAATTGCATGAATAATTTTACAATTGACATTGCTTTATTTTAATATTTATATATGAAATGTTAAAATATTTGTACAAATTTGACTCAAAAAATAATGTATACAAGTAACTTGAAGAATCGAAGAAGTTAAATTAAATTTAAAAAAGCAAATCATAAAATTAAAATTGTGTTTTATAATTTAAAACTTAATAAGTTTCCCAAAGACACAAAAAAGTGAGTTGATTAATTAATTTTAAGAGTAGTGTTGTAAAAGAAAAATAAAAGGGTAAAAAATTTAGGGTTTAATCCAAATATTTGATGATTTATTTTCTATTAGGATTAAATTGATATAGTATAATAATTTTAGTTTTCTAAAATTATTATTAAATCATGTCATTTCATAATTTTTATTAAATATATAATGGAGGATGATCAAAATGAGAATGAAATAAAATGTTAGTGACGATTATTACTAAAAAATTATTGGATGACCAACACAAAAAATTATTATAGTTGGGCGATCACCTGTGTAATTCTTCTTATTGAAAATAATTTAACTAAAATTTTGTTTAAAATAATTACTAATTATACGTTGAGGCCTTTAAATTTTTAATTTCTATTAATTAGTTTAATAGTGTTCAACAATATTCAGTGTTCAGCGGTGTTCGACGCACGTGGTAGACTCATCCTAATAATACTAATAACTAGGGGTGTAAACGAACCGAGCTTGAAAAGATAAGGGTATGTCCATGTTCGTTTATTTATTTTTGAAGGTGTTCAAACTCTATTCGTGTTCGTTTAAAATTTTAATGGTATGTTCGAGCTTGGTTCGTTTATTTTTTATCGTGTTCGGGCTCGGTTCGTTTAACGTTCACGAACGTGTTTGTTTATATGTTCGATAATTTGTTCGTTTAACATTCGTGAACATGTTCGTTAAGCGTTCGCGAACGAGTTCGTTTGTGTATCTCCATCAACTTGTCTATTTAGCATTCACGAACATGTTCGTTTAGTGTTCATGAACATGTTTGTTTAGCATTTACGAACATATCAGTTTAACATTCGTGAACATGCTCGTTTATATACTTTGAATTTAGGGTTATTAAAGAACATAAACGAGCTTATAAACGAACATAAATGAATTTATTCATGAACATAAACGAGTCGAGCGCACTTATGTTCATGTACGTTCATTTATTAATCGAACAAAAAATATTTATTCATACTCGTTTATTTAACTTAATAGACAAACATTATATGAACGGTTCACGAACAACTCGTCTACCACCCTGTTGATTTACACTCTTACTAATAACATTTCTATCGGGTTGGAAATCGCCGGGTCAAATTGTCATCCTGGATTTAATTGTCTAGCTGTCATCACGTGTGGAATCGGAGCGTGCTTTGTGTGGTTTCTATGCAGAGTCTTGAATATATAAGACTAGTAGGCCAAAGCCCTAGCAAAAGCTTTACCGTGCTTTCAAACTTTTGGGTACACCAACCAAAGCACGCCATTGACGAACAAACAAAAAAGCTTTGAAATTCAAAAGCAATGGCAACATTTGAACAAGCGCCGCCTGGAGATTCGAAAGCCGGGGAGAAGATATTCAAGACAAAGTGCGCTCAGTGCCACACCGTTGATAAAGGTGCAGGTCACAAGCAAGGTCAGATTCTATCAGATCTGATTTGTTTTGTGCAGTTCTTTTATAAAATTGATTTACAATCCTATCGGTTTGTTTGTTTAGCGTGTTCTTTCAAGTCATTTTTGTATATGCGTGACTGTGTTAGTTCCTCGAATGAATGAATGAATGAATACTAGGGTTTGCAACTTTGCATTGAAACAAGATGATTCAATCCTGATTCGAATCCCAAAACCTAACCGGATCGAACGAAATATAATCCGATTTGATCATAAAAGTAACAACTCTAACCGTCCAATCTGAACCCGAAATAGTCCGAACCTGTTATGAACTGACTTGAAAACTCGAGCTTTGCGATATGAATATTAACCTGCACAAATCGATCCGATTTGAATTGATCTGACTCGGAACCAAATTAGCCTGCCCAATTGATGGTTCTAAGCTACAACAATTTTCTAACTGAAACGATTCGGAATAATAAGTTGGAAATGGATTTTCGAAATTTGCAGGGCCGAATTTGAATGGACTTTTTGGGAGGCAGTCTGGCACAACCACGGGATATTCCTACTCTGCTGCTAACAAAAACATGGCTGTGATTTGGAAAGAGAAGACATTATATGACTACTTGCTTAATCCTAAGAAGGTATGTGCAAGTCTTGTGTTGTTTTCAGTTTAATGATATGAGCTTCGTAATGGATATACAAGGGAAACCATGTTGTGAATGAATTTTGCGACACTTTGTGTCATGGTTTTTAAATATTACAGTGATCTTACTTTAAGGATATGATGTAGTTGAAGTGGCTCTCCTATTCACTTGTCTTATGAACTGATTTTCTGTTTTGTAACATAAAAAACAATTAGTTTTTTTGGGTTCATAGTATATCCAAACTCATATTGGACTTGAGACTAATCTGTGTCGAATTGAGAGCACTTTAAAGTAAACTTCCCCACGACATGTGCTTTCCGGGGTGAAGCTGCTAGCATGAGGACTTGTTTACATCGAATGTTTGTCATTGCTTGTCGTCAGCATAACATTATTTGTTCTACTGATTGATCATCAGGTCTCATTAATGAAAGATGACATTTTTGTGCAAAATAATGTGTGTTTTTCTGGCATAAATATAAGATATGAACTGTGAAGTGGTAAGGATGTAACTTATGTACAAAGGAGGAACACACCATTATTTTTTAAGAAATTATCTCTGTTTGTTCAGCAAAGTAGTTAATTTTTTACAAGATCGTTCCCATGTGGTACAGTGGTTGTTCATTGTTAATGTTGATTTCTCCTGCTATATAGCTTTGTGTTCTTGATGGTCCAAGACATTTTATCTGATTATTGATTATTGCATTAAATCTGCCATTAGTATTACCATATTTGGATTTTGGCAGCATTGTGCGTACGGTCAATTGATTTTGATTGTGTTAGATTCGTACGGAGTATTAAGTAAGATGTAAATATAACTATGCTAGCTTAGCTAAGTTAATCTCACTTTCTCTTTACTGACATCTTTGTGAGAATGGACTTTCATTGATAAAATTTGTTTTGTTCAGTATATTCCCGGGACGAAGATGGTTTTCCCTGGATTGAAGAAGCCTCAGGATCGTGCTGACCTCATTGCTTATCTGAAGGAATCGACCGCCTGATTCATCTCGTGTTTTTAGTATTGTATATTTCGGAACTGAAACGAAATCCAGAGTTTTGTTCAATGATGTATTTTTCTTACATGATTAAAAAGAGGTAAGCCATTCTTAAAATAAAGTAATCCTTTAAAACAGGTCCAAGATATGAATTGAGTCTTGGAGTTGAAGCAAAAGTAGTGAAAAGGTTATTTTTTGTGTGTAAAGACTACTCTTCTGAGGATGGTTTAAACTAATTCAGATTGGGAATTAGATTTATTATGAGGATTGTTTGTTTTTTTCAATTCAGTTTGTTTTGTTCATAATATCATGATTTAGACTTGAATGATTTAAGCGGTTAAAAAATCAGTTTAGCATAATCTAATTTTACCATAATCTATTGATTATTTGTGTGATTTATCTAAAATTTTATAACAAATTTTGATTAATTCAAAAATTGATTGAATTAACTATTTTTTTCAGTTATTTTTTTAAAAAAAAGATTTAATTAATGATTAATAAAAAAATTCGGTTAATAAATTTTTGAAAATTTGATTGGTTAATAAATCGACCATTTCAATATCCTTAGATGTTGGGTGTGGCTTGAAAATAAAAGTACATATGTATTTTTATTAATGATTTAAGTTCGATATTTTTAAAAAAAAATATCATTATAGTTTTACTTGATATAAAATTCACACCCTTGACACAAAATTTTGTTGTCTCCTCACATTGTCCTAGACCGGGAAGGGCTTAAGTTTGGTTTTCGGGGTCCGGTCCTCATTAATGGTCGGACCCCTCATTAATGGTCGGTGCTTTTATATATACTAAATAGAGATAAATTTTTTTAATATATATATATTTTAAATTAATCGTATTTTAATCTCCGTCAATTAAAAATTTAAAATATATGTTTTAATCTCTTTATAATAAATTTTTGTTCTACCCCTGGATTATAACTTATAACATCACTTTGCGGAGAGTTTTTATTTTGTTTAACATTGCTTTTGCGATCAATTTTTTTTATTGTTTTTTGAAGGGTTAACTTCAAATAAGATTATTATTTTTTACATTTCTTTATATATTATATCATATAGACTTATGTTATTCAAATTTAATGTAAGTATATGATACGAGCATATATTCGATATAGATACGATATTTTCCATATCAAAAAGAATAGTCTTATATATATATATATATATCAAAATGAATAGTCTTTTGTTCTTGTTTACCCCTCTCGGTTGTATGTATCGCCTTTGTGAGCAGGGGCAGAACCATCAATTTATTTAAAGTTTATCATTTTCTTAAACAGTATTTAGAAAGAAATAATTTTTTATAAAGGATGTCAATTATATATATATATTTAATATTTTATAGATAAATTATATAAAAAAATATGATTTTTCAAAAATTTTGGAGTATCAACATACACCTAATTGTGCATGTGGCTGCGCCCATGTTTGTGAGCAAGGGTGGAGGGTAAAAATGTACTATTCCTTAAAATTCATTAGATTACTATTTATATTAGTCAGAAAGATAATTTTAATCTTTATCGTTTAAAATTTTTATCATTTTGACTCTCATTCTTTTTTTGAGATAAATTTAGCCCTTAACCTATGTCTTTTTGATAAATATCTTATTTTTTAACTAACATAATGGTTAGGCTGTTAAAAATTTAACGATGGTAATATATAATAATATATTTTAAATAACATGACATCTAATCTATCATATATATACACATAGATTATAATTTTATTTTAATATAAGATATAAAACAATTAAAATTTAAATAAAATATTAAAAATTAATTAGATTTAAAACTAAAAGTAGTAAACTTAAGGTTTTAGGGTTTAAGTTTTAATTAAATCTACCCCCAAAAAATAAAGTAGTAAATTTATTTAAGGTTTAATAGTCAAAATATTCTAGATTTAATTAAGTTTTAATATTTTATTTGAATTTTAATTATTTTATGTTGGAATAAAATTATATTCCATGTACTTATTTGATAGGTTAGATGTCATATCATTTAAAATATATTATCACATATTTACTATATATCATTATCATTAAATTTTTAACGATACGATAATCATGATAGTTAAATAATGAGATATTTGTCAAATAAACTTAGTTAAGGACTAAATTTATCCTAAATAAAAAATAAAAGCTAAAATAATAAAACTACAAACATTAAGAATTAAATTTTATGTTTATGCCTTTATATTAATACAATGATAAAACTATAGCTAATTATTTAATATACATACGGTAGAAAAATATATTGGTAATCCTTGAACTTTTAAATTTTTTTATATTAGTTATTAAAGTTTTAAAACTTATAATATAATTACTAGACGTTAAATCCATTTTTATTGTGATTGTCCTTAAGAATTGCTAATGTGATGTATTAGAGTCTTCTCAGAAATCCTCTAATTTTCAACCAATAATCATAGTAAAAGTTGTATTTTGTTGACAGAACGATTATCGATCAATTTTAATATTAAATTTTTTTTATTTAATTAAAAGATTAACAAGTTCGATTTCAAGGCGATTTAATAATTAATAATAAAAAATTAAAATTTTTTAGCTCTGACTAGATCGCCTACTCTTTTAATTATCGTTCTGTGTTTTTTCTGGTTATGAAAATCACCAAACTACTACTTTTTTTCCTCCAGTTTAGAGTCGTCCAAAAACCTAGAAACCATCTCAAATATCAATCAAAATAAAAAAATTAAAACTTTCCGATTCACAATTATCAACCATTCAATCAACTCAAATGAAATTATATTAATTTTTGGTCAAACGATCCCATTAAAATTGACAGATGACCACTATAGTTACTAAAAATTTAGCCTTTTGCGACGGATGTTAATTTCAAAATTAGAATTCTTCTAATAAAGTATATTTTAAATGCCCTATCAATATTTCTTAAAGATAATGGCCATAATGAAAGTATTAAAAACTTAGCGACTATAGTTCAAGTTTTAAAAGTATTATGACTAAAACGAATTTCTTAAAAGACTCAGGGACTACAGGTATAGTTTACCCTAAATAGTTTAGGGACCAAACCGTGAATTAATCCTTTCTTTCAAACCGGCATGCTGACGCCGGTCGAGCCTAAAAGAGCAAAGTAGGGTTTTAGCTCTTTAAACCTCAGTAATCTCCGGTTCTGCTCCTCTTAGACGATCAACAATGAATTCACTCGTAAAATTTGCAACTTCACAATCGCATCAGCCAACAAGAAGATGGCTCGCTTCACAAGCAGTCTTGTATTCAAACACAACCAATCGGCTGAACAAATCGGAGAAACACTCCGGTTCTAAACCCCCGGCAGCACCACCGCCAAAAGAATGGCCCAAACCTTCTACGATACCCTATCAGTCAAAGGCGGCCAACTCCGTCTCCCTCTGCGGTTATATTAGTATGCCGGTTCAGTTAGAGGCTGCTTCCGATGGGAAATTCTGGGCGGACACTATTATTTCCCAAAACCCTTCCTCTGATGCTCCTACTCTTTGGTACACTCGCATCTTTCCGATTTCGAGTTTCTTTTCTTCGTATTATTAGTGCTTTGATACAGTTTAATGATGTTAAATTCTGTGTTGGTAACTGTGTATTAGGATTCGGGTTATATTTGGGGGTGATTTGGCTCATGTGTCTGCTTTTCATCTAAAAGAAAATGATCATGTTTATATAGATGGGCAACTCAGTTCTGATCCACCTCCTGGTGCAACTCAAAATCAAGGCAATGTTCAGGTAGATTGTTCAGTTTTTGTGGGAAAACGTTTTATTTTGGGTATAATTTGTAGAAACTGGAGGTTTTTAGAACCAAACTTTCTCTTTTGTTTACTCTAAAGAAGTGTAGAATTGGTAAGTGCTAGTATCAATCCTTGTTGTTTGAAAGATCTTGCCGTTTCCGAAGGACCTGGATTTGCATCTCTTTTCCAGTTCCATCCAAGAGTTTTTATGTGTTCCCACGACCCTTTATTTCGAAATTTGTTTTTATCTTCTTAGTAATAGAAATACATGTTCTACCGAGACAGAAGTTGTACCTTGCTATCCTCTTGTCTAGTGGGGCAAGGATTTATCTATGTGAAAAAGGATGTTTCGTTTTGATTCGGATGAAAGTCCAACTCTGTTGTATTGCAAGATCATGTTGCATAGTTGCAAGAGGTTTTATTTTAAGGAAAAACCTAACTAAATGGCACTACACATCGACCCATTGTGAGACCTGAGAACCTAAGTTTCGGCCTGTTATAAATGTGTGGTTCATTGAGTATGTGGTGGAAAATAACCTGACTGAAACATTACTTTCAAACATAAAGCAGCTATAAGATTTGTGTTATTGTTATTAGATTAACCATAATCTAGTTTACAAGTAAATCTGATGAAGATAAATTCTCTTTTTATCATCCGTGTCCATAGTTTTTCTTATTAAAAGATATATTGTGTAAACTGTTGAGAGAGATGGTTTTGGGGAGGCTAATATCTAAGTTTCTACATGGTAGGTTATGGTGCGGAATATCAACTTTGTTGATGAATCGCCTCCCCCTAAAGAAGAAATGACTTCAACTTATTCTGGTGAGGTTCTATGGTTATATCTATAATATTTTCTTATCTTGGAAGAATATAAGTTCAATTCTTTCGGTGATATATTTTGTGCTTTAAGTTGTCCAAGGTAAAACTTGTACGTCTTTCATCAAAGCTAAAGATGTTCTTATGTCGGCATTGATGGTAGGTTACAGTTGACTTAAATTTATTTGCATTGTGATTTAGATTTTCTATTTCATTGGTCGTTACTGAAATCACACAGAAAACAATTGGTAGAATGCGGAAAGTAAATTCCATCTGACCCTTTAATGTTTTACATGTAATTTTGATTGATTGCACCATCTGCTATTGTAATTCTTGACTGTGCTCACCAAGTAGGCTTCCTAACTCCTCCTTTCAGCTAGAACCAAGGGAGGTACTGAAACTGCAGCGGATGCATGGAGAGATCTTCTTGATAATCCAAAAGAATGGAAGGATTACCGTCAATCGAAGCTTAATGGATTGGTATTCGTTAGATTTATGTTTCATCTTTTTTGCATTTGAATCAATGCTTATAGCTTTATTTACAGGTAAAACCGAAGTACCCTGATTTTAAATGCAAAGACGGGGTTCATGCACTTTGGCTCGATAGTGCACCAAAGTGGGTTGTACCCAGACTTGAGGGACTGGAGTTCGATATTCCCAGTAATAAATCAATTCCTATTAAAAACTCAAGTAAGTTGAACCAACATAAATGCATAGTTAATTAGATATTGTATTGTTTTCATTGCAATGATTGTGTAGACATTGGCTCCCTATTACTCCGTATCAACCTGTCAATACTGACCCCAACCCAAAATGCATTCCGTTTAACTTGAACCCAAACCAATTTCACCATAACGAGTCAACAACTCAAACATGCCCAACCGGAGCCTGAAAATGACCTGAACACAAGATGACGTGACCTGGAAAACTCTGGCAAACCTGAATCTTCTCGATCCAATACCAACACAACCTGTCCAATTGACTGGTCCAAATGTTGAAGCACCTTCTAGCATTTGAATGTATCAATTATGAACATGATGCATAGTGTCACAAAATTTTATTTGATTCAGGGTATGAGCCCTGGAAAGACTTGGTGGAAAACCCGAGTATGTGGTGGGACAACAGATTGGATAAGGTATAATGAGAGTTCTACTCATGTTGACCTAAAGCTTTATCTAGCATTTACGATTTATTGCGGCTTGCAGATAAATGGAAAGGTAAAAGAAAAGTCCCCCGATTTTAAGCACAGAGAAAACGGCACAGCTCTATGGGTTTCCGATTTACCAACTTGGGCGGAATCAAAGTTGCCGCCCTTAAAAAGTAAAAAATGGGACCGCAACCCGTGAGAAGGGATAGTCACAGTACCTGGTTGAGCTGCAGTGCAACTAGATGAAAGGGCAACAGGTGAGTGGTTCTTTGTTCATAACTATGCTTATCATGGAGTTAAACTCAGTTAGCAACAGGGGGTACAGGTGCTTTCTTCTAGTGGTATTTTGACATTGATTTAGCTATTAATTTACTTATGCAGATGTGGGACAGAACACAAGCTTGCTTATGTAACAAAACAGACAGGTCTGGTTTCTAGACATGTACAACAAAGCAATTCATTTTTGTTCAAATACAGTGTGTGTTCATTTTTTTGCTGAATCCGATCGTACTCTTGTACCCGTGTTTAAATGCATCGAGACATTGAATACTGAGTATTTTTAAAAAACCAAAAATTCATGTAACATAGCCAAGCAACAGTACTGTTAGTTAATGTGTCGGATACAGACATCGAACACAACCCATCATTTTGGGACTTCAGGTGATAAACCAAGGCCAAAGAACTTGATAAACATATATGTTTTTTAGGTGTCAAAATTATGGTAAAAATGGACTGTATCATTTGAAAACTTTGCCTGAAGATCACACTGATGGGAAGAACTTGTTGAGATTGAAGGGCAAGGAATAGAACTCCTCACTTCTCGTGTCGGTTTTGAATGATCGGAATTTGTCCCACCAGTGCATTCCGCGGTCCTTCCTGGTTGCATTGTCTTTCCCGTGCAATGTGACATCAAGAAACATCGCAAGTAAACCAGCAACGAATGCTTCGGACGAGAAAGGTACGTTTATCATGTCATTGAACTGCAAACAAGCAACAGATTAAGGTTCAAAAATCCCATGAAAATTATAAGAGAATGGAAACGAGATAATTACCCATCTGGCTCTGGTGTGAACCGGACCGTAAGCGTTAACCGCTGTGTACTCGTTGAAGTACTGTGGTATTGATAATCCCATGAATACAGAGAAACCTAATATGAACTTTGTTCTGAAGCTGTTTAAATTGCAGAACTGAAGCAACCCGAGACCAGCTGAACCTGAACATGACATACGTATTTAGGACAAATCTTGAATCATGAAACTCTTGAATGGAACAGGAATTATAAAACTTTGATTCATACAAGACTCACCAACATACGCAAAGAAAAGACAATATAAAGCTGCTATAATTGGGGGTGGAACCAAGGCGAAGACGGCTCCGAATTTCCCTGGTCGAGAATGCATGGAAAGTTATAAATACATATGAAAGAAAGTGGGAGTGAAAGATGGACATTTTGAAACTTACCAAGGATGGAGAAGAAGATCATGAACCCCGCAGATATCTGGACAACTCTTCGACTGCCAACACGAGTCAGTGCCAACAGACCCGCATTCTCACTGCATCGATGTGCGGAGGGTTTAAATGAATGTATAACAACATTTACTGCAAACAGCCAAAACTCAATGATTTCATGAAAGAATCTTACGCTGAAACGGAAGATCCATTCCCAGTTCCGAATATCCCAGAAAAGAGAATGCCGACACCCTATGATCGGAACAAAACAAGACATATTAGAAGCAAGACTGTAAGGAGAATATAAAACCGGCACGATGAACATGAGAATTACACTTAGCTGCTTTGAGGTTTAGGCAGTTTGATCACATAGATATTTCATGAATTGATTACCAGATATGCATATATCAATCGGTCTAAAACATTTTACCTGCCAACCGATCCCACGACTAAGAATGGAAGGGGGCAGCGGAGTGGCACTTGCATATCTTGAAACAGCAATGAAGGTACCAGTAGACTGTTTAATCACAACAAGATCAGGAGATGAACATTTACAATTTACAGTGAAGGTTGCGTTTTCTACGGAAATGAAACGGATATCCAGATTACGGAAACAAACCTCGACAAGAGCAACAAATGAAGCTGCCATCATAGCAAAAGATTCTCCAGCATCGAACGAAGGAGCTCCCCATTGGAAAGGATATGGAACTCTTATCCTATTCACAAAGTGTTGTGCAATAACGACCAATGGTAATCAATTAAATGTACAATTGCCGTGTGAAGGAAGAAACGAAAGAGCCTTACCAAGGAGCAGCACCTATAATCCCAGCACGATCAGTTCGACAGCTTAATTGAGTTTTCGGTCCTGTGTTCTTATATGCCCCACCAACAGTGAGCAGGTGAGCATATATCCAGACAATCACAACCGAGAATATGACAGCAAAGCGGTCAAACACATGCCGCTCTCCACGTACCATATGAGGTATATACTGCAAGAAATTCATCGAGGTGATCGTTTCTATTTAGCACCAGTATATAAAGAAAAAAGACATCCGTGAATGGACAATCTAAACTACCTGTGAGAAAATTAAGAGAAGGATGATCTGTGGTAGCCCGATCTCAATGCATTTCGCAAGCTATAAAAGAAATAGCCAGGCTTTAGTAAAAGAAAAATGAGCAAGCAATTTTATGGCAACATACATGTCCATCCCAAAACAAGATGTAAATGTTGATGCATACCACAGGAAAACCGATCTTATAGAGCCCAAAGCCGGACATAGCAACCAGCGGAACAGCAGATAGTGGACTTAAGAACCTGGATAAGCATCGAAAGGTATAAAAACGAATGAAACTACATTGAGTCTCCAAACGGTCTCGTAGCAACTGGTATCTTGCATTTAACCAGATAAGCACAACAGAGTGCTGATTAAAGTTTTCAGACTTCACAAGCGGGTTAGCACGATGATACATACTCGTTAAGAGATCATTTAACCAAACCAGAAAAGGAGATGCATAAACCATAGCAAAGCTTAAACTTACCTTGCAACGTTGCGCCAAAGGCCACTAAACCCGAGAACGATCTGAAGAGTCGAGGCAACGATAAGAGGACCCTGGATCCCACGCATTATCTTCTCAAATTTCTGCATATTCAATAGATCAAAACCAATCAAATTCAGATATCAGGGCTTACATAATCACATCACATAAATATATAATACAAAACTTTAGGATCTTATTGAAGCAACCTCCTGAGGATTCACAATGTCACTATACCGGCCTGCCAAGATAATCGAAATGGTCGTCGGCACAAAGGTATAAGAACCTCCGATCACCGCGGGCAGACGAGTACCGAAAAATGTTTGAAACAATGTGTTCACCCCAGCAACAAACAGCAATGTCTGGATCATCTTGGCCTTCTCTTCCTAATGCACAGAACAAATTGAGACAAAAAGTAAAACAAAAGAACATGAAGAAAACTAATTGATTATTTGTGGGGGAAAAAGCTTACATTTCCACCTCCCATTTGAGGAACTAGAGAGGTTGGTATGAGAACAGTGGTCCCAAGCATCACCAAGTAATGTTGAAAACCCAACAATATAGCTTCAGCTGTAATGAAAAGAACAAAAAAAAGGGACATATTTGATTCAAATATAAACACTTGAATCAATGTATCAGAAATTTTAAAGAGAGGTTCAAATATAAAGAAACCCACGCCAAGGAGGAGGACTAGTAATGCAATAAGCAATGTTAGGCAACTGATCCTTGACTGGATGTGGCTGCAACTCTTCCTGTTTTGGTGGTGGTGCAGCTCCTCCACCGCCACCGCCACCGCCACCTCCTCCGCCTGCCATTTCTTCCCCCAAACGTCAAACGTTACAAAAACCAAAACTTTATCAAACCCCACACTCTAAAATCAAAACCCAAATCGCCGAAACTGATTCCAAGTTGAAAAGTGTTGCAGAAACCAACAACTAAACCCAAAATTTTCACAACTCCCCTTGCAATGGAAGTAAGCAAGCAAGGTGGTGGACAAAATGCAGTGAAATGACAGACAAAAAAAGAAGAAAAAAACAGTGTAATAAGTATAACTAAGTAATCAATGACTCTGCTTTCTTACACCAATGAAAAGAGTGTCTGTGAAGTGTGAAGAGGAAAAAAGCCAAAAGGCAAAACAATTCCTCTTGTTTGAAGTTTGAACCAAATGGGGGAATCTCCATTTCTTTTTTGATTTTCTAAATTTATTTTAATGGGAAAATTATACTGAAATACACTCTTTTTTCATCAATCACGTAAAGCTAAAGGCTTGTAGTTAGGGGTCTGCATTTCGGATTATCTAATCCTATTTAAAATTTTAGATATCTAAAATTTTCGGATTAATCTTTCAATGATTCGTATTTAATTTAAAAAATTAAATATTCAAATTTTAAAATATTTAAAATTTCGGATCAAATTTTTGAATACCCAAATTTATGACTTAATTTAAGTATTTTTTTTAATTTGATAGTATTATTAATGAAAATTTTAGTTTTCGAATATAATAATAAATAAATTATTAAATATAATAATATTTTTATCTATAAAAATTTTATTTTTTTTATATATAACAAGTAAAAATATCGAATATAACAATATTTATATATAAAAAAATAAAATTTTTGAATATCGAATAATCAAATATCTGATCCGAATATAAAATATCGATTTGTATTCGATCAAAATTATCCAAAAATAAAATTTAAATCAGATATTAAAAATTCAAATCGGATCAATCGGATCTGATTTTTTTTTCATACCTCTCCTTATAGTAGATGGAAAAGAGCATCTCCACCGTCCCCTTTACCAAAGTAAGCTTGAATTACTCTACTAATTATATAGAAAAAGAAAAGAAGAAATAGTTTTAAATTTGGAGGAAATCAAAATGAATAAAGATGAGAAAGATTTTCTTTCTTTTTTTCACATGAATGAAAAGCTTGGCATGGAACATAACTATTGCACCTTAAGGAACACTTGATAATTTTTTTATTATTTTTACTAAAAAAAGTTAAATTTGCTTTAATTAAAATTTTAAATTAAAATTTTATAATTATAAAATCTTGACCTTTTATTTATAAAATTAATGAAATTAAACCTTTAACTTAATTTTTATGATTTAGTTATTTTTAAATATCTTATTTATTTTATCGTTAATTAATTTGTTTCACATAATTCAATCTTGAACCGTCCTGATTAAGTATATGCATATAAGTAGGGGTGAGCAAAACTCGACTCGACTCAAAAAAATCAAATAATTAGACTCAACTAGAGAAAATATTCGACTCGTTTTGACTCGACTCGAAATTTCATAAACTCGAATAACTCTAAAAAATTTCAAATAAAGTTTGAGTTGTAAAATGAAAATTCTAATAACTTGAATAACTCAAAAAATTTTAGTAATTAAAAGATTTATTTTTAAGTTAGAGACTAGTCCTTCAATTTTTATAATATATATTGATCTATAAAAAAATGAAGAAATATTGCTACACATGAATATATATATATATAACTTATATGATCAGTGAAAGTTATTTAAATTATAATCAAATCGTACTAAAATAGAATAAATAATTACAATTAAATATTTATAAGGATTCAAAACTCGACTCGACTCAAAAAAAATTTGAATGAAAGTTTAAATGATAAAGTTAGACTCATCAACTCAAATAACTTAAAATTTTTTACTCGATTCGACTTGGATCGATCAAACATTCACCCTTACATACAGGGACGAAGCTCTAGAGCCGCTGGAGAGGTTGTTGCTCCCCTTCCGACTGAAAGATTTTTTTATTATTTAATCTTTTATTATTTTTTAAGAAACATATAATTATAAATTTTTCCCGTATTTTTTTTTGAATTAAGAGAAACCCCAAAGGGTTATAAGATTAGATTATTCGCATCTATAATAAGTAGAGATTTAATAACAATAAGAGAATTATTTAAAATTCGCATATCAAAACATGAACAATCTGTAAGTTTAACAAACATATTAACAGAACTATTTTCCCGTATTTTAAAATTTATATTTTGCCCGTAAATATTTGCTTTGTCCACGTGTATATATATATATTCTTTGAAAAGAATATATGTCTACATCCTTTGTTAACCATGTCTGCAAATTCAAGTAGAGACTGTAGGATTGAAGAGAGCAAAGAAAGTGATTGGAGAAGTGTTTTCGTACTTACAAACAGTGGTGAATCCAAAAAAGTTTTTGAGGGTTGATATTTTTTACAGTGTTAAAGGGAGAATATCGCTTTCTCTTGACGTTTTTCATTTTAAACTAATTACCTCCATAGTTAATTACATCATCATCTGAGAAATTAGTTTATTGATAAATTATCTCTATAAATAATTACACTATCAGCTGAATTAAATAAAAATAACAATATTAATTAATCCAAGATGGACAATAATTATATTTAGGGTAAATATTAATATAAAATAAATATTTAATAAATAAAATTTAAATTTCAGGTGAACCTTACCTCCGCCACTGCTTATAAAGAAGTGCCGTTTTTCAGAATTCTGATGAGTCCTTTGCTTTTGTCTTTTGGGGAATTCCAGAAGAAATTCTAGTCAGAAGAGTAAATATTTTGACTATTTGAGTCTTTACAACTCAAACGAAACTAAATAAATACTATATGTTTTGTAGTATTTTATTTTAAATTTATAATGTCAGCAATCATATTTTGTTAAAAAAAAAGTAATAGTTTAATTCCTTCAAGAATTATAAAATTATTTTTAACTCCCTGAAAAATATCAATTTTCTGATTGAAAATAATAAAATTTTAATTTAGGCTTTATTTTTTTTATTTTTCAAAATTCCATGTTATCTACTATTATTATAGTATTTAAACAATAATGTAGACAATCACAAACACAGAAAAACACACAATAAATTACATGAAAAATTTAAAAAGAAAATCGATTCTAATATATTTTTTATAAAACTTAAAATTTAATTAGAATATTTATATATCATCTAATATATCTAGAGTCCAAAACCAGAAGCTCCTCCTAGTCATAGGCAAAACCTCAACCGTGTGAGGCTCAATCCCAAGCTTACTTCCATCAAACACAGTCTCTCCACAGTGTATCCTCCACCCACAAACTTAACCATTGAACGCCAGCAGTTGCTGCACGTTAAAAATCTCATGGAAACCACCACATCAGATTCCAATTTCCAAAACAAGAACCTGTTTTGGTTGTAGTTTTTTTTGAGTGACCCTAACCATTTCATAGATGCAGACAAATGTTTAGAGAAAACCACATTAAGGATCTCTGCAACAACAACAACATGAAATCAAAGGGTTTTTAAAGTTTCAAACTATAAGCTGATCAAAGCAAAAATATAAAGCTTTTAGAAATTGTTTTGAAGCTTTCTTGCAGGTGAGGAAGTAGTGGTGGGGTGATAATGAGCCTGGCCGGCTAGCGAGCTACTCGGACTCGACTCGGTCCAAGCTTGATTTGAGTGAACTCAACTCGGACTCGAGTTCGACTCGGGATTTAAACGAACCGAGCCGAGTTTATCTAACATGCTCGAAATAATTATATATAAACATATATATATTTATATATACATTAAAAATAATTTGTTTAGCAAAAAAATAATAAAATAATTGAGAGTAAACGCACTAAAAATAAAATAAATTGAATATTATTAACCAAAATAAATTTACAAAACTACAAATAATAAATAAAAAATAAATTACAAATAAATAAATAAATAATAAAATACAATATATAAATAATTATCTATTTTGAGCCGAGCCGAGCCCGTGCTCGAGCCTAAAATTCCGAGCTCGGCGAGCTTCGAGCAAAGTCGAGCCTAGATATACCAATTTTCAAGCCAAAGCAAACCAGACTCAGGCTCATTTTCACCCCTAGTAGTGGTAGCTGAACTGATATAGACATTTACAAGAAGAAGCAAAAGATTATGGTCACTTAAAACTACAAGTCGACATTTTTTATTGAAAAATTCAATTTAAATGAGTACAAATCATCAAGTGGGAGAATGAGTGTATGAAAATTGATTTTGTTATTCATCAGGTAAACCAGCATAGACAAGTGACCAAAATTGTTAGATAGCTCTATCAGTAACTATGCTGGCTTTCCATCTTGTGAACACCACTGTAGAAACAGACGGATATGAAACATTGATACTATTTCTACATACGAACAAGAATGAAACAAGGTAGACATGGCTGTCTCAGAAATTTTTGGGGCCCTGAGCGAGGCCTTGACCGTAGATGATCCTGATCTCTAACGTCGATGCATGGGGTACACTAAGAGCGTACCTATAAAGCCTGACCTCTCTAGGGACAATATGACCCACGAGAAATCGCTCCTCCGGTCTGAGGTGAGGGACCGGGACAAACTTGATGCAAAGGAAGACTAGGACCTGGTGGAAGGCTGAAAGATTAGCGACAAAATGGGAGAAACTTGTACGGTAATATTCAACTCGTTCGATAAAGACCCCTAATCCGATACCACGAACCCGTACTATGCCTAAATTAGAACCCAAGGTAAGTAGCCAGTTGATGGAGACCTTGTTTTGAACATCGAATTCGTGGTAGATTGATTTTTGTACACATGGAACATGTACTAGAGGGATATACTTTTGGATATAGGATATCCTCAAGTTTGGATGACTAAAATAATAATCCATGTTTGATCAAAAAATAAGATATTTTGATATTTAAATATTCAATATCATGTTATTCGAATATATAATTTACTTTAAGTTATTTTTTCATATTCGATGGTCATATTATGAAAACTTCAAAAATTTAAATATAACATATAAAAAATTATTAAATATATCAATATTTATATCTATAAAATTCTAATTTTTCGGATATAACAAACTTTAAAATACTAAATATATCAAAAATCATATTCATAAAATTTTAAATTTTTAGATAATCCAAAACATAAAATATTATGATTTATATTTAATTTAAAAAATTAAAATCAAATCATATTTTTAATCTAAAAATAAAAAATAAATAAACATTTAAAAATTTAAATTAAATTAACGAATAATTAAATCAAATATTTTTACGCACACTATATACTTCCATAATCCGTGAACAAATAGTCTAATACCGACTGCACAGAAAGCCATAGTATTTTTTCTGAAGGGACATTTAATAATATTTGAATCTATGTCCTCGTTTATTATAATAATAAATATTTTAAAATCATAATAATATGAATTATTAACAAATCAAAATGTATAACAATATAAAATATTTTAATATATATCTTTCTTTATGATTTATTCGAGTTTATGAAATTTAGGATTAAGAGTTTAAATCATAAAAATTTAAATTTAAGATTTATAATTAAAATTTAAAATTTAACATTTAAGTATAGTAAAAATTTTCTTATATTATTCATGTATCAAAATATAATTATTATATTATAAAGTACGTAATAGCCCGAGACAGATGTTAGATGTACATAAAAATGAGAGCCACCAGGACATTAAAATATTGGTTTCATTCGATATATTATAGACATAAAAGATACTTTTAACGCTTAACGTTTATAATTTTTATCGTTTTGGTCCTTATTCTTTTTTTTTGGATAATTTAGCCCTTAACTTATATCTTTTTGACAAATAGCTTATTTTTTAACTATCATGATAACTAGATCGTTAGAAGTTTAACAATAATAACATGTCATATGCATATGATAATATATTTTAAATGAAATGACATCTAACTTATCAAATACATATATATATATATATAAAATATAATTTTATTCTAATATAAGATATAAAACAATTAAAATTTAAATAAAATATTAAAAAATAATTAATTCTAAAATAATAAGTTACTAAACTTTCTCAATCATAACTACGATAGAATCAAAGTCTATCTTAAAAAAAATATGAACACAGTTCGAAATTAATTAATTTTTTAAGGTAGGATTTTGATTCTATTATAGTTAGGGTTGAGAATGTTTAGTAGTATTTTATTTTAGAACTAATTAATTTTTTAATATTTTATTTGAATTTTAATTATTTTATATTTTAATTATTTTTTAATATTTTATATTTTATATTAAAATAAAATTATATTTTACATTAGAATAAAATTATATTTCACACACACGTATATATATTTGATAGGTTAGATGTCATGTTATTTAAAATATATTATCATATGCATATGACATGTCATCATTGTTAGATTTTTAACGGTCCAGTTATCATGATAGTTAAAAAATAAGCTATTTGTCAAAAAGATATAGATTAAGGGCTAAATTATCCAAAAAAAAATAAGGGCCCAAACGATAAAGATTATAAACGTTAAGCGTTAAAAGTATCTTTAGACCTATATTATAAGGTGTTTAAAGTTTTTATTTTAGAAAAAATATTATTTTAAATTTATTTTAGAATCTAAGCTAAAAGCTACAGTGTAAGTAAGAAAATATTACCCGTAAATGGTAATTTAGTGAAAGACATCACTTACAAGTGGTATTTTCTATTATTAATATTATTTTTTCAAAAAATTTAAGAAAAACGACATGTACTTGTCGTTTTGTCACGTGTACCGTAAAATTGATTTAAAATCCAAAAATATAATCAAAGATCCTATATGTTATAAAATTATTTTTAAATTAGATTTTTTTTTTCAAAAATTTTAACCCAAAAATATTGGTCCAGTAATATTTTAGGTTTCTACCGATTTATATTTAAGTCAAACTAGACTTTTCACTTCTTTTTCTTTCTAAATTAAATACTTAACGAGCATGATAAAAATAATCTGTTTTTTTTTTAAGATTTTTTTATTAAATAAATATTTTTATATTTTAATATCAAAATTTAAATTCATATAAAATATATTAAATAATATATTATTTTTATATATTTTTTGTATATCAACGTTAAAAAAATAAATTTATAACTCTAAATTTTAAATATTAAATTTTTAAAAATATACCCTACCCTAACTTATTCCCATATTCAACTTGACAAACTATAAACAACGGCTTCAAAGCCCATTTGGTTTGACCTTTTAGGCAAATCTTTTCACTGTATTTGTATATGACTCGGAAAACCTTTCATTTAAAACGATAAACAAAACCCTTCAATGGAAACATGAACGGAACTGAGATGGAGAATCAGACCCATAGGTTAAATCAGAAGCTAAATCTCCTTAACATACTCAAAGAAGCTTTTATGATCCCTTTCAAATCAACCAACATGGTCGTACTTTGTTTCATGGCCTCCATCCCCCTGTTTTGCTCATTGGTTGTCCACGAAATGATGCTTCGACAAGTACTCATCGTCTTCTCCGATGTACTGAGACAACCCGATGCCGGAACAATGGCGAATGGTTTCTTTTACAAACTGGTTCAACTGGCTCTTTACCGGCTGCTTCCACTTCATCTCTCGGAGCTCTGCGTTGCGGTGGTTACCGTGGAATCGGCATCAAGAACGTACACGAAGGAAAAGCCGATTACGGTGGTGGAAATGGTACGGAAAATTGTCGAAAAAGAAAGGTGTAAAGGCGTGCTTGTCACTTCTACGTATGTTCACTTCGTTTCCACCGGTTTTCTACTTGTGTCGACATGGTTAGTGACGAACTACTACATAATTGTGATGAACTTTTTCTATAATTTGTTCACTGCGGCATTTCTTCGAACAGTTACCGTGGTTCTGGTAGTGAAGTTTTTAGAATGGACGGCTGTATGGAATGTGAGTATTGTTGTCTCGATGTTGGAGGGGATACACGGGGCCGATGCTCTAGGACTCTCGGTTTATCTTTGCCGAGGCAGCGAGAGACGCGGGTTCTTGTTGATGCTCGTGTTTTTCGTGTGGGGCGTCGGTTTACGGTTAGCATGTTTCTACGGCGGAAGCCATGAGAAAAGGTGGATAATGGTTGTAGGAGTTGGCTTGATTTGCATGGAGAAAGTGATGAAATGGGTAGTTTGTGTGATCTATTTCTACCGTTGCAAAGAATGGACCGTCGAGAGCATCGATGACGAAGAAAATCGTTCTCCGGCCGACGGTTTGAGAATCCGAGCAGGAAAATAACATACCATCTCAACATCAACATTCTTTTTTCTTGTCTCTGTGAATTGTTAATTGAAACACACATGTATGGTACTTTCATAGAAACAAAATGAACATCAACATATTTGACACAAAATTCAAATGTCACACATAAATGCAGGTCGGATCGGAATGCGTTACGAACATACGAATGTGGAATCATATCGCCTAAAACGATGTATATCGTTGACATATTTCGTCGGAATTGAACAATTATAGAAGACTTGTATCCTTGAACATCATCCTGCAAATTATGTGCCTCTGTAGGAACACTAGTCCAGGGATAGTTAACCGAGCCTTCGAAGATTCGGCGGTAGTTTGGCTTGAATGCATAGAACTCTGCCCGGGGTGAAGACTGAAGAGGCATTGCCACTGACTATAAAAAGGATGTATCCTCGGTCGGAGTTTGAGGAGCCTATTTAAAATTTTCAAAATATTTGGACGTTTAGATTAAATATTTTAAGGTTTAATTTATTAAAACAGTTACTCGGATGAATTTCAGGTTGGGTACTGTCAGGTCGGATAAAATCGGATATAGGTCATTTTAGGTTGATTTGATGTTTTGTCTCGATTCGGATCGGGTACAGGTCTATTTCAAGTCGGATCTATTTCAGGTCGGGTTCAAACGGTTCGGGTCAAAATCGTATAATTGACAGTTTTATTTCAGGTCGGATCTATTTAAGTTCGGGTTCATTTTAGATCGGTTTTGTTTTAGGTCGAATTAATTTTGGTTTTAAATTCATAATAATTAAAATTATTAAGTTTGATTTTGTAAAAGTAAGTAAATAAACTATAAGTTTTTGGTTGAATGGTTAATCATTCATTTCAAATTAATTATTTAATATCTAACGTCTTTTATTAGTATGAATCCATTAAAAATAAATATTACCCAATAGACTTAACAAAAATATCATATAATGAATAATGATTCATATCCTTAAAAATAAAAATTATGCTAAATTGCAAAAATTAAAAATTAATAAGAAATAAATATTGGACTACAAAGTCAAAGGATAAAATTTTAAACTAACAAAGAATAAACATTAATAAAATAAAATATTATCTTATTAATACATTTCAAAAATGAAAATATAAAATTTAGACTATATATAGAATTTATATCATAAATGAAATAATAGTATATATAAAATTTATATCATATAAGAAATTTATACTATAAAAAATTATACTATATATAGAATAATATTATTTTTGGAAATAAAGTAATACTATATATGGAAAATAAATTTATACTAAGTGTGAAAATATAGAATATATAAATAAATATTATTATATATATAATACATTAATAATTTAATATAAATATGTATATAATATATATTGGTAATTAGATGTATATATTAATATATCATATATGTATACTGTATACATAATACATTCATATATACTATAGTGATTAGATGTATACATAGTAGATTAGTAGCGGTACATTAATATATACATTAATATATGTTATAGTAATTAGATGTATCATGTATGTATAACTAGATGTATTATATACTAGATGTATATATGCATTATGTATATGTATATAATATACATTAGTATTAATAATTTAATATATGTACATGTATTATATTTATATATGTATATGAAATTATGTATATCATATATGTATATATACTCATAATATATATGTATAATATATTATATTATATGTATATATGATTAGCCCCTAAACAAAAAAAGGTGAAAGCTTGTTAAAGGAACGATTGTTGTTCTTAGAGGTCACGGGTTCAAGCACCAACGATGTCAGCAGAGTGATTGAGCGATCAATATCAAACGGTAGAGATTATATTCTAGAACAGATACTACTATAATCACTATTAGCTTGTTAAAAAAAGGTAAAAGCTTTTCCTCCATTGTTTCATTTTGTTGCTAGCTTTTCCCCTCAAATCAAAAAACAAAACTTTTCCTTCTAAAAACTAAAAAGTTTTTCTATTACTTTAATTGTTATAATTATTTTTTAATAAATATATTTTTTAATTTAACAATTATAATATAGTTTAATATATATAATATAAATACTTAAATGTATTAATAAATATAATACTTTGTTTATGAATTAATGTATGTAATATAATAGATATTACATATAATATATTTTAATATATATAATATATATTAATATATGTTTTTAATTTATTTATGAATTAATGTATGTATATATATTTAATTAATGCATGTATATTATTAATTCTTTAAGCCTAACACTAATTCCTTAAGCCTAAATTACTAAACTAGTTCTCTAAGACCAATTCTCCAATCAATAAACTAATTCCTTATGATCAAATTAAAATAATTTTAAAATATATAATCTGATTTTAATTAAATGAGGACCGAATCGAATAAAAAAATAAAATCTAAAACTTAATTTTTGAGTGATCATAACCAAATTGAAATAATTATAAAATAAGGTGTAGAGCGATGCGAGATTCAATTTTTTAGGCGCGACTTATATAAAAATATGCAAAATTTTTTACCCGATCTAAAGTAGTGTCAAATGAATATCTAAATCTAATCTTTTTTTTATATATATATTTTTAATTGATTATATTTAATCAAAGTATATTATTTGATTATATATTGTAATAATAATAATAATCTACCAAAATTCACTATATATTAATTCCCTCTAAAATTTTGTTTTTCCTCTTTTTATATAATAATCAAAATTTATTTCTATTTCCATTCAAAATTTTAAGTAACTTATATTCCTTCAAAATTTTTACACTAAAAATAAATTAATCTCAAACTTAAAAAAAATAAGTGGCTTATTTCTTTCCAAAATTTTGACTTTTCACTCTTTTTTTATCAATTGAGTTTTTCTTTTTCTTTTTTTTTCTTTTTATCATTTGTTTTGATTTAATTTAATTGACTCATAATTTAGATTAATTTAATAAAAATCTACATTCAATTTTAGAATTCTTTTAATTATATTTTTAGTTTATATTTTTATATTTTAATTTAGCTTAATTAATTCTAAGTTCAATAATTTAATTTAAATTAATTAAATATTAATTTAAAATTATAATTTTTTATAAATATTTATTTAAAATTATAATTAAAATTAAATACATTAAAACTAAATAAAATATTAGATAAATTAATTTAATTAAATATTTAATACTAAATTTAAATATTAATTCTTAAATTAATTCTCATGTCTAATTATATTTTTTAAGTCTAATTTTATTTACCAATATTTTAAATTTATTAAATTATAAATATACTTAATTATATGTCACATAAGTATTAAGTCTTGTTAATATTAGTTTAGGTCAATAATAAGTCGGGTTCAAAACAGGTCGGGTAAAATCAAGTCTCGGGTCGATTCAGTCAGGTAATATCGGTTATCTGCCAGGTCAGACTCAGGTTCGGGTTCGTTTCAGTCGAATATAGGTTGGGTTTTGGGTCTACAATAACAGTTTAAAATCGGGTTCATGTCATTCTCGGTCGGATACAGTTCGGGTTCGGTTACTATAGTAACAGGTTTAACTCGAGTTTGGGTCAACAACAATCGGATACAAATCGGGTTCGGGTCATTACGTCCCCGGGTCAAACCAGGTTCTGACGTGAACAGGTTTCAGTCAGGTTTTCAGGTCAGGTCAGCTTTATACATCCCTACTTGTTCTAGAGTATACTCTCAATCATTGAATATTGATCGCTCAATTACTATATTAGTAGTATTGGTGCTCGAACCCATAATATTCATAAATAACAATAGTTCTTTTAACCACTGAGGCTAGATAATTTGTGCAATTATTCTAAAAAATATAGATGAAAATAAATATTCAGTGAAATATTAAAAGTATTTTTTTTACTTTATATCCATACATAAATGAATAACCTAATTTTATTTTTTAGCTACTCATTATTTTTATTTTTTAAATATTTATTATATTTTTAATTCAATATTTAAAAATATTCTATAACATAATTATTTTTTTGACTTTCTATACATAAATAACTTTGCATATTTTACTATTAAAAAATAACTTTATATTATGAATATCTTTATTTATGGTAGATATCCATATATTAAATTAAATTTAGCTTTATTATTAGGGTTTAATACCCATTGAACTTAGGGTTTCCATCTTATGCCTATAAATATAGACTTTTGGAGAAAGCATTGTACACAATCCTATTTTGAGAATATAATATAAATCTCTCTCTTTCGTCTCTCATCTTTGTTCTCCTACTTTTTCTTATATTTTACTTTATTGACAACACGTTATCAGCACGAGACTCTAACCAACAGAGGTATTTGTCGTTCGAATCCTAAAGGAGTTATTGAAAAAAATTTGTTACTCGCATGAATCAAAGATAAGTTCTTCCTCCTCAATTATATTCTAATTATCGGTTTATCTTTTTTTCTTGATTTTTGACTTGATTTTTAATTTATTAAAAATCTTTGATTGTTTGGTATTTGTATAGCGATAAAGTGACTCAATTACCGTAGTTCTTGTCAATAATTCCCAAAAAATATTTTTAAAAAAATATTGGTGATTAAACCTACCATATATTCAAATTAGTGGAAAAATCTGATATGTTTTACTTATTTAAATTTGAGATTTTTTATCTTTATATATAATCAATATTTGTTTATTTTATTATTATAATTAAAGTTTATGTTTTAATCATGTTCTAAGTATTACATGATATTAGAATAAATATTAAACCTTGAATTAATTAATATATTTTTTGTTATGTTGGTTTAATCCGAGTATATTGGCTGTGTAACATCCCGGTTTTGGGGCTAGTAGTTTGAGTGTTAGTTAAGTAGGATTCAATTTGGATCGAATCGGACTTCTTCGATTCATTAATTCTGGGAAATTTAAAATAATAATATTTTAATCGAATAAATAATAAATTTGTAGAAAAGTTTTAAAAAATGTTAAGATGGTGTTTTAAAGTTAAGAGAATAATATTGAGTTTTAATTTGATTTAATTAAGCCCAATTATCACATTAGTGACTAAATTGTAAATTTTGGAAAGTTTAGGGGTTAAATTGTAATTTTCGAAAATTTGAGATTTTTAGTGACTAAATTGAAAAGTAATCTAAATCTTAGAATCCTTAGAGGGCCATTAACCCAAATTATTTTAATTAAAGATCATCCACCAAAATTAGTTTTTAATTGTTAGTTAATTTCATTTTCTTTTCCAACCATATTTTCTCATCTTTTCTCCCAAACTTTCTCTCCATTTTCTCTCCTTGATTTCTTCAATTCCTTGCTGAATTCTTCTCCATTTTCATCAAGATTTATCTTATTTTACTAAACATTATATTCTCTACAAAACCTACCATTTATTTTGTAAAATCATCATCCAATTTCAAGGAAAATCAAGAGAAGAATTCACATGTTTTTGGTGGTTTGATCTCAAGGTAATTTTATGATTTATTTTTATTTCTAAGGTTCTTTATTTGCTATTCCCAAGCATTTGGTTTACAAATCATTAATCCTAAATTTATTTCATGTTTTAATTCAAGATTTTGATGTTTTTATGGAATTTTCAAGAAACTAAGTTAGATCTCATTCAAGGCTATAATTAGGATTATTTCTTATGAAATTAAACTTACTTTGATGATTAATTGAGTCTTGAATTGATGACACATAATTTTAATTCCGAAATAATTGAATCGGTTTTGTTTAGAGGTGGTTTTCGGTTGTTTTATGGGTTGTTTTAGGTGCTCTGCTTTTGCTGATGGTATAAAGATGGTTTAAAGGTGTTTTTAGTTCATAATTGAGGAAGTTTAGATGTTAGATTTATTAGGTTAGGGGCTGGTGTTGTTTCGGATGCATTTTGTCTTAGTTTTCAGTCTTTTCGACTTAGTTTTCGGTAGTTTTGTGGAGGTTTAATGTGGATGCTATGTTGAGCATATTTTGATGTGTATATGATCTGTTTTTAATGTTGTAGAGGAATTTCAAGAAGTCTCTTAAGTGGCTTGTGTGTTGGTGTTACCGTTGGAGCGTCGACGAAGGCTTGTTTCGTTTGTCGGTAAGTGAATTTTGATTAAAAGCGATTCACAAGTGAACGATTCTGTTTTGGGGACTATGGAATAGTGTAAAAACTTACCTTAGTTCAAGAGTAAGTGTTACAAAGGTTTCGATCTATTTTTCTTAAGTTTCGGCTATTTGGTAATGGCTTTGAGAAAGATGTTTTCATAGAGTTTTTGTTGAAAATGTATAACTTGGATTTTGAAATGATGCATGCATGTGTTAATTGCTGTAAATGCATGGTTTAGAAAGATATTCATGGCTTATGGAAGAATGAAAATGAATTGGATCAATATGTGTTTATTTGCCTTACATTTGATTAAGCCGTTGAGCATGATTTTGGTTCACTTGATGAACATATTATGAGTGCATTATGAGCAGCAAATTGACATGCATGATTGGGATTGATATTGGCTTAGTGACACTAACAATAGTTATGAATACAAATGACACGTCATTAGGATTAAGTACACTATAAAGATTATGAGAATAATGATGTTGCCTACATGTAAATAAGGGTGACTTTGTGTCCGACCGTGCGTGTAGAGCTTGCCTATATGTAAACAAGGTTGACTTTGTGTTTGACAGTGCATATAGTTGACCCATACGTAAACAAGGGTGACTTTGTATCCGACCGTACGTAGTGGGGGTAACATGTATACAAGGGTGACTATGTGTCCGACCGATACATGTTGAGACCAAGTGTCTCCAATTATGATAAGGAATCTGAGTATTCGGTGAGCTAAAGGGTCACAATATGTTGTCACTAGAATGCCAATATGCATGATATATGAAATGATTTTGTTATATAGATGAGCATGATTTGATCAAGCATACTTTGGTTTAAGCATGAAAAATGCAAGTGATAGTTTTAAATTGGTTTTAAATGTTGCATTGATGAACTTGTGTTTAGAGCTACCTCACTAAGCATGTTTTGCTTAAGCTCTCTTTCCATCTTTGCAGACAAATAAATACATTAGGGGCGACATTTGGAGCAAGAGGTCCAAGGGGAAAGACATTACACATATTGGTATGATTTGGCAAAAAAAATAAGTAGGACTTGACAATGTGTAAACCCTTTACTTTTGAGTGTGTCTTGAGTTAGCAAATGAATCGTATAAACAACCTATAAACATGTTTGCTTATTGGTTTGGTTGAATAATATGTTGTTAAATTTTCCTTGAAGCATGATTGGTTATGTGTGGTCTATGGTACTGACTCAAAGTTATGGTGCATGCCAATAGATGTTAGGGAGTGTTGATGGTTGTAATTGGGTGTTTTGTCGCAACCTCTTAAAAAACGCGAGTTTAGGTTGAAAAGTGGTTCGACGATAGGTTTTGAAAAATTCGAACTTTATCAATTTTAATCTCGAAAAATTCAAATTTTAGGAAAAAACATAATTAAATTTGAAAAAATTTGCCTTGGAGTCGCCACCGACCACTTTGGTAGGCCAGACACCATAAAACAAACTAGAGATTCATTTTAAAAAAACATAGAGTTCGAGAGTCGGTTACGTGTAAGGACGACCCTTACAAACGTCCAAAAATTGGTACCTTGAAAAACATTACGTGGCATTGATATTTTGAAGATAGATATTAATTTAATTTTCCATTGTTAAATGAACATTATTTGAATTTTGGATATCCTTTTGATTTAGAAGTTACACCACCTTTAAACTTGAGTTGAATGAAACATCCTCTAGATAGGAAACCTCACCCAAATTCAAAGGAATGTAACTTCCGCCTCAAAAGGCTAAAGCAAGATGCATGACCATTTTATCTTGTTCATTTTAAGTTCTAATCCTAAAAAGGCTCCATTGCTTAAGTGTTTAAAACCTAAGTTACTAGTGTTACTAGTTACTTACCTATCCATTTTATTTAATTCTAAGCCTAAGTTATTTTATCAAAATTCTAAGTTTTAATAACACATGAATTCGATGCCAAGGTACACTCTCTAGGTCAGCATCATGGTGCGTCAAAACATCAACCTCTTTAGTGTATCCGAGATATAAGATTCAAATGTTATATTACTAAATTATCTCCCTAATTAAATTAATTAATTAATTAATTAAGGCGACTATTCCTAAAAAGGCTCTAAATTAATTAACTTAAGTTTATTAAATGACCTTCCTAAAATATGTCATGCAAAAACATAAAAAAAAAAAAGAACAAGGTAAAAGGAACTCATCAATTTTATTAGAATCATGGGTGTACATCATTACATCAAAAATTCTCATCACAAGAGTACAAAAGGGACTTAAATTGAAAGAGATCAGAAAGGGACTTGGAAGCAAACCTTGAACAAAGGATAAGATCTAGTTAAGTATAAAATTAAATTTTAAAGTTTTAGAAATTTTTAATTAAATTAATTAATTAAATTTTCTTAATTTCAAATTTTAATTAAAACCTAATTTAAATCTAACTTGGTGAATTTTAAGTTCAAAGGTTTAATTAGGGTTGAATTAAACTTAATTAAGTTAAATTTTAAATCTTATCTTAAAAATTTAAATTAATTAAGAGTCTTAATTAAAATAATTTCTAAATTTTAAGAATTTAACTTAACCTAATTAAAGTTTAATTGGTGAAATTTGGGCTAATTAGACCTAAATAGTTTTAAATCTTATCTTTTAGAAATTAATTAAAATTAATTAAAATAATTAATTAAAATTATTTTCTAAATTAAAGAATTAAAGTAAGCCTAATTTAAGTCTAATTTTTAGGTTCAAAGGGTTAAATTAACTAAATTTAACTAGGTTAAATTAATTTTAAAGTTTTCTTAAAAACTAAATTAAATTCTAATTTAGAACCTAATTAAAATTTTTTAAAATCTTTAAAATTAATTTTAAGTCCTAATTAAAGTTTAAAAACAACTAATTTCGAATCTAGGAGTCTAATCCATAAAAAAAGCTGAAACTAAAGAGGAAAAGAACTTACCGCCGGCGACCTCCTTTGCTTCCTCACCGATTGAAATCCTTCCCCTTACTCAAGCTTGTAATTGCTCCTTTGAATTCTGATCTCAACTCCTCCTTCTCTTCTTTTTTCTCTGCCCCTTTAAGCTTGAAATCCTCCTCCTTTTATAGGATCCAAACTCAGACTTTTGATTGAAGTAAAAAAACTCCAAACAAAATTCAAATCCCAAAAAATCCTCAACTCCCTTATCTCTTATTTTTGAATTTTATTCTATTTTTATTCATTTTTTACTATTTTTTGATTTTCTGTTATTTATTATTACTTTTTATTTTATTATTTTTTTGTTTTTTTCTATTATTTTTTAATATTTTATTATTTATATTATATTTATTATTTTTTCGTGTTGACATGTTTAAATAGCACATTATGATTAGGGGTTATGCATTTAGCTGATAATGATCATTGATTATGATTTGGTTGGGTGCAAACCAACTTAAATTGTCCGAATTGTGTTCTGGAAACATGGGGTATCGAAACACCTTGTGCTGGTATCGATACCACATGGCAAATTTTTGTGGCACCGAAGCATGGTGCAATGCATTTTGGTTGGGCAGTATCGATACCCCTGAGCTTTGGTAGGAAATATGATTACTTCTACGTCACAGTATCGATACAGGTCTTGGCTGTATCGATACCCCTGATTGAACAATGAGTATTAGGTGTTGAAATTATATGTTAGTCTTGAATATCTTTCTTTGTTCAATTATGGTAGCTATAGATATTATTTTAAGCTGAAATTTCATATGAATGCATAAAGTTGACTTAATTTCAAGTTGGCTAACCTAATTTGGACAGTTCTTATAATTTGGAATATTTGCATTTTGGTCCCTAAGTAGTGAAGTATGTAATTGATGATGTTAGAATACTCTATTTGGTTTGAAATTTATCGTGAGTGATACTTGCATGCTTAATTGAACTCTGATGCAATGAATTTTTACCTTGTCAATAGAATTTAAAAGATTTACGTTTTAGTCCTTGATATACTGATATGTTTAATCGAGTGCTCGATTATGATTGATTTGCTTCTGTTCTTGCTTTGCGTAATACCAACACATGTAGGAATTTAATTATGCATCTAGAAAAAGAAAAAATTATATCGGGTTTCAGGGTTGTTTATCGAATCGGACCTTCGCGGGTTTAGTTCGATATTCCCCGTGTAATCCATTAGAGTCGGTTCTGTCTAGGCCGAGCTAAGGGGGTTACAGGCTAGACATCCCGTTCTGTGAGGCTATTGGTCTCAAAGGAGGTTCTTTTTAAAGGACCTTATGGACTGGTTTAACAATGCCGCGTATGAGGATTAAATTTTTGTTCCTTGTATGTATTGTATATATATTGGTTGATCAATTACTATTTAATAGTATAAATATTATAAAATCTATATTTTCTTGAAAGTAATATTTTTGTGTCGAAAAACTCGTCTATAGACTTCTCCCAAGTTCAAGTTACGAAAATCATCTTGATCCAAGAATTTTTATAAGAGGCATTCAATGAAGTGAATGCATGCATGCTGATTATTCCATGCAATTATTGAATTTATGTAATTCCTTAAAGTGAATGCAGGCATGATGTTTATTCCATGCGATTATTGAATTTGTTTATTTCCTTAAAGTGAATACAAACGTGATAATTCACTATATGTTAGAAAAACATACTTTACTTTTCACACATTAATGTTATCTTATAGATAAAATATCATGAAAAGGTTTTAAATACCTATTAGTCTTCACTCCATTCCCTAAAGTGAATGTTTTATTTTATAGCAGAATAAATAAAAGTCACATTAGTAATTGTGGTTGCGATTAAGGTCATAAAATAAACATGTATAAGATGATTCTTTTGAGAATGCTTATATCCACCAGAAGTTGAATTATAAAGATGACAAGAATGATAGAGATCATATCAAAATCTTTATGTTATCAATGCGATGGTACAAATCATTGATCTCATACTTATCAAACGCCAAAGTATTATGGATTTTATCCATAATCATGAATGATAAATGAAAAAATATAAACAAATTTTCTTTATGACAAAAATAATTATGGCGTTGTTGATCCAACTCAATTGGATATTGTTAATTTTCTCATAACCCTTGAAGAGAATAATTCTTCATTTGCTCTAAAAGAAATAATTTGATCTTTTATTTATTTTATTTTATGTTAATTTATTTTTATTTATTATTTAATTTATCGTTAAGTTATTTATTTACGCTTTATGTTAATTTATCGTTAATTTATTTTACATATTATTTATTAAAGTTTTATGTTAAGTTATCATTTGAAGAATACTATCACTTCCGAAATAAAATCTACAATAAATTATGGCTATTTATGCTAAACAGACAGTGCAAATACTCATACTATAATTAAGTATAAGAAATATTTTCCCATTTAAATACAAGGAAAAATGTGAGTACTATATCTCAAAGTACTTAAATATCAATGCTTCAGAAGATCTTTTGAGAGTTTATCTTTGATAGATAACTGATTTGATATAATGTGCTATATTTAATATTTTGTCATTCCCTAAAGTGAATGGTACAAAGCACATATTTTTCATTCCTCAAAGTGAATGAAATAAAGCACATATTAAAAGGTGAGTAATTATGCATATTTTCCCTTTTAAATTCAAGGGAATAATGTGAGTACTATATCCGGAAGTACTAATATCATAGAAGGCTCCGACTGAGCAAATATGTTATTACCAAATGGAACTTTATACATATTTACAATGCATTATACTTATCAAAGTCGCAAATAGACTTATTAAGTTTTAAAGATATTTATAGAAATATATTGAGAGTATAAGTCAAAGGGATGCTGACTATCTCAATAATACGAGTATAACTCAATGCAATAAGAAAATTTTGACAAAATTACATGCACTGTCATTCATTCATATTGTACTACATAAGAATTAGTACAAATTGGATCTAATTCTCTTGTAAACTAAATGTTTACTAATAATTTTATTTGGCATGACCAGCTAGGTCATCTCGGTTCAATTATGATGCGAAAATTTATTGACACTTTTATGTGGTCACTTATTTTAGAACTAAGATTTTCTTCAAGGTAAATTTCATGTGATACATGCTATGAAAGCAATTTGATTATTCAATCATCAACGGTTAATATAAAATGTAAATATATTAATTTTCTGGAACGGATACAAGGTGATATATATGGGCCCATACACCTTTTTTACAGTCCATCTAGATATTTTACGATTTTTAATCGATGCATCAACTAGATGGTTATATGTATCCTTGTTATTAACCTACAACTTGGTGTTTGTGAGTATAACGACCATTTTTTAAAAAATATTTAAAAATAGTTTAAAGGTTCAAAAGTTTGGTGGGATTTGAAAATTCGATATCCCGAGAGATGACACCTGAAGAACAGGATACCATTCCCATTGGAATATTATTTAAATTTAAAAATCCGCGGTAATATTTGAAAATTCGGTATTCCGGGAGATGACACCTGAAGAACAAGATGCCACTCCTATTGGAATACCGTTTTAATTTAAAAATCGATTAATCAGTTGGAGTAGCCATCGATCGTTCAAAAAGGTGGATCGAACACCGAGAAAACAAAACCAGAGATGGGTTCGGGAGTTGGTTACGCTTGGGGAAGGATTAGCACCCCCATAACGCCCAAAATTGGTACCTAAAGGTTCGCATCGTAATTTTTAAGAAAATATAAAATCTGAATTAATTTAATTTTTAATTAAAATGCATACCCTAATATCCACGACGTTTCAAAAGAGATAACACCCGAAGAACGGGATGCTACTCCCAATAGAATACCTCGAGATAATAATTCTAATAAGATAAAATATTGTAAATTAATAATACTAAAACACTTAAAGAAATATTTAGGTCATAAAATATAATACTTACGATTTAACAAAACAAGAATAAAATAAAATTGTAGAAAACTAGATAATAAATAATACAAAACTATAATTAATAATATAATAATTTTTAACGTTAACAATTTACACAAAACAACATAACATACTTATTTTACAAAACAATTTATAATTATAATAAAATATAATTATGATAGCAATTAATAATTTATACTAAAACTATAATTTTATACCAAATATACCACACGATATTTAAGCAAACAATAGTAAAAACATGTAATAGCAGTAACATAAATAAAAGGAAATTGTAAACTGAAAACTGGAAACATGAAACAAAGCATAAATAATAAGGACTATAACGTAAATAAATAAAAAAATTGTAAGAAGTATTGCAATGATACGAGAGTTTGATGGCCTGTTCTGCAGTTTATCCATTTGATTAAAATTCACGAATACGGGTCGGGTAATCGGATCTGTTATGGATACCCAATGACCAAAACTACGTCGTTTTGGATAAGGTATAAGTGCCCATTTTTAATGATGTTCTATCATCTCCTACATTCTCAAAACATTGAGAATTTCCAGAGCTCAGGATGCTCTCAAGGGCTTTATCTGCTCCGATGGAGGAGTGGTCGTCGGCCACCGTGCTCGACTGTCGACCACCGTGAAGGTCGTCGGAAGTTGAAAAGGGGGAGCTTTTCCAATAGATCTCGATGAGGGGAACGCGATGGTGGGCTCGAATTTATGAAAAAACAACCACACACGCCTAGATCTAACACGAAAGGTAGGTAACCGATTATATTCTTTTACCTTTTTTTTAATATTTTTCTCTTCTGATCTCCTTTTTTTTGTTATTTTGTTTCGAATATGGAATAATAGATCTGGATTTGATTTCGAATATTTTTTGAATCTTTTCCTCTTTTTTCTATTTCATTCCCTCAAAGCCGAAGAAGTACAACAGATGATGATATGGGTATTTATACCCGAGATTAACACTTACTTTAACATATAAAATATATTTTTTCTATTGATTTTTCCTTAGAATCATTTCTAACATTTAAATCCTTTCATTTCATCTCTGTTTTTGCAGGTTCGAAGTGGGTGGTGGAGCAGGGCGGTGATCAGATCTGGGCGGTGGCCGACCAAGGGAACCAATGAGGGAGCGCGTGGAGGCCACGCGGCAGCCGAACCACCGCGCGTGGCGGCCACGCGCCGAGCCTGTTCACACATAGAGGCGGCGACTGGAAGATGAGGAGATAAGGCTAGGGTTATCATTTTAGGGTTTATTAGTTTGGATTGGGATATGAGTTAGGTAATAGGTCCTTGATTGGTGTAATGGACTATTGGGCTTGTAATGGATATGAATTATTATTGGATCTGGAATTGTTTAATAAAATGGATTTTTTATCTTGAAATAGGTTATTACAGCTGGCCCTCTTTGCTCATTATTGTGTAACGGTAATAGAGCAAAGATAAAGAATAACCCATTTCACCTGGTATGGTTTTAAGATTCATCTTGGTAAGGCAAGGGTTCTTCTTTGGTAAAGTTAAAGTTCTTTTTTGGTAAGGTTAGGGTTCTTCTGGTAAGGTTTGGGTTCTTTTGGCAAGTTGGGGTTCTCTTGGGTAAGGGTATGGCCGACCACCGCCTTTTCTTGGTCATCACTTGATTTTCTCTGCTGCTTCTGAACAAAATTCTTCAAAACTGAGAATTCGAGCCTGCAACTTCTTCCTTGTTCGTTCTTCTATCGGGTGTCTGTACAAGCAGATTCTTCCTCTGTAGAGTCTCACTTGTCTTCGGCACAGTCTTTATATTATGAATCCTTCTTGTGTTGTCTTCTCATCTTTAGATGTCAACGATACAATAAACTTCTCATTGTAGATTCTTTCTATATAGAATCTTTCGTCTTCAATCCTAAGTGCTCTTTCTGTCGTAAAAATTTTTGCTAGAGATTCTTGCTCTCATAGAATCTTTCGCTTCTTCAATGGTTCTTCCTATATAAAACTTCTCGCTTGAGATTCTTTCTCTAATAGAATCTTCGTGCTTTGGAGTCTTTAAATCAAGAGTTCTTCCTATATAGAATTTCTCGCTGGAGATTCTTGCTCTTATAGAATTTTTCGTGTTTTGAATTTCAAGACTTCTTCCTATATAGAACTTCTTGCCGGAGATTCTTGCTCTCATAGAATCTTTCGTGTTTTGAATTTCAAGAGTTCTTCCTATATAGAACTTATCGTTATCGATTCTTCCTATATAGAATCTTTTGCTTGCTCCAAAGGTTCTTCCTATATAGAACTTCTCGCGGGAGGTTCTTGCTCTCATAGAATCTTTGCGTTTTGGAGTCTTCAAATTAAGAGTTTTTCCTATATAGAACTTCTTGTTGGAGATTCTTCCTGTTTTAGAATCTTGTAAGTTCTCCCTATATAGAACTTTTTAATAAAAACTTTTCCTATATATAGTCTTTCATACTGTGAGTTCTTCCTGTATAGAACTTCTTGATTGACTCTCTTCTTGAGTCTTGAGATTGTTGGTTCTTCTTACAATGGAATCTTCTGGTTGATTCTTCTCTCGAATCTTTAGTTTACCGATCTTCTAGTTGATTCTTCTCTCGAATCTTTAGTTTGCTGCTTCTTCTTGCTTAGAATATTCATCTTGCAATCATGAGTTCTTTCTTCTCTATTGTGTAGATTCAAATTCTCTTATGATTCTTGAATATCATCTCTCTTCGGTTTGGATATCTTCTTTGCATTTTTCCCAAATGCACAGGGATCAACGGATTTGAATCGTCTTTACCGATAGCCGTTTGCTCCGGGCTAGTTGTACCATTTTCCTGGGTATAATTAGTTTGTACCAATCAAGAGATTGGATTTTTTTCAAAAGATTTATTTTCTTTCGACCATTTGTGAAAATGGATTTCAATGAACGTTTGAATGGTCTTTATCTTGATCAATCATTTGATATTCTTTGCATTTTTCCCAAATGCACAAGGATCAACGGATTTGGAATACTTTTACCGGTAGCCATTTGCTCCGGGCTAGTTGTATCATTTCCCTGGGTACAATCAGTTTGCACCAATCAAGAGATTGGATTTTTACGAAGGATTTATCTTCCTTCGACCATTTGCAAAAATGGATTTTGATAAACCTTTGAATAGTCTCTCATCTTTTGTGAATCATTAGATATCCTTATGGAAGGATTTAGTTAAAAATTAGTTTTAAGAAAAACTTCATTTTCCAAGGATCAAGCTCGGTTTTAAGAAAAACTTCCTTTCGAAAAGATCAATTTTGCTTTTAAGAAAAACATCCTTATGAAAGTGTTAAATTTAGAAAAATATCCTTATGAAAGGATCAAATTTCTCTTTCTTTTCTCAAGAAAAACTATTTGAGTTACCAGCTTGTATCTTAGTCTTGAGAAGACATCTTTGGAACGCTAAACTCTCTTGGAATTTTTTCCTCAATAAACTCTTTGAACTTCAAACATCAAAATATGATTCATTAGTCTCAGAAATATATCCTTATGAAAGAATTGAGTTAAGTGATGCATCCTTATGAAAGGATTTGGATCAAAATTCGAAATTTCAAAAGTGTCATTGAGAAATGATCGAATTAAGAAATTCGACTGAAAAGGTTTCCTTAAGAAAGAATTGAAAAAGTTTCCTTCAAAACGGATCGAATTAAGAAATTAATTTTCGAAAAGGTATTTTTAAGAAAAGAATGAATTAAGAAATTCGTTTTCAACAAAGCATTCTTAAGAAAGGACCGAATTGAGAAATTCGTTTTCAGAAAAAAGTATCCTTAAGAAAGGATCGAATTGAGAATTTTGTTTTTGAAAAAGTATCCTTAAGAAAGGATCGAATTGAGAAATTCGTTTTTGAAAAAGTATCCTTAAGAAAGGATCGAATTGAGAAATTCGTTTTTAAAAAAGTATCCTTAAGAAAGGATCGAATTAAAAAATTCGTTTTTGAAAAAGTATCCTTAAGAAAGGATCAAATTGAGAAATTCATTTTTGAAAAAGGTATCCTTAAGAAATGATCGAAATAAGAAATTCGTTTTCAAAAAGTATCCTTAAGAAAGGACCGAATTAAGAAATTCATTTTTGAAAAAAAAATATCCTTAAGAAATGATCGAATTAAGAAATTCATTTTCGAAAAGTATCCTTAAGAAAAGGATCAAATTAAGAAATTCGTTTTCGAAAAAGTATCCTTAAGAAAGAATCGAATTAAGAAATTCGTTTAGAAAAAGTATCCTCTAAAATGAAGCCCCAGTTCTGTCCGTCTTGACATCAAAAGGTCTTGTCATTGATGAGGACTCGATATTGGATGATTCCTCCATTCCTTTTTCGCAATAATCATGGCATGTGACACTCAAGCTTGCGTCTTCTTGATTGTTGCAGAGATGCACAAAGTTATCCTCTTGGACATTATCTATTCAAAATCCTGTACAAAGGTTCACGTTGAAGATGATGCATGAGCATGATGCAAAGACGCATATGTCATGAAAAATACTATTCTCACTATTAATGAGGATGCATAGATGCATGCAATTCGCTAAATCCTTCTGGGTGTGCCAAATCTTTCCCTTTTCATGTCGTCACTTTTCTGGTTGGTAGGCTTCGTCTTGGGACTATCACCCACCATTCTTGTGCTCCAATGGAATTTCCCCCCCAAAAAATATTGTCTAATCGTTATTCAATGCTCCAAGTCAAGTGACTTCAGTTGGTATCATTTTTTACCAAAAGAATTGAATTCTTCTCTGATCTATTCAAATCTGGACTCGTGTATGTACGATTATTCTTTGTTGTTTTCTTGGGCAATGATTCCCCAATTATTGGTGTAGACTCTTTTTTCAAAATTTTATATCTCTACTTGCGCCGTGGTACTCTCTTATTCTTTGGCGGGTCCATCTGGGACCTTTCCTTTGTCATTTCTTTTTTCAAGCACTGATGCTTTGTTCAACTCTATCTAAACGAGTTTCTAGATATTTCTGACCTTGCTCCAGATTAAACATACAGTCTCCCATCACTTTGATTTGCAAGCGAGATTGCAGTGTCTTTCATTGCCTTAATTCACAAGCAGAATGATTGCAGTCTGGAATTAATCCTCATGAAATTGCCCCAATTAATTCATAGTTTCGATGATTATGCATGAAAATGAATGCAAAATGTTGATTCTTGAATGATCCTTATAAAGACTTTCAAAGATTTCTGTTTACAAGAAGCGGATAATAAACTATAGATCACATCTGTTTTGTCATCTCGATCTTGTGAAATTGTACTATCACTTTTTGATATTGCTCCATGTCTTGATTGTGCTGATGTCATCGTCTTTTTTCTTCAAAGGTCTATGACAATGAGGCCGCATATCTCAAGGCCTTCAAAAAGATTACTAGGCAGTGATATTCAAATATGTGTGAACTGGATCATTTCTCTTCTCAATATGTGCCTAGTTGTCCGATCATCTTCTTTCTGCGCTGGTCTTTGATTAATCAAACATGATACTGCAATATTATCACTCTTGATATCACAGAATATTTCAATCTCGAATGCCATCTAAATTGAACCATTTTTAAATCAACCTGACATGATATGTTATACATTATGAATGCAAAAGTGTTGATTCTTAAGTAACATTAGAAAGACTTTTATTCAGATAAAGAGGTTTTGATTACAATAAATTGTCATAACGCAAATTTACAGATAGCGGTTAGCCTCACGCCTAAGGCCTCTATTTCTTATGGCAACCTCTAAACACGAGACCCTAGTAGTGTTCCAGAGTTGACACTCGTCCTTAGCTCGCAAGCTTCAATCGCTAGTTCTGGATGTGGGCAACTCTTCGTGCTTGTTGCATAAAATCTATCATTGCTCTTCGTTGGTCTTGAATTAACTGTCTAGCTTGTTGAAATTCGAATGTTATCTTCTTGAAGGGCTCCTTCAAAAGAAATCAGTCTTTCTCGGTAATTTTAGGGGTATTCTCAAGTTTAATGATCTTATCTTTCAGTGTCTCATTCTCGTTTCGTACAAGATATAAGGAAACAACATGGTCTTGGCTATGATATCCTTGGAAAAGTTCATCCGATCATATGATTTCAACTTTAAAATCTTCATTCTGAGACGTCAAATCTTAATTATGAACTTGGCTAGCAGCAAACTCCTGAGTCAACGCTTTTAATTCCCTTATTTTATTTTCAATTTGTTTCCGACTTGTTTCATACTTTGGGGAATAATTATCATATCGACCTTTCCAAAAAAAATAAAATAACAGTACCCGAGATTTCAAACTGCATCAAAGCTCCGAACATGTGTACATCGGTTTGAACATTAAGTAACAGTTCTATGTCACTAAATTCTTACTGTAAGGCTTCCTTTAAATCCGAGCCACAATGTTGCCATGTCTCTTTCAACTCGTCAGGCTTATTCTGCTTTGGGATGATCAAAGTGGGCTCCATAATTTCTGACACGTGGTCTTCTGATAAGTTGTTTTCTTTCTCCATTGGTATGCATTCAGACCACCCCCATACTGTAGCATTAGCACTTTTGTTGATACAAAACCTCTAATCCAGAATTGAGCGTCTTCTAAATTGCACTTTTGAATCAACACTTATGCATGAAATGATATGCGAAAATGGATGCAAAAAGAAAAGAAAAATGAAATAAACACAGAAAAGAAATGAGTTAGTAGTTAATCCAAAAATAATATACAAATAAATAACAAAAAAAAAACAGTACAAAGCAAAAATATTTAACAAGAAAATAAAAACACATATATAAAAAATAACCTAAAGGGTATTTCTAAACGGGCAGCATAACGGCGTGGTTTCGAAATAGTGGGTTTCTAAGGTCCACTACATGCGTTTCGGTTTTAAAGTAAACGGTACCCGAACTGTCGCTGAGGACATCGATTCGGAGGAATATAACCCTTATTTATACGGGGGTAAACCCCCCACGAAATATAAGAGCCAAAATTTCGGAAATGAATCACAACATTATACGGAGGTAAAGACCCCACGACGCGAAGTAATCATTCTCACTTAAGGGTTCTTAATCTAATACAAATGGAAATTAAAAATTAATTTAATTAAAATTTTATATTTTCTTAAAAATTAGGATGCGAACCGAACTAAGGCTTAACTCCTTTAAAAATTATCCCCAGCGGAGTCGCCATCTGTAACGACCCTTTTTTTTTGAAAAATATTTAAAAACAGTTTAAAGGTTCAAAAGATCGATGGGCTTTGAAAATTCGATATCCCGAGAGATGACACCTGAAGAACAGGATGTCATTCCCATTGGAATATTATTTAAATTTAAAAATCCGCGGTAATATTTGAAAATTCGGTATTCCGGGAGATGACACCTGAAGAACAAGATGCCACTCCTATTGGAATACCGTTTTAATTTAAAAATTGATTAATCAGTTGGAGTCGCCATCGATCATTCAAAAAGGTGGATCGAACACCGAGAAAACAAAACCAGAGATGGGTTCGGGAGTTGGTTACGCTTGGGGAAGGATTAGCACCCCATAACGCCCAAAATTAGTACCTAAAGGTTCGAATCGTAATTTTTAAGAAAATATAAAATCCGAATTAATTTAATTTTTAATTAAAATGCATACCCTAATAACCACGACGTTTCAAAAGAGATAACACCTGAAGAACGGGATGCTACTCCCAATAAAATACCTCGAGATAATAATTCTAATAAGATAAAATATTGTAAATTAATAATACTAAAACACTTAAAAAAATATGTAGGTCATAAAATATAATACTTACGATTTAACTAAACAAGAATAAAATAAAATTGTAGAAAACTAGATAATAAATAATACAAAACTATAATTAATAATATAATAATTTTTAACGTCAACAATTTACACAAAACAACATAGCATACTTATTTTACAAAACAATTTATAATTGTAATAAAATATAATTATGATAGCAATTAATAATTTATACTAAAACTATAATTTTATACCAAATATACCACACGATATTTAAGCAAACAGTAGTAAAAACATGTAATAGCAGTAACATAAATAAAAGGAAATTGGAAACTGAAAACTGGAAACAGGAAATAAAGCATAAATAATAAGGACTATAACGTAGATAAATAAAAAATTCGTAAGAAGTATTGCAATGATACGAGAGTTTGATGGCCTGTTCTGCAGTTTATCCATTTGATTAAAATTCACGAATCCAGGTCGGATAACTGGATCTGTTATGGATACCCAATGACCAAAACTATGTCGTTTTGGATAAGGTATAAGTGCCCATTTTTAATGGTGTTCTATCATCTCCTACATTCTCAAAACATTGAGAATTTCTAGAGCTTAGGATGCTCTCAAGGGCTTCATCTGCTCCGATGGAGGAGTGGCGTCGGCCACCGTGCTCGACTGTCGACCATCGTGTCGGCCGCCGTGAAGGTCGTCGGAAGTTGAAAAGGAAGAGCTTTTTCGATAGATCTCGATGAGGGGAATGCGATGGTGGGCTCGATTTTGTGAAAAAACAACCACACACGCCTAGATCTAACACGAAAGGTAGGTAACCGATTGTATTCTTTTACCTTTTTTTTAATATTTTTCGCTTCCGATCTCCTCTTTTTTTGTTATTTTGTTTCGGATATGGAGTAATAGATCTGGATTTGCTTTCGAATATTTTTTCGAATCTTTTCCTCTTTTTTCTATTTCATTCCCTCAAAGCCGAAGAATTACAACAGATGATGATATGGGTATTTATACCCGAGATTAACACTTACTTTAACATATAAAATACATTTTTTCTGTTGATTTTTCCTTATAATCATTTCTAACATTTTAATCCTTTCGTTTCATCTCTGTTTTTGCAGGTTCGAAGTGGGCGGTGGAGCAGGGCGGTGGAGCAGGGCGGTGATCAGATCTGGGCGGTGGCCGACCAAGGGAACCAATGAGGGAGCGCGTGGCGGCCACGCGGCAGCCGAACCGCCGCGCATGGCGGCCACGCGCCGAGCCTGTTCACACATAGAGGCGACGACTGGAAGATGAAGAGATAAGGCTAGGGTTATCATTTTAGGGTTTATTAGTTTGGATTGGGTTATGAGTTAGGTAATGGGTCCTTGATTGGTGTAATGGACTATTGGGCTTGTAATGGATATGAATTATTATTGGATCTTGAATTGTTTAATAAAATGGGTTTTTATCTTGACATGGGTTATTACAACAAGGCTACTTGCTCAGTTGATAAAATTACGAGTATATTTTCCAGATTATCTTATAAAGACAATCGGTCTTGATAATGTTGATGACATATCATTTTACATGTAGTATCACTAATTCGCATCAAGCCTACAAATGATCATAAGTTCTCCCCATTATAAATGGTTTTTGGTCAGGAACCAAATATTTCTCATCTTAAATTTTTTGAGTCTGCGATATATGTTCTAATTGCTCCACCATAAAGATGAGTTTTGTTGGGAATATATATTATATTTAAATATCTTGAGCTTCTGATAGGGGATTTATTTACAACCCGATTTACTGACTATCATTTTAGTGAGTCAGTTTACCCAACATTAGGGGAGGAAACAAATAGCTGGAGAAATAAATAAGTTGGAATAAATTATCATTTTCTCATTTTGATCTACGTACTACACAATGTTAACTATAAGTTCAAAGGATAATTCATTTAGCAAATCAATTTCCATATGGTTTTGTTGACCCTAAAGAGTGACTAAGTTATGTATACCAGCAATGAATGCTCCGGTTAAATTTGATATCTTAGAAGGACAAACTCTAGTTGCTAATGAGTCTAACTTACACTTGAAGCGTAATAGACAAGTAAGTTCCACAGATAAAAAAATCCTCGATAAAGAAAATGAGCTATATTTTATGATGGTCTGATCGAGAAATCAATGAATTATGAAAATCTCAAGAAAAAATTAAAAGGTCTCCAGCAGAGACATTGACATGACTCAAGTACTTGATAATAAAGAGATCTCAATAGATTATGTCATGTTTGGTAATAAGTGGAACTAAAATTAAATCGACGTCATTAATATATTTGCATGCAATATAGCACTAGAGATTTTATTTGATGATGTAGATCATGAATCATTGTCAATTGGGCAATGTAAATAAAGAAAAGATTGACCAACATGAAAGAGGCAATTGAGGAGAACTAAAATCTCTTTTGAAAAGAGAAGTATTTGGGTATATAGCCCGTACATTGAAATTTATAAAACTCGTGGATATAAATGAGCATTTGTAAGAAAGATAAATTAAAAGAGGAAATTATGAGATATAAGCTCATTTGGTTACATAAGAATTCTCACAAAGACACGAAATTTATTGTGAGGAAAATATATTTCTCGGTGGTGGATACAACAACTTTTAGATTTTGATCAGTCTGACAATAAATAAAATTACTCAGTTTCAGCCTAATGGATGTTGTTACATCCTACTTGAATGAGTCTCTTGATAGTAATATTTACATGAAACTTCCGAAAAAGATTCAGATTGCCATAAGTAGTTAATTTAAGTTCTCGAGAATATTATTCAACCATATTGAATATATCTTTTATGGCTTGAAACAATTTAGGTGTATTTTGATATAATCGCCTCATTGAATACTTATTAGCATAATGCTATATGAATTATTTAATTTCCCCGAGCATTTTTATTAAGAAGTTTAACTCTAAATTTTTATTATTGTGTATGTCGATGATTTGAATATCGTTGAGACTCGTGAAGAGATCTCCTCAAATCGTTGAGACTTTACATGCATAACGCATATTCATTGATCATCCTTATGGTTGCTAGGTCTCTTAATGTAAACAAATATTATTTCTGCCTCAAGAAAATGGTAATGATATTCTTGGTCTAAAAGAATAATATATATATATATATTATTTGATCTGGGAGCATCGTATCTTAGCTGGTCCAGAAGTATTATTAAAGTGCTACGAGATCATTATCTTTAAATAATTGTTATGCATGAGGTAAAGCCGAAATATGTGTTTGGCTAAACATATCCTGAAGATATGTGAATTACTTTCACAAGATAAAATGAAGCTATCTTGTGTAGAGATAATGCAAAATTTATATCTCAAGGTGGATATATCAAATGTGATAAAACAAAACATATTTCTTCCAAGTTTCGTCCCTCATGATCTTTATAAGAATAGTATCCTCGATTCATTTCAAGCAATAATTTCAAAGATTTATCCACTAGTGCATGATAATCTACTTCAACATTTGAAGATTGTATTCAATATTAAATTATGAAGATTCAAAGATCTTATATGATATTTTCATGAGGAGAAGTAAATACGCGTTGCACTCTTTTTCCCTTAACCAAGGTTTTATCCCAATGGGTTTTTCTGGTAAGGTTTTTAATGAGGCAACATGTTATACGTATTAAAGATGTGTGTACTCTTTTTTCTTCACTAAGATTTTTTTTCCCACAGAGTTTTTATCTTAGTAAGGTTTTAACGAGGTACATTATCTTCATGGATATCCAAGGGGGAGTATTATGAATATCTTTATTTATAATGAATATTCATATATTAAATTAAACTTTAGTGAGCTTTTTTATTAGGTTTTAGTACATATTTGAATTAGGGTTTACAACTTATGCCTATAATTATAGACTTTTGGAAAAAGCATTATACACAACCGTACTTTGAGAATATAATATAAATCTCTCTCTTATGTCTTTCATCTTTGTTCTCCTACTTTGTTCATATATTTTACTTTATTCACAACACTTTACATATTTAACTATTAAAACATATTTACATTATATACCGTTGTGAGTTTGATATATTAATAAATAAATTATATAGTATATAAAAATAATTTTTTAATATATTATAAATATAAAAATAACTCCGATCATATCAAATCCGAAATGTTGAAATTTGATCGCAAACTATTTTTAAATATGCATATTTTTTGGGTATATTTTTTCAAAACTGCAAACAAATTATAACTTTTAATATTTTTTCAAAACCTATTTTTAAAATTTTGATGGAAATCATTCGCTCTTTATCATATTTTTTTAATATTTTATTTTATAATAATTTTAGTTTTAGTATTAATTTTTAATATATATTAAATTTTTAAAAAAATATATAAAATTTTCTATACATAAATTATTTTTATAAAAAGTATAATTTTTAAAAGTATACAATTTTTTATAATTTTTATATATATTAAATTTTTTAAAAATATTATAAAATTTTGATATATATCAATAATTAATATAAATTTTTATATTCTTTATAAAAATTAGTTAGACCTCGTCTTAACCTTGTTTTATTCCGCTTCACCTCAAAAAATTTATGTATACTAATAATATATATAAATTAATTAATCAAATAGGGGTGATCAATATCAAGTATCCGACCAATTTAAATAAAATTGATCTCGATCCCGGTGATCACTAGTTCTTTAAAATTAGAATCAGTCCCGGTCATATTGAGTCCTAAATTTTAAGAACCGGTCTCGTTACTGGGGGGAATCGATTCCAATACCGGGTACTCGATAAATTATTTTATTCTTAAAAAAATAGATAATTGGAGAAAAAATTATATTCGATAATTCATCTTTCAATATTTAACCCTAACTTCTTCCGGTGTTCAATATTTAACCATTTTAAATGTACAACATACGAGAAAACATAGTAGACAATTGTAATATCAACTTTTTTCGATTTTTGTCTTAATTAGTCTAAATCGATTCAGTTAAATATCTAAAGGGATATTTTTTTATGTTATAGACAAATGAAAATGTCTATAAGCACTAAAATGTATTCTACGGTTAATCACATGATACCTTAAGATCATTCTTTTAAGTTAGTATTTAATGAATTATTGTTTTCAAATCGGTAATTAAGTGAAACAGATTTTTTGAAGTCGATACTTAAAGAATTTTTACACTTAAATTACTATTTGAATTAGACATATTGTCTCAAATTAGTACTTAAATTAGTCATATTCTCTTAAATCAGTACTAAAATTAATACATTTCTATTAATTTTAACCTAATTTAAAATAAATCAATAAATTTAACACTTTATAAATTTTATCAAAATATTTTTTATTATTCTCCTAAATTGTTTATTCTCTCTCAAGAATGTTACATTATTTTTTTGGTATAATAAAAGTTTAAGAATAACTTGTTATTTTATCGTAGAATGTAGTTTAATTATTTCTTTAATCTTATGTACTCTTATTTGACAATATCATATTTTTTTTATTAAATTGATGTAATTTTAAAATATTAAGACTTAAATTTATTAAATTATTTTGAATCGAGACCAAATTGATAGAATATATATGTTTTTAAAACTAAATTGTTAATAAATATATCAAAATCACGAATGAAATTAAAGTTCAGATACCAACTTGAGAATAAAGATTCTTTAGATATCAATTTTAGAAAAATATCTCTTTTAAGTATAAACTTGAAAGTAAAATTTTTTTAGATAATATAAGAAAAAACAATCTTTACAAGTAATGTTATGATATTTTTATTCATATATACAATAAATTTAAAAAATATCACTTACATGTAATATTTTTCTCTTATACTATAAAATCTATTATATATTTTAAATATCTTTAATATTTCAAATATTGAACCCTCATTAAATTATTCTCCCAATTTTTCCTACTTTAACGCTTCCTTGGTTATTCCCAATCCATGCTATAGTCTCACTGAATTGAACAAATAAAATAATACTAACAATTGGCAGTAGTCTTTGACTGAACACTGGCACATGAAAATTATAAACCGAAGGTGAACGCTGTCCGGCCGGAGAAATTATATCATGAGTCAGTTTTATCACGTCATTCATGGGATCAACCATAAAAAATTATCCATCTTAGTAATTTTTAATATTTTAAGTGAAAATTCACTTGGAAAAAATATGACATGGCGAAATTGCTGAAATGGATAATTTTTAGTGGTCGGTCTCATGGACACGCGGTGACATTGACCCATGATATAATTTTTCGTTCGCCCGTGACCTTCACTATAGTGCATGTGGATCTCAATAAAATAATAATGTGAGTTATTGGCAGATTCAGAAATATTTGTGAGGATAAACACAAATTAAAATTTATTTTAGGTGAGCACAAATCATAAATTTTTTAAAAATTAAAACCAAATATATAAATTTTAAAAAATTCAGTGTGCACGGGACTACCCTCCTCTTTATATGGATCCTCCATTAATCCAAATGTTTACTTTAAATTTAATTTTAATATTAATTATCGATCGTTGATTATTATAAAGTAAATTATATGAATTATTATTTAATTATTAAATGTGATTTAGTTTTATTATTGAATTAAAGAAATTTAAAATTTGATAATTCAGTCTTATTTATTCATAAGGATTAATTTAAGTGATAAATAGTTTAATTTCGGGTTTAAAACGTTATATACATAAAATTATTATTGAAAGAATCATTTATTAAAATTACATGTACGATACGAGTCAATCTAAATTAATTAAAATAATGCGTTTAAAAACCATGAGAGTAATTAAAAAAAAACTAATTTTTTTCTCTCTCAAAGAATAGAAATCACAACATCCCTTGCTTTTTTTTTAAGTGTCGGCGGCAGCACCGATTTAATTATTGGTCGTCGATTGTCGGAATCTATCGTTTCGTCTATATTATTTGTTAATTTTTAATAAATTATTCTGTTCTTATGGAACGATCTACTCTACCTTTTGGTACGTTTTTTCTGTCGTTTGACATGTTTTTTTTTCTTTTGTTTCTTTAAGGTTAGATCTGACGACGAAACGACTGATGGAGATTGCACTTATTTATTATCATGATGATTTTTCTTGTTTTGGACCCTCAGATTGAATTTGAATACGCGTTTTGCATCGTGAATAACTTATCGCGACGCTCAATTTTGATTTACGATTCTCGGTGGTCTTTCAATAGATTAATCCCCTTTTGTGGTTCGTTTGCCGATGCAGTCAGATTTGTTCATGTTTATTTTTTCGCTCGAGTCTTTGGATGAATTTCTTTAACTTCTTTCATGTACGATCCTTGTATGATCTAAAGTTACTAATTTTAAGAAAATATCCAAATTATATTTACTTAATAATAATAATTATAAATCATTATTATAATATTAGATATTTTCTTGTTTAGTAAAATTAACCGTTTCTATTCCAAAACCACGAGAGTAAACAAAATAATTCAGCCTTATTATAAAGGCTAAAATCTTCAAATTCTAAATTTTCAAAAAATAAAATCTGAATTTTATATGTTTTTTTACAGAATATCAAGCAGTACGGGTGAACGCAAGGAAATGCAGTAATGGTTTAATTAACTTTTAGTCCCTTTAAAATAATAAAATCTTAAATTAGTATATTGGTAAAAATATACTTTATTCCCCCTAAAGTTTATAAGTACAAAAATTTGACCCCCTTATTTCAACTCTTCTTACAAATCGGTCAAACAACTGCAGGGGATTTTCTCCAAATAAATATTTAATATTTTATTTTGATTCCGCTTTTTGGAAATTTCTTAAAAGATGTCATTTCTTCTTAAAATATTCAGTATTTTTAATTATATGAATTCTTTTGATTCTCTATTTTGGAACTTTCTAAAAAATTAATAAATGATTTCTTCCCAATTATTAAATATTACTTTTTTATTTTAGAAGACGTCCCCACTACGGATGCTGACCTTTGAATCCTACCTTAAAAAGTGATTAACTAATTGTTGGCAGATTTAATTATCACTACTATAATATGAGAAAATTCACTTGATAAATCAAATTTAAAAATAATATTTTTAATATAAAATAAATAATTTTTATTGATTGAAATATTGAATGACTTGGCGAAATATATCGATGATAATTATTTTTTATTATTATTATTTTGGACTTAACATGAAAAATAATGGAGTGAAGGTTATATCAAAATTAACTTTAGTTCTAAGTTTGGTATATTTTGATTAATAGTTCGACCGTACTTGATAATAGTCGATTTAGTTTATAATTATTTGTGAATTTACTTATAAATAATTGACAATATAAAAACCTACCTATGCAGGGACGGAGTCAGGATTTGAGGTTGAGGGGGTAAAACATAAATATTTAGAAGTAGGGGGGCAAATTCCTAAAAAATTAATTTTTAAAAGAATTTAAATAAAAGGACAAAAGCGAAAAAATTCTTCAGGGGGGAGATTGTCCCACCCAACTATAAGGTGGCTCCGTCCCTGTACCTATGATTAATTTTTTTGTCATTTTTTTACTAAATGAATCTTTATATAAAAAATTATTTTTAAATTTAATTTATAATAAATATGACTGAAGATTCACTTAATAAAAAAATAAAAAAATAATTTTTATTGATTGAAAAATATATGACATGATGAGAAAATCCATAATATAATTTCTCTTAGAATAAGACACAACACAAACGAGAAATTATTCTATGGACCGGTTCCACCACGTCATCCATGGTCCTTAAGAACAAAAAATAAATCCACGTCATCATTTTTTACACATCATCTGCACACTCATAATTTTAATTTCCAAATCATCTCTCTAAATAAAATATATTAAAATTAAAAAAAATGATGACATGAATTTATTTTTTTAATTAGGGTTTAGGGTTTAGGATTTAGGGTTTAGGGTTAGGGTTGGGGTTGGGGTTGGGGTTTAGGGTTTAGGGTTAGGGTTAGGTTTAGGGTTAGGGTTAGGATTAGGGTTTAGGGTTTAGGGTTATAGTTAGGGTTAGGGTTTAGGGTTTAGGGTTTATGGTTTAGAATAAAAAATAAATCCACGTCATCATTTTTAATTTTAATATATTTTATTTAGAGAGATTATTTGGAAATTAAAATTATTAGTGTGCAGATGATGTGTAAAAAATGATGACATGGATTTATTTTTTGTTCTTAAGGACCATGGATGACGTGGTGGAACCGGTCCATAGAATAATTTCTCCAACACAAACATATTAATTCTAATTTTAAATTTTAAAATTTTAATTTTTTAAAAATTAAAGGGTAAATTAAATAAATAGTCACCAAATTTTTAAGTTAGATTCATTTTGGTCACCGAACTTTTATAATATTTATAAGGTTACCCAATTTTTAGTTTGCATACGAAAGTCACCCAACTTTTAGTTCGCATTCGATACGATCTCCATTGTTAAAAATTCTGTTAAAATTGATTCTTCCTTGATAAAAAATGGCAAATTTCAATAATAATCACTCAACTTGCTTCTTACTTCTATTTTGGTTACTAAAATTTTTAATTTAATAACTTAACTTTTGAATTATTTATATTTTGATCACTATCAAATGACATGATTATACAAATTAAAAAATCGATAAATCTTTAAAAAAGTTGGGAAATAATTTTTATTTTCTTATTAAATTTATCATATTATCACATTTTATATTTTAATTAAAAATAAAAAATTACTTGAATAAAAATATTTCAATTATTTAATTTAACTGGTAAAATATAAGATAAAGAATTGAATATTATAAAATTAATGATTAATTAAAATACTTTTTTTAAGGATTAATCGAATATTTAATATCTGTATATTTAATATTTGAATATTTTTATTGAAAGATTTTTATTCAAATATTTAATATCTGAATATTTTTATTTGAATATCTAATATTTGAATATTTTATTTGGATATTTAATATAAGAATATTTTTATTTAAATAGTTAATATATGATTTTTTATACGAATATTTAATATCCGAATAAAAATATTTTAATATTTAAATTTGAATATTAATTATTCAAATAAAAATATTCGGATATTAAATATATGAATAAAAATATTAAATATTAAATACAAATTTAGTGCGATACTGAATAAAATTAATGACAATATCGTAAATTTGTTTAATTTCACAGCTATATTTATTCAACTTTTCTCAACCTTATCTATTCTCATATTTATTTTGTTTATAATTTATAAATTTTATATAATTAAAATTAAAAAAATTATTCGTATCTTTTTTATATAAAAATTATTATTATGTGTATCGTTAAAATGTTTTCTAAACCTAAACATAGATATATAGTACACATAGTAATAAAAAATAAATCATATATTAAAATATAAAATATGATAATATGTTAAATTTAATAAGAAATAAAACTTGAATTTTTTTAAAATTGGTCGAATTTTTCAATTTATATAATCATGTTAATTGATGGTGAGCAAAATATAAATTTTTTAAAAGTTAAGTTATTAAATTTAAAATTTTAGTGACCAAAATAAAAGTAAGAAGAAAGTTAAGTGTATTATTATTATTATTACAACAACTTACCCATTTTTTATTAAGGAAAAATCAATTTTAACAAAAATTTTGACGGTAGAAACTGTATCAAATACGAATTAAAAGTTGAATAACCTTATCGAATATTTTAAAATTTAATGACCAAAATAAATCTAGCCTAAAAATTCGATGACTATTTATATAATTTACCCAAAATCAAAACAATAAACCTAACGCTTTAAATCGTAAAATCTTACTCTAAATTATAAAAGCTATTTTTTTAACCATAATTAAATTTTCATACCTTAAAACAATTCTGGTCGTAGAATATTTTTTTCTCTTCAAGATAATAATTCGTTTTCTTCCGCTTTCAACTTGTTTTTCTTGTTTTTCCCGTCCTTCGCCATCCAAATTGATCTCGAAAATCATGCTTTAATGTCACAAAAAACTTGATTTATTAATCATGATTTAATATTTTTTATAATATATATCTATTTCATGATTTATGTTTAAGAAATAAAATTATTTTTAAATAAATTTAAATTTTTATTAAAAATACGTACAAGAATTAAACTTATAATTTTGTCTCAAAATGGACATAACATTAGCTACTTTTTAGAGTTTTTATTATATAGAATTTAGTCTAAATTTTAATGGTTTCATTTATTATTTGCTTTTCGAATTTTATTTTTTTATAAATAATATATTTTGAATACTTAAAAAATTAAAAAAATTAAATATCTAAAAAATGAGATAATTTTAATTAAAATATGTGCTAAAATTATCATTTTATGTTAAAGTAGGTTTCTCGATTTAACTTTTAAAAGGACAAAAAATAATAATTTAAATATTAAAAAATAAAAAAATTAAATATTTTAAAAACGAGATAATTTAAACACCTAAAAAGTAAAAATAATTTAAATATTTAAAAGAATATATGAGCACTTATAATGTGATAAATAGGGATGGGCACGGTCGGGTCGGATTTTCGGTCCACCCGCACCCGACCCGAAAATTATACCCTCCATCCGTTACCCGACCCGAGTTTAGGGTGAAAAAAATCCGACCCGACCCGACCCGATTTTTAAGCTTTAAAATCCGATCCAACCTGACCCGAATCATTAAAAAAAATTTAAAATTTTAGAGACTAAACTATAAAAAAAAATTAGAGATCTAATTGTAAAAATATTTAATTTTAGTGACCTAATTATAAAAAAATTAATTTAGTGATCTATTTGTATAAAAAATATATAAAGAGGGGTCATTATTATAAATATCCCTAAAATATATATGGGAAAATTACATTATTAGTCCCTGGTCGGGTCGGGTCAGATTTTTTCCACCCTAAACCCGAACTCGACCTGACCCGAGACCACGTTTGAAAAAAAACCCGACCCGAACTCAAATTTTTTGTCAAAAAATCCGACCCGATTAGACCAGGTCGGGTCGAAAACCCATCAGGTTCGGGTTCCGTGCCCATCCCTAGTGATAAATTAATTATTCCATTAGTTTCTAAAAGGAAAAAAGAGAAAAATCTTGGATTATTTAAAAGCAAAAATTTAAATTCAAAATAAACCAAATTCTCAACTATAAATACACCAACCCACCAACTACCTCCCAAGCTGTTTTCTAGTTTGGACAACCTTCCGCTTTGCCTGTCATTCAACGGTACTTTCTCCATTCATTTTTTCTCTCTAGATTTTTTCGTTACATTGAGTTTAAATCTGATTTGGTTTCGAAGTTTTTGATTCGGTTGATTTTTTTTTCAGAGAAAACAGACACACAAGAAATGGCACGCAAGAAGATCAGAGAATTCGATTCCAAGAGGTTGTTGAAAGAGCATTTCAAGAGACTTTCCGGAAAAGATTTGCCACTCAAATCTACACAAGTTAGTTCAATTTCTCCTTCTAGATCTCTCTATTCGTTTCGAAGTTCATCAATATTTCAATTTTTTTAGTTTGATTTGTGTAATTGTATTTGTCTTTCTTGGCTGATTTGTTTGAATTGATTTTTAGCTAAATTTCTCGTTCTAGATCTCGTTATTCATCTTGAAGTTTATCAGTATTTCCTTTATTCTTAGTTTGATTTGTATTAGTATTTCTTATTATTTTTAGGCAAATCTTAGAAAAATACTGATCTCTCTTTGAATTCCCGGATCTAGTATGAAGATAGGAAGATTCGGTTGCTTTAATTACTCTTCAGTTTTATGAAAAAGCAAATTATTTCCAGATCACGAAGTTTTGAGATTTGAATATGAATTTAGGATGTTCATTACTAGATTTAAGATTATTGTATGTAATTATTTCCTTGATTCGTTGAACTTTGAGTGATTTGTTTGGTTGTGTCTGTTGATTTTAGGTTACGGAATCGACTGATTTCAATCAGCTAGTAGAGAAGGAGCCATGGCTATCATCGCAGAAACTGGTTGTTAAACCTGATATGTTGTTTGGAAAGCGTGGGAAGAGTGGTTTGGTTGGCTTAAATCTGGATTTTGCTCAAGTTATTGCTTTTGTGAAAGAGCGCCTTGGCAAAGAGGTTTGCTTCCTGTTTGTCTTTTACAGCCATTAATTTGTCGTTTTTAAGGTTGAAGGTTCGATTTTAAGCTAACTTCGCATGATTTATAGGTGGAAATGGGTGGATGCAAGGGACCTGTTACAACATTCATTGTTGAACCTTTCATCACTCACAATGAAGAGTTCTACCTTAACATTGTCTCTGAGCGACTTGGTTGCAGCATTAGCTTTTCAGAGTGTGGAGGGATTGAAATTGAAGAGAACTGGGACAAGGTACTTGGAGATCATCTAAGACTTTTTCTCATTCTAACTATGTTTCTTTTGTTTTTACCTAGTTTCTTAGTTAAGATGGGTTGTCCCTCATACAGGTTAAGACCATATTTGTTCCAACTGGGTCTCCTTTCACATCAGAAGTTTGTGCTCCACTTGTTGCAACCCTTCCTTTGGAGGTAATTTTTCCAAATAATCAATGATTTTATGAGCTGCCTTTCCTTCTTGATTGTATTTTCACTAGTTTCTCTATTCTCTGTATTTTTGCTTAACTTGAGCATGTTCCTTTTTCCAACAGAAAACTTGATCGGATAGATTTTCAAATTACATCAGAAAATTAGCATGTATGCATCTCTTTGAATCTTTAACTAAATATATGTTCTTTAATTCTAGATCAAAGGAGAAATTGAAGAGTTCATCAAAGTGATTTTTACTCTGTTTCAAGGTATGACATATATCTGGCTTAAATCTAAAGCTATTCAAGCTAACATTTGGAACATGCGATCAACTTTTTCAAGTTTGAAAATGTCAGATCTGGACTTCACTTTCCTTGAGATGAACCCTTTCACACTGGTTGATGGAAAGCCATATCCTTTGGACATGAGGGGCGAGCTGGATGACACCGCTGCTTTCAAGAACTTCAAGAAGTATATCCCCTTTTATCAGTAGTTTTCTCTATCCATTGTTTCAATGCAGTGTGGAACATGGAATGGAATTCAACTGATGCAAATTTCATTTCTTTGTAGGTGGGGCAATATTGAATTTCCATTGCCTTTTGGAAGAGTTATGAGTGCAACTGAAAGCTATATCCATGGGCTAGATGAAAAGGTACATTTGATTTAATAGATAGTTGGTCTTGTATGCAAACTCTTCTTTTACTCGCTAATCATCCAATTGGAGTGGAAACTTGAGCTGTATATGATATGAAATGGCAATTTTATGAATCACCTTGCTTCTTGCATTATCTCTAAGTAAACCTGAATGTTCCGTTCAGTTTACACTCTGCTTACTCCGATAAAAGTGGTATACAATGTGTTGCAGTTCTTTTAATAGCATCATCCATAAGTATAGTATTAATTAAAGTACATTTATATTGCAGACAAGTGCGTCTTTGAAATTTACGGTGTTGAACCCTAAGGGACGCATTTGGACAATGGTAGCCGGAGGTGGTGCAAGTGTCATCTATGCCGATACAGTAGGTTCTCTTGCTTTTCTTCTCCGTGTTTTTCTGATAGGACTAAAACCCTGCGATTTTAAGGCAATGGTCATTCTTTTAATTTACTCGTGTCATTCATTTCCTAATCAGGTCGGAGATCTTGGCTTTGCTTCCGAGCTTGGAAACTATGCAGAATATAGTGGAGCACCAAATGAAGAGGAGGTATTGCAGTATGCCAGAGTAGTAATTGATGTAAGGACTGACCCTTAATTTATATTGTAATGTTGCTATAGTACAAATATGGATCTTGTACTTGACTGACTAATGCTGTCTCGAACTTTTGTCGGAGACTGAAATATTTTTCGAGGAATTCCAGATATATAACTTACCATGCATGCATTCATAAGCATCATGAGAACATTTTTTTCCTGTGCTCGCTAACATACATTCTCAAACTGGTTTAAGCATTTGTTTGTTTGGCTGTGTGAATAATTTCATCATTCCTCAACAGTGTGCGACCGCAGACCCTGATGGTCGCAAGAGAGCCCTTGTAATTGGTGGAGGAATAGCTAACTTTACCGATGTGGGTGCTACATTTAATGGCATAATTCGAGCCTTGAAGGAGAAGGTAAGCTTAACTATAGTGGTGCATTGTTTCACTTGTTGTCCACCTTTATATGTTAAAACTAACTGGATGTGCATATTTATATAGGAATCAAAGCTGAAAGCTGCTCGGATGCAGTTATATGTGAGGAGAGGAGGTCCGAATTACCAGAGGGGCCTTGCGAAAATGCGGGCACTCGGGGAGGAAATCGGAATCCCTATTGAGGTATCATATTATATAGAACATACACAATGCAAGCCATAAATTATTACTGGTCTAAATCCTTTCCCAAACTACAACATTTGCTGATATTTTTGTTTCCGATTCACGCTTCTCTCGCAGGTTTACGGTCCGGAAGCTACGATGACCGGTATTTGCCAGGAGGCAATCCATTACATCACTGCAGGTGCCTAAGTGGCAGGTTCGTGGCTTCAGTCTCTGTTTTTTTTTCCTCTCGTTTTCCACTGCGTCGTTTTCAGTAGCCTTCCTTTGCCATTGAACTAGAAATCTCAGTAAGTGATGTTTAGTCCATTTTACTGGAACATTTGGAATTGCTTGCTGAGGATGAACATGAATGGCATTTGTCCACAAAAATCTTTGAAAATTTCTAAATCTGTTCCCATCTTTATTTTCTTAATGCCACTAATAAACTTTATGTTCCTCTAACTCTGTATTCTTTTTGAAGCATTTATGTTCGATATTATGCGTAATGTCCGTGAACATGTTCATTTATTTGTTCGTCAAAATGTTGAAGTTACACCACAGTGTTTAAGCTCATTAATATGTTCATTAATATTTTGCTATACTATTTGTTCTCTACTTCAAACGTTGAATTATCGAATTAATTATAAATTTTGTTATATTTCCGGATCCGAAATTGGAGGTGTTATAACCAGAATCCGCACCCCCCTATGGCCTAACATTGAATTTGAGGTCTCTTAAATTTACCTCGGAGCAGTAAGTATCATAATCGATAAGTCCATTTAATTTAAGGAGTTTAGTCTATTATTTGATAGTCAAATTTATTTGGTCAACCAATCGAAAAACTATTATAACGCTAGGCTTGACTAGAGGTAGGGGTATTCATTATTCGGATATCAGATCGGATCTGATTTTTTCGAATATTTAGATTTTTGGATTAATGATATAATGATCCGTGTCCGATACGAAAAAAAATGGATATCCGCATATTCGAATATCAGATATTCGGATCGAATAGTCGGATATCTGATTATCCAAAAATATAATTTAATTAAAATAATTTTTCGAATTTGAAGGTTGTATTTATGAAAAATTTGGAATTTCGAATACAATAAACAACTAATTATTAAATATAACAAGATTCACATTTATAAAAATTTTAATTTTTTAAAATTTTTAACATAAGAAACACTAAATTATTAAATATAACAAGATTCACATTTATAAAAGTTTCAATTTTTTAAAATTTTGAACATAACAAACACTAAATTGTTGAATATAGCAACATTATTATTAATAAAAATTTGAATTTTTGGATTTTCGGGTGTTTGGATATTTCGAAACTTGAAATATTATGATCCGTATCCGATCCGAAAAACTTAAAATCGGATCAGATACCCGATCCAAAAATAAAAACTAAACCGGATATCTTAATTTTTGGATCGGATCAATGGATAATCAGATCAGATTGACCGGATCAAATATTTTTGAACACCCCTAACTAGTGGTGTTCAAATTTGGGTACCCGGATCTTCGGGTAGTTAAATTTTCGGCCCGTGTTCGACCTAGATTTTTCGGGTACCCGAATATCCGAGTACCCAAAAATTCAGGTAGTCGGGTACCCAATTTGTTATTTTTTTATAAATCTTAATTTAATTTTAAAAAATATACATAAATTTAAAATTTTGAATTACATAATCCAATATCAAAATATAAAATTTTAAAATACTAGTTACATAATCTAAACATAAATTTTAAGACCTAAATTACATAATCAAATTCGAAACAGAACATAACGTCTAAATAAATTTTTTTAAAAATATTATTTTTAATATTTTTAATTAATTTATGTATTAAAATATAAAATTAATAATTTAAATAGTAAATAATCTTGAGTTAATTTTTGTATTGGTCAATGCACATATAAAAATAGTACATATCTAAACGAGTAAAATTTGAATTTTGTCAACTTGAAAAACTAAATTTATAATTTACAATGAGTTAATTTTAATTTTTAGAATGAATCCCTAATTGTTTTTTAAAAATAAAGTTTGTAAGATCGGGATTTAGAAATTAGATTGTTTGATACGGAAATATAATGAATATAATAATATTTTGTTTAAATAATAATAATATTTAAAATAAAAAATTAAACCCGGTACCCGAAAGTAACCGGGTACCTAAAAATTTGTAATTTTGTGATCCGAACCCACCCCGGACTAAATTGTTTTTGATAAATACTCGATTTTTTATGTTTGGGTAATCAAATATTTTGGTCGGATCATTCAGGTGGGATATTTTTGAACACCCCTAAGCTTCACAGATTTATTTATCCTTTAGGTTAGAATTTCTTAAGTCACCAAAGGAAATAATTTAGAGTCCTGACACTTGTCATCGTTTTAGTGTTTAGGGTTTATGTAAGAGAAAAGATACAAAAAATCTGTCTCCCAAACCTTTTTAAAAATTTCTTTCTGTTCTTCGCTCAATAATTCAATCATTACATTGTTTATAATTATCCGTTTTAAATTAATCGAGATAAATTACGTGAATCATCATCAATTATTTTGTTTTTTTATATCTTTCGTTCATTTCTGCTTATTTTAAACATCAATAAATTTTATCTCTTTTTTAGAAAGAGATAAATTAATATAATTTATCAAAATTTAGGGTAAACTATTCCAGTCACCATCAAACAAATTGGAATACCTATTTTTACCACCAAACTAACAAACTCGTCAATTAGGTCACCAAACTTATGAAATTGATCTATTTTGGCCACTACCTTTAAAATTCAAACGGAGGAGTGATAGAGCGATGACTAGTACTGTAATACCCTCGACTCGGTGTCATATTGGGCCTTTGGCCCAAAATTCGTATTTCAAAATTTTGGCTTCAAGCCCATTTAAAATCGATTCAAACCCAAATAAAACCATGACAATCCATTAAATTCAAATCCAAATTGTATCATAATCAAATAGTTTAAAATAATTGGAGCTTCATTAAATGCAATCTAAATTAAAAGTATTCGAACCAAAATAAATAAGAGTTACAAATACATAGGGCTCAACAAGTACTAGCCCACTACATCAAATATTTGTACTTTGACAACCGATGCTGAAATCCTAACCTTGATGGTGCTCCTCCTAGATTCAACTTCACCTAACCTACGCACGAAAGTACATTTTGAACACTAAGCTATGAAAGCTCAGTGAGTACACCGCCACTCGGCCAACATCATGTATATCATAAATAAAGTAAAGTAAAGCAAAACAAGACATGTAATAACATGCATGATATGACAGTTCTACCTTACTCACCTAAGACATGGCATAGTGAGATGTGTACTAACACACACAACATATACATGTCAAACCAAAACAACATAAGGTAGTGAGGCCCGCGCCCACACAATATCAGAATCCTACACTACGAGTGAGGCCCGCTTCCATACAGCATCAGAATCTCATACTCTTGGATGAGGATCGCGTTTATACAACATCGGGATCCCATACTCTTGGATGAGGATCGCATTTACACAACACCGGGATCCTCTAAATCCCATACTCGGATAGTTACATCGAGTATCTTCGAATGAGACCTATGTCCATACAGCATCGGGATCCTACATTCAGAATAATCTTCGATACATCACCCAGAATGTTACATCGGATGACCTTCTTTGTATTGCAATAATTTTTTTGGATATTCGGATTTCCATCATACAAGGATTCGACCACACAATATGATCCACCTAGAATCTTCACATCAAAGCATACTATGACTAAGCCAAAAACCAAGAATCGAGTATTTAACATCATATTGGATTCATTATCAAAATCAAGTTTTAATATTTATTTTGTGACTTAATTAACCCATAGGAACCTGTATCACAATTTATTAATTCTCCCAAGCTCATCTCTCAAAACTTGAGCAAAATTGCATAGGGGTTTCGATACACTTATATGTGGTATCGAAATGCCCTTGTATCGATACCCTTACAAAGATGGTATCGAAACGCCACAAATATCGATATGCTTCCATGGTGTATCGATACGCTATGACCATCCTTCCAAAATGACCAAGAGGAAACCTACCCATTTCGATACACCCTATATGGGATACCGAAATGTTTTGACACTGAAATTTTTGGTATCGAAATGCCCACCTAGGGATATCAATACGATTTGCTACTGGAGAAATTGGTATCGAAACACATGTATGGCATTTCGAAACGCTTGCCTTCTAAATCTTGGTTTTCTCTCTAGGGTATTGATATGCGACCTTCTAATATCGATACTCTTATACGAAAATACAGATCTACCCCCCAAATTTGCTTATAACTCTACCTTAATCTAGACCATTCGACCCCAAAGTAATTCTAAACATTATTGGAAGTAATTAGAATGTGTTTCTATCAATTTTAAGCCATCAATCCTAATATTATGAATTTCACCATTATTGGGTCTCTAAGCTATCAACCAATAACATGCATGCATATCACACGAAACGCAACCTACTCATGAAATGTATGATGCAAAAAGGAGTTAAAGGGGTACCAACCTCAAGCAAGATCACAACACTTCTCTTCCTTCAAGCTTTTTTTCTACCTAATCTCCTTGAAGGTTCCCCAACTTCTTTTTCTATAAGAAAAAAAGTTAAGTCATCTATTAGACATAACCAAGGATGTTTTTAGCTCTTAAAAACATCAAGAAAGCAGAGAAAGAACTCTCAAAACACTAAAATCCCATTCTTATTTCTTCAAGCTCCCCAAAACCAAACCTCCATCAAAACTCTCTACTTTTACCTTGGTTTATAGATCACCAAAAGCTCTACAACTTACCTTTAAGCCACAAAACATGATCTCCACTTGAAAATCAAAAGATAACTCCTTTGCTTGATCATTTTGGGTAAAGAAAGGATAAAGAACACGAGAAAAAGGATGGTGACTTCACTACTCTGTTTTTCTGCAGAGAAAACCATAATTTTCCCCTCTCTTTATCCTTGGCAAGGGAAAAGACCAAAAAAACCTTTAAGAATCACTTTGGGCCAAAGGTAACCCAAAACTAGCCCAACACTCAACTCAAGGCCCAAACAAGGCCCAAATGTCAAAATCCAATGTTTCAGGTTAACTCAACACTCGTATTCTAAAATTCGAATCATTAAAAGTATGTTAACAAAAAAATTGAAATATTACACATTAAGTTATATTTATTTTCCTTTATTTTGGATTGTGATACGTATCACCACCAAGAGATGACACGTGTCATAATCGGATGAAAGAAAAATTAGTGAGAAGAATGCTTTTAATGAGATTTGAACTTGTGACCTTTAGGTTATATAACAAAAAATTTACCGCTACACAAAACCACCCTTTAGGATGCCATATGCATCATATAATATATAAATCGTATAAAATAATAAATGTTAAAGAAAAAAAACTAAAAAATAATAAAAACAAATTATTTTACTCAAATATTAAATATTTGAATAAAAATATTCGGATGTTAAATATTTATATAAAAATATTTGAATAAAAATATTTTGATATTAAATATTGACTTAACTAAGAAATAAGTGACTAAACTATACATTTTTTTTGAAATAGGTGCCTAATGTTTTTTCGGCTAAAATAAGTGTGAACTATATATTTTTTCCCTGAAATAGGTGCTTAATATTTTTCTTGGCTGAAATAAGTGCCTAAAGTTTCATTCCGTTAATGTTTTAAGGTAACACTGTTAAAAAATGTTTAATTTATAAATAAGTGTTTAGACTATATATTTTTTCTAATATAAGTGCCTAATTTTTTTTGTTTTTGTTGAAATTGTTTAACTTATCGATGTGGATGGATTTATGAATTCTGGTAGAGTCGATATTTTGGGATTCGAAGCCTGAAGACCTTGATAGAAACGTCTCCAGATCTCGTCCACACCGGAAAATAGCCGATTTCTTGGTTACTTTCTCTTCTCTTCTCTTCCATCCCTCCCTCGTATCAGTCACACTTTCTCGTGCGAGCATTTTGTGCACAATATGTTTCTGTTGCTGAAACATATTTTGAGATTTAAAGAATTCAAATAATTGAAGGTTCTCACAGACTGTTGCAGATGTTTGGGATCCAGCTGGGAATTGGGACAGTCTGTTGCTGAAATTGTAGCCAGCAGTTAATGTTATTGAAAATTCAGGATAAAATCAAAGATGATATTTATTAAAACACGAGAATACAATATTAATTTTTTTTATTAAAACATGAGAATACAATATCGTCTCTATCAGAATTCATAAATTCATCCACATCGTTAAGTTAAATAATTAAAAAAAGGGTAAACTACACCAGTGACCACCCAACTAATTGGGGATACCTATTTTGACCACCCAACTAAAGAACTCGTCAATCAGGTACCCCAACTTTGAAACCCTACCTATTTTGGCCACTGCCGTTAAAATTTTGACGGAAAAGTTAACAGCAGTGACGTGGCTGTTAATTAAAAGCGTTAAAATTACAGCAGTGACGTGTCATCAATCGATTGGATGGTTAATTTTATTTATTAATTTATTTGTATTTATTATTTTTTATATATTCCTCTCCAATCAATGGAAGAAATAAAATGTAAAATTTTTTTGCATACAAGGGAATTTGAACTCACAACCTCTAGCATAACAAACACCTTACAAACAAGTGAACCACTAGGCCAAGTTACTTTTAGTGTCATAATATATTCACATGTATTATTAAGTGATAACGTTTCAGTAATTATTCAAACAAAAAATATAAAAATATTTAAACAACGAAATTCAAATATTCGAATAATTAAAATCTAAATATTTTTATTTGAATATTTAGATTTTAATTTATTCGAATAAAAATAATAAATATTTAAATATTTTTTATTCGAATATATGAATAAAAATCATGAATATTCGAATATTTGAATTTAAAAATATTTAGATTTTAATTATTCGAACAAAAAATATAAAAATATTTAAACAACGAAATTCAAATATTCGAATAATTAAAATCTAAATATTTTTATTTGAATATTTAGATTTTAATTTATTCGAATAAAAATCATAAATATTTAAATATTTTTTATTCGAATATATGAATAAAAATCATGAATATTCGAATATTTGAATTTAAAAATATTCAAATAAAAATATTTAGATTTTAATTATTCGAACAAAAAATATAAAAATATTTAAACAACGAAATTCAAATATTCGAATAATTAAAATCTAAATATTTTTATTTGAATATTTAGATTTTAATTTATTTGAATAATTAAAATCTAAATATTTAATATTTTTATTTAAATATTAATTGATTTAAACAGTTGACTTTTGTTAAGGTAATTCAAATTCTAAGAGATAACCATTTAATACCACTCTTTCGGATTTCATATTATAGAGTTACATTGGCCCAGTGATTCAGTCTCTTGCTTATAAAGCAAAGGGTTAAGGGTTCAACTCCTCTCTTGGGTATTGTCAGTTTATTTTCAAGCTTTCCTTCTTTCTCTCCAATCAGGTGGTGACACGTGTCACAGTTGGGTGATTAATTTTATTTATTAATTTATGTTTATGATTAATTTAAAATAATAAATAAATTAGAGGGATTAAATATGTAATTTTACAAATTTTAATTAACATCCACGTCATCACCATTAACTGCCACGTCATCACTGTTAACTTTTCCGTCAAAATTTTAACGGCAGTGACCAAAATAGGTAGGGTTTCAAAGTTGGGGTACCTGATTGACGAGTTCTTTAGTTGGGTGGTCAAAATAGGTATCCCCAATTAGTTGAGTGGTCACTGGTGTAGTTTACCCTTAAAAAAAATATTAGGCACTTATATTAAGAAAAATATATAGTTTAAGCATATATTTATAAATCAAATAATTTTTTAACGGTGTTACTTTAAAATACTAACTGAACAAAACTTTAGACACCTATTTCAGCAAAAAAAAGATTAGACATTTATTTCAGAAAAAATATATAGTTCAGGCATTTATTTTAACCAAAAAAATTAGGCGTCTACTTCAGAAAATGTGTATAGTTTAGGCACTTATTTCTTAGTTAATCCTTAAATATTTATAGAAAAATATTTTGATATTAAATATACGAATAAAAATATTCTTATATTATATATTCAAATAAAAATCATAAATATTTGAATATTTAAATTTTAAAAATATTTGAATAAAATATTTATATTTTAAATATTCGAATAAAAGTATTCAAATGTTAAATATTTATATAAAAATATTTGAATAAAAACAATTGGATATTAAATATTTTTATAAAAATATTAAATATACGAATAAAAATATTCTTATAATAAATATTTGAATAAAAATATTCGTATAATAAATATTCGAATAAAAATATTCAAATATAATCATAAATATTCCAATATTAGGTTTTTAAAATATTTGAATAAAAATATTTGGATTTTAAATATTCAAATAAAAATATTTGAATATTTTTAAAATCCAAATATTTATGATTTTTATTCGAATATTTATTATACGAATATTTTTATTCAAATATTTAATATCAAAATATTTTCTATGAATATTGAATGTCCGAATATTTTTTATATAAAATTTTAACATCCGAATACTTTTATTTGAATATTTAATATTTGAATAAAATAATTCGTCGTTTGATCAATTTTATTTTTTCCTAATATTTTTTTTTATGATTTATATATAATATGATGTATATGATATTGTAAATGATGGTTTAGTGTAGTAGTAAGTCTTTTGGTTGTATAGCCTAAAGGTCACAACTCCAAATCCTATCAAAAGTATTCATCTCACTTATTTTCTTTCATCTGATTGTGACATGTGTCATCTCATGGTGGTGACACTTGTCATAATCCAATTAAAGAAAAATAAATATAAAATAAAAAATAGTAACTCAATGGGATGATGACATGTATCATTACCCAATTGAATCATTGATATTATTTAATTTTATTAAAATTAGGATCAAATTAATTTAATAGATAAATAATAAGGACTTAATGTGTAATTTTTAAATTTTTTGTATACTAATTTCAGTTGAATAAGTTAAGTCAAGCTACACTGATTTCAAAAATTAAATCGGTTACGTCAAAGGATATTTATCTATTTTTTGTATACTAATTTCAGTTGATTAAGTTAAGTCAAGATAAATAATTTTTTGAATAACTTATTCAACTAGATAATTTTTTGAAATTAGTGTAGCTTGAATAACTTATTCAACTGAAATGTATATCGAAGAAATTATGTGTCATCTCACTAATTTTGTCATAATCCTATTTTTTGTATATTAATTTAAATCGGTTATTTAAATTTTTAAATATAAAATAATAAATTGGACAGTTCTTGCATACTAAGATATCCTTTGAATCTATACTAATCCTTTGGGTGATTATGTCACCATAAGATTAGTATGCAAGAACTGTCCTTGATATAAGGGATTTCTTTTTCATCAACTTCTTGACATTACCGATTCGTAAGAGATTGGATTGGCTCAGTAAATATCTAATAAGAAATGGTATATCTGAGGCTTTGGCTCAGTAAATATCTAGTTTATGTATGAATCGTAATTAAATGAGTGGATGTACGTAGACACGTCTTAACTAAATGAGTGGTGGTAATTTCTTCTTTCTTTGTCCAATTTATTACAGTGGTTCAGGCCGCAAGGTTGTTGGCATGCAATTATCATTGTTTGAAAGGTATGTTTCATATTTGTCCAATTTATTACAGTGGGATATGGTGGTTGGCATGCAATGAATACAATTTAGAACAACAAATATTTCCTGTGAATTAGGTTATTAGATGACAAATAATAATATTATCCTTAAAAGTATTAAAAGTTTCTGAAAGCATCTATCTATCATTGCATCAAGAAATCAAAAGATATGGCATTCACCACTTGATACAAAAAGTCATGGGCTCATTACTATGATGAATATCCCAATCAACTATCACAATCTTGTTTATACCAAGTTCAGGCTGAAAGCAGAAAACATAAATCAATTACAAATGCAATATTGTTCACTTTCCAAGAAGACTAGCAATATTTTCTTATAAAATAAAAAATTAACCCTCAGTTCTCACCCTATGATCAAGTAAATAACTTGTTATAGCCAAACAAAATCACATCGCTTCATCATATTCAACATGATGTCCGGGTTAGGGATGATAAACAGGTATATTTGGGCTCGGCTCGGCTCGAGGCTCATCGAGCTCAAAATTTTAGGCTCGAGTTCGGTTCGAAAACAATATTATTAGACTCGGCTCAGGCTCAAAGCTCGTCAGGCCCGGCTCGGGCTCGGGCTCGGCTCGGTTTGGCTGAAAATGAACAATTTTTTATATTATTTTTATTATTTATTTATAGTTTATTTATTATTATTATTTGTAGCTTTGTAAATTAGTTTTAGTTTATAATATTCATTTTATTTTATTTATTTTTAGTGGATTTACTCTTAATTAGTTTATTATTTTTCTTTGCTAAACAAATTATTTTTAATGTATATATATGTTTATATATAATTATTCCGAGCATGTTCACGAGTTTTTCGAGCCGAGCTTAGTCGAACCCGAGACCGAGTCGAGCTCACTCAAACCGAGCTTTGACCGAGTCGAGTCCGAATAGCTCGTGAACCCGCTAGGCTCATTATCACCCGGACTCCGGGTGCCCTAACAATAGCGAAAGCAAAATTCAACTCCCCTTTTGTCACACTCTCAATAACCTATTTGACCAAAAATAATTAAATCTGTTTTGATAATATTAACTTTAAAATTTGAATCTAATGTTTATCAGATACTTTTATAATGTACCTCAATGACAGAACCGACAGCGAGGTAAGCAGACTCAGATGATCCTTCATTTAAATAAATAGAATTAAACTGGGATGCGATATCCTGATTTCGCCTTGAATTATACTGTTTAGAGCTGATATTACGACAGGATTAACATGGTTTTTGGAGCGAACACCCAAATGTATTTATCTTCGGTTTTTTTAGCATTTAAAATCATACATCTGAAATATAAATTTGAAAAAAATGTGAGAAAAAATTTAGGGTTTTAGGGTTTAGGATAACAATCGATTTTCATATAATATAGATCATTGAAGATTCGAGATATAACTCTTTTAGAATATAGTTAATATTTGTTAGACTTATTTTGATATAACTTAAAATAAATTTTCAAAGGACTAATTTGTAAAAATTTGTAAAATATTTTTTCTCGTAATAAATTTTCAAAAACTCGATTTAAAGTTGTCAAAATGGTTTATAATATGTTTGACTTTTTATCTACATTGAATATACTTTTAAAAGTCAATAAAATGGTCAAAAGTGTTTTTCAAAGCTAAAAGTCTCGAAACCTTGTTGAAAGGTTTCGAAACTTTTAGGATAAAATGACCTACTTTTTGAAACCTTGGCAAAGTTTCGAAACCTTGTTTAAAGGTTTCGAAACTTTCAACCTGTAACGGCTACTTTATTTAAAATTCTTAAAGGTTTCGAAACCTCTGGTAAAGGTTTCGAAACTTCTGTGCAGGTGAGCATTAAATGCTCAATCTTAATGACAACCAACGGCTACAAACGGTTAGAAACAATTAAGAGCATAAAAAAGAGGTCTAAAAAACATATTGAAACAACAAGAAAGCCTATCCAAAGATTCAAGCATTTCATAGATTCAAGTTGTGCTTCATTTTCAACCTTTCTTGCAAAAATACTAGTGTGTTCTTCATTTGTAATCTTTTACTAGTGTTTAATTGGGTGTGTGAGAGAACTTAATTTGTGTAAACATCTACCTTGTGAGGATTTCCTTGTTTGCTTCTTTGTACTCAAATTTGGGGTTGATTCAATAGACTTTGGGGTATAAGTCTATTGAATTGTGTAAGGTTACTCCTTATCCTTAAAGGAAAGACAAATTAGTGAATTTGTGAAAAATCCTTAGTGTGGTCACTAAGGTAGTGGATGTAGACTTCATTGAGGAAGTTGAACCACTCTAAATCTCCTTGCAATTTCCTTCCTTTGCAATTAGTGTCCACCAAATTTTAAAAAAACCAATTCACCCCCCTCTTGGTGTTTTTCGATCGATGTAACACTCAACAATTAGTATCAGAGCGAGGCTCATTGAAAGGTCTAACAACCTCTTGAGAAGATCCAAGAAGTGTTCAATCATCTACAAAGTCATCCATGGCTTCCTCCTCCACTATTGAAACTTGGGGAGACTCTCAACTCACCAACAAGCCTCATTTCTTCAATGGAGTCAACTGTGCCTATTGGAAGAATCGAATGAGGTTATTCATTCAAGCTTATGATCTAGAAGCTTGGAAGATAATCATTAGTGGCTACACTGCACCAACTAGTGGCATGGAGACATGGAATAATGAAGAAAACAAGAAATTTTCTACCAATGCCAAGGCAATGCATCTTCTATTTTGTGCTCTTGGTCCGGATGAATATGTAAGAGTACCATCATGCTCTAATGCTAATGAAATTTGGGATAAACTTGAAGTCATACATGAAGGAACAAATGAAGTGAAGGAGACCAAAATCGGGCTTCTCAACCTCAACTATGAGAACTTCAAAATGGATCCCAAAGAAGACATTAAATCCATGTCCGACCGATTCTCGGTGATTGTGAATGGATTGAAAGGCTGTGGAGAAGTTATTCCCGAAGATAAACTTGTGAGAAAGATGATCTACTCTCTCCCGGATTCTTGGGAATCAAAGAGGACGACAATAATAGAAGCAAAGAACCTTAAGACTCTCAAGTTAGATGAGCTTATTGGTTCATTGCTTACTCATGAGATGATGTCCAAAGGAAAGGAAGAAAAGAAGAAAGAAGTTGAAACCAAGAAATTTGGAGTTGCTCTCAAATCAACGAAAGAAGAGAGTGATTCTAGTGATGATGATGAAGAGAAAGAGATGGCTATGTTTGCCAAAAGATTTAGAAGATTCATGATGACCAACAAAGGTAGAAGATTTCAAAGAGAAGAGGGCTTCAAGAGTGAACCAAGGGATAAAGATGCCATCATTTGCTACGAGTGCAAAAAGCCGAGACATATCAAGTTTGAGTGTCCTCAATTGAAGAAAAAGAGCTTTGAGAAGAAAAAGCACAAAGCTCATGTAGCTACTTGGAGCGATGACGAAACATCTGATGATGAGGATGAAGTAGCCAATTTGTGTCTCATGGCATTCGAAGAAGATTCTAAGATAACCTCTAATTCATCTATTTCAATTGATTATACTTTTGATGAATTACAAGAGGCATATGACGAGTTGGCTTTGGAATATGAAAATTCCATTTTAAAACATAGAAAAATTGTTTTAAAATTGAAAATAATTCTCTTTCCAAAGCTAATAAAGGATTTAAAAGTAAAATTAAAGAGTTGGAAAATAAAATAATTGATTTTGAAAAAAAAATCAAGATTTACTTAATTTGCTTTCAAAAGCTCATGATGATCATGAGAAGAAAATTTGTGAGCTCAAAGCTTCTTTTGATAAAGTTAGAACAAAATCTTTTGAAAAAGGTGAAAATTCAAAATCCAACTACTTTAGAAAGAACTTCAATGAAAATCTTTATAGAGGTCCTCAAAGATCATATAATAGAAAGATAGTTAAAAGTATTTGGGTTCCTAAAGGACTCATTGCTAACAAAGAATATGGTCTTTTATCAAAATGGATTCCAAAAGGGACTAGAATTTTAGAAACTAATCCTTATGGACCCAAAAGAGTTTGGGTACCAAAATATGTATGAGTTCTTTTTTGTAGGTGTGTTGGAGTCATGATGAGCAAAATGAAGAAATTTGAAAGCTCTAGACACACTAGAAGGAAAGGCACTTGAAGTGGATAAAGTGCAATTGAAATTTTTGATCTTATTGGTATTTTTTTTAAAGTATGAAATCATGATTGCTTTCTATGTTTATATATTTCAAAGTATGTTAAATTATTGATTGCATGAATTGTGTGTTTATATGTTTGATGACACATGTTTAAATGACTTAAAATGGTTATTTTACTTGCTCTTAAATGCCTATAATATATCATAAGTATGCTAGAATGCATTTCCGGGTCTTTTTGAGGCTTCTTAGAGTTTTAGGACCACAACTTTCGAAACTTCTAAACAAGGTTTGGAAACTTTCTTCCAATAGTTTCGAAACCCTTCAGCAAGGTTTCGAAACCTTTCGTGTGTCTCTAAACCAAAGTTACTGGAATGAAGGTTTCGAAACTTTTTTCAAAAAGTTTCGGAACTTTTGTTAAATAGTTTCGAAACCACTCTCAAGATTTCGAAACCTTTCGGGCTATCTCAAAATGTAAGTTTCTAGAATTGAAGTTTGGAAACTTTTTCCAAAAAGTTTCGGAACTTTTGATGAAAAGTCTCGAAACCTTTCAAAGGTTTCGAAACCTTTTGTATCAAACCTGATCTGGGCATGTTTTTAAAACACAAAAAAACCCTCTTTTCATTTTTTTTAAAACCCTAAGATAGTTTCAAAACCTCCCAAAACGATTTTACCCTCAAAATCTTGCGATTTCGTTGCAAATTTCTTCAAACCTTTTGGGATTAACATCATCTACACCAAAATCTTGAGGTAATTTCTCTCTTGTTTTCATTTTCTTTGCTTTTAATTATTTTCGGATTTCATGAAATCATGTCTTAGAAACTCATTTTTAATGCTTAAAAACGCTTTAAATCATATTCATTCTTACTTATTCACATTGTTAAACATGATTTTGACAAAACCCATGTTGTTTTTAAACCAAGAATCAATTTTTCCGAAAATCTGATTATCTTTTAGGGTTTCGAATTTTTTGAAGAAAATATGATATTGATACTTGAATTAATGTCTTGGATTGCATATTTATGTATCAAATATTGTTTATATTGCAGGAGGTATCACCCATTTTGATCTTGAACTCTTGAAATTTTTTTTAAAATCTTGTGCCCGCAAAGTGTTTGATAAAATTCCTCAGCCAACTTTTTGAGTCAAAAGTCTTGTCCCTTCCTTTTAATCATGCCTCCTAGAACCAAGCCCGCTAGAGCTAAACGTGCTCGTGTAGAAAGGGGTTAACCTTCCGGTTCTAATGAACCTAATCCCAATCCCGATCCTAACCCGAATCCTACCTTTGAGGATTTATGCTTTAGTGATGGTGTTCATAGAAATAGATACTTTAATGTCTATCATCGTAAGGAAATTAGGCTAGAGCGAAACATTGATCTAGATTTCCTTATGTCTCCTGTTTATGACTTTGATCTTTTTGAGTTGTTCACCGAATGAGGTTGGATAGAGTACTTGAGTATTCCTCCATATACTCACCATAGATTAGTTCGTGCCTTTTGTGCTAATGCCGAGTTTATCCGGTCTAATAGAAGAACTAATCCTATAACCGACATTCAATCTTTTTTGATGGGTACCACCTTCGTTTTAACACCCGAGTCTATGCTCAATTCCTAGGTGTTCCTCTTGGTGGAAAATCAAATGAATATGAAGCTCATTATATTGAACCTTTTCCCGACCATCGTCCTAACCATCTCCCCTTAGAGGAGCGTCTTTTCCATCTCCTTACTACGTGGTTCTTTCGCTCTTCTAGCGGAAAAGCCACTAGTATGCCAGTCATAGACTATTGGTGGCTTAGACAATATCGTGATAGAGCTTGTCTCGATATAGTAAACATCATCTTTTTGAACCTTATCAAAGTCATCTCTAATCCTACATCCTTCTCTCTTCTTTTTGCATGTGTTCTTAGTCACATCTTTAGGAAACTCAACATTGATACCTCCCTAGATGAACATGTTAAGAACAAGAGTTTGATTGATATCAAATCTTGTCACAAAGCCCAATGGTATCATGGTGCTCATGGATGGGTTCATAGAGGGATTATAGAGGAAGTCGATGAGGAAGCTCCCGAGGTTCCGGTAAACGAGGATGCACCACCTCCCATGGTTCCTATCACCATGGATTCCATGTATGCTACTATGATCACTCGTTTCGACAACATGGATGCTTTCCTCCGTAGTTCTCATGAGGAGACCACTGGCTTGCTACATAGCTTGGATGAACGTGTATCTTCTTTAGAGCATGATATGCGTGACATTCGTAGTCATCTTTTTCCGCCTCCTCCGCCTCATGACACACCGGATGTTTAGATTTCATGTATACTTTTATGAATATATTATGATATATTGTGAGACTTATTGTGAGACTATTTTATGACTATATTTTTTGAGACTTATTTTGATATGCTTAGAACTACATGCTTTATCTACTTTGTTAAGACTTTATGATGGATCTTGTTTGAATTATCTTGGTTTACATGATGAATTATGATAAAAGTTATGATATGCTTATGTTTTATGCCTTGAATGCTTTACATGCTATGATATGAATTATTTTATAACTTATTGCTCTAATGATACTTGTTTCTCTTTGTAGCCTTTTATACTTTTTGCTATAACAAAAAGGGGAAGAGGAATCAAACAATTTGTTTTTGTCTTTAAAATTGTCTTTAAAAATTTTGGTTCTCAAAGAATGTATAAGGACATTTATTAAGAGGGAGCTTAAAGAAATGTTTTTTACTTTGAAAATTTTCTCAAAAACAAATTTTTACAAAAAGTTTTGTTATATCAAAAAGGGGGAGATTGTTAGACTTATTTTGATATAACTTAAAATAAATTTTCAAAGGACTAATTTATAAAAATTTGTAAAATATTTTTTCTCATAATAAATTTTTCAAAATGGTTTATAATATGTTTGACTTTTTATCTACATTGAATATACTTTTAAAAGTCAATAAAATGGTCAAAAGTGTTTTCTAAAGCTAAAAGTCTCGAAACCTTGTTGAAAGGTTTCGAAACTTTCAGGATAAAATGACCTGCTTTTTGAAACCCTGGCAAGGTTTCGAAACCTTGTTTAAAGGTTTCGAAACTTTCAACCTGTAACGGCTACTTTATTTAAATTCTTAAAGGTTTCGAAACCTCTGGTAAAGGTTTCGAAACTTCTGTGCAGGTGAGCATTAAATGCTTAATCTTAATGACAACCAACGGCTCCAAAGTACTTCCAACGGCTACAAACGGTTAGAAACAATTAAGAGCATAAAAAAGAGGCCTGAAAAACATATTAAAACAACAAGAAAGCCTATCCAAAGATTCAAGCATTTCATAGATTCAAGTTGTGCTTCATTTCCAACCTTTCTTGCAAAAACACTAGTGTGTTCTTCATTTGTAATCTTTTACTAGTGTTTAATTGGGTGTGTGAGAGAGCTTAATTTGTGCAAACATCTACCTTGTCAGGATTTCCTTGTTTGCTTCTTTGTACTCAAATTTGGGGATTGATTCAATAGACTTTGGGGTATAAGTCTATTGAATTGTGTAAGGTTACTCCTTATCCTTAAAGGAAAGACAAATTAGTGAATTTATGAAAAATCCTTAGTGTGGTCACTAAGGTAGTGGATGTAGACTTCATTGAGGAAGTTGAACCACTCTAAATCTTCTTGCAATTTCCTTCCTTTACAATTAGTGTCCACTAAATTTTAAAAAATCCAATTCACCCTCCTCTTGGCGTTTTTCGATTGATTGTAACACTCAACAATATTCATCCACTTATTAATTCTAAACAATAACTAGAAAAAGAAGGAAAATACTCAGATTACTGACTCAAAATTTTACCTTTGAGGGATGCCGACGAGTTCGAGCTTGTTCTAGATAGTGGTGATTTGTTCATGTTTCTCGTGATGATCATACCCATACGAAGTTTGATGCTTACACATTCTCTGGTCGTAAAATAATCCTACTCGTTGTTCATTTTCCAGTCGTTGACGCAATTGCAGTTGCTATTGTCCTCACCTGGTTTCACCTTTATCGTCTCTCTTTCTTTTTCTCTTGGTTTCAGTCTCAACAGAGAGATCGTCAAACAAAGCGAATTTTTAAAGCAAGATGTTAGGTTTTTCTTTCCCACATCGTGCTAGGTATACAGAAATTGAAAGCGGGTTTTGGAAAAAGGGGATTATCAGGGAGGAAGGAGAAGTTTTTAATTTTTTAAGTGTTGATAACCGAAAGAAAAGGTTGCGTTTATTTTTTATTTTTAATTGAACGGTTAAGATCAATCTAAGATCATTTAACGATATATTATATTTAGGGATGAGTTTATCACGTGCGTCGAACATTATTGAACACCACTAACGATGAACACCGCTAAACACTATTAAATTAATTAATAAAAATTAAAATTTTCAAGGACTAAACATATAATTTTGAATTATTTGAAATAAAATTTTAAACAAATTATATATATTATATTTTAATTTTTAAAATAATTTTTTTAAATTATTTTTAATTTTAAAAAATATTAAATCTAAAATCTTAAACCCTAAACTCAAGCTAAAAAATACTAAACACTAAATCTTAAAATCTAAACACTAAATCATAAACTCTAAACCCTAAAATAATAAAACAATAAATCATAAAATCTAAAAAATATAATCATAACCTAAACCCTAAAATAGAAAATTTTGAAACTCTAAAAACTATAAACCCTAAACTTGAAATCCAAAATTAGTTTAAGATTTAGATATATGGGTTTTGGTTATTTTAGGGTTTATGATTTTAGGGTTTAGATTTAGTGTTTATGGCTTAGTACTTTTAGGGTTTTGAGATTTTATATTTTAGGATTTAAAGTTTTGTGTTTAGTGATTTATGTTTTGAATTTTGGTTTTAGGGTTTAGAGTTATTTTTTAAAAAATTAATTTAAATTTGTATTTTTTTTAATTATTTTAAAAAATAATATATATAGAAAATAATTTAATAAACAATTTATTTTAAATAATTTATAATTACATGTTGAGTCCTTAAATTTTGTAGTCTTTATTAATTAGTTGAATAATGTTTAACGGTGTTCATCATTAACGATGTTCAGCGGTGTTCGACGTCCGTTATAGAATTTCCCTATATTTTTATATATGTCGCAACCCCTTTTTCAAGCGGTTCGACGATTTTTTCTTTAAAAAACAAAAACAACGGAGTCGCCACCAATCTTTTTTTAAAAAAATAAGGTGTGATTGGATCACCTAAAAACGAGTTATTTTAATAAAATCATTTTGTTTTATTAAAACAACAATTTTGGTCTGCGAAAACACAAAAACGGGTTCGGGAGTCAGTTACGTTTGGGAAAAGGGTTAGCACCTCACAACGCCCAAAAATTGGTACCTAGCCGATTACAAAACATTTTAATGCCGGAATTTGCAAGTTCGTATAAAATTTAAAATATTTTTCATTTATGAATTTAATTCTATTTTAACTGTCCCACAGCTATGAGAGTGAACTTTAATCACCGCCAATATTTTTGGCACTAACCCGTTACCTCCCTTTAGAAAGACACCGCATTAATTAAGTTCCACTTTTTAATCACAAAAAAAAACAAAGAAAATTAGGTGTGTTGAAGGTTTTATTCTAAGTTAGTGATAATTAACCTAAAAAATATCTAAGTGAATTTTACCTTTTGAAGTTAAAATGAAATTAAGTGTGTTTTATTAATTTTTGGTGAATAAAAATTTATTTACAATATTTATGTACAAATTATGATTTAAATTAAAGAATTTGTACGAGATAAAAAATTATATTAGGGTTTTAAAGAAAGTAAAAATGATTAAAGAACTTGAAAAAATGGTTGTAGAGATAATAAATAACTTGGTTAGAAAATAATTTTTATAAAATAATTTTTAATGAAAAATAAATTAAACATCAAATCTTATTTAAAAGAACGAAAAGAAAAAGAAAAATGTAAAACCTTTATACATGCAATTAAATAAAGAAGAAAATAATAAAAAATAATAAAAATACCTCAAAAAATACTCTGATCTTATATTCTATCGTCGGATTCAAATACAAAAGTATGAGCATAATTCTTCCGAAAACTCTCTTAATTCTCAATACTTTTCAAAGTCAACTCTGAAAACTCTCTATGAAAGCCTTGTGTAAGAAGTGGTGGAGTTGTGGTGTGTGAATTACAAGTGATGAAAGATGGTTTATATAGTAGTTTTGAATCCACAAATACAAGGAAATTCAAACCAAAAAATCTCAAAATTCGTGTAAAAATAATACACAAAATATTTTGATTTTATTCTCCTCCAAATTTGATTGATTCTGCCCAAATTTGAGTTGCTTCATTTTCCTTTTGCTTCTTTGACAAATTATGAATGATATGAGAATGATTTTCTTTTGACTTTCTATATCCAATTTGACATCCTTCCTTTCTTTCTTTGATTCTGATTTAGAATTGATTTTGGGTAATTATTTTCCATAATTTTCTTCAAATTTGACTTGGGGTTAAAAAATCAGTGTTAACAACTGTCCCTTCTTTGTTCATTCCGGTGAAACAAGGATTGAGCAAAGAACAAAAGATACCGATTTCCACAACGTCAAACTTGTTGTGTGGATCCACCCTCTTTATTCCAGAACGAACAAACATGTTCCATCCTTTTTATGCCCAAATGGGTATGCAAGTTTTATTCTTTTCGTGCCCGAATAGATAGACATGTGTTAAAGATAAAGGTTTCATCCTCCTCATGCTCGGATGGATAAGCAAGTTCAAAAAAAGGTTCCATTCTCCTCATGCACGAATGGATATGCAGGTTCTATTCTCCTCATGCTCGAATAGATAAGTAGGTTCTGCTCTCCTCATGCTCGAGTAGATAAGCAAAAAAATGGTTTCATTCTCCTAATGCACGAATGGATATGCAAGTACTATTCTCCTCATGCTTGAATAGATAAACAGGTTCTACTCTCCTCATGCTCGAGTAGATAAGCAAAAAAATGGTTTCATTCTCCTCATACACGAATGGATATGTAGGTTCTATTCTCTTTATGCTCGAATAGATAAGCAGGTTCTAGTCTCCTCATACTTGAGTAGATAAGAAAAAAATGGTTCCATTCTCCTCATGTACGAATGGATATGCATGTTCTATTCTCCTCATGCTCGAATAGATAAACAGGTTCTACTCTCCTCATGCTCGAGTAGATAAGCAAAAAAAATGGTTCCATTCTCCTCATGCACGAATGTATATGCAAGTTTTATTCTCCTCATGCTCGAATAGATAAGCAGGTTCTACTCTCCTCATGCTCGAGTAGATAAGTAAAAAACGGTTTTATTCTCCTCATGCACGAATGGATATGTAGGTTCTATTCTCCTCATGCTCGAATAGATAAGCAGATTCTAATCTCCTCATGCTCAAGTAGATAAGCAAAAAAATGGTTTCATTCTCCTCATACAAGAATGGATATGCAGGTTCTATTCTCCTCATGCTCGAATAGATAAGCAGATTCTACTCTCCTCATGCTCGAGTAGATAAGCAAAAAATTGTTTCATTCTCCTCATGAACGAATGGATATGCAGGTTCTATTCTCCTCATGCTCGAATAGATAAGCAAGTTCTACTCTCCTCATGCTCGAGTAGATAAGCAAAAATATGGTTCCATTCTCCTCATGCACGAATAGATATGCAGGTTCTCTTTGCTGAGAGTATTTTCTATACCTGTTAAAATTAAAAAAAAGACACAATTACGATGAACATGCCCCTAGGGATGCCTAATATGCATTTTATGTTTTACTTTGTGTTTTTCTTTCTTCTTTTTTCTCTTTGAGAATTTCTTTTTCAAGATTCTTCTTCTTCATTTCCAGGTGCATTTGCTTATTCCACCCAGATATACAGTCATGCTTTGTTATTTCTTTTTTTGATTTGCTCATTTTGCTCACTAAATCCAGTCGATTTGAATGACCAACTTTTAGCATCATATTTTCAACATTTCTTTTGTCTTCGTCTTTTTTGAGGTAAGGAAACCTTCTAATCAAATGAAAACCCTCACATCATGAGATATCTTTTCCAATAAAGGTAAACGTCCATGCTTAAAAGTATATTGATATCAAGCATCTTCTGTGCTTCTATGAGTTCTTCGATTCTTGCACCTTGTTGAGTAATTTGATGCGCTTGCCCGCTAATATTCCTGTTTTGAACTCTTTTTCTGTCCAATATTTTTAGAGACCTTAAGTTTTGGAACTAAATTTTTTTTCCAAAGAAACAAAATTCTTCCGAGCTATCAAGCCTTTGAGGGAATTACCTTATGTATGCCTAATTCATAAACTATCTGAGCCGCCCTTTACGGGTTTTCAACTCAGATCCTCCTTTGATTTCAAGACGCCCTTTGCGGATTTTCATCTTGAATCTCCCTTGTTTTTTTTTCATCTAAGGCGCCCTTTAAGGGTTTTCACCTTTAGATATTTTTCTTCCTTTTCTAGGCATAGTTTCCCTCGATTGAGCATGAATTCAATGAATTTTAAGCTTATCGCAATCTATCAAAGCTTCTTCGAAAAACCTTTGACACAATATAAGGTCATTCTTAATTAAGTGCCCACATTTCTTTAGTATCTTCTAGATTGACAATATTTTGTTTATCACCAAGTCTCATTCTCCAAATTCTCTCGGATGAAACTTCTTATTATAGACATGTATTATTCTCTTTTGATACATCTGATCACGGCAAACGACATTCAACCCTTTTCAATGAGGTTCAACTAGTCATATCTTCCTTGGACTTATTTTGCTTCTTCTAACTCAGTTTCCATCAGAATGTGGGAGCTAGATTTCAACCCAGATCGACACTTCAGCTTCTATCCTGTAATCGAGTTAAAATGGTATTGTCCTCATTCCACTTGAGGTATTTATGCTATGCTGAATAATTGCCCTTAAAATCAATACCATGAAATCTTTTTTCATGAATTTATGTTACTGTACTCGTAAGATGCAAAAAGGCTAGAAATAAGGTTTTGAAGAGGATAAAGGCTAGAAATGAGGATTTAAACTTGAAAGTCATGACAAACACAAAAAGAACAAAGCCAAATGCCCCAAAATTCATAGTATGAATGATTCATGAATCCATCAACTAGATAGTGTCCCATTTTAGTAGCTCTCTTTAACTCACCAACTCACCCAGTTTCAGTATTCCCACTTTTCTAATCTCGATCGGACATTAGAAGTTCAATGGTCCTTGAAGAAAGGTTAACTCAATTAGGCGGAATATTTATCCTTTTTAATTTAAAACTTTATTCTTTCTAGTTCAATGTTTATTCCTTATTAATTTTTAATTTTTGTAATTTAGCCTAATTTTTAAGATATGAATCATTTGATGATATTTTTGTTTAGTCTAATGCATAATATTTATTTTTAATGAGATTCATGTTAGTTAACGGCGTTAGATATTAAAAAATTAATCTGAAATGAATGATCAAACATTCAACCCAAAATATATCGGTTATTCACTTAATTACTTATTTGTACCAAACTCAAACTGAATAATTTTAATTAATATGCATTTAAAACCCGAATTAATTCGATCTGAAATAAAACTAAATAATTTTTAATATGCATATTTTAATAACAATAACAATTACAATAGTTCAATGTTTTATATTTAAAAATTCAATGGCATAGTTCAATATTCAATATTAATAGTCCATATTCAATGTTCAATGAGCAATACTCAATGGGAAAATGATTTAAAGATGCAATAATGCCAATAATTATTCTAATAATTCAATAATACAATAATATCAAAGCTTACCACAATATCTTAAATGGGTTCCAATGCAAATACCTTGTAATCTATTGTTTGCAATAATAATAATCAATGTAGTGAGATGGGACAAAGAATCTAGCTTGTTCAGATTTTAAATACACTCACTTTGTTAATACGAACTTTCAAGACTCTTTGATAATAATTTCCTTGCACTGAACTTTAAAAAAATGATGAATAATCTTTTAAAACTTGAGTTATGCAAAAATCGTAAAAATTATTATTAATAGATTTAATAATTTAAAATTGATATTCAAGTTTAAATAAGCTTGTAGACAATATTAATTTCATGGACTAAAACTCAAAACATATGAGCTTTAACATTAACTTTCGAGACTTAATATTAAATTAAAATTCAATCTTTCATGAAATCTAATAACTAGTTTAGGGATTTTACATACTAATATAAGAGCTTCGATTGGATGTATTAAAAAAATATTGAATTTGAGGTGTTGAAGCTTGGACTTCAAGATGAAAATAGTGAAGCCTATTTAGACTTAGGGAAGTTTAAAGAAAGACGAAGGAAATAAAATCTTTATTGTGGAATAGGTCTCGGTTAAGCCAAACTAAGAAGTGTTCTCAACACTTCATCACAAATCCCTTTTTCAACCGAGATCTTACCTTAATTTTGTTCAAGGTGAATCATGTTCATTACGTCTAATAAACTAAATTGGATTATTCATCTTTCATCACATCAAAAAATTATTAGATAAACCATATTCATCATATCATTCGTGGTCCCAATTAATCAGGACTGTTAAGACAAAAAAGTGTTTTCAACACTTCATCACAAATCCCTTTTTCGACCGAGAGCTTACCTTAATTTTGTTCAAGGTGAATCATATTCATCACGTCTAATAAATTAAATTGGTTAATTCATGTTTCATCACATCGAAAAATTATTAGATAAACCATGTTCATCACGTCTTTCGTGGTCCCAATTAATTAGGATCATTCATCTTAATTTTGTTCAAGGTGAATCATCACCTCTTTCTTACATATAAATAGTAAATGAACAATTATTCAATATTATTTAAAGATTAACGATCTTAATTGCTTGGATTATAATTAACGTGATGAACAAAATTTACCAAATAATCTCTCCATCACATCACCTTTCCTTCCCCTAATCAAAAGATTTCCCTTCGTCTAGGGAAACCAAATTATGACAAGCAACATGCCTTGTTCACTTGGGAAAGGACAACTTGTGTCTCATTCTCAAATTGGGTTAATTACGAGGATAATCTTTAAATTTTTTAAAGTTTATATTTTTATATTTTAAAACTTTTAATTTTTGTAATTTAATCATTTAATGACTTTCTATTTTATGCAAAGAGGTCCAAAACTAAAACTACACTCAATTGAATTTTATTTCATCACAATTGAGTATAATAAAGGAGTTAATACAATCTTTAAATATTTTCGATAAAAAATTTCTTATTTTTTCAACTAAACAGATTTTCAGGGTGTTACAAATTGAAGTAAAATGAAGTTTGACTGTTTCACATTTTAGTCTCTAATAATTCCCGATTAAAATTGGAAGGGTGAATGACATTGAAATGAGCTGAAATTTTTTAGGAGGCTTGGGTTAAGATTTAATTTCAGATTAGTAAAGGAAATTTTGAATAAGGACCTTAAATTTATAGAATTTACAATTTAGTACCTAAAGGTTCAAAAAATCTAAAATTAGCCCTAATTTCAGTAATTGCCTTTAGTTGGACAATCTCTATTCCCCCTGTGATAATGACGAATAATACTAAGAAATCTTCCACCAAACCATAGAACCGTTGTAGAGAATCACTGAAAAATCTACTGATAATATTTTCTGATCCGATTTTTAACCATACCGGAAAAAGGATATTACAAAATGAGTGGATGTGCGAAGACATGTCTTAGCTAAATGAGTAGTGGTAATTTCTTCTCTCTTTGTCCAATTTATTACAGTGGTGTAGGCCGCAAGGTTGTTGGCATGCAATTATCGTTGTTTAAAAGGCACATGTTTCATATTTGTCCAATCTATTGCATACGACTATGGTGGTTGGCATGCAATGAATACAATTTAGAAAACAAATATTTCCTGTGAATTCATCACCTTGACTATATAAAGTTGTATACGGTGACACCACAGACTCATCCATACCCTATTGGCTATTATATAAGAACAAATCCAATCACTTGGTTTCTACAAGAAATGGAATGCAGGAAGTTTGCATTGCTCATGGTTGCAATGGCCGTGGTGCTCTCAACTGCTATGACTCCAACCGTGACGGCGGCTCGTAACGGAGTTATGCCATTCTCCATCATTGCCAATGCCAATATCCAGAAGCCCTTTGCCAACGTTTTCTCTGTTAACAAGCCAACTGAAAACTGCTTATCCGAAGGGATCACCCGTGACGTTACTGAATGTTGTAACTCATATATTAGGTTGCTGGTTTACCCTCCTCAGTACATCTGCCGCCCATAGTGTATTTGCTGCCTTTCTTTTTCTTTCTGTTGCAAAATAAGCACCCCAATGCTTGATGCTTTGGTCATGTTGGTGCGGTTTATGTTGTTTTGAATCCTATGGCGTGGTTTGTTTATCCCGGGTATGAAAAAGGGATTATGTATCTTGGCAATATCTTGCCTTGGTTATAAATAAAATGTCTAATTACTTGTGTTAAAAAATCGTAAAATTTATGTGTTCAAATTCTGATGTTATGAATGAAGTAAATTAGGTTAAAAGGGTCGTCCTGAATAGATCTCTACGATACATGATCATAAGGATGAACAAAACTCGATTCAACTTGGTTCAAACGGTAATTTCATTATCTCATTTGAATTAGAAAAAAATCAAATAAAGTTTAAGTTAAAAAAATAAAAAATTCAAATCACAATTTGGTAAGTGGACCAATTTTCAAGTTCGAGTTCAATGTCTCTACTTTGCATAATATATGTATGTAACATATGAAAAATATATATATATATATATATATGTATATCATATATAATTAAGATTTTTTTTTTAAAAATTAGAACCAATTATTACTACAACATTATAAATATTTACAAGTAAATTATAAAAAAAACGACTCGATTCGAATTTCGTAAACTTGACTTGAAATTTTTAAATAAATTTTGAGTTATAAATATGACTTGTTCACTCAATTAACTTAATTTTTTTGTCTCATCTTGAATCGATAGATACTGAGTACCCTTACTAAATTTTGATTAGTCATCGATAGATTAAATATACACGGCATAAAAATATAAATTTATCTTTAGTCTCATAAATCACTTGTTTCAAATTTCATAAGTCGTGACTTTTGATATTTTACTATAAAACAAAAATGCTTCAATCGAATTTTTACTATAAATTTTTAAGTTCAAGTCTAATACTTCAACTTTATATGATGTACGTATAGTACGTATAAGGAAATATATATATGTTCATATATATGATTATAAAAAATGTTTAAATTAAAATCAATGAGTACTATAACATTATAAATATTTATAATTAAATTATACTAGAAATTCAAACACCTTAACGCGATTCCAAATTTTCATTATCACTTAGTATATTCATTTTAAATATGTTACCTTATTGTTTTTCGTATGAAACATATAAATCACTTTCAAATGCAATAGCCCATGCTCAAAGCATCCAAAATATACCATTTGAAAACCATCTCCCAAAACATATGTATAATCAACATGTATAAACCATTTGAGTGACTGTGTCTTAACTGAATGAGCTGTTGTGATTTCTTCTCTCTTTGTCCAATTTATTACAGTGGTCCAGGCCGCAGGATTGTTGGCATGCAATTATCGTTGTTTAAAAGGCACATGTTTCATATTTGTCCAATTTATTGCAACATCTATGGTGGTTGGCATGCAATGAATACAAATTTAGAACAACAAATATTTCCTGTGAATCCATCACCTTGACTATATAAAGTTGTATACGGTGACACCACAGACTCATCCATACCCTATTGGCTATTATATAAGAACAAATCCAATCACTTAGTTTCTACCAGAAATGGAATGTAGGAAGTTTGCATTGCTTATGGTTGCAATGGCCGTCGTGCTCTCTGTGAAAACTCAGGCATTATGATAATGAAGAGAAGAGAAGAACAATTAGAGATAAAAGGAATTCTGAAATTGTATTATATGAAAGAAAGATGAGATTAATGGGTGTTTCACCCTTTATAATAAGGTGGATATTTATAACCCAATCTAACTAAGCTAACAAACCTTTAACTAATCCACTAACTAATTACATTTATTTTCTTAACACTCTCAACTGCTATGACTCCAACCGTGACGGCGGCTCGTAACGGAGCTATGCCATTCTCTATCATTGCCAATGCCAATATCCGGAACCCTTTTGCCTACGTTTTCTCTGTTAACAAGCCAGCTGAAAACTGCTTATCCGAAGGGACCTCCTTTGACAATACTGAATGTTGTCACTCATATATTTTGATTCCGACTGAACCTCCTAAGTACGTCTGCAGCTAAAAAATATTAAATCTAAAATCTAAAACCCCAAACTCAAGCTAAAAAATACTAAACACTAAATCTTAAAATCCAAACACTAAATCATAAACTCTAAACCCTAAAATAATAAAACCATAAACCATAAAATCTAAAAATATAATCATAACCTAAACCCTAAAATAGAAAATAAAAAATTTTGGAACTCTAAAAAGTATAAACTCTAAACTTGAAATCCAAAATTAGTTTAAGATTTAGATATAGGGGTTTTGGTTATTTTAGGGTTTAGATTTAGTGTCTATGGCTTAGTAGTTTTAGGGTTTTTGATTTTAGGGTTTTGAGATTTTATATTCTAGGGTTTAAAGTTTTGTGTTTAGTGATTTATGTTTTAAATTTTGGTTTTAGGGTTTAGAGTTATTTTTTATTTTTTTAAAATTAATATAAATTGGTATTTATTTAATTATTTTAAAAAAATAATATATATAGAAAATAATTGAATAAACAATTTATTTTAAATAATTTATAATTACATGTTGAATCCTTAAATTTTATAGTCTTTATTAATTAGTTTAATAATGTTCAACGGTATTCATCATTAACGATATTCAGCGGTGTTCAACATACGTTGTAGAATTTTCCTATATTTATTCTTTTTTAGCCTCTATTTATGTGGTCGGTTTTTAGAACACCCAAACCAAATTATGACAAACCAACTTGGAAGTTGTCTCTTTCTCCAAAAGGGTTAACTGCGAGAGTGATCTTTAAACTTTTTAAAGTTTATAATTTTATTTTTTAAACTGTTAATTTTGTAATTTAATCATTAAATGATTTCTTATTTTATGCAAAGAGGTCCAAAACTAAAATTACGCTCAATTGAATTTTATTTCATCACAATTGAGTATAATAAAGGAGTTAATACAATATTTAAAATTTTTCGATACAAAATTTCTGATTTTTGAAACTAAATTCCAACTAAACCGATTTTTGGAGTGTTGCAAATTGAAGTAAAATGAAGTTTGACTATTTCACATTTTAGTCTGTAATAATTCCCGATTAAAATTGGAAGGGTGAATGACATTGAAATGATCTGAAATTTTATAGGGGACTTGGGTTAAGATTTAATTTCAGATTTATAAAGGAAAATTTGAATAAGGACCTTAAATTTATAGAATTTACAATTTAGTACCTAAAGGTTCAAAAAGTCTAAATTAGCCCTAATTTCAGAAATTGCCTTTAGTTGGACAATCTCTATTCCCCCTGTGATAATGACGAATAATACTAAGAAATCTTCCACCAAACCATAGAACCGTTGTAGAGAATCACTGAAAAATCTACCGATAATATTTTCCGGTCCGATTTTTTACCATACCGGAAAAAGGATATTACAAAATGAGTGGATGTGTGTAGACATGTCTTAACTAAATGATTGGCGGTAATTTCTTCTCTCTTTGTCCAATTTATTACAGTGGTGTAGGCCGCAAGGTTGTTGGCATGCAATTATCGTTGTTTAAAAGGCACATGTTTCATATTTGTCGAATTTATTACATACGACTATGGTGGTTGGCATGCAATGAATACAAATTTAGAAAAACAAATATTTCCTGTGAATTCATCACCTTCACTATATAAAGCTGTATTGGGTGACACCACAGACTCATCCAAACCCTATTGTATAAGAACAAATCCAATCACTTGGTTTCTACAAGAAATGGAATGCAGGAAGTTTGCATTGCTTATGGTTGCAATGGCCGTGGTGCTATCAACTGCTATGACTCCAACCGTTACGGCGGCTCGTAACGGAGTTATGCCATTCTCCATCATTGCCAATGCCAATATCCAGAAGCCCTTTGCCAACGTTTTCTCTGTTAACAAGCCAGCTGAAAACTGCTTATCCGAAGGGACCGCCCTTGACAAAACTGAATGTTGTAACTCATATATTATGTTGCTGATTTACCCTCCTGTGTACGTCTGCAGCCCATAGTGTATTTGCTGCCTTTCTTTTTCTTTCTGTTGCAAAATAAGCACCCCAATGCTTGTTGCTTTGGTCATGTTGGTGCGGTTTATGTTGTTTTGAATCCTATGGCGTGGTTTGTTTATCCCGGGTATGAAAAAGGGATTATGTATCTTGGCAATATCTTGCCTTGGTTATAAATAAAATATCTATTTACTTGTGTTAAAAAATCGTAAAATTTATGGGTTTGATGATATGAATGAAGCAAAGTAGGTTAAAAGGTTCATCCCGTAATAGATCTCTACAATACATGATCCTAAGGATGAACAAAACTCGATTAAACTTGGTTCGAATGGTAATTTCATTATACCGTTAGAATAAAAAAATCAAATAAAGATAGAGTTAAAAAATAAAAAGTTCGAATAACATAAATTTTTTAGTAAGTGGACCAATTTTCAAGTTCGAGACCCCTCCCCAATTAGTTACCAACATCAGTTTACGGATTCGGTATTTGATCATGTGAGATGATTATTCTACGTTTGTTTTCCTTTTGGATTTCCTTAAAATGCAAATGGTTAAAGAGGTACTATCCTGAAAGTGAGGTTGTAATTCTCAAGCGATAATCGTTGTACTCTTTTTCCCATCTAGGCTTAGGTTTTTTTTTAATGAGACACGATTATCGTTGTTATATATAATTAAGTTTACCTTTCAAAAAAAAACATATGAATATATATATATATATCATATATAATTAAGATTTAAAAAAATTAGAACCAATTATTACTACAACTTTATAAATATTTACAAGTAAATTATAAAAAAAAACTCAATTCGACTCGAATTTCATAAATTTGACTTGAAATTTTTTAAATAAATTTTATTCCAAGTTAAACTCTTACCTTTAGAAGGATTTGACCTAAATTTAGCTTATACATACCTTACCCTAGGTAGAGGGGAGGCATCTTGAAATCGAGTAGCCATTGTGAAATCCTAGCTGACACGTATCCCCGTAAAGTTCTAATCCTTCATAAGGCTTAGGTTATTTTGTGGAGTATTTGAGGAAGAAAGTTTATAATTTGTTTAGTTCTTATTAATGCAAGTTTGAATTCATAGTTTGTTTACTCTTGGTTCGATAGATATTGATCCTTACTAAATTTTGATTAGTCATCGATAGATTAAATATACACGGCATAAAAATATAAATTTATCTTTAGTCTCATAAATCACTTGTTTCAAATTTCATAAGTCGTGACTTTTGATATTTTACTACAAAACAAAAATGCTTCAATCGAATTTTTACTATAAATTTTTAAGTTCAAGTCTAATACTTCAACTTTATATGATGTACGTATAGTACGTATAAGGAAATATATATATGTTCATATATATGATTATAAAAAATGTTTAAATTAAAATTAATGAGTACTATAACATTATAAATATTTATAATTAAATTATACTAGAAATTCAAACACCTTAACGCGATTCCAAATTTTCATTATCACTTAGTATATTCATTTTAAATATGTTACCATATTGTTTTTCCTATGAAACATATAAATCACTTTCAAATGCAATAGCCCATGCTCAAAGCATCCAAAATATACCATTTGAAAACCATCTCCCAAAACATATGTATAATCAACATGTATAAACCGTTTGTATTATCTTTTGTATCAAAATCATGCATAAAATAATACGTAAAAAAATGTAATTACATTTGATGCCAACCCGAAAAGTCTAGAAAAAAATATTCATACTTACTTCTGAACTTATTTAAGCTTGCTAAATTTAATCTAAACTCTCAAACTTTTTAAAAGATGCAAATTACGTTCTCACTCATTGATTTAACAAAACCTTTTTGTAGATGTTTAAATTATACTTCTTATTCTTTTAGAATCTCACCAATCAACAGAGCGTTAACTGATAAGCGCACAATAGTTTTATATTTTATGTTCATTTTATTTTAATTATTGCTGGTATTTGGGATAATTAAATTACAATATTGAATATTTTTGCATAATTTTTACAATTCATCATCTATGCAATTAATTTTTCATTTTATGCAAATATTTGGTAGAAAAGGTACCACTCTCGTTTTCCTTCTTTGATAGGTAAAATGTCGTCCTTGTAGCATCCCACCACAGTAGAGGAGATCGAACCAGACCCCAGTAGTCTAAGGCCATCAGATATTGCTAAAATATGTTGAGATGAGGAATGAGCTGATCGAACCAGACCCCAAACAAGACACAACATTGTATCTGATGAGCACTCAAAAGTCCTCATTTTTCATATCATTTCTCCACTCATTTATTGCCAATAGAGACAAAATTAAATACGATAATAGATATTTCTGATTATTTTTCATATCTCATCATCTGATCACTAACTTTATGAATTTATCTATTAATTAGCATAAAACATATACCTTTGATAGTTTTCTTTCGTAAACAAAAAACTAGATCATATAAAGAGACAAAGAAAAAAATAGATGTTGAATTGCAGATGAAGCACCCGCCATGGAAGTGTTCTAAAGGCCATCGCGATAGCGTAAAAGACGATAATTGATGCTCAACAGAAAGAGAAAAAGATACCGAAATCAACAAACAAAGAGCAAAAGAAAGAAGAAAACTCAATTAGGAGGTCAAGCCCAATTCAAACCGCGAGAAAAGATATTTTAGGAAATAAGATTAAATTAATATAATTTAATTAGGAATTAGATTTATTTCCTGTTTAGAACTCTTTCATTGCATGGAAAGATCAACTTAGGGCTTGGCCTATATAAGGCACTTACTAGGTTTAGGTTTAGTGTGGAGTCAAGACGGATTCTCACATTATTATACCTTTAGTTGCCGCCTCCATCATGTTCTAAGTCTTTCAGAGGTTTAGATTGTTGTGGAGTAGTCGGAGATGAAAGTTATGTTATGTTTGATATTTATTAATACAAAATATATTTCATAGTTTATTCTCTCTTGGTAGTTACTCTTCTTGCATATGAGCTCGAAAGATAGGTATGTGAGGAAAACTCATTTGCCTAGCATTGGGAGATGTAGGTTCACAAAACGAGAGAATATGGTCTTTGCTCATGGGCATTGACTAATCCGTCAAGGATTTTAGCGACTAATAGGATGCATGTGTTCGGTTGTTGTCTGCCCTTGATTTACGTCGGGAGGTATCATTAAGACGTGGGTTTCAACAGTTGGATTAATAAGTTGATTGTCGATAAGGCATAACCCTGCCTAAGAAACTGCGGCGACTCTTAGTATGATCCGCCGAGGCGGCAGTTCAACCCATTGCATTAATAAGTGAATACTTAATATAACTAGATTCTTATCTACAAAACACTCAATCTAGCCTCGCTTTTATCTAGTATTTCGTTATTTAATTTTATGCTTCTATAGTTATATTAGTTATCATTCAATCTCTCAAATTACTTGTGTTTTCAGTTTTCTTAGTGCGGTCATAAGAAGTAGTAAAATCGACTTAGTCTTCGTAGGATCAATATCTTAAATATTATAATCTGACAAAGGTGGAATTAACAAGGACTCCATAGCCTCAATCAGATTTTGCGCCGTTGTCGGAGAGTGACGCTCAATTTTACTACCAATTATTTTTACACCTTTTTAATTATTTTAGTTTATTTTATTTAGTTTTAGTTTAACTTTCAAGGGTTGTTTTGTGTATGAACAGGTCCAACCCTACCATTCATCAATACCCTTACGATCCAGAAATCGAAAAAACATCACGAGATCTAAAACGAAGGGCACGCCAAAGAATGAAAGTAGAACCTGGCCTACAAAACAACGCGGGTATGAACGTCGCCACGATAAACAACCGCGGTGCTTTCTCTGTTGTTGATCCAGTAAATATTCTGAGACAGAAACGTGCTGGAATTGTTCGATATCATTTAGAGGAAGATTTAGATGAGTTAACTCCTTTCGTTGTGATGCCTAACATAGAGGCAGAGCACTTCAAACTAAAATCGATCATGTTTAACATGATCAACACCCTAGGCCAGTTTGGGGGTTCGGCCAATGAAGATGCTCGACAGCATCTTAAGTCCTTTTTGGAAATTTGTAATTTGTTTAAGCTATAGGGAGTTTCAGCCGACATCCTTAAGCTAAAATTGTTTCCCTATTCACTGAGAGATAAGGCAAAATATTGGTTAAACAATCTTCAGCCGGGATCGTTGAACTCATGGACCGAACTATGCCGAAGCTTCCTTACCAGATTCAGTTACAACAATATGGCTGATAAACTCAGAAACGATATAACATCATTTAGGCAAGACGAAGACGAATCAATGTATGAAGCTTGGGAAAGATACATATAATTATACAAGAAATGCCCCATACATGGTCTGCTTGAGTAGACCCAAGTATCAATCTTCTACAATGTAGTTAACACCCCTACGAGGATGATGCTTGTTGCTTCTGCCAATGGAACCCTCTTAGACTGCCCACCCCATGAGAGTTTAGAAATTTTGGATAGGTTGGTAAAGAATGACTATCAACACCCAACCACATGAAGAGGCATAAATAGGCGAGGTATGACAACTTCTGATTCTGCAGATTCTATCCTAGCACAGCTATCATTCTTAACCAACATGGTCAAGGATCTGCAAAAACCAAGCTACATTCGAGAAGTAAAAGCAAACATCATTCTTTACAAAACATATGATGAAAACCATGACTCGAACGCATGCTCACACAATCTAGAATCTTCCTTCTATGTTGGAAACTTTAATAGAAACAATATGTCCAACAATTACAACCCATCATGGAGGAAACACCCTAATTTCTCATGGAGCAATCCTAATAATGAACTTAACACGCAACATCAACCAGTACAATCTACGAGATTCCAGCAAAACAACAGATTTGCTTAGCAGCAGATGCTGCAGCAGTCACCACCGTCGCAGCAAACAACAGACGTCCAGACTTTTGAGAACACACTACAAACATTTATGGCCTAGACTGGTTCATACATTGCAAATACAAACAAGTTCATCCAAAGAGCCGACACCTTCATGGACAGAACAGAAATGAGAATGTAGAATAACGAAGTTGCTCTCACAGCACTGGAAACCACAGTAGGATAAATGACACAACAGATGAAAAGAAGACCCATATGAGGTCTCCCTAGTGATATTGAAGTCACTAGAATTGGTCCTCATAAACAATGTAAATCCATATCGACCAGAAGTGGATTGCAACTGAAGGACCCTGAAATACCTGCTCAAATAGTAGGTAAGACCCCTGAAATAGTAGCCCCTGAAGAAGCTATTGATGAAACATCTAAGGCAAAGGAACCAGCAGACACTGTCGATGACACTGCCGCAGTAGATGATGCCATAGCCGCACTACAGATAAGATTCCAGTGCGACGAAAAGATCGATGATCTACGTTTACCACCACCTTTTCCATAAAGGTTAAAACAACAAAAACAAGAGTACCAGTTTAAGAAATTCCTGGACATACTTAAACAAGTACACATAAACATACCTTTGGTGGAGGCAATAAAGCAAATGCCTAACTATGTCAAGTTCCTTAAAGATATTATATCCAAAAGGACAAAAATTGGGGAATTTGAAACAATTGTTGCAATAGAAGGATGTGTGGCAATACTGTACAACAAGGCCACAACTAAAAAAAAAGATCCTGGCAGTTTCACAATACCATGCGCTATCGGTGATCAGTACGTGGGTAAAGCACTATGCGACTTAGGTGCCAACATAAATCTCATGCCTAAGTCAGTATTTCAAAAGCTAGCCGTACAACCAGAAAGAAAAATTGAATATATTCTGGTAAGGGTGAATAAATTTATTTTTCCTGTCGACTTCTTAATTCTTGATTGTGAAGTAGATGAACATGCACCAATCATATTAGGAAGGCCATTCCTAGCCACATGGAGAACATTGATCGACTGCGAGAAAGGATAATTGATCATAAGGGTCAATGATCAACAAGTAAAGATCGATGTATTTAAAAATCTAAAACATCCCGAAGAACCATAGCAACTTGACTATGAGGATGAAACAGACTGTTTTGATATAACCCGCAGAGGCAACAGTGCTGAATGCCGCAGCCGTTGTTTTTATGGAGAACCATGTATAGACAACCAAAATGTAGAAATGCCAGAAAAACACACAGAAGAAGGTAATTGGGTAACCTCATACCCAAGTAAGTATTTTGAGTCCCTTGAGTACACTTCAAGAAGAAGCAAGAAACAAAAATCATCTTTAGAATAATCCCTGAATTAGAATTAAAACAACTACCTGAGTAGTTAAAATATTATTGGAAGAAGATCATAAATCTACCATTGATGCACAAAGAAGGTCAAATCATGAAATGAAGGAAGTGGTAAGAAAAGAAATCATTAAATGGCTTGACGCACGTATCCTCTACCCTATATCTGATAGCACATGGGTAAGTCCAGTATAATGCATCCCCAAAAAAGGAGGAATGACAATAATCTTAAATGAGAACAACAAATTAATTCCTACAAGAACTGTAACCGGGTGGAGGGTATATATGGACTATCGGAAACTTAATTAAGCAACAAAAAAAGATCATTTTCCTTTAGCATTCATCGACCAAATTCTTGATAGGTTAGCTGGTAAACCCTACTATTGTTTTTTAGTTGGCTATTCAGGATACAATCAGATTGCCATAATCCCCGAAGACCAAGCCAAAACAACCTTCACATGTCCATATGGAACATACGCCTTTAGAAGAATGTTGTTTGGGCTATGTAACACACTTGTTATATTCCAATGATGCATGATGACAATATTCTCCAATATGATTAAGGATCACCTTGAAATCTTTATGGATGATTTCTCTGTGTTCGGAGATAATTTTAATAACTGCCTAGGTAACCTAGAAAAAGTATTGCAAAGATGTGAAGACACAAACCTAATCATAAATTGGGAAAAATGTCATTTCATGGTTGATGAAGGGATAATCCTTGGCCACAAGATCTCCTGCCGCGGTATAGAAGTTGACAAGGCCAAAATAGACGTGATAGAAAAACTACCACCACCAACATCGGTAAAAGGAATACGCAGTTTCCTTGGATATGCTGGTTTTTACCGACGACTCATTGAAAACTTTTCCAAAATCACCAAACCTCTGTTAGCATTATTAGAACAAAACAAAGTATTCAACTTTGATGAATCATGCAGCAAGTCTTTCGAGACGTTGAAGTAGAAATTGATATCCACCCCTATAGTAGTTCCACCTGATTGGGATGCACCATTTGAACTAATGTGCGATGCAAGTGATTATGCTATCGAGGCAGTACTCCGACAACGAAAGAACAAGATCTTTCATGCAGTACACTATGCAAGCAAAACTTTAAACGATACCCAAGTCAGTTATACTACAACTGAAAAAGAATTACTAGCAGTAGTTTTCGCTTTCGACAAGTTCAGATCACATCCTATTGGCAGTAAGGTAATTGTACACACAAATCATTGTGCTATAAAATATCTACTGTCGAAAAAAGATACAAAACCACGCTTGATACGATGGATACTACTACTCTAAGAATTCGAAGTTGAAATAAAAGACAAGAAAGGAATGGAAAATCCAATAACAGATCAAATATCACATTTAGAATAGAACAAAGCAATTAACCCTAAACAAGAAATCAGAGATACATTCCCAGATAAACAGATACTAGCGCCACGGCGGCTTAATGAAAAATATCAGTAGAAGATCCTAACATGATGATAGATAAAATTGCTTTCATACTATCTGAGTATATCCATCACTCTACCTTAACTGCATCCACAACACCATGGTATGCTGATATTGTCAATTACATTACGAGTGGCATTTTTCCTCACCACCTCAATCATCAAGGAAAAAAAAAGGTTCAAACATGACGCAAAAAATTAATTTTGGGACGATCCTTTCCTATTTAAACAATGCGCAAATCAAATAATAAGGCGATGCATATCGAAAGAGGAACAAAAAAATGTACTAGCACAATGCCATGTATCTCCCTACGGCGGACATTTCGGCGACAACAGAACGACAACAAAAGTACTACAATCAGGACTGTACTGGCCGAGTCTATATAAAGATGCACATGAATATTGTAAAAGGTGTGATAGATGTCAAAGGATGGGAAACATATCAAAAAGAAATGAAATGCCTCTACAAAACATTCTCGAAGTAGAATTGTTTGATGTATAGAGGATTGACTTCATGGGAACCTTTCCATCATCATACAATAACCTCTATATCTTATTGGCAGTAGATTATGTATCTAAATGGGTAGAATCAGTAGCAACAGTAAGAAATGATGCCAAAATAGTGCAGAAATTCTTAAAGAAAAACATCTTCACCCGTTTTGGTATACCACGTGCCATAATAAGCGATGGGGGTAAACATTTTGATAATAAACAGATTGTCGCGGCCTTAAAGAAATTGGGAGTAACACACAAGATAGCCACAACATACCACCCACAAACAAACGGCCAAGCAGAAGTGTCGAATAGAGAACTCAAATCAGTACTAGAAAAAGTTGTTAATCCAACAAGAAAAGATTGGTCCATACGATTGGATGACGCGCTATGGGCATACAGAACAACATTCAAAACTCCACTAAAAATGTCTCCGTACCAACTAGTTTATGGAAAATCCTGCCATCTACTAGTAGAAATAGAACAAAAAGCATATTGGGCAATACGAATGGTTAACATGGATTGGGAAAAAGTAGGGCAGAAAAGATTATTAGACCTTAATGAAATCGAAGAATTCAGAATCTCAGCATACGAGAATGCCAAAATCTATAAAGAAAAAACAAAAAGATGGCATGACCACAACCTGCTGCGACGACAGATACTGCCTGGGCAGATGGTTTTACTTTATAATTCTCGATTAAAGCTATTTCCTGGAAAACTAAAATCTAGATGGTTTGGACCATTTGATGTTGTTCAAACACATCCTAACGGAGCAGTTACAATCTGATCACAAAAAGATGGTCATGAATTTAAAGTCAATGGACAATGCCTCAAACTATACAAGGGAGCAAACTTTCAGGAACTCAAGGAAACAATTACATTAGGAGATGACCTCACATCTCCTCCTATCATACATTAAATAATTACTTCTCTTTTTACCTTTAAAAATAACTACACTAAAGTTTAGGCATAAGTTCTTTATTTTTGCTATTAGGAATCACAACAAGACCTCACTCCCGTTCGAATCCAACCATATCGCTCGGAAAAGAAGCAAATGGTGAGACCACCGAAAGCATCCGCCCTAAACACGCTGCAAGCTCCTCATCGATAGTGACTCCGAGGATTCTTTTAGATCCGAAGAATTCTAAGGGCGGTAATTTTTCTTATTTTTTCTTTTTCTTTTTTTTTATCTTTTTATTTCGGTTTTTTTTCTCTTTTTTTCTCTATTACTTGACCATGCATTGAGGATAATGCATCTCTCGAGTCTAGGAGAGCATTTGTCCAAATTTTGTAACATATAATTATCTGCCCTGTATGGAAGTAATCAGAGTACCTTGTTATTGCTTTAAAAATTCTGCTTAATATCTTGTCTTATACAATTGCAATTAAAATTTTTAACTGTGAATATTATTAAAACTGTCTCGGTAGCAATGTATTCTCCAGTTGCCGCAACAGTTCACACCATTCACCAGATTTGAATTCAGAAAGGTTTACTAGGCTTAGTACTTAGGATTAGACTATGAGCCTAAATTCATACAAACACTGCTAATTTTAGTTGATTTTAAAAGTTCTTCTCTTCGAAAAAGCCATAAGGAATTAGTCTTAGATTTTAAACTAGAGGTGCCTATCACCGGCTCTAGTTAGTTCATAAAGGTGCCCATAATTGGTTCTAGGACTTAGTTTTTTCTCCCAATTACTAGAGGTGCCCAAAATTGACTCTAGTAAGAAATAACTAAATACTTGAGGTGCCCAAAACTGGCTCAAGTAGTATAACTATATAACAGTATAAAATTATACATCAATTTCAGGGAGCAAGAAGAAAAAAAAGAATTAAGAAATCTTAGTCGAAAGTCTTGAGCTAGAAAAAGGATTAGAACTTAGAAAATCAACTTTGACATAGCTACGCACACACACACAAAGACTTATAGTCCAATTACGAGGAACGCCTAGAACCTAAAAGAGGTCGAGTCAAGAAAGAAACTCTGCCGTAGCAGGCATGACGATATATTACTTTAAAATTTCAGATTTAAAAATTATCTTTTGCATTGCTTGAGGATAAGCAATAGTTCGAGTTTGGGGGTATGATGAGCACTCAAAAGTCCTTATTTTTCACATTATTTCTCCACTCATTTATTGCCAATAAAGACATAATTAAATGCAATGATAGATATTTCTGGTTATTTTCCATATCTCAGCATCTAATCACTAACTTCATGAATTTATCTATTAATTGGCATAAAACATATACATTTGATAGTTTTCTTTCTTAGACAGGAAACTAAATCATAGAAAGAGCCAAAGAAGAAAATAGATGCTGAATTACAGATAAAGCACCCACCACGGTAGCGTTCTAAAGGCCACCGCGGCAGTGTAAAAGAAGATAATTGGTACTCAACAGAAAGAGAAAAAGATAGCAAAAGAAAGAAGAAGACTCAGTTAGGAGGTCAAGCCTAAGTCAAACCGCGAGAAAAAATATTTTAGAAAATAAAATAAAATTAATATAATTTAATTAGGAATTAGATTTCTTTACTGTTTAGAACTCTTTCCTAGCATGGAAAGATCAACTTAGGGCTTAACCTATATAAGACACTTATTAGGTTTAGGTTTAATGTGAAGTCAAGATGGATTCTCACATTATTATACCTTTAGTTGCCGCCTCCATCATGTTCTAAGCTTTCGGAGGTTTAGACTGTTGTGGAGTAGTCGAAGATGAAGGTTATGTTATATTTGATATTTATTAATGCAAAACATATTTCATAGTTTATTTTCTCTCGGTAGTTATTCTTCTTGCATATGAGCTCGAAAGATAAGTATGTGAGAAAAACTCATTTGCCTAGCATTGGGAGATGTAGGTTCACAAAATGAGAGAATATGGTCTTTGCTCATGGGCATTGACTAATCCATCAAGGATTTCAACGACTAATAGGACGCATGTGTTCGATTGTTGTCCGCCCTTGATTCACTCTAGGAGGTATCATCAAGACGTGGGTTTCAATAGTTCTCTTTGCTTAGGGATAAGGAAGAAGAGAATTAAGGATGCTCTGTCGAACTATGGAATGTTGGATTGTTGACAAGGCATAACCCCATCTAGGCAGCTGCGGCGACCCTTAGTGCAATTCGCCGAGGCGACAGTTCAACCCATTGCATTAATAAGTGGATACTTAACATAACTGAATTCTTCTCTACAAAGCACTCAAACTAGCCTCGCTTTTATCCTAGTATTTCATTATTTAATTTTATGCTTCTATAGTTATATTAGTTATCATTCAATCTCTCAAATTACTTGTGTTTTTAGTTTTTTTAGTGCAGTCATAAGAAGTAGTAAAATCGAATCAGTCTTCGTGGAATCGATATCTTAAATATTACAATATGACAAAGGTAGAATTAACAAGGACTCTGTACCCTCCATCAGTATCCGTCTTGGTGGCATGATTTATCGCCGAGGCATAAATTGGAACTTCAAATATGGAGTGTGACAAGAAGAAAATAAAGAGCTAAGTTTTTCAAGACAAGTTATGAGAAGAATGGAGTAAAGAAGGGAAAGAAAAGCTATGGTCAAAGTTATATGAAAAAAGTTCAATAGGGGTAAAACTAGGAAAAAAATAAAGAAAGTTTATTTATGTAATAAAGTTGTATTTTATTCCAAGTTAAACTCTTACCTTTAGAAGGATTTGACCTAAACCTAGCTTATACATACCATACCTTAGGTAGAGAGGAGGCATCTTGAAATCGAGTAGCCATTGTGAAATCCTTGCTGCACGTATGCCCGTCCTGTTCTAATCCTCCATGAGGCTTAGGTTATTTTATGGAGTATTTGAGTAAGAAAGTTTGTAATTTGTTTAGTTCTTATTAATGCAAGTTTGAATTCATAGTTTGCTTACTCTTGGTTCGTACTCTTTCTTACTTTCAAGCTCGGGAGAGAAGTTTGTGAAAAAAATATATTTGTCTAATAATGGGGGAGTTGGACTCACAAAACGAGTAAACACGATTTTTAGCTACTTCGATAGAGACTAATCTAGATTAGTGATAAGTTAGGATTTCAACGACTAAAAAGAACATAAAATTGGTTGATGTTCATCCCTAATTCACGTTGGGAGATATCATCAAGATGTGACCATCAATAGCACTCTGAATTAGGGATAAGGATGATTCATTAAAACACTTTCTGTCAAACTATGAATCGTCAACTTACCGCACCAGCATAACTCCACCGAGGAAGCCAATGTGACCCTTCAGCGACCCTCTAAGGCGACATTTTTGATTTTGTATTATAAAACTGAAACAATTACTTTCTAAATTCACACTACAAAGCAATCTAATCTAGCCTACTTCTTAACTCTGATTTCTATACAATTTACTTTAATTGCTATAGATAATTCTTTTAGTTTAATTACAAAATAAATCAACTTTACTTGTGCTTTTATTTTTCATTGTGTAGGAATAACAATTTGCCTAAGTAACATCAATCCTCGAGAAAATGATATTTTCTATACTATAACTTGACAAAAATATATATTTACACTACAAGAACGTAAAACATTACACGCGTGACATTAAACTCTCTTACTTCGACTACACAAAAAACAAGGGAAATGCATTATTATGCATTAAAATCCTCATCAATCACAAAACCATACATCTATCCTCGATTCTCAATTAAAAGCCAACGAAAACAACCGAAATCTAATTAAACTAACCTAATTCATCCAACAACCTCAAATCATACTAAACAACCTAAAATCTAACTATGGAAAATATACAAAATTTGCAATTCAATAAATTTCATGATTTTTTTTTGTAAATCACTTCTCATGACGTATTAATAATTTAATTTTGATCACTAGAAATTAAATATATTATCAAATTTTATCAATAACTCAATTAAAATAATATTAAATCTATAAATCTTTAGTAAGTCAAGAAATTGTGAATTTATTAAAGAATCTTAGATTAGAGGAGAGAAAAAAATCACCTCTAATTGTATATTTCTCTCTCAGTTAAGCTTGATTTGCTTAAAAACTCCTATAAAATTATATAGGATTTGATAGAAAGATTAAGAAATCATTATACAATCAAAGAGTAAAGAAAAAGAATGATCCCTAGAAATTTTGAGGGAAAAAATAGTGTTTTGACTGATAGAAGTTTGATATAAAATATTTGGAAGGAAAGTTGTTATGTAAGAAAATAAAATGATTATTAAATAAATAGCTAATTAATTCTTTTTAATTAACCATTTATTATAATTTTAAAATAGCTAAAATTAAGAGAAATGATTGATTTTAAATTGGTTTAATATTTATTTAAAGATTTGAAATTTTAATATTTTTTAATTTAATCACTAAAACAAATTTTAAAATTCAAATTTTGGTTACTAAGACAAAATGTCATAAAATCATATTTAATTTTACCAAATAAAACTTACCAAAATATTTAACATAATAATTAAATATTTTGTATATTTTTCTAAAATATTTCACCTTTAAACCATTTTTAATGAATTAGTTCACAAAAATATTTCACAAAATTTGTTACTCGAAATTTACCTTATGAAAAAAAAAATAAAAAAATTATTTCTCCATATCCACCTTACTTTCCCACTTGGCTTCCTCAATACCTCGATGTCGTCATAACACTTTAACAAGATCAATAGTGTTTTCATGAAGAACCTTGTGGTTGGTATCCAAAATCTTTATTGGTTCTTCGTCATATATCAAGTCCATATGCAACTCAATCTCCTCCATTGGTATTACACGTGACGGATCTGGCCTATACCTCTGAAGCATTGGTACATGAAAAACATCATGTATCTTCCCTACCTATGATGTTAACCTCAATTTTTAATTAACGGGACTAATATGCTCCAACACTTCGTAGGGTCCAATAAACCTCAGACTCAACTTTTCTTTCTGTCCAAGCTACATCGCCTTTTTTCAAGGTGAAACCTTAAGAAAGGCCTTCTCGACAATTGCATACTAAATCTCTCAACGCTTCAAATTTGTATACGATTTTTGTCGATCCAAAGTAATCTTTAAACAATTATTTTTTCAAAATTTATTTTATCTTTAAACTATTTTTAATGAATTAATTGCCAAAATTAATCAAACCAACTAATTTAGTTCGTTCAAACCATTTAAACCACTAAGTTAACTTTCAGGCCCAAAATTAAAGTGTTACGTTGACCAAATTATTTGGAATGTGACTCATGTTAGAATTAAAATATATTCAACACGAATATAAACCCAAGATTTATATGTCAAATCATCAAGAACAATAAAATAAATAAACTGAATGCGGAAGCGTACTTGAATTAATCGATAGAGTTTTTTCAGAGGGTTTGATCTTTCAAGAAGTTAGGTTTTCTCTTGCGGCACAACTCTTAGACGGGGAAAAGAGATAGGCAAGTTGACCTAGTTCTTGGGGACCATAACTCATTTATATATTTGATTTAATAACCAACTATTAAGTATTTATAACTCTGCCCCTCATCAAATTATAAATACACCTTATGGTATCTACACTTTTAATTCCATGATAATTTAATACCTATAACACGTGTAACATAATTGGTCACTTAATTACTTGTTAAATTTTATAATAGCAATATACATTATACATACGTGCCCACTATTATTGAATTTTAATCCAACAATCTCCCACTTGGGTAACATATGTTTCTTGACAAATGTATAACCTTATGAACTAAAAAATTTGCTATCATATAATAGGTATTCTAAAACAATCTCTTCCATCAATTATATCCATATAGGATCAAAGCGATCTTCATCATATCAATCATGACTGGACCCATCAATGGTCACGTATAAAAACATAATCAAATGACATAGATCAATCATGGATGCGTAGCATAAAAATTACATGTAAATGTGAACTGAACATGGCTATTTCCAATTGGTCCTCCTAAACTTTACTGAGATCAAACTTTACAGAATTCAGAGTGTGCATAAGCCAAAATAACTTTATTTCTGCAAAAATTAACCTTAAACTAAGGTAACCGAAATTGTGTCTAAAACGAATGAGCATTTATCAAAATTACAAACTCCTACTATAACCGAATATACTTAAATAATATTGCATCCACATGAGCAGTATGCTCATGAAAGACCTAGGGTGATCGTTTCTAATAAGTGCACAATTATGGAGTTTGTACAAACATGCTCTATAGACACACAAACACTCTGAATTTTCTTTAACAACTAGAAACAAAATTTTAAAGTGTTCCTATTGTTTATAGAATAAATGATGCATATTTGTTGTCAAAAAATAATTGAAGTGATCTTTCTATTTAATCTATAATTAGTAGCTCATGTTACAGAGTTTTTTACATCAATATTCTAGTAGAATCGAAGCCTGTAAACTTGATGATCTCTAACTTACCAGAACTTCGATATATGAGCATGTAATTTTTGTTGTCTAAAGATATTTCATAACTCTTTTGGCTGCTATCCAACGGTCCATATTAGATTTATTTAAATATATGTATGACATTCTAATAATGTACGCAATATCCAAATGCATACAAACTTAAGCATAAATTAGATTCCCAATAGCTTATGAGATCTTTTGTATTTTATAAATTTCAAGGTTACTTGTAGGGTATAAAAAAAATTATCTTCTTTAGTAATATGAGTGTCACTTGGTTTACTCCCACTGAACTTGTAATACATACAATTTTCAATTAAATTTATCTCAAAATCGAATAAGATAATTAATATAAAATTCATAATTTCAATAATGAGAGTTAAACTTAAGCTCATAGATGGATTTCCTTAATTTACATTCATTAATTTTGTATTATTAGATACAAATCAATGATTGTACCATATAATTAATTTATTCAATGTTGTCATTGAAAAACACAAGCTTAATATCTATCTTTCAGTATAATTTGAGAGAAAGTCTCCATAAAATAAATGTCTTCTTTTAGAGTATATCCTTTAGATACAAGACATGTCTTATACTTGTCCATATTATCATTTACATCCTTCTTGGTTTTAAATATTAATTTACAACCAATTGGTTTGTACCTTAAGGTAATGCGACAAGTTCCTAAACTTTATTATCTTGTATAAAATTATACTCTTTTTTTAATAACATCTATCCACTTTTGAGAGTTAAAACTTTTATGGTTTGATAAAAATAACTAGTCAAGTTATTTTCTATCATTCCTTTATTATACTTATTTTCTTGATGAAATACTAAGTAATAATCCTTAATTGTATTTCTTTTACTCTCATGGATATCTTAAAAGAAACTTTTTGAGGTTGTTGAGTTTGTTCTTCTAAAAAAAATAATTACCTTATCTTGAATGAGGTGTGAAAACCTAAACATCGTCAAAAGTGATAGTAGAAATTAAATTAATATTCAATTCCTCCTTATTCTCCCTCCAAACTCAACATCCTAAAAAAATGTAATAAATCTCTCATTAAAATAATCTTAATTGTGGGATCATAAACTTTACAGCCCATGGATCACTCAAAATAACCTGAGAAATTGCTTACTTTTAAAGTTTAATTGTTTTTTTATATGTATCATAACTTATACAAAAAAATCAACAGTTTATAACTTATTGTTATTCATTTTTAGTAGAACCCTTAACAACTTCATTCTAATATTCTTTTTTTTGTTTCCCTTATTCTTAGAGACACTAAACAAAGAGCACTAACTGATTGAGTATTTTTATTTTTATAATTATAAAGCTTCAACTTTTCTTCATCTTTAACACAATGAGAAATAATCTCACTTGAAGTTTATTTCTTCTTTAATAATTGTAACTAATCTTGAATTGTATAGGAAGCTATACTAAAATTATAAGAACAAACAATTGTTATAAAGTTTGATCTTATGTGCCTTAAGTTTTGAAGCAATATAATATACTCCCTCACATTTCCTTGATCCTTATACTTCATAGGCATCAAGTAAACCAAAAGTGATGTCATGTTAATCTTAAAAAAATTAGTATTTTTTTCAATAGAAAACCCTTAGTATGAATAATTTCTTTAGATTTGTGCTCTTAAAGGTTTCTAAAATATTATAATTTATGATCACTAGACTTATGCAACTTGAATAAACTCACCTCTTAAAATCCTATTTATGAATGCTTACCGCCGGGAGAGGTGCAAGTTGTTATTCACTTAGTGTAATTTCTATGTTCATACCACCAAATACTATATATAAGTGTCTTTTCTATTAATGTTGTCTCAATGGGACTATCAGAATTCAAATAACCAAAATCTTTGATTATTTTTCTTTAGTACGTAATTTCTTAATATACATTTACCAAAACTAAAGTCGATCAAAGTTTTTAATTTTTAACTAAAAGTACAAAAATAGAACCATCATATAAATAAGTAATTCAAATAATGATTACTTAAAACTTTAATATAACTATAATAATCTTTAAAAAAATGATCGAACCAAATTGAATATATCAATGCAAAATATATATTCAATAAGACATAATAACTTATGATCAAAACTAAATGTTGAATACATTAACCAAGTAACTACGTAAGAAGTATACTTTAGAAGTAGCATGCCAAAAGATCATTCAATCATAACTTAATAAACATAAAACAGATATAATGCCTCAATTGCTAACTTGATTATATAATTTTAAAATCATGATAAATTTATCACGACAAAGCCGAAATTAATTATATTTTTCTTTATTACTAACGACCAAAACTAAAATTTTGATCTAACTGAATTTAACTTAATACCCAATAAGCAAAACTTAAAATTAAAGTAAATATGCGACTACCGAAGTAATTGGAATCCAAACTTAAAATTTAATTTCAAATGAATAACAACCCAAAATTAAATAAATTTTCATGCGGAGAAAACATAATCTTCATATAAATCTAGATTGATTTCTATGATTTCTTAATTAATCGATTCAAACCCATGGACGTAAAACTAAACTGAATCCACGGAAATAGAAAACAATAAATGTTAATTCATTGGAAAAGAACAAATTGAAGAAAAAAAACAAAATAAATATAAAATTCATAAGGTTAACGATATTATAAAAAAATATCAAAACTGAAGTGAATCATATTGATTTCATCGGTTATAGTACCAAAATTTAATTTCCAAATCAAAACGCATGGTTTTGACAAGAGAGAACAATAATAAATTGATCGAACCGAATGCAAATTGAAAAGGAAAATTAATAATAAATTAAAGAAAAAGCAAGTCCAAAGTTATGGACGCAAAAACCAAACTGGATTCCATTGAAATTAGAAATCAATGGACGTAAAACCGATTATTAGATCTCAATGATTTGACATAATTCTGGTACTGATGCCACTTGTTAGAATTCAAATATATTTGATACAAATATAAACCCAATATCTATATATCAAATCATCAAGAATAATAAACTAAATAAACTAAATACGGAAGCGTACCTGAATTAATGCTAGAGTTTTTCCAGAGGGTTTGATCTTCCAAGAAGTTAGGTTTTCTCTTGCGACACAACTCTCAGACGGGGAAAAGTGATATGCAAGTTGACCTAATTCTTGGGGACCATAACCCATTTATATATTTGATTTAATAATCAACTATTAAGTATTTATAACTCTGCCCCTCATCAAATTATAAATACACCTTATGGTATCTACACTTTTAATTCTATGATAATTTAATACCTATAACACGTGTAATATAATTGGTCACTTAATTACGTGTTAAATTTTATAATAGCAATATACATTAAACATATGTGCCCAATATTATTGAATTTTAATCCAACAACTGATTCATTGATGACATATTTCTTTATGTTTGCATCGTTAGTGTTACATTTTTTCTCGAGCGTATCTGATATAGTTTTGACATTTATGACATCTTAAAACATATCAAATAACTTGTTCGATATATGACTCAACAGGTAACCTCTAGGGATGTAAAAATAGTTAATAGGATTGGTTTCAGGTCGTGTACTTTTAGGTCGGGTAAAATCAGATACATGTCATTTCAGGTTGATTTGATGTTATAATTTGATTCGGGTGGGGTGCGGGTCAGTTTCAGGTCGGACTATTTCAAGTCGGGTCCATTTCAGTTCGAGTTTATTTCAGGTCGAGTTTATTTCAAGTCGGGTTCAAATGGTTCGGATCAAATCAGATAATTGGCAGGTTCATTTTAGGTCACTTAGATTTCAGGTCGAGCTTATTTCAGTTCAGTTGCATTTCAGGTCGAGTCTATTTCAAGTCAGTTTTATTTTAGGTCGGATTAATTTGGGTTTTGAATCCATATTAAGTTTGAGTTTGGTAATTGGTACAAACAAATAGTTGGTAGACTTTGGGCTGATCATTCGTTTCGAATTAATTATATAATATCTAACAGCTTTCACTATTATGAATCACATTAAAAATAAAAATTACGCACTAGAGTGAACAAAAATATCATCAAATGATTCATATATTAAAAATTGGACTAAATTACAAAAATTACAAATTAATAAATGCAAATTTCGGAGATAAATAAAAATATCATAATATTAAAAATACTAGACTAAATTACAAAAAAATGAATTGGGGTAAATTTAGAATAAGAATAGAGTTTTAGGGACTATAATTAAGAAAATATAAAATTAAAATAACAAATATTTAACTAAATTAAAAAAAAGAGTTCAATTTCAACTAAAAATAAAGTTTTAGGGACTAGAAAAATAAAAATTGTATAAAATTATAAAAAAAAATAGAAATTAATAAGAAATAAATTTAAGTTTAAAATTAAAAAATATTAATAAAATAAAATATCATCTTATTAAAAACACTGAACTAAATTAAAAAAAAATAATAGTCAATTTAGAAAAAATTAAGTTGTAAGTAATAGAATGAACAAAAAATCATCAAATGGGTCATATCTAAAATACCGAACTAAATTTTAGAAATTATAAATTAATAATGACAAAATTTAGTGAAAATCTAAACTTTTAGGGACTAATATGAATAAAAATATAGTTAAGTTTTAGTACGTATGTTAATATACTTTAATATATTATAAATATACAATATATTTTTGTATAATATACTTTAATCTACATGTATACTATATATAGAATGTATACTATATAAGTATATATAAATATGTATGCATGTATATGTATAATACATTATATATAATATATAAATATGTATGTACCTATGTATAATATATTAATATATGTATACTTATATATGTGCATATATATTAATATATATACATATATATGTTAGATGTATATATATACTATATAATATATTAGATGTATAGTATATACTATATATTATACATTAATATATGTATATTTATATACACATATATATAAAGTATATTAATCTATACTTTAATATAATATAGTATATATTAATGTATGTATTAATGTATATAGTATAATAATATAAATTGAGACTCAATTGAGTTAAATTAAAACTTAAAAATGAAAATTTGGGTGGATTATATATTCAGAAGAGCTAAAATATAATTTTCTCAAAATAAAAATTTGGGTGGATTTTTTACTCCCTTTCTCTATTCATTTTAATTAAAAATAATAATTAGTTAAAAAGGGAGGTAAATGAAAACATTTTTGAGGGAATATTTTTAAGTTAGAGATTAATTAATTTTTAGATCATGTTATGTTTAAAATATTACATTTTAATCTCAGTCTCAATTTTAATACCTTAAACTCAATTAAATATTAACTTCATTATAATTTCAATAATTTTATTTATAATTTCAATTAAAACAAAAATTAAAATAAATTTTAATTATAATTTTAAAATTAATTTTAATATTAAAATTATAATAATTTAATATTAAGTTAAATATTAATTTAAATTTAAATTTTATAATTTTTAAAATAATTTTAATTTATAAAAACAATTACAATAATTTTTAATTAAATTAAATATAAATTAAAGAGATTCTGGATAATTTCGACAAAATCATTTCCGGTGCCAACTAAAAGTACAACATTATTTTTCTATTCTTTCAAATATTTGATTGAAATGGTGAAAGATTTGGAATTATTAAACTAATTTCATATGATCAAATTAAAATAATATAAAAATATATAATCTGATTTAAATTAAATGAAGATCAAATCGAATAAAAAATAAATTTTAAAACTTAATTTTCAAGTGATCATAACCAAATTAAAATAATTATAAAATAAGGCGTAAAGCGATACAAGAATCAATTTTTAGGCGCGAACTATATAAAAATATGCGGAATTTTTTACCCAGCCTAGAGTAATGTCAAATGAGTATCTAAATCTAATCTCTCTTTTTTATATATTTTTAATTGATTATATTTAATCAAAGTTTATTATTTAATTATATATTGTAATAATAATAATCCAAAATTTACTATATATATTAATTCCTTCTAAAATTTTGTTTTTCCCTCTTTTTTATATAATAATCAAAACTTATTTCTAATTTCCTCCAAAATTTTGGATAACTTATTTCTAAACCCTAGCCTGACTTTGTTTCCTCCTTGCGCAGCCACACAAGAGCAGTTAGATCGTTAGACGATCTAACAGCCATGATCGATGCAGGGAAAGCTTCAAGATCTGGTATGCGCCACGCGCCAACTGTTAGGCTCCCACGCGCGCAAGTGACGGCGACGCCAGGACTGTTCGAATGCCCTTCGACTCTTAACCTTCGATCTCGATCACCAGCGGCCACATCAATCATCTTCAGCGACCGATTCACATGCAGACATACAAGAAGACAAGAGTGTCAGATTCGTACATAATTTCTAAAGCTAAACCGGCGATAATAACAAAGAATTTCAGAGACGAAATGCAAAAATCCAGAGACAATAACCACAAATCGCAATAAATTTGCGAGATTTTAGTACGATTCCAACATCCTCAACAGAGATTTAAGAGGCATTTCGAGAGCACAAGCAAACAAAAATCCCAGAGGCAACCAATAGCAATTTAGGGACTCTCTTTTTTTGATGTAATATTTCGATTATAAAACCGAATCAAAACCTTTATAACAGGGGTTCCCCCACCACAAAAAATCAATAGAAGAACGAGAGTTTTGAGGTATATCCTCGTTTTTGGTTTCTTGCATGCGATAAAAAAATAATAAAAGCTAGTTTTTTTTTCATACCTTCGGGTCTCCCTTCGCTTTCTTTCATTTCTCCGGTGATAATCCTTGGCATTCTTGTCGTTGGTGAAACGAGAATAAAAGGGAGAGGTGACTTCAAGTTTTATTTCGATTTTCAAAAGGGGGAAAATGGTTTTTCAAATTATTTCTTTATTCAAATTTGTTTCGGTTTTGAAAACGAAGACATAGGGGATTTGTTTAGTTTGTTTTTGATTTTGGAAGAAAAAAAAAGATTTTGGTTTGCCGGCCACCGCTAGAATTTGGAAAAAATGTGATTTTCTGAGTTTTTGTGATGCTTTCAAGGCGAAGGGAAAAACATTCATCATGTTCATCTTTTCCAAATGAACCAATAACAAGCGTCGAATTGTCAAATAAATAATTCATATTTCTCTAAAAAATTAAATAAAAGAATAGAAATATAGTATAGAAAAAGTAGCGTCGATCCACAGGGACTAAGGAATTTCCAACGTTGAATTGTATTGATCCTGATCCAAAAACAAAAAATTAGAAAATGGGGGTTTGATATTATGAAACTAAAAATAAACTTAATCTAATAATAACTGAAATTAAATGAAAATAAATATTCGAAAGTAATAAATTTGAAGTATATAGCCTCAAGCTTAGCTTCGCCTCAATTTCTGATTGATCATTGAAATAGATTTTACTTCAAGATCCATGTCAGTTATAGTCTACAAGGACCAACCCTTGTAACTTGCTTCTCTCTTCGGTAAACCAATATTCCCAAGCTATCTCCGAAATTCGGTCTTTATTGGACTAACCACACCTATCGCCATTAGCGTCAATACAACTTTAAGTACTGGAAAAACCTGACTCGAGTTATAGCGTCTCACAGAGAATCAAACCCGATCTTGATTTCCCTTAGTGGACCGCCACTAAGTTTGTTCACAGAAAGCCGAATTTACTATCAGCCGATTCTTCTTCCCAACAATAGATCTAAACAATCTTCAAGTCAACGTGTACTTTTTGAAAAGAAGACGTCGAGATCATTAAAGGAAAAACCGATTGCCAATCCTTGATTTCAGAAAATCAAGAATGTTATCTGAAGGTGTTAAGTGCTTTACGATTCTCACAATAGGGATTGAGTCGTCACTGGCTTTCGGCTAAATGAAAGTTTAGCTAAGCATGATTGAGATCATACTTAGCATTTTCTAAAAGAAAAGAAATAAAAAAAACTCAAAGTAAATAAAAACTTGAAAGAACTTTTATAACCCAAGGGAAAAAGGGAAAATGAAGTACATCTCAAGCTTTACTTACATGGGGGTATTTATACTATTTTAAAACCCTAAAAATAAAAGAAATAAATAAAAGATAAATCCTAAAAATAATCTAAAATATAAATAATTCAAATTTCAAAATTAAATTTCTAAGATAATTCCTAATTAAATCCCCAAGATAATTCCGTCCATCCTTCTAGAAGATGTTGACTGGATTAACTTCTAGAAGTTGTTGCTGATTGGACGATCTAAATCTGCCATGTCGAAAAGCGTCGTGCCTTATGTCATGCCCTTGACTCCAACCATGATGGATAAAAAAAATGCAGAATTCAATCTTTTCTGTTGGTTCTGGAAAATAAGTTCATACACTAAAAATGATCAAAATAGAACCAAATTCGTAATATCAAATCGACAACGGGAAACAATTATCAATAAAATATATAAATTAAAACACTCATCAACCAAACAGAGAAACTCTCTTTTCATTTTGTTTTTGGGTTAAAGAAATGAAGAAAGGGGAAGATTTTAAATTTTCATTATGCTATATACCTAGGGGCCTTTAGAAAAATGGGAAAACTACGTTTTAAATCCCTCCGTTACAAAATATTTTTCCTCCCGGGTTCTCCCAACTTTAAAGAACCTTTCAATTCCGTCACTCGTTTCAATTATAATATCCTTTAAAATTGGTTTTATTTGGATCGAGTCCCTCCGCGTTTTAGAACTTCCTTTTCAACCCAAAATTATTAAAAAATAAACCCCTAGAGTCCTTGAAACTCTTTTCTGTTTTACAATTTCATCACTAATCCGGACCATAATCATCGATTTAAAATGGTTTATTTATTTTGGGTCCCTCCATGTTTTAAAGCTCTTGTTTTAGTCCTCCCTCATCCCGAAATAACATTTTGAGGTCCAAAGGTTTTTAAATCATTTTAATCTGGTCACTGTTAAAAATAAAAGTTGTTTTTCTTTCGATTTTGACTCCAAAATTTTATTTTTATTTTATTTTAGTCTCATTTTCAGAATCTAAATATGTTCTTTTTATTTGTATGTTTACTTATTTATGTTCATTTATTTTTACTTTTATCATGCTTTTATTTTATTTTGCATACTTGTTGTACATACTTGTATTTATTTGTATCATTATTAATAAAAAATGGTGAATATTCGTTATTAATATGCATTCAAATGCATACTTAAGCTTTAATATCATGCCATATATCATTATTCAATTTTTATGGAAAAATATTAATGATTCAATATTAATGCTCAATATTTATTACCAATGATCAATATGAAATATTAATTATCCTTTAACTCATTATTAACTCTTGGACCAATCGACATAGTACATACATGAATTCCTATGTCTCGTCAAGTCAATAAATGATTTAGTCCCTCTGTCTCACCAAATAACCAATACACAACATACTTCAGCCTCGCTAAATAAAATTCGTAGCTCACTAAATAACCAATACACAACATATCTTAGCCTCGCTAAATAAAATTCGTAGCTCAAGGATCATAATCTACCCGTACCAATGAGTTCACAAATTTTATATTGTACCAATTATATGAATTTTCACTCGAATCCAAAGTTTGATAAATTTTAGGTCATTATGCATTACAATAGCAATATCAATAGTTTTAATTATTCAATAACTTGACCTTAGGTCCATGTTATAGTTTCAAAGATTCAATGGCATAATTCAATATTCAATATTAATAGTCCTTGTTCAATGAGTAATACTTAATGTAAAAATGATTTAATGTAACAATAATACCAATAATGTTTCTAATAATTCAATATACAATAATACAATAAGTAAGCTTATCAAATCTTACCACAATATCTTAAATGCGTTCCAATGCAAATACCTTGTATTCTATTATTTCCAATGATAATAATCAATGTAATGAGATAAGGATGAGTCATTAAAACACTTTCTGTCAAACTATGAATCGTCAACTTACCGCACCAGCATAACTCCACCGAGGAAGCCAATGTGACCCCTCAGCGACCCTCTAAGGCGATATTTTTGACTTTGTATTATGAAAATGAAACAATTACTTTCTAAACCCACACTACAAAGCAATCTAATCTAGCCTACTTCTTAACTCTGATTTCTATACAATTTACTTTAATTGCTTTAGATAATTCTTTTAGTTTAATTACAAAAATAAATCAACTTTTCTTGTGCTTTTATTTTTCATTGTGTAAGAATAACAATTTGCTTAAGTAACATCAATCCTCGAGAAAATGATATTTTCTATACTATAACTTGACAAAAATATATATTTGCACTACAAGAACGTAAGACATTACACGCGTGACATTAAACTCTCTTACTTCGACTACACAAAAAACAAGGGAAATGCATTATTATGCATTAAAATCCTCATCAACCACAAAACCATGCATCTATCCTCGATTCTCAATTAAAAGCCAACGAAAACAACCGAAATCTAATTAAACTAACCTAATTCATCCAACAACCTCAAATCATACTAAACAACCTAAAATCTAACTATGGAAAATATACAAAATTTGTAATTCAATAAATTTCATGATTTTTTTTTGTAAATCACTTCTCATGACGTATTAATAATTTAATCCTGATCACTAGAAATTAAATATATTATCAAATTTTATCAATAACTCGATTAAAATAATATTAAATCTATAAATCTTTAGTAAGTCAAGAAATTGTGAATTTTATTAAAGAATCTTAGATTAGAGGAGAGAAAAAAAATCACCTCTAATTGTATACTTCTCTCTCAGTTAAGCTTGATTTGCTTAAAAACTCCTATAAAATTAGAAAGGATTTGATATAAAGATTAAGAAATCATTATACAATCAAAGAGTAAAGAAAAAGAATGATCCCTTGAAATTTTGAGGGAAAAAATAGTATTTTGACTGATAGAAGTTTGAGATAAAATATTTGGAAGGAAAGTTGTTATGTAAGAAAATAAAATGATTATTAAATAAATAGCTAATTAATTCTTTCTAATTAACCATTTATTATAATTTTAAAATAGCTAAAATTAAGAGAATAATTGATTTTAAATTGGTTTAATATTTATTTAAAGATTTGAAATTTTAATATTTTTTAATTTCGTCACTAAAACAAATTTTAAAATTCAAATTTTGGTTACTAAGACAAAATGTCATAAAATCATATTTAATTTTACCAAATAAAACTTACCAAAATATTTAATATAATAATTAAATATTTTGTATATTTTTCTAAAATATTTCACCTTTAAACCATTTTTAATGAATTAGTTCACAAAAATATCACAAAATTTGTTAAACCATTTTTAATGAATTAGTTCACAAAAATATCACAAAATTTGTTACTCGAAATTTACCTGATGAAAAAAGATAGAAAAATTATTTCTCCATATCCACCTTACTTTCTCACTTGGCTTCCTCAATACCTCGATATCGTCATAACACTTTAACAAGATCAATAGTGTTTTCATGAAGAACCATGTGGTTGGTATCCAAAATCTTTATTGGTTCTTCATCATATATCAAGTCCAGATGCAACTCAATCTCCTCCATTGGTATTACACGTGATGGATCTGGCCTATACCTCTGAAGCATTGGTACATGAAAAACATCATGTATCTTCCCTACCTATGATGTTAACCTCAATTTTTAATTAACGGGACTAATATGCTCCAACATTTCGTAGGGTCCAATAAACCTCAAACTCAACTTTTCTTTCTGTCCAAGCTACATCGCCTTTTTTCAAGGTGAAGCCTTAAGAAAGGCCTTCTCGACAATTGCATACTAAATCTCTCAACGCTTCAAATTTGTATACGATTTTTGTCGATCCAAAGTAATCTTTAAACAATTATTTTTCCAAAATTTATTTTATCTTTAAACTATTTTTAATGAATTAATTGCCAAAATTAATCAAACCAACTAATTTAGTTCGTTCAAACCATTTAAACCATTAAGTTAACTTTCAGGCCCAAAATCAAAGTGTTACGTTGACCAAATTATTTGGAATGTGACTCATGTTAGAATTAAAATATATTCAACACGAATATAAACCCAAGATCTATATGTTAAATCATCAAGAACAATAAAATAAATAAACTAAATGCAGAAGCATACTTGAATTAATCGATAGAGTTTTTCCAGAGGGTTTGATCTTCCAAGAAGTTAGGTTTTCTCTTGCGGCACAACTCTCAGACGGGGAAAAGAGATATGCAAGTTGACCTAATTCTTGGGAACCATAACCCATTTATATATTTGATTTAATAACCAACTATTAAGTATTTATAACTCTTCTCCTCGTCAAATTATAAATACACCTTATGGTCTACGCCTTTCTTTTATTTTACTCCTTGGTCCAAGTAAAAAGAGTACCGACGATCCAATAACTCGCCATCTCGTAGCACCACTCTCTTCTTTCTGGGGCCTTCGTCATTCTTCTTCTCTCTATCAGGCTATGGCTGTGGTTGGTTCACTGAACTACGTCCACCCATCGCCTAGCCATAACCAGCATGAAAGGGGGATCTTCTCCCACAATAAACGTCACGTCTATCTTGAACTATCAGAAGGCTGATCAGTCAGGTTAGTAAAGAGTCAATCAAAGGAATCGAGCCTTTGAGCAAAGACTATCGATCGAAGGAACTAGGTCGTGACCTTTAATGCTAGCATCTCGTAGACCGACCAACTCATTCCGTACCGAGTAATCAAAACTTATCTACACTTTTAATTCCATGATAATTTAATACCTATAACACGTGTAACATAATTGGTCACTTAATTACGTGTTAAATTTTATAATAGCAATATACATTATACATATGTGACCAATATTATTGAATTTTAATCCAGCAACTGATTCATTGATGACATATTTCTTTATGTTTGCATCGTTAGTGTTACATTTTTTCTCGAGCGTATCTGATATAGTTTTGACATTTATGACATTTTAAAACATATCAAATAACTTGTTCGATATATGAATCAACAGGTAACCTCTAGGGATGTAAAAATAGTTAATTGGATTGGTTTCAGGTCGTGTACTTTTAGGTCGGGTAAAATCAGATACATGTCATTTCAGGTTGATTTGATGTTATAACTTGATTCGGGTCGGGTGCGGGTCAGTTTCAGGTCGGGTCCATTTTAGTTCGAATTTATTTCAGGTCGGGTTCAAACGGTTCAGGTCAAATCGGATAATTGGCAGGTTCATTTTAGGTCACTTAGATTTCAAGTCGAGTTCATTTCAGTTCGGCTGTATTTCAGGTCGAGTCCATTTCAAGTCAGTTTTATTTTAGGTCGGATTAATTTGGGTTTTGAATCCATATTAAGTTTGAGTTTGGTAATTGGTACAAACAAATAGTTGATAGACTTTGGGTTGATCATTCATTTCGAATTAATTATATAATATCTAACGTCTTTCACTATCATGAATCACATTAAAAATAAAAATTACGCACTAGAGTGAACAAAAATATCATCAAATGATTCATATATTAAAAATTGGACTAAATTACAAAAATTACAAATTAATAAATGCAAATTTCGGAGATAAATAAAAATATCATAATATTAAAAATACTAGACTAAATTACAAAAAAAATAAATTGGGGTAAAATTAGAATAAGAATAGAGTTTTAGGGACTATAATTAAGAAAATATAAAATTAAAATAACAAATATTTAACTAAATTAAAAAAACAGAGTTCAATTTCAACTAAAAATAAATTTTTAGGGACTAAAAAAAATAAACATTGTACAAAATTATAAAAAAATAGAAATTAATAAGGAATAAATTTAAGTTTAAAATTAATAAAATATTAATAAAATAAAATATCATCTTATTAAAAACACTGAACTAAATTAAAAAAATAAATAATAGTCAATTTAGAATAAAAATAAAGTTGTAAGTAATAAAATGAACAAAAAATCATCAAATGGATCATATCTAAAATACTGAACTAAATTTTAGAAATTATAAATTAATAATGACAAAATTTATTGAAAATCTAAACTTTTAAAGACTAATATGAATAAAAATATAGTTAAGTTTTAGTATGTATGTTAATATACTTTAATACATTATAAATATACAATATATTTTTATATAATATACTTTAATCTACATGTATACTATATATAGAATGTATACTATATAAGTATATATAAATGGCATAAAGATAATTTTAACCCTTAACGTTTACAGTTTTTGTCGTTTTGGCCCTTATTCTTTTTTTGGGATAAATTTAGCCCTTAACCTATATATTTTTGACAAATATCTTATTTTTTAACTAGCTTGATGACTGGACTGTTAAAAATTTAACGATGATATATATATGGAATATAATTTTAAATGATATGGAATGTAACCTATCAAATACATATATATATATGTATATATATATAGAATATAATTTTATTCTAATATAAAATATAAAACAATTAAAATTCAAGAAACGGAATGCAGGAAGTTTCAAAGATTCAATGGCATAATTCAATATTCAATATTAATAGTCAATGCAAATACCTTGTATTCTATTATTTCCAATGATAATAATCAATGTAATGAGATAAGGACAGATACAAATCGTCTACCTATTTTTCATGCCTCCTTCTATGCTCCATTTTAAATTAGAGGATTTAGGGCGTAGGATTTAGGGTTTAAGGTTAGGGGTTGTGGTTAGGATTTAGGGAATTAAGAGTAGGATATATTTTTTGGGGTGTAGGGTTTAAGGTTTAAGATATAAAAAATTAGGGTTAAAGTATAAAATTCAATTTTTAGAAATTTTCAACAGGAGACATGAATAGAGGTATGATCAGGAGACAAAAGAATTTTACTCCAAAGCATCTAGCTTGTTCCCAAGATTTCAAATACACTAAACTTTAAAAAAGATAATGAATAATCTTAAGAAGCTTGAGTTATGCAAAAATCGTGAAAATTATTACTAATGGATTTAATAATTTAAAATAGATATTCGAGTTTAAATAAACTTGTAAACAATATTCATTTCATGGAATGAAGTTCAAAACATATGAGCTTTAACTTTAACTTTCAAGACTTAATTTTAAAATTAAAATTCAATCTTTCATGAAATCTAATAACTAGTTTAGGGATTTTACATACTAATATAAGAGCTTCGATTGGATGTATTAAAAAAGATTGAATTTGAGGTGTTGAAGCTTGGACTTCAAGATGACAATAGTGAAGCCTATTTAGACTTAGGGAAGTTTAAAGAAAGACGAAGGAAATAAAATCTTTATAATGGAATAGGTCTCCGTTAAGCCAAACTAAGAAGTGTTCTCAACACTTCATCACAAATCCCTTTTTCAAACGAGATTTTACCTTAATTTTGTTCAAGGTGAATCATATTCATTACGTCTAATAAACTAAATTGGATTATTCATCTTTCATCACATCAAAAAATTATTAGATAAGTCATATTCATTATATCATTCGTAGTCCCAATTAATCAGGACCATGAACAGTTATTAAATAATTAATTAAAAATGAACGGTCTTGTTTATTTAGACTAAGGATAACGTGATAAACAAGTTTCAGCTAATAATCTCTCCTTCACATCTCCTTTCCTTCCTCTAATCGAAAGATTTCCCTTCATCTAGGGAAACCAAATTATGACAAACAACATGCCTTATTCACTTGGGAAAGGCCAACTTGGAAGGTGTCTCATTCTCAAAATGGGTTTTTTAAAGTTTATATTTTTATTTTTTAAATTTTTAATTTTCATAATTTAATCACTAAATGATTTTCTATTTTATGCAAATAGGTCCAAAACTAAAATTACACTCAATTGAATTTCATTTCATCACAATTGAGTTTAATAGAGTTAAAACAATATTTAAAATTTTTCAATACAAAATTTCTGATTTTAGAAACTGAATTCCAACTAAACTGATTTTCGGGGCGTTACAAATTGAAGTAAAATGAAGTTTGACCGTTTTACATTTTAGTCCCTAATAATTCCAGATTAAAATTGGAAGGGTGAATGACATTGAAATGAGCTGAAATATTTTAGGGGGCTTTGGCTAAGATTTAATTTCAGATTAGTAAAGGAAAATTTGAATAAGGACCTTAAATTTATAGAATTTACAATTTAGTACCTAAAGGTTCAAAAAGTCTAAAATTAGCCCTAATTTCAGAAATATTCCCCCTGTGATAATGACGAATAATACTAAGAAATATTCCACCAAACCATAGAACCGTTGTAGCGAATCACTGAAAAATCTACCAATAATATTTTCCTATCCGATTTTTTACCATACCGGAAAAAGGATATTACAAAATGAGTGGATGTGCGAAGACATGTCTTAGCTAAAGGAGTAGTGGTAATTTCTTCTCTTTGTCCAATTTATTACAGTGGTGTAGGCCGCAAGGTGGTTGGCATGCAATTATCATTGTTTAAAAGACACGTTTCATATTTGTCCAATTTATTACATAGGACTATGGTGGTTGGCATGCAATGAATACAATTTAGAAAACATATATTTCCTGTGAATCCATCACCTTCACTATATAAAGCTGTATTCGGTGACACCACAGACTCATCCATACCCTATTGGCTATTGTATAAGAACAAATCCAATCGCTTAGTTTCTACAAGAAATGGAATGCAGGAAGTTTGCATTGCTTATGGTTGCAATGGCCGTCGTGCTATCAACTGCTATGACTCCAACCGTGACGGCGGCTCGTAACGGAGCTATGCCATTCTCTATCATTTCCAATGCCAATATCCGGAACCCTTTTGCCAACGTTTTCTCTGTTAACAAGCCAGCTGAAAACTGCTTATCCTCAGGGACCACCCTTGACGTTACTGAATGTTGTAACTCATATATTAAGTATCCGATTTACCCTCCTGTGTACGTCTGCAGCCCATAGTGTACTTGCTGCCTTTCTTTTTCTTTCTGTTGCAAAATAAGCACCCCGATGTTCGTTGCTTTGGTCATGTTGGTGCGGTTTATATTGTTTTGAATCCTATGGGTATGGCTATGAAAAAGGGATTATGTATCTTGCCTTGGTTATAAATAAAAGGTGTATTTGCTTGTGTTAAAAAATCATTATAAAGTTTATGGTTCGAATTTTGATATTGTGAATGGAGCAAATTAGGTTAGAAGGGTCATCCCGTAATAGATCTCTACAATAAATGATTCTTAGACTAATTAAAATGCGTACTCGACTTGATTTGGTTCGAAGAGTAATTTCATTAACTTGTACGAATTAGAAAAAAATCAAATAAAGCTTGAGTTAAAAAATGAGTCTTTTGAATAACACAATTTTTAGTAAGTGGATCAATTTTCAAGTTTGAGTTCAGTCTTACATAATATAAGTATATCACATATGAAAAAATATATATTTCATATATAATTAAAAAAAACATTTAAATTGGAACCAATTAGTACTATAATATTATAAATATTTACATTAAATTATAATAAAAATTCGAACAAATCAACTCAACTTGAATTTTTTTCTTTAAATAAATTTTGAGCTATAAGTTAATTCAAATTTTTGGTCTCGACTCAAATTTATCGAATACTCATCTTTACTAAATTTTGACTAGTCAATAAATAGATTAAATATAGATGACGTAAAACTATAAATTTATCAATATTTTCATAAAAGATTTTTAAAATTTGATGAGACGTGGCTTTTGATATTTTACTAAAAAATAAAAATGCTTTTGTCTGTTTTACTACAAATTTTTATTAATTAATGATAAATTTTTAAGCCCGAGTCTAATTTTTTTAATTTTACGTGACATACGTATAGTACATACGAAGAAATAGATATTTATTATATATGATTATAAAAAATTATTTAAATAAAAATTAATTAGTATTATAATATTATAAATATTTATAATTAAATTATAACAAAAATTCAAATGATTCGAATTTTTTAAGCAAACGCCAACTAAAAAATAACCAAAATCTCAATCGTACTAAAAATTGCAACACAAAAATTAACAACTCTTTAACGGATATGCAGAGAAGAAAAATAAAATTATCTGAGGGAAAAACAATAATTTATAGATATTTCAGTAATTTATTTAACCATATTTTAGATTCGAGAGATTGTATATGCAAAAAATCTTTGTTAGGAGATTCACTCATAAAAATTAAGTGTTCAACGCAAGTTGACCCGGATTACTTAAGGCGAAACCTTAAAAATTGAATGAGTAATCAAATATATAAATATATAAATATGATTTTTTTTGTTAGGAAAAACTCATAAAATTAATCGATTTGATTAATCAAAATGCGTACTCGACTTGATTTGGTTCGAATAGTAATTTTATTAACTCGTTTCAATCAAGAAAAAATCAAATAAAGCTTGCGTTAAAAAATGAGACTTTTGAATAACACAATTTTCAGTAAGTGAATCAATTTTCAAGTTTGAGTTCAGTCTTACATAATATATGTATATCACATATGAAATAATATATATTTCATATATAATTAAAAAAAACATTTAAATTGGAACCAATTAGTATTACAATATTATAATTATTTACAATTAAATTATAATAAAAATTCAAACAAATCGACTCGACTTGAATCTTATAAATTTTACTTGAAGTTTTCTTTAAATAGATTTTGAGCTATAATTATTTTTTGGATAAATGGCACTTTATTCATCCAAGAACCTCCCAAAGAAAATATTTAGAAAAAAATTAATTACGTAAGAAATAAAATGTTATTAAACAAATAACTAACTGATTCCTTTTAATTAACCTTTTAAAATAATTTAAATTAGTTACAATTAAGAAAAGGTCTATTTTTAAAATTGGTTTAATAAATATTTAAGGATTTAATGTTTTGAATTTTTTTCAATTTAATCACTAAAACAGTTTTTAAAATTTACATTTTGGTCACTAAGTTAAAATATTTTAATTTTTTTATTCAATTCGAAATGATCAAATACTTATTTTATTAAATTTTGATTAATCAATCAGTAGATTAAATATAAATGATGTCAAATGTAAATTTATCTTTATTTTCATAAATGATTGTTTAAAATTTGATGAGCCGTGCCTATTTATATTTTACTAAAAAAATCTTCGGTCTGTTTTACTATAAAATTTTTACTGATTAGTGGATAATATTTTAAGTTTGAGTCTAGATTTTTAGTTTTTAATGATATATATATATATATGAAAAAAAATATAAAGAAATATATATGTTTAGCGTATATAATTATTTAAAGAATATTTAAATTAGAATCAATTAATATTATAAAATTATAAATATTTATAATTAAATTATAACAGAAATTCAAACAAGTCGACTCAATTTTCATAAACTTGATTAAAAAATTTTAAATAAAGTTTGAGTTATAAAGTAAGAATTTTCTACTCAATTAATTCAAAACTTTTTAACTTGACTTGATACTCACCGCTACCAAATCGTGATTAGTCAGTCAATAAGTTCGATATATATTGCCGTACAAAATGTAAATTTATTTTAATTTAATAAATGACTTGTTTGAACATTGATGAGATGTTTTTTTATATTTCAAGTTCAAGATGAGCTATCAACTTTGTATAATATATATAAATATATAGTATATGATTATAAAAAAAATCAAAATGGAATCAATGAAAACTGTAACATTATAAATATTTAGAATTAAATTATATCAAAAACATGAACAACTCGACTAGACTCAAATTTCATAAATTTGACTCAAAACTTTTGGGCATGTGTGAGATGAGTAACTGCATAGGACTCCCTAAAGAGAAAGATTCAAATGAGTTGAATCAAATATTTATAGAAGAAAAATAAAATATTGATTTAATAAATTAAGAAAGGTTAACTATTGGAACGATTACTTATGTTTACCTTCAATACAAAGTTGATCACCGATTTAAAAAAACAACCAATAAAATTACTTACGTTTTCGGGACATAAACTTTTGATCACTCGATCATTTATTGTCTTTAAATATTAACAACATGTTGATCTAGTAGGGAAAAAAACTTTTGGTTCGAGTTATAATAGCATGGCACACTCTTATAGTTATTGAAAACTATTTTAACCCATTATAAGTCCAGTAACTATTGGAACGGTTGCTTATGTTTACCTTCAAAATCGGTGATTTTAAAAAATGACGTAATATTGATCATTGGCCAGTATCGGTGAAACATAAGTGATTTATATCTTCTAGTTATTGAAAACATGTAATTTGATCTTATCCCATATATAATATTTAATATATAATAATTTCAATTAATTAACCAATTTCAAACAAAATTATCTGATAACTATAATTTGAAACAACTCTTAAATGTTAAGCAATCTGACTTAAAATTAATTAATTGATTAATAAAAAATTAATTTAACCGATTAATTCAGTTAAAATTGAATAATATGTCCACCCTAAGTATAAGTCAATTAAAATGGACTTGATTCATTAGTGAAGTTAATTTTGTAAAAAAATTTAATCAAATCGATTAATTTAATTGATTTGTTTTAATAACTATAAGAGCGTGCCATGTTATTATATCTCGAACCAAAAGTTTTTTTTCTTTTTTTTCCTACCAGATCAGCATGTTGTTAATATTTAAAGACAATAAATGATCGAGTGATCAAAAATTTATATCCCAAAAACTTAAGTGATTTTATTGGTAATTTTCGATGATCAACTTTGTATTGAAAGTAAACATAAGTAACTGATTCGGTAGTTAACCTTTTTTACTAGTCTATATTTTGCTGATATAATTATTTTATAACTTTTATATGTTCGGTGACTAAAAATCATTTTATTACAGTTTAGTGATAATTTTTATAATTTATTTTAAATTTTATAATAAATTTTGATTAATTTAAAAACTAACTGAATTAATGATTTTTTAGGGTAAACTACATATATGGTCCTCCAATTATACTTCAATTATCTTTTGTATCTATTGACTATCATAAGTTACAACTGATCCCATGACTTGAAAAATATAATAAATTGGTCTAATGTCGTTAAAAAAATTAACGATCGGTGACGTAACAATTAATATAAATTGATATAATTACATAAGTAACCATCAAGTTCTACATTTATATTAATTTGACCATAATTCTAAAAAATTAACCCATATAAGTTTAATAATTTATGAATTTAGCCCTATTTCACTCAATCCTTTTATATCTTATGAAGAAACCCGAAGGACACTTTTTGATATAATTACATAATTAACCCTCAAATTTTATATTTATTTTAATTTGACCATAATTCTAAAAAATTAATCTATATAATTTTAATAATTTATCAATTTAATCTCATTTCACCTAATAATTTTCTATTTTATACAGAAACTCGAAGAATACTTTCCTACCGCTTTGGCATTTCTCGAACAAGCTGAGATCAAAGGGTAAGGATACTTTTATTTTCTAATTGCCTTGCGTAAACCTGCAGATTCAAAAGTTCGTGTTATATATTGGCAATAGTTATTTGGAATCTGGTGGGCAACAGCCCTTCTATTCACCACCAAGTTTCCTCTCAGGTGAGCGCAGGAAATGGGGAGGTAAATCTTGTGGTTTGTTCTGTTAGAATTAAAATATATTCGATACGAATATAATTCCAAGATCTATATGTCAAATCATCAAGAATAATAAAATAAATAAAATGATTGTGGAAGCGTATCTGAATTAATCGATAGAGTTTTCCAGAGGGTTTGATCTTCCAAGAAGTTAGGTTTTCTCTTGCGGCACAACTCTCAGACGGGGAAAAGAGATATGCAAGTCGACTTAATTCTTGGGGACCATAACCTATTTATATAGTTGATTTAATAACCAACTATTAAGTATTTATAACTCTGCCCCTCATCAAATTATAAATACACTTACGGTATCTACACTTTTAATTCCATGATAATTTAATACCTATAACACGTGTAACATAATTGGTCACTTAATTACGTGTTAAATTTTATAATAACAATATACATTATACATATGTTCCCACTATTATTGAATTTTAATCCAACAATCTCCCACTTGGGCAACATATGTTTCTTGACAAATGTATAACCTTATGAGCTCAAAAATTTGCTATCATATAATAAGTATTCTAAAACAATCTCTTCCATCAATTATATCCATATGAGATCAAAGCGGTCTTCATCATATCAATCATAATTAGACTCATCAATAGTCACGTATGAAAGCATAATCAAATGACATAGATCAATCATGTAAATGTGAACTGAACATGCCTATTTTCAACTGGTCCTCCTAAACTTTAGTGAGATCAAACTTTACTGAATTCAGAGTGTGCATAAGCCAAAATAACTTTATTTTTGCAGAAATTAACCTTAAACTAAAGTAACCGAAATTGTGTCTAAAACGAATGAGCATTTATCAAAATTACAAACTCCCACTAAAACTGAATATACTTAAATAATATTACACTCACATGAGCAGTATGCTCATGAAAGACCTAGGGTGATAATTTCTCAATAAGTGCACAATTATGGAGTTTGTACCAACATGCTCTATAGACACACAAACACTTTGAATTTTCTTTAACAACTAGAAATAGAATTTTAAAGTATTCCTATTGTTTATAGAATAAATGATGCATATTTAGTCACAAAATAACTGAAGTGGTCTTTCTATTCAATCTATAATTAGCAACTCATGTGACAAGTCTTTTACATCAATATTCTAGTAGAATCGAAGCCTGTAAACTTGATGATCTCTAACTTACTAGAACTTCGATATGTGAGTATATAATTTTTATTCTCTAAAGACATTTCATAACTCTCTTGGCTGCTATCCAACGATACATATTAGATTTACTTAAATACCTGTATAACATTCTAATAATGTACACAATATCCAAATGCACATATACTTAAGCATAAATTAGATGCTCAATAGCTTATGGAATCTTTTGGATTTTATAAATTTCAAGGTTATTTGTAGGGCACTAAAAAAATTCTTCTTTAGTAATATGAGTGTGACTTGATTTACTCCCACTGAACTTGTAATACATATAATTTTCAACTAAATTTATCTTAAAGCCGAATGAGATAATCAATATATAATTTATAATTTCATTAATGAGAGTTAAACTTAATCTCATAGATGGATTTCTTTAATTTATATTCATTAATTTTGTATCATTAGACACAAATCAATGATTATACCATATAATTAATTTATTTAATATTGCCATTGAAAAACACATGCTTAACATCTATTTTATGTAGCTCAAGATTAAAAGCAACAAGTGTTAAGATTATTTTGAAAGAGTCTTTCAGCATAACTTGAGAGAAAGTCTCTGTAAAATTAATATCTTCTTTTAGAGTATATCCTTTAGATACAAGACATGCCTTATACTTGTCCACATTATCATTTACATCCCTCTTGGTTTTAAATATTAATTTACAACCAATTGGTTTTTACCTTAAGGTAATGCGACAAGTTTCTAAACTTTATTGCCTTGTATAAAATTATACTACTTTTTAATGACATCTATCCACTTTTGAGAATTAAAACTTTTATGGTTTGATAAAAATAACTGATCAGGTTATTTTTTATCATTCCTTTATTATACTTATTTTCTTGATGAAATATTAAGTAATAATCCTTAATAATATTTCTCTTTTCTCTCATGGATATCTTTAAAGATTTTTTTTAGATTGTTCAGTATGTTCTTCTGAAAAAATAGGTACCTTATCTTGAATAAGAGTTGTTCAACATTGTTTTGCTGATGTACTTGATTAACTTTTGATTAATGATAGGTGTAAAAACCTAAACATCGTCAAAAGTGATAGTAGAAATTAAATTAATATTCAATTCCTCCTTAATAACAATGTATATAACCTTATTCTCCTACCAAACTCAACATCCTAAAAAATGTTATAAATCTCTCATTAAAATAATCTTAATTATGGGATCATAAACTTTACAGCCCATGGATCACTCAAAATAGCCTAAGTAGTTGTTTACTTTTGAAGTTTAATTTCTGTACATGTATCCTAGCTTATACAAATGAATCAACACTTTATAACTTATTGTTATTCCTTTTGAGCAGGACCCTTAGTAACTTCATTCTAATATATTTTTTTATTACCCTTATTCTTAGAGACACTAACCAAAGAGCACTAAGTAGTCGTGAGACCAATTTATAAATTATGATAATTGAAGGATATAAAAGATAATCGAAATATAATTGAAGATCCTTTATGTTGTTTACTCACTTTTTAATTCGATTAAAATTTTCAAATATTAAATAAAAATTTAATTAATAAATTTCAAATAATTTGATTCAATCTATTTAACCAAATGTACACCCCCTACATATAGTTTTGTACTCACTAGGAGTGTTCAAACGGACGGCTAAACCAAATTAACCAACCAAACCGAATTAATTCGGTTAAATGATCGGTCACCGAACTTTGTTCGATCGGTGAGTGGTTAAAGTTTTTTTTTTGAATGTTCGATTAACGGTTAATTCGGCTCGAAATAGATTAATTATCCGAATTAATCAAAATTTTATATTTTATATATTATATATTTGTTTTTAGTCACTAAACTAAAATTTATAAATTAGTCATTAAATCTTATCAAATTAATATAAAATTATAATTAAATTAATTAAATTATTAAAAAAATTCATTAAAATTTTTAATATATATTACTAATTTATAATAAACAATAATTAAATAATCAACTTATAATAATTAGATAAGTTTAATTGCCGTTTTATAATTTTTTAAAGTTCGATGACTAAAAAAATTATTTAACATTATTGAATGTTATTTTATAATTTATCCAAAATTTTATAACAAATTTCGATTAACCGAATTAACCAACGGAATTAATCGAAATTTATTCGGTTCGGTTAATCTATTTCAAAAAAAGTTCAGTTCAGTTAACGGTTAAAATTTTAAAAAATTCAGTTAATTCAATTTTTGGTAATTTAAAAATAGGCATCTTTGCAATATAACCGCTTAATTAATTTTGGAATTGACGATTTAAAATGATATTAAATTAATAGTTGTTAAAAAATTCAATTTATTTTAATCTTATCTTTATTCGAAGGTAAACACATACACCACCACCATTACGCTTGGTTTCGGACCCGTTAAAAGGGTCGTCCCGTAATAGATCTCTACAATACATGATTCTTAGAGTAAGCAAAATGCAAACTCGACTTGATTTGATTCGAATCAAAAAAAAATCAAATAAAGCTTAAGTTAAAAATGAGACTTTTGAATAACACAATTTTTAATAAGTGGACCAATTTTCAAGTCCGATTTGAATCTCTCTACTTTGCATAATATATGTATGTCACATATGAATATATATATATAATTAAGATTTTTTTTTAAATTGGAACCAGTTATTACTACAACTTTATAAATATTTACAGGTAAATTATAAATAAAAAAAAAACTTGACTCGACTCGAATTCCGTAAACTTGGCTTGAAATTTTTTAAATAAATTTTGAATTATAAATATGACTTGTTAACTCAATTAACTTAATTTTTTTGTCTCGTCTTGAATCGTCAAATATTCATCCCTATTAAATTTTGATTAGTCATCAATAGATTAAAAAATACACGGCGTAAAAATATAAATTTATCTTTACTCTCATAAATCACTTGTTTCAAATTTCATGAGACGTGCCTTTTGATATTTTACTACAAAACAAAAATGCTTCGGTCTAATATTTACTATAAATTTTTAATTTTGAGTCTAGTCCTTCAATTTTATATGATATACATATAGTATATATATATATATGATTATAAAAAAATTGTAAATTTGAATTAATGAGTACTATAACATTATACATATTTACAATTAAATTATACTCCCCCCGTCCCACTTATAATGTCCAATATTGATTTTTAAAAGTCAACATTTTAAAACTTTAATCATAGTTTTTTTAAATATTTTAGTTTATAAATTTTATAAAATATATTTTTTAAACTACTTTATTAAAGGTTTTTAAAACATATTTTTTGTTTATATTTTTATTAATAATAAATAAAAATATTAAATTGCATAAAAAATAAATAAAAGACCAAAATAAGAAATTGAATCACTGGAAAGGACCAAATTAAAATAAAACAAAATTTCAAGACAAAATCGAAAGAAATGAAAACAATTGCAAATCGGTGACCATATTGCAAGACGAAATAAAATATCGAGGATTCGGGAAGTGATTTAAGCAGGGGGAATGACTTAAAAATAAACTATAGAGAACGAATGGGCTTAAAATTGAATAAACCATTAATAAAAAGAATGATTAACAACAAAAATTAGGACCAAACAGAAACAATTTGAATGTTTTATGGTCAAATTAAAAATATTTGAAGGTTATTATATGGTCAAGTGACCAAATTGTAAAGCGGAATAACATGGCAAGGACCTCGGGCATTATTAATAAAATGCGGAGGGACTTAAAAACATAATAATACCATTTTTAAATAGGGGCCTAAGTATAAATGATAACCAAAAAAAATTAAAACACCCCTTTATTCTCATTTCTTCCTCTAAACCGAAACCAAAAGAAAGAGAAACTCTCTGTTATTCAAGCCAAAACCAAGAAAAGATGAACACCTTCAAGATGTTCATCGTTTTTTCCAGAAAACACCATGAAACCCAGATTTCAGCCACCGCGCGAATCCGAAACACTTCAAAAAAACAAGCTTTTTTAATCCATTTTAACCCACAAACTCGAAAACCAAGCTTCTTGGAAAATAGAAATCAAAATCCCTTATTATTTCGAAACCAAAAAGAAAACACTTTTTATTTTCGAACCAAAAACCTCGTTTTAGAACAAGAAACCGGAGCCAAAGCTTCGATTGAGAACTAGATCTTGCGCTTCTCCTCGGCTAACCGTTAACGGCCCGAAGCGTAGGCTTATTGCCGAAGTAGGAAACGAAAAGACGTGACTAACTCTGAAAAACCCAGGTAAAAAGGAACCCTCCCCTTTTATTTTGAATGCATATGATGGATGATAACACTGGAAACCGATAAATACCTCGAATATCTCTTGTTGGTATTTTTTTGGTGATGGGGGAACCCCTATTACAATGTTCCATTCGATTTTTATAATCAATTTTACAATGAAAAAGAAAAGGAAAGGTAATCTAAATTTTCCTATTGGCTCTTATGTGAGATTTGTTCGATTGTGCGTTAGAAATTCTATGAAATCTTCTTATTTTGCTGTCAATTTGTCGATTGTTATGCGCTGGAATTTGTTGGCCAAAATGCACTGCGATTCTGATTTTTGTTGTAGCCTTTGATTTTTCTAAATTTCGCTGCGATTTTCGTTGTACAAATCTGACATTTTTTGGTTGTTTGGGCATGTATAGTTGTCGGAGGGTCACCAGAGAACAAACGACGAGAAGACGAATAGCCACCGTGTAAGCAAAAGGACTCCTGGTCATTCGAAGGGTTTAGAGCGTGCAACGCGTGCGCGTGGGAATCTGAAGCGCCAGCGCGTGGGGCATACCAGCGGGCTTCTTCTCCTTTGATCTGAGCCGTTGGATCAAGATCAGACCCAACGGTACAGAATGAGCTGCGCAAGAAGAAAGGGGATAGTTAGATTAGGGTTTTCAGATTGTAATCCGGGTTTGGTCTAAGTATAATGGGTTTAATGTTATTTGGATTTGGGTATTGTAAATCGGGCTTGTAAATGTAATGGATTATTTATTTTGGGTTGTAAATTATTTGTATTGGACTGAATACTTATTTAATTGGGTTTACTCTTTAGTTAATCTGCTTTTATTTATTTGTTTGTTTCATTAATAGCAATATAATATTAATAATATATATATATGAACAACTATAGATATTAACATAATAACATAACTAATAGTAGTATTTTTTTTGTTTTGATTTAAAGAATAAATAGAGTAATATTTTTGACATTTTCCTTTTTCAAAATATAGTATATAAATATAATATAGTAATATTTTTTTATTTGTTTTATTTAATAACGATAAGCCCGTTATTCAAAGAGAAATAAAAATTTAAAATCGGATTTTACAATCCTTGATAAAATTAGTGATTACGGTAGTCAAGGTGAGCCTTTGAGCCTAACGCTGATAACCCTAACAACTCATGGTTACTCAGCTAACTTCCAAACTCCCTAACAAATTAACTGCCACAGCTGATTTTCCAAGCTTCTAGACCTTCATCACTTTCAGACAGAATACCGAGTACTGACCCTAAGGAAAGCAAACAGAAGCCTTGAATCCAATTCAACATGTACTTCTCCTTGGACCATAAGATGCAATGGACCAGTCAAATTGTTTTTTCCTAACCATTAATACATCAGCAGGCTGGGCTGGGGGAGAGCTGACGGATTTTATTATAATCTTCAGAACAAATGATGCTGTTAAGACTTTTAGCAGCAATGCTCATCTTTCTATTGGAGCTGCCGCTGTTGGTATTGTGGAATCTGATGTACGAGCTGGAGATGGTAGCTATTAGGTATGTTGCTTGTTATACATCATCAAATTCAGTTCGACTGCATATTTTACTGATTTTTTAGGGTCTGTATGTTGACTGTGGACATAGATAATGTTGTGTCTATTGTCCATATAACAATAAAACCATTGATTCTTACTCTTGTATTGCATCATCCTTTAATTTTCTGCACCCATTATGCCACGGATCCTTTGTTTTGCCCCTTTATAATCTCATCGTCGCATTTTAATGCTAAAAAGCTCCTATTCATATTTGAGTGTGTCGTAGGTGCTTTCGTTGGATGTTCACTCGTCATGACTCGGGTACGAGAGAATTCCGGATTCTACGGCAGCCAGTCAATGAGACATACTTCTCCCGTCCATGCCTGCTGCTGCCATGCTCTACCGAGCGCTTTCCGATCTATATAACACGCTAAGTTGAGCTCCTGAAGTAGGAAATCGAAATTGCTTTAGTATTCGCTATGAAGATCCGATGGGGATTGGATCTTACTATCCTTTGTACATTTTCCGTAAATCATCTATTATAATCTCCCATACCATCATTCCTCGCCTATGTACAAGTTGATATCTGTGGATTATTGTCTAGGTGTTCCGAAAGGGCAGGACCCGCACCCGGACTCTGACCTGACTTGTTAATATGATGAAAGAATATCCAATTATTGAATAGATTTCAACACGTTCTTGTTTAAGATTTTTACTCTTCTCATATCATGTTCAAGTTATGTACTGGTGTCGTGTTTGGGAATTTTGTACTTTTCTAGTAGTGCTTTAAGAACCATCTGCATATTGAGGCAAACAACGACCAAAACTCGAATGCAGGCAATAGAACATGAAACTCAATTGATCTTCCGACATGAAACATAAAAAATCATGTTTTTGTCTAAGACACGACCATAACAACAATAATATCTCCTAATTTCAACTTTAAATTGCATTCAACTATTGGATCTCTAAAGTACAATTCAGCTCCATGTCTGGACTGTATATACAAGCTCTTTGAGTTGAAGATAAGAGTTCTTGACACAAAGTCACTAAACCAACCAATGACCTTAACAAAAGACTCGAAATTTGTTTGAGACGGTAGTTGATATCAAGAGAGCAAATCCCATGAATCCATTTTCATCTTCAATATCAACTTGATAAGGCTGGGCTTTCGGTTGTCCAGCGTATTATCCGTTCCTCATGCTCTGATCTTCCGTTGAATAAAACCAAGATCTCAACATAAGCAATCATTTGCATTTTTTCCTTATAAGACTGGATACCAAGATTTTTAAGCTCTCGGGTGGAGGGGTCAAACAACACCAGTTCATTCTCCGAGCTCTCAAGAAACAATTCACCATTTTTCCAAAAACCTAAAGGCCTTTCAACTCCAGGAACGGATTCAATACTGAATTGTTTGATCCAAGATTCACTCATAACCCATAAATCAAAAGATTTCAGGGTTTCTTCCCTTGGGTAAAAAATAGCACCAAGCAATCCATTATAGTTTAAAAGTTGCAAATAGTGTTGTTCTAAATCCACATCAAAGTCAGGCATTGGTAAAGTTGAAAAGCTTTCATGAACCATATCAAATGAAAGAATAAGGATACTAGACTCCCCCGTTGCAAGCCAATAACAAAACCCATTTACGTAATTATCAAACACAGTAGAAAACCAAACACAAACCTCAGCCCCAGGATTTGAAATCTCTTTCCATGAATTGTCTTGAAGCGAATATAAGCCAACTTGATCGGTCGAATGAGAATACTGACGCTCCTCATAATAATCAAATGAAAAGGAATTAATAAAAAATGTCACAACTTTGTAGTCATCAGTTTGTGAATCATAGCCAAAACCAAGGCAATCTAAACTAGTTTCAACTGTGTACTCTAGTGAAGTAGGGTGTTGGATGGAGGATTGAGGAAGGATTCTAAACTCTCGGGTAGATGGGTTCCAAAGGCAAAGGATATCTTCACATTCTAAACACAAGAGTCCATTACGAGGACCATAAACTGTAAGATTATCTGTCAAATACGCAACAAAGGGTAAGTGAATCGTCTGTTTCTGTGAAAAGTTTTGGGTGGAAAGTTGAGAGAAATAACAAGTGTCAGAAATGGTGTTACAACGTGTGAGGAGTAGATTAAGGTTGTTGTTTCTGAGGTTGTTGTGGTAATGTTGGTTAATGAAAAAAGGGGTTTGAAAAGATGATGACCAAGACTTGGACACGCACTTGAAACGAGTCAAGGATTTAACAGGAAGCTTGGAGAGAATATCCAACACCAACATCTCTGGTAGCTCAGGTCTAGACCCTTGCATCTTCAACAAATCCAAGGAAGAAGAAACTGACCCTGTTTTTTGCTGTTTCCGCTGGCTCTTGCTATTGAAAGACAAAACCAGAACTTTATATGGTTGCTGTTTAGAGTTTAAACTCGACATGAATTGAAGTTGTACATTGCCAACTCTTTTGGATATATAATTTTTATTAAATTGTTTTTAAATAAAAAAATTAAATTATTTAAGTTCATAAGTCATATTTTAAGATTTAATATTATTTAATTCTTTTTGAATCCAATGAGTTTATGTACAAACTTTATTAAAATTATTTATAATATTATATTATATATTAATTCTAATTTAAGTAACATTCTCTCTATATATATTTTTAATTGTACTTTTATCACGTACAACCAAAGTAACTTTTATTAAACTTTATAGTATTATTTAAAAGAAAAAAATGTCATCTAAAATATATATTTTAAACAAATATCTCTCAAACTTATAAAGTATATACAAAGGTTGATAGAAGTAAGCCACAACCTTTAAATGCTATTTTTATATTTTATAAAATGCTAACCACTTATCTTGGATGTGGAATTATTTTATAAAATGCTAACTACTCTTAATGGACGTGAAATTGTTTAGTAAAATGTTAAAGGGTAAACTATGTTTATGGTTTTTTAATTATACTTCAATTATCTTTTATATGTTCTGACTATTAAAAAGTTATAAATTGATTCATTGCTTTTTTGTTATAAAGTGATCATTTGTCCTTAAAAAATAACAAAAATCTGGCATAAACGTTAAAATACTAAGTTGGAATACGATGTGACATCTTAATATTTTTAATCCTCAATACACCGAAAAATTAGAATTCAAAAACCCTAATCTAAGAAATCCCTAAAATCTTTTTCTCTTTAAATTTTGGTTTTAATCTACTTTCAGCATCATGTCCTCCCCATTAGCCGGTTCATCTCCTTCTTTGCCTTACTGGGTTTCGAAATGACACTAAGTACTCTCAGATTTTCTTCTACCAAATTGAACACTCAAATCGGTTCATGTATAATTCCATGATAAAGGGGTTTTCCCATCTAAAAAAACACTAGTCTTCTATTTTTGATAGTGAGAATATGTAAAAAATAACTGAGGTATAATCGAGAGACCATTTATGTAGTTTACTTAAATGTTAACTACCGAGACTTGTAGCATAGGTAAGAAACTAACCTCTTGAATCAAATAAATCATAAAAAGTACGACTGTTTAAGAATCGAAAATAAAGTTTTAATTTGTTTTTTATTGACTTCAATTTTAGCCTCAAGGAATCATGTAATGCGGGCGAATTCGGGAAGGATATTTGTGTTTAACTGTTTATGAGCAGAACAAGTAACAAATGAGGAATGAAAACCAATAGCAGCGTTCTTGTTGTTACGGATTTGTGGTTCTTGTAAAAAACAATAGAACCAGTAAACTTCATTAAACAGAGAAAAATACAAAGAAACGTAACGAACAGACATAAAAACGAAAAATAACGGGCCAAACATACTATAAAACACAACCTAAATAAGTAAAAATGAATCGAGAAACCTATGCTGGAGAACCAGAAAAGAAGAAAAAATAAAGTAAAGGGAATACGTAAGTTATATACGTAGAAGACGAGGGCCCTAAGAGAGGATTCTCTTTCAATGGCTGAAAAGAAAATGGATCGAGGGATCCAAGCTGGTACTGTTATTTCTCATAAAAAGGAGGTTGCAAGACACGTTCAGTTTGAGAAAGTATTTTAGGGTTAGGATAAGCACATAAGGGTTAAAGTTGAAAATTTTAAAGAAGATGATAAAAATATAAAATTTTAAAATTTTGATAGTTAAATTAAAAATGAAACAAAAGTATAATAATTTAAGGACTATTTAAGTAATTTATCATTTTTTATTATGTCAAATCATCTTTTCGTTAATATTTAACGGTACTTAACGTTGAAGTGGTCAAAACTTTACACCCCGAAAATGATAGTGACCTTATTTGTCGTTTTTTAAAATTGGTGATTAAAAGTGTAATAGAGGTAAACGAAAGTGACTAACGCAATAGTTTACCCTAGTATTAAGGGTCCGTTTGTTTCAAGTATTTTGGTTTTCGAAAAATTCTTTCCTTTACATCTGGTGTTTGGTTGGGTGAAAGAAATTGAGTCAATGGAATTAAAATTACAGTCAACTACAAATAAAGTAAAGTAATTGTGTAAAGCTACTTACTAAAAATGGGTCCTAAGTCATTTTTCTAAAGCTTTTCAGTTTTTTTTTAAATCTCTCAATTTAAACCTACACTTCACTCATCGATATGTCTTCTTTTATCAAAGAATCTTATAGGTTCTTTTTTCGACATTTCTTGATTTTTTTTATCGTCGTTGACTTTTATTTTTAGTATTTTTTTTCTCGTTCGAAGAAACTGCTAATCAGACAACTAAAAACAGTAGCAACGATAATAGTGATAAAACAAGTCAGATTATGTCTCTCATGTTTCTCATCTTATTATGTTTGATGTTATATTTTTTGTTTATTTCATGTTTTGTTTGCATCAACTGGGTTTTAACCTAATCAATTTTTTCTTTGCAAAATATTCTGTTTTGATTCGCATTTTTAATACACTTTTAATTGGTTGATTTGATAATTTTTATCTTCTTTTCATTACAATCTAGATCCTGATAATTTATATTTATAAATATTTATTTTTAGAAAAATTACCAAACAACGAAATATGATTTACACAGTTTCATCCAAACATTTAAAAATGATTTCTGTAATCAGTTTTTTATAAGATGTAATTCATTTTTCAGAATTCATTTTCTAAAAACAGTTTTCAATGAAACAAACAACCCTAAATTTAAAAAATAAAATACATATCCAATTGATCTATGATTTTGAGTAAATGTTTGTCGGAAAAGTCGTTAGATAATTAGATAACATAATGCCGAAAAAAAAAACTCGCATAATCATTTTAATTTTAATATTTTTGAATTTATTTAATTTTTAATATTTTATTTTAAATTAAAATAATATGTATACAAATAAAAAATATCAATCATTTAAATGATACTTTAAAATAATATGGTAAATTTATATGATAATATGTGTGTTAAATAATTTTGAAGTGATTATCATAATAATAAATCAAATTTTATTGATTGAAGTGAAGATTCGATGCTTGTGAAGTGAATGTAACGAAGAGAACGAGCATTTGTAGGTTTTAGTTAAATTATTTAGAAATAAGAATTGAATGATCAAGTTGAAGAAAAAATTAGGTATTTATCTAAAAAAATTTATAGTTTGGGTACCTATTTATAAGTTAAACAATTTTTTTAACGGTATTACTTTAAAATACTAACGGAATAAAATTTTAGACACTTATTTCAGTCAAAAATTAAATTATTTTTAAATTACTAGAAACAATTATCCTGATTTTTTTGTAAACAACATATCATCCTATATAATAAACTGAGTTGCAATATCATAATCGATTTACCCGAAGTGACTTAAAATAAATCAATTGGCTTTCAAATTCGACTGAACCGTCATGGCCAAAATGGTATGAAATATTTTCCGAACTAAATAAATGTCTAATAATATTTCGTTAACGGTCGATAATAAAATTATCATTCAAAACATTGCACATGATATGTTCTTATATAATTTTTAATTTAAAAAAAATAGATTTCTTTAAAAAAAATTAAAGTTTAAACAATAAAATAAGGATGAAATTGCAAGTTGATAAAAACTTGAAAGGACATGAAACAGAATTAGACCATTTTTTAAAACCTAAGTATATAAGTTAAATTTTTTTTGACAAATACTACTAAATTTTTATTAAATCCATAGAAAATTATAATTATAACGTAATTAAGAAGCAAAATAATTGAATTATAAAATCCAAAAATTCTTACAACCCAAAACAAAGAAAAATAAAATTCCTATGAAAATAAGCATACCAATAAAATTCAGCAGCTTCCTGAATCTCCTTGTCTCTGTCCAAACGAGACGCATAGTGAAGGAAGAATGAGTTGTAGACGATTCAAACTGTCGTACAAAAAGTACCGCTACCCAAAACTGATTTTATCGGCAAACAACCATCAACCGAGTGGGGATAAGTTTTTTCAAGTGACCACCGATAAAACAATAAATCAAAAAAATAACATCGATTGAATCTCTATGCGAACAACACCCGATCGCTAGGGTATGCTGCAACATGCCATAAAGACAGACAAATCAAACCCCAAAACAAAAATAAAAATATGTAACAAGGACAGAGAAAAACGTGTCACAAAGATAGAAAAAAGAGATCTTATTAAAATAAAACAAGAAAAAGAAATAGATCCGATGGTCAACAACCAACACTAAAATTGATTGTCGATCACCGATCAAAGGGAACGATCAAAACAAAAAACTAAAAAAAATATATATGTGAATTTTAAACTCAAACTATAATATATAAAAGAAATACATCGTTACTTTAGATACAACATTATTAGGACGTAATATTTTTTAATTATTATGTCAAAATTATTATTTTACCATATTTTAAATTAGTCCTTAAACTTTTGATTATTTTAGATGTATCCTCACACTATGACCATTATTTTAAATTGCTTCTCCAAACTTTTGAAAGTTTTAATTTTATCTTTAAATTATCATTTGTCTCATTATATTATCAGATAATACACATCAATGTTTATATGGCTTTTAATAATTTTTATAATAATTTTATTAACATGTGGCGTGATATTGATAATTTGAGGATAAAATTAAAATATTCAAAAATTAATTTAGAATAAATCATAGTTTGAAGATGAAATTAAAATGCTCAAAGTTTTAGACTAGTTTAAAATGACACTTATAATTTGAAGATAAAATTAAAACATTCAAAAATATATAACGTGGTTAACTCGTGTAGTTAACTCTTTAGATGAAAGACATAATCTAAGAACTCGTGTAGTTAACTCTTTAGATTATAGAAAAATATATATTTTTAATATTTTGTGCAACGAGAGGCGGATGTATACAAAGAGAGATTATTGGGTGAAACCTATTCACCAGGTCATGTTCAAGCAATCAAAGTCGTTAATCTTTAAATAATTACCTAATAACTACTCACTCACTAATTACATGTAGCAAAGAGGTGATGATTCACCTTAAAAAATTAAGATAAACGATTATAATTGATTAAGATCATATATAACGTGGTGAATAGGGTTCACCTAATAATTTTTCGAATACAAAATATGGTCTAGCCTTGGCACCCTCAATACTTGGAGAAATTTGAATTACACCCTTTAAATAATTAAGAATATATTTTAAATAGGTCTTTTAAAAAATTCTCATAAAATCTTAAATTGTTTGAATATTTGTAATTAAGCCACTTCAAAAATGTTACTTTTTTAAAGTCTTCCAATTGTTTTTTGAAAAGCTTAATTAGACCCTATTTTATTAAAAATTTCTCATTACATCCCTTAAAATTTAATTTTTTTATTAGCCCCGGCAACCTAGAAAACACATCCCTCTTACAAATAATACACCAAAAGTAATTCCTTTGGCCGCCAAAATCGCCGGCGCCCATTTCCCCCTACACCTGAAAACAGCGGCACTCTTTGCACGATCCTCTCTAGCCGAACAGTCATTAGCATCAACCTTTCTGTCGTCTCTTTTGTTTACTTTTTTTTAAAAGCCAATGCTTCTCTCATGTCGATTCTGATCGGGTCCCAGCCCTTTGAAATCCAATCTGATATGCATTATTCTCTGATATGTATCACGTTCTGGGCACGCCCCGCCTAATATACCGTGCCCACATCGCCAAGTTCGTTAAAACCGGCCTAATCGACCAAGCCATCAACCTGTTCGACGAAATGACTCACTCAAATTGCCGTGTCTTCAGCATCGACTATAACCGATTCATCGGTGTCCTCATTCGCCATTCTCGTTTCGACTTGGCCGAACATTACTACTTCCAAATGTTCCCTCAAGGTTTCTCTCTGACCCCCTTCACTTACTCTCGCTTTATCTCTGGTTTGTGCTCCATCAAGAACTTTAATCTTATTCAGCTTCTTTTGGATGACATGGATAAATTGGATTACGTTCCGGATATTTGGGCTTTTAATATTTATTTGAATCTTTTGTTCAGAGAGGAGAAGGTAGAGTTAGCATTAGACTTTTTTCATAGCGTGGTTAAGAAAGGGAGAGACCCGGATGTCATAACGTATACGATTATGGTTGATGGGATGTGTAAAGCGGGGAAGCTCCATAACGCTGTTGGTTTCTGGAGGGAAATGGTTGGGAAAGGTTTTAAACCAGATAATAAAGCATGCTGTGCGCTTGTCATTTCCTTGTGTGAAGGTGGTAAGGTTGATCTGGCGTATGAGCTTGTTATTGAGGTGATTAAAGGTGGGGATATCAAGTGCAGTTCATTGCTCTATAATGCACTGATTAATGGATTTTGTAGAATGAAGAGGATTGATAAGGCGCAAGCAATAAATCTGTTTATGGCGAAAAATGGGTGTGAGTCGGATTTGGTTACCTATAATGTTTTGTTGAATTATTTTTGTAATGAGCTTATGTTGGAGGAGGCAGGGAAGTTGATGAAGAAAATGGAGAGGAGTGGGATAGGACCTGATGTGTATAGTTATAACCAGATGGTTAAGGGTCTTTGTAATGCTAATAGGCCGGATAAAGCATACTTATTGATGGTGAACAAGATGGAGGTGAATGGGTTGGCTGATGTTGTTTCTTATAATACAATTATCAAAGCATTTTGCAAGGGTGGTCATACTAGAAAAGCTTACAAGCTTTTTGAGGAAATGGGTAGGAAGGGGATTGCACCTGATGTGGCAACATTCACGACTCTTATAAAAGCTTTAATTATTGAAGGTAGTCCCGGTGTAGCTAAAAAGCTTATTGATTATATGTCAAGGATGTGCTTGTTGCCTGATCGTATTTTCTATACTACAATTATTGACCACCTATGCAAAAGTGGGAAGGTTGAAAGGGCTTGTAGTATTTTTGTTGACATGATCATGCAGGGAATTAACCCTGATGTGATTTCATACAACACCCTCATAAATGGATTTTGCAAGTCTAACCGAGTAAGTGATGCTTTACACCTATATGAGGAAATGCAGACTAAAGGATTCTATCCAGATGAGACGACTTACAAATTGATAATTGGAGGGCTCTTAAGCAAAAAGATGCTCTCTAAGGCTTGCAAAGTATGGGATCAAATGATGGAGAAGGGTTTTACTCTTGATGGATCTGTTTCTGAGATACTAATCAATGCTATCCATTCAACAGATTCTGCATCAACATGGTAATATTTTGCTTTTCAAATTCCTTAATGTACATCCGTGTGTTCCTTTTGTTGGTTCTTATTCGGTTGGAAATACTTGATTTGCTCTAAGAACAACACATGGGGTTGATTTTTTTACACTACTAGTGCAGTGCAACTCCATCTTGCTGGAAACTTTTTCCAGTCCTACCATAGCCTTATTTGTAACACTTCTGTAAACTTAAAAAGTACCTACTGGATACTCTAAAGTTTAATTAATATGAAGTAGCTACTAGCTAGAAGACTTAAGATTTTGCATTTCAGGTAGAATACCAATTGACATCTAGATTACAACTGTTGCAATGCTATGACATACAATGGAAGTTATAATGTGGTATTGATTGTAAGCCACTGCATTGCAACCTTGTTTTCAATTGCATGGTAATGTGCATCAATCTAATCCTATGCTTGCTCATTTGCTTGAAAGTTTAGTTAACTGTTTTGTTTAAGAGCAGCGTAACGTTGCTTATTGCTTCTTTAGAATGAATTCTGTCCCTGGTTGGCAGAGCATGAGTCTTAGGTCAACTCTTGCCTCGGTTTTAGCAATATGATTGTCTATTTTCACATTTTCAGGTGAACTATTTGGTATTATTGTTGAGTAGCAACATGGATGGATTGTTTGGTTAAAGCTCTTCTTATGATCATCTATTCTTGCCACAGTTTTGCCCTTCCTGTGGACCCTTGGAAAATAAATCTCAGGTTTGAGCTGTTGGCTTTCTTGAATATATTTATAGATGAACTGTATAGTGTATACTAATTTACTAGCATCCCAATTTCTACTGGTTTTATTTTACTTAAAATAAGATTGCTGCTATGAAAAAAATGGTATGCAGCCTTCTATTGGGCTAAGGTCCGTATATTTGATGATCATCAATAAGTTTCAAGTATGAGAGCATGGTTGTATCATCAATATAAGTGAAGACTATTCCATAGTATGGTTTCTCTATTCGTACTCTCATCTATGTGTTCATTTCACCAGTCAATATCCTTATGTGTGATTTTGTATTGCAGGGGGAACTCCACCATGCTATGCTTGAAATTGGACAGGGTTCTTTCAAAAGTTGTGAGCTCAAAATTGTATGTCATATCTCTCTGAAACCAATAAGTACTGTCCTCATGATGCAGATATTTATTTGATAGTAGGGTAATCCGACTTAAGGAACCTCATTTTGCCCATGTCAGACATATTTATATCACCCCTTGCCTAGTTTTCTCATCTTCTCAGCTTCAGCTGGAATCTTTCTCACTGTCAAATCTACGTTAACCATTGTAGTTTTGCTTTGGGGCAATGGAAAAGGGGAACAGGCCTCATGTTTATGGTAAGTTGTTTTAACTTTGTTTAATCATTACCTTTTTTCTGAAACGAATGATTCATTTCATCTCATATCATGTAATCATGCACATGTATACGCACAAAATGTTGCCATTAGATCTGTCCAAGTCTGGGTTACCTGCATGGCCTGTCCATTCTGGACCTTGGACAAGGCATTTAGCGACTCCGGCCAGCCTAAATTACTATTTAATAATTAAATTTTAATTTTTATTTAATTATAGAAACATTAATATTAAGAATAATAAATTTGAACCTATGGGCCAAGCTAGGTCAAAAATTGGCCTTGGCAAGGAAAATTAAAAAGAAATTTAGGCAGCAATTTGGCCCAACCTATGGACAAGTCTTGTCGCTATGCCCAAAAAGTACTTTTATGGCTTAGAAAACAAAATATCCAGGCGAAGTTCCAAGTAGCAAGAATCAAAGCCTCCTTTGCGATGACCGGAAAAGGAGAAATAGAAATGAATCCCCAACGCTACCCTATCTTAACATAGCATCTAGGAAAGGAATCATCAAAGATTACTTGTCTCCTCCCTTAGTTTTTGTTTGATTCTTTGCCTTTGCATGAAGTTCCCATGGAGTCAATTCTTTTTTTGTAATTACCCTGCTTCATCCCTTTACATTGTTTGTCATGTATTCATCTTACCAGAATGGCTCATCGACACGTTGAAGCCAACCCACATTTTATTGAAGATCCTTATGGTACAACGTCGGAGCAACGCCAATATCTACCTGCTGCCTTGCTTCCACGACACAGTCGCAACCATCGTGTCCCACTACAAGGTACTGAAGATCAAGACCAACATCCTCAGCCACTCGGTCCATCACCACTGGAGCCTCATCATGAAAGCCAAAATCGCCTGCCACCACATGTTTGGCTGCTGCCGCCAGTACAAAATGATGATCAACTCGCCCAATTACGACCACGACCCTCATCGGTTCAAGTTCCAGCCCCGAAAGACTCAATGCTGCTACCCCAGCTTCAAGACCATCATCCTAGCTCGTCATTGATAGGAGCACCAGGCGAAATCACCGAAGGTGGCCAGCACCATGGCAGGCATCCCCAAGAGCATCTTCCTCACTCTAGTCCTTTTCTCCCAAGGGACCATCAAACAAACCCTCTAGCATGGTCTGCAGCAACTATCTGTGTCATTTTTTTGTTGATCATAATACTAGGAGGCCTAATTGTTCTCATAGTCTATCTCGTCTATCGACCACATAGTCCACTGTTTGATCTCAATGGTGTCTCCTTGAATGCAGCCACTCTCGACATGGGTTACCTGCTCAATGCTGATGTTAGTCTACTGGTTAACTTCACGAATCCAAACAAGAAGGTGAGCATCGATTTCAGTCACATGTACCTCAGTCTTTACTTCGAGAATTCCCTGATCTCTACTCAATACATAGAACCCTTCTCAGCTTCAAAAGGTGAGACCATGTTTGCAAATATTCATATGATAACCAGTCAGGTTAGGCTTTCAATGGAAGAATCAGTGCTGTTTCAGAACCAGATCGAGAACAATCAAGTCCTGCTTACGGTCAAAGGGGTGTTCCGAGCTCGATCAAAACTCGGAGGCTTATTGAAATATTCGTATTGGTTGCATGGTTATTGTGGCATCTTAGTTTCAAGCCCTCCCACTGGGGTTTTGATAGAGAAAAAATGCAGAACCAAACACTGATGTAGAATCCATATGTATTTTTTTGTTTTATTTTTACCCTTTTTTGTTCAAAACTAATGATAATGTAATCATGAAATAATTTTGCATTTCTTGAAGCAAGAACCTTTTCTTGTCACTACAGTGTTGAAGGGGTTTGATTGGCCAAAATTCTTTCCGGTCGGGCATCGGCATGTATGTAAAAAAAATAACTAAATTGAACATAATTGTGATACAAGTGATGAATATTTTATAACACGGATTTCCTATATTTTTTAAGTTTCAATTTGCAACTTAATCAATAATTTGAATTAAGATTTTTCGAATCAAATCTAGACCTTTGAATAATAATCTAAGTCAGCCCATGTACAAGTCTTGTTGTCATGCCCAATTTCTGCTCTGATTCTTTGCCTCAACATGAAGTTGCCATGAAGCTGATCCGCTTTTGGCTAATCACCTTGCATCATCCCTTTGCTTTTACATAGTTTCCAGTCATATATAGACATTAGAATGGCTCACCTGCAGGTCAAAAACATCCCACATTTTCATCGAAGATCCCGACCAAAACAACATGTTATTGCCAGACATGGTCACAAACTAACGTCGAGGTAAACAATGCCACAAGCATGTTCGTCTTTTTCGCGTTTCGTCCCTTCGAAGAACCCACCCTCTAATATGGTGTGCAGCAACTCTGTCTGGTTCTGTTGCTGATCGTAGTACTAGTGTGCCTACACCTCGTCGTGGTCTATTCACCAGAAGATCTCAACAGCGTCACCTTAAATGCGGCCTCTGTTGATGCGGATTACCAGCTTGATGCCAATTATGAGATATAAAAATGTACAAACACGATATAAATACACAAAATTAGTAAATCCAAGTTGATGTTCCCGTCGTTATTTTTAAGGGTAATAAACATTTTAGAACTCTAAACTTTAAGTGCTTGCGTAACACCCTCGACCCGATGTCATATTAAGTCTCCAACCCAAAATTTATATTTCAAAAATTTCGTTTCAAAAGCCCAAAAATAACAAGCTCAAACCTAATTAGATGCCCAACACTCAAAGCCAAGAGCCAAACAAGCCCAAACGTCAAAACCAAACTCTTCGGGTTATCTCAATACTCGGATCTGAAATCTGAGTCGTTACGGTTTAATTATTCTAGCCTTTATGTTTTTGTTTGAACTGGTAAAATTAGGGACTGAAAAGGTCATTTGCCTTTTTTTTAAATAGTCGGCAATTGTTGGTTTAAAGTTGAGAAGGAAAATCAAGTTCATTTCCTTTTTATGGGTTCATTTTTCTCAATTTTTTAAATATATTAGTGCAATTATATAATAATATTTTTTAATTCCATAAAAAAAATTTGCCCCTTATCATATTTATCGTACCTCTTTTTATACCTATAGCAAAAAAAAATTAAAAAATTAAATTTTAAACCATAAACCTTAAACCTTACACTCTAAAAAATACACTTTACCTTTAATTCTCTAAACCCTAACTGCAACCCCTAACCTTAAACTCTAAACTCTCTACCCTAAACCCTCTAATTTAAAACAAAGGTATAAAAAGATGCATGAAAAAGAGGTAGACGATTTACACCTCAATGTACACACTTTGTACATACATATACTCGAACCCTTGTATTTTATAAATTATTAACCTGCTACTATTTTAATTTTTTATACTCCAATTTAAAAATAAAATAGAATCATTTAACTGAGATTATAGGCTATATATTATTTAAAAACATCATTAAACACAAATCATTACACCAAAACACAATAGTATAAAATAAAGTTGTTATCTTGACACAAGGATCTTAACCCTTTTCTCCCCCAAAACGTTTGTGTATAATGAAGAGACCATGAGCATAAGAATTCAGATATTACCTTCGTACTCGTATGTGCTTTCAGACAACTCTTTGCGAATTATTTCTCGGCTCGGTTCATTCAGAAGTAATTCCTACTATGTTGATAATACGACGGTGACTGGTAATCCGAGTCCGGCACCATGACACTCGATAACAAAGAACCCTGCAAAGTCCTTCCCTCAGGTTCTAAAAGGAATTTCTTGTCTTCTAAGTAGGATTGAATATCGGCCGTAATCGGCCTCAGCTCCGGATCTTCTTGAGATCTTAAGGCGTTAAGAAAGTTCTCTGAGACGATGTTCAGCAGTTTCATGAACTGGGATTTGTATGTTCTGTAGAGAGCAAAGCCAGCCGTCTGTAAAAACAAATATACCCATTGTTAATCCGAAAGAAATGTATATCTCAGTCAGCACATTGGCTCTGTATTAAGTTTTATTTAGTCCATTGCAAGATCCGTTCAAGCTTCCGATTTCAGTAACATTTCCCCCCTCGGCAAGTTCCTATTTTCAGCGGTTGCCGGTATGATGCAAAAGTAAACTGAGAAATCCAACTTACTTGCAGGAATGCGTTCAAAGTCACGGCCGTATAAATATTGGCAGGGAGAGCATTTAGGAACCTGGCAAGCCAAGCCCAACCTTCCTTTAGACCATGAACATTTTGGTGACCTGCAACCTCGGTCTGCCATTAATGAAAAATCCCGGTTAGCAGGTTCATTTTTAACGAGTTTTGATGCTACTATCATAGAGGACAAAAGCTTCCATATGCATTGCAAGAAATGAAAGTGAAACATTACTTTCTGTTGGATTTGACAACTAAAATACCTGAACCAGTGCCCCATACAGTCTCATATAAGATTCCAACCGTTTTAAATAATCCTTTTTACTTTCAATCTTTTCATCGTCTTCTCGGTATCCAAGAACCTTCCAATAAGCTTCTTTGGATTCAAAAGCTGACTGAAATAGCAAATTACAACTTAGAATCCATATAACAATGGTGGTGGCGGCAAAAAGAACAGAGGAGAGGCATAACAGACACGATTCAATATATTCATGTTTAACCTTTCCAGAAGAAGCAACTAGATAAACCGAGGTTTGTAAATGCTTAACAGGATGAAAGCTAGTAAATAAAGAAAGCAAAGCTACACGTTTAACAAATGAAAACACTCAGGAAACAAGGGCAAGTTTGAGTGGCAGCTTTTTACTCATCTGGTTAGGCTAACTATCGTATGTCAAAAGGATAAAAAAATATGCCTTACATATGTTGAAAAAGAATTACCTTGGAGTATGATATATGTTTTGGGACAGTGTAAATGCAAGCTCTTTGAAGCTCGGCAACAATAAGATCCATTGCTTGTGGGAACTGGGGAAACAAGGATTATTTCCATGTTAAAAATACAATTTCCGATTTTTAAGATCAGTAGAAAGCATTCACCCCTCCCGAACCAAGACAACAAAAATGGAACTGTAAATGATGTACCTGTGATGTAACAAGGATGATGACATGCCCGCAGGCAAAGGGAGCGTTATCGGGGCTTTCACAATGAGAAACAACCTGAAGTGTCAAAAAGAGAAATGCTTGTCCATAACCATAAGGATTTTCAAAATACAATCTGAAAGCAGAATAATTATTTCTCGCAGTCAAAGCATTAAAGAACTACAATTGTAGATCCATTGACAGATAATATATAGATTTGAGATTCAATACTGAATTAGTTCCGCGTGTGGCCATTTTGCTACATGGTCATTTCACAGAGAATATGGCACTTTCCAAAGGTTTTGTTCATTGTAAAAAAAAATTATATTAGCTTTCAATGTGGAACCAGATTCGGACTTTGCCTTTTAAAGGTTAAGATATTTTGTACATATCTAGAGAATGGTGTATCATTTAGTGCTAAGCAATTCCATTACCTTCTTAGCGAAAGATGCAATGCTTATGGTTTGAGGGCAACGGGGATTGTTGAAAATCTTTACAAGCTCAGTAGCTTTTGTTCTGCAAAAGAATGTTTACAAATAGAGTTATCAATCTAACAGCATCCCCGAACTTTGGATGCTAAAATTCTAGTTGAAACAAACGTAACTCATAATGCAGAAAAATATTAGAAACTTGACATAGAATAACTACCAAAAAATTGAACACATCCAACTTACATGACGTTGTCTTTAGTACCCCTTATTTGTCTTATCAACCTTGCAATATGCCTTTCAGTGCTGCCAAAATCCTAAAATACAAACAGCATTGGTTAAATCAATTGATTGATGAATACCAACAAATCAAGACATGGAAAACAAAATATACAATAGAGAAAATATGACAACGTGGCTAAAGCATTTTCCAATAATATAATACAAAAACATAACCCACTTATCTACATAATGACCCTCTTTTTTCTAGTAATTTAATTCTTACTATTTTGACAAGTACGGAAACAATACTTTACCTCCTAAAAATTTATAGTTTCAATGATATCCTAAATGTAAGAAGTTTGCAGTTCAATACCAGGAAATGAAGGATAGGAGTTACAGAATATTTGAACTGGATGGAAGAAATACCTCATTTGAACTGGATCTCAGTGATTGGTTTATTCCTTCCAACTCTTTTAATTTTTGTAGCCTTTCCCTCTCTAGGTTTAAAGCACTCTCTGCTGCCCTGATCATATTACCTGCCACATTGACAGTTGGACCGGAAAAATCATTGACATTGGATACACATTGATGTACTGCCTAGAACAAAAGAAACACACATACATCTGCATTTACACGAGCCATGCTGATATCTATGAAGTGGAAAAACTCAAACAGAGTATGAAAACATAAAGAAAGTCTAGAAACTAGAAAACATTCATTAGAAACATGGATGGCAATGAAATTACGAGGACTGAGGTCTCACATTTTTCCACGAGTGTTTCTGTTCAGAGTTCTGTAAGCATGTTCATTAGCAAATGTGCATGTAAGTTTTTAAATTGAAAATAAACGAATATACCTGCTGATTGTGATTTATTTGTTTTATCATTCTCAGAGCCCTTGGGATGAGCAATTAAAGCTCCCGAACTAGCAGCAGTTGGGCCTCCTAACGTTGCCGTCTGTGGCACTTCAGAAGTAGGAGCTTTGAGGGCTTTAGCTGCTTCCTTTTCTGCTGCTTCTTTAGCTGCTATCCTCTTAGCTTCCAAAGCAATTCTATTGGCTTCTTCGGCTTTAAGTTTAGCCTGCACCTAGTATATAAATTTCTTAATCATAAAGTAAATATCATTGAAATAAAAAACCCTATAAAATGGAAATAGTTTCTAAAAGGAATGAAGTAAAGTAAATATATATGTTTCTAGACGAAAAAAATGCATCTACAAATACATAAGGTTTCGTCCAGAAAAGGGCTCACAAATGGGAGCAGAGATCTGCTATTGGATAGCATAAGAACACCAAAAACTACACAGAAAAAAATGCAAAATAACAAGACCATTGATCATACTGTTATTATACTTATGTGCTTATATCGATTAATGTGATCTTTAAAAGATTAAAACAGGCTATAGTATTCTCCTTTTCTCTAAATCCATCTTTACATGGATGTATGTCAATGAACTGAACCATATAATTTGTCCTTGTTTTATTTTTGTTTTCTTTTGTTATTTGAAACTGCAAAGAAGCATGGCTCTCAACACAAGCAAAGTGACCAACAACATTGTTTGAACTCTATAATAGCCAAGTCCTTTTAAAGTTCAATCAGACAAGTTTTCTTAAAATTCAGTTACATGCATGACAAACCTAGCAAAGGAGAGTTTCCACAGCCTACAAATACCCAGTTAGTCAAAAAGTCGGACTTTGCATAAAGTAACACCCCTATACTGAACGGTGGAGGGGCACATATGCCAGAGATCTAATATACTACATCCTAGGGGGTAGAGCAAACAAACCTCTGACTCTGCTTTGGCCTTTTCTTGACGTAGTCTTTCTTCCTGAAGAGCCCTTTCCCTTCTCTTGGCTTCTTCATGTGCTGCATCATTTCGTATTCTCCTTTCCTCTATTTGTGATTTGAGTTCATGATCCCTTTGGACAGCAGTCAAGTGATTATCAAGTCCTTCTGCACTGTAGCAGTTTCAAGAAATTTTAAGAAATGATTCCAAAACAGCAAGCACAATGGATAATCTTGGAAGCTCATTAAACTTTTAACATATTTATCCCTTACTATCTAATTCAAAAGTATGCAATCATACTTTTGTTCCTTTTAATAGTCAAATATAGTACCACCCTCAGCCTATTTGCATATCAAGAAAGAAACTGACTTTTACATATTTAGTATTATATATCTGTTTTTTTATTATATTGATGCAACATACATTTTTATTGTAAAAAGGTTAAAATTTTGAAACAAGACCCAAACTGAAATTAAATCAAATGTAGTCGGAACCAAACCGAACGACCAATTTGTCAGCTCTACTAAAACCCAAGTCCAAGCAACATAGACTATGAGGATCAGTTAGCCTATAATAGAGCATCATGCAGAACCAATAAAAAAAATGGAAAAAGGATTGGGGGGGGGGGGGGGGGACTGAATATTTGAGTAAATAATAATTCAAAACAGGAAATCCATACTTACATTCTGCGTTGATACTGAACATCAAATTTCCTCTCCACTTCCCATCTTGCTTCTCTATATTTCTCAACTTTAGCACGTGCAAAGGAAGACTCTTCGCTCTCATTCGTCAAATCTGTCTCTAATGCAGAAATTGCATTTCTAATTTCCTCCTGTAGTTAAGGCCAATCGAAAGCTATATTATAATCCATTAATGAACTATAGCAAACAATAAAGTACATATGAAAGAAAAATATCAAGTTCATAACAAACAAAACACAAAAAGCACAACACTTAATCTCTCTTCAAGAGGAGTTAATCCAACAAACCTTCACTCCAAGTTGATGCTCATGAGTTAACTCATATAATGCACTCTCCACCAACCCCACCTCATTCATCAGGTAGGGTTGGACGTGAAGACACGGCTTATCATCGGAATCATCATCGCTGCTACTGAAAGTTAAACAATTTTACAAAAAAAATACGAAAAATTATCTCATTAATTGAAATTATAACAAAGGTTTCATATTTAGTTATTTACTAAAAAAACAAATAAGAATACCATGATCCATACCTAAAATAAATTTCATCGCAATTAAATCGTGCAACTTTCACTAAACCTCGATCATGATTATGAACCTCCTCATTCTCACTTTCACTATCTTCAAACTCCTCATCAGATATTTTCATTACAAATGAATTTGAGCTTCTCTTGGTGCCTTTTTCTCCATAAAATTCTCTATTTCATAAATTAAAATTAAAAAAAATGATTAATTCAACCGATAGAATCACAGAAAACACAAACATGGAAAAGGAAAAAAAAAGTTACCTCGATTTGTTTTTTGTAAAAGGCAAAGGAACGGAAGAGGAGATATTGAGCTTCTTTTCCAACGCATCAAGTTCCGATAACAGAGTATGGAAACTCCAATCCGGGTCGGGTTCAAGACCGACTCCATTAACGGATTGAGGACACGGAATTTGTAATTTAACAACTTCCCTGCAAAAACATGAATTTCATTTTGTCAGTCAAATTAACAAAAAAAAAATCAAATTTCAAGGAGAAAAAAGAGAAGAAATGTGAAGTTACATTGTGATTTTGGGGAGTTATTAAAACCCTAATGTTTCGATTATGAACCAAAACAGAGACCAAAACCCTAAAATCCCCAAATTTTCAAATGTGCAGCGCCAAATCTTTTCTAGCTGATTCTTTCCGTCTCCAGTGCCAGATTGAATTTTCAAGTTGAATTATATGGATCGGATGACCACTTCAACGGTTATATTGACTCCTTTTATGTGTATTAGCAGTTGAGCCAGTTGGGCCGACTACTAATTGTACAGTTCAAAAAGTACTTCAATTATATTTGTCGTTCAATTTTGACGTATAAATTATTTTTTTAAATAATAAAATTTTATTTTATTAATTTTAGGTATATAATCATTAATAATAATTAAAAATATGACTCAACCAAAACAAGATGTTTAACTTATTAAGATCGTACCAATAAACTGATAAGACTTAATAATTTATTTTAAAATATTTTTTAGACCTTTTCTTAAATTTTATATCTTCAAAATTTTCTTGGTTTTTTAGGGAAGAGTTGTACGGGTAGTTCTAATAAATGGCGGTTAAAAGTCGGCTAAGAAAAGGCTGATCGATTTACCCAATCATTTATGTACATAATTGATTACGAAATATGTATACAATTTCTTACAAAAACTGTAAGAAAAAGGTATATACATAAATTGTTACAAACGTAAGGATTTGTGTACATACACAAATCTTTTCAAATATTGTAAGAAAAACGGTATGTACAGAAATCCTTACAACGTAAAGATTTATGTACATACACAATGGGCTACGAGTATACATAATATGACGCAAAAAATGGTAAGGATTTGTATATGTACACAATTCCTTACAAAATATGCACAATGGATTACAAAAACCGTAAGGAAAAAGGTATGTACACAAATTCTTACGACTTCAAAACCATGAGCTAAAAGAGGCCATACAAGGGTAAGGATTTGTGTACATACACAATTGTCTACGCGTATACATAATTTGGCACAAAAATTATAAGGATTTGTGTATGTACACAATTCCTTACAAAGTATACACAATGGCTTACGAAAATCATAAGGAAAAAGGTATATACATAAATCCTTACAACTTCGAAACCCTGAGCTAAAGGAGGTATCTAAGGGTAAGGATTTGTGTACATACACAATTGGATACGCGTATACATAATATGGAATAAAAATGGTAAGAATTTGTGTATGTACACAATTCCTTACAAAGTATACACAATGGCTTACGAAAACCGTAAGAAAAAAGATATATACACAAATCCTTAGGACTTGAAACCATGAGTTAAAAGAGACCATCCAAGGATAAGGATTTGTGTACATACACAATTGCCTACGCGTATACATAATATGACACAAAAATGGTAAGAATTTGTGTATGTACACAATTTCTTACAAATTATACATAATGGCTTACTAAACACGTAAGGAAAAAGGTATGTACACAAATCCTTATGATTTGAAACCATGAGCTAAAGAAGGTCATTCAAGGGTAAGGATTTGTGTACATACACAATTGGTTACGAGTATACATAATATGACAAAAAAATGGTAAAGATTTGTGTATGTACACAATTCCTTACAAAGTATACACAATGGCTTATGAAAAACGTAAAGAAAAAATATGTACACAAATCCTTACGACTTGAAACCATGAGTTAAAGAAGGTCATCCAAGGGTAAGGATTTGTGTACATACACAATTGGCTATGAGTATACATAATATGACATAAAAATGGTAAGGATTTGTGTATGTACACAATTCCTTACAAAGTATACACAATGGCTTACGAAAACCATAAGAAAAAATGTATGTACACAAATCCTTACGACTTGAAACCATGTGCTAAAGGAGACCCTCCAAGGGTAAGGATTTATGTACATATACAATTGCCTATGCGTATACATAATATGACACAAAAATGGTAAGGATCCTTACAAAGTATACAAAATGGCTTACGAAAAATGTAAGGAAAAAGGTATATACACAAATCCTTATAACTTTTCACCATGAGTTAAAAGAGGCTATCCAATGGTAAGGATTTGTGTACATACACAATTTACTACGAGAAGACATAAATTAGTATAAAAATGGTAAGGATTTGTGTATGTACACAAAAAATACAACTTATACATAAATGGTTACGAAAACCGTAACTCAAAAGGTATGTACACAAATCCTTACAATTTCTCACCAAGAGGTCATCCAAGTGTAAAGATTTTTGCACATACATAATTTACTACTTGAATACATAAATTGCTACAAAAATGGTAAGAATTTGTATATGTACACAAATCTCTATAAAGTATACACAAATGGTTATGGAAACCGTAAGTCAAAATGTATGTACACAAATCCGTACACCTCACATTCGAATCAAATTTATTAGATATTTTGATTATTTTTATTCGAATATTTATCATATGAATATTTTTATTCCTATATTTATTATTCTAATATTTATTATATGAATATTTTTATTCGAATATTTATTATGCGAATATTTTTATTCGTGTATGTACATAATTTCTTACAAAGTATACACAATGGCTTACGAAAAACGTAAGGAAAAAGGTATGTATACAAATCCTTACGATTTCGAAACCATGAGCTAAAGGAGACCATCCAAGGGTAAGGATTTGTGTACATACACAATTGGCCACGAGTATACATAATATGCAACAAAAATGGTAAGGATTTGTGTATGTACAAAATTCCTTACAAAGTATACACAATGGCTTACGAAAAACATAAAAAAAAGGTACGTACACAAATCCTTACGACTTTAAAAACATGAACTAAATGAGGTCATCCAAGGGTAAGGATTTGTGTACATACACAATTGGCTACGAGTATACATAATATGTCACAAAAATGGTAAGGATTTGTGTATGCACACAATTTCTTACAAAGTATACACAATCGCTTACGAAAAACGTAAGAAAAATGTATATACAGAAATCTTTACAGCTTCGAAACCATGAGCTAAATAAGGTCAACTTAGTGTAAAGATTTGTGTACATACATAATTTACTACGAGAATACATAAACTGGTATAAATAGTGTAAGAATTTGTGTATGTACACAAATCCCTACAAAGTATACACAAATGCTTACGGAAACCGTAAGAAAAAAGGTATGTACACAAATCCTTATACCTTTTCAAAATGCATGACAATATCGAAATAATTAAGGATTGTATCAAGACTCATGTATCGGTACCATTTTAAAAAATATCGAAACCAAAATTCACAGTTTTATATGTTTTCAAAATGGTCCGTTAACGTATCTAAACGAGAAGGAAAACTTGAGAACATTCAACAATAATAAGGACATGGTGTTGATACCCTTTAAAGTTGTATCTAAACGCCTCTAAAAATATGAATGTTTTGGTTTTGCAAAAGCTTAAGAAAAATGGTATTTATTTATTGTTTTGACTTAAAAAAAATTCTTCTACTTGTCAATCAAAGTTGCAATAAAAGGCAGCCCATATTCTGGCCGAGTATCTAACTATCTATGCATATGCATTCATGTTTGTCTATATATCATCCAACCTTTTGTTGTTAGCAATTAGAATTTGGCATAAATATCCATCCATTTAAATTTTCAGTGGTGTTCGAAACATAACATATAACAAATTATTTTTACTTGATGGTGATTATAGAGAAAAATGTAAAACAATGCACCATCATTAGAACTTGGCATAAATATCCATTCTTGAGTCTATTATCGTCGATATTCGATATTCCTCGAGTTTAAATGATTTTAATCTTTTTTATATCGTATCGTGACTAATATTATCCACCTGTATAATTCATTTACATGGAAATAATAATAAAAAAGAAAGGGGGAACAATGTATGGTAAAATCATATTAAAGAAAAAATATATGGTATGGAGATCAAAATATTTGTCCACAATTACATATTTTTCGACCATAAGAAAATATATTATGGAACAAGTTTCAAACCCGTAGAAAAAATAAAATTCAGTGAAGACTTCGTCGATTCTTCAATACCATTCGAGCAATTTCTTCTTGAAAACAAAATAAAACCAAAGTATCAACAGCTGATTTGTAGATGGATTCTTCAGCACCCTTAGCACCAAGTGTTTATGGTAGCTTTCTGACAATGAAGCTGGTTAAATCCCATTAAGGCAAGCTGGGCAACAATTACTTCGTCGACAATGGATAATGCATAGAAGTGGTATCTGAAACATATTTAATTTAATATAAATATCAAACAATATAAACAACTAGATGTGTAATAAATAACAACTATAAGCATAGCTATTAGCTAATCGATGAAAATCATCCTATCATAGCAAAATTTAAGCAGCATGCAACAAAAAGGGAGAATCTATTATTTACTCTTAGTTTGAACTTTGGACAACGAGCAATGTATTTAATTATTCAAAATGACTCTTAGTTCGAACTTTGGACAATAAAAAGATAAAATTCAATGATTCAAGAAGAATCTTATAATTGTCAAAATGATAGGAGAAAATAAAAGAAGACTAACTTATATTAAATGCTTCTTTGAGTTGCCTTTTATCATCGAAAAGAACCTGAGACAATAACCAAACATAAATCACAAAATTTTCTAAAAATTTCTGAAAATACAAATTATATAAGAAATAAATATATAAGAAATAAATTTCTGGATAGTGAAGTCTAAACCTGATTGTTCAAGTCAGAATGAGTACAACGATACAAAATATGCACACATTATGTATGACCAGCCGACATATGAGAAAAACAACAAAATGAAAATAAAACATAATGTGTGTACATATTCTTGTTTAAACTTTGTAATAAGCTCAGAGACCTCAGTATCCCATTGAAGAACACTCAAGTTATGCAGAGATGATTTAAAACCAGAATATTATACCAATATTGTCAAGATAGATTCAGCCTCGAACAAATGAAGTCTAAAAAATAAACATAATAATAGTTTTTACTTTATTACCATGAGAATTGTCAATCTTCAACTTTAAAAGGGGTTCTACAACATCCTCAATAGCTTGAACTAGGTCCTTGATATGATTTTCGAAGCTTCAGCAATCTCATCTTCAAAATCAGAGCTCGAGTGCTCGACAATAAAACATGTTGTATTGCAAACAACTACATTAAAAAGATGTACAGGACAACATTATATGTGTTAACCTTTTATAAAAATCCTAAAATACGATCTCACAAAGATGCATGTTCTCTCTAAGATTTCATTAAGCTGCAGCTCACCTCTCCAACACCAAGAAATAAGAACCTATGATCAGCCAAGGTTCCACTGACAACTTTCAAGGTAGCAACAAGCCCTGCAAGGACCACGAATGTCGTTCCCTATAAAAAGGGTTATTGACCTAATTCAAAAATGGAATGTTTATGCTTAATTGATTTAATAAAATTAAGTTTAAATTCTAACCTGAATGTCATCGTTGAAAAACAGATAAGTTGGGCTATATTTAACAAGTTCAAACTGCAAAAATCGTTCAATATTCAGAAAACATTAAGAATTAAACTTAAAAAGTCAAGTAATACAGACAATATTTCATAGATGTCTTTGCTCGAGTCAACTTGCCTGAATGAGAACTTTCTCCCCATAGGTTTGCTTGACCGCAGTCATGAATTCATGACTAAGTTTAGCATATTCCTAGACAAAAAAGAGCAAAAACCACTTTAGCATAACTTTTTATTACCTCTATAACTAAAATGAAGCAAGTATAATTTAAGTTTTTGTACCTACCAGTAGCTCTTCTTTGCCTAAGCCCTATATAAAACTCGTTATTCAATAATTTCTCATTGTTTGTACCCACATCAATGGTTACAGGCAAGCACGGTAAACAACAAGTTATAGCTCATTATATGGCTTTTCCGAATTTACAACCTCATAATGAGAGCAATATGCATGAAGCTATCATCGTTTCTTACTGATAAAGCAAAGGATTGTAATTACTCATCGATACTTCCAGCAGAAAGACGAACCCCTCCTAGTGTTGTGTATAAAGAAAGCTTCCCTATAGGTATTCTCATTCCCTGAGAATACAAATTTCAATTAAGAAGTCAAAGATACACGAGAGAGGAGAGAGAGAAAGAACTAAGAAGCAGTTATCGATAGATGTCTCCATGTATTTATACCTGACAGCCAAGGCTCCTAGACCTAAAATCCTTTCCCCGTCAGTGACTACGATGACTTGAATATTCCTCTAAGGCCAATTTCTCAATACTTCACGAATCTTCCCCATACAAAGATACATATCAAAGTAATACAAAGGATAACTATAAAAGAATTCTCAGCGCAAATAAACCGCGAGAAAATGAAGGAAAATACTCAAATTACTGGCTTAAAACTTTACCTCGCAATAGAAAAATTCCTACTCGCCGTTCATTTCCAGAGTTATCGACGCAATTGTAGTCGCTATTGTCCTCACATGGTTTCACCTCCATCGTCTCTCTTTCTTTTTCTCTTGGCCTCAGTCTCAACAGAGAGATCGTCAAATAAAACGAATTTTTAAAGCAAAATGTTGGGATTTTCCTACTCACGTCGGGCAGGTTTACAAAAAATGAAGAATGAGGATTTTGAAAATTGAGGAATTATCGGGAACAAGGAGAAGTTTTTACTTTTTTTAAGTTGTTGTAACCGTGAGAAAAGGTTACCTTTATTTTTTTTTAATCGAACGGTTAAGATTGATTTAAGATTATCTAACGGCAGATTATACTTGGCCAATTTTTAGCCGTTATTTAAAGGGTTGGTTTTTAGAATCACCCAGAGTTGTACCAATGTTACCCATTTTAGTTTTATGACATACAATTTTTTAGGGGAAAATTATTACATAAAATATGTTTACCACGTTATATGTGGTCTCAATCAATTAGATTTGTCAATTTTAACTTTTTTAAGGTGAGTTATTATTTTTTAGGCATAAAGAAAATTTTCACCCTTAACGTTTATTATTTTTGTCATTTTGGCCCCTGTTCTTTTTTTGGGATAAATTTAACTCTTGATCTATGTCTTTTTAATAAATAACTCATTTTTTAACTATCATAATAACTGAACCGATAAAAATTTAATAATAATAATAATAACATGTCATATATATGTGATAATATGTTTTAAATGACATATAGTCTAACCTATTAAATATATACATATATATAGAATATAATTTTATTCCAGTATAAAATATAAAACAATTAAAATTTAAATAAAATATTCAAAATTAATTAAATCCAAAACAAAAATTTACTAAATATTATCAACCCTAACTAAAATATCTTTATAAAATCCTAAAAATTCAATTTAGATTAAAACTAAAATGCTTAAATTCTAAACTAAAATAATAAAAATCTAATTGATCATTATCAAAATCTTTTGTCTTTGATTCACCGGTAACAAACTATACAAAACCCTTCCTTTTCAAATTATGTTTATACCTTTTTAGATAAAATTTTGATTTTACTATAATTAAGGTTGAAAATGTTTAGTAACCTTTTGTTTTAGATTTAATTAATTTTTAATATTTTATTTGAATTTTAATTGTTTTATATTTTTAGATTGGAATAAAACTATAATCCGCATGTATGTATTTGATATATTAGATGTTAAGTCATTTAAAATATATTATTACATATATATGACATGTCATCATTATTAAATTTTTAACGGTTCAGTTATCATGATAGCTAAAAAATGAGTTATTTGTTAAAAAGACATAGGTCAAGGGCTAAATTTATCCCAAAAAAGAATAGGGGCCAAAATGACAAAAACTACAAACGTTAAGGGTGAAAATTATCTTTATGCCTATTTTTTACATGTAACTAATAGGTGGAGAGATTATATCATGAACACTTTTTACCATGTCATATGTGGTCCATGTAACCGTCTGATAACTACCGCTCACTTATTACATGTAAGAAAGATGTGATGATTCACCTTAAAAATATATGAGATGGATGAATATGATTAGTTGAGACTACGGATGACGTGGTGGAAAAGATTCATGATATAATTCCTTATAATAGGTGAGTGGTTATTAAAAAGTTATTTAAAGATAAACGATATTAATTATTTGGACTATTCACTTTAATACTTAATGATCTTTTTATTTGATTTTAATCCTTAAACTGTTCTAAGAAAATATATTATCCACTATATTTTCTCGTTCTAAAAATCTCATAACACTAAAAAAGTTATTGTTATTTTAAAAGATTTTTTTAATTTAATATATATTATACACCATGTCACCTATTACTAAAAAATGTTAAATGATTTTTTTAACGAGAAAAGGAAATGAAGTAATAAAAAAATTATAGATTTATCGGTTTAATCTCATTCGTGAAATCAGAAACGTATCGATCGGTATGGTGAGTGTTCGATTAAGTTAAATCCAGTTGAGTTAAAAAATTTTAAATTATTTGAGTTGAAAAGTTTAATTTTATCATTTAAATTTTTATTCAAAATTTTTTCTATTCAAGTCGAGTTAAAGATATTCAAGTCGAATCGAGTCAAGTCGATTTTTTGAATTTTTATAAAAATTTAATTATAATTATTTATTATATTATAGTATGATTTGATTTAATTTAAACGACTTTCACTAGTTATATAAGATATGTATACATTTATTTCTTCATATATTTTTTTATATATGATAATATTTCTTCATATTTTTATATACTAGTATATATATCATAAAATCTAAGAGACTCTTCTCAAACTTAAAAATAAATCCTCTAATTACTAAAAGTTTCGAGTTGTTCAAAATTTTATTTTATAACTTAAATTTTATTCAAAATTTTTATAAATCGAGTCAAAATAAATCAATATTTTCACCTCGAGTCGAATTGAGTTATTCAACTTTTTGAATCGATTCGAGTTTTACCCAACCCTCTTAACTAGTAAGAACCATATAAAAATCGAGAACCGATAAAAAAACTAAAATTGATAAATTTTTGTTTTGTTTTTTTTAATCCAAATGATAAAAAAATATGGAAAGGCCTAACAATTATCCACTAGGCCTGTAAGATCTTTGGGCTATCACTTTCGGTAAGCCATTTTCGTCCATCCTGCTTGCTTATGTCATTCTCGGATCAGGCTCTCAGGCATTGGCTTTTGCGCTTAGTTCTTTCGTTCCCGTTTCCAAGCAAATCGCAGACGGCAGCAGGCGTATCTCATCTTCATTCAGCTGTTTTTCGTTCAGATTTCAAGGTTAGATTCTCACTTTTACGCACAAATCTTTCCATATATAGAGATTATGGTTTATTAAGGGAAATTTCATTTATTTATTCAGGCCCAAAGTCAAAAAAATTCAGAATTTTTTGAAAAATGGAAACTTTCCCGTTATGATTGAAGAAACATACGGTGTTAGTACTGTTATTTTGGTTATGATTTCACTGATTTTTGTTTAAATTTTGGTTATTTTGGTTTAAATTTGATGTTATTGTATTTAGCTAACAACTTGTTGAATCAGAAACTGATGGCCCGGCCGATTTGATCTTCGATCTGGTTTTTGGTCTTTGGTAATAAGCTAAAGACCAAGCAGAAGAGAAGATAATAGAGGCAAGAGTAAGATAAATACAAACAATTTAAACCATAATCATACCAATAGATCAGAACGATCCATAGTGGGTCTCCTTTAATTTTTCTTTCCATTTACTGATTTTTTTTTTCATTTTAATTCTTTCCTTTTTTGGTTTTCTATCATAGTTTGTATCACACTACCTTTGACTGTGAACTTACCTGTTTTTCCAGCATCTGCATCTTGTTTTTGCCTCTTCTGTTTTTTCCTATGGATTTATCAAGTTGGGTGTTTTAGATGTATTTCATGCTGCTTCCTTTTCTTTAAAGGTTTGATGAAATATGCAAGGCTTTTACTTTATACTGGGATAGAATATGTTACTAAAGTTAAATTTTTTATGCATTTTTTGTTGTGTGAATTTTTAATCATTTGTTTTTGTTATTGTGCTGTTTTTCTTTTGTCTCTGAGTTTGATTACTTGGATTCCCTTGTAGTTATGCTTAAAATATATGGTTAGTGAAAATATGCCACTAAATTGATCCTTACTAGGAGTTTGTATTTTTTTTTTTTGCTTGTATGACATTTTTTATGGAATTTGTGTATTCGAAAGTATTGATACAGATTTAAAGTAACGTTTTTCCTTGTTATGTCTTTGGTTTCATAATGTTTGATTTAGGAATAACCACTTACTTTCTTTTTTTCCCTTACTTTTGATGCTTTAAGGTTAATTGGGCAATGGCTGAAGAACAAATAGATTTTGGAGATGAGGAGTATGGAGGTGCACAAAAGACACAGTATCAAGGGAGTGGGACCATACCTGCTCTTGCAGATGTAGAGATGATTGGGGATGATGATGAATACGATGATCTCTATAATGATGTTAATGTTGGAGAAGGTTTTCTTCGGTTGCAACGATCTGAGGCCCCTGCACAACCTGCTAGTATTGGCAGTACTGGATTTCAAGCTCATAAAAATGAGGTTCCTGAGCCAAGGGGTGAACCTGGGGTTTCACAGGGACTAAACATCTCTGGAATTTCAGTTCAAGGAAAGTATGCCAATGTTAATACCGCTTATCCTGAACCAGAGCGGCAACCAGCTGTTAACAGATCAGAGATAGGATCTGGAAGTTATCTATCTGGGTCTACCAATTCACAAGGGGCTGGTGTTATGGGGATGAACCCTGATACCCAAGTAAAAAATATGAGTTTTCAAGGATTAACTTCAGCATCCTCGGAGGTTGGGACTGGTCCTTCTGGTGTGCCTCAAAAGATTTCTAACAACCCTGCTCAATCCCTAAATTCAGGTACTGGTGGTCCTCAAGGAGCTTCTCAGATTGCACCTAATCAAATAAGTATGAATGCAAATAATCCTATGATGAATGAAAATCAGGTTCGACCACCTATTGAGAATGGTCCAACTATGCTGTTTGTTGGCGAGTTACATTGGTGGACAACTGATGCAGAGCTTGAGAGTGTTTTATCTTAATATGGAAGGGTGAAGGAGATTAAGTTCTTTGATGAGAGAGCTAGTGGTAAGTCCAAAGGGTATTGTCAAGTTGAGTTCTATGATTCAGCAGCAGCCTCCGCATGCAAAGAGGGAATGAATGGTTATATGTTCAATGGGAGAGCTTGTGTTGTGGCTTTTGCTTCACCACAAACATTGAAGCAAATGGGATCTAATTATATGAACAAAGACCAAGGCCAGCCTCAAGTACAACCTCAAGGAAGGAGGCCAAATGAAGGTTTTGGGAAAGGTGGTAATATGAATTACCAAGGTGGGGATGCAGGAAGGAATTATGGAAGGGGTGGCTGGGGACGTGGTGGTCAAGGTGTCAACCGAGGTGGGGGTGGAGGACCGATGAGAGGAAGGGGTGGTGTAGGTGTAAAGAACATGGGTGGGAGTTCGGCTGGAGTTGGAAATGGTGGTTATGGTGCTGGGGCCTATGGACCAGGACCGGGAGGTCCTGGATTTGGTGGTCCTGCTTGTGGCATGATGCCTCCACAGGGTTTTCTGGGTGCTGGGTTTGATCCAACATACATGGGTCGAGGAGGCGGTTATGGAGGTTTTCCAGGACCTGGTTTTCCTGGCATGCTTCCTTCATTTCCAGCCATTAATGCAATGGGACTAGCTGGTGTTGCTCCTCATGTCAATCCTGCTTTCTTTGGTCGTGGGATGGCACCTAATGGAATGGGAATGATGGGTGTATCTGGAATGGATGGGCCTCACACGGGAATGTGGACCGACTCAAACATGAGTGGGTGGGGAGGTGATGAGCATGATCGTAGGACTAGAGAGTCTAGTTATGGTGGTGAAGATGGTGCTTCAGAGTATGGGGATGGGGATGCGAATAATGAAAAAGGAAGGTCAAGTGTTGCCACCCGGGAAAAAGAGCGGGTTTCTGAGCGTGAGTGGTCTGGCAACTCAGAGAGGAGGCATCATGATGAGAAGGAAAGGGAATTGGACAGGTCTGAGAGGGAGCATAGGGAACACCGTTACAGGGAAGAGAAAGACAGCTACAGAGAGCATCGACATCGTGGACGTGACCAGGATTATGGTGATGACTGGGATAGGGGGCAGTCTTCTTCAAAATCTCGCAGCAGGTCCCATGCTACCCGAGAAGAAGAGCACAAGTCTAGATCGGACTATGGGAAGAAGAGACGTGTACCATCAGAGTGACAAACAATGCTGTGCATGCTTCTTTACTCTTTCTTATGAGACCTTTAATTAAGTTTTCACTCTCAGTTTCCCTTCCTTGGTTGCTATATCATTTCAGCATTCTCTGGATGATTGCTGAGTGCTGACTCGTATGCAGAACGTGGCTTCTTAAAGGAAGAAGTAAGTGCTACTTGTGTGGTGGTGGGGAAGAATACACTTCCCTTTTTGTTTCTTACTGCATTCTAAAGAACAACTATTAGATGAAGAAACTTAGTATTCGTATGTTGGAACTTCGAAAACATAGTATTTTAATCAATGTGGATATTCTTTGTGGGGTTGGAATCCTAACATCCTACAGATGAATATCAACATTGGGTTTATAATTATCCACAAAACACTATATTCAAAGAAATGCTTACTTGGCTTGTGATTATGATACTTAGAAAATCTTGTTGATATGATTGGTGGGATTTGTTCTTTCGAAACATTCTTGTTATATGTTTGTTTTCTTGGTTGATAAGAAATAGTTCTAGCTTGTGAATATTTTTAACATCCTTTTATAGGGGTTATAACTGAGGAGGGTTCATAGGTCAGGAAGTTTGCTTTGCATAAACCTTAGACCTGGCTAAATGATGTATATTGCTTTTGATTGTGTGATAATGAATTTCATATCCTTTATTACTTTTATCTTGCTGCTTCAATCTTGTATCATGATGTTTTCTGGTTACTTCATCATATTGTTCTTTAGTTGCTCATTTTATATGTTTTATATGTTTTCAATACTGTTGTCTGATTTTTCCTTTCCCTCTTTCTCATATTTGAAGCTCGAGTTTGATGGGTGTTGGATTCCTGTCAATATTCAGCTGAAAAGTAATTTTTGTTAAAGCACCAATAGAATGAAGGATTGCCTAGAGTTTACCCTGGTTTCCCCTCTGACCCTTCTTTTTTCTGCCTTTTTTCCTCCCTTTTTTGGTCATCTTTTAGTTCTGAAGTTTTTAACCGTATGATAAAGTTATCCTCTGAGATAGGGTGGTTTCTAAAAACAATGTTTTACCTAGAATGCTCTAGTTTCCCATTTTAGTGCCCAATTCTTAAATAGGTTCTGCATACTCATAGTTATTGTGAGCCATACCTGTGTAACATAATCTATTTCAACTGGTTGTCTCATAGATACGAGGATCATGCCTATAGGACTACTAGTCATCAGGCTTTATTTACTACTGAAATATAATGTGATTCTTGTACGGTTAGTGAATAATGCAAATTGATTGTGGGGTGGTGTCTGGCTTTTTTTATTTTCTTCTTTTCCTCTTTAATGTCCATTGACATAGGGGTTTCTTTTTATCATCACATCCAGGGAGTCAAATGTGGCAACTCTTTGTTGATGAAGATGTGTTAGAATGGCTGGCTTCATTGGCCTCTGATATTTGCTTTGGTCCTTTCAAGTGTGCAAAAATTATATATATTATGAAGCCTGCTAAGAAATTGTAACTATTGGAAAGAAAGTAAATCCATGAATTGTAATGTTGGTCCATGTCTTGTAAAATTCAATCTGTTTATTAGGTCCATGTCTTGTAACAGCCTCTTTCCTTGTTTGTATGACCCCATATTAAGATTTCCAGCGAGTCCTGTAGGAGTTTTGTGCGACAATCGAGGCCAACACTTATTCATTCTTGTATACACTTGTAACCGGTCTGTTTAGCTCAGAATAGGCATAGATGAGCTATATGCAAATTGTAACATAGGGTCGCCAATCCAACTGTAACCATTGATGTAACATACATATTCCCCAGTTTCCGTGTAAGCACTTGTGCATTCTGGTATACACTTGTAATTGATATGTTAAGCTTAGAATAGACATAGATGAGCTCGATGCAATTTTGTAACTCGGGGTTGCTGTTCCAACTGTAATCGTCGATGTATCATACAATCCTGTTCCTGTTTAAGCACTTGTTCATGCTTGTATATACTTGTAATTGATACGTTAGCTTAGAATATGCTTTAGTTGAGCTAGATGCAGATTGTTCATAGTGTTGCTGATCCAACTGTAACCGTTGATGTACCTACAGATTACCTGGTATCTGTTTAAGCGGTTTATATCCCCAAATTGTAAGGGTTCTGGATTTTCTGTATTGTTTGCTCCTGGGAATTTACTGTTTGCTGCTGCATACTGGATTGAGCTAGGCAGAGAATTTTGGGTCCGATACGGGTTCCGAATCGTGCTCGACTATGTTTTTAGTCCTATTTATGTTTGAATTAAGCTTGAGAAGGCTATTTTGATGTATTATTTCTAATGTTCATCTCTTGTATGGATCATCTTTCCTTTTTATTGTTTCTACATATTTGTTGAAATACATTGCATTGCCAAGTTTGATGTGCTTAGGAATTTTGATATTGAGAAAATTGTGAGTGGATTTTATTTATGTTATTTAGAGTTTAGAGTTTAAGATTTAAGGTTAAGATATAAACAATTTGAGATAAAAGTATATTTTTTAAAGTGTAAGATTTAAAATTTATCGATGGAATATAGAATTTAATTTTTTAGTATTTTTAATGTTGGCATATATAAAAGAATAAATAATTTGTCACTTTTTTTATGCGTAACACTAAAAACAATTAAATTTTAAACTCTATTTTTAAATCTTAAATCTTAAAATTTACACCGTAAATAAAATTTTTAAACTTTAACTTTTAATTTAGTTGTGATATATATTTTTTTATTCATTAAAATGAACTTAAATAAAATGATCAATTATCTAAAATAAATATCTTACAAGTAAAAGAAAAAAAAATTAGAATTTGTAAAATTAAGATACAACACATTAAGTACCCTAAATCTGTGCAAAAATAAACTATTGGGCATTTTTTAGTTGTATTTTAATTTCACCTTTAAATTATGATTCTCAATCTAATTATTTTTAAATTTATGAATGTTTTAGTTTTATCCTTAAACTATGAATCTTATTTTAATTTAATCCTTAAATTTTTGAACAATTTAATTTTTGAACAATTCAATATATACTAATCGTATTCTATTTTTAATTATAAAAACTGTTATAAATATTTTTAATTATAATGTAAATGTTTATTTATATTTTATAAATAATATGATATATCATAAACGATAATTTAAAGATAAAATTTAAATATTTTAAAAAATTAAAGACTAATTTAAAATAATGATCATAGTTTAAAATAAAATTAAAACATTTAAAAATTTTGGAGAATTGGTTTAGGATGGATTTTATCCTCGTAAAAGTTATAATCTCATGGATATCATTTTAATCGGTCGAATTTTAGATAAATATTACATAATTTGATTTATGTATGATTCAAGGTTATTTAATATATATATATATATATATTCTGTAATATTTGTAAATATAAATATAATTATAATGTTAAATAGTCAAAATTGGTTTTAAAAATATTATAAAACAAGTGAAATCTTAAACAAATATTTTTAATTACTCGTTCGTTGATTACGTGAATATATTTATCGATTAAAAAGTTTTAACATTAAAATTATATTTATAGTGTAAAATCATACGATTCAAAGATTTAAGAATCTAAAGAAAATAAAATTTTTAAAATATGATAAACTTATTTTTAAATAAATATAAAATTTAAATTCTCAAAGCATAGTATTTTTTTCTTCATCTGATTTATCGCCCATCCAAAAGTTATTTTTAATTTTTATTTTAAAATATTTAATTTAATCCATTTTGAGATTTTTTTTAACTTTATACAATTACTCGTATTTGCAATTTATATATTTAGTAGTTAAATTTTCCGCTTAAAACAAACATTTTTTATTCAAAATTCGATGTACATAATTCTATATTATTTTAATAAAGTATTACTTTTTGAATAGATTAAATAGTATAATTAATTACCTATTAATGCAAACATATTCATATTTTATATAAATATATATTTGACATGCATCTATATTAGGTTATAAAGAGTGTATACATAATTTAATTAAGGGTAAACTATACAGATAGTCATCATATTATGGGGTTAATATTGATATGACCACAATACTTTAAAAAAAATTAAATACACCGGTAAACTATTAATTTGGTATTAAAATAGTTATCGACCGTTAGAAATTAACGGAACAGCTTACGTGGCCGTTAAAAATAATTAGAATAATTACACATTTATTCTCTGTTATTTACATGTCACCACAAGATCAAAGGAAGAGAAGAAAATCCCACAACATGCTTTCAATGAGTGTTAAACCCATAACCTTGGGTATGAATGGGAAACGCCCAAACTAAGGAACAAAGGTGATTGTTGAAATTCAAGTTTCCATAACCTATATATATTGAATACAGTTTTCTATATATATTATATTAATTCCACATATAATACTATATTTATTTTTTAATTTAATTAAAATATTAATTAAAAATATTATATATATTTGGATTTAAAAATATTTGAATTTTAAATATTCAAATAAAAAATTCGTATATTCAAATAAAAAATATATGAATAAAATATTCGTATAATAAATATTTGAATAAAATTATAAAAATTCGAATATTTGGATTTAAAAATATTCGAATAAAAATATTCAAAAACTTATGATTTTTATTCGTATATTCAAATATTTATTATATAAATATTTTTATTTATATATTTATTATTCGAATATTTTTATTTAAATATATAAATTTTTTTATTAGAATTATAATACCCAAATTTCGTCCGGGTATTCGAATATAAAGGCCACATGTAAATATTATAAATAAATGATAAAGAAAATAAAATAAATAAAAAATGAAATTAAAAAAAATACAAAAAATGATAAAATAAATAAAAATAAAAATATTAAGTGGTTACCGAAAATGGGGTGGTTTCCATGTTTTTCTCTCTGTTTTTGAAGAGAGAAAGCTGTTCCTTTCGGTTGAGGGAAGGAGACGTGCAGTGATGGGGGTTCATGGGTTTTGCTGGAGGGGAGCAGGAGAATTGCAATGGAAAAATTGCTAAATGAAGGGGTAAAGGATCATTTTTTTGGAGGCTTTACGAGAGCTTTTCTCATGTCATCGATCATGGAAGCTGTTCAATGGAGATGCCATGATTATATTGCCTTTTTTAGAGATGAAAACGTGCGTAATGATTCATGTTTCTCATTCTCAAGTTTGCTACTCGCCATCTAGCTCCTCAGGGAAGGGTTGTCTGATTGTTTCCGGCTTCAAAAATGTTTCCTTCAACCGGCAAATGGCTGCTGCAGTGACCCAATGGCTTATGTGGCTACAGATCCATCATTTCCATTCTTCAATTTCCCCTCTCCTTATTACAACAGCAAAAAACGTAAGAATCTGTCAAGAACCGAACACATATAATTTCATCATGTTTAGCTTTGATGTTCCAGCGTCCGTTGTGATAGTTGTTGACCTCTTCGATCTTGTCGAGGAAAGCTTCACATCTTCTGTATCGATGATTCCAGCTCTGTGTAACGAGTGAAAACCAATGGCCCCAAAGCATTCGATGCTTCGTAAAGTGCGAGTCTTGGAATCGAAACAAATGGTGGAGATGTTGCCGGTTGTGGCTGAAAAACGAACTCCGGAGTCTGAAAGTTCAGTAACCGAAAGAATTGCGATCTCTTCCACTAGCGGTGGCTTGTCAGCAGCACCCGAACTCTCTTCTGGTTTTTGTCTTCAGTTTATGCCTGCGAGGTGCCTTTCGTGACTATGGGGGAGAAATGGGAAATAATTTTCAAAGGGCTGGTTCTGTTTTGGATTCGGCAACCAATTTGTCTACTGTCTACAACAAGTAAAAGGGAAGGAAGCATCCATGGTGGGAGAGAAGCAGTAACAAGTGAGCATGCGTCTAACAGGCGAATATTAGCGTGGAGAAGCATCTTGGTTCTCAAGACAAAGCAGTAGCCATGGTGGTTTGAGGGAAAGGAAATTCAAAGCTATTTGCTTTGTGCTTCACATGCTCATGTCTCGATGGATCCACAAGGTTATCCGGGTTCAATTGATCAATATCAAATTCCATCAAGATTATTGGTTTCGGTTTCATTTGAGTATCTTCCCATGGATTCTGATCTAAACGTTGAAGATTATGAGTTTTCAATGGCCGCAAGATAATGAATTTTTCATTTCCATTAGACAAGAAACCAACCGATTCGAGTAAGAATTTAGAGGAAGTTTAAATGCTCTTGAAATCTGCTGCTAAGGATTATGTTGTACAAGAGAAGAATTCGTTCGTTACATTTCAAGCAAAGACTTGATCACGGATTTATTGGAATTGCCTAAAACAAGATGCATGGCTTAGAAAGAGGATAAGGCTGCTGACATTGATTATGATTGCATGTTTTGAAATTAAATTGCATCATTAAAATCAAAAGTTGCTTGGATGGCTCCGGTTTTCATGGTAAGTCCAGTGTTTGGTCCTTTTATTTTTAATTATTGTTTTTATTTTATTTAATTTGTTCGTATGTTTTTAGTTAATATTTATTTGTATGTATGTTTTAAAATCATATATTTTGTTTAGGAGAACATTTAGTTTTCACTTAGTTAATTAAATTAGAGCCTTTTAGGGTTAGTCTCTTTAATTAAATAATTAATTAGGGAAGATAATTTAGTAATGTTAGTGTTCAATCATATACCTCGGATACACTAAACGGTCGGTGTTTTGACGTACCATGACGTTGACCTAGAGAGTGTACCTTGATATCGAATTGACGCCCTATCGAAATCTAGAATTTGATAAAATAATTTTAGATTTAGAATTAAATAAAATTGATTAGGCAAATAATTAATGACATTAATAATTTAATAGGTTTAAATATTTAATTAATGAAGCCTTTTTAGGTTAGAACTTAAAATGAACAAGATAAAAAATGGTCATGCATTTAAACCTTTTGAGGCAAAATTTATATTTCTTTAAATTTGGGTGAGATGTCCTATCTAGAGGACGTCTTATTCAAGCCCGAGTTTAAAGGAAATATATTTTCTTATTCAAAAGGATATCCTCAATTCAAGCGATGTTTAGTTAACAATGAAGAATTAAATTAATATCTATATTCAAAATACCAAAATGTCACGTGTAATTAATAAGGTACCAGTTTTAGGCGTTTGTAAGGGTCGTCCTTACACGTAACCGACTCCCGAACCCAAATGTTTTTTTAAACGAATCTCTGATTTGTTTTATGGTGTCTGGCCTACCAAAGTGGCCGGTGGCGACTCCAAATCATTTTTCAAAATTAAATAATAAGTTTATTCTAAAATTTGGGCTTTTCAAGATTAAAAATGATAAATTCGGATTTTTTAAAATCAAATCGTCAGGCTATTTTCCACCAGTTATCGTGTTTTTAAACGGTCGCGACAAGAATATTTTTAAATCCAAATATTCGTATATTTATGATTTTTATTTGAATATTTATTATATGAATATTTTTATTCGTATATTTATTATTTGAATATACCATTTTTTATTCGAATATTTAAAATTCAAATATTTTAAATCCAAGTATATAGAAAACATTATTTAGAGTTTAGGGTTTAAATGAGTTTTAGGGTTTAGGGTTTGTTAAATAAAATTTTATTATAGTTTAAATATTTTAATTTATTATATATATAAAATAATTTAATTAATATTTAATTAAATTAAAAAAATAAATTTATTTATTTTTAATAAATATAGAAAACTGTATGTATTATATAAATATTGAAGTGATTTGTATCACAAAATCCATCTTGGTCCAGTAGTTTGGTTTCATACCCATTGATGTGGGTTTGATTTCTCTTAGGTGCATTTAAGGGTTATTTTATTTTCTTCCTTTAATTTGGTGGTGACACGTGTAATCACCTCATTGGAGGAAGAAAATAAATTTAATAAATTAAATATATAAAAATAACGTCTTTCTTCCTTTAATTTGGTAGTGACACGTGCCATCACCTCATTGGAGAAAGAAAATAAATTAAATATATAAACATAATGTCCTCCAATAAAGGGGTGACACCTTAAGCGCATTTAAGGATTATTTTGTTTTTTTCCTTTAATTTGGTGGTGACACGTGTCATCACCTCATTGGAGGAAGAAAATAAATTTAATAAATTAAATATATAAAAATAACGTCCTCCACGTGTCACCACCTAATTAAATAATTATATTATTTTATTATAATAAAATAAAGACTAAATTATAAAAATGTATGAATAACAGGGATTAAATGTGTAATTATTCTATTTTAATTTAACTGCCACGTCATCAGTCTATTATATCCTTAACGACAAATGGTTATTTTAATACCAAATCAATAGTTTATCGGTGTATTTGATTCTTTTTAAAGTATTGTGGTCAGATCGATACTAACCCATAGTATAGTGACTATCTTAATAGTTTACCCTTTAATTAAATAAATATACTTAGTGTTTTAACTTTATTTTTGTTTTTTTGATTTTTAATATAAGTTAATGATAATCAAATTTTACGATCTGAAAAATTGTACTTTTATTTTTCTCAATTTTTTATATAACTGCATGTAACTTTTATCTCAAACATAAAGTTTTATGTTTATCCTAATTCTCACTGTTATCTGATATGTGTTGATTTTTTTTTTTAATTTTAAAATTATATTTAAAAATAATAATTAAATAATCCTAAATTGACCCCTAAATTTGAAATCTTTAATACTCAAACCCCAAATTTTGATTTAAGATGATTTTGTTGTTGATTGCCATGCCGTCACTCATCACATCCGTCACGGGATCATCACAATCATTTATCTCACTATTTTATCGACAAAAATTGACCACCGTCATATGAAAATGCCAAAATTATAAACTCTTTCTATCGGGAGATTATTAGGTGAATCATGTTTACCACGTCACCTATAGTCCAAACAATCTTGATGTTACACATACCTTTCTTGATGTTACTAAGACATGAATTCTAGTGACATTTTATCAAAACGTCACAAATAACTTATATATAATTACTTTTTATAAAAAACGACGCTAAAAATACGAAATTTATAACGTTTACTCATAAAATATCGTTAAAAACGTCGCTAAAAATTTATTTTACTGTTTTTCGGGGGTTTTTTTCCAACTAATAAAACCTATGTAAGTATACCTACGCGCGTCGATTGAAGGACAATAGGCATGATGATAATAATAGTTATATGTATCATGCTTTTTTCTAATGTAAAAGAATATGACATCGTGGAGGACAAGTATTATCCATATAATAACAGAGCCGAATAATTGAAGGCGGTAGTAGATATAAAACGAATACGATTATCAGTAGGGTTTTGGACAAGCGTAATAAGAGCGATCGCACAGAGCTCCTGAAAAAGAGGAGCCTTAAATTTTGATAAACCACTTTCATTAGATGATGTTAATCTCGAAATTCATTGAAAAATTTTGAAAATTAAGAAAGATGAGTTATAATTGATTATTAGATTGAATATATAGAAAGTTTGGATAAAGAGAAAGATTATAAAGGCTTATAATGGTGTAAATTTTTGTAATTTATAATTAATTATTAAACTAGATATATTCTGGTGTAAATCTTTATAAAATATATTTTTAAAACAATAAAAATAACTTAATTAAAATAAATAAATTTTTAAAGTGTAATATTATTTTTTTCACTAAAAACACGTTTTTAAAACTATTTTCAATAAAATTTATCAAACATCAAAAACCTAAAGGTGTCTCATTTCTGTAAGCTCGCTCTCGTCATTTCGAGAACTAATGCTCATTGCTCAACATATACAAGCTATGAAAAAGGTAAGTTTAAGTGTTTATAAATATATGATATGTTTTAATTGGATATGCAACGCTACCGTTTATATATTTAAAGAATTTTTTTCGATGTGAAATTAATACTCCTTCCCTATTTTTAGGTGTGACATTTTTTTTCACTCAACCTTGTGACGTTCTTGTCATAAACTTGTCATAGGACCATTATTCTATGCCTAAAATATATGTTTGATAAGATGTGCAATGTCATCATTTACATATCTCAAAACATTTATTTTTCTTTTAGATATAGTATTAATGGTCATTACCTCTTTTAAAATGTGACAATATGCTCATTGTTTATAAACTAATGGAACATATATATATATATATGCTCATTGTTCAAAATTTAGGTTTCTCTGTTTTATTATTTTTTTTTTAGTTTATAGTAATTATTATTCAGTAGTAGTTCTTACCGAAAATAAATAATGTTAAAGCAAAATATTTTAAACAAACTATTTAAGAAATTAAATATTATAAGAATCAGTTTTCTTATACAAAAGAGCTATATTCATTCATCTTCTTTAACTTTTAAAGACGATATATGTTAAATAAAAATAGACATCTATATGCTTATTGTTTATAAATTAATGGAACATATCAAGCAAAATATTTAGTTTCTTTGGTTTATAAACTAATGAAAAGAGACACAGCTTAGGACAAAACAGAGAGCTTTCGGACTAGTGTTCAAGACCAATAGACAAAACAGGTTGCATATTTGTCTGAGCTCTAATGATTGAAAATGGCGGCTTGTTGGAGATGTTCCTTTTTGACACAGTTTCAAGAAAGGTCAGTTGTTCGAGCCTTGATCGAGTCGAATTCAACTTAAAAGAGCTAAATTCGAGTAATGGAATTCAGACTTTTCAGTTCAAACTAGGACAATCATAATAATAAAGCAAATACACAAACCAAGAACATGGTACTTCACAGTGGCAAATTTAAACATCCGATGATCTACATGACAATCGCATGCATGCATTATTTGTGTTGATTTTGTATATGCTCAAGCTTGGACAATGGAACATGGTGGTACTTACAGTCCGATGGATTCGTCGTGTTTTGCAGAAATCATTCAGACAATCCCGTTATATTGAAGACAGCTTCAACGCCTTCTTGTCTACTTAGCATGATGCCTCTAATTGTTCCTTGGTCCACCCTCTTTGATCTCCATATTTTCTTCAAAAGCCCGGACGAAACATAGAGCAAACGAACTTGTTTTAGATCAGGTAGACTTTCCCAACCTTCAGGCAATGTCATGAACTCTTGGCAATCAATGATACATAGATCTTGAAGGGCAGGCATCACTCCTTTATTGATCACAATTTCTTTCAATGAAGTGCATCCCACGATTGTTAAAATCGTAAGCTTTCGGAATCCTTCAATGAAGTCTAATCTCTCTCCCTCATATGCATTTTCCATGTTCAACTGTACTAGATTAGGCAATGCTTGGATGTGAGGAAGAAAATCATCTCTCAATCTAGACCAATGTAAGAACAGAAACTTGAGGTTGTCAAGCGAGTTGAACCAGGGCGGTACCTTCTCCAATTTCCCTGATAACAAAAGTCTTTCAAGGTCAGGGGGAGCTGATTCAAGTGCATCCAACTTCACTTGCTCAACTTCATTACATGATTGCACCAATAAGGATTGAAGGCGTACCATTTTCGACATGGCAAAGCACAAATTTTTCTCATCAGTTTCATGGACATTGCCAACTCGAAGCACTCTCAATTCTGTCATTCTGCTGAGTTGTTTGATGAAATCTCCTCTTGCTTCCACAAAAGTCAAAGTTTGTAAATTGTTTAGCAAACAAATGTTGGATGGAACGTCTATGCCGAACCAAAAGCGAAATGAACTTGAATTTATATTGTAACGAAAAGCAATTAGATGCCGAAGATTTTTCAGCTTCACAATTCCTGCAGGAAGCTCTTTGATTTGTGTATCTACCATGTCTAAAGTCTGTAAGTTGTAAAGCTTCCCTATATTCTTTGGAAGCTCTTTCACTTGAGTTCCTGATATGTTAAGGTATCTCAAATTGAATAAATTCATCAATTCATCCGGGAGTTCATTCATTGGAGTGCCTTCTAAATCCAACACTCTCAATAATTTAAAACCAGAGGGAAGCCTAGTGAAGGAAGTTTTAGAGGTTTCATCAACAGCAAAAACAAACAATGAACGAACCCGAGATAGTGCAGCCTTGCTCCCAGCTTTCATCTCTTTCTCCGTTGCTTCAATTGACCAACGACGGATTCCACTGTCTTCCATTGCTTCTGTCCCGTCGGATTTGGCAACAAACTTTACAGATTTTGATATGGAAACTGCAAACTCCCGCAGAATGTCATGCATCTTACATTCTTCAGGCCTCCCTGATTCATTCCTCCTTACAACTTGAAGTAGGCCTCTGCCAATCAACTCGGTTAGGTATCTCTCTGCAATATCTTCGGGAATTGATCCCTTAAGCGGTTCAACAAAGCCTTCAGCCATCCAAAGTCTAATGAGTCTTTTCCGTTTGATTACATAATCTTCTGGGAATATGCAACAATATAGGAAACATTGCTGGAGACTGTAAGACAAATCATGGTAGCTAAGCAATGAAATATACTTGAGCCTCTCAAAATATGTATCATTTTCGCTTAGCTCCCGACTTAAGTTGTTATAAACTTCATTCCATTCGATAATCGAGTTCTTGGAAGCCATCAAACCTCCCAAAGCCACAATAGCTAATGGCAAGCCTTCACATTTTGCAACTAGCTTACTTGCTGAAGACACGAGAAATGGAGGGCATTGTCCACCCTTGCCAGCAAAAGCTTTCTTGCAAAAAAGAGTCAGACTCTCATCAAATGGTAAGGGTTTGAGCCGATGGATGTGGTTTACAGCTCCAACTTCAAAGGAAGCAACATCTTCATTTCGAGTTGTGAGCAAGATTCGGCTTCCATTCGTATTGGCAGGCAGTGCTATGCTGATATCTTGCCAAAATTTGATGCTCCAAACATCATCTATCACAATTAGATATCTCCTTGGCTCCAAGAAGTTTACTAGTGCCTCCACCATTTCTCTATAGCTCATGGAGTCTAATTTGATGGCTGGATCGGTTTTTTCTTTCATCTTGTCGTAGAGCTGTTTGATCATGGACTTGAATAGCTCCGTGACTACATATTGTCGTGAGACAGTGATCCAGACACAACAATCGAAATGTTGCTTGACAACTTGCTTGTTGAAAGTGTTGGCAACCAGAGTGGTTTTGCCTAGACCACCCATCCCGACCACGGAAATCATGGTCCTTTGAAGCTCTTGATCCACCAACCATCCCAATAACTCCCCTTGTGCCTTATCAATCCCAACAAGATCAGCATCTTTAAGAAAAAGGGCAGAATCACTCAGATTTTTCACCCAGTTGTTACGATGATACTCTCCACCAATTTGTTCAATAGATTTTCTTGATTCTGAATAAAAAACTCGGTATCTATGGCTTCTCTCCGCAATGCTTTTGATCCTTTTGTTGATACCATTCAACTTGAAAGCTACTCGACGCCTGACCAACAGATTCCTGGGAAAATGAATAAGCTTCAGGAAAAACCTGAAGGGTTTACCCCTCCATTGTTGTTGCTTGTTGAAGTGGTACATGAATTCGTCCACGACGTCTTCAACTTCATAGGAAATGTCTCTGACATTTGCGATCCATTCGTTATCCGTTTCATCGCTGGCTGCTACACCGGATCTTCTATCAGCATCCTGAAGGAAAGCTTTCATGGCGTTGAGCTCAAGCTTGATTTCATCGATTTCAGCTCTAATCTCTGTCAGCAACGAGGCTTCACTTTCTAAAACAGATATGACCCTGCCTGTTATCAGATTTACAGCGCTTGAGAACTCCATTGTTTCAAGCAAAGTTCCAATTCCAAAGGAGCAGAACAGTACGGAAATCAAATATTTTGAAGGAGACAAAGGCCGACAAAGATCAGATCTATATATCTGCAAATGAAAAACAAGTTGCCATGAAGGTTTTGTAAATGTTCTTAAGAATATAATTAGCTGATCTGATGCAACAACGGGAACAAGCTTGTAGATGCAAGCATCAAATTGAAACTCACAGTTGACTTTTTTATTCAGTTGTGGATCATGCTGTTAACTGTTTGTTGGTTTGATTTCATTATAATCTTCTGACCAGGAAAAACATGTAATATTTTAAACATGTTTAAAGTCAAAATTCGGACATGTGTGTCTGTTGCGGTTGTAGTCTAGACACCAGCTTGCTGCTATTCAGCCAGGACATAATTTTTTCTGAATGTCTTCTAATCATCATCTATTACAAGAACAGATGAGTATTTCCGACTTTGATTGACAATCATGCTGTTCAATCAGATAATTGCCTTTTTTGTAACACCCGATCTGGATGTCATATTGGGCCTCCGGCCCAAAACCCATATCTCAAAAATTTTCTTTAAAAGCCCAACAAGTAACCAAATCTAAGTCCAACTTAATTCATAAAATTTAAAACGAGTTAAAACGTAAACCCAAAATAGTTTAAAGGATCGGAGCTCCAAAATTATTATAGACCTTTTAAAAACATTCGACCCAATTAAAAATAACAGAGTTACAAATTACAGATAGGGTTCAACATAGTACTATGCCCACTACATTTAATAACTGTACTCTGACAACACAGTCGATGCTGAAAGTCCAAACCTTGATGGTGCTCCACGGGACCCGTTTCACCTAACCTACACACGAAAACAGATTTCGAACGCTGAGCTACACAAGCTCAGTGGATACGTCAAACTCGACCAACATCATGCATATCAAAAGCAGTAAAGCATGGCATATAAATCTCATGCATGGTATGATGGTCTAGCATGCTTGTCTATCTCATGGCATAAATGAATGTATACTATCGCACACAATATATACAATCACACAAGCCAACACATAAGAGTGAGGCCCGCGTCCACACAACATCGGGATCCTACACTCATGATTGAGTCCGCCCTTAAATCCTATGCCCGGAATATTAACCGGACATCTTCAAACGAGGCCGTCCAACGTTCGGAAAGGGGTGGAGGCTGCCCAACCAACCTCATACTCGGAATGTTACATCGAACATCTTCGAGTGAGGCCGCCCAACACTCGGCATAAAAGTCTTCAATCATCACCCGGCATGTTACATCAGATGACCTTCAACGTGTTGCAACACTTATGGAGATCCAGATTTCCAACATTCAAGGACTCAAACCACATAAACGATCCACCTAGAATCTTATCACGACAAGACATATTAAACCTTACCTCAAATAGTCTTTCAGATTTATAACCTCAATCTTAGTTCGACAATTCATTTTATAGCTTTTAGATTTAAGTATTTATTTATTATGATCACCGAGCCCAAAACTCTACTCAACTTAACCAAAATACACAGGGGTATCGATACCCTTAGGTAGGGTATCGAAACACCCTGTATCGATACCCACCCAAAGAGGGTATCGAAACACAAGGGTATCGATACTAGTATCGATACCACTTGACCAAAGTCAAAGTTAACAAAAAGGAGAAAGACTGTTTCGATACACGTATCGATACAAAAAGTTTATGGAAACCCTCGGTATCTGTAAAACTAAAATTGATTTTGATATAACAAATAAATATAAGGACTAATTTTAAAATAATTTTCTGGTCCTTAAGTCAAAACTTGATCTCTAAGTCAAAACCAAGAACTTTAAAATATTCTTACAAGTCCTTTTTACACGAGGGTACCGATACCATGAGGATAGGTATCGATACACCTGGGAATTTTTCAAGGCTTGTTCTTGAGATCAAGAACAGGTATCGAAACAAGGTTCGATACCAAAACTTTCTGCCAACCCATGTTTCGATACTTGTATCGAAACATATTGGTTAATTTTCAAATTATTTTTTAATTTTTAAAATATGACTCCTGGTATCGATACAGGTATCGATACAACCTTAATCTCCAACGGCTATTTTTTGATTCAAATAAGTCAACCGTTGGTGTTAGTTAATTTTTGAATGATAGTTAGCCTGTATCGAAACAAGGTTCGATACCAGGCATCACAGAAAGTTTTTGTATCGAAACAGGTATCGATACACCCCTATTAAATACACAATGGCTCTTTCTTTTTTCTGGCTTGTTTCGAAACAGGTACCCCGTGTTTCGATACCACCTGCTGCAGAGTGCATTTATGATGGAAAGATGAAGCTCCAACGTCCATATTTACTTTCCCAACAACTTCAACGGTTAGAAATCAATGAGAAGGTATAAAAAGAAGCATTTTCAAAAGCATATCAACAAGAAAGAACATCAAGCAACATTCAAGCTCAAAAATCCAACTCAAAGTACTTTATTGAATACCTTGTCCTCCCAACTTGTATTTTTCATTTTGATTTATTGCAATTTAAGTTTGGGGAGAGTTTGCTTGTATCAAGGGCTAGTATTTCTTGTGAGAAGAATCCTTTTAGCCAACTAAAACCTTTTGTAAACCTTGTGAGTGGTAAAATCAATTTTGGGTAGAAAATTGATTTGTTTGTAAAGGTTATCCCTTGAACCTAGAAAAAGGCTGAATTCAACAGTGAATTGCTTTCAAAATCCTTAGTGGGAGCTAAGGTAGTGGAGTAGAGCTTGTTCGAAGCTTGAACCACTATAACTCTTTGTGTTCTTCAATTTTTATTTTTCACCGAATTTCTCCTACAATTTTTTAATATCCAATTCACCCCCCCTCTTGGCCATTATCCAATACCGATCAACTCAACAATTGGTATCAGAGTTAGATCTTTGAAGGGATTCACCTCCACCAAAGAAGATCCAAGGGTTGTTGATCATCTCCACAACAAAAATCAAATGGCCTCTACCTCCGGTTCGTGGAACGAGTCTCACTCCATCACCAAGCCACCCTTCTTCAATGGGGACAACTATCCTTATTGGAAGAATAGGATGAGGCTATTCATCAACTCCAATGACTATGTCCTTTGGGATATAATTGAAGATGGACCCTCTATCCCTATGAAGCAAGAAGGAGATCGGCAAGTACCTAAGAAGAGGAACGAAATGACCGATGAAGAAAGAAGGAGAATGTCCACCAATGATAAAGCTCTTCACATTCTCTTTTGTGCTCTAGGCCCCGACATCTACTCCAAGATGTCTTCATGCACAAGTGCCAAAGAAGTTTGGGACTCCTTGGAGACAACTTATGAGGGCACCAATGATGTGAAGGAAACAAAGATAGGCCTTCTCAACCTAAACTATGAAAACTTCAAGATGGAGCCGGATGAAGACATCACCAAAATGTTCGATCGATTTTCCGTGATTGTCAATGGTCTCAAAGGCTTTGGTAAGATCATTCCGGAAGAGAAGCTCGTGAGAAAACTTATCTACTCTCTTCCTGAGTCTTGGGATAGCAAAAGGACGACTATCATTGAAGTCAAGGACTTAAAAACTTTAAAGCTAGATGCTCTTGTGGGATCCCTTCTTACCCATGAGATCATGAAGAAAGGAAGAGAAGAAGAGAAAAAGAAAGAAAAGGTAAAGATAGAGAAGAGGGAAGTAGAGAAAAAGAAGCAAGGGATTGCTCTTAAAGCTTCATTGTCACAAGAAGAAGTGGACACTAGTGAGGAAGAAGAGCTAGAAGAATTGGCCATGGTGGCCAAAAGATTCACAAGGCTTATGAGGGCAAATAGGAATCGAAGATTCCAACGAAAGAGGGACTTCAAAGCAAAGAGCAAAGAAGAAGAGAAAGATCAAATCATTTGCTATGAATGCAAGAAGCCCGGTCACATTAGGACCGATTGCCCATTATATAAAAAGAAGAATTTTGAGAAGAAGAAGAAACACAAAACTCATGTTGCCACTTGGAGTGATGAGGAGTCATCATCCGATGAGGACAATGAAGTGGCCAACTTGTGTCTCATGACTCTTGATGAGCCTAAGGTAACCCTTGAACCATCTTGTAATGATTTAACTTATGATGAACTTTATGAAGCTTATGATGAATTACAAGATGTGTATGATGAGTTGGTTTTGAAGTTCAAAGAATCGATTTTAAAAAGCAAGAAAACCATTTCCGATTTAGAAATGAAAAATGATTCTTTGACAAAAACAATTTTGGATTTGGAAGAAAAGGTTATTGATTTAAATGATGATTTAAAATTTTTTCAAAAAGAAAATGTTGATTTAAACAACCTTGTTTCAAGCTTGAGTGAAAATCACCACAAAGTGGTGAATGAGCTTAAAGAACAAATTAAAGTGGTTGGGAGTTCAACTTTTGAAAAAGGAAGCTCTTTAAAATCCAACCATGTCAAAAGAAATTTTCAAAACCACAAACAAAAGGTTTTTCAAAGGCATTTTAGACAAAGAAAAATTATGAGTGTTTGGGTTCCTAAGGAACTCATTGTTTCTAATAATATGAATGTCATTGCCTCTTGGATTCCTAAGGGAACCAAGCTTTTAGGGACTAACTCTCATGGACCCAAAATGATTTGGGTACCAAAAGTGAAAAACTAATTTTTGTTTGTAGGTTGAGCATTGCTTCAAGGCCAAAGCTTCAAGTCAAAACATGTAGTACCTTGATAGTGGATGCTCAAGGCATATGACCGGAGACAAAGGACGATTTAAGGAGTTAGAGCTCAAAAAGGGTGGAGTAGTGACTTTTGGTGACAACTCCAAAGGCCAAATTGAGGGTATAGGCTCTATTGGTAATCACTCCTCTATTCTCATTGAAAATGTCTTACTTGTTAATGGTCTTAAGCATAATTTGTTGAGCATTAGTCAATTGTGTGATAAAGGTTTCTATGTCTCTTTTGATAAAAATGGTTGTAAAATTATTGACATAGAATCAAATAGAACAATGCTCATAGGTCATCGCATAGGAAATATTTACATGGTGCATCTAGATGACATAAACATATCTCATGCATGCTTAGTTGCTAGTGATGAAAATGATGCATGGTTATGGCATAGGAAACTTGGTCATGCTAGCATAAGTGTTTTAGAGAAACTTGCCTCCCAAAATCTAGTTAGAGGTTTACCTAAGCTAAAATTTTCTTTGGATAAAATTTGTGATGCATGTGCTAAGGGTAAACAAAAGAGAGTTTCTTTTAAGTCCATTAATGATGTTTCAACTAGTAGAGTGTTACAATTGATCCATATGGATCTTTTTGGACCTATTAGAACTACTAGCTTGGGTGGAAAATCATATGCTTTTGTTATTGTTGATGATTACTCTAGATACACTTGGGTTCTATTTTTAAGTTCTAAAGATGAGGCCTTAGAAAATTTCATCACATTTTCGAAAATTTCTCAAAATGATCTTGACCAAAAAATTTCTCATATTAGAAGTGATCATGGAACCGAATTTCAAAATTTAGGTTTTGAAAATTTTTGTAATGAAAATGGTATTAGCCACAATTTTTCGGCTCCTCGCACTCCTCAACAAAATGGGGTAGTTGAGAGGAAAAATAGAACTTTAGAGGAAATGGCTAGAACCATGCTTTGTGAAAACAATTTACCTAAGTATTTTTGGGCGGAAGCCACAAACACTTCTTGTTACATCATAAATCGAGTAATGATTAGGCCTATTTTAAAGAAAACTCCTTATGAGATTTTAAAATCCAAAAAGCCTAACATTAGCTATTTTCACCCTTTTGGGTGCAAGTGTTTTGTTTTGAACAATGGAAAAGACAATTTAGGTAAATTTGATGCAAAAAGTGATGAAGCTATTTTCCTTAGTTATTCTTTAAATTCTAAGGCTTATAAAGTTTTCAACAAAAGAACCTTAGTTGTAGAGGAATCTATACATGTGGTTTTCGATGATAACCTCCTTCCTAGGAAAGATTTTTGTGATGATGATGATGTAGGAATCATTGAAACCATTGATGATGGACAAGCATCAAAGGTGGATGGGATTCCAAGCAATGAGGAAGCACAAGATCCTCCAATAGAAGCTTTGGGAAATGTAAAACTTGAAGAAAGGGAAGTGAGCTACCCAAGGGAGTTCAACTATGTCAAAAGTGGTGAAATCTTGGGTGATCCATCCAAGGGGGTAACTACTCGTTCTTCTCTTAGATTAATGAATCATTTTGCTTTTATCTCATGCATAGAGCCTAAGAATATCAAAGAAGCCTTAAGTGATGATTTTTGGATTTTGGCTATGCAAAAGGAATTAAATCAATTTGAGAGAAGTAATGTATGGACATTAGTTGATAGGCCTAGTAATAAGTTTACTATAGGAACTAAATGGGTTTTTAGAAACAAACTAGATGAGAGTGGTAACATTGTGAGAAATAAAGCTAGATTAGTAGCTCAAGGTTACACTCAAGAGGAGGGAATAGATTTTGATGAAACCTATGCACCCGTAGCTAGAATGGAAGCCATTAGGATGCTACTTGCATTTGCATGTTATCATGATTTCAAGCTTTTTCAAATGGATGTCAAAAGTGCTTTCTTAAATGGTTTTATAAATGAAGAAGTGTATGTTGAACAACCACCGGGTTTTGAGGACTCAAAATTTCCAAACCATGTTTTCAAATTGATAAAAGCTTTATACGGTTTGAAACAAGCTCCTAGAGCTTGGTATGAAAGGCTTTCAACCTTTCTAATTGAAAAAGGTTTTGAAAAAGGGAAGGTGGATACTACACTTTTTATAAAAAGGTTTAAAAATGATATTTTAGTAGTTAAAATTTATGTTGATGATATTATTTTTGGATCTACTAATGAATGTTATTGTCAAGAATTTTCTAAGCTAATGCAAGGTGAATTCGAGATGAGCATGATGGGGGAGCTTTCATTCTTCTTGGGACTCCAAATCAAGCAAAGGAAGGATGGTACATTCATCAATCAAGCAAAATACATCAAGGATATGCTCAAGAAGTTTGGCTTGGAAAATGTGAAACCTCAAGCCACACCAATGAGCTCATCTACTAAGCTTGACAAGGATGAAGTAGGTAAGTGTGTTGATTCTAAGTTATATAGATCAATGATAGGTTCTTTGCTTTACCTTACCGCAAGTAGACCGGATATTATGTTTAGTGTTTGCTTGTGTGCTAGGTTTCAAGCTAGTCCTAGAGAATCACACCTTATAGCCATTAAGAGAATTTTTAGGTACCTTAGAGATACACCTTGTTTAGGTCTTTGGTATCCTAAAGCTTCTTCCTTTGATCTTCATGCCTATTCGGATGCAGATTATGGAGGTTGTAAGATAGATAGGAAAAGTACTTCCGGAACTTGTCAATTCCTAGGTAGTATGCTCATATCTTGGTTCTCTAAGAAACAAAATAGTGTAGCTCTATCTACCACCGAGGCAGAGTATATTTCCCTAGGAAGTTGTTGTGCACAAGTGCTATGGATGAAGCAACAACTCTTAGATTATGGCATTAAGGTAGACACCATACCTCTTAAGTGTGATAATACTAATGCTATATGTCTTACCAAAAACCCCATTCAACACTCTAGAACCAAACACATAGAAATTAGACACCATTTCATTAGAGATCATGTGTCTAAAAATGATGTTGTTTTAGAGTTTGTTGACACCTTAAATCAATTAGCGGACATCTTTACTAAACCTTTGGATAAGGAGCGTTTTTGGACCCTTAGGAGAGAGTTAGGCCTAACTAGCCTATCTTGACTTTCTAAGTGTTATCTTTTTGCTTATTTTTTGCTTGAATCTTGAATTGAATCATGCTTATGATAGTCTTGTATCTTGATGACTCCATGCATGTTGCTAGGGGGAGTATGATTTTTTTATGCATAATAAACATGTCATTACATCATATGCATGCTTCTAGGGGCTTTAGAGACTCATTTCTAGTACTTTGAGTAGCCAAAATGCAAAGCAAAGGTCGAAGGTATCGATACAGCTAACCCCTGTTTCGATACCTGTTCATCAGCCCATCTGGGTTTTTGTCAAGAAGAACAGGCATCGATGCTTGCATCGATACCTCTGTTTCGATACCTGCTTCGAAACCTGGTGTTTCGATACCAGTATCGATACACGAGGACGAAAGTTGTTTAAAACACTCTAAACCTATTTTTTAATCTCATTAAAACACTTCCTAATTTAAAACCCAAAACCCTAGCCAACCTCCCTTTAAAATCCCATCAATTTTGCCTCTCTTAACAAGATTTCTTCACGATTTCTTTGAGGGATTTTGATCTACGCATCAAAGACTTCATCATATCAATAAACGGTGCTTCATAATCACTAAATTCATCCTAATCTACACTCAAGGTATATTTTCGAAAAACTCTAATTTCGTTCAATTCTAGTTTGTTAAAATTCAGTTTTTGAGATTGTTTTAAATGTTTATCTTATGGGTTTCAATAATCCTATGATTTTATCTCAAAATATAAACTTGTTTTAATCGAATATAAATTTTTGTTCGAAAAAGTTTTTCGATGGATTTTTCAAAATTATAATCCTTAAATACCTTGAATTGTTAGATTATTCCATAGGATTGAATTGGATTATATATATGCAAGCATACATATTATTTTAACTAATCCAAAATTTTTGTTAATCCAATCCTAGATCATGGCACCAAAGAAGCGTTCTCGTACCGAAGCCGGATCCTCTTCATCATCTCGTGTTGCACGAGTTGATTTTGATAAGGTCTATGCTAAGAGTCTAGCCAATGATCGTAGATTGGACAATTACAATCTTTTCCGGAGCTATCCTCTCAAAAAGGAAAGATGTGTGGACATTCAATTCATCACGTCCCATAGATTTCCTTTTCGTTACTATGACCAACTCGTCGAGTGGAAGTTCTTGCGCTTTCTCACCCATACCGGCAAGTTCTTTCCAACTCTTGTTCTTATCTTCTACACTAATGCTAAATGTATTTTATCCCCGGACAAGAGTAAAGTAGTAGCCATTGAATCGTATCTCATGGGAAAATCTTTCAAGATTAATGTCTCTACTTTCCTTGATGTTTTTGGTCTTGAGGATAAGGGTAATGATGATGAAGATTCTCTTGATGCACATGACCGTTTTCTCCATTTTCTCATCTCTTGGTGGATTCGTCCTTCTAATGGGAGGTACTCTAGGATCCGTCAAGTTGATAGCTTTTGGATCACATGTTTCCGTGATAAAATCCAACCCAACCTTGCTCGGATTGTTTTCTCGGATATTGTGTGGCATATCCAAAACCGTGCTACCCCCCTTGTTCAATCTTTTCCATATGCGTGCATTCTAAGCACCATCCTTTTGCATTTGGACATCGATTGCTCTTATGACAAGGTGGGATCTTTAAAAGAGCTTATTGGAGAAACGTCACTCAATCGTGCTCACTTTGTCTATGCTTCAAATGGTGAGTGGACTCGAGGTGCTCCTCCTTCTCCTCCTCATATTTCGGTTGATCCGGAACCACTTCATCAGTTTGACATGTTGACCTTCCTCACATCTAAGTTTGATTCTCTCAACACCCGCTTGGACTCCATGGATGGCAAGCTTGACACCCTTTCCATTCAATTCACTTCGGGATTTGATGCCATCACCACTAGGATGACAAGCCTAGAGGCTCAAGGACACTCCTTGAGAGTATCTCTTGAAGCTCTCCGTCAAAGCCAAAAGCTTACTCAAGATCAAGAGGAAGATGAAGATGATGATGATGATGATGGTGATGACATGGCCGATGATTGATCGTGTTGATCTTTCCTATGCTTTGTTTTTTAGTTATTAAGACTAGTTATGATGCATTCATATTAGAACTTATGCACCTATTTTATTTTCCCTATGTTTTGGTCTTTATTTTTGTTGGATTATGTTTTGGATACTTTGCTTGTTATCGTTTATGCTTAATATGAACTTTTATATGCTATGGATTATGCTTTATTTATGCTTATTTATGCTTCATTGATTTTGATCTAACAAAAAGGGGGAGAAAATATTCTAAGTTTTAAGTTTTCGAAACCATCAATGATTTTAAATTCTTTTTGGGCACATATTAAGGGGGAGTCTTTCAACCAAAATTATTTCAAAACTTAAAATTTCCTTTTGGTTTTGTTATATCAAAAAGGGGGAGATTGTAAAACTAAAATTGATTTTGATATAACAAATAAATGTAAGGACTAATTTTGAAATAATTTTCTGGTCCTTAAGTCAAAACTTGATCTCTAAGTCAAAACCAAGAACTTTAAAATATTCTTACAAGTCCTTTTTACACGAGGGTATCAATACCATGAGGATAGGTATCGATACACCTGGGAATTTTTCAAGGCTTGTTCTTGAGATCAAGAACAGGTATCGAAACAAGGTTCGATACCAAAACTTTCTGCCAACCCACGTTTCGATATTGTATCGAAACATATTGGTTAATTTTCAAATTATTTTTTAATTTTTAAAATATGACTCCTGGTATCGATACAAGTATCGATACACCCTTAATCTCCAACGGCTATTTTTTGATTCAAATAAGTCAACCGTTGGTGTTAGTTAATTTTTGAATGATGGTTAGCCTGTATCAAAACAAGGTTCGATACCAGGCATCACAGAAAGTTTTTGTATCGAAACAGGTATCGATACAACCCTATTAAATGCACAACGGCTCTTTCTTTTTTTTGGCTTGTTTCAAAACAAGTACCCCGTGTTTCGATACCACCTGTTGCAGAGTGCATTTATGATGGAAAGATGAAGCTCCAACGTCCATATTTACTTTCCCAACAACTTCAACGGTTAGAAATCAATGAGAAGGTATAAAAAGAAGCATTTTCAAAAGCATATCAACAAGAAAGAACATCAAGCAACATTCAAGCTCAAAAATCCAACTCAAAGTACTTTATTGAATACCTTGTCCTCCCAACTTGTATTTTTCATTTTGATTTATTACAATTTAAGTTTGGGGAGAGTTTGCTTGTATCAAGGGCTAGTATTTCTTGTGAGAAGAATCCTTTTAGCCAACTAAAACTTTTGTAAACCTTGTGAGTGGTAAAATCAATTTTGGGTAGAAAATTGATTTGTTTGTAAAGGTTATCCCTTGAACCTAGAAAAAGGCTGAATTCAATAGTGAATTGCTTTCAAAATCCTTAGTGGGAGCTAAGGTAGTGGAGTAGAGCTTGTTCGAAGCTTGAACCACTATAACTCTTTGTGTTCTTCAATTTTTATTTTTCACCGAATTTCTCCTACAATTTTTTAATATCCAATTCACCCCCCCTCTTGGCCATTATCCAATACCGATCAACTCAACAATATCGAACCATGGTTCGATACCCCTAAAAGACAAGCCACAATACACTCACTGGTATCGATATCAGTAGCCCGAGTATCGATACCCCTGCACGAAATACAGGTTTGTACTTAGAAATTCTAGATTTCCGTCCCCAAACCTCACCTAAACGATTCCAAAGTTCTCCTACTCATTTTTAAATGTGTTTAGGATGTTTTAACATCAATTTCCAACCATTTAACACATAAACTCGGATTTCACCATTAATGATCCATTTTAAGCAAACCAAGCAAGACAACACACATACATGATTTCTCTATATGCAATGCATTCTACCATGAATGGATGATGAAGAAAGAGTTGGGAGTAACAACCTTAACAAGCTACAACAACCCAAGCAAGCTCCACACCTCCTCAAGCTCTTCCCCTTCCAAAGCTAGATGATGGCTCACAAGCCTCTTTCTCTACAAGAGAAAGATGAAGGACAGATTAGGGAGAACTTAGGATGATTCCTCAAGGTCTAAGAACACAAAAGAGACTGAGATTAAAGCTCCAAAACTCAAATCCCAGATTGAACCTTAAACCCCCCACCAAAACCTTACCTCCACCAAAACAATCAATTCTTACTTTGTTTTAAAGATCCTTGACAACCCTTTAACTTACCCTTAAGCTTAACAACGTGATTCTTGACTAAAATCTTTAAGTTTACACCTTTCTCTGGTGATTTGGTGAAGAAGAGGAGGAAGAACAAAAGAGATAACTTGGTGACTTCACTCTGATTTTCCTGCAGAAGAAATCATCCTCTTCCCCCTTTCTCTTTGTCCTCAATTAGAGGATTACCAAAACACCCTCACTGACAAGCCCAACACTCAACCCAAACAAGCTAAAGGCCCAACAAGGCCCAACTACACAAACCCGGGGCCTAAAACCGAAACCCAAACCCACTGGTTAACCCAACACTCGGATACAATAAATCCGAGTCGTTACACTTTTGGTTTGCCGGAAACCACCATTGTCGATATTACTTCCTTAGCTTTGCTGCTGTTTGCCTATTGTGGTTAGAAAAAGCAGTGAGCTCAACTCGAGATGAAGGTACTTCCAGTAGTGCTAGCACCTGGAGCCAACTCACATTTCAATCTTTGAAAAGGGTCGAATCGAGAAACTCAAATTTCACTTCATTCCTTCAGTTCTGTAATTTGAAACTGCAGACAATGCATTGTTGTTGCTGGAAGAATCTCTTTGAAAACAGAATTCTCTGTCTCTATTGTTATGTTGAATATAGTGGTACTTCCTGCTGTAAGGATTTGTCTGGTTTTGCAGAAACCATTCATACCATCTTGTTGTATTGAATTTGTCTTCAACGCCTTCTTGTCTACTTAACTTGGTGCCTCTGATTGTCCGTTGTCTCATCCTTCTTGATATCCATAACATCATGCAAACGAACTTGTTTTAGATCAGGTAGACTTTCTCAACCGTGCGGCAGTGTCACATAAGAACAAATATCCTTTCCCCCTTTTTCCGTGCCCTCTTTGATTTTTTTTAAAATTTTAATTTTAAACCCTAAACCTTTATTTTCTATATTCTAAATTCCAAACCTTACACCTTAAAAAATACACCCTATCCCTAACTTCTTAAACCCTAATCAAAACCTTTAACTTAAAACTCTAAACTCTAAACCTTAAACCATCTAATTTAAAGTTGGGCATAAATAGAAGCATGTGGAAGGGATAGATGATTTGCACTCGTCATGAAATTATGACATTTAAGAATGTTTAGGTATTGAAGAACATGCATCTCTTAGCACCTAAAAAGAGAAAAAAACATTAATTTCATGTCAAAAAAGTCTTGAGATATATAAATGATAGCTCTATATATCCTATTAGATACGTTTTTAGAAAAAGGATAATGATCCCGTGACAAATGATATTAAAGCAACCTTTTAATTTTTTAGATAGTAGATAGAGTAAATAACCGTGACAAGATTTTCAATCACGAGAACGAAAGAATCTCACAAGGTTGAATGAGAGAAAATATCACACCTAAAAAAGACAAGAAATATTAATTCCGTATCAAAAAAAAGATCTTGAGATATATTCTTAAGGTAATGACTCTGTGACACATTACTCTTTTATTGATTACAATTTCTTTTCAATCGAGGGCATATCCTTCATATGTATTTTTCATGCCATCAAATGATTATTTAAAGATTAATAATGATAGACAAACACTTGTCAAAAAGAATCATTAAGAATGTTGATTGAAAAAAAAAATTACAATCCAAATCCACTCTTTAAAGGATAAAAATCATTTTTTTATTCTTTCTTTGTACTTTTATTTTAAATTAAAGAGTTTAGGGTTCAAGGTTATAGGTTATGGTTTAGGGTTTAGAGAATTAAGGGTAAGGTATATTTTTTAGGGTCTAAGGATTAGAGTTTAAGATATAAAAAATAAAGCTTAAGTTAAAATTTTAATTTTTAATTTTTTTTTAAAAAATATAAAAAATATACTATAAAAAGACAGATAATTTTTATTCTACCGGAAGAAAAACTCAAATTGCTCCACATCCCCAGGATTTCCGAATCAAAAATATAATTAAAGTTTGATGACTAATGTTGTACTAATTAATAATAAAGTATTTTGAGCTTTGGCCCAATATATTAGGAGAACAATTGTCGGCCCAATACAGATCCGAGTCAATGTAATTCTAACCCGATCCTTTCATGATTACAGTATGAATAGAGATGGGCATGGAATTTTTTAAAAAAAATTCGAGTTTAAGTCGGGTCGGGTCGGAATTTTTTAAGGATAATTTTGGGTTGGGTCGGGTTGGGTTTAATTTTATGGTGAAAAAAATCCGATTCGGGGCTAATAATATAATTTTTTTTTATATTTTAGTGATATTTGCAATTATGATCCCTCTTTAAATATATTTTATATAATTAGATCATTAAAATTAATTATTTTACAATTAAGTCATTGAAAAATTATTTATTTACAATTAGATTCCTAAATTTTAATTTTTTACAATTAAGTCCTTAAATTTTAAATTTTTTAATGATTCAGATCGAATCGGATGGAATCGTATTTTAAAATTTAAAAATAGGGTCAGATCTAGTCGATTTTTTTCACCCTAAATTCGGATCGAGTCAAATAACAAGTAAAGGGTATATTTTTCGAGTTGGATACGGGTGGATCGAAAATCGGACCCAACCCGCCCCGTGTCCATATACTTATATAAGTATGAAGATAGAACCATAAGCACCAAAACCTAGACCACCTTGTTTATCTCAGAAACCGCTGCTTCTCTCACGGCAAGTTTCAGCCGGCAGCTGACGTACTTTCGGCCGGAAAATCTATATTATTCACCGTTTCATTGTTCATCTTTCTCTCTTTCCATTGCCGTTTGTTTTGCTTCGGAAATCCGAGAACTGTATCTCCTCCGTCGAGATCCGTCATCACTGATGTGTTTTCCGGTTTCTAATTTTTATTGATTTAATATAATTTCGTGTCGGATACCACTTTTTATGTATATCCGATCTGTTTGAGGGGAAAAGGATCGGATTATTGTTATTTTGTTTAGTTTAGTTTAGTTTAGTTTAGTTTAAGCTTTTGATATCTGGCTGTGATCGTGCTAGTGTTGTAAGGGTGTTGGAATGGCTGGGGGGGTTGCTTTTGATGCCCTTGCTAAAGACGATGACAGCGAGGTCGTCGACCGAACGGGAGTGAATGAGGAGAATGAGAACGATATGCTTGGTAAAGCTTTGAAAGGGAAAAAGAAGAAGTCGAAAGGGGGGAAGAAGGGTGCGAATCGGTTTGCGGCGGCTGCACTTGATGAACTTGAGGACGAGGCTAGTGAGAAAGTTGATGCGATGAAAGCCGATGAAGAAGATGTTCCTACAATTTCTTTCTCGGATAAGAAAAAGAAATCATCTAAAAAGAAGGGAAATAAGTTTGGAGGGTTGGGTTTTGATGCCTTAGCTGCTGAAGGCGATGACAGGCAGGTGGTTGACGACTATGACAAGGAAGAGAGTAAAGTTGAGGAGGAGGATTATGCTTTTACTGGGAAAAAGAAGTCAAAGGGTGGAAAAAAGGGTGGTGGAAGTAGGTTCGCCGCCGCACTTGATGATTTTGAAAACGAAGAGGGTGTGATAGAAGATGAGGAAGAAGATGTTCCTTCATTCCCTTTATCAGATAAGAAAAAGAAAAAGTCGAAGCCATTTCAGAAGAGTGGTAATCCCTTCAGTGCAGCATTGCTTGATGAAGAAGATGAAGCAGATGCATCTGTAACTGAGTCCAATAGTGCTGCTGTTGATGATGACGATGATGATTCTTCTATGGTTGCATTTTCAGGTAAGAAGAAGAAGTCATCTAAGAAGAAAAGCAGTGCTGCATTTGCAGCATTGGGCGGCGAGTTTGAAAATGAAGAGGGTGTGAAAGAAGATGAGGAAGGTCTTTCACTTAGATTTTCAGGTAAGAAGAAGTCATCTAAGAAGAAAGGCAACGTTGCATTTGCAGCCTTAGATGACGAGTTTGTAAACGAAGAGGGTGTAAAAGAACATGAGGAGGAAGACGTTCCTTCATTGTCTTTATCAGATAAGAAAAAGAAAAAGTCAAAATCTTCTAAGAACATTGGTAATTCCTTCAGTGCAGCACTGCTTGATGAAGAAGATGAAGGAGATGCATCTTTGCCTGAATCTACAGCTGCTGCTGTTGATGATAACGATTATGATTCTTCCATGATTGCATTTTCAGGTAAGAAGAAATCATCTAAGAAGAAAAGCAGTGCTGTATTTGTGGCCTTGGGTGATGAGGCTGAGCTGCAAAGTGAAGTTTCACACATGGTTGAAACTGAACAATTGAGTTTGGAAACTAGTAATGTTGAAACTGTTGACCATAAAAATAACAAGAGTGAAGAGGCAGCTGAAACTTCTAAGAACAAGAAGAAGAAGAAGAAGAAGAATAAGAGTGGAAGGACTGCTCAAGAGGAGGAAGATTTGGATAAACTTCTAGCTGAACTTGGTGAGGGACCTCCTTCAGCAAAACTCACAGAAGCATCCCCTCCCCAAGAGGAGACAGCACAGGTTCAGCCGGAGCCAGTTGCTGATGCTGATGCTACAGGTGCAAAAGGTGAGGAAGAACCTGTAGAGTCTGCTGCAGCAAAGAAAAGGAAAAAGAAGAAGGAAAAGGAGAAAGAGAAAAAGGCAGCTGCTGCAGCCGCAGCCGATGTTAAGGAAGAAATTCAGGAGGAAACAAAAATGGAGACTTCTGATACCAAAAAGAAAGATGCTAAGAGTAAAGCTGCTGACAAGAAACTACCAAAGCATGTTAGGGAGATGCAGGAGGCACTTGCTAGGAGAAAAGAAGCTGAAGAGAGGAAGAAAAAGGAGGAAGAGGAGAAATTGAGAAAGGAAGAGGAAGAGAAACGTCGACAAGAAGAGCTTGAGCGACAAGCAGAGGAGGCTAAGCGGAGGAAAAAGGAAAGAGAAAAGGAGAAGCTCTTAAAGAAGAAGCAGGAAGGTAAATTATTGACAGGGAAGCAAAAGGAAGAAGCTAGACGCCGTGAGGCTATGAGGAACCAAATATTGGCCAATGCAGGAGGCTTAGCTTTGCCTAGTGCAGACAGAGAGGGCGCACCTACAAAACGGCCTATATATAAAACAAAAAAGTCTAAACCAGCTCATCACGCCAATGGTGCTGCTTCTACCAAACCCGATGAAAATGTACAATCAAAGGAAAAATGTAAAGAAGAGCCACAGACGAAGGTGGAGGTGGAGATTGTAGATGATAAGGGTGATGAAGTAGAATCAAATAACACAGAAGAGAAATCTGTAGTTGCAGATGCTGCTGAAGGGAATGGAATGGAAGAAGATGATGATGATGGTGAATGGGATGAAAAAAGTTGGGATGATGTTAGTTTAAATATCAAGGGTGCCTTTGATGATGAGGAAGCTGATTCTGAGCCCAAACCTGTACTGCAGAAGGATATAAAGAGTACCCCTCCAACTTCTCACTGTACTGGTGATGGTCACTACCTATGTTGCTTGTTGAATTATGTTTCATTTTGATGATCCTTAATTAATTTTTTATTGTGTTCCACAGTCCCTCTCCCAGTCACCAAGCCAATGGTTGAGGTTGAAACAAGTACTTCTCAGCCTGAGGTTAATGCTCCAGACAAAAACTTGAAGAAAAATACTACTGTGCAAAATAAAACATCCAAGTCAGATGCTCCTAAGCATAGTGAAGAGCTCAGGTCCCCAATTTGCTGCATTATGGGCCATGTTGATACTGGTAAAACAAAGCTGCTGGATTGCATCCGTGGTACTAATGTCCAGGAAGGTGAGGCCGGTGGTATTACACAACAGATCGGTGCTACATATTTCCCTGCTATTAACATTCGCGAGAGAACAAAGGACTTGAAGGCTGATGCCACATTGAAGGTTCCAGGCTTATTAGTAATTGATACCCCTGGTCATGAATCCTTTACAAATCTTCGCTCAAGGGGATCAGGTTTATGCGATATTGCCATTTTGGTTGTAGACATTATGCACGGTTTAGAGCCACAGACAATAGAATCGCTCAATCTTTTGAAAATGAGGAAAACTGAGTTCATTGTAGCATTGAATAAGGTCAAGCTGGATAAACTTCTGATTAGTTGTTTACTTGTTTTCCTTACCTTTATTTGATGCTTTATATATTTAATTATTATTTTGCTGCCCTTTAAAAATTGCAGGTGGACAGACTTTATGACTGGAAAGCTCATCGCAATTCACCAATTGGGATGACTCTTAAGAAACAATCTAAAGATGTCCTATCTGAATTCAATAGGAGAGTTACCCATGTAAACACTTATCAACTACTCATCTAATTCTATATTTATCAGAACTTGGTGAAAGTTTGTTAATCGTGTGTTATACTTTTATTTAAAGGTTATAACTCAGTTCAAGGAGCAAGGGTTGAACACTGAATTGTACTACAAAAATAAGGAAATGGGTGAAACTTTCAGCATTGTGCCTACAAGTGCAGTCACGTTAGTCATGGATGCTCTACAAGTTCCAAATCTATTTAGTAATTGAATTTTGGGTTTTGACCTAGCTTTTTCTGATATTGATGTTGCAGTGGGGAAGGGATCCCAGATTTGTTATTATTACTTGTCCAATGGACCCAGAAAACAATGGTTGAGAAGCTTACATTCAGTGATGAAGTGCAGGTTTGTCTTATTCCGTCCTTCCTATTTAAAAATAATTTACCTATCCCTCATTGTGCAGTGTGAGACATTTTGGACATTGAATTTTGTGCCAGTGTACGGTCTTGGAGGTTAAGGTTGTTGAAGGCCTTGGGACAACTATTGATGTTGTGTTGGTTAATGGTGTTCTTCATGAAGGAGATCAAATTGTTGTTTGTGGCTTGCAGGTAAGCATTAAGTTTCTCTTTTAGCGGAAAATATATGGGATTGCTTGATGTTAAATTTTCAAGTTCTTATTTCCTATTTCAGGGGCCTATTGTCACCAATATAAGAGCACTGTTGACACCTCACCCTATGAAAGAAATCCGAGTGAAGGTATGGTTTTCTGGTGGGGTTTCTCTCAGAACATGCTCGAAGATGTGATTGAATTATCTTATATTGGTATCTTATGTATTGCTCTTTAATGATATTAATATGACTATGTACTTTGTTTTCTCTTAATATGAATGAATATTACCATAAGGCTAGCAAACAACTGTCATGGGTAACTTTAATTTTAATGGTGCATTTTCTCATTAATATTCTGATGACATACAATTGCTTTTTTCTAAGATAGTTATACGATGAGTTTTATATTATTTAAAATTTTATTATATTGGGATAAACTTGGAAAGAATCTAGAATCTTGTTGATTTTTCTCTCAACTAGGTGTTGTATTTTTTGGATAATTGTGGAAGGTGCAGCATGTTAAATTTTTGGTTGGATAATTGTAGGGAGCATATATGCAGCACAAGGAGATCAAGGCGGCACAGGGTATCAAGATCGCTGCACAGGTAACTGGAACTTAGCAATACATTTGCTTCTCTATTACATCTGATAACTGTGCAAATAAATTATGGGTCAATCTCCCGTTATATCATTATGCAGGGCCTTGAGCATGCTATTGCTGGCACTAGCATCTATGTCGTCGGTCCTGATGATGATGTGGAAGATCTCAAAGAAGCAGTCAAGGAAGATATGCAGTCAGTCATGGGCAGGATTGACAAAAGTGGGGAAGGGGTCTATGTGCAAGCATCTACCCTTGGCTCTTTGGAAGCATTGCTTGAATTTCTGAAAACTCCAGAAGTAAATATTCCTGTTAGTGGTATAGGCATAGGCCCTGTACACAAAAAAGACATAATGAAGGCTAGTGTTATGCTGGAAAGGAAAAAAGAGTATGCTACCATATTGGCTTTTGATGTCAAGGTGACCCCAGAGGCTAGAGAACTAGCGGATGAAGCTGGTGTGAGGATCTTTTTGGCTGATATCATTTATCACTTATTTGACCAATTCAAAGCATATATTGATGGCCTCAAAGAGGAGAGGAAAAGAGAAGCAGCAGATGAAGCAGTCTTCCCTTGTGTTCTGAAGATTTTACCTAACTGCATTTTTAACAAGAAGGATCCAATTGTCTTAGGGGTGGATATCCTTGAAGGCATTTTAAGGGTACAACTATTATCAGCTCATTTTAGTAAATACTTTTTCTAATTAATTACGTTTGGTATCTAACTCTGATTACTACATAAAGTTTTAGGAAGTTTTCTAATGTGTGTAGTAGACACGAGTCGAACAATTCTTAGTTGGTAAGGATACGTAGTGTTCATGTGTTGCAACTCTCTAATACTCTCTTTATTCCGCAGGTTGGCACTCCAATTTGTATTCCTCAAAGAGAATTTATTGATATTGGTCGAATAGCTTCAATTGAAAATAACCATAAACCTGTTGATTCTGCTAAGAAAGGCCAGAAGGTTGCCATTAAGGTATGATATTTTCTTTCTTGGACTGTTAATTATTTTATTATCTTTTAAGTATAACCTGATTTCCTAATCCTTATTTGACCAAGTGGATATGATAATATTAAAATGTCCCTGATTCCATGTCTGTTTTTCGCTTAGTATAGGAAATAATGCAATAAAATTCTAACGATGTCGTAATTTTTAGTTGAGACTTCTTTTCCTAAAAATATTTCCCTGTTATTCCTCCCAAGTTTGGAGGAAAATCACATTCTAAACTTTATTGAGTTTCCCTTAAGCCATTGAGGTGCCAACTATTTCCACCCTTTAGCTTTGAAGTACCAATATTAGGTTTGATTAGCAGTATATATTAATCTTATGTCAACAAGGTAATGTGAATCTTAGTGAACATTTATAGAACACGCCAATACAAACATGAATTGTTAATTCCGTACACATACACCAGCACTAGACTTCGTTAACTCCACAAGCACAGTTAAAAAAACTACCGCACGTCCATGTATGAATTTTTAATGTTGCTTGTGGAGTTGAAAAAAAAACTTTACTTCCGTTCTGTCTTATGAATATATCTTCATGTTAAGGCTAATTCGTTAAAATCTTCTCTTTCTAAAATCCCGGTCTAGCATGTTAGTATATCGATAGATAGGATATCCTTTTTAGTGGTTTATCCTTATAGATAGGATATGGATAATCCTCTTAGTGTTTTATCTTCATAGGTATTTGATATTTTGCACCAATCCCACTTTTTTTCCTTTTCAAATCTGTTTGAATTCATAGTTTGCAGAGAAAGATAAAAGATGAGAAGATTCTTGGTTTCTATGCTAAGGTTACGCAGAGCCTACGCAAGTCCGAGTAACATGTTTGTGTTGTGTTGTTGCAGATCGTTGGATCCAATCCCGATGAGCAACAGAAAATGTTTGGTCGGCACTTTGAGGTTGAAGATGAGCTTGTTAGTCATCTTTCTAGGAGATCCATCGATATTCTGAAAGCTAATTATAGGGTAAGTTATTGCACAGCCTCCTTACTCGTATTTTTCTCATGTTTTGATCGTCTAACTTCATATTGTTTAGGATGATCTGTCTCTTGATGAGTGGAGGTTGGTTCAAAGACTGAAGGTCCTGCTCAAAATTCCATGAGCATCGGGTTTGATTGTCTTGAGAGGAAACATAAAAAATCTGTATAGTTACAAATTTTGATCTCGGAAGGGACGCCACTGCATCTTGTTCATAGGAGACGTTTGTGGCTGCTTGGCCTTCATTTTGTTTACATAATTTTTACTTTGTTTTTGCCTGAGTAATAAAATGGATCCTAACATTTGCTTTAAATTCAAAGATTCCTTCAACATTTGCTTTATCTATTGGCCATTCCATTTTAATGACATACAATCTGGTGATTTTAGTGGAGTTCTGGACAGACGCAATAGAAACAATCGCACAGGTTAAAAAAGAGGTTCTCAAAATTTTAATAAACTATATTTATTAGGTTATGTTGATCTCGAAATTCATTAAAATTTTTTTGAAAATACTATTAAGAAAGATTGAGTTATAATTGTTATTGATTATAATTACTTTTTAAATGCGATAATTAATTATAGAATCTTATTGATTATTTCAATTATTATTGTTTTCGTAGAACTAGTGAGATTTTAGACAGACGTAATATAAATGATCGAACAAGGACTCCTAAAAAGGACATTTGCTTCTAAGGGGTGTTTGGTTCATGGAAAAGATTGTTACTCCAGGAATAGGATTATTGGAATATAATATTACCTGATAAGAATGTAAGAATACAATGTTTAGTTTAAAGAATATAAGATTACTTAAATATATATTTTACTCAATTATCATTATGATATATATTTAGGGTTGTTATGATTAAGTTTGAGAAAATATAACTTATTTACGACGATATAAATATGTTAAGATTATTAAATTATGATTAAATTTTAATTTTGTTTTTTAAAGAAAATTTAAAAGAATACGGTGAAAATTTATATTTTTTTATTTTAAAGTAAAATCTTCAAAATCTAAAAAAAATAATTTGTGAGCTTTAATGAAATCTAAGAATTAATAATATTGTTGAATATTCAAATATAATAAAATTTAGTATTAAAAAATTTAGTTAAAACATATTATCCATGTTCTTAATTGTATATAAAGTTTTAAATCAAATAAATAAAAAATTAAATTCTTAAAAATAATACCGAAAGGATAAATTACAAAAATACTCAAAAATATCAAGGACTAACATAACAAAAGATAATTTAAATTATTGTTTGTCTCTTGATTTTATGCTCCAGAGAAATGTTGGGCTGAAATTTTCTATTTTTATAGAGATAATTTTGTCATAAAGGAAGAGAATTACTAAATATCAAAGGAAAGCATGAGATTAAGATTTTTGGGTAAAATAAAAAACACGAAACTATAGGTAATGATGTATTACCTTTTGGTGGGTATCCTCCAAATCCAAACAGATGTTTAAGATACTGGAAAAGTTTTTACCCCTAGGAATTTTCTTTTCCCTGATCCAAACAGTCCCTAAAGGTTATAATTTTATAATTAGCGGAGGATATGAACAATTATTTTTAAGGATTATATTTTAATAAATTATCAAGGGTCTCCTAAATTTTTGAATCTCCCTTAAATTATTTCCATATAAATATATTGAAACAAAACAAAAAACATAAGTTTAAAGAGATTTTGAACGAGACATATTCAATAAAATCATATATACCGATAAGAAAACGAATATTTGAATTATTGGGTGTATAAGCTTTAATTGGTCCATCACGTTTGGAATCAAATGCCCATTTAAAGAAAAAAAATCCCCTAATTTTCATTTGTCAATTTGTTGTATTAAGTATCAATTAAATTGCAAAACCAGATGGAAAAGGAGTAACGGGATGATAAAATGGTCCTATTGTTTAGGATAAATATTAAAATTATATATGAAATTTGGTCTAAAAATAAGCCCATAACATATCAATAATTTATGAAAAATGAATAAAATCGAAATTACATGTACACAAATACTCAAGATTAAAATAAACACATGAATAATAAGTTGCTTAATCTAGTTCAGAAATTTTAGATTTAAAGATTAAACTCAAATTTTATATTCGAAGCTTAGGTCGAATTTGATTTTAGATTAAAATAAATAAACAATTTGATTAGATTCAATTGTTTAGGTTCAATCAAATACGTAACAAAAATAAATAATAATAATCTTCAACCACTCAAATCAAAATCAATTATGCATTAAAAATATTCGATTATGTGAACCGAATTAAGAATCAATATACTAAAATATAATTTTATAAAAAAAATTGTTGGTAAATTAAAAAAACTCAGAAAATCTAAGTGTACAAATTGCTACAAATTTGAATTAATTAAATTACTCAGTAACCCCATCCATCACCTACAATTTCTACTAATCTACTTTCTTCATAGCTTGATTGTTTCTTCTTCTAAACCAAGTTACCCAATGATCAAACACCCAGACTACGCTAACCAAGATTGCTGTCACAATCACAACCATCCAAGAAACCCATGCCCACAGTGGAATCGAATTCTCACCCTTCATGTAAAACACACCCATTTTATACACAAACAAAGGTCCAATGATGCCCCTAACAACGGTATAAAACGCATAGAACGGAAGAGACAAAACGTCGAACACCTTACCTGCAACGGGAATATCAGCTCTACGGAAGCCAGCGATTGTCCATACGTTTTGGCAAAAGCTGGTGACTTCAGCGAGGATCAATAGCACGAGAAGCGAGAACGACCCATGGTGGACGATGAAACGACAGGTGACGAACACGTAAAGGGTGGCTAAATGATGGAGGATGAAGAGAGTGTCGTTGGGGAAAAAGATCATGTAGTGAAGAAGATCGAGTAAGAAGTACGAGATGCTGAATTCGAGGACGGTGTTGTGGGAAAGAGAATTTGGGGCGTCGAAAGTCGTGGATTGGGTGTTTGTTAATGCGTGAATCGCCATTAAAACTGCTGGGGTTCCATGTGTCAGTGAGATGAAACAGCTTGAAGCTTCGGCTCGGTGCTTGGGATCCCAGTTGTGGAAGATCAGAAAGTAAGCGAAGAGGTAAACGAAGAGAAACAAAAGGAAAAATGTTGGTAAACTTGGGGTTTGAAAGGGTAATAAAATCTCCATGAAAACACAGTTAAAGAAAGGATTCAACAGATTTACACGGTGATGAAAGAGAAAACCAGGGCGAGGTTTGATTTTTTTTCGGGTACTTAAAGAACAAAGAGGCGGAGAGTTTGAATCTTGTACTCTGCGTCTAATTGTGGTATAGTCCCTCAATTTTATATACATTGCCACTTGAATCCTAACGAGCTAAAATAAGTTTTCAGTTCGAGACTTTATATATATATAATTTTTTTTGTTTATGTGTTTCTGTTCGAATTAGTTACGACAAAACTCTAAGAATCGAAAGGATAATCCCAAAAATATGGATTCAATCTTAACTTTTATAATAAAATAAGGACTAAAACCATAATTAACCCATCCTTTTTATAAGGTGCCGATAACGATGAATTTAACTGTGACTAAACATTACAGACGTACAGCGTTTAGGGTGTTTCCTTCTCCCTAACGTATGGGAAACTAGGTGCGTACACGTGACGTTTACAGATTTTTTTTATATATTTTATTAAAAACATATTTTTATGTATATGTATAATAAAAATAATAATTTATAAATATAAAAAAATTATGACGTTTACAGTCTTATTTATCCTCTCTTATTTTTCTCGATATAAACATCAAAATTTAGTTCATTTGCAACTACTTAGATTGATTATCGAGAAAAAATAATAATTTAATTTTTAATATTTCGATAAGCTAACTGGTTTTTTTTTAATTAGTTAAAGTGATTATAATAGTATTTATTTTAGAATATAATCTCAATCATTTAACATTGATCGCTCAATCACTCTGCTAGCATCATGGTATTCGAATTCGTGACCTCTAAGAACTAGTGATTACAGTAGTATCTGTTATAGAATATAAACTAATCGATTGTTAATTTTATTTAAATAAATTTAAAATAATATTTTGATAAATTAACTGATTGTTGAACCATTTATAAATTCTTTGTTCATTGAAAATTATTCCTCATCACCGAGAAATCGAATAAAAATAATATCGAATATGGTTAATATTTTGTCCATTAATGATTTTTTATTATTAAAAAAAAGTACTAGCCAAATTGCAGTGTTCAATCAACATTAATAAGTTTAGGCTTCCGCTGTATAGGATATTCGCTGATTCGGATATTTTATATTCTCTAAAAAGGCTTATCCCTTTTCCAACAAGCCTCCGATTGTTAGATTTAATAAGTTTAATTTTATTGAGATTTATTTGATTCATCGAGTGATAAAAATATTTATTTATTTATCTTGTATTATTTTTTTATACCAATGATGTTATTATAAAAATATTTTAGAGATTATGGGTTTAAACGTGTTTAGGTGCGTATAAATATCGGGTGTAGTAGCACGAGTCCTTTAGCCCAAGTGGTTAAAAGAATGGTTGTTGTTCCTAAAGATCACGGGTTCAAACATCAATGATGCTAACAGAGTTACATAATCAAACAATTGTATGATCCTATAAATACATAGCTCACTAAATATATATTTCAAACTCTAGCAATCATTAGTTGTTGGAATCTCAAATTGATTTTCCAAACTCAGAATCTCACTTTATCACTCAGACAAAAACACATAAGATTTTAATTCTCTCTCAAATCCCTAGTTGCCGTTCTCCTTTCTCAAATTCATCTTTTTTAGTTTTTCGTTTTGATTGTCCCTTTTGATCGATGGTCGACAATCAATTTTAGTGTTGGTTGTCGATCAACGGATCTATTTTTTTCTTGTTTTATTTTAATAAGATTTTTTTTTCTGTCTTTGTGACACGTTTTTTTTGTCCTTGTTACGTGTTTTTATTTTTGTTTTGGGGTTTGATTCGTCTGTCTTTATAGCATGTTGCAGCATACCCTAGCGATCGGTTGTTGTTCGCACAGAGATTCAATTGATGCTAGTTTTCTGAATTATTGTTTTGTCGGTGGTTGATGAATACTCAAAAGTCCTTATTTTTATATCATTCCTCACTCGTTTATTGCTAATAAAGACAAATTTAAAGGCGATAATGGATATTTCCGGTTATTTTCCATACTTCAGCATCCGAACACTAATTTTATGAATTTATCTATTATTTGGCATAAAACATATGCATTTGATAGTTTTCTTTCTTAGACAGGAAACTACATCACAGAGATAGCCAATTGAGAAGATAGATGTTGAATTGCAGATGAAGTACCCGCCACGACAGTACTTTGGGGGCCGCGACAACAGCTTAAAGTTAACAACTGGTGCTCGACAGAGAGTGAAAAGATATCGATCTTAACGGATAGAGAGCGAGAGAAAGACAGAGCCCATTTAAAAGGTCAAGCCCTTGTCAAAGCCAACCATAAGAAAGAAGAGATATTTTAGGAAATAAGAATAAAATAATACAGTTTAATTAGGATTTATATTTCTTTCCCTTTATGTAATCACTAATTTTATCCGGGTTTATGCTCGAATTAAATCAACCCACATCCCTTTTTAATACTCAAATCACCTTAACTTACCCTAATTTTATCACTTATTTTATAATTATTATTATCCTTACTATCTCTTAATTAAAACCAAAAATCCAAAAATATATAAATATATGATATAAATAAAAGCCTTTTATTAGAGCCCACTTTTATAAGCCCAAACCATTAATAAATTTGACCTATTAAATATAATTTTATAATATAAAAAAAATATAATAAAAATTCCTACTTGGTGCTCAAGGTCTTGTTTTTAATTGGTTATTATTTTTAAAGGGATAAACCTAAAATACCCTTCATCATATTATAGATACCCTTATATATTAAAACCTAAACCTATTTTATTCTCATATGTTACCCTTTACCCTAACTATATATATAACATTTACCCTAAAAATAAAGTACCTCCTAACCATATTTTATACCAGCCGCAAAACTACCCCAGGTGGCTTAAAAATCTCTCTGGCCGCAATACATTTAAAGGGACTGCCGAACCATTTCCATTTCCATTTTCATTTCCATTTGTAAGTTGGTAGCCTCCATTATTTATATTTTTATTCTCATTGAATCACTTCACCCATTCGGTCGGTTATTTTTCAAGTTATGCCCTAATCTAATCATTACTTTTACCGTTTAGTTTAATTTGTGGATTGATTTTAATCGAGCATATTTAGATGTATATATTTCTTTTTTATATATTTATTGTGTATTCCATTCTTATGGTTCAATAAAAATAATGAATATTTTTATTGGTATCTTTTATTGTTTTTTTTATTTGTTTATTATATGTTGTGTTTTATTTATTTATATATGTTATTTGCTTGTTTTGTTGGTCTATTTATTTTAATCTTTATTATCATGTGTTATATGCTATTTTGTCTTTATATTTGTTGTCTTTATAATTATGTCTTTTATTTTGCTTACATCACACATTGCTAATTAATGAGCCTAATTAAATACGTCTTTACTCGATCGTAACGGGCCCGTGTTCCAACGTAGTGGTCGCGGTGTATGCGTTGCCTCCGAATAAAGACACGGTAAAAATAAAATTGATTCGAATCTTTAAACAAAAATTAATTTAAATGCCACTTTAATCCAAAAAATCTAAAATTAATTAAGCGGTAATTTTAAAGGTGCCAATTTTAGGCGGTTTTAAACCCTAAACCCGTTTTTAACCGTAACCGACTCTCGAACCTAAATCATTTCGAATCTCTGGTTTTTACGGTGTCCGGCCTACCAAAGTGGCCGGTGGCGACTCCACCCTTTTTTAAAAAATCCCTAATTTTAAAATTTCCCTTTTCAATCTAAAATTTCTTTTTTAATCTCAAATCCCTAATTTTTACTTTCCAATTTCTATCTTTTAAAAGAACCCTATATTTCAAAATTCTTTCAACATTTCAAAATTCCCAATTTTTGTACACAATTTAAAAACTTAATTTTTAATTTTCAAATCCTAATTTTCTAAATTTCCTCAAAATTTCATTTCAAATCCAAATCCCTAAACTCCACTTTTCAAACCCTGATTTCAATTCCACTAGTGACCCCTTTCCCTTTTTTACTACACCCCTATTATTTTTAAGAATTTTATAAGGGTCGCTACACTTTAGAACTTTTTTCTTGCATGGAAAACTCAACTTAAGGCTTGGCCTATACAAAACACTTATTAGGTTTAGGTGTGGAGTCGAGTCGGATTCTCTCGATCATATATCTTTAGTCGCCGATTACATCATGTTCTAAACTTCTTCGGATGTTTAAGTTGTTTGTGGAGTAGTTGGGAAGAAGGTTATGTTATTTTTGATACTTATTAATCAAAACTTATTTCATAGTTTATTTTCTCTTGGTATTTACTCTTCTTGCATATGAGCTCGAAAGATAGTATGTGAAGAAAAACTTATTTGCCTAGTATCGGGAGATGTAGGTTCACGAAACGAGAGAATTCGGTCTTTATTCATGGGCATTGACTAATCCGGTCGAGAGATTAACCGCCCAGGATTTCAGAGACTAACAAGATGCATGTGTTTGGTTGTTGTCCGCCCTTGATTCACGCCAAGAGGTATCATCAAGATGTGGGCTTCAACAGTTCTCTTCGCTTAGGGATATGAAAGAAGACATACAAGGATGCTCTGTCGAACTATGAAATGTTGAATTGTCGACAAGGCATAACCCCACTTAGGTAGCTGTGACAACCCTTTGTACGACCCGTCGAGGCGGCAATTCAACCCATTGCATTAATAAGTGGATACTTGATATAACTGGATTCCCTCTACAAAGCACTCAATTTAACCTCTCTTCTATCATCTTTATTTCTTCGTTAATTAGTTTTATGTTTAATAGTTTTCTTAGTTATACTTCAAACTCCTCAAATTATTTGTGTTCTTATTTTTCGTAGTGCAGTGTAAGAAGTAGTGAAGTCGACACAATCCCCGTGGGTTCGACAACCTAAAGTATTACAATCTAACAATGGTGGAATCAAAAGAACTTCTGAGCCTCCATCATATTTGGCACCATTGTCGGTGACTGACGCTCAATTTTACTACTAATTATTTATGTACCTTTTTGTTTATTTTATTTTATCTTATTTAGTTTTAGTTTAGTTTAATTTACAAGGGTTGTTTTGTGTATGACTAGATCCAATCTGACTATTGATTAATATCCTTGCGATCCAGAAATCGAAAAGACAACACACGATCTGAAATGTAGGGCACGCCAAAGAATGAATCAAGCACCTGGCCAACAAAGCAATGTTGGTATGAATGCCGCCGAGGCAGACAACCGCGGTGCATTCGCAGTGGCTGATCCAACAATTCTTCCAAGACAGGAACACACACGAATGGTGCATGATTATTTAGAAGAAGACTTGGATGGATTAACTCATGTTGTTGTGATGCCTATCATAGAGGCAAAGCACTTCGAATTAAAACCAGTCATGTTCAACATGATCAACACCCTAAGTCAGTTTGGGGATTCGGCCAATGAAGATGCTCGGCAGTATCTTAAATCCTTTTTAGAAATTTGTAACTCGTTTAAGCTGCCGGGAGTCTCAACTGACATCTTTAAGCTGAAATTGTTTCCCTATTCACTAAGGGATAAGGCAAAATCATGGTTAAACAACCTCTAGCCGGGATCATTCAACTCATGAACAGAACTATGCCAAAGCTTCCTTGCCAGATTTAGTTACACCAATATGACTGATAAACTAAGAAACAATATAGCATCCTTTAGGTAAGATGAAGACGAATCAATGTATAAGGCCTGAAAAAGATACAAAAAACTATATAGAAATGTCTCATGCATGGTCTGCCTGAGTGGACCCAAGTATCCATCTTCTACAATACAGTTAACACCCCTACGAGGATGATGCTTGATGTTTCTGCCAATGGCACCCTCTTAGACCGCCCACCCCATGAGAGTTTAGAAATTTTGGATAAGTTGGCAAAGAATGACTATCAACATCCAACCACCCGAAGAGGCATAAATAGGCGAGGTATGACAAACTTTGATTCTGCAAATTCTATCTTAGCATAACTATCAGCTCTAACCAACATGGTTAAGATCTACATAAACTAAGCCACGTTCGTGAAGTAAAAGCAGTCATCGTTTTTTACGAAATATATGGTGAAAACTATAACTCGAACGCATTCCCGCACGATTCAGAATCTTCCTTCTATGTTGGAAACTTTAATAGAAACAATATGTCCAACAATTATAACCCATCATGGAGGAAGCACCCGAACTTCTCATGGAGTAACCCTAATAATGCACTTAACACGCAACATCAACCAATACAATCTACTGGATTCCAGCAAAACAATAGATTTGCTTAGCAGCAGATGCCACAATAGGCCCCGCTATCGCAGTAGGCAACAGATGTCCAGACTCTGGAGAACACATTACAAACCTTTATGGCTCAAACTGATGCATACATTGCAAACACCAATAAGTTCATTCAAAGAGCCGATACTTTTATAGACAGAACAGAAATGAGAATGCACATTAATGAAGCTGCTCTCGAAACGCTAGAAACTACAGTAGGATAAATGGCACAACAGATGAATAGCAGACCCATAGGAGGTCTCCCTAGCGATACTGAAGTCGCTAGAACCGATCCTCATGAACAATGCAATATGATATCCACCAGGAGTGAATTACAACTAAAGGACCCTGAAATACCTGCTCAAACAGTAGGTAAAACCCCTGAAACAGTAGCCCTAAAAGAAGCTACTGATGAAACACTTAAGGTAAAAGAACCAGCAGACACTGCTGATGATACTGCTACAGCAAAAGATGTCGTAGTCGCACCGCAGATGAGATTTCAATGCAATGAGAAGATTGAACATTTGCGTCTACCACCACATTTTCCACAAAGGTTAAAACAACAAAAGCAAGAGTACCAATTCAAGAAATTTCTAGATATTCTTAAACAGGTACATATCAATATACTTTTAGTGGAGACAATCAAAAAATACTCAACTATGCTAAGTTCCTTAAAGATATTATATCCAAAAGGACAAAAATTAGGGAGTTTAAAATGATTGTCGTAACAGAAGGGTGAGTGACAATACTACACAATAAGGCCATGACTAAAAGAAAAGATCCTGATAGTTTCAATATACCATGTTCTATCGGTGATCAATACGTGAGTAAAGCACTGTGACTTAGGCGCTAGCATAAATCTCATGCCTAAGTCAGTATTTCAGAAGCAAGGCATCGGGGAGGTAAAACCAACAACAATAATGTTGTAACTAGCAGACCGTTCTTACGTGCAACCGAAAGGAAAAATTGAAGATATTCTAATAAGGGTGGATAAATTTATTTTTCCTACTGACTTCTTAATTCTTGATTGTGAAGCATATGAACATGCTCTAATTATATTGGGAAGGTCATTCCTAGCCACAGGTAAAACATTGATTGATTGCGAGAAAGGCGAACTAGTCATAAGGTTCAATGACCAACAAGTAAAGATCAATATGTTTAAAACTCTAAGGCATCCAGACGAACCAGATGAATATCAAAGAATTGAAGCTAAAATTGAGTTTAACTTCAATACAGAAACAGACTACCTGAACAAACCCTACTGAGTCAACCTCTGCCGAGGCAGTACTCCCCTTGAACAACAATATATTCGAAAGAAACCAATTGATGAGGAGATAACAACTGGGACATCAACTTCTCCTACATTTAAAAAGGGGAAGATGGTTGCTGCTAGAGATGTATCCTATTACACTCTTGTAGTAACCTAAATTTCTGTCTCTTTATCCTTATTTTCTTTTATGTTTTAGGTATTAGATTTTAGTTTCCAATTTTAGGATTTAGATTTCAAATTTCGCAACTTAGTTTTAGACTTTTTAAATTTTCCATAGTTTTAATATTATTTAATTTTAGTTTTTTAGGTCCAATAAAGAAAATGAAATGGAGATAACCAAGCCCAAAATACGGCCTAACCCCAGAAGAAAATATCTTGGCGGGAAACTTGCCACCCAAGGCAGAATCTGTATCAAATACGTTGCCAGTGCGGGTCAGCTGGACTAGTGTCGCGTGCACACTAAGGATAATGATGACACTGCTGCCGCCTCTAACGGTCCGTTGCTTCACCTATAAATAGACAAGTAAAGTTCATCTCTTCCATATTTCTTTTCTACTAACATTACTCTGCCAAAAATTCTTCTCATTTACTTCACAAGCAAAAATGGCTACCCCAAGACAACCCTCTGCCGGAGCAACAAAGTGCAAACAATTCTCTACACTGGCAGCCGAACAAGAATACGAAAGAAATTTCAAGAACCATCAGATCTGGGAGGAGCAAGGTTTTCATTACACCGATGAAGAGGATATGGGCCTGGAAGCGTTCATACTATTACAAATTACCTTCTAGCGATGACAGCAATTTGCAAAACAACCAGATCCGACGGACATCTAATGGGTTCACGAATTCTATGCCCACCGTACCGTGCCTAACAACCCATACACATATCTGCGTGGACGGGCTCACGATCAATGCTTATTTTGGTCTCTACATCGACAACAATGAACATAAGGAGTTCGTTGTCGCCCTGACGGCTGAAGACTACGAGAAGATGAAGGCAGAATTATGCCTACCGGGTACCAAATAGAATACGGGTAAACACCATAGATCCGTTAGTCGCCGCAATCTCCGACTAGAGGCAAAGCTCTAAAAATATATTCATCAAAAGAAATATGCTACCATCATACACAGTGGATAGACCACGCCTGGAGCTCATTCATTTTATCATCTACGACCGAAGGATTGATGTCGGTAGCATCATCAGTGAACAAATATTTGAGTACGCCATCAAAGAAAGAGGTATTCTTGTTTTCCCTTGCTTAATTACTACTTTGGGGAAATCTAGAAAAGGTTCCAAACATGCCCCTAGATACCTACACACCGAGACGTGTGAGATAGACACAAGAGATTTACATGAAGATGATGTAAGTGGAAGAAGTAGTTCCACAAGCCTCCATTCCTCTAACAGCCGACGCAGAACCCGCCGAGGTCGATCAACAAGCAGACCAACCAAAAAATGCACTAGCAAGAATCCTGGAAATCCTATAGAAGATGGAGAGAAGGCAGTTGGCCTTCATGAACTATATTAAGGAGTTCAACAACTTTATCACCGCCACCATCTGAGAAGAACTCCCTTCATGCATAGCCGCTGAGCATTCAGCCACGCCGCTCGGCCAAAAAGCCAATGGTGAGTCCACCCAAGCCATGCTGCTGAGTAGCCGCCCAAAACTCGCCGCAAGATCCTAATTGACAGCGACTTCGAAGATTCATTCGGGTCTATAGAATTCTAAGGGCGATAGTATTTCTTTTTTCTTCTTTTTTCTTTTATTTTCCTTTAAATTTTAGTTATTTTTTTCTCTATTATTTATCCATGCATTGAGGACAATGCATCTCTCGAGTCTAGGGGAGCATTTGTCTAATTTTGTAATATGTAATTATATGCCAAATGTATAAAAGTGATCAAAGTATCTTATTATTGTCTTATTACTCTGACTTAGACAATTGCAAATTTTTTAAGTCTTTGAATTTTATTGAAACTGCCTTGGCAGCAATATATTTTTCAGCGGCCGCTGCAGTTTACACCATTCACCAGACTTGAATTCCGAAAGATCTACTAGAATTAGTACTTAGGATTAGACTTTGAGCCTGAAATCATATAAACACTGCTAGTCTTAGTTGATTTTAAAAGTTCTTTTCTTTGAAAAGCAATAAAGACTTAGGCTTAGGTTTTAAACTAGAGGTGTCTAGTTAGTCCATAGAGGTGTCCATGACTGGCTCTGGGACTTATTTTTTCTCTCACTTACTAGATGTGCCCGAAATTAGATCTAGTAAGGAGTAGCTAAACACTTGAGGTGCCCAAAAACTGGCTCAAGCAGTATAAGTATATAGAAATATATATTTATATATCAATTTAGGGAGAAAGAAGGAAAAAGAATTAAGAAAAATCTTAATCGGAAGTTTTGAGCTAGAAAAGGATTAGAACTTAAAAAATCAGCTTCGACATAGCTACGCACATACACACTAAGACTTATAGTCTAATTCCGAGGAACGTCTAGAACCTAGAAGAGGGCGAGTCAAGAAGGAATTTTTGTCGCGGCAGGCAAGATGGTATATTACGTTAAAATTCCCGACATAAAAATTATACTTTGTATTGCTTGAGGACAAGCAATAGTTCGAGTTTGGGGTGTGATGAGTACTCAAAAGTCCTTATTTTTATATTATTTTCTCACTCGTTTATTGCTAATAAAGACAGATTTAAAGGCGATAATGAATATTTCCGGTTATTTTTTGTACTTCAGCACCCGAACACTAATTTTATGAATTTATCTATTATTTGGCATAAAACATATGCGTTTGATAGTTTTCTTTCTTAGACAGGAAACTACATCACAGAGATAGCCAATTGAGAAGATAGATGCTGAATTGCAGATGAAGCACCCGCCACGACAGTACTTTGAGGGCCGCGGCAACAGCTTGAAGTTAACAACTGGTGCTCGACAGAGAGAGAAAAGATATCGATCTTAACGGACAGAGAGCGAGAGAAAGACGGAGCCCATTTAAGTGGTCAAGTCCTTGTCAAAGCCAACCGCAAGAAAGAAGAGATATTTTAGGAAATAAGAATAGAATAATACAGTTTAATTAGGATTTATATTTCTTTCCCTTTAGAACTATTTCCTTGCATGAAAAACTCAATTTAAGGCTTAGCCTATATAAAGCATTTATTAGGTTTAGGTTTAGGTGTGGAGTCGAGTCGGATTCTCTCGATCATATATCTTTAGCCGCCGACTACATCATGTTCTAAACTTCTTTGGATATTTAAGTTGTTTGTGGAGTAGTTGGGAAGAAGGTTATGTTATCTTTTATACTTATTAATGCAAAACTTATTTCATAGTTTATTCTCTTTTGGTATTTATTCTTCTCGCATATGAGCTCGAAAGATAGTATGTGAAGAAAAACCTATTTGCCTAGCATCGGGAGATGTAGGTTCACGAAATGAGAGAATATGGTCTTCGCTCATGGGCATTGACTAATTCGGTTGAGAGATTAACCGTCCAAGGTTTCAGCGTCTAACAAGACGCATGTGTTTGGTTATTATCCGCCCTTGATTCACGCCGGGAGGTATCATCAAGATGTGGGCTTCAACAATTCTCTATGCTTAGGGATAAGGAAGAAGACATACAAGGATGCTCTATCGAAATATGGAATGTTGAATTGTCGACAAGGTATAACCCCGCTTAGGCAGCTGCGACGACCCTTTGTGCGACCCTCCGAGGCGGCAATTCAACCCATTGCATTAAATAAGTGGATACTTGATATAACCGGATTCCCTCTACAAAGCACTCAATTTAACCTCTCTTCTATCATCTTTATTTCTTCGTTAATTAGTTTTATGTTTAATAGTTTTCTTAGTTATACTTTAAACTCCTCAAATTATTTGTGTTCTTATTTTCCGTAGTGTAGTCGTAAGAAGTAGTGAAGTCGATACAGTCCTTGTGGGTTCGACAACCTAAAGTATTACAATCTGACAATGGTGGAATCAAAAGGACTTTCGAGCCTCCATCAGTGGTCACTTGGAAAGACTTATCCCCACTTGGTTGATGGTTGTTTGCTGATAAAATAAGTCCTGGGTAGCGACACTTTTTACTCGACAGTTTGAATCGCCTACAATTCCTTCTTCCTTCACTATGCATCTTGTTTGGACAGAAACAATGAGATTCAGGAAGCTACTGAATTTTATCGGTATCCTTATTTCCAGAGAAATTTTATTTTTCTTTGTTTTTGGGTTGTAAAAATTTTTGGATTTTTTAATCCAATTATTTTGCTTCTTGATTACGTTGTAATTATAATTTTCTATGAATTTAATAGAAATTTAGTAGCATTTGTCAAAAAAACATAAGATTTTAACCACAATAAATGATAGTCAAACTTATTTATCTGGGACCACATTGACATTAAATCCCTACATTGGTTATATACCTGAAAATACCTAGTCATTGGGTAGTATTAAAATTCATCTACTTAGAAACACACCACCATCAAGAAACAACACATACTTGAAAACATATAGTCATCAAGTAAGGGTCATTGTAAATTAAAAAAACTTGGTCATCTAAGTAATAAGTATTGTATACTCAAAAACACCTAACCATGGAGTGTAAATGGAGAAGGAAACATGTATTGTAGAATAAATGTTGGGTATCTAAATTCTATTAATCATTGGCTTAAACAGTCAAATATCTACACGAAATACAAATAATGTAATCTCAAAGATCTCACGATTGTTGTTAATTGCCAACACAACATTACTTTTATATTATCGAGTTATTAATTCACTATAGAGGAGTACATAATTATTGTCATCAATTATCTTCATTAGTTCATATTATCCCAACAATTAAGGCATAAAATAATTCATTAATCTTACATGTCGATTCCTATTCTTAGCTAGCATTATTGAGTGTTTAGTTTAAGGAGTATCGATATTTGAATATTAGCATCGATATAGTATGTTCGAGTATCGATATTCACCCGTATATTTATAGTAACATTATTTACAAGAATTCTTTAATTTTAACAAGTATCAGTACGAGTCAACTCGTATCGATACGACACCTAACCATGTATTGGTACGGTCGAAACCCGTATTAGTACTCTGTTCACGGGTTTGTACCATTTTTTTGAAAAATGACAATTACAAACGATTTATTATTGTCTTTATAGATCATTACCTTCTTCAAATGTTTCTTAGCGCCTTTTAAGCTTCCAAATGAGTTCGTGATTATTGGGGATAATTTAGTCATTCAGTTACAATTTCCAAGCATACATACCATCTATGGACTAACAATATCGGTACTCAGGTATGAGTATCAATATCGTCCTAAAATAGAAATAATCATTGAAGGCAAATTTGATACTAGAACTTTGATTTTCAACAAGTGTATTTTAGTATTGATATAATTCTTTATCGGTACTAGAACTTCGATGTGAATATTTGAGGTATTTTTAATTATTATATCAAAACAAAAATTTTAACAATCTCTCAGTTTTTATATAATAAAATCAATTTAAAAAATTATTTTTGAGATTTTTCTAATTTTAAAATAAATTAAAAAAACATATGGGGTGTATGAAGGTGGTCGAATGACGACAAACTCTAGACTTGTTTTTAGTTTTTGCCTCCATAAATATTTTATTTTAAACTTGGCTGAATTTTTTTCTTAGTCCTTTCGACGGTAGTTTCGGTGATTATATTGTTGATACCAGTTGACTTATCTTTGCGAATGAACACAATAACATAAAAGATGTCAAACACAAACACTCTCATAAGAATAAATCGAATATGAAATCTTTGATAAAAAAATATATTTTCTCTTCTCTCACACCTTTCTCTTTCAAACAATTTTTTCACAAATACTAAAAAACAAATAGTGAAAATATATATTTTTTAAACTTTAAAAAAAAAAAGACTTAGGTTTCTTTAATTTATAAGACTAGTCATTTTTCATTTATAAGACTAGTCATTTTTTAATTAGAGATCAATGCATGTTTAAATGTGATCGAAATCATTACATTTTGATTTTTAAGAAAAATAATATTAACGAAATTAAAATTTACCGAATAAAAATCAATTAATATCTGATTTATTAATTCTCACTAACAATGATTCGAATAAAGTATTTATATTTGATATACTAATGGTGCATAGTTTTATGTACTATTAGTAAATGAATGATGACACAAACATGAAACAAATATAAAACGCAAGATTCAAATATTTGTATTTTATGTAAAATTTACTGATTGATTTAACGACTGAAGATAAATATATTGTCTTATTTTATATAAATTTAAATTCTGAAATAAAAATATAATACTTTTTTATTTAATAAAAAAATATTTGTACTCTATGTGAATTCTGAACTTGTTTGTAAATTTTTATATGATTAATATTTTAATAACTTGATTGTTGAATTTACATGTACATAAGTATAGATCTATATAAAATTCATTTAATTTAATATAAATATAAATAATTTCTAAATTCATTATTTCATTCGTAATGTCAAGAATTTAATTCCGGCGTTAATTAAAAATATGATGTCTTATTCTATTAAGCTAATTCGTACTTATTTGTTTAGTTATTGTTAATAATTAAATTTTTGGCTCTTGTTTTAACCTAAAAACCTTGAATTTATCGGACAATTTTAATTCTATTATAAAATTAAAATAGAATAATAAATTATTTTGAAATTAATATATATTTATTTACAAGGTAAATACGTTATAAGTCACTTAGTTATAGGTTTAATAGCAAATAGACCATTTTTCTTCTAAATCTATAAAATTAATAACAAGCGCATTATTTTTCTTTTAAAAATAAATTATATGTTTAGGAACAAACATATTATTTTCTTTTAAAAATGATAATTCAGTCACTCAATTATAGGTTTATGAACAAATTCGTTTTAAATTAAAATTTTGTGGTAAATAAATTATTTTATCATTAAAATTAAAAATATAACTTAGTATAATAATCATTTTAGTCCTCAAAACATACACGTTCTATTATTTTAGTTCTAATTCAAAATAAATCAACAAACTTAATCGTTCGTATTTAAAAATCTAAACATTATACCATCATGATACATACCCAGACCACATAATACACTTCATGTTTGTCCGTCAATTTAATAATCAATAGTTGTGATAGTTTGATAGATACTTATAATTGATTGACTTAATTATTATTTTTAAAAGATTTAAATATATATTTAATATTTAAAATTAGACACATTCTCTTCGATTGATACCTGAACTAGGCACTACCTCCCAAGTCGGTACCTAAAGATTTTTGCTCTCAATTTGGTACTTAAACTAAACAACTTCTCCCAAATTGTTTTTTCTTATATTTTTTTGGGTAAACTACACCAGTGACCACCCAACTATTTGGGGATACCTATTTTGACCACCCAACTAAAGAACTCGTCAATCAGGTACCCAAATTTTGAAACCCTACCTATTTTGGCCACTGCCGTTAAAATTCTGACAAAAAAGTTAACAGTGAGAATGACCCATAATATAATTTTTCGAATTAGACATTTTTTCCCAAATTAATACCTATTTTTTTTTCTCAAATTGATATTCGAGCTGTAATTTCATTCATTATTTTTATACTTATATTAATAGTTTTAGTTCTCAAAAGATATACATTCTATCGATTTGAACTTAATTAAAAATAATTTAATAAAAACAATTTTTTATATTTAAAAATTATATCAATTTAGTTATTTTTTATAATACTATCAAACTAATTAAGTTTATCATATCAAATTAATAATTAAATAATTATATTTTATGATAAAAAACAATAATTTATTATTAAACTTTTATCATATCAAGAAAGTAATATAACATTTAACATTTTTGATAAAAAAAAATGGGTAAACTACACCAGTGACCACCCAACTATTTGGAGATACCTATTTTGACCACCCAACTAAAGAACTCGTCAATCAGGTACCCAAATTTTGAAACCCTACCTATTTTGGCCACTGCCGTTAAAATTCTGACAAAAATATTAGAATAAAAATATTTAGATTTTAATTATTCGAACAAAAAATATAAAAATATTTAAACAACAAAATTCAAATATTCGAATAATTAAAATCTAAATATTTTTATTCGAATATTTAGATTTAAATTTATTCGAATGATTAAAATCTAAATATTTAATATTTTTATTTAAATATTAATCGATTTAAACGGTTGGTCTTTGTCAGGGTAATTCAAATACTAAGATATAACTATTTAATACTGTATTTTCGAGTTTTATATTATAGATATTGCATTGGCTTAGTGGTTTAGCCCTTTGCTTTACAAGCAAGAGGGCATGGGTTCAAATCCCCTCAGTGGCTTAAAATCACATTTTCATTCTTCCTTTCTTTCTCACCAACCAGGTGGTGACACGTGTCACAAATCGGTTGGGTGATTAATTTTATTTATTAATTTAAAATTAGGATTAAATTAAAAAATAAATAAATTAGAGGGATTAAATGTGTAATTTTACAACTTTTAATTAACAGCCACGTCATCACCATTAACTGCCACGTCATCACTGTTAACTTTTCCGTCAGAATTTTAACGGCAGTGGCCAAAATAGGTAGGGTTTCAAAGTTTGGGTACCTGATTGACGAGTTCTTTAGTTGGGTGGTCAAAATAGGTATCTCCAAATAGTTGGGTGGTCACTGGTGTAGTTTACCCATTTTTTTATCAAAAATGTTAAATGTTATATTACTTTCTTGATATGATAAAAGTTTAATAGTAAATTGTTGTTTTTTTATCATAAAATATAATTATTTAATTATTAATTTGATATGATAAACTTAATTAGTTTGATAGTATTATAAAAAATAACTAAATTGATATAATTTTTAAATATAAAAAATTGTTTTTATTAAATTATTTTTAATTAAGTTCAAATCGATAGAATGTATATCTTTTGAGAACTAAAACTATTAATATAAGTATAAAAATAATGGATGAAATTACAGCTCGAATATCAATTTGAGAAAAAAAAATAGGTATTAATTTGGGAAAAAATGTCTAATTCGAAAAATTATATTATGGGTCATTCTCACCATGTTATCTATGAGATCAATCAATCAAATGCATCTATTTTATTAATTTTTTACATTATTTTTTTACCAAGTGAAGATTCACTTGGTAAAAATTAATTTTTAATTTAATTTACAGTAAATATTAATGATGGTTCACTTATAAAAAAATGAGATAAAAAAATTTATAAATGACGTGAAATAAATGACATGTGATATAATTTTTCGTCTAATTCAAATATCAATTTGAAATCAAAATTTTTTAGATATTATTTTTAAAAAATATTTAATTTAAATATCAAATATATATTTAAGTCTTTTAGAAGAAGTTATCGATTTATTATTACTAAACATATAACTTTCTCAGCTGTAAAATTAACTTTTGATCCTCAAACAATGCAAAACAAATACTTTTTCAGGTCAAAACTATTTTTGAATTTAGTTTAAAAATATTTCTAAAAGTTAAAGTTTTTAATTTTCTAAAAAATATTTTTAAATAAAATTATTCAATTATTTTTTATATTAATATTTTTTATATTTTAAAAAATATTTAAAATAAATATTTTTTCTGTTTAAATACATTTTTAATAATATTATTAACATTTTTATTTTAATTCAAATAGTTAAAAATATTTTTAAATCATATTTTTACCGTGGTTTTAAAATAAAAGCAAACTTCCCTTCTCAGTTTTGTTTACTCTAAGCTAAAATAAAGGGGAAATTATATAAATTGTCTCTTAATAATATCTCAGTTATCTTTTATATTTTTTAATTATAAAATATTATAAATTGATTCATTAATTATCTTTTTTTGATATAAAGTGGTTTTGTGTCGTTAAAAATTAACAGAAATTTAAAGTGGACATTAAAATGCTGACTTGAATAACCATATGACATCCTCAATTTCTATAATTCCTAAACTCTAAAAAGTCGATATTGAAAAACCTAATTTTTTAACGGCACAAGGTTACTCAAGGCAGTATTTTAACGTTCGCATTAGATTTTTGTCAATTTTTTAACGGCACATGATCACTTTGTATAAAAAAATTCAATAAACCAATTTATAACATTTGATAGTCAGAGAATGTAAAAGATAATTGAGGTATAGTCAAAGGACTATGTATGTAGTTTACTCTAAAATAAAACACAATGTTTAGGCTTACGAAGGGCCAGTTTAGCATTGCTTTTGAAAAGTGCGGTGAAAAAGTGTGGTGAGAAAGTGTAGTGGAAAAATTCTTTTGGAATTTTTAGTTTGAAAAATATGTGTTTAGTATTGCTGTTAAAAAGTGCTTTTGAGAAAATAAATGACTATTTTAAACATCATGTTATAAATTAAAAATATATATTTAAATGATAATAAAATTATTTTATATTATAATATTAATTTAAATACTTTCATCTTTTACTTCCATGTTTTTCCTTCATCGGTAAGCCTTAGATACTTTCAGTCTCTTTAATCTCTTACTTTCGCTGAGTGATTTTAGGAAAATCCATGCGTCGTTGAAAAAATTTCGCAAATGTTTCTAGGCTTTATTCCTTTCCGTCTTTTGTTTTAATTTCTATTGTAATCTGATTATTTTCGAGCTACTCATCTCGAAAATCGAGGATCTGATACCTTTCTTTGGTTTGGCTTTTGATTGCTTGTTATTGGATGATTTCGTATTGGTTACCGTAGATTTTGTTTTTCCCTTAAAAATTGGACTGAGCTTGTTGTTTTCGAGGGTTTAGGGTTTATAACGAAACAATTCAAAGGGAATTTCTTGAATTGGAAATTGGGTTTCCGACTATTTGAGGTTTACTCATGGCTGCTGGGAAGAATGGGGGTTGTCATGACAATGGGTTTAGGAACAGGGATTCTAAATTTGAGGTGATGAGGCGGGAATTTGGTAAGTCTAAAGATCACGAGTCATCCAGGAGTGATAGCCGTAACGATGACAGGGTTCAAGTATGGGAGGCAAGAGAAAGGGTTAGGGTAAGACATAAGGATATTAAAGAGAGGGAAGTTGTAAATGGTGACAGTCGTTCCTCTTTGAGTAGAAGTGATTCTGGTGGCAGTGCGGGTGTTGGTGGAGGTAGTCGTGGACCCAGGCGATGTGGGTTTTCTCTTAGAGTGGCAGATAAAGAACCTGGTGAATTGTCTAGTGAAAGTGGATCAGAGGATGTCACAGAGTCAGAGTCCGTGGCAAAAAATAGTGAGGTTGCAAAAGCAATGGATAATGAGGCTCAGTCTCCTGTGGGGAAGAAAAGGAAGTTTTCTCCTATAGTATGGGATATAGATGACAAGGAATTGAGTAGTGCATCGAAACGTAGGAAGTCACCAGCTGTCACTGCCTTTCCACGTCCACCAACAGTGCCTAAAGCTCATCACAGTTCACCTAACAATAACTCTGGTGGGACTTTACAGACATCTCCTGTTAGAGAAAACAAAACCCAGAATCCACAGTCTCTTTCACCAGTTTCTGCTGCCGAAATTGTTGGATACTCTGCTTTGGAGTCTCCTGTTGATTTGGATTTGTCCTCACCAAAGGAGCAGGTTGGCAATCAGGATGCTGGGCAGCTAGAAGATGAAGACTATGTACCGACACGGCATATATCTTCCTCAAGATGGGCATCTGGTGATAGTTCTCCTGGTGATGAGGGTGAAATTTTAGAAGAAGAGGAAATTCCTAAAATGAAGAAAAAGTTGCTTCTTTCAGAATCTGCTCATATACAATCTTGGAATAAGTCAGCAACACCGGAGCTTGGGGAGATTAACAGTGAAGGCTCTGAGGCAATTAGAGCCAGATCATCTGAATCTGATGAACGAGCTGCACGTTCCAGGTCTGGAAGTGGGGATGATTACCCTGGCAATTATTCAGAGAGGGACGACTACATGGAGATTGATGTTGATCATGATAGGAATGACAATGGTGGTAGGGAGTGCCATACAGATTCTGATAATGAAAACAATTCATCTGGAACACCAGAACCTCCTGCTCCTCCTTTAAGAAGTGTAAACATGCTTCAAGGATGTAGAAGTGTAAATGAATTTGAGAGGCTAAATAAGATAGATGAAGGTACTTATGGTGTTGTTTATAGAGCTAGGGACAAGAAGACAGGAGAAATTGTGGCATTGAAGAAAGTAAAGATGGAGAAAGAACGAGAAGGTTTTCCTCTGACCTCTCTGAGGGAAATAAACATTCTTCTTTCTTTTCATCACCCGTCGATTGTAGATGTTAAAGAAGTAGTTGTAGGCAGTAACCTTGATAGTATCTTTATGGTGATGGAGTACATGGAACATGATCTGAAAGGGCTAATGGAAGCAATGAAACAACCATTCAGCCAAAGTGAGGTTAAATGCTTGATGCTGCAGCTACTGGAAGGTGTCAAGTATCTTCATGATAACTGGGTTCTCCATCGAGATTTGAAGACATCTAATCTGCTTTTAAATAACCTAGGTGAATTGAAGATTTGTGATTTTGGGTTGGCACGTCAATATGGAAGCCCATTAAAACCATATACGCATTTGGTGGTTACTCTTTGGTACAGGTGAGATATGCAAACCATCAATCAATTTCCTACATGAGTTAATCCACATATTTTGTTGATGAAATAAAGTATATGAGAATTTTCTTTTCATCATTATAATTTCATAAGTTTGTGAATTGTGATTTGGTGTATGGAAAATAATTTTGAAATGTGAATTTGGGTATGCAAGTGTTGAATGCTGACTGGTTATGGAAAGAAATATTCCTTTGTCATCTGTTTAAATGCTGCATTTTAATATTTCTGATGTCTTGGGGAAGCCTTTGAAAAAGTAAGATATTGACTTGATGAGATGATATTTGGACTTCCCTTTTTGTAATCATTTTGAGATTTCAAACCTATTTGCGCCGTTTGTAAACTTTTAAGACTTAATCTTTTTGTTTTTGCACTGTTAATTTGTCTTAAAGTTTACTTGACTGTATTATTATTTGGACTTCTCTCTTTGTGGTTAGTGAGAAGTATGAATCCCTTATGCATTAGTTATAGCTGGTTTTACCATTTGTAAAGTTTTGAAGCTTTCACTTTTGCAATGTTAATTTGTCTTAAGTTTGGTTGATTTATCTGAGCATTTATATTTTGGGGTTCAAGTAGTTAGGAATTCTTTATGTTGGTTTTGCAGGGCACCAGAACTTCTTTTGGGAGCAAAACAATATTCCACCACAATTGACATGTGGTCTCTAGGTTGTATCATGGCAGAACTACTATCCAAAGAAGCACTTTTCAGTGGGAAAACTGAATTTGATCAACTCGACAAGGTGAATTAAATTAGTTGGTCTCGCTTTTCATTAATCATTACCATCTGGAAGTGCTATTTCTGTAGTAGTTCAGTCTGCCTAGGGTGGTTAATGATCTTGGATTTGTTGCATGGGTTTTACTGGTTGCAGATTTTCAGAACTCTTGGCACACCAAATGAGATAATATGGCCTGGTTTTTCAAAGTTGCCTGGTGTCAAGGTCAATTTTGTCAAGCATCAGTAAGTATTAAATCTATATAATTTGAGTTTAGATTCAGTTGGGTGTAATATTCATGTTGTCTTATTTCCCCCTGTTTTCCCAGGCTTCCGGCTTTGGGTGATTCTCTTCTGGCTTTCTGGCCTCCATTGGTGACAGTTCAATAACACATGATTGATTTTATATTGTATTAATGACTGATATATTTCCTTTCAGGTATAATCTATTGCGCAAAAAGTTTCCAGCCACATCATTCACCGGTACACCTGTTCTCTCTGATGCGGGATTTGACTTGCTAAATAAACTTCTTACTTACGATCCTGAGAAGGTAACTTGGTTTGCGTATATTTTAGTTATTTGTCATTATTCCTTTTTTGGTATGATTGATTGTGCCTTCTGTCATCACCTTCAGCGTATAACAGCTAAAGATGCTCTTAACCATGAGTGGTTTCATGAAGTTCCTCTTCCTAAGACTAAAGCTTTCATGCCCACTTTCCCTGCACAACATGCTCAAGACAGGTATTGAGCAACAGAAACAAAAAGACATCATGAGTACTATTCTGTTTTTGATATTTGGGTTTTATTTGTTATTTAAGTTTCAAATAAGGTCTCTTGCATCATGTTAGGCGAATGAGAAGAGTGCTGAAGAGTCCAGATCCCTTGCAAGAGCAAGGTAAAAAGGAGTGGCAACAAGGGGAATTGAGGACTGGTGGTTTGTTTGTCTAAGAGACTTCATCCGATAATGCCATTTGATCTTCATGTTTTAGAATTTTCACTTTATTTTTAGAGGGTCACGTCGTCACGATTAAGGTGAGACATGCATTCAACAGAAGTTCCAAAGTTTGTTTTCAGAGGATCATTCTTGCTGTTTTTTAGCATGCACTGATGATGATGATTTGGCTGGAGATATTGTTTGTCTGTATCTGTGAGCCAGATGATTTGCAGGTTACTTTGATTTCCAGCTTTGTTCATCATATGAAAATGCACCTGGCACTGCTTGCATTGCAAGGTGTGGCATATCAGCCTTTCTTTTTTTAGAAATCAGTTTCAGATGAGACTTGTGTAACGTATTTTATTTGAATGATGATGTAAACCATTTTTTATAGCTGATTTTGAATGTTAAAAAATATGGTTTCTTCCAACTGGCAGTTCCATCATTTTTAATATTGACATTGTGTTTGCAAGAGACGGTTGGTGTGGAGTGGGGAGGTTACCTGCATATTGAAGTGAGAAACTTCCAATTAGTTGTTGCCCCTTCAGGCTGAGTAGAGGTACCGTGCAAACTTTGTTCTGTTACAATATCTCAGATTAACTTTCTCACTTGTATATTTCGATCTACTTGTCATGTCATTTTTCATTGTTTTATGTATTGGTATTGCTAATGTGTTTGATGAAGTGAATCAAGATGAAATAGACTTTTCAGTCTCTTCCATTTGTTGTTTTCTAACAGTAAGTATGGTTTCCATCCCTCTACCATGATGGAATTTGAGATTTAATCATTTCACATTAGTTTGGTATGTTTTCTAAACTGTTAACTTTGTTAGTTGTTGCAATTGGAACCACATGTTAACGGACAATTCTAAGTACTTGAGGTTCAAAAACTTTCAAGTCTGAATTTAAGTAGGGCAACTAACAGTGTTAGCAGTTTGAATCTATTACATTGTTATGCTAACCTTGGGGAATAGTTAGGAAAGGTTGTCTTTCATATAGTTTTTCCGTTTTAGTATGGACTGTAAGTGCCAAATTAATGCGTAGAGAGGAAACCTTACCTATGGCTATGATCTGAAGATCTATTCGACTGAGATTTTGTATACACATTTTTACCATCGTATTCCATTTCCATCTATAGACATGAATTATCATGTTCTTTCACATTAGTAGTGTTAGTTGTTCTAACTAATTAACTTAGATATGTACTGTATTGTTCGTTGTTCTTTCACAGCACTAACCAACTAGTTTGCTAAATTAACTTAGACACGAATTACCTTGTTCTTTCACATTAATAGTGTTGTACTAATTAACTTAGACATGGATTAACTGGTTTGCCAAATTAACTTAGACCTGGAGGGATTATGAGAGCATAGCTTTGAATGACTTGACATGGTTCCTTGTTCTGCAGTTCACTTAAACATATCAAACCTTATTGTTTCTACCTATGTTGTTGCATTATGAGAGCATACCATTTTTCAAAAATTATATGTATAAGTACAACAAAAACATGATAAATTATTTAAAAATAAAAACAAATTTTGTTTACATATAGAATAGTTGAAAGGTGAAAAATTTTAGTTGAGTGGATAAGGTTGGTAGCTGTACTAATGAATTGGTTTGTTAAATTAACTTAGTTGAGATTTTTATTCTGATAGAATAATTAAAATTTGGTTTGAACGATTTCAAAAATAATTATAAGTGTAAACAACTTGAAACCAAGTTTGAGACCTTTTTAAAAAGGTTTTGGCTATTCTAAAATCGAAAAGATTTTTATTGATATGTCTTAAGGCATACCGATATGTGAGACTAGATGATCGTATGTATGATGTTTATTTTCTGATGTAGTAATACCAAAGTGGCGAGAAATGGAAATTCAACATAAAAATTTATATCTAACAGTTTCAATTTTTCAATAATTAGGAATTTATTTGGGACTTTTTGAAGCACCATCAATTAGGGGTGAGCTCGATTCGAAAAAATCGAATAACTCGACTCGAGGCGAAAATACTCGACTCGTTTTGACTCGACTCGAAAAAATTTTAAATAAAGTTCGAGTTGTAAAATGGAAATTCGAATAACTCGAAATTTTTAATAATTAACTGATTAATTTTTAAGTTTAAGACGAGTCTATCAATTTTTTATGATATATATACATTGATATATAAAAATTTAAAGAAATATCGCTATATATGAAAAAATATATAGATAAATATCTTATATGATTAGAGAGAGTCGTTTAAATTGAAATCAAATTATACTATAACATGATAAATAATTACAAATAAATATTTATAGGAACTCGAAAACTCGATTTGATTCGATTCGAATTTCTTAAACTCGACTTGAATCGAAAAAATTTTAAATAAAGTTTGAGTTGTAAAATATGACTCGTAAACTCAAATAATTCAAAATTTTTTGACTCGACTCGATCGAATACTCATCCCTACCATCGACAATTAATGATTTTCAAGTCAGTATTATTAGTATAGTTTTAACGATTTGAAATATTGACCTGCATCCGATGAAACCTGCAAATATGCAAATGTTGGAGCGTGGCAACATCATTTTCGAACACTAGAGACGTGAACAGATGTAGGTGAGATAAATAACAAACGGGTCGTGCAGACACTTATTGGATGTTCTATTGCGAACTCATACATTAAAGACTGAGTAAGCGAACCTAAACACAAGTGTTGCGTAGGGATGTAAAAAGTTAAAATATGATTTGATTTGGGGATGTAATGACTCGAATCGATCTGTATCTTATTGTTGTTGACTTAAACTCGAGTTGGACTTGTTACTGTAATAATCGAACCCGAACTGTATCCGACCAAGAATGACTCAAACCCGATTTTAAGTTATTGTGGACTCGAAACCCGACCTGCATCCGATTGAAACGAACCTGAACCCGAGTCTGACCTGGCAGATAACTGTATTACCCAACTAAATTGGTTCGAGACTTGATTTTATTCGACTTGATAAATGACCCGACCTGTTATTGACCTGAATTAATATTAACAAGATTTAATATTTACATGACATTTAATTAAATATATCTATAATATGATAAATTTAAAATATTGATAATTATAATTAGGCTTAAAAAATACAATTACACATGAGAATTCTAAAGAGATTAATATTTAAATTTAGTATTACATATTTAAATTCATTTATTATTTTATTTAGTTTTAATATATTTAATTTTAATTATAATTTTAAATTAGTATTTTATTAAGTTAAATTAACTTGTTGATCTTAGGATTAATTAAGCTAAATTAAAATATAAAAACATAAATTATAAATATAATTAAAAGAATTCTAAAATCAAATATAAATTTTTATTAAATTACTCTAAATTATGAATAAATTAAATTAAACCAAAATAATTTATAAAAAAAATAATTGATAAAAAGAGTGAAAAGAAAAAATTTTGAGGGAAATAAGTCATTCATTTTTAAGTTTGAGATTAATTTACTTTTAGTGCAAAAATTTTAGAGGAATACAAGTTACTCAAAATTTTGGAGGGAATTAGAAATAAATTATTATATAAAACAGAGGGAAACAATAAAATTTTGGAGAGAATTATTATTATTATTATTATTATTATTATTATTATTATTATTATTACAACATATAATCAAATAATAAATTTTGATTAAATATAATTAATTAAAATATAAAAAAGAAGATTAGATTTAGATATTTATTTAACACTACTTTAGATCGGGTAAAAAATTCATATTTTTATATAGGTCTCGCCTACAAAATCGAATCTCGTGTCACTCTACGCCTTATTTTACAATTATTTTAATTTGGTTATGATCACTCAAAAATTAAATTTTAAATTTTATTTTTTATTCGATTTGATCTTATTTAATTAAAATCAGATTATATATTTTTAAATTGTTTCAATTTAATCTTAGAAAATTAGTTTAGTGATTGGAGAATTAGTCTTAGAGAACTAGTTTAATGATTCGGGCTTAGGAGACTAGTGTTAGGCTTAAAGAGTCAATTATATACATATATTAATTAACTACATATATTAGAATACACTTAAGTATATATATTATACATATTAAAGTATATTATATATGTATTAAATTATATTATATATATTATATATTAATATATATTATATACATGTATACATCTAATATATTATATAGACTATAATATATATTAATTATACTATATAGTATATAAGTATACATATACTTACATACATACTTATATACATATACTTACATATATATAATATATATCGTATTATATATTTTATATTTCCATATATAGTATTATTTTATATATAGTATAAATTTTATATATAATATAAATTTTATATTTCCATTTTGAAATATATTAACCTTAATATATTTTAATGTATTAAAGTACTCTAAAATTAAATTTTTTTATTAAATTTTATTTTTATTAATTTATTATTTTTATAATTTAGTCCTTATAACTTTATTTTTATTTTAAATTGATTATTATTTATTTTTTTAATTTAGTTTAGTATTTTTAATAAGATATTTTATTTTATTAATGTTTATTTTTTAATTTAAAACTTTATTCTTTCTAGTCATATGTTTATTCTTTATTAATTTTTAATTTTTGTAATTTAGCCCAATTTTCAAGATATGAATTATTTGATGATATTTTTGTTTAGTCTAGTGCGTAATATTTATTTTTAATGGGATTCATGCTAGTTGAAGACATTAGATATTAAATATTTAATTCGAAATGAATGATCAATCATTCAACCCAAAGTCTATTAGTTATTTATTTAATTATTTATTTGTATTAAACTGAAACTTAATAATTTTAATTAATATGAATTTAAAACCTGAATTAATTCGACCTGAAATAAAACTGACTTGAAATGAACCCGACATGAAATACAATCGAACTGAAATGAACCCGACATGAAACGAACTTGTCAATTATCTGATTTGGACCTGAACCGTTTGAACCCAACCAGAAATAAATCTGACCTGAAATGGACTCACACTTGACTCAATATCGAGTTAAACATCAAATCAACCTAAAATGATTTGTATCCGATTTTACCCGACCTGACAGTACTCAACCTAAACCCTATCCGAATAATTGTTTTTACATACTAGTGTTGTGTCCGTTGCAGTGGAGGGAAATATAAACCGACTCCAACAGCTGCTGACAACTTATGGGTTATGTCGCGACCATTTTAAAACCGAAAGGGTAAAAAATAGCCTGGCGAGTGAATTTTAAAAAAAAATCTAATTTTATTGCTTTTAATTGTGAAAATCAAAATTTTATTAAAAACATGTATTCTTTGAATTTTAAAAATGACTTGGAGTCTCCACCGGCCACTTTGGTAGGCCAGACACCATAAAATAAACCAGAGATTTTAAAAAAATAATTTGGGGTTCGGGAGTCGGTTACGCGTAAGGACGACCCTTACGAACACCCAAAAATAGGTACCATTTTAATTACACGTGGCATTTTGGTATTTTGAATAACAATATTAATTTATTCCGTCATTGGCAAATAAATATCGTTTGAATAAGAATATCCTTTTGGGTAAAAAGATGCATTTGTTTTAAATACGAGCCTTGAATAAAACATCCTATAATAGGAAACCTTAACTCATATTTAAGGAAATATAAATTTTCACCCAAAAGGTTTTTAACATGCATGACCAATTATTATCTTGTCGATTTTAAGCTCTAACCTAAAAGGCTCCGTAAATTAAATATTTAAATCCTATTATATTATTAATTTCACCGGGTGTATTATGATAACGTCCGAATGTACGAACACTACCATCTCGACACCAAACAAAATTAATAATACTATTGGTGCTACTAATCTTTGCCTAATTAATTTTATTAAATTCTAACCCTAAATTATTTATCATTTTCTATGTTTCGATGACACGTCGAATACGATACCAAAATACACTATTGGCCAACATAATGTTATGTCAAAACACTGACCACTTAGTGTATCCGAGATATATGATTAGAACGTCATCGTTACTAAATTATCTTCCTATTTAATTAAAGTGACTAATCCTAAAAATATTCTAATTTAGTTAATCTACATGAAAATTAAGTGATCCTAAATAGATATACTACATGTTTTTAAAACTTGCTATCAAAATTAAATAAATAAATAAACAAATAAACTACTAAAATAAGTTAAATGCACAAAAATCAATAAATAAACAAACACACAAAACAATAAAGAAAGAAAGAAAGATCAAGTTACTTTCATTAAAAACAGGGAAGCTCGAATATATAGCAAAAATGAGAAATATAATATTTTATCAAAATAATATCGTATACCTGATCTGCAATCGAAAGATCTTGTTAACGTTTCGGTTGACGTCCGAATTTGTCAATCTGTTATTCTACACCGCAGCATGGGAATGTTTCTGATTTTTGTTACGCTTCGTTGTTTTCCACCGCAGCAAAGGAGTGTTTCCGATTTTTCTTGTAATTGCATGGAGGTTACTATGAACTTCCCAATCATTTCTTTCATTTCTCCATCATTTTTCTAGTCATTGCCTCCCTCATTACTTTCATAATCCATCATTGCTCACCATCACTTCATAATCATTGCATATTGTCATTCCATCATTGCTGTAACAATGATTGTTGCCATCATTGTCTCAGTATTATTTTCTAACCATTGCTCCAGTATTGTGTAATCATTACACCATCAATATTGCCTTGTAAATATTTTATTAATAAATTATAAAAATATGATTAAAATTTATTAAATATATCATTTTGTTAAAAATATCTTAAATACAACTAAAATAATAAGAGTCAATATTGCCTTTAAGATATTTACTTAAAAATGGATAAAATTATAAAGATCCAAGATGAGATTTTAAAATGGTTGCTCTGCCATGCCAAATGCTACTATCATTAACGAGTTAATGAAACGGTGTGCAGGGATCAGGGGTAATAGAGAAAATATGGCCGTTGGATACTTGATGGGTTAAAAAGGGTGTAATATTGAATCTAATAGGGTGTTCATGGTCAGATATTAGATTCGATTTTTTCGAATATCCAGATTTTTAAATCAATGATATAGTGATCCGTATTTGTTTTAAAAGAAGAGGATATTCACATATTCGGATAATGTATATTTAGATCGAATATTCAGATATCTGATTATTTAAAAATATCATCTGATTAAACTAATTTTTTAAATTTAAAGGTTGTATTTAAGAAAATTTTAGAACTTCGAATATAATAAATAACAAATTACTAAATGTAACAAGATTTACATTTATTAAAGTTTTTTAATATAACAAACACTAGATTGTTAAATATAACAAAACTATATTAATGAAAATTTAAATTTTTGAATTTTCAGATAATCCAAAACTTGAAATATTGTAATCTGTATCTAATTCAAAAAATTTAAAATCGAATTGAATATTTGATCCAAAAATAAAAATCGAATTGAATATTTAAATTTTTTAATCGGGTCAATAGATAATCAGATCGAATCAAATATTTTTAAACACAAAATTTAAGATTTTTATCTATGAATTAAATGAACAGTCTTTCCCTATCTCTTCTTCTTTCTTCCTCCGAATATTCTGATTTTCTTTATCTTAAATCTGTAAAAAAAATTCTAGTTTATTTAGAAGCGTGACAAATTCTTGTTAGATTTTTTTTTAAATAAATTTGTATAAATTCATAGAGTTTAATGTGATTGAAGTTGATAAGATCCAACGGCCGATATTGGATTTAAGGATGATGGGAAATCTTGGGAGTGAGTGGGGAGAAAAATTATATTATGAATATTTTTGTCAAATCATTTATCAGGTTAATTAATTAAATATTTATTTTATTACTCTTTTATTTTTATTAAGTGAATTTTCATTTAATAAAAATTATTTTTAAATTTAAACCATAATAAATATTAATAAAAATTTATTTGATAAAAAGATAAAATAAAAAAATAAAATAAATATATTCGATTAATTAATTTTATAAATAATATAATAAAATAACTCAGTATAATTTCTTGACAATTAAGTATGTTGTATGAATACAAAAAATTGGAGAATATAAAATGAAGTAAAATATTATTTGAAAAAAAATTCACCCTTAAAATTTCACACAACAATAATAAATACATATTCAAATTACAGTAATTATAATTAAAATCAGTTTAAAATTTAATTAAAGATAAAATATATAGGTCGTCACTCAATCGTCTTTACTCTCTTAATTTAGTTATTTAATTTTTATTTTTTTATTTAATAACTGAAATTTTGAATTGTTTCGTCTAATTTTTTTTATTTACCTTTTTTTTTATTATTTTAGTCTGTTATAGAATTTATTATTATTATTATTATTTAATATAAAAATAACTTAGAATAAAAAAATAAATTTAATTTTTTATCTATGTAAGGTGTTTTTGTCGATGGTCACAAACAACGGTCATTTGATCTCAAATTTTATCGTTCACATTGTCTCGTTCTCTTGAATTTGAATTTGACGTTTTTTAATCGAAAATACCCCGAACCACAAAAAGTTCAAAAGTGAGGGAAAAAAACCTTTATTCAAGATTTCTAATTTTGAGACATTTTCTAACGAAACAATCATTATATTCAGATTCAACTGTTAAAGAAAGTCTCTCGTTGTAATTTAAGATCAAACAACTGTCAGTTTTAAAATTGACAAAGATCAACATCATCGATGACGACAGATGGTATGCAAAAGGTAATCTCGATATGGTTACTTACTTTAAGTAAAAAGAGTCGTTCATTAAAAACAAAATATATCGGCATTCGTCCTTCTGTATCTATACGAATAAGCTTGTACCGTTATAAAAGTTGAATACCGAAACTTTAGAAATTAAAAAATATATATCGGTACTAGAAATTATATCATAGATCCGGCCTACCACGTCAGCCGTGGTCTCATCCAATAATAACCACCCACTTCACTACTAATTTTCAACTCAGTTTTTTCAACCAATGAATATTCACTCATAATTTATATGTTATTTTAAAAATATAATTTCTAGAAATTATATTAATTACATGATTGATTAGTGGTGGAATAGATGGTTTTCATTGGTTAGGGACCATGGCTAACGTAGTAGCTCAAGCCTATGATATAATCTCTCGTATCGGTACAGAACAAATGGGTACCGTCAGTATCCCAACACTTTCTAAAAGGTAGAATCGACAGAATTAGCAACAGTCCATGCCATAAATCTCACACTTTTTTTAGTTTGGATACAAATTTGAAGGAAGAGCCAAATGCTACACGACTCGACCCATTGACTACTATCTCAATATAGGCGCCTACAAAGTGTGAGACCATCAGAAATGGTCAAAAGAGAGGATTCAACTCGACCATCAGAGACGATAAACTCATTGAAGTCACGGACAAAAGCTGTACTTTTCCAGACAGACTCAGATATGCCAACACATCTCTCATCGTCTGGCTCGTAGGCGACGGTCCCAAGCCATAAAGTGTTATCATAAGCTATAAGACCTCCGACTTTAACAAGTTGAACCACCTTCTCATGAAACTCCATGTAGTCCTCCTTCTCGGCATCCACGAATATGAAATCGAAGCTCGACGTTTCGCCCTGAAATCGAATGAATCAAGGAAATACATACCCTTTGTTCTCAAAGTCATTGTCAGTATCTTGGGTTCATCATAGACTTACCCTCTTAAGAAGGTCATCAAGAGCTGACAAGGCATTGGATTGAATGAAGTTGATCTTGTGCTCCATTCCTGCCTTTTGTATGAAAGGCAATCCGGTTTCATACGCTTCTTTGTCCAAATCAATCGCGGTTACCTACAAAAACAATTAACAATTACAAGTAGACTTGTTCAAAGATCCAGCCAGATTTCTCGAAAGAGATTACAACAGTTCATTACCTGACCATCGTCGGGAAGTGCAAGGGCGGTCGTGAGAAGAGAATAGCCGGTGAAAACTCCAATTTCGATCGTCTTCTTGGCATTCATGATCTTTAAAAGCATAGATAAGAATAGCCCTTCCTCGACAGTCAAGTTCATGACGCTCCTGCAAGCAAAATGAAGTAAAATCAAACTTTTAACGGTGTTTTAGTATACATTTTAAAAGGAATTTCACCCGAATAACATAAACCTCACTTAAATGGGTGTAAATCATGTCTCCTAATTATATCTCTATTTTAAATTAGTAGGTTTAAAGATTAGAGTTCAAAATTAAGGATTGTGTTTAAGGCAGTAGTGGATCTATGCTTTAAACAGGGTGGGCCTATGTTCATCCTGAACTTTTCAAATTCACATATTTACCTTTAACTTTTTAATTTTTATGAATTAATTCTTAAGTTTCTGTAATATTTAAACTATGTCTACCTTGAGATTTCAAAATTTTATATGTGCTCACCCTTAGATAAATTTCCGATCCACAACTGGTTTAAGGTTTAGAGAACTAAGGGTTTACCTCTTATCGTCATTCCATTTATGTCTCTTGTTGGAAATTTTTAAAAAATTAAATTTTAAATCATAATCCTTATTTTTTATATCCTAAACCCTAAAAAAATATATCCTACCCCTAACTCTTTAAACAATCCTTAATCTTAAACTCTAAACCTTAAAGCTTTAATTTAAAGCGGAAGTACAAATGGAGGCATAAAAAAGAGGTAGACGATTTACCCTCGTATTTTGTAGGATATAGAGTTTAAAATATAAAAAATTAAAGTTAATATTTAAAATTTAAATTTTTAAAAAAATTTAGCAGAATATACGAAAAAAAATATGATTAGAGGCAGAAAATTTACTCTCACTTGAATGAAAGATACGAACATACCTTTTCCCATACTTCTCGGCAGTAACTTCTCTTAATTCCTTTAGTTGTTCATGCTCTTTGGGATAAGCAGTCTTCTCTAAGATGTACTGCAAAACAAATACTCATTAGTCTTTTTCTTGCGATTCGGATTCGAATAATTTAAAAAAAATATTATAACATTATTTAAAAAAACGAGGATTGTCAGAAATAACCTGTACGATAGGTCCATGAACGATGAAGGAACTATTTTTCGAGTTGGAACCTGCCATGGGAAAAAATTGTTGCAAGTGCTTGGCTTACTTCACTAATATTGCAGTTCTATTTATATACATCATGGCTTTGATCATAAACTGTTTGATGAAATGCCAAGCAGACAATACTTATTGTTGAGACGTAAATGCATTAATTAAAACAACTAAAAAGTTGAACACGAATTAATTACCTTTAAAATAACATTGGTTAGGCATCGTGATTGGACCGGAAATTCTTTTAGGGTTAACTACATAAATGTCATTCAAGTTTGGGTAGGTTTTTTTTACTATTTGAATATGAAAAATCATTTTGATGACTAATATTTTCGATTTATAACAAATGAATAATCGATGAGACAATAAATATATTATTTTTAAAGTATATTAATATTTTTCAATAAGATGATGATATATGTTATCAATGACGGAATTCGACATTATTTATAAAGGGTCATAAAAAATCTAAATTTATAGGGAATCAATAATAAATTATATTATTAGGGGATTAAATAATAATTTTATCATTATAACAATTTATAGTTGTTTTAGTAAGCTTAATTATAAAACAAGTGTCTAAATTATATTTCTCTTTCTAGTAATAAGTGCATAACGTTAGTTTTTAAATGTTTCTTGGTTGTCTGAAATAAACGACTAAAGTTTTATTTCGTTACTATTTTAAGATAACATTGTTAAAAGAAAATTATCACTCAATCAAAATTTGACATAAGTTGTGTATCTCAAATCTCTAAAATCTCAAACCCTAAAATTCATGTAAGTCTTATCATCGATAATCACATCAGACCATATAGCTATCATCGAAGACTTTTGTCTATTTCTTTTAACAACCCATCGTCGACAACAAACGATAAACGTACTAATCAACCGTTGAATGATTTTAAAACCTTTCGTACTCATTTTTTGATGTCCGATTTAACACCCTCCCACTAATTGCTAATGATGAGTGGTTGGAAAAAAATATAATATCTCAAATTTCATAATTCGTGGTCGAGTTCACCTAAGCTTCAGGTCTCATATGCTTGGCACATGAGAGGCTCAAAAGAACACCTTGTGGGCATTCTTATTGTTTTAAGCTTAAGTTTATGGGAATGTGATGGGGGAGGAGATATAAGAACTAGGGGTGAGTATTCGATCAAATCGAGTCAAAAAATTTTGAGTTATTCGAGTTGACAAGTCATAATTTATGACTCAAATTTTATTTGAATTTTTTTTGGTTCAAGTCGAGTTTAAGAAATTCAAGTCGAGTCGAATTGAATTGAGTTTTCGAGTTCCTATAAATATTTAATTATAATTAATCATGTTATAGTATGATATAATTCCAGTTTAAACGATTTTCACTGATCATATAAAATATGTATATATATATTTTTTTTCATATTCAGCAATATTATTTTTATATTTTTATATATCAATGTATATATAATAAAAAAAATGATAGACTCATATCAAACTTAAAAATTAATCTTTTAATTATTAAAAATTTTGAGTTATTCGAGTTATTCGAATTTTCATTTTACAACTCGAACTTTATTTGAAATTTTTTCAAGTCGAGTCGAGTCTATGAAACTTCGAGTCGAGTCAAAATGAGCCGAGTATTTTCGCCTCGAGTTGAGTCAAATTATTCGATTTTTTTCGAATCGAGTCGAATTTTACTCACCGAATTCTCTATTTTCAAAGAATGAGAGACGGCAGGTTCTTTATTTTTATAGAAAAATGGAATAGAATGAGATCATCTTTGTTTCCTTCACCTTCTTCTCTTTAATTTTCCTGCAAACTCATATTAAAGACTTAATCTTTATTACATTTAGTGAGAATTTCGGGTTAAGAATTAAGAGAGTTATAATATACATTTATAAATCTATCGGTTGAGGTAAGAATGAAAGAAAATAATGAAGGAATTATTTTTCGAGCCAAAGGAAAATTGTTACAAGTCCTTGGCTTAATTCACTAATATTGTAGTTTTATTTATATATAGCATGGTTTTGCCCATAAGCTGTTTGATTAAATGCCAAGCAGACTGCAGTTATTGATGAGACGTAAATGCATTAATTAAACAACTAAAAAGTTGAACACCAATTAATTACCTTTAAAATAGCATTGGTTAGGCATTGGATTGGACAGAATTTTTTTTAGGGTTAACTACGTAAATGTCATTAAAGTTTGGGTGGGTTTCTTTTAGGGGTGGGAAAAACCCCTGATCCCGGTATTCAGTTAAATTCGATAGATTTTTATTTGGTATTAGTTTTTGATTTGGATTCAAGATTTAAGTACTGGTTATAACTGAAATCGGGATTGGATCTTAATTTTTTGGACCCGGTATTCAATGAGTATCTAATAAAACTGGGATCAATACCATGTACTCAGTATTGGTTTTCTTGCTTGTAATAAATGATTTATTTTATTTTATTTATCAAACTTTATCTTTATGTATAAATATTATGAATATGACTCATTTTAAAAGTTTAATTTTTAAGTCTACAATATTCTAATTTTATTATTTAATATTATTATTGGCGGTCGAAAAAAATCTTCAATTTCTTAGATTTTCTTAATAATAAATCAATTGATCGGGTACCTGATATTGGTACCCATTCCTACTAGTAACGAGATTAAATCTTAAAATTTAAGATCCGATTTGATCAAGATTGATTTTAATTTTTAAGAACCGGTGATTATTGAAACTGAGACCAATTCTAATCAAATTGATTGAATACTCAATCTTGCCCACCTTAGTTTTCTTTAATATTTGAATTTGAAAATTTTCATTTCAATGGTTAACATTTTTTATTTATAATAAAATGAGCATTCTTCCTTTTAACTGACTAATAACGGTCTGACGAAACAACAAATCTGATATTTTTCAAGTACATCAATAATATTGTAGTTTTCATGGTTTTGCTCATAAGCTGTTTGATTAAATGCCGAGCAGACTGCAGTTATTGTTGAGACGTAAATGTATTAATTGAATAACTAAAAAGTTGGACAGGAAGTAAGTACCTTTAAAATAACATGGGTTAGGCATCGGCATTTGAAGTTAACTACGGAAATGTTATATTAAAGTTTGGGTGGGTTTTCTTTAGACAGAAAGATAAATTTAACCATTAATGTTTATAGTTTTTATTATTTTGGTCTTTATTTTTTATTTAAAATAAATTTAGCCCTTAACCTAAATTTTTTTGATAAATATTTTATTTTTTAACTATCGGATGATCATATCGTTAAAAATTTAATGATAATGACTTGTAGTAAACATGCAATAATATATTTTAAATGATATAATATTTAACCTATTAAATACATACATATGAAATATAATTTATGTTAATATAAAATTTAAAATAATTAAAATTTAAATAAAATATTATTAAACATTAAATAAATTTAATACTCTGCTTTTTTTTAATTGTGGGTTTTTTTAGATTTAATTAAAACTAAAAACTTAAAACCTCAAATTTACTAGTTTTAAATTTAAATTTAAATCTTAAACTATAAATCAAAACCCTAAACTTTTAATTTAGATTAAACATTAAAATACCTAAATTCTAACTAAAATAACAAAAACCCAATTGATTAGTATCAAATTCTCTTACCCTTGATTTATCGATATCAATCTTTACGAAATTCTTTCTTTTCAGACGGTGTTCATATTTTTTAGATAAGATTTTGATTTTTATATCAGAATTTTTAGTATACTTTTATTTTATATTTAATAAATTTTTAATATTTTATTTAAATTTTAATCGTTTTATTCTTATATTCGAATAAAATTATATTCCACGTGTATTTATTTGATAAATTAGATACAATGTCATTTAAAATATATTATCATATGTTATCATTGTTAAATTTTTAACGACTTAACCATTATGTTAGTTAAAAATGAGATATTTATTAAAAAATATAGGTTAAGGGTTAAATTTATCTAAAAAAAGAATGATAGTCAAAATGATAAAGTTTATAATCATTGAAGGTTAAATTATATATACCTTTTCTTTATTATTTGAATTTGAAAAATTACTTTTCCATGACTAATATTTTTGATAAAATGAATATTTTTATATTAAATGAATAATAACAGTCCGTTGGGACAACAAAAATAATATTTTTCAACCTAACGTTAATAAGACGATTAAGATGATCATCAGTGGCAGAACTCGGTATTATTTATAAAAAAAAAATTAAATAAAAAATCTTCTCCGGCGACATGTTTTTGTCAGTTTTGACTCAGGTGGCCACCGGTTTGAGCATCTTGGTCGGCGTTGTTTTAGTCAAATCCGTTATGGATCAAAAACCCATGACCGGACAGTTTCAGAGATGCCCGACATGCAACGGCAGGGGTCGCATAGCGTGCATTTGTTCTCGTTGTTCCGATGGAGATGTCGGTTGCCGGACTTGCTCCGAGTTGGGTCGTATAGCGTGCAGCAACTGCGGTCGAGCAACTTAAATAAATCATTATAGATTTTTAAAACAAAAGTAGTTTTAACCGGAAAATATAGATATTCTGGTTTAGCTTAAGGTACCAGCTTGCGTATAAGCAATGTATTAACATAAAAAACGAATCGGAGTTAATAAAATTTTAAATTAATCAAGTTTAAAAATTATATTCTGTTAGTTAAATTTTATTTTAAAATATTTTAAATCAAATTAAATTAAATTTAAAAAATTCAAGCAGAATCAAATTGAATCTTTGAGTTTATACAAATTAATTTCAATTTGAATTGAAAGACTCAAATTTAAAACTGTGTTCCTTAAATTTTTGTTTTATAACTCAAACTTTATTAATAATTTTTTGATCAAGTCAAATTTATAAAATTACAAGTCAAAAACAAGTTTATTTTTTAATGTGTTAAATAATTCAGTTTTTTTCGAGTCGAATCAAGCTTTACTCATAAACTTCGAAAGAATTAAGTATATACCCGTGTCAAAACATTCATATCTAACACTCACACTCGAGTTCGAGTAACATAAGCCCAAATTGCCAAATAATCCGCATTCTTTTTTCTACAAAATTGTTGATGACTACATTTCTACAATAATCATCATTCAAGCAGCTTAAGCAAGGATTGAAAATGCCAGACCTTATAGACTTGTTAGTTGAAACAATACATTGAACCAATCGAGTAAAACTGCATAATCAGATGACCATTTTTCCTTTGTTTTTGGCTCAAAATAGACTTAGAAGACTTGCCTGATGTTGATGTTGATTCTTGAACTTCTTATATAGTCTAGGAAACAACGGTCATCTTCGTCCCAGAACTCGGATTCAAGAGGAGTTATTTCACTGTTTTCTTCATCTGTGAATATGCGAGGTACACCTGCAAGATTTGTAAGTAGATATGTTATATAAGATGGTAGAAAAGAAAGCCATTGTGATAAAAGAAATCGACCGTGACGATTGTGATTAAAAAAATAAACTATTCATGCATACAAGTTATAGAAGATGTTTCTTTTCTTTTTGGTACCCAAAATATTGATGGCAGATACTGGAATTTGAAACACAAACTTGCTAGATGCCACTCATGAGAGTGATTATATGAACCAACTAGACTAAGCCCCGGTTTCGACTGATGAAGCACAAAAGGCAAATGCCAAGTACTTCTAAAACAATTTTGATCGCAGCATTCAGATCACTGTTGATTGGTGACTGTTATAATCGAGTTCAAGTATGGAAAATTTCAAAATCATAACAAAGAAAAGAAAGTCACTGAGAAGTGAAATCTCACCATGAAAGCATTCCCTTGCTTCTCCAGCCATTAGTACTACATCACCACTTCGGAGAAACATTGCTAATGGTTCATCCGCTCTGGACTTTCCTCCGAGAAGGAAAATAGCTTTGCAGCCGAAACTGAGAGAAAATACAGTCGAAAGTCAAAACTAAGAGTATGGTTGATTCCGTCTTTCTAGTTTCAAGGGATTTAATAACAAGGAAATAGAAAATTACCTCATGCTTACAATAGGTTTACTCCAATCTGCTTCCATATCATCAAGGTGACCACCAAGTGTATCACCTGGAAAGATAAAAGAGCATTTAAAAAGTACACGAGAGACGGAATTTAGTGCAACAGGTGACCTAGCGATGTAGCACAAATAATTCAGAAAAATTACACCCACTAATAGTATAAACTCCTAATGTGTACATAAAATTTGAAGACCTCTCAATTCATATCACAGTGTAAAATATTTGAAATAAAAAAAAATTCAAAATCTAATGAAAACAATGTTAGTGCGTGAGGGCACGTAAACATTTACTGAAAATTGGAGAATTTATCAGCAACGCATGCAACCATTGTCTTCAAGGAATACCTGGCCCAAAATAGTTGACAATTGCAGCCTCTGGTAGGAACTCTTCTCCAACAGGCATTGCAGGCACGGCCATTCTTTTAGCAAGCTGACAGAGTGCGTCAGGTATTTTTTTATGTGGTAAAGACACATCATAGTTCCGCTGCACCATAAATATATTCAATTTAGAAATCATCTCGACATAAACAGTTTCCTTTGTTCTTTTTTGATGAAGAGAAATAATTACAAGCTTATCATTAAGTAGGGAGTATGGTCAACACATCGTTCTACTTGAATAATATCTTAAGACAAATATCGCCAAGCATCGAGTTAGAAAGGAACATGATCAACACCATCGATATAAGTTTGTATAACAGAAATTGAAAACAACTCTTATGTTTCAGAATTTGAACCCTAAATTCAGCCCGGTAGCTATTCGATCAGTACCATGTGCTCTAAATAGACAGTAAACATCTCCCTAACAAAATTACAAGATGAAAGACTAAATGAATGAATACCTACATTGGACCAGTTAAATTGAAGGCCAAGGGTACTCCACCGTAGCTTTCGAAGCAAAACAGAAGCCGGGACCAATTTGCAAGTCTTTCCCCTTGATCGTGCAATGTCTTCCTCGTAAAACTTCCATCTACTGGAGTCCCCATTGCTTACAGAACCACTTGATTCAGAATCCAAATCATTATTGGACCTTTCCTCCTCGACGAAAACTTTACCTTCCTTTGCCGCAGCAAACAGGTTACTTATAGACCCATAAATGACATTATGATTTGTTCTGTTCGGAGGTTGCGGAAAATCCGTTAAACTTTCCCTTATCCATTTACATTGTTCATCCAAGGTTAATGCACCAGGAATAAAATAGAACCCTTCATTTTAAGAGCAACAAAAAAGAATTAATGCTATTTACAGAACATGAGTTTTGAAGATTTAGATTTCAAATTTCATTAGCTATACAAATTGTAAGAAAGATATTTATAGATTACTCATAAATTAGTTGAAATTTAAATGATTAAATATTTAAAAGGCATAAGAACAAGAATTTCGAATCCACTAGTATCAATAAGAAACTCAAATTCATTAGCAAATAGACATCGAACAAATTCATTAATAATCATGAATGCTAATTACTTTCGAAATTCAAATTCCCAAATTCTACAAAACCCTATGCTCTCTTTTCCGTAACTAACTGAATTCAAAAGGCAAAAAAAAGATACATACCAGGGTGATTTTCCAAGCCAAAAATTGAACGATCAATTCCACGATTCACATGTACAATTCCTGGAGGAAGTTCACCTTTCTGATTGAATAACTCTGAAATGACTTTGAAATCCAAAACCTCTGATAAGTCGACTTGTTTGGGTTGCTTCTTCCTGAGAAATCCAAACAACAAATCAATCAAAAAATTGTTTTTATTGAACTAAAATTTAAGATTTAAGCTTCAATTGCTTTACTTTTTTGAGTATTTTGGATTCTTTTCGTAATAAAGCTTGTACTTCTTCTCTGATTTCCTGAACGCAGTTCGCTCCGCATCGTCACCGGCTCTTTCGGATTCGTACATCTTGCCTGAGCCGGTGAGTTAACTCAGAATCCCAGGGAGTATAAAGTACGGTGGTGATTCAAAATTAGGGTTTCGATATTATTAAGGGTTTGAAAAATAGTATCAATCAGGTGCGGTCGCTGGTACTGGCAGATAGTTAAGTCTTTGACGGAGCATCGTCCGTTTTGTTGACTTATCATCAATGGGTCATGATGTAGGCATCGTAGTTTGTTTAAACTCTGCCTTTTTCAACTCCTTGAAGTTATGTACTTATCCTTCTCTTTAATTACGTTCACTAGATTTTAGACCTGTGATCGAGCATATTTATATTAAGGAGCATATTTATATTAAAATCTCATGATTTAAGATCAGAATATAAAATATAAATTATTGAAAGTATGGGATAAATTTATAAATATATTATAATTTAAAAAAATAAATAAAAGAAATCGTGGGTGAGATACGATTGTCGGCTCCTGTCCCATGCCTCTGTCTGTAACATTTGTTGTAATAGGATGTTCATTCTTTTTTTCTTACATAGTACTTTACCTTTTCCGATTTTGGAATAGTCAGCTTATGTTCATGGAAGGCAATAACCATGGTTGAAATCCGTCTGTAACGAGAAGTAAAAAATAGTCTGGTAAATTAATTTTAGAAAATTGAATTTTATTATTGTTAATTATAAATTTTGAAAATTAAGGTTGTATTAAAAACGTTTAATTTTAATTTTAAAATGATTTGGAGTCGTAACTGGTCACTTTGGTAGGTCAGACACCATAAAATAAACCAAAGATTCTTTTTTTAAAACATTTGAGTTCGGGAGTCGGTTACGCGTAAGGACGACCCTTACGAGCGCCCGAAATCAGTACCTTATTAATTACACGTGACATTTTGGCATTTCGAATAATAATATAAATTTAATTTATCATTGTCAAATTCGAATGAGAATATCCTTTTGGATAAGAAAAATATATTTATTTTAAATGCGAGTTTGAATAAGACGTCCTCTAAATAGGAAACCTTAATTCGTATTTAAAGAAATATAAATTCTGCCCCAAAGGGTTTTAAATGTATGACCGATTATTATCTTGTTCATTTTAAGTTCTAACCTATAAGGTTTCATTCATTAAATATTTAAAACCTATTAAATTATTAATTTACAAAGTGTATTATGATAACATCCGAACGATTGGACACTACCATCTAAATACCGAATAAATTAATAATTACTAATGATGCTTTTAGTTTTTACCTAATTAATTTTATTCAAATCTAACCTTAAATTATTTTATCATTTCCTAGGTTTCGATGACACGTCGAATATGATACCAAACGGACGCTTAGTGTATCTGAGGTATATGATTAAAATGTCATCATTACTACAATTATCTCTCTAATAAAATTAATTATTTAATTAAAATGACTAACCCTAAATTTAATTAAAATGACTAACCCTAAAAACTCTAATTTAATTATCTAAGTGTAAATTTAGTGTCATCCTAAACAAATATACGGAGTATATGATTTTCTTTTTTAAATAAGCAAGCAAATATTCATAATCCACCATCAATCAAAAACCAATTTTAAAATTCGATCAGGATTTCAAAAGCTTGGTGACAAATACAATGCAAGTTTTAATCTTCAAATTACCACGTCAACAAACCAAGCAATTATCAAAAGATTGACCCACGTGATAAATACACCAATAACATGTTAACGATGCAATAGGTATTTGATATTTACCTGTACGAATTCGGACGCTTAAGCTTGCCTTGAACAACGATTTCTTTCTTCTCCATGATAGCAGGAGTCGGTAATGACCAAGTAGGGAAAACATGCCCGAATTTCAACAAGAATTTGAGTATATTTTGGACTAGAAACCCAACAACTCCCATGGTTGTTAGTAAAGATGCGGCGCAAACCATGGAATCGGAAATGCTTCAACTGAAACTCAAGTGCTATTGTTGTCGTTGTCCAACAGTAAAAATGCATGTATTGTTTCAGTGCCAGATTCTTGAACCTCTGTGTGTTCCAATGGTCTCTAATGATATTGCCGACGTTCTTTAAGTTTCCGATTACTTTCTTCGGTGAAGTTTCCTTACTCACTCCTCGGTTTGGTGATGGGAATCTCAAAAGGAAGCCGTCCTCCCCCCTGAAAATGAACCCCCTGTCTGCACAATTCCTTCCTTCCCCTTTTTGTTGTGGGGAGTATCCAACCGAATGGAACTGCCTTTCTTCAACTGATCTTATCTATGGTAACCAACTCCCCATTATCCTTTATCCATCATTTTCCATTTTTATTCATTTTATATAATATTATTTATATATTTATTTATTTATGTAATATTATTTATATATTTATTTCTATTTAATATTTACATGTAACATTATTTATATTCGTGTACTCGAACGAAATTCAGGTATTACACATATAATAGGTAAGTTTTATCACGTCATTCATGAAATCAACCACAAAAAAGTTAACCATTAAATATAGACTTTTGGAGAAAATATTGTACATAACCCTACTTTGAGAATATAATACAAATCTCTCTCTTTTATCTCTCATTTTTGTTCTTCTATTTTATTTTTATTCTTCACTTTATTCACAATAATCTCATCATTTTTTCTGTATGTTATATTTTCTTAAATGAATCTTCACTCATATTTATTGTTAATTCATTTTAAAAACAGATTTTTTAAGTAAGGACATAATATAATTTTTCGTCTGTCTGTAACGCTCTCTCTGTTAAGACATGATGTTTGTATGTATTTTATTCTTGTGTATGGCATTTGTGAATCTCCTATAATGTTTTCATTCCTTTTTAGACATACTTTGTTTGAACATCAATTTGTTATAACAAAACTGTGATTGCATGTGGGGGTAAAGTAGGTAGGAACAGAGACAAGTGAAAATGGGAATCACATTGGTCTTGGGTACAAGGCAAAGAGAATGATCAATCTTGTTTTTAGTTGAGTTTAATTTAACTAGTTTTTTCAATTAAAATTTTAAAATTAATTAAAAACTCAATTTTTAAAGTAAAAACTTTAATTTTCTCTTTAAATTAACTTCTCAAACTTAAATTAAAAAATAATTTTTAAAATTTTAAAAAAATCTTGATTTAAAATCAAATCAAAGTTTCCTACCACAACAAGAAATAAAAAAGTTACAACGCCTTAGAGAACGAAAATAATTTTGTTGTAACAAAACAAAGCAAGTTATTAATATGTTAAACACAATTCCTAAAAACATGATTGAAATAAAACATATAAATTTTGAAATGTAAAGATCACATAAACCAAAATAATAATAATAATAATAATAAAATGATTCTGAAACTTTAATCGAGGCCTGTGCTATCACAGTGTCCTTAAAACAGAAGCAGAACACTATTTGGTTATAGGATATTTAATTCTATAAAAAATAACTAAGGCTAGCCCAAAGTGCCTAGTCCAAGCTTTTGACTTATTTCCAATAATAACATAAAGAGCTTTTATATATAAAGCTTTCCAAATCTATATTTCCAACAAGTGTGAGATATTTTATTTTTCATCTTATTTTTCCATCATCATGGGTGTTACATTGAGCAACAATTTCTTATTCACCTATGGAACATTTTGAGCTTGTAAATATATAATTATATCTTCTCTTATAGTAGATTAATCATCCACCTAATCCCAATTAATTTGACTAATAAAACCCACATAAATTTAATCTCCAAAATGTTCATTACCATACCGTTTTTCCAACTACTTTTTCACCGTCTCATGGGGACAAAAACAGAAGATATCCATATGTATTTAATCTTGAAATAAATTTGTCAGTGAAAATAAAGTGTTTAAAGATTTTATTTAAAAAATATATTTTTTAAATTTTATTTTAAAATCTAGATCAAAAGTTATAACATAGATAAAAAAAATTATTTGTACATGACAATTCAAAAAAAAATCATTTATCGGTATTTTTCTTTAAATTATTTTTTAAAATTTATAGATTCTATTATGTATATTATAAATATTAATCTAAAATTTAAAATACAAATAAAAGTTTTATATTTTAAAATTTAATTTAATTTTAGATTAGATTATATTTGAAACAAGGGTTCAAAAATTTTGGCACATATGATGAAATGAATCATTTCATTTAAATTAATTATTATCTAAGCAATCAATTAATTTATATTTATCAAAAATAGTATTATCTTTTTATATAAAAAGGGTAAAGATAAATTTAACCTCAATGTTTATAGTTTTTATTATTTTTGTTCTCATTTTTTATTTAAAACAAATTTAGCTCTTAACCTATTTTTTTGACAAATATCTTATTTTTTAACTAACATAATGATCGTATCGTTAAAAATTTAATGATAATGACATATAATAAACATGTGATAATATATTTTAAATGATATGACATCTAATCTATTAAATACATACATATGAAATATAATTTTATTTTAATATAAAACATAAAATAATTAAAATTTAAATAAAATATTAAAATTTAATTAAATCTAAAATATTTTAGATATTAAACCTTAAATAAATTTACTACTTTAATTTTTTTTTTATAATTTTAAGATTTTTTAGATTTAATTAAAACTCAAAACCTAAAACCTCTAATTTACTACTTTTAAATTTAAATTTAAATTATAATCAAAACCCTAAAGCTTTCAATTTAGATTAAACATTAAAATACTTAAATTCTAAACTAAAATAAAAAAAAACTTAATTAGTTAGTATCAAAATCTCTTACTTTTGGTTTATCGATAGCAATCTTTACAAAACTCTTCTTTTTCAAATTGTGTTCATATTTTTTAGATAGGATTTTTATTCTATTGTAATCAGGATTGAGAATCTTTAGTATCTTTTGTTTTAGATTTAATTAATTTTTAATATTTTATTTAAATTTTAATTATTTTATATCTTATATTAGAATAAAATTATATTCCACGTGTATGTATTTAATAGCTTAAATAAATCTGTAATAATATTTATCTTAAATTAAATCTAAAAATAGTTTTTCTTAAATAAAAATTTATTTGATGAAAAATTAAATAAAACTAATTAAATAAATATATTTAATTATTCGATCTCTTAAATGACAAAAATTACATATGATATAATTATTTTATTAATCTTTCTTGTAATAGAATTACGACGTGAGTTGTGATAACCCATCTAAACGAAAAATTATATTCTGGGTAAGTTTCACCACGTTATCCATGGTATCAATTACTAAAAATCACGCATCTCATCACTTTTTTCATGTTATATATTTCTCAAGTGAATCTTCATTTGAAAAAACTATTTTTAAAATAAATTAACAGTAGATATGAACGAAGATTCAATGAAAAAATATATAACATAAAAAAATAATAGATTTAATTTTTAGTGATTGATCTCATAAACACGTGATAAAACTTACCCGTAATATAATTTCTCTATATCAACCGCATCTATCCTTACTACTGGTGTGTCAACTGCGTTGACTTTTCTAATTTTTTCATTTAAGAAGTTTTTATCTTTCAAAAAAAATAAATGATTTATTTAGTACATTTATTTGATTAATTATTAACAGGTGTATATTTAATATTTCACAAACAGGAGTATATGTTTATTAACATACTACTTTAAATAGCTTAAAATACAATAAAAATCAAATAAATTATAATTATTCGTTTTAATACCGTTTTAGATCTAATATTATAAATAATATATATTTATTAATATTTTTTTAATTAATCAATTCACCAAAAATTATAATGATTCAATGTAATCATTAATTTTATTAATATGATTATTATGCTGTTTTAATTATTTCCAATATATGAATATCCTGGACGAAAACCGCGTCATGATCGTCTACAGAAAAACAACACATTTGAAACTGACCTACCTGACGGGGCTGGGTCCATCCTCAGCATTAGTATTATTATGGAAAACTTTAATATAGAAATTTTATTTACATATTTTTTAATTTTATGAAATAAAACTTTAGTTTTATGGGTTTTAATTTCATAATTTAAATATTTTAAAGTTTAAAATTTAATATTTTAAATAAAAATTTAAATTTTATACCGATTAAATTAGATTGTACAATGTAAACAGCGACAGATTTATATTTTTATTAATAAAATAATGTATATAAGAATATAATAAAAGTACGATCCCTTTAGTTCAAGTGATTAAAAGAACGGTTATTGTTCTCAGAGATTACGAGTTCGAGCATCAGTGATGTAATATAATGATTGGCGATCAATATTAAATAGTAAAAATTATATTCTAAAACAGATATCACTGTAATCATTATTTTTTTATTAGAAAAATATAGTAAAAGTGTGAACGTCGGATATGATGGCACATATGGCGGTGGCCATGGGAAATTAGATGAGATTTCACAATTTCTATCAAGATTCCGTCGATTAAAATAATAAAATGTTAGAGATCGTGCGCACGTTTATTTAAATAACAAAAATATAATTAAAATTTTATTTCGATTGCACGTTTATATCATATTAAAATTTTAAAAAATAATAACTATACTTGATTATCGCATCGTGACAAAACGGAGATAACATCCGACTAAACTCGCAATCTAATAACTATGTTATTATATTCCTGTCATTAGTTATCACTAGGTTTGACATAATCTCGTTAATTATCACTTCATTTATAGTTTAAAGGTAATATAAATACTTCAAGATCAACGTTGATAGTATCTTTCGATTCTAAGTAAACCAGGAGTGAATCACTAAGCACAACAATTAATCATGATCTTTTTCGACTATCGTCTCACCACCTAACAAGTGAACTATTTATGTTAAAAGACTCACCTACCATAGTCAGATTTATGATACCGACTGAACCGAATTAATCGTGATAAAACTTTAAAAATCAATAGAATAAATAAAAAATATATTTTAAAATTTTTAATTATAACATATATCAACATCTAATATTCATATTAAATCTAATTTTAAAAAGATTTCAATCAATCAGATTAAAAATCGAATAAAGTTTAATTTTTCTTTAATATTTTAATTAATAAACTATATCACAAATCCATGCTTGGTATTTTTCTTATCTAATCAATCAAGCTAACATCAAAATCAATAAAGACCCATCATGTGGAATGTCTCAGGACACAAGGCATTAGGGGGTGTGAAATTTTTTTTTATCTGATCTGATTATCTATTAATTTAATTCGAAGAATATTCGATTTAAACTTTATTTTTTGGATAATTCAAATTGAATATTTGAAAATTTTAGATCAAATACGGATCAGTATTTTACATTCCAATCGGATATCCGATTTTCAAAAAAATTAATTTTTTAATATATATAAATATTATTATATTTGATGTTTTTACTTATTATATATGAAAAAATAAATTTTTCATGAATAAAAATATTATTATATTTAATAATTTATTGATTATTATATTCAAAAACAAAATTTTTATGAATAAGATTGTCAAATTTTAAAAAATTATTTAAATTAAATCATAAATTCAGATATTCGGATATCCGAAAATCCGATCTAAAATTTTGAATATTTAAAAAACAGATATCTAATTTTTCGGATCGGATACGAATCGCTAAAATACCGATCTAAAAAATTTTGTATATCTGAAATTTTAGATTAGATCGGATAATCTTAAATGTACACCCCTACAAGATACGTAGATCTACCAGCTCAACTTCATTTAAAGCAATTTTGTATGAAATCGACAATTAATATTTTAATTTCGATAATTATAAAAATAATTTAATTATATTTAAGATGAAATTAAATTTTAAATTAGAGTTTAAACATTTTTTATTTAAAAAAGCAAACATTTTATCAATCAACTCGAATTTTAATAGTATTTATTTCTGTCCAACAACCCGAGTTATTTCCCATTTATTCATTTTTAACTCAATTTTCCCCCTAAGCATCGCGACCGTCGATTCTACCAACGTGGACCACAAAAATTCCCATCCAACGGTTTAAATCATCACTCCCCTCGTTCACAACTGTAATCTGAACACAACATTAAGTATTCTCTACGTGTTCTTCTATAAAACCTACGGACATGCATTTCGGGTTTCAACACAAATTTCGAAGCTCAAACAACACGGAAAAGAAGAAGATTATGGCCTTGTCGGTGATCGGCGTTTTGTTTCTCTGCTTGGCGGTAACTGCGGTGACGGCAGCGGACGACAGTGGGTTGATGGCGGAGTGCAGCAACGATTTCCAGAGCGTGATGACTTGCCTGAGCTTTGCTCAGGGGAAGGTGGCGGCTCCGACGAAGGAATGCTGCAACTCTGTGTCTGGAATTAAAGAGAATAAGCCCAAGTGTTTGTGTTATATTCTTCAGCAGACTCAGAGCGGCGCGCAGAATCTGAAGAGCTTAGGGGTTCAGGAAGATAAGCTTTTTGAGCTTCCTTCTGCTTGCCAGTTGAAGAACGCTACCGTCAGCGACTGCCCAAGTAAGCAGTTATTTATCTCTCTAAATTCGTGTTCGATACTCATATCTGACTCGTATTTAAAATTTATATACTTATATTTAACACTCGTATTTAAAAACGATTAATTTATAATTTAATATTCGAGTCTAAATAACGTACCTATATACATAGATGATACTCATTGATATTGAACTGTGTTTGATTATAGCAAATAGCTGAGATCTAACGCTCAGGGGTATGCATAGTGGTTTGGGTTCAAATAAGTATTCGATTAAACCGAGTTGACAAGTTATTCAAGTTTAATTATATGTATAATATTATGGTATAAATTAATTTTAATTTAAATAATTTATTTTAATTATATGCTATATACACATTTTTTTCATATTTTTTCTTATGTAATATACATGCATAGTAGACTAAGTTGAATCAAACTTAAAAATCGATGGTTAATTACTAAAGTTATTCGAGTTTCATATTATAAAATTTGCTTGAATTTTTTAATCAAATTGATTTTATTACATCAGGATTAATAAATAATAATTAATAAACATAAAGTACTAGATTATCACCTAATAAATCATTTTCATTTTCTCTAGACGAATTAAAGATATTATCTTTATATGAAAAAAAAACGATTTTTTTAATATTTTAACTATAAAATATAAATTTTAAAAATATATTTTATTTATAATTTTATAAACTCTAAATCTATTTTTTTTTGGCGTAAGACATAAAAAAAACCGAAAACAAGAACGGAATTATATTCATCCTTGTATCTATCAAATTAAGTTCTAACAATTACACTAATCTTATGATGAAAAAAAACAGAGCTTCTTGGTTTATCTCCGAACTCACCAGACGCCGCCATCTTCACCAATTCCTCCTCGAAAGCAACGGCGACACCTAGTACTCCAGCAGCATCCACAGGAACACCGTCATCTGCGGCGGAGAAAACCGATAGTAAATCCAGCGGAACCAAGTTCGGAAGTCGCTTCGTCGGTTCGACAGCGGCAATGCTGGTTGCTACGGCGGCCGTGTTTTTATTTGCCTTCCCAGCTTAATTTGCTTGGAGTTTTTTAAGCTTCGCAAAGCCAGACTTGGTGAGAATTATGAGCAGTTTCCTTTATTTTATTCTTATTTCTAATTTAATGTTCCCTGAAACTAAAATCCTGTAATTTCTTTATGTTTATTTTTTAAATTTAGTAATTGAGATTATTAAATTAAAATCCGACCACTTTTTTTTTAATTAACGATTAACTTAAATTATAATATTTTTTCTATCTTGATATTTAAATAGATAAATTGTTAATATAGGTACCAATTTAACAATTAAACCAACATTAAATGAGAGGGGGCATCATAACTATACACAGTATATGATCCTCTCTCGTAACGAGAAAATTTTATATATTTTTTAATCGTTAGATAAAATAAATAAATAAAATAATTAACACTATAAAATATAAAAATTATTATTTTAAAAATAAAAAATAAATCATTTACTATTATAATTCAAAAAATTAGTAATAAAATATTTAACAGTCGATGACCAAAATAGTAATGAAATAAAACGTTAACAATGATTTTGATAAAAAAAAATTAGTTTGGCGACCAACCAAAAAATGAGTGATAGTTGGATGACCATTTGTGTAGTTTTCCTTATAAAAAATAATTTAATTAAATTTTTATTTTAAATATTTATTAATTATATATTGAGTCCTTAAAATTTTTAATAATTATTAATTAATTTAATGGTGTTCAGCAATGTTCGACGCACGTTATAGACTTATCTTAATATATTATTAAAAATAATTATAACAACGATATTCACAATGACCTAAATAATATTCGTTACGTCTACAACTATAATAAACGTAACATAATTGAATATACGATCACAATTATAATTTAAATTTATGATTTAAGGTTTAATTTTTAAGTTCACTTTAGGATGACCAAAATCTGGGCTTAGTTAATTTTTTTATTCTACTTTGTATATCGTATTCTATTCGTTACATGTTTTTTTTTCTTGTTGCATATTATTATTTTTCTCTCTAAATATGTGTATATATGTCTAATATTACATGTATTGATATTAGTATTTATTATATAGGTATACTCGTATATGTAAGTATTTTATCATATTTTGTTTATAGTATACTCGTATTGATATTAGTATTTATTATATAGGTATACTCGTATATGTAAGAATTTTATCATATTTTGTTTATAGTATACTCGTACTGATATTTGTATTCATTGTATAGGTATACTCGTATATGTAGATTGTAGCATACGTTTTCATACATATTCTACGTCTATATGTTTTATTTATATACTCATATGAACATGCATCTATGCAAGTATTATTTTGTTTTTTATGCCAAATACGCTATATTTATTATATAATATATAAAAATTAGGGTTATATACTTATATGTGTTGAAAAAATAGACTGTTGTAAAATAAGGCGTTAGAACTAACAAAAAAATAATAAAATAATTATTCGAAATTAAATCTGTTGTGGTATTAATCACTACCTTAAAAGCGAATTCGTCCAGATATTTTTATTTCGTGCATTTTAATTCACATGTTTATTTACGTTGCATAACGTGATATAAATTATTAATGTAGGATTTTTTTAGGATAAACTTAGTTATCATTTAAAAAAATGAATGATGATTTTTATTTATTATTTTAATATGTAACCCTTAAAATTTATGCGTATGTATAACAACATTTTAATTTAATTACTATTTAAATTGATAAAATTTAATATTAATTAAGTGATATATTTTTATTAGTTTTAGACGATGTGAGATACTAATTCTTTCTTTTCTGTAATTGATTTTTGAACTCGATTTTTTGAAATCTTTAATTATTATGATGTTCGGTGGTTACCCTAATTCTTTAAAATACTAGTTTTTATTATTTATTTTTTTTTATAAAAAGCTGGATACTTCAAATTTCAAATATCTTAGTCACTAGAAAACTATAATTTAAAGTAACATGTGGTTCAAATCTGATCCATTCATAATTTTAACTTTTTACCTTCCTCTTGAATAGTTTAAAGTTTATTTGGATGTTACATGTTCAGCATACCCTAGCGATCTATTGTTGTTTATACAGAGATTTAATCGATGTTAGTTTTTTGATTTATAGTTTTGTCGGTGGTCACTTGAAAAGATTTATCCCCACTCGGTTAATGGTCGTTTTCTGATGAAATCAGTCCTCGTTATGTGTCTCGTTTGGACAGAGACAATAAGATTCAAAAAAGTTTTGAATTTTATTGATATGTTTATTTTCATAGAAAATTTTATTTTTCTTTGTTTTGGGTTGTAAAAATCTTTGGATTGTTTAATCCAATTATTTTACTTTTTGATTGCGATGTAATTATAATTTTTCTATGGATTTAATGAAGTTTGTTTCTATGGATTTAATTATAAGTTTGTTTGTTTGGATTTAATAATTTTGGGTTGTAAAAATCTTTGGATCGTTAAAAGCCTTTTACCTAGTTGTTCACTATCTTCTTGGATATTATAATTGTTCTCTTGGGGTATCAGGTGGGAAAAAATCGGTTATCCGGTCTTGGTTTTAGATTCAATAAGACCTGATAGATTTTTATCTGGTATTAATTTCAGTGAGACCGGGGTTGGATTTAAAATTTAGGTTTCGGTTATAACTAGGATCAGGACTACATCTTGATAGTACCCGGTGGGTACCCACTAAGACCGAGACTAATACCAAATATCCGATATTAATTTTCTTTTGTTTATTTTTTTATCAAACTTTTTCTTTATGTATAAATATTATGAATATGACTAGTTTACGTAACTTTAATTTTTAAGTCTATAATATTTTAATTTTATTATTTAATATTATTATTGGTGGTTATTTTTTTTTCGATTACTCAATTTTTTAAAGAATAAATTAATTGATCTGCAACCTTGTCCAAACGTCGTCAGATACTCGACGGCAATAGCCTGTTATAGAATGGAATACTTTACTCCTCCACATAATAACTGTTCCCGTTAAAATCCCTGTAATCTCTAGGGCAAAACTTCACTCATTCTTGCTCTCTCGCCCCCTTGCGAATCTCCAGAACCGGAAATTCATATCTCCGCCTAAATGTCTCAGGTATTCTTTTTCTAAATTTCATCCTTTAAGATCTATTCAACGACATCCAATAGGGATCTAATTTAAAATTTATATCGAATTCCAATTCGCCAAGCGAATCTAGGATTCTTTAGGATTTCTTTCATAAAAAGATTGCACATGTTAAAGCTTTATTTGTTTTGTTTTGTGGTTCAGGTTGATAATAGAAACTCTTCGGCTGCGAAGCGTGCTAGAACGGATGGTATGCTAATGAATTGAATTGAATCTCTCTTTAATTTCTACTTTTTTGTGTTTTATTTTTGGGGATATTGTAATTTGTTGTTAAACTTTGTAGGTAGTCGTAGGGAGGATGATTGGACATGCCCTAGCTGTGGGAATGTGAATTTTTCATTTAGGACGACTTGCAATATGCGAAATTGTACTCAACCCAGACCAGCTGATCATAACTCGGTAAGCACGGATGGTATTGACCTCATTGAATGTGGTTGATTTTTATTGTTCTAGTTTTGGCTTATATTATAAATTACTGTTATTCCCATTGAAATTGTTTTAACAGAATGAGTGGTAGAAGAGTAGATTCTTTGAAATTTGACACTTAAGGAGTTGTTTTTAATGCATTTAGTACTTGGTTAGGTTTCATGTTGACATAAAGGAAAAAAGATAATTGTGTCATGTAGTATCAGTATGGAAGTAATGGAACGGCATGCTTTGCTTTGTTTTAGTCAATCTATGTAGTCTATTTCAATTTGAAAAGATGTTAATCCTTTTGAATTTGTTTGTTAACTCTTCAGAAATTATCCCCCTCTTTTTTTTCCTCCTAAGATTAAGTTAGTAAATTTTTTCGTTGCAGAAATCTGCTGCCAAGCCTCTACAACACCCGCCAAATTACTCGTCACCTGCTCCTTATGTAGGTCCTGGTGCACCATCGTCAATGTATCTGGGTGTACCACCACCTTATGGGTCTTCCCTCTTCAGCGGTTCCTCCATTCCTCCATATGATGTTCCATTCTCTGGAGGATCTGCTTATCCTTATGGTAGTCGTCTTCCTGGTGGCGGTCCCTTTCAGCCACTGCATATGTCTGGTCCACCCTCTTATCCTGGTGGCTCTATGATTGGAAATGGTAATTTTTTTTTTTTCAGTTTATAAATGCAATCCTTTTCCACTTCAATTTACTCTTTCTGTTCTCCTGTTTATACTTTCATGCTAGTTAAATTCTTGACACAGAACACTTGATCATAATTCTTTCTTTGCTGCAAAATATCCGCTGCCATCTCCATGATATATTGGCAACTTGAAGTATGCTATTAAAGTATCCCATTTGTATTTAGTAAGCCCTATTATTCTTTTCCAGGTGGGATGTATGGCATGCCTCCTTTAATGGATCGTTATGGCTTGAGTTTGCCCATGGGCCCCCCTCCAATGGTATGTTCAGAAGGTTAATGCTATTTTGAAATCACTCTTTGTTAGGACTAAGATTGATTCCTTAGCCTTTCTTAACAGTTATCTATGTTGTAATTGCATATTTTATGGGTCTGTAATTGTAAACTTGATTTACATGGATAGATGTGACGCTTTTGGAGATATGCAGCAAAAGTATCAATTATTATTACCAATAGGCATACTGCAGATCTGGAGTATTCCTTATCTATTTGACCATAATTTTGAACTTTTGGTGGAGCTACAATATTTTATATGCAAAATAAATTGTGATTTAATATATATTTTCACGTACAGGGACCAAGGCCAGGATTTTTTCCAGATGATAAATCACAGAAAAGGGGTGCTGGTATGTCATATCTTTTCCTTTTATGTTCATAGAGGCCATTATCTTAGGACTGCAACCACTTACGCAACAACTTGACTATCCAAATCCTTTGCAGATGCCACACGTGATAATGATTGGACATGCCCTAAATGTGGGAATGTTAACTTCTCTTTCAGAACTGTCTGTAACATGCGAAAATGCAACACACCGAAGCCTGGATCCCAGGTTTCTCTTGATTTAGTTTCATTTAAAACATCTTAATGTACAAAACATCGCAGTACTCTTTTGTTATGAATCTGTTTTTTCTTTATAACAATATTCTTTTGTAAATGCAGGCTGCAAAATCAGATAAAAATTCAAGTAAGTTCTCTTAAATTTTGTAAAAATCATCATTTCATGTTTTTGAAATTTGATGCATATATATTTTATGCTTTTCAGAGCAAAAGATGCCTGAGGGAAGCTGGAAGTGTGAGAAATGTAGCAATATTAACTATCTGTTTAGGACCAAGTGCAACAGACAAAATTGCGGGGCAGAAAAACCGGCAGAGTCAGAGAAGTCCCCCTCACCAACAACAAATGAAAATGATCAGGTTTGTGATCTGATGCATTTTCTCTTTCTAGTCTGTTACTTGAAGTTATTGTTTTTGTTGGCTACATTTGTACAAGTTAAGAACGCAATGAGTTTTCGATACATAAAATTATTCATTGTTAAAGAATTGTTCAACTTTGACCTTCATCTTTCTCTTTTCTCTCTCATTTCTTCTGTTTTTTAACTATTACTAGATATACTGCATTTTAAGTACACACTACGCACACGTTAATGCTACCTTGTTTCTTGTCTTTCTTTCCATTGATTTGCTATTATGTACTGTTCCAGTGAGTAGTAGGACATGTTTGAGGGTTGAGAAGGTCCAGAGTCGTCGTCCAGCATTGCTCAGTATGGGTGTCTGAAAGTCGGTCTTGTCGTCCTCATGTTGCAGCAGTTGTCAAGTTACTCTACCTTCTCATGATCAGTGTCAGGTTGTATTAATGCTATGGTATTTCTGGTCTATATGGATCATAGAGGCATCATTATGTGTCAGCTGTCTAATCTGGGAAATATGTTACAAGTTGATCCTGGTTTTTATCTTTTACTTAGGTTTTGTACTTTGAGATCAACTCATTTATTCTAGTGACAATGTTCCTGTGGACTCGTTAGATATGTTGCTACACTTGCTAGTGGGGAAAATATTGCCGTTTTCATGTTTCCGTTTCAGTTTTTCTACTTGTCTGTCTTGAGGTGTCGTTATGTTAGCAGAAAGCTTCAGTTAGAAATAACAAGTACTCCGCTTTGAATTTTTACCGAGTTAAAACGTGAGGACATGTGTGGACTGGGAGTCGGAATTTTCTTCAGTTTTCATCCTTGATTGTGATTAGTCACAATGTCTACATCCTAAGTTAATCTTAAGTCACATTATAATTTCATTTCCGGTTACTTTTGTTGCATGTGGTATGTATTGTTACCGTCTCCTGTGGTTGGTCATCGTCATCGCCTTGTATCGAGAATTCCTTGTTTTATCGTCATATTACATATTGTGCACGTCTTTTGATCCTCATACGAGCCTGGAGAGAAGTGCAGTTTTGATTTAAGCCCGAGTAAAGCTTCCGGTTTAGAAGCCGTTGTAGATTTTTAGAATTTCCGTTCTCGATGATCGTATTGTTTCAGGTGTAGTTGTTATGAGTTTGAAAGGCCTTGTTTATCACCTTCTTCGTGTTTTAGATTTAAAGATCAAACTTGTAAGGGCTTATAGTCATTACGTGTTTTAGATTCATCTCATAAATGTGATACCGGTTTAGTTTTGTCGGACTTTTTTAATCTTTCATGGTAATTGGTAATGACTAAGGGCCTGTTTATGGTCTTAAAGATTTGTTTTCGTTCTGAAAAAGACGTATTAGTTTTTGGGTATATTGTACTTTTTATTTGTTTATTTTTTTCTTTAATTTCTAATTAGGATTAGATTTGATATTGTTAGAATAATTCTCTTTAATTATTCGATTCATCTTCTTGTTTTGGATCCTTAAACTGAATTCGTATATAAACTCATAATCTCCGTCTTTGTTCACTATTAAATTATAATAGTGATCATGTTATCAATGTGTTTTATTATTGTAATATGTATTTTTAATATTGTTTGTGTTGCTTTTACCTTTTTATCACCGAATGATGATGGTATTTGTATTCATTTTGTTTCAAAATTTTAAATTAAGATTTTATCATTTTCTTGTTAATGATCTACGTATACTAATTTTTTGTATTTTTAAAACATGTTCAAATCAAATTTATTTACTTAAATTATAAATTCTCATTATATTTTAATTTTTTTTTATAAAATTAATATACTCGCATTAAAAAATTAACCTGGTCTTAAAAAATTAATTAAAAACAAACCAAATAATTTTTTCTTACTAATATAAAAAGATAAAGAGGTGTGAAACTGTTTAGAATCCTACAAATGCCTTGAAGCATTTCACTGTTCTTCCCCGTTACGATGATGATCGTCCTTGTTTTCGTTGCCACCGCCATCGATGTCATTTGTCCCATTCTGACGTTTTTTCTGCCACATCCCTCCGATCACACTTCCGAACGCTTTGAACGGGTGATTGATCCCGTTTCGTATCTTTAGAATCATGGATACCTCTGAGAGTTCCCATATTAAAGTGACGAGAATGAGTGCCGACATCAGACAATGGGTTATGGTGTTTTGTCTCTTCACTGCTCTCAGCTCTTTCACTAGATCTTCTTCATTGTCGTTTCTGGTTATCTGCGCTGATTTTTCTAGATTTGTGGATCTTTCTTGTTCCAGTAGACTGGATCTGTTGCTTTCTTTTAACGAGTCTAACTGTCAGACAACAGTAACATAAAGATGTTAGATTCGATCAAAACACACGTTGAATTTTGAATGTTACATGATTCCATACTAGGACGGAACTAAGATCAAACATTAGGAGTAAAGATTTATTAAGCTTTTAAATTTAAAAACTGTGAGAGGCAAAATTGTTATTTTATTAGTATTTAAACTAAAAGGTATACCAAAAAAATTGAGAGGGGTTGTTGCCACTAGGGCTATAAATGAGACGAGACAGATCGCGAGCTACTTGAGCTCGACTCAGTCAAAGCTCGGTCAAAACTCGACTTGCTCGAACTCGGCTCGAGTTCTTAACGAGTCAAGCCGAGTTGAGCCGAGCTACATAATACTCAACTCGAAGAGCTCACGAGCTACTCGAAAACATAAATATATTATTTTTTATTTTTATAATTTAAAATATAAATTTTTAAACTTAAAACCCTAAAATCTAAACCTTAAATATAAGTCTTAAACCCTAAATTAATATATTAAAACCTGAAATTAACAAGTTTGAGTTTATACAACTTGTGTATCAAAGCTTTTTCTCCATTAGGCTTTAAATGAGACATGAAAGATAAGAGTTACTCGAGATTAACACGATTAAAGATCGGTGGCTCGATTAGGCTCGAAAAAAGCTCGAACTCGACTTGAGTTCTTTACTCACTGAACTTTTTAAATTTTCAAAATGATCATCAAATTCTTTAGACATACAAAACAGCCCATAATTTTACAAAACGGTCATTTTATTTATCAAATTGTAAAAAAAATAACTATTAGTATAACTTTCACAAAAATTATAACTATTAGAAGACATGATTTTTTTTTTTAGATAAATAGAAGACATGATTATAATTGATGATCATCAATTGCTATTGATTAAACGATCATTAATTTAAAACGGTCATTATTAAATAATGGTCATTCTGTTATAAAACGATTATCAATTTCTCAAAAATTATAATTATTTTTATTATTACAACATACGATCAAAATATTCGATAAATTTAATAATCATTTCGAAACTTTTGAAGTTCAAAATGATCATTTGAAGTTAGTTTACCTACCTACCTACGTTGTACTTTACCCCCTTTCTTTTAACTTCAACACTTCCACAAAATTCCTAGCTTCGTCTATGATTATTAGATTAAAACCAAGATATCCTACAGATAGGAAGTGGAAAAAAATCAAACAGTGAGATAGACAAGGAAAATCCATGTTAGGGTTTAAAACTCTGGGTTTTGGTTCTTCTAAGACCATATGTGTTTATCTAGGACAAGGAAACTGATTTTCCCGGAAAAATCAAGGATTATGCAATGAAATGTTTGGTTGTCGTTCACTGTTCTTACTTACCTGGGAAAGTAATCTGGAGAGGAGCTGTTCATCGTCTTCACGGAGCTTAACATCCGAGGATGATTCTGCGATTCTGTTCTCTTCAATCAGCTTGTGGATTGCTTGCTTGATCATCTCCATATCTTCATTCCATTCCATTTCAAGGCTTTTTGATGTTGTTTTCTTTGAGAATGGAGAGAATCTCAAGTTGTCGTTTGCTAAATTTTGTGAGGTTATCTCAGCCTTATCTATTGGGTGGGGAAAATTTACATAAATATTACACTCATTTTTTGTATTTTCTAAAATATTGTACTAGCCATTTTATTTTTTAAAGTATTGTACTTTAAATAGTAGCTTTAAAGATGATTACAGAAGAATCCGATTTTAAATAGTGAAATTGATTTAATTGAATAAAAAAGTCGGTACCAAGAGGTGCTGACTTTGAACAGTGTTTTTATAATTTTCAAAGTATTTTCTATAAAATCACTGTTCAAAGTCGACACTTTTGATGCCGGCTTTAATTTTTTATTTAATTTAATCTATTTCACTATTCAAAGTCGGATTCTTCTGTAGTCGTTTTTAAAGTTATTATTCAAAGTACAATATTTTGATAAATAAAATAGCTAGTACAATATTTTGAGAAATATTTTTTTTTCGATTATCATATTTTTAGAATTTCACCATTGGGTGGCCACTACTATTGGGTGCCTCCACTTTAAATTGGAGGGTTTAAGGTTTAAGGTTTAAGGTTAGGGGTTATGATTAAGGTTTAGGAAATTTGGTATAAGTTTAATCTTTTGCCTTTTAAAATCACAATCTAAATGATACGGTGACGTTTTAATAAAATAAAAAAAAATTAATAAATTTAAATTAAAAAATAATTTTTTTAACAATGACAACTAGATTTTATTAATAAAAACAATAGAAGAAGTCATAATTATTACATACCTAAGTATATAAAGAAAAACGGGGACAATAATTATTATACTATATATAGAATATATTATATATATGGAATTTATACTATATATAAAATATATTTTATATATAGCATTTATACTATATCTGAAATGTATATTATATATGAAAATATAAAATATTTAATATTGTATATATAAAAATATATAAGTATGTATATAAGTATATGTATACTTATATATTATATAATATATATTAATATATGTATATAATATACATTAATATTTGTATATATTAACATATATTATAGTCTATATAATATATAATATTATGTATTATGTATATAATATAGTTTAGGGTAAACTACACGGATAGTCACCATACTATAGGGTTAGTATCGATCTGACCACAATGCTTTAAAAAGAATCAAATACACCGGTAAACTATTAATTTGGTATTAAAATAGTCATCTGCCATTAAGGATGTAACGGACCGATGACGTGGCAGTTAAATAAAAATAAAATAATTACACATTTAGTCCCTATTATTCATATATTTTTATAATTTAGCCATAATTTTATTATAATAAAATAATATAATTATTTAATTAGGTAGTGACACGTGTTACTACCTTATTGGAGGGTTATATTTATATATATTTAATTTATTAAATTTTATTTTTATCCTCCAACCATGTGGTGACATGTGTCACCACCTGACTAGAGGGGAAAAACAAAATAAAACTCGCTGCAACGAAGAAGGTTTGAACCTAGATCTTCAGGGAATTCAATTAGTGTGCAAACCACTGAGCCAAAAGGCTAATGATATTTGACACCAATATTAATAGCTAAAAGGCTAATGATATTTGACAGCAATATTAATATTTACTCACTATTATTGTTTATATTTTTTTGAAAGTAAAAAAAATATATTATTTTCTTATTTTATTAAAACATTAATTGAATTATTATATATATATTAAACTAAAATATTAAGATACATAAAACAAAACCCCTAAATATCAAACATAAACCCTAAATTATAAATCCTAAATTTTTAATGAATTTTAAACCCTAAATCTTAATCTATAATTTATTTTATATTTATTATTTAGAATTTTAGTATTTTAATTTATTATATATAAAATAATTTAATTAATATTTTAATTAAATTAATAAATAAATAATACTATTTAAAATTTCAGTATTTTAATTTATTTTGTATAAAATAATTAATTAATATTTTAATGAAATTATAAAATAAACATATGTTTATACATAAAAATATATTTTTACGATTTATTAAATATATTTTTAGATAGGGCTTAGAGGTTTAATATTTAGGGTTTGAGATTTAAGATTCACTAAATGTTTTAGTATTTAGGGTTTGAATTTTAAGGTTTATGATTCTCTAAATAAATTATAAATTATAAATTTTAAAATTATAATAAAAAATTATTTAAAATTTAGGGTTTAGAGTTTATAATTTAGGGTTTTTATTTTATGGATTTTAATATTTTAGTTTAATATATATATAATAATTCAATTAATATTTTAATAAAATAAAAAAATAAATATATATTTATACTTTAAAAAAATATAAACAATAATAGTGGATAAATATTAATATTGATGCCAAATATCACTGAGAGCCATTTAGCTCAGTGGTGTGCACACTAATTGAATTCCCTGGAGATGTAGGTTTGAACAACCTTGGCTGCAGTGGATTTTATTTTGTTTTTTCCCTCTAGTCAGGTGGTGAAACGAGTCATCATCTTATTGGAGGGTTATATTTATATATATTTAATTTATGACTAAATTATAAAATTATGACTAAATTATAAAAATGTATGAATAATAAAGACTAAATGTGTAATTATTCCATTTTTATTTAACTGTTACGTCATCAGTCCGTTACATTCTTAACGGCAGATGGCTATTTTAATACCAAATCAATAGTTTACCGGTGTATTTGATTCTTTTTAAAGCATTGTGGTCAGACCGATACTAACCCTATAGTATGGTGACTATCCATGTAGTTTACCCTATAGTTTAATACATACACGAGCTCTATGGCCCAAGTAATTAAAGGAACGGTTGTTGTTCCTGGAGGATATGAGTTCGAGAACCAGTGATGCTAGCAGAGTGATTGAACGATCAATGTCAAATGGTGAAGATTATATTTTAGAACAGATGCTACTGTAATCACTATTAGTTAATTCAAAAAAAAAATACATAAAGTGTATTATAATTATGTATTACATATAATATACTTTAATATATATTTAAATGTATATTAATATATTATTAATTCTCTTAGCTCAAATCACTGAACTAATTTCCTATAATCAAATTGAAATAATTTTAAAATATATAATCTGATTTTAACTAAATAAAAACCAAATCGAATAAAAAATAAAATTTAAAATTTAATTTTTGAGTGATAATAATCAAATCAAGTTCTGACCCGAACAGATTTCAGTCAGGTTTTCAGATCTGATCTAACTTTTTATATCCCTCAATCCGTTGATCCAAATGGTTGATGCACCTACATGTTTCTTAAAATTTTGATTGTGCTTTAGATATATTAACAGTTTTAAGTACTAATTAAAATGTTTTCATGATACATTTAAATCTATTACAGTTCATCCAAAGTAAAGCTCTTATGGAAATTGATTCAAGGGGTAAATCCTAACGTGAAAGAAAAGTGTACCGACATATGGCAGCATGTGAAACAAAGAAACTTCTAATGCAAGAAACAACTCAATCCAAAAAGAAATTAATTAGAATACAAAATAATTCGAATCTGAAATGATATAAATATTATAAGATGACTCGATTAAGACAAAAATTTTTTAAATTCAAAATGATCATAAATTTTTTAAATCAATCAAACCCAAAATTAAAATCAACTCGAATCGTATACGTATAAATTTAAAATGCTATAATAATACGAATAAACACTTCTGTTGTCCAAGCCTAGGACTGAAGTTATTCCTGTGTGAGTGAACCCGATGCCTTCCTCCCCTCCCCGCCGCCCCACACTCCTTGTCTCTTTCTTTCCACTTTTTCTATGTATATAAACCCCAGTGGCAGTCTCCATGCACAGTGTCTGAGTCACAGTTTTTCCTTTCAATCTCCGCCTCGGCCTCAGCTATATCATCATCAGCAGGCAGCAGCCATGTTGGATTGGGGTCCTGTTTTCGTGTCTTTGATTCTTTTTGTTCTTCTGTCTCCTGGGCTTCTGTTTCAGGTTCCTGGACACAATCGGTGCGTTGAGTTCGGCAACTTAAAGACCAGCGGATCTTCCATCTTCATCCACTCGTTGCTGTATTTTGGTCTCATTTGTGTGTTTTTGCTGGCGGTTAAGGTTCATTTACGTTTGGGGTGATGACGTTGGTTTGGTGCATCAGCTTTGTTCTGTTTCATGTGTTTCGTGTCGTGTCTTCGGGTGACTGTTAAAGCTGTTTCTTGTCTTGTATTTGGTTGCTGTTGAAATTCATAACTTGTGTACTCTTTACGTTACGTTATTTGTGGTTTAATTAATTAAGTTCGCTTATTTTTAAGTAATCGTCTGATAATTATCCATTCACTTATTACATGTAGAAAAGAGATAGATGATTTATTTTAAAAATTATGAGATGAATGAATTTGATTTATTGTACCACAGATGACGTGATAAAAAGAGTTCATAATATAATTTCTACTATCATAGGGTATGGGTTAACGTTGTATCGATCCAATGAATAAAAAAAATAAAATATTTTATTATTAAACTTGTTTGTTCTTACAATAAAACTCTAAATTTTTATCTATAGTAAAGCATCTATAAATTAATACCCTTTGGACCATGAAATTTTATTAATTTAGAGAGATATTAATATATCGATAAATTAATAATTTATTAATTAAAAAAAATTCTCAATTCAGCAAATATAACTTTGGTAAAGATATTGTGTACAAATAAATTATAAATTGTACATAATATTCCAATTAATTAAAAATAAGTAGATTCATGTATATGTTATTAACTATATTCATGTATCAAATTATTTATATCTAACTCGACTAATGCATGTACTTAATAATTCATTGTTTTAATTTAATATTGTTTTCATGAATTTACGAATTCATTGAAACTAATTGAATATTTTCATGTATCTATTAAGTTCATTGTAATTAATCAAATAATAAGTTAAAAAACTACTGTTTTGAATTTTAAAAAGACATCACTTGAATTAAAATTTAATTTAATACGAATTTATGCTTTCATGCCTAATTGAATATTTTTATATATCTATTAAGTTCTTTGAATAATTTTGCAAGTTCAAAGTTTAGAGAAAATTGTGGTTAATATTGTTGAACGTTCTACTAATGACGAAGTCGAAGATAATTCAACACCACTTGAACTAATTACGCGAAAGAAAGCATTGAATGCGATAACAAATCTTCACAACTTTTTACTACAGTTAGAGACCTCAATGTCGGAACTTGTGCGTGCAAGTAGAAAAATTAGAGATAAAATTAAATTAAATTTAAATTTTAAAAAGAAACAGATTATAATAGATTCATATTTTAGCAAGCTACTAAAGTAGTAATTATAATGTTTATGAATTATTAATTTATAGTTTTGATGAGACTTTTATATTTATAAATGGAATCTCTAAAAAAAATATTATATTATTATCTTATCGAATTTGATGATCTTTTATATTGATCTAAGTTGGGACCGAAAAAATTTATTATTTAATAAAGTTTATTAATTTAAAGAGTATTAATTTATAGAGATTTTACTGTATAATCTTTTATGGTCTTGTCTCATTTATTCTCTACTTAATTTATCATGAACCGTCTATTTAATTTTTTAATATATATATTATTTTAGAAAATAATTTAAAAATTAAAAAATATGCTTAATTAATAAAGATAAAAATATCAATAATAAAAATATATTTAGCATCTAACTTTTTAAAAGAAAATAAAACAATTATAATTAATCAAAATAAAATACAATTACAAAACTATTAGTCTAATAATAATAAATAAAATATAAGTAAATAAACTGATTTTTAAAATAACATTACAAGGATTTGAATCCGGATAAAATGAAGTTAGTTTTTTTAGAAAATCTTGTTTTCATATTTTCTACTCTCCTACAACATTTTCAATGAAAACTTATTTATATTTTCAAATTTTACTTATTTTTGTTTTCATTTTCAATGAAAATAATGTAAGATTAATATTTTTTTATCTTTTTATTTTTAGTTTTTAATTAATTTAAACCAATTTATATCGTATATTTAATTTTAATAAATATAATTTTAATATAATTTTTTGAATATATAAAATATAAAATTAAAAATATTATATTTATTACATGAATCAATTTTCTATGATTAGATTTGTACATCCTTTGATTTTCTTGTACGTCACATATTCTCTGGAGCTTAATGACTCAATAAAATAAAAGTATTGTTTACATTTAATTAGATTCTTTTTTTAAACTGTTTTAAAACTTATTTATTTATTTAAGAGATTAAAATAGAGTGTCCATTCAACGATAACACAATTAGAGTATCGTTTCATATTATAACATTAAAAAAGTTATAAGTTTGACGGATCTTTTCCTTTTTTTTTTTTTTTCATTTTAATCGTTTTCCTTGATCGGTGGTAAACAATCAATTTTAGTATTAGTTATCGATCACCGGATCTATTATTTTTTTATTTTAATAAAGATCTTTGTTTTTCTATCTTTGTGATACGTTTTTTTTCCTGTTCTTGTGACACGTTTTTCTGTCCTTATGACATGTTTTTTTTTTTTTTTGAGGTTGGTTCGTTTGTCTTCGTGGCATGTTACAACATACCTTAGTGAACGGCTGTTGTTCGCATAGAGATTCAATCGATGCTAGTTTCTGATTTATTATTTTTGTCGGTGGTCACTTGAAAAAATTTATCCTCACTTGGTTTAGGTAGAGGTACTTTTTGCATGACAGTTTGTATCGCCTACAACTTCTTCTTCCTTCATTATGCGTCTCGTTTGGACAGAGACAATGAGATTCAGGAGCTTCCGAATTTTATTGGTATGCTTATTTTCATAGGAATTTCTATTTTTCTTTGTTTTAGGGTTGTAAGAATTTTTAGATTTTTTAGTCCAATTATTTTTTTCTTGCTTACGATATAATTATAATTTTTCTATGAATTTAATAAAAGTTCAATAGCATTTGTCAAAAAAATTATCCTATAATAAAATTTTATGGTTTTTAATTTAAATTAATCGATTAAATAACTATAGGTTATAGTTAAAAAAAATTGGGGTCATAATGTACTTAAGTATACTAAAAATTATGGAAGAAACTCTGTATCGTGGATTTCTATTGCAATCCCCAAAATTAAGTTTTAGTTTTTTAAAAGTTTTAATTTCAATTCTTTTAAATTTTAAAAATATTATTATATTCTATTTATTTAATATCTTTACTGAATCCCACCTATAATTTTTAAAATTTATTATCAAGACTCAAAAGTTTTGAATTTTTTATTTAAACCCCTAAATTTTTAAAGAAATTCAAATTAAATCCTTTAAAAATTAAATAAATCATATAGTTTTTAAAAGATTTTAAATAGGCCCCCTCAACTTGTGATACCAAGATCCATCCTTGATTGTAGCCAAGTAAATATTGATTATTTTAATTACTCATGCATAAGGCTGTAAACGAACCGAACGAACACGAATGAGGGTGTGTTCATGTTGTTGAGTTGATCGACGTTGAATAATGGCCAAGAGGGAGTGAATTGGATATTAAAAATTTGGTAGGAGATTTTCGATATAAATTGAGAAATAAAGAACACAATGATTTATAGTGGTTCAAGCTTCGAACAAGCTCTACATCCACTACCTTAGCTCCCACTAAGGATTTTGAAACCAATTCATTATTGAATTCAACCTTTTTTTAGGTTTAAGGGATAACCTTTACAAACAAATCAATTTTCTACCCAAAATTGATTTAGACCTCACAAGGTGTTACAAGAGATGTGGTTTGGCTAAGAAGGATTCTCTCACAAGAAATAATAGCCCCAAATACAAACAAACTCTCCCCAAACTTAAATTATAACTAATCAAAGTGAAATACACAAGTTGGGAGGCTAAAATATTCAATGAAGTGCTTTGAGTTGGATTTGTGTGCTTGGATGTTGCTTGAGGTTCAATAGTCCTTAATGCTGTTGAAATTGCTTCATTTTATACCATCTCATTGATTTCTATCCGTTGTGGTTGTTGGGAACATAAATATGGCCGTTTAGACTTAAATTTCCCACCATAAATACACTCTGCAGCAGGCGGTATCGAAACACGTACAACCTGTTTCGAAACAGACCAAGAATAGAAAGAGCCATTGTGCATTAAACTAAGGGGTATCGAACCATGCTTGGCCTGTTTAATGCACAATGGCTCTTTCTATTCTTGGTCTGTTTCGAAACAGGTTGTACGTGTTTCGATACCGCCTGCTGCAGAGTGTATTTATGGTGGGAAATTTAAGTCTAAACGGCCATATTTATGTTCCCAACAACCACAACGGATAGAAATCAATGAGATGGTATAAAATGAAGCAATTTCAACAGCATTAAGGACTATTGAACCTCAAGCAACATCCACAACGGATAGAAATCAATGATGATGCATCATCACTTTAAAATCTAAAAGGCATAAGAAAATTCTAAGTGTTTTTGAACGACGGCTTCAATAGAGATCACCCATCTCATCATCATCATCCTTATCTTCGTCCTCTTCGTCTTCGTCTTCCTCGTCATCTTCATCCTCAACATTGGCATCTTGGGCGTTAAGATCTTGAGTATACCGAAGGGCTTCAATAGAGATGCGCAATGCATGGCCTTGAGTTTCTAGTCTCGTCAATCTAGTATTGATAGAGTCAAAACTAGATTGAAATTGAGTGGACATAGAATCAAGACGACCATCCATAGAATCCAAGCGAGCACTCAAAGAACCAAAGTTGTCATTCAAAGTACCAAACTGAGCATCCAAGTAATTGAACCGAGTAGTAAGGAAGGCCATCATGTCAGCACTCGGAGCAACTTGATGAAGAGGCTCAGGGTCAATGGTAGGAGGAGGAGGAGCACCACGAGACCATTCATCGTTACCGGAATAAACAAAGTGTGCACGGTGAAGAGAAGTCTCACCAATAAGTTCTTTCAAAGACTTTACTCGGTCAAAAGAACAATCAATTCGCAAATGCAAGAAAATGGAACTTAAAATACATGCATAAGGAAAAGATTGGACAAGAGGGGTGGCTCGGTTTTTAATATGCCAAACAATTTTGGAGAAGACAATTTGGGCGAGATTTGGTCTAACACATTCACGAAAACACTTTAACCAAAAACTGTCTACTTGACGTATACGGGAATACTTACCATTGGATGGACGAATCCACCACGAGATGATAAGATAAAGAAAACGATCATGTACGTCAAGAGAAGATACGGCTCCGGTAAATTGGCCTAGAGCTTTCTCATCGGTTTCACCCTCATCCTCAAGGCCAAAAACCTCCTCAAAGGTTGAGACATCGATTTGAAAGAGTTTGCCCATAAGAAAAGACTCGATGGCTACAACTTTGGTTTCGTCCATAGGATCAAGAAGACATGTGGCATTAGTGTAAAAAATTAGGACGAGAGTAGGAAAAAATTTACCGGTGTGGGTAAGAAATTGCAAGAACTTCCATTGAACAAGAAGATTGTAGTATCTGAATGGAAATTTAATGGAGTTCATGAAATTGACATCAACCCTACGTTCTTGTTTAAGAGGGATATGGCGAAAGAGGTTGAATTGGTTGACCCATTGAGGTGTATCTAAGCATCGTGTAAGGACTTCTTGGACATCAACACGAGTAGAGCGTGATGAAGAACCAGCCTCGATACGGGAACGTTTCTTTGGTGCCATAGTCTAGATATATCACAAAACGATTTGATTAGTTTGATAAACATGTATGCTATATAATCAAATTCAATCCTATGAATTAATCTAACAATTCAAGGTATTTGAAATTATTATAAAAAAAATTAGAAAACCAAACCAAAAAAAATACGAAAAGGATTTATATTCGATTGAAAAAAATTAGATTTTTAAAAGAAATTGTAGGATTATGAAAACCCATACAATAAACAATTGAAATATGTTCAAAATCTAATTTTTAACAATCTAAATTCAAACGAAAATAAGGTTTTCCGAAAATATACCTTGAGTGTAGATTAGGATGAATCAAGTGATTGTTAAGCACCGTTTGTTGATATGATGTAGTCTTTGATGCGTAGATTAAAATCCCTCAAAGAAAACGTAAAGATTTTGTGTTAAGAGAGGTGGATTTGAGGGGATTATAAGGAGAGGGTCGGCTAGGGTTTGAAGAATTAATTTTGGAAGTGTTTTAAAGTGATTAAAATTAGGTTTTGAGTGTTTTAAACCAAACTGCCGCCGCGTGTTTCGAACCAAGTATCGAAACAGGCTTGTTTCGATACCCGTATCGAACCACGTATCGAAGCATCGTTCGATACCTGTTCTTCCCAAACACTTCCCATATTAGATGATGAACGGGTATCGAAACAAGGTTCGATACCACCGAGGAAAGCTTTGTATTTAGGCTTCTAAAAGTACTAGAGATGAGTTTCTAAAGCTCCTAAAAACATGTATATGATGTTATGATATGATTAAATACATGAATAAGTTCATACTCCCCCTAGCAAAAAGCATGGAATCATCAAGATACAAAGAAAAACATAAGCATGATGTCAATCAATATTCAAGCAAAAATGCATAAAAAATAACACTTAAGAGGTCAAGGTAGGCTAGTAAGACCTAACTCTCTCCTAAGGGTCCAAAAACGCTCCTTATCCAAAGGTTTCATAAAAATGTCCGCTAATTGATTTAAGGTGTCAACAAACTCTAAAACAACATCATTTTTAGACACATGATCTCTAATGAAATGGTGTCTAATTTCTATGTGCTTAGTTCTAGAGTGTTGAATGGGGTTTTTGGTAAGACATATGGCACTAGTATTATCACACTTAAGAGGTATGATGTCTACCTTAATGCCATAATCTAAGATTTGTTGCTTCATCCATAAAACTTGAGCACAACAACTCCCTAAGGATATGTACTCCGCTTCGGTGGTAGAGAGAACTACACTATTTTGTTTCTTTGAGAACCAAGATATGAGCATACAACCTAGAAATTGTCAAGTTCCGGAAGTACTTTTCTTATCAATCTTACAACCACCATAATCCGCATCCGAATAGGCATGAAGATCAAAGGATGAGACTTTAGGATACCAAAGACCTAAACAAGGGGTGTCTCTAAGGTATCTAAAGATTCTCTTAATGGCAACTAAATGTGATTCTCTAGGACTAGCTTGAAACCTAGCACACAAGCAAACACTAAACATAATATCCGGTCTACTTGCGGTAAGGTAAAGCAAAAAACCTATCATTGATCTACACAATTTAGAATCAACACACTTACCTCCTTCATCCTTGTCAAGCTTAGTAGATGAGCTCATTGGAGTGGCTTGAGGTTTCACATTCTCCAAGCCAAACTTTTTGAGCATATCCTTGATGTATTTTGCTTGATTGATGAAGGTGCCATCCTTCCTTTGCTTAATTTGGAGTCCCAAAAAGAATGAGAGCTCCCCCATCATGCTCATCTCGAATTCACCTTGCATTAGCTTAGAAAATTCTTGACAATAACACTCATTAGTAGATCCAAAAATAATATCATCAACATAAATTTGAACTACTAAGATGTCATTTTTAAACCTTTTTATAAAAAGTGTAGTATCCACCTTCCCTTTTTCAAAACCTTTTTCAATTAGAAAGTTTGAAAGCCTTTCATACCAAGCTCTAGGAGCTTGTTTCAAACCATATAAAGCTTTTGTTAATTTAAAAACATGGTTTGGAAATTTTGTGTTTTCAAAACCCGGTGGTTGTTTAACATACACTTCTTCATTTATAAAACCATTTAAGAAAGCACTTTTGACATCCATTTGAAAAAGCTTGAAATCATGATAACATGCAAATGCAAGTAGCATCCTAATGGCTTCTATTCTAGCTACGGGTGCATAGGTTTCATCGAAATCTATTCCCTCCTCTTGAGTGTAACCTTGAGCTACTAATCTAGCTTTGTTTCTTACAATGTTACCACTCTCATCTAGTTTGTTTCTAAAGACCCATTTAGTTCCTATAGTAGACTTATTACTAGGCTTATCAACTAATGTCCATACATTACTTCTCTCAAATTGATTTAACTCTTCTTGCATAGCCAAAATCCAATAATCATCACCTAAGGCTTCTTTGATATTTTTAGGCTCTATGCATGAGATAAATGCAATATGATTCACTAATTTAAGAGAAGAACGAGTAGTTACCCCCTTGGATGGATCACCCAAGATTTCACCACTTTTGACATAGTTGAACTCCTTTGGGTAGCTCACTTCCTTTTCTTCAAGTTTTACATTTCTGTAGCGATCTTAAAAAACGAGTTTCACTAAAATGTTCTTTTTCGAGTTGGAAAACATTTTTTGATGTGTCATTTTGAAATGAATGTCTTCCACGTGGGGTTTTCTTTTAAAAATCATTTTTTGTAAAATTGGAGTCGCCACCGGCCGTTTTGGTAGACCGGGTACCATAAAACCAGAGATTTAAAAAGTTGGGGTTCGGGAGTCGGTTACGGATGGGGAAGGATTAGCACCCCTACACCGCCCAAAATTGGTACTTTAATAATTACCGCTTTAATAATATTAAACTTTTCGGGCTAATTTAACGATTGGAATAATTTTTAATTAAATGTGCGCATTTATTTTAAAGCACCTAAACCCGAAGGTAAGCGTCCGAACCACTACCACCTTATTGGTACTGGCCTCGCTTACGATCGAATTTAAGGGCCCGCATTAATAAAAATTAAAAGTGCCATCACATTTCTTAAAACAAAGTTACATTTATAATCACTTTATAATCAACAACAGTAGGAATAATGCATAAAAGGCATAAGATGAAAAAAAAGCAACTATGACTATCTATTTTAGGTAAATGAGAAATACAAGCATAAATTTTTGCATCATTACGGCATGCACAAAGTTAATGGAAATTAAAGGGGTGATTGCCAATATACGCATGAAACGTGGGAAATAAATGGTAACAAAGGCAACAGGACTTAGATAGACCTATATGGCATAAACATGACCGAAATAAATAAGGAAATAATGAAATAATGCAAGAGAAAATGAATGTCAACATTAAAACGTTCATAATAGAAAAAGTAAAATTTGGATTAAAAATGCCAGACCGATTTCAGACTCGATCGAAACAAACCAAGAGTTCTGGGGACTCAATACACAACTTTACCCTTTTAAATTTGATCTTAGACTGAAATCGGGTCCTGATTGCAAACTAGTTGAAAGACATAGGGACTAGAACCATGAATAAACCATGCGAGGACACCTTTTGTGATTTAAAAAAAACAATTAAATAAGATAAAACCTAACACGCTCTATTTCTTAAGATTCTCCAGAAAACAAAGGGGTTTCAACCCAGAGAATGAAATTCAGCCCCGTCAAAGCCATGACCTCGGTGGTGATTTCAGCCATAGGCCCTCTCTCACCGTCACTGGTCATTCACCTTGCTGAGAAGGTGAGTATTTGAAGGTTTCGATGAACCCAGAAATTAAACTGAAACCCCATCCTCTCAGCCTCGCTTTCTCGTGAAAGCTCATCCGAAAAGGAATCACAGCCGGCGTTGAAGACTACTGATCAGGGGAGCCACTCTCTTTTTTTCTGTTTTTCTTTTTTATGCAATTTTATTGATGTATGCAAGGAAAACCAAAGAGAAATTACCAGACAAATCTGGGTTTTCGATTGATAGCAGATGGAAGGTTACAATCTTTGGTTTGGGTTACAATCTGGGTTTTCGAACGCTCCCTGTTTTTTTGTTACCATCTTCTCCCTTTTAGCCAAGCTCTCTGCTTTTGTAATGGTTGCCCCCTTTCCTTCAGTTTTTTAATCGAGATATGTGACTGATCCCTCTCGGTTACATCAATATCCGGATTTTAGGGTTTTCCAGACTTGCTTTTCCAAATCATCAGAATGACATTGCGTTTCCATGTATCAGTCTTAGATTTCCATTTCTAGGTCTGATTGATGTTCTGATTTTTTTATATCTCTGTTTTGGCATTTCTGTTTTGGTGCAATATGAATCAGATGTTTCTTCCTTTTTTTGCAGGAGATCCAGGCATGGACGACGGTGGCAGCGAACAAACGGCGTTGTCAGGCGCGTCTGGGACTGGAGAAGCCGCATGTGAGCGTGTGACCCCTTTTGAAACCTCCCAACTTTGATCATGACCTCGATTGTTTCTTCGATCAGACGGCCCCGGGTCATTGACGGCAGACAAAATCTGATACAACAAATTAGTTTTTGAATTGTTGGGTCAAAGAGAGTGGGCCGGTTGTAATTAAGTGGGTCTATATTTTATTTAATAAATAGATTTTTTGTTTAATAATATGTGGGCCAAGTGACACATAACATAATAATATTATATGTAAAATATAATAATAATATAGATAATTAATAAGAATAATAGATAGTAATAAGAAAATAATAATATTACAAACACATAAGATACATAACACTCATATAATAATAATAATAATAATAATAATAATAATAATAATAAGGGTAAACTACACCAGTGACCATCCAACTAATTGGGGATACCTATTTTGACCACCCAACTAAAGAACTCGTCAATCAGGTACCCCAACTTTGAAACCCTACCTATTTTGACCACTGCCGTTAAAAATTTGACGGAAAAGTTAACAGCAGTGACGTGGCTGTTAATTAAAATTGGTAAAATTACACATTTAATCCCTCTAATTGGTAAAATTGTTAATTAAAATTACACGTGTCATCAATCGATTGGATGATTAATTTTATTTATTAATTTATTTTTATTTATTATTTTATATATATTCCTCTCCAATCAGGTGGTGACACGTGTCATCACCGGATTGGTGAATGATTAGTGGAAGAAATAAAATGTAAAGTTTTTTACATGCAAGGGGAATTGAACCCGCAACTTCCAACATAGTAAACATCCAACCAATGAGAGAACCATTGGGCCAAGTTAATTTTAATATTATAATATATTCACATGTATTATTAAGTGATAAAGTTTTAGTAAAAGCCTAGAATAACAAAATTTCAAGTCCATTAATATTTAAATTAAAATAATAAAACATTTAATAAATAAATCAAAATAATTAAATATTCGAATATTAAATATTTGAATATTTTTATTTAATATTATTCGAATTAAAATATATGAATAATATTAAATATAAATAAAAATATTAGTTGAAAAATAATAAATATTCAAATATTTTGATTAAAAAATATTCAAATAAAAATATTTATATTTTAAATATTCAAATAAAAATATTTGGATATTCGAATAAAAATTATAAATATTTAAATATTTTTTATTCTAATATATGAATAAAAATCATGAATATTCGAATATTTGAATTTAAAAATATTCAAATAAAAATATTTAGATTTTAATTATTCGAACAAAAAATATAAAAATGTTCAAACAACGAAATTCAAATATTCGAATAATTAAAATCTAAATAAATAAAAATATTTAGATTTTAATTTATTCGAATAATTAAAATCTAAATATTTAATATTTTTATTTAAATATTAATCGATTTAACAAAGGTAATTCAAATTCTAAGAGATAACCATTTAATACCACTCTTTCGAATTTCATATTATAAAGTTATATTGGTCCAATGGTTCAGCCGGGTCATGGGTTCAACTCCCTTTCGGGACATTATCACTTTATTTTCAAGCTTTCCTTCTTTCTCTCCAATCAGGTTTATTTATTAATTTATTTTTATGATTATTTTAAAATAATAAATAAATCATAGGGATTAAATATGTAATTTTACAAATTTTAATTAACGTCCACGTCATCACTGTTAACTTTTCCGTCAGATTTTTAACGGCAGTGGTCAAAATAGGTATCCCCAATTAGTTGGGTGGTCACTGGTGTAGTTTACCCTAATAATAATAATGATAATAATAATATTAACAATAAACATAAGACGTAAAATACACATAATATATAATATAGACACATTATACGTAATATAATAGCACATATATATATATATATATATATATATTACTTAAACACATAGTACATAAATATATATATAACAAACGAATATTAGACACGAGTACAGACGTACGCCAAATATTTGTAACACACCCATATACCTCACATATATATTAAATACATAAACACGCGAAATATAACACACACACATATAATAACACATAATATGACCCTTATTTAAAATTGCAAAAATTTAAAGATTTTTAATTTTTCGGTTAAAAATGGGTGATTACAGTTGTCCCTCTTTGTCTGTTCTTGTAAAACAAGGACAGAGCAAAGACCATAAGCATCCATTTTTATCCGACTTCCCTGTCAGTGGTCTCAGAATGATGTGTTTTTTTTGAAACTCTCCACCCTCCTTGACTGAGTCTCCTGGCTCGTAAATCCCTTATGTATCGAACTTACTCGCCTTCTGGTAGCTGCAGGTCACTCCTATATGTGACCATTCACATTTTGAGTAGATCTTTTAAAATAGAAGCACTTTCTATGTAGAGCTTTCATTTCTAGATCTTGAGTTCTGGTTTCTCCTATATAAAACCTTCACCCTGAAGTCTCGAGTTACGTACCCCTTCTATATGGAACTTTCACTCAGAGACAATATCGAAGATAGGGGTTTCTCCTATATAAAACTCCAGGTCTTCCACGTTGTCGGTCTCTCCTACATGAAACCTTCCGAGTTGATTGCCTCTTCTCTATGAAGCTTCAATCTAAGAAACTAAAATGAGGGTAGTGTCCCTCCTATATAGAACTGCTCTTCTTTAATGTTACTGGTTTCTCCTAAATAAAACTGTCATGTTGTGGATGAACTTTTCCGTTGGTAGCTCTTTCTGTATATAACTGTAACCCCCTTAGCCCGGCCTAGACGGAACCGGCACTAACGGGTTACACGGGAAATATCAAACTAAACCCGCGAAGGTTCGATTCGATAAACAACCCTAAAACCGCTATATTTTTTTTATTTTTATCTTACTAGATGCACAATCTTATTCCTACGTGACAAGGTCTCATACAAAGCATTGTTGGTAACACATTAATTAGAAACAACCATCCGATTAAACACTAACATAGATTAAGGACTAAAACGTAAAACTTTTAAATCCTATTAACAAAATATAAATTCTCTTCATCAAAGTTCAATTAAACATACAAGAGTTCCTCACAGCAAATTTCAACTCAAACGGATCATTCTAACATCATCAATTACATGTTCTTCTAATTTAGGGACCAAAATGTAAACCTTCCGAAATGCAAGGACTTCAACCAAATTAGATTAACCATCTTGAAATTAAATCAACTTTAAACATGCATGCAAAATTTCAGCTCAAAATAACATCTGTAGGTACCTTAATCGTATAAAGGAAGGTATTTAGGACTAAAATATAATTTCTAGCAACTTTCAATTCTAGGTGATCAAAGGTTTCGAAACTCTGGGTCTGGAACCAAATGTTTCATTACACAAAGTGCACACCAAGTACTCAATACTCAACCATTAATTAAAACCACTAAATGCATCAATCTTAAACATGATTAACAACATATGACACATAATTAACTACGTCATGGACTTCACTCAAGCTATAGGCATGCTCCCTAAGAAGATATTAGCAACATAACAATCATGATAGGTTATGCTTCATCAATTCAAACAATCCCCAAAGTTCAACAATAGCAATCAACATTAATGGTCTTGTTACAACATGAATCAAAGTCTAAGTATACACTCCTCACATAGGTTGTGTTACACATTGCCTTGCCCAATACATTTGCCAAAACATACCAAATTCAATGTGATTCTTCCCCTTGGTTCCCTTGCCTCGAACGAAGCTCCAAGTGCCTTTATTTCTCTGCATGGATGAAAAGAGAGCTTAAGCAAATATGCTTAGTGAGGAAGCTCTACACAAATCATCAATGCATTCATTTAAAACCATGATAAAACCATAATTTGCAATACTTTGTTAAATCATGCATGCTAATATCTCATGCTCATATTCAATAAATCATATGCATTCTTGGGCTCACATAACCTTGTCAAAACAATTTATAAATGATGCACAAACCTCTTTTCAATTTCATGTATGTATATTGGCTTTCTAGTGATCACTTAATGTGAACCTTGAGTTCACCGAATACACGGATCCATGAGACTATTGTCTCGTCATGACACGAAGTCACCATTGACATGACACGAAATCACCATTAGCACTACCACGCACGACCGGACACATAGTCACCCTTGTTACGTGTAGGCGACTCTACCACGCACGGTTGGACACAAAGTCACCCTTGTTACGTGTAGGCAATATTCTGTATTTTCAGTTTTGATTATAGTGCACTTAAGACAATCCTAATGACATGTCATTCGTATTCGAATCTAAAGTTAGTGTCACTAAGCCAATATCATAATCAAATGTACATGATAACTTGCTGCTCATAATGCATGCATAATATGTTCAACAAATGAACCAAAGCCATGCCCAAAGGCACCATCATGTATAAGGCAATTAACCATATTATATTTCAAATCATATATCTTGCTGCTCATAATGCATGCATAATATGTTCAACAAATGAACCAAAAGCCATGCCCAAAGGCATCATTATATATAAGGCAAATAACCATATTGTATCCCAAATCATTTCTCATAATTTTTCCATAATCATGGATACTAAATAAGCTATGCATTACAGCAAGTAATTCTCATGTATGCACCATTTCAAATCATGCTCATGCATTTTCATAAATCTCATTGCATTACCAACATAATGCCTTTATCAAATGCAGCCGAAATTCATATCGGTTTATCAAAAACAATTACTTTACTTACTCTTGAACTATGGAAGGTTTTCACACTCTTCCATAGCCCCCAAAAACAGAACGTACCAAACGCGATTCGCTTTAAATCCGAAAACCACTCACCAACAAGCGAAACGAGCTTCCGCCACTATCCGATGATCGCACCAATGCACCAGCAATCAAGCTTCTTCTTGTAACTCTTCTACAACATTAAAAACAGAGCATTCTTACATCATAACATGCTCAAACCAACAGCCATAACCGATCACCATTAAACTACCAAAAACTTAGCCGAAAAGACCGAAAACTAAGCCGAAACGCATCTGAACAACACCAGCCCAAAACCTAACGAATCTAACATCTAATCCACCTCAATTATGATCCAAAAACACATCCAAACCATCCTTATATCTCCAGCAACATTTAAGCATCTAAAACAGCCCATAAAACAACCGAAACGCACCTTAAAACTACACCGATTGCATTATTCCGGGATTAAATTAATGTGATATCAAAAGAAGACTCAATTAATCATTAAATCAACATAAAAACATGATTGAATTCATCTAATTTCCATCATTAAATGAGATCCAAAAAGATTTCACAAAAAACATCACAAAATCATTAGATCTAACATTAAAAACATAGAATCAAGTTTTTATTCAAAGATTAGCAAGCTAATACTTGGGAATTTCAATAAAGAACCTTAGAAAAGAATAAAAATCCAGAAAATTACCTTCAAGATCTATTCACCAAAAATATGAGATTTTCCCCTTCTTGATTCCTTGCAATTTGATGTAAATTTGATGAAATCAATGCTTAGGTTTTGTAAAGGATGGAAAGATGATGCAAATGATGTAATCTTTGTGGAAAAAGATGCAAAAATCAGCAAGGAATTGAAGAGAAAAGATGAAGAGAGAGTGGAGAGAAAATGAGAGAAAAAGATGAGAGAAAAATGAGGAAAAAGTGGTTTTGAGAGAAAATGATTAAAAACCAAATTAAAGTAATTAAAAATACCTTTTTGGTAAATAAATCATCATTAAAAATTAAAAATGGGTTTATGGCCCTCTAAGGATTCTAAGTTTAGCTTGTTTTTCAATTTAGTCACTAAAAATATCATATTTTCGAAAATCACCAAATCGGTCCTCTAAATTTTTCCAAAAATTACAAATTGATCATTTATGCATAATTAAGTATAATCAAAAATCAAAAATAAATCCAAATTATTTTCTTTTAATTTTGAAAAATATTTTTAATATTCCAAACCTTGTTCCAAAATTATTATTTTTCTTAATTAAAAATATCCTTATTTTTATCTTTCCCGAAATAATGAATCGGAGAACCCGATTCGTCCCGAATCGAATTCCCCTAACTAAGACTAACTAACAACCCCAAAAACGGGATGTTACAACTCTCCCCTTCTTAAGAAAATTTCGTCCTCGAAATTTACCCGAAGTAAACAAGTGAGGAAACTGTTCCTCCATGCTTTTCCTTGTCTCCCAAGTTGCTTCTTCAACGCCTCGGTGTTTCCAAAGCACTTTAATCAAATCTATGGTCTTCCCTCGAAGAACCTTTGTATCCACATCCAAAATCCTCACCGGTTCTTCCTCATAACTCACATCCTCTCTTAACTCGATCTCCTCAACCGGAACAACATGAGAAGGATCCGATCTATATCTACGAAGCATTGATATATGAAATAAAAGCATCATGCATCTTACTCGACTCCTCCGGCAACCTTAACCTATAAGCAACAGGACCAACACGCTCCAACACCTCATATGGTCCAATAAAACGAGGACTCAACTTCCCCTTACGTCCAAACCTCATCACTTTCTTCCATGGAGAAACCTTAAGAAATACTTTGTCCCCAACAGTATACTCTACCTCCCTACGCTTTAATTCGGCATAGGACTTCTGCCTATCCGAAGTTTCCTTAAGTTTAGCACATAACAACTTAACCTTCCCATCCGTATCTTTAAAACTTGAGGCAAAGAAACATACTTTTGCCCAACTTCTTTCCAACACAAAGGTGTACAACACTTATGCCCGTATAAAGTCTCAAACGGTGCCATCCGTAAACTCGCTTGGAGCTACTGTTATATACAAACTCCACTAAAGACAACTGTTTCTCCCAAGAATCTTGAAACTCGATGACACAACATCTCAACATATCCTCCAAAGTCTGAATAACACGTTCAGATTGTCCATCCGTCTGTGGATGATAAGCCGTACTAAAACTAAGCCTCGTACCCAAAGTTGTCTGCAAACTCCTCCAAAACTTGGATGTAAACCACGGATCTCTATTCGATATGATCGACTTAGGCACCCCATGCAATCTCACCACCTCAGAAACATACAAATCTACCAACTTATCCATGGAGTACGTCGTATGCACAGCAAGAAAATACGCATACTTCGTAAACCTATCAACAATCACCCATATAGAATCCTTTTTGGACGGTGTTAAAGGTAACCCCGTCAAAAAATCCATGGTAACTCTCTCCTATTTCCATTCCGGAACTTGAACCGGTTGCAACAAACCTACAAGGAATTGATGTTCAGCTTTCACCCGCTGACACACCATACAATGAGAAACAAACTCCGTCACATCTCTCTTTAAACCAACCCAAAAGTACACACTTTTGAGATCTTTATACAACTTTACACTACCCGGATGCATAGCAAACGAACTAGTATGAGCCTCCACCAAGATAGCTTGCCTCAACTCCTGATCATCCAGCACCACAATTCGACCTCTAAAACACAACACCTCATCATCATCAAAATGATACTCGGTCGGTCTATCCTAGCCATATCCTCCACAAAAGGTACCAACGTCTCATCCTCTGACTGTTTCACCTTATCATCTCAACCAAGATAGGCTTTACTTACAACTCCACCACTCCACCACCTTCCTTTGAAATACTCAACTTAGCAAACATCACTCTCAACTCAACTGCCTTTTTACAGCTCAAAGATTCAGCCATCACCTTAGCTTTCCCCGGATGGTATGCAACAGACAACCCACACTTACCCTCTTTGGACAACCAACAAATTCTTTCCCCACACCAAAGCAACAATGCACAAACCACCACACCATCTCAACCTCTATAGAAAACATAACTCAAAAGAAAACCCCATAAGGTTGATAACCAACTCTTGATAACCGCAACGGTTTCCATACCATCACCATCGGACTAACCTTACTTTTGACATCCTCCCACATACCAGGTAACCAACTAAGCCTTTCACCAACCTCCACTCCACACAACAAACTTCAGACTAACTTGTACAAAACTGTCAACATTGTCTTAAGCAAGCTCCACCACCACCAACAACTTCATTATAAGTCTTATTAACCATATCACAACGTCACAACATAACATCCATTTACCTATGAATGATAAAACCCAACATCCAAACAACAACCTATGTCGGTCCTAAAAACTTTCAAATCTTATCATGTTATAGATATACCACTCACACATCTTTCCAATGGGACTTAGGAACCTAAGAAAACCGTACCCCAACAAACGATTGATCCAACAAACCTCATAAGAAAATTCTATACCATCGATAGAACTTACTACCAAACTTATGATGACTCTTCTTGAATTTAACCCTGGGCACCCTTACTACTACTAATAACCCAAAGAAAATTGATATTCATTCTTACCTTATCAGCAAGATAAACATTTACATATGATTCAAACATAATTCAAACCAGCTTAGTCGAATACACATGTTTTCCCCAACTCCTACCACAACACTTACCACCAAACTCATGGAAAAAGCTTACCCTAAGCCTTGTTCAGGATACCATTCCATCTCGACACTTTCCGTAACAACTATGCGGTTAACATAACATAAAAAGATTCTCAACACAAAACTAAACCTTGCCAAGAACATATCCTTCACTAGACCCTCAACAAACACTTTGCCACGACTTGTCCCCGATCAACTTTACCAATTTTGAATTTCGCTCATAGATCCACCATATAACTAGGTCTCCTTATAGGTTAACCGAACATCTTCCCTCATAACTCTACAACAACCCTGGATTACCCCACATAACAAACTCCCATTGCAAGTACCCTTATGTAAGCCAAGTCATCCCCGGCTGCTAACATTCTACATACCATATCATACAAGAAACTTACCAACTTTGTGTCATACCCAACACTATACTCATGTCATCGATAACCCCTCCAACTCAAGGTTTAGCCACCTTAACCAACTCAACACCATGGTTCAAAATTTAAAATCTACACATCATTAAGTGCCTTGACACTTAACCCAAAACATTATTTTTCATCATCAACTCATCGACAAACCAACTCTTACATTAACTGTACCTTACCAAAATCCAAACTTGTAGAACCATTCCTTCCACTAGCTCCAACATCTCTTATTTTATAACCTTGCCAAAGCGGTAATCATAATGATGAAACATTCACAAAAACGAACCCACCGAACACAAAACCTCAAGACACTTTTCGATAAAAGCAAACCCATAAGACTGAACAATCGATACAAACCATAAATTGTCCAGCGATCCATATTACACCACCTCAGACATCATCAAAGTCTAACTTTACTCGAAGTATATCCAATTTAACATCCTGTAAACACAACGTGTACACTTTCCTCCTTTATAGTACAACCAAATCTCTCAAGGTCACAACAATCTATGATTCAAACCCTCGATTTCACAACTCTCATACCAAACTATATCTCATATTTTACTTCTATCCTAACCATACCAGATCGGTTACAACCCCCGATCTAACTGCACATTAACCATACTACGAAGAATTCCATGTAATTTCCACAAAATAATTTCACATCACTTAGAATAACATCAACCTGCCTTTCTCTACAAAACATGCTACAACCTTCTTACAACCTCCAAATCTTAACTAGAAGAATCCGCAAAACTCAGCCTCACCTTTAGTAATGACCAACTCAAACTAACCATATCTTAGTGTATTTACCTCGGTTTTTAAACATTCACAACTCTGAGACCAACCACTCATTGTTCATCCAAGACTATTCCTTAACCAAAAGGGTAGCTTGCCCACTACACATTCAGCTTAACACCACAAGAAAGTTTTTTCAACCTCTTCTTTTTTTTTCCCACACCTTCACCTTAAAAGAACCAACCACACTCCACTTACACCCTCAAGGAGCTACTCGCAAGTGTGAACAAATGTATGCATGATTTCCTGTATGCCCTCATAAATGCCTATGCAAGTGCATATGCATATAAATGCAATTTCTAATGTCATGCTCAAGAATGCATGCATGTCCTACATTATCTATAAATATATACATATATGTGCTCTTAATCTAAACATGATTATTGTTCACACTCACAAATAACATCCTCAATTCCAACAACTTCAACTACCATCTCATTGACAGCTCCCAAGTCAGATTAGCAACAGCCGTACCAGCTCCAGCAGACTAAAACACACCCGAAAGAACGGTGCAACACCACAAACTAACCTTCCGGCCTAACCGAAGGCACACTTACAGAGGAGGAAGAATTTACTCTTCCCTAACAGTCGTTTCATCTTCAATCTTGACCATCAAAGTTCATACCAACAATAGCGCGTGACTTACGTCTCAGAAACATATTCAAAAACTTTAAGCATGCAGTTTAAAACATAATATTCAAATAAAATAAACTTACATTCGGGCAAGATCCAAGGGAAAACTGAGAGCATCTGAAAATATGTTGGCATTGACAATGTGTAACTGATAACCCCAATTTAACCATCACTACGCAAAGTACAATCATCACGAATAGATTTTCACACTCCAACAACATATCATGCTCAATCACACATATCAACATCAATCGCACATTTAAGCACATAACTTATCAATCCTATACATGCTTTTACCAACCAATTACACACTTTACAAATCAACAACACATTTTACAAACCTTACAACACACTTTTCAAACCTTACAACATACTTTACAAACCAACCACACATTTTACAAACCTGGCTCTGATATCACCAAATGTAACCCCCTTAGCCCGGCCTAGATGGAACCGGCACTAACGGGTTACACGGGGAATATCAAACTAAACCCGCGAAGGTTCGATTCGATAAACAACCCTAAAACCGCTATATTTTTTTTATTTTTATCTTACTAGATGCACAATCTTATTACTACGTGACAAGGTCTCATACAAAGCATTGTTGGTAACACATTAATTAAAAACAACCATCCGATTAAACACTAACATAGATTAAGGACTAAAACGTAAAACTTTTAAATCCTATTAACAAAATATAAATTCTCTTCATCAAAGTTCAATTAAACATACAAGAGTTCCTCACAGCAAATTTCAACTCAAACGGATCATTCTAACATCATCAATTACATGTTCTTCTAATTTAGGGACCAAAATGTAAACCTTCCGAAATGCAAGGACTTCAACCAAATTAGATTAACCATCTTGAAATTAAATCAACTTTAAACATGCATGCAAAATTTCAGCTCAAAATAACATCTGTAGGTACCTTAATCGTATAAAGGAAGGTATTTAGGACTAAAATATAATTTCTAGCAACTTTCAATTCTAGGTGATCAAATGTTTCGAAACTCTGGGTCTGGAACCAAATGTTTCATTACACAAAGTGTACACCAAGTACTCAATACTCAACCATTAATTAAAACCACTAAATGCATCAATCTTAAACATGATTAACAACATATGGCACATAATTAACTACGTTATGGACTTCACTCAAGCTATAGGCATGCTCCCTAAGAAGATATTAACAACATAGCAATCATGATAGGTTATGCTTCATCAATTCAAACAATCCCTAAAGTTCAACAATAGCAATCAACATTAATGGTCTTGTTACAACATGAATCAAAGTCTAAGTATACACTCCTCACATAGGTTGTGTTACACATTGCCTTGCCCAATACATTTGCCAAAACATACCAAATTCAATGTGATTCTTCCCCTTGATTCCCTTGCCTCGAACGAAGCTCCAAGTGCCTTTATTTCTCTGCATGGATGAAAAGAGAGCTTAAGCAAACATGCTTAGTGAGGAAGCTCTACACAAATCATCAATGCATTCATTTAAAACCATGATAAAACCATAATTTGCAATACTTTGTTAAATCATGCATGCTAATATCTCATGCTCATATTCAATAAATCATATGCATTCTTGGGCTCACATAACCTTGTCAAAACAATTTATAAATGATGCACAAACCTCTTTTCAATTTCATGTATGTATATTGGCTTTCTAGTGATCACTTAATGTGAACCTTGAGTTCACCGAATACACGGATCCATGAGACTATTGTCTCGTCATGACACGAAGTCACCATTGACATGACACGAAGTCACCATTAGCACTACCACGCACGATCGGACACATAGTCACCCTTGTTACATGTAGGCGGCTCTACCACGCACGGTTGGACACAAAGTCACCCTTGTTACGTGTAGGCAATATTCTGTATTTTCAGTTTTGATTATAGTGCACTTAAGACAATCCTAATGACATGTCATTCGTATTCGAATCTAAAGTTAGTGTCACTAAGCCAATATCATAATCAAATGTGCATGATAACTTGCTGCTCATAATGCATGCATAATATGTTCAACAAATAAACCAAAGCCATGCCCAAAGGCACCATCATGTATAAGGCAATTAACCATATTATATTTCAAATCATATATCTTGCTGCTCATAATGCATGCATAATATGTTCAACAAATGAACCAAAAGCCATGCCCAAAGGCACCATTATATATAAGGCAAATAACCATATTGTATCCCAAATCATTTCTCATAATTTTTCCATAATCATGGATACTAAATAAGCTATGCATTACAACAAGTAATTCTCATGTATGCACCATTTCAAATCATGCTCATGCGTTTTCATAAATCTCATTGCATTACCAACATAATGCCTTTATCAAATGTAGCCGAAATTCATATCGGTTTATCAAAAACAATTACTTTACTTACTCTTGAACTATGGAAGGTTTTCACACTCTTCCATAGCCCCCAAAAACAGAACGTACCAAACGCGATTCGCTTTAAATCCGAAAACCACTCACCAACAAACGAAACGAGCTTCCGCCACTATCCGATGATCGCACCAATGCACCAGCAATCAAGCTTCTTCTTGTAACTCTTCTACAACATTAAAAACAGAGCATTCTTACATCATAACATGCTCAAACCAACAGCCATAACCGATCACCATTAAACTACCAAAAACTTAGCCGAGAAGACCGAAAACTAAGCCGAAATACATCCGAACAACACCAGCCCAAAACCTAACGAATCTAACATCTAATCCACCTCAATTATGATCCAAAAACACATCCAAACCATCCTTATATCTCCAGCAACATTTAAGCATCTAAAATAGCCCATAAAACAACCGAAACCCACCTTAAAACTACACCGATTGCATTATTCCGGGATTAAATTAATGTGATATCAAAAGAAGACTCAATTAATCATTAAATCAACATAAAAACATGATTGAATTCATCTAATTTCCATCATTAAATGAGATCCAAAAAGATTTCACAAAAAACATCACAAAATCATTAGATCTAACATTAAAAACATAGAATCAAGTTTTTATTCAAAGATTAGCAAGCTAATACTTGGGAATTTCAATAAAGAACCTTAGAAAAGAATAAAAATCCAGAAAATTACCTTCAATATCTATTCACCAAAAATATGAGATTTTCCCCTTCTTGATTCCTTGCAATTTGATGTAGATTTGATGAAATCAATGCTTAGGTTTTGTAAAGGATGGAAAGATGATGCAAATGATGTAATCTTTATGGAAAAAGATGCAAAAATCAGCAAGGAATTGAAGAGAAAAGATGAAGAGAGAGTGGAGAGAAAATGAGAGAAAAAGATGAGAGAAAAATGAGGAAAAAGTAGTTTTGAGAGAAAATGATTAAAAACCAAATTAAAGTAATTAAAAATACCTTTTTGGTGAATAAATCATCATTAAAAATTAGAAATGGATTTATGCCCTCTAAGGATTCTAAGTTTAGCTTGTTTTTCAATTTAGTCACTAAAAACATCTTATTTTCGAAAATCACCAAATCGGTCCTCCAAATTTTTCCAAAAATTACAAATTGGTCATTTATGCATAATTAAGCATAATCAAAAATCAAAAATAAATCCAAATTATTTTCTTTTAATTTTGAAAAATATTTTTAATATTCCAAACCTTGTTCCAAAATTATTATTTTTCTTAATTAAAAATATCCTTATTTTTATCATTCCCGGAATAATGAATCGAAGAACCCGATTCGTCCCGAATCGAATTCCCCTAACTAAGCCTAACTAACAACCCCCAACGGGATGTTACAATAACTATGAGATCTGTATTCGGTGCGATGCGAATTCTTTCTGTGTAGAACTATAGTGAAATCCATCGTGTGGAATCTCGAGACAGGTCTACACCTTCTGTTTGAGACCTTTGTCTTCGAGTCTTTTGAGACTTGTGCCCATAGTTATCGACTTTCTTCAAACATTCAGGATGTATGCCGAGAATAACTGCCAAAATTCTAGTGTGGTCCCGTGTTTATTTGTTAACAAAATTGTATGATACCATGAAAATTGTTATAATATTTCTAATCTTAGGGATGTCTAACTACATGTGATGCATGAATGTTTGGGCTTCGGACTGCGCCTTGTTTCGATTCTTGTGGCCTGTCGATTTCTTTTTCTTCTTTTTATGTGACGACCCCATCTCGAGTACACCTTCAAGGTGTCATCTTTCGAACTTTCAACCCCTACCTTTTTTTTTAGGACGCCCTTTCAGGTTTTCACCTTGCACAACAATTTGTCTTTCTTTAAAATATGGGAAGTATTAACATGTTTAATCTTTCACTCTCTATGGACCTCTTTCGTCGACATGAAACCTTGTGTCTGGACTGGTTGTGTTCCTAACTACCTGTATTTTTAAGATTAGATCACAGTAATGCTTTAAAATGATCTTTTTATCTTGAAGCTTGTAAGAAATTTGCGGAACGAGAAGAAACGAGGAAATGTAGGTAAGGGGTCAAAGTTTGCATTAATCATCGGACAGGTTGGAAAATTTTAAAAGTTATGGCAAACATAACAAAACAAGGCTTAAGGATTAAGATCTCTTTCAATCCACTGTATGAATGATACATCTTCCTATCAACCGAAGAGATATCTCTGCCTGAAGTTCATTTTGTCTTTGAGGTTCGTTCTTATGAAGGTGCATCCTTTGTCAAACCCGTCCTATATGAGTCGCCCTTTTTGGGTTTTCAACTCAGACTTCCCTTTTTGCTTCCAGATGCCCTTTTCGGATTTTCATCTGGAGCTCTCCGTTTTTTTTAGGCGCCCTTTTGAGTTTTCACCTTATGCATAGTACTTCTTGACAGCACCGGAGTTGATGGGATTTTTCAATACTTCTCCGTCCATCTCAGTCAGGATCAATGCTCCGCCAGAGAAGGCTTTCTTCACCACAAATGGTCCTTCCCAGTTGGGTGTCCATTTTCCCTGAACGTCTTTTTGTGTTGGCAAAATTTTCTTAAGCACCAAATCTCCTTCTCGAAATTCCCTCGGGCGCACCTTTTTATCGTGGGCTCGCATCCTCCTCCTTTGGTACATCTCCCCGTGACATATAGCTTTTAGCCGTTTTTCTTCAATAAGGTTCAACTGATCAAACCTGGATTGCACCCATTCTGCTTCATCTAACTTAACCTCGTTGAGGACCCGAAGAGAGGGAATCTCCACCTCGATAGGTAATACTGCTTCCATACCGTATACTAAAGAGTAGGGCGTTGCCCCGTTGAGGTGCGAATAGACGTTCGGTAGGCAAATAAAGCGAATGGTAATTTCTCATGCAAGTCCCGGTATGTCTCTATTGTCTTGGAAATAATCTTCTTTATGTTTTTATTGGCCGTCTCTACCGCTCCATTCATCTTAGGTCGGTAAGCAGTAGAATTATGATGCACTATATTGAATTGGTCGCATACTTCTGTCACTAGCTTGTTGTTTAAATTAGTGGTATTATCAGTGATGATCCTTTCTGGCATCCCGTATCGACAAATAATCTCTTTTTTCAAGAACTTACAGACAGTAGACCTTGTAATATTGGCATAAGAGGCTGCTTCCACCCACTTTGTAAAGTAATCGATGGCGACCAGGATAAAACGATGCCCGTTGAAAGCTTTGGGATATATTTGCCCAATAACGTCTATGCCCCATGCTGCAAACGGCCAAGGAGCGTTCATGGTATGTAAGGCCGTAGGAGGAGCGTGTATCTTATCAGCATAAATTTGACATTTGTGACACCTTTTGGCGTAATCTATACAATCTCCCTCCATGGTTGACCAAAAATAACCGTATCTCAAGATCTTTCGAGCGATTGATAGACCATTGACATGTGTTCCACATATCCCATCGTGTACTTCCGTTAGGATCTCATTTGCTTCTCTTGCGTTTACACATCTCAATAGAACCTGGTCATGCCCCTTTTTTGTACAAGATCTGGCCATCGAGGACATATCCAGTAGCCATCTTTCGGATCATCTTTTTATCATTCTCATTAGCCCCTTCAGGATACTGTTGGGACTTGATGTATCGTAAGATGTCATAATACCAAGGATTGCCATCCGTTTCCTCTTCTAAAGCACAACAATGAGCTGGTTTCTCAAAAGTTTGCATCTTAATAGGCTTCATTTTCGTTCCGGTGTTAGCTTTAAACATGGAAGCTAGAGTTGCTAGAGCATCATCCATTTGGTTATTCTCTCGTAGGAGATACGCAAAGCTGATCTTTTCAAACTCCTTGACCAGTTCTTGGATCAACTCGTAATACCGAATCAACTTTGAATCTCGTACTTCCCACTCTCCCTTTAGTTGATAAATCACTAAGGAGGAATCTCCGAAGACCCGAAGTTGTCTAACCTTCCTCTCAATGGCAGCACCCAAACCCATGACACACGCCTTGTATTCAGTGATATTATTTGTGCAGAAGAATTCTAATCTGCTAGTAAAGGGGTAGTATGTTCCATCTGGGGAGATCAACACTGTGCCTATCCCGTGTCCTAAGGCATTTGAGGCACCATCAAAGTAAAGCTTCCATGAGCTATCATCGGAGACATCCTCTTCAACCGTTACACATATCAAATCTTCATCGGGAAATCTAGAGTCCAAGGATTCATACTCGTCCGAAGCGCGACTAGCTAAAAAGTCGGCTATGACACTCCCTTTTATGGCCTTTTGATTCACGTACAAAATGTCAAATTCGGATAATAGCATTTGCCATCGAGCCATTCTCCCGGTCAATGCGAGTGTCTCCATCAAAAACTTCAGAGGGTCTAATTTAGATATCAGCCATGTAATGTGGTATAACATGTACTGTCTTAACCTTTTAGTAGTCCAGACAAGGGCACAACACGATTTCTGAACTTGCGGGTACCTTGTCTCGCAGTCGGTGAATTTCTTAATCAAATAGTATACGGGCCTTTCTTTTCTTCCGGAATCATCATGTTGTCCCAATACATAACCCATGGATCTCTCATGGACGGTCAGGTATAAGATTAAAGGCCTATTTGGCACTGGCGCTGTCAAGATCGGGGCATTGGTAAGGTATATTTTTATTTTCTCTAAGGCCTTTTGACATTCTTCATTCCAAACCCCTGGATTATTCTTCCTTAATAACCGAAACACAGGGTCACATTTATCAGTCAACTGGGCGATGAATCGTGCAATATAGTTCAACCTTCCTAAGAATCTCCGGACCTCTTTTTGTGTTTGAGGAGGAGGAAGGTCTCGGATGACCTTCACTTTATCTGGATCAATTTCAATACCCCTTCTGCTCACAACGAATCCTAGGAGTTTTCCATAAGTGACTGCAAAGGTACATTTGGCAGGGTTAAGCTTCAACTGGAACCTTCTCAACCTCTAGAACAACTTCCTTAGGTTCTGGAGATGCTCCTCCTCCGTTTGTGATTTTACGATCATGTCATCTACATACACCTCTATCTCTTTATGCATCATGTCATGAAAGAGAGTTACCATTGCCCTTTGGTAAGTTGCACCAGCGTTCTTAAGTCCGAAAGGCATAACCTTGTAACAAAATGTTCCCCAAAGGGTTACGAATGTGGTTTTCTCCATGTCTGTTGGATCCATCTTGATCTGATTGTATCCTGAGAAGCCATCCATAAAGGAGAACCAAGAATGACCAGCGGTATTGTCAACCAGTGTGTCGATGTGTGGTAACGGAAAATTATCTTTGGGACTCGCTCGATTCAGATCACGATAGTCTACACACATACGAACTTTTCCATCCTTCTTGGGTACCAGTACAATGTTTGCGACCCATTCAGGATATTTAGAGACTTCTAGGAAACCAGCATCGAATTGCTTCCTTACTTCCTCGCGAATTTTTAACAACATATCCGTTCTCATTCTCCTAAGTTTCTGTTGGACTGGTTTACATTCTAGCTTCGTCGGCAACTTATGCATCACTATGTCAGTGTCCAACCCTGGCATGTCCTGATATGACCAAGCAAAAACGTCCTTGAATTCTTGAAGTAAAGTTATCAGCTCAATTTGGATTTTTGAAGAGCACGTGGTTCCAATTTTGATTTCCTTCATCTCATCATCAGTCCCTAGATTCACGATTTCAATTTCCTCCTGATGCGGCAAAATTTGCTTTTCTTCGCTAGCCACCATTCTTAATAACTCCTCTGGTATTTCGCACCCCATTTCCTCTTCATCCTCCTCAACATTTGCCTGAATCTCCAGACGTTCAAAATCCACCTCGGAATTGGACAAAGTATCATTCATACAGTTAATCATTGGAGACCTACAAAAAAAATAATGACAAAAGTATTGGGAATAGAATGGGTTGCATGAAAGGGTATGAGTGATGAATGAATAAATGAATGAACGAATAAAATAGAGTAAGAAGAGAGAAAAGACAAGGAAGTTTCCATTTAAACAAAAGGGAAGACGTTTTCATTAAAATTTAAAAGAGTTTGTAACATGTCGACCATGTACAAAAAGAGTCTTCCTCGCTCTTAGGCGTTTGACAAAAGATAAGTTCTAGAGAATTACTCAGATCCGGCCCTAAAAACGACAGGTAGATCAACACACTCTCAATTGGTGAGGGTTTCCCCGGGTGCACAAGGACGGATGTTGGTCAACACATGACTGGTAGCGTAATCCTCAGCAATCGTATTGACGTACATCCCCTCAAACGAATCGGCGAATTCTTCTTCTTGATTTAGTTGGTCCCTAGCGTCGATATCTTCCTGTATTTTCTTCTCGGGATGTGCAAAACCGCCAGATAAGAAAGAGTCTCTAATATTTGGGAACGTCATAGGGGCTCATGGGATGTCCTCCCCTCTCATCCCAGCTTTCCTTTGTGCGGCTTTCCTTTTATACTCTTCCCTTCTTTGATGCATGCAGGGCTTGTATCCGAGCCCAAAACGATCCTTCTTGAAGATAACACTCTTAGGGCGTAGCATTCCCTATAATCTCTTTCCTAGCCCTTTTTCCAATCTTGGCACCACGACCTAAGGTTTGTCGAACTGACATTTTAGTGGTATTGGACATTCTGGGACAAGGGATACAACTACCTTCAGCTACAAACGTAGCGTTCACAAACTCCAATGCCCGAAACGAACATTCAACAGCGTCTTCATCATTCTGAACATATGGGGCATCTGACGTCACAGAAGCTATAATCTCTTGTTCTACCCCCACCGTGACTAACTTTCCTTCAATGACGAATTTTAGTTTTTGGTGCAGCGATGACGGTACTACCCTGGCAGAGTGAATCCAGGGTCTCCCTAGCAGGCAACTGTACGAAGGCCTAATGTCCATCACAACAAACTCCACGGTACACTCTGTCGGCCCGATAATCAAAGGCACCTTTATCCTTCCTAATGTTCCTCTCTGGGTCCCATCGAAGGCCCTTACCAAATTGTGGCAGGGTTTGAGATGGGAATTGTTTATGGGCAGTTTTTGTAGCACTGTCATTGGCATCACATTAAGTGCAGATCCATTGTCGAGGAGTACACCTGGTAATACGTATCCCTTGCAATGGACAGTAATGTTCAAAGCTTTGGTAGATCTCATCCCTCCTTCGGGGATCTCATCATCACTGAATGTAATATAGTTATCGGTTGTAATATGGCCCACAATACGATCTAGTTTAGATACGGAAATATCTCCTGGCACGAAGGTTTGGTTCAACACCTTCAGTAATGCGTCATGATGTTTTTCTGAACTTAGCAACAGTTCTAACACCGTAATCCTGGCATATTGTTTCCGCAGTTGTTCCACCACGCTGTATTCGCTATGCCTCAAAAATCTCAAAAACTCTTGGGCTTGCGCTTCTGTTACTGGTTCTTTGATTTTTGGCGGTGGTTCCTCATCGAATATTCTAGCCGGAATAACAGGTACAACTTCATCCTTGCTTGGTATAACTTCTAGAATTGTAGGTGGCGCAGCGGAATAACATCGACCACTTCGGGTGAAATGACTCACCTTATTTACAGGTTCTCCTTCTTTACTTTCTAACCCTCCTTTGTCGTCTCTTCACTTATCTTTCGGCTCTTCTTCTTGTTCTTCTTTATCATCAGTTATTTGTTTGCCTGATAGGGTTTCATCGGGAATGGTGACAGTTGCAGCATAGCTCTAAGGGATTCGCTTCGTGTCCTTGAATGAGAAAGGCTTGGGTGTGCTAATGACAATCTTAGGGGCTGCCTTTAGGACCTCGTACTGAGACGTACTTGTATCTCAAGGTTTAGATGAGATTATGAGGGGTCGTCCTACGCCATATTTGGTATTAGAATCATCCGATGCATACACCTCACGTTCGGCTCCTTCTTCAAAGAACTCGATTTGTTTTTGATCCATCAAGTGTTGGACTAGCCGTTGAAATTGAACACATTTTTGGATATTATGACTATCATCTTGGTGAAACTCGCAATACTTTCCCGCTCCCTTTTCCATATACACCATTGCATTATCAATTAAACGAGTCATGCACAACTGCTGAAAGACCCATCTGAGTGGTGATTTGACCTCTAATATGCTCTCCTTAGCTTTTTTGGCGGATTCTTCTTCAACTGCATTTACACCTCGATTTCCGTGGTTTGGCAAAGGGTTAGCAGCTACATTGGGCTCCTCGAACTTGAGTACTCCTGTATTAATCAAGTTTTGCACCAATTTTTTAAACGACAGGCAATTCTCAGTAAAGTGGCCGAGAGCACCGCCGTGGTACTCGTAATGAGCGTTGGAATCATACCAAGCTGGGAAGGGAGGCTTAAAAGGTGCCACAATGTATGGGCGTACTAAGTCTGCATTATATAGCTGTGTATACAATTCCCCATATGAGACGGGTAAGGAGGTAAATGTTTGCTTCTCCTGTTCCCTTTTAGGGGCTTTCTCCCCTTTCTGATTGTTGTCCTGAGGTTTCCCGGTTGACGACTGTGGTTGAGCAATAGTATAATTCTTTGGGGTGTTGTAGTTGCTGACGGCATTTACCTCTCCCTCCTTTTTCTTGCTATATTTGCGAGAATTATCACCATTATCAATCCTTCCACTTTTGATAGCCATTTCTAAAGATTCACCGGTTCGAATAAGGTCGGCGAAACTTTGGGTGGTATGGTTAATCAGTCTATCATATAAAGCACCCTTTAGAGTGTTGATGAACATTGGCGTAATCTCATGTTCCAGGATGGGTGGTTGGATCTGGGAGGCCATATCTCGCCACCTTTGTGTATACTGGCGAAGACTCTCATTCGATTTCTGCCACATACCCTCAAGCATAATACGATTGGGTACCATATCCGTGACATGCTTATATTGTTCAACAAATGCTTTAGACAGATCTCTCCACGACTTAATATGAGCACGACTTAGGTGAGTGTACCAGCGTATAGCAGATCTAGTTAAGCTTTCTTGGAAGCAGTGAATCAACAACTTCTCATCTTTGATAAAGGCTGCCATTTTTCGGCAGTACATCGTGATATGCGCAGAAGGACAAGAGGTTCCATCATATTTATCAAAGTCTGGGGCTTTGAATTTTGGAGGCAGGACTAAATCGGATACTAGACTTAGCTCGCTAGCGTCTTCCGATTCTTCTAAGTTATGCATGAATTTGAATTTCTCTTCCAGCAAGCGGAATCTTTCCTCCCATTTCTTTTCCACTTCACTTCTGATTTTTTCAGATAAGTTCAGATCAGGGACTTCTTCCTCATAAAGACGCTCAACGTCGATCGGTTGATTATCTGATGTGGTGACTGGTAAACTAGCTGAAGCCCCCATGGGATCGATATATACCCTTCTTGTAACATCCGCAGTACCAGATTGTACTTTACATTGGGATATGGTATTGTCTGGCTCGGTTGTTTTTTCGTTGTCGACCCTTTCTTTTTCTAAATTCTTCCCCAACAAAGCAGCTAACTGAGATATGATGGACGCTTGAGACTGAGTAATCTGAGCGTTGATATTTTGTTCAATATCCCCTAGCCGATTTTCCAGGTCTTTTTGGCCTTGTTCCAAATTGGCCACGCGATCCTCTATTTGTTTCTTCCTATAGCGTGTAAAGTGTGGATGCGGTATGATGGTGATTTTGAATTTTCTGTCATAATGCACACATTGTTAAAATGATGTTTGGAAAGGAAACAAAGAAAAGTAAATCCATGTATGATATGAATGCGAATGATGCAATATGAATGCAAATAAAGGCGTTGATTCCTGCTGGTAATCACCTAACTGGATTGCTTTTCACGGGAAACAAAAAGGTCCATTACAATATTCCGAAGGGACTAGCCCTATACATAAAAACTAGACTTAGACATAAAAACTGGCCCTAGCTCCTAACTTGTCTATAGCCCTGAGCAACTTGTGGAATCGAGGAGCTTCTGGCATGTCTGGAGCTATAAATTGACGCAGTGCTTCAGCTTCGGCGCCTAACTCGAGCATATTTCGAGCTACTTTCTGGACTTCAGTGATCAAGGTTATATGGCGGAGATCCCGACTGGTAATCATCTGAGCGGCATTCTGGAGTCGGATTTGCCAGTAACGATCTCCTCCGGTAGCAGATTCTTCGAAGACTAAGAGTCGTTCCTAATAATCTTGTATTGTGGCTTCCAAGGTCAAGATACGAGCCCGTAAATCATGGACCTCCAATTCCCTTTTCCGCAACTCAATGAAACCATTCCTCTGTTGGTAGCTTTGCAACACTTGTTCTAATTCCATCAGTTTCCCTCCTAGTTCTGCATTTCGTGCCTGACTTTGATCCAAATTCTGAATAGTGTCATTGTAGAGGTTCTGTGTTTCTAAAAGTCGGTTCCTATTTCCCACCGATCTCTTTTTCCATGCATCAGTATTTTCTCGCTCGTATATAACGGCTTGCTTACCCTTTTCGATCTCATGTTTGGCTTTTTCTTTCTTGCGACGAAGAGTATCCCTAGATGCGCGCCTCTCATTTTCCAAGGCAATGCGATAATTCTCCCTTTCTTGTTCAAGGGCTTGTTGGCTACTTTTCCCTTCTTCTTCCATCACCCGTTCGTATTTTATTCTTTCCTTCTCAACGGCAAGAAACTTACGCTGACTTGCATTGTTCACCTCATTCTATAGCTTGACCATATCTACTTGATAAAGAGCATTTTTCTCACTTAATTCGGTGTTCACTTTCTGTAGGTGTTTGATTATTTCATCACGTTCATCGACATTCAAACTGACCTTAAAAAGTTCTTCTGCATGCTGCGTGTTTAAGACTTCCATTTTTTGTTTGAGTTCCTTGAGCTCGCTTCGTAAAATCTCAGCTTCAGATGGCACCACCTTCATGTGTTCTTCCAAGGATACAGCTGGTCCTTCGTCTGGTTGTGGCAATTCATTATTAATTCTCACACGTACCCAAAAGTCATAATCGGGAGTGGTCATACATGTGGAGGATCCTTCCGTTCGGATTCGGTAGTAGTTATCCCATGCTTTCATAACGGTCTGAACCTTAGCTCGGTATTCATCTTTAAAAAAGAACTCCGTTCGACTTAGACCTGTGGTAAAAGGAATGAACTGTCGCGAGTCAAACTGCCTTGAAACCAAGAGTGGGGCGCAACCAATCCCGCCGTATAATCCTAGCAGCATCAAACAATTAAATTTCCCACAACTGAATAAAAAATAACTTGGTCTTCCCATCCAAGGAACCCTCCAAACTATATCTTCAACCCTGATATTTCGAAGAATATGGGCCTACTTCCTCCGATTTATATCTTCACGCCATTCCTGAGTCAGATATTCTCGTAAGGGTGAGAAATGCTGGAAGGAGTAGCCTGGCAAGATTCTTTTTCTGTTTTCCAAAAATGACTTTGAATTCACACTTGTAATAACGGAGCACAACCTCGGAAACGACCCTCCTCATGTCGTCTGCTCGCATTTAAGAATATAAAAGTTTCTGCCAAGATTGCCGGTGCTGGATTACAATTTCGTTTCAAACGGTCGAACAAGTCCAACAGGGCGATATCGATGTTACCGAGAACTCTTGGAAAGATGATCAATCCATATATTGTCAATGCAAACAAATCCATCTTTAAAACTTTATCCTGGTGTGCTGGAATAATATCTCGAATGTTTTCCCATGCAAAAGCCATACTATCCCCTTTAACTCGTATCAATCCATTCGCCCAATCATTACTCATTCCAGCAAAGTTTTTTAGTCTCAACTCGTAGTTCGATCTTTGGGGGGGTTGAAATAAATCCAGTCTTTTCGTACAGTTTTATGGTTAAGCAAAGCAGTATATTCCTCGACGGTAGGCATCATATCCTGCCCATTGAAGGTGAAACAAAAAAATATTGGGTTCCAGAACCGAAAGATGGCCCTGAGTAACGGTTGATTGATTCTGACATAGATGAGCTGAGCAATATCCCCATACCGAATAGCGAACAAATTTCGTAGTCTAGTGTCCCATTGTTCCCAAATTTGTTGAAGTTCCCATAAGTCATTCTGCTGCAAACTCACATAAGTATATCCGTCGACTGCTCCCCCATTTAGCAAACTATCACCATGAGCTCGTTGGTTGACTTCAAACCAATGTCTAGCGGCGGAATTGAGACTTTCCTTTTGTAGATACCCTTTTTCCATGGTGAAAATGTCCTATGTTGAATAAACCACTCGAACCAACACCTTTAATGCAATGCAAAAGTGACGAATGCAAAAAAGAAAACCAAAAGAAAATAAATTAGTAACAAAAAGAGATAATAAGTGTATAGAATAAATTGCGAAAAAGAAAACAATAGAACAAATAAAACAAGTGATCCTAGATATCTTGTCTAGTTCACTTAGGGTATTCACATGGTTCTAGTGGGGTGAGTAATCTAGTTCTCTAGATGCAGTGTTGGTGCTAAAAAGGGAACCCAAATTGTCCGAGTTGTCCTCTACTAAGAGTAGCAAGGCCCCCGATCATCACCCATTATAGGCTCATCTTGATCGGGTTCAATTCAGGGGGACCCGTTCGCTTATGCCTTCACGAAAGAACGATATCTTTACGAAAGCATAAGGTAGTGGAGCCCCGAAGGTACTTCGGCTAGGGCCTACACGGGAGAACGATATCTTCACGAAAGCGCTAGCCTTTTCCCCCCACCTAAAAATGATGGGTTTAGCTTCCAATTTTAAATGCGGAAAAATAAAGGCGCAAATTCAATTGAAAATTAATTTGATCGTCACTTTAGCCTGAAATCTTTAATATTCGTAAAGCGGTAATTATTTTAAAAGCTCGACTCACTTCTTTTTGCTTATAAAAAACAAAAAACAAAAAATTTGTCCCCAGCGGAGTCGCCATCTGTAGCGATCTTAAAAAACGAGTTTCGCTAAAATGTTCTTTTTCGAGTTGGAAAATATTTTTCGATGTGTCATTTTGAAATGAATGTCTTTCACGTGGGGTTTTCTTTTAAAAATCATTTTTTGTAAAATTGGAGTCGCCACCGGTCGTTTTGGTAGACCGGGCACCATAAAACCAGAGATTTGAAAAGTTGGGGTTCGGGAGTCGGTTACGGATGGGGAAGGATTAGCACCCCCACACCGTCCAAAATTGGTACTTTAATAATTATCGCTTTAATAATATTAAACTTTTCGAGCTAATTTAACGATTGGAATAATTTTTAATTAAATGTGCGCATTTATTTTAAAGCACCTAAATCCGAAGGTAAGCGTCCGAACCTCTACCACCTTATTGGTATTGGCCTTGCTTACGACCGAATTTAAGGGCCCGCATTAATAAAAATTAAAAGTGCCATCACATTTCTTAAAACAAAGTTACATTTATAATCACTTTATAATCGGCAACAGTAGGAATAATGCATAAAAGGCATAAGATAAAAAATAAAGCAACTATGACTATCTATTTTAGGTAAAATGAGAAATACAAGCATAAATTTTTGCATCATTACAGCATGCACAAAGTTAATGGAAATTAAAGGGGTGATTGCCAATATACGCATGAAACGTGGGAAATAAATGGTAACAAAGGCAACAGGACTTAGATAGACCTATATGGCATAAACATGACCGAAATAAATAAGGAAATAATGAAATAATGCAAGAGAAAATGAATGTCAACATTAAAACGTTCATAATAGAAAAAGTAAAATTTGGATTAAAAACGCCAGACCGATTTCAGACTCGATCGAAACAAAGCAAGAGTTCTGGGGACTCAATACACAACTTTACCCTTTTAAATTTGATCTTAGACTGAAATCGGGTCCTGATTGCAAACTAGTTGAAAGACATAAGGACTAGAACCATGAATAAACCATGCGAGGACACCTTTTGTGATTTAAAAAAAACAATTAAATAAGATAAAACCTAACACGCTCTATTTCTTAAGATTCTCCAGAAAACAAAGGGGTTTCAACCCAGAGAATGAAATTTCAGCCCCGTCAAAGCCATGACCTCGGTGGTGATTTCAGCCATAGGCCCTCTCTCACCGTCACTAGTAATTCACCTTGTTGAGAAGGTGAGCATTTGAAGGTTTCGATGAACCCAGAAATTAAACTGAAACCCCATCCTCTCAGCCTTACTTTCTCGTGAAAGCTCATCCGAAAAGGAATCACAGCCGGCGTTGAAGACTACTGATCAAGGGAGCCACTCTCTTTTTTTCTGTTTTTCTTTTTTATGCAATTTTATTGATGTATGCAAGGAAAACCAAAGAGAAATTACCAGACAAATCTAGGTTTTCGATTGATAGCAGATGGAAGGTTACAATCTTTGATTTGGGTTACAATGAATTTCTCTCTGATTTTTCTTGATCGAACGCTCCGTGTTTTTTTGTTACCATCTTCTCCCTTTTAGCCAAGCTCTCTGCTTTTGTAATGGTTGCCCCCTTTCCTTCAGTTTTTTAATCGAGATATGTGACTGATCCCTCTCGGTTACATCAATATCCGGATTTTAGGGCTTTCCAGACTTGTTTTTCCAAATCATCAGAATGACATTGCGTTTCCATGTATCAGTCTTAGATTTCCATTTCTAGGTCTGATTGATGTTCTGATTTTTTTATATCTCTGTTTTGGCATTTCTGTTTTGGTGCAATATGAATCAGACGTTTCTTCCTTTTTTTGCAGGAGATCCAGGCATGGACGACGGTGGCAGCGAACAAACGGCGTTGTCAGGCGCGTCTGGGACTGGAGAAGCCGCATGTGAGCGTGTGACCCCTTTTGAAACCTCCCAACTTTGATCATGACCTCGATTGTTTCTTTGATCGGACGACCCCGGGTCATTGGCGGCTGACAAAATCTGATACAACAAATTAGTTTTTGAATTGTTGGGTCAAAGAGAGTGGGCCGGTTGTAATTAAGTGGGTCTGTATTTTATTTAATAAATAGATTTTTTGTTTAATAATATGTGGGCCAAGTGACACATAACATAATAATATTATATGTAAAATATAATAATAATATAGATAATTAATAAGAATAATAGATAGTAATAAGAAAACAATAATATTATAAACACATAAGATACATAACACTCATATAATAATAATAATAATGATAATAATAATATTAACAATAAACATAAGACGTAAAATACACATAATATATAATATAAACACATTATACGTAATATAATAGCACATATATATATATATTACTTAAACACATAGTACATAAATATATATATAACAAACGAATATTAGACACGAGTACAGACGTACACCAAATATTTGTAACACACCCATATACCTCACATATATATTAAATACATAAACACGCGAAATATAACACACACACATATAATAACACATAATATGACCCATATTTAAAATTGCGAAAATTTAAAGATTTTTAATTTTTCGGTTAAAAATGGGTGATTACAATTTCCAAGAGCTTCTATTGGAGGATCTTGTGCTTCCTCATTGCTTGGAATCCCATCCACCTTTGATGCTTGTCCATCATCAATGGTTTCAATGATTCCTACATCATCATCATCACAAGAATCCTTCCTAGGAAGGAGGTTATCATCGAAAACCACATGTATAGATTCCTCTACAACTAAGGTTCTTTTGTTGAAAACTCTATAAGCCTTAGAATTTAAAGAATAACCAAGGAAAATAGCTTCATCACTTTTTGCATCAAATTTACCTAAATTGTCTTTTCCATTGTTCAAAACAAAACACTTGCACCCAAAAGGGTGAAAATAGCTAGTGTTAGGCTTTTAGATTTTAAAATCTCGTAAGGAGTTTTCTTTAAAATAGGCCTAATCATTACTCGATTTATGATGTAACAAGAAGTGTTTGTGGCTTCCGCCCAAAAGTACTTAGGTAAATTGTTTTCACAAAGCATGGTCCTAGCCATTTCCTCTAAAGTTCTATTTTTCCTCTCAACTACCCCATTTTGTTGAGGAGTGCGAGGAGCCGAAAAATTGTGGCTAATACCATTTTCATTACAAAAATTTTCAAAACCTAAATTTTGAAATTCGGTTCCATGATCACTTCTAATATGAGAAATTCTTTGATCAAGGTCATTTTGAGAAATGTTTGAAAATGTGATGAATTTTTCTAAGGCTTCATCTTTAGAGCTTAAAAATAGAACCCAAGTATATCTAGAGTAATCATCAACAATAACAAAAGCATATGATTTTCCACCCAAGCTAGTAGTCCTAATAGGTCCAAAAAGATCCATATGGATCAATTGTAATACTCTACTAGTTGAAACATCATTAATGGACTTAAAAGAAACTCTCTTTTGTTTACCCTTAGCACATGCATCACAAATTTTATCCAATGAAAATTTGAGCTTAGGTAAACCTCTAACTAGATTTTGGGAGGCAAGTTTCTCTAAAACACTTATGCTAGCATGACCAAGTTTCCTATGCCATAATCATGAATCATTTTTATCACTAGCAAATAAGCATGCATGAGATAAGTTTATGTCATCTAGATGCACCATGTAAATATTTCCTATGCGATGACCTATGAGCATTGTTCTATTGAATTCTATGTCAAAAATTTTGCAACCATTTTTATCAAATGAAACATAGAAACCTTTATCACACAATTGACTAATGCTCAACAAGTTATGCTTAAGACCATTAACAAGTAAGACATTTTCAATAAGAATAGAGGAGTGATTACCAATAGAGCCAATACCCTCAATTTGGCCTTTGGAGTTGTCACCAAATGTCACTACTCCACCCTTTTTGAGCTCTAACTCCTTAAATCGTCCCTTGTCTCCGGTCATATGTCTTGAGCATCCACTATCAAGGTACCACATATTTTGACTTGAAGCTTTGGCCTTGAAGCAATGCTCAACCTACAAACAAAAATTTAGTTTTTCACTTTTGGTACCCAAATCATTTTGGGTCCATGAGAGTTAGTCCCTAAAAGCTTGGTTCCCTTAGGAATCCAAGAGGCAATGACATTAACATTATTAGAAACAATGAGTTCCTTAGGAACCCAAACACTCCTAATTTTTCTATGTCTAGAATGCCTTTGAAAACCTTTTTGTTTGTGGTTTTGAAAATTCCTTTTGACATGGTTGGGTTTTGAAGAGCTTCCTTTTTCAAAAGTTGAACTCCCAACCACCTTAATTTGTTCTTTAAGCTCATTCACCACCTTGTGGTGATTTTCACTCAAGCTTGAAATAAGGTTGTTTAAATAAACATTTTCTTTTTAAAAAAATTTTAAATCATCATTTAAATCAATAACCTTTTCTTCCAAATCCAAAATCGTTTTATTTAAAGAATCATTTTTCATTTCTAAATCGGAAATGGTTTTCTTGCTTTTCAAAATGGATTCTTTGAATTTTAAAACCAACTCATCATACACATCTTGTAGTTCATCATAAGCATCATAAAGTTTATCATAAGATAAATCATTACAAGATGGTTCAAGGGTTACCTTAGGCTCATCAAGAGCCATGAGACACAAGTTGGCCACCTCATTATCCTCATCGGATGATGACTCCTCATCACTCCAAGTGGCAATATGAGCTTTGTGTTTCTTCTTCTTCTCAAAACCCTTCCTTTTGTATAGGGGGCAATCGGTCCTAATGTGACCGGGCTTCTTGCATTCATAGCAAATAATTTGATCTTTCTCCTCTTCTTTGCTCTTTGCCTTGAAGTCCCTCTTTCGTTGGAATCTTCTATTCCTATTTGCCCTCATGAGTCATGTGAATCTTTTGGCCACCATGGCCAATTCCTCTAGCTTTTCTTCTTCACTAGTGTCCACTTCTTCTTGTGACAATGAAGCTTTAAGAGTAATCCCTTACTTCGTTTTCTCTACTTCCCTCTTTTCTATCTTTACCTCTTCTTTCTTTTTCTCTTCTTCTCTTCCTTTCTTCATGATCTCATGGGTAAGAAGTGATCCCACAAGAGCATCTAGCTTTAGAGTCTTCAAGTCCTTGGCTTCAATGATAGTCGTCCTCTTGCTATCCCAAGACTCGGGAAGAGAGTAGATAAGCTTCCTCAAGAGTTTCTCTTCCGGAATAATCTCACCAAAACCCTTGAGACCATTGACAATCACGGAAAATCTATCGAACATTTTGGTGATGTCTTCATCCGGCTCTATCTTGAAATTTTCATAGTTTAAATTGAGAAAACCAATCTTTGTTTCCTTCACATCGTTAATGCCCTCATAAGTTTTCTCCAAGAAGTCCCAAACTTCTTTGGCACTTGTACATGAAGACATCTTGGAGTAGATGTCGAGGCCTAAAGCACAAAAGAGAATGTCAAGAGCCTTATCATTTGTGGATATTCTCCTTCTTTCTTCATCGGTCATCTCGTTCCTTTTCTTAGGCACTTGCCGATCTCCTTCTTGCTTCATAGGGATGGAGGGTCCATCTTCGATTATATCCCAAAGGAAATAATCATTAGAGTTGATGAATAGCCTCATCCTATTCTTCCAATAAGGATAGTTATCCCCATTGAAGAAGGGTGGCTTGGTGATGGAGTGAGACTCGTTCCATGAACCGGAAGTGGAGGCCATTGGATTTTTGTTGTAGAGATGATCAACAACCCTTGGATCTTCTTTGGTGGAGGTGAATCCCTTCAAAGATCTAGCTTTGATACCAATTGTTGAGTTATCGACGTTGAATAATGGCCAAGAGGGGGATGAATTGGATATTAAAAATTTGGTAGGAGATTTTTGATATAAATTGAGAAATATAGAACACAATGATTTATAGTGGTTCAAGCTTCGAACAAGCTCTACATCTACTACCTTAGCTCCTACTAAGGATTTTGAAACCAATTCACTATTAAATTCAATCTTTTTCTAGGTTAAAGGGATAACCTCTACAAACAAATCAATTTTCTACTCAAAATTGATTTTGACCTCACAAGGTGTTACAAGAGATGTGGTTTGGCTAAGAAGGATTCTCTCACAAGAAATAATAGCCCCAAATACAAACAAACTCTCCCCAAACTTAAATTACAACTAATCAAAGTGAAATACACAAGTTGGGAGGCTAAAATATTCAATGAAGTGCTTTGAGTTGGATTTGTGTGCTTGGATGTTGCTTGAGGTTCAATAGTCCTTAATGATGTTGAAATTGCTTCATTTTATACCATCTCATTGATTTCTATCCGTTGTGGTTGTTAGGAACATAAATATGGCCGTTTAGACTTCAATTTCCCACCATAAATGCACTCTGCAGCAGGCGGTATCGAAACACGTACAACCTGTTTCGAAACAGACCAAGAATAGAAAGAGTCGTTGTGCGTTAAACCAAGGGGTATCGAACCATGCTTCGATACCTTTTTGAAACTGTGAAGGTTGGTATCGAACCATGCTTCGGAACAGGCTAACCACCAATCAAAAAATTAACTGCCACCGACGGTCAAAACATTTAATGCAAAAAGAGCCGTTGGGATTAAGGGTGGTATCGAACCTTGGTTCGATACCATTGGTCTATTTTGATAGATTTTAAAATACTTAAAAATATGCACGAAGTGCTTCGAACCATGCTTCGAAACAGATGCTGGCAGTGAGCTCCTTTGTTTCGAATGGTGGTTCGATACATGTTCTTGAACACAAAAATATGACTTTGAAAATCCAGGGGTATCGAACGGTGTTTCTAAACAGAGGCTGACAGTGAGCTCCTTTGTTTCGAATGGTGGTTCGATACCTGTTCTTGAACATAAGAACATGGCTTTGAAAATCTAGGGGTATTGATACCGTCGTTCAAAAACACTTAGAATTTTCTTTTAAAATCTTTGTTTGACTTGAAATCAAAAGTATTGACTTAGGGACTTAAAAATATTTCAAAGAATAGTCCTTCTATTTAATTGTTATATCAAAATCAAATTTAGTTTTACACATGTTTTTGTTCGTGTTCATTCGTTAAGGATTATAGCTTGTTCGTGTTCATTTATGTTCGTTCATTTAAATGATAAACGGACGTAAATGAACGAACATAAATAACATATATAATATATTAAATATTTAATGTTTTTTATTAATTCGATTAATTTAGCTAATTAACTGATTTTAAATCAAATTAATTGTTAATTAAAATTAAAAAATTCTTAATTATTAGACGAAACCTAAAATTTAAATGATTAACAAATTTTGTTTTGGTTCGATCGGTTAGCTCGGTTTAACAGAACAATGAACACCCCTAGCTTATAACAAGTTTTTAATGAGTCCTAAAATAAGACTTCTCAACTCGAGCAACTTAAAAATTTTTAACTCGACTTGACTTGATCTAATACTCACCCTTAGACATATGTGAACAAATTTAAACGAACATAAATAAACATAATGAACGAACATAAATGAACATAAACGAACGAACATACAGAATATAAACGAACAAATATAAATGAACGAACATAAACAAATGAATTAACGAATATTCACAAACATAAATAAACGAACGAAAAATCTTGTTCATGTTCGTTCGTTAATTTTTAAACGAGCCCCTACTCATTCGTTAAGTAGGTACATGTTGATGTGGGAAAATCTTTTAAATGGAAAGTTTTTGAAGTTAGGCACAAAATTAAATAATTTTAAAATCAAATCATCTAAATAACAACACCGTAATAATTAGGTGACTACAAATATAATTTACTTTTTTTTTTTACACAAAACTATTCATGTTGCAATTAATTGTTAGTTTTATTACCTTTCTTGTGTTTGCAAGTCAACACGGCAAAAATCTTGTCTTAAATTGAAATCACGTGACAAATTGCGTGCAATTTGAAATTCGATTTCTTGCACTTCACATATACTCTGCAGCCTGATCTTCCGCAACTCAAATTCCGAAAATTTCATATAAATATTGTCTTTATTTTCTTAATTTTATAAAAGAAAATTTTACAACGGGTGACGAACATCGCTGAACATCACTAACATTAAACATCGTTGAACATTATTAAATTAATTAATAAAAATTAAAAATTTTAAGGACTTAATGTATAAATAATAATTATTTGAATTTTTTAATTAAATTATTTACCAATAATATTATTTTTATTTTTTAATTAAGATAAACTTTATATTTAGTACTTCACCTATTTCTATATTTTTATTTTGATACTTAAACTAATTTTTTAATAAACTAACACCTAATTTTATATTAAATTAATTTTTAATAAGTGTCTAAAACTGAAATCGATTTAATTTCATGTTAAATATCATCATGTGAGGCAGGATTTTCTTAAAAATTAATCTTTTGTTAAAATATTATTATTTATTAATTTTTTAATAATCTAAAAACTTTTACGAGTTAATATATGTTTATGAAGATTATTATTTTCTATAAATAATTAATTAAATGATAAAAAGAAATTTAAATAATTGTGATTATATTGCCATAAGTTATTATGAATATAAAATTTGTACAAATACAAATACTGAATAATGCACGAAGATTATATTTAAAGTTAGGTGGGTACATATTAATATATTGTTTTGTATCAAGATTATATTTCTGTATATTTGTTCTAACTACTTAAATTCTTACCGGCAAATAAATAACGGTGAAAGTGAAAAAGTGCTTCTACGGTAGTTTTATTCGTTTATTTTAATGATAATTTTAGTATATCTTTATAACATTTTATTTATCTTTTTAACAATTTAACATTTGTATAACAAGTATTAACAAACATTCTTCGTAGTAAGAATCAATATTTTATTTTGATCGTGATCTCTTTTTATGATTTTACCGGCATGTCAAAAACTAGCGGTAGAAAGATTTATTTTTTACATAAAAGACTTAATTAAAGTATATAGTTGCTTAATTTTATTAAAAAGAAATAAAAAAATATATTTTTAGTCCAAAAATTAAAAATAATCTTTAAATTGATAATATTTTAGACTAAATTGATAAATTGTATTAGTTTTAAAGATTAGAACTATTATTTGACCAAACAATTTCACTATTTTCAATTATTTTTAACAATAAGGTATCAAAATAAAAATAATATGCAACATGAAGTACCATTTTGCTAAAATAATTAATTTGGGTATCAAAATAGAAATATAAAAATAGGTAAGGTACTAAATATGTAGTTTATCTTTATTAAAAATCAAAATTTTAATATATATAAAAATAATTTAATTGATTTTTAAGTAATTATTAATTATATGTTAAGTCCTTAAAATATTTAATCTTTATTAATTGATTTAATAATGTTCAACGGTGTTCGTCGTTAGTGGCGTTCAACGGTATTCGTCGTACGTGGTAGACTCATCCTTCTATAAAAGATTATATTTTAAAGAGTAATTTTAAAAACATAATAAAATATTTAACTTTAAATAATAAAATAATTTAATTAAATAAAAATTAAAGTTTGTATTAAAAGGTACTAACTTTAAATAATATTTTAATAATTTTAAAGTATTATATGTAAATCACTGTTTAATACTGATTTTTTTTTTAATTTCATTGTTTAAAGTCAGATTTTTCTATTTTTTCTTTAAAATTATTATTTAAAATATAATATTTAAAAAAATAAAATGATTACTGTTATATTTTAAAAATCTTTTCTTTTAAAAGAAGACATATTTATGGGATTTCACCTAGAGTTGAATCCTGGCCCACTATTCCACATATACAAATTTCTTATCGGACTGAGTTAAATTATTAATTCGATCCACGTATTTAAAAATAAGAAAATTCTTTTTTTATTATAAAATAAGAAAATTCTTTTTTTTTGGATAAAAAAAATAAGAAAATTCTACTTTGTACACAAACGGACATTTGAAGCCTATATTAATGGCTAGGTTGACAAAAATCTTATTAATATAATGGTAACCTTTTGAAGGATTGTAAACACGAATTTTTAGGGATAATAAAAATTAATAAATATAATTAATATCAATAAATAAAATATTAAAAATCAAAAAAATAATAAATAACAGAAAATCAAAAATAATAAAAAATGGATAAAAATAAAATAAAATTCGAAAATAAGAGATAATGGAGTTGAGGATTTTTAGGGATTTGAATTTTGTTTGGAGTTTTTTACTTCAATCAAAAGTCTGAATTTGAAGCCTATAAAAGGAGGAGGATTTCAAGGTTAAAGGGGCAGAGAACAAAACGAAGAGAAGGGGAGTTGAGATCAGAATTCAAAGGAGCAAAATTACAAGCTTGAGTAAGGGGAAGGATTTCAATCGGTGAGGAAGCAAAGGAGGTCGTCGGCGGTAAGTTCTTTTTCTCTTTAGTTTTGGTTTTTTTTTATGGATTAGACTCCTAGATTCGAAATTAGTTTTTTAGATTAATTAGGACTTAAAATTAATTTTAAAGATTTTAAAAATTTAATTAGGTTCTAAATTAGAATTTAATTTAGTTTTTAAGAAAACTTTAAAAGTAATTTAACCTAGTTAGATTTAATTAATTTAACCCTTTGAACCCTAAAATTAGACTTGAATTAGGTGTAATTTAGTGTTTTTTTTTTTGGAAATTATTTTAAATTAATTTTAGTTAATTTCTAGAAAATAAGCTTTAAAGTTAATTCACCTAAGTTAAGTCTAGTTTGGCCCTAAACCTTAAAACACTCAAATTAGACTTTTAATTAGGCCCACTTTAATTCTTGAAAATTAGAAAATAATTTTAATTAATTATTTAATTAATTTTAATTAATTTCTAAAAAGATAAGATTTAAAACTAATTAAGTTTAATAAACTCTAATTTCACCAAACTTTAATTAAGTTAAAATTAAATTCTTAAAATTTAGAAGTTACTTTAATTAAATCCTTTAATTAATATAAATTTCTAAGATAAGATTTAAAAAAATAACTTAATTAAGTTTAAATCCAACCCTAATTAAACCTTTGAACTTAAAATTCACTTAAGTTAGACTTTAATTAGGATTTAATTAAAATTTGAAGTCAAGAAAATTTAATTAATTAATTTTATTAAAAATTTCTAAAACTTTAAAATTAATTTCACTTAATTAAATCTAATCAATCTTTCAAGGTTTGCTTCCGAGTCCCTTTTTTATCACTTTCAATACAAGTCCCTTTTATACTCATGTGATGAGAATCTTGATGTAATCTTGTACCAATGATTCTAATAAAAGTGATGAAGTTCCTTTATCTTATCCTTTAGCCTTTTGAGGCGGAAGTTACATTCTTTTAAATTTGGGTGAGGTTACCTATCTAGAGGACGTCTCATTCAACTCAAGTTTAAAGGTGGTGTAACTTCTAAATCAAAAGGATATCCAAATTCAAATAATGTTCATTTAACAATGGAAAATTAAATTAATATCTATCCTCAAAATGTCAACGTCACGTAATGTTTTTCAAGGTACCAAATTTTTTGGCGTTTGTAAGGGTCGTCCTTACACGTAACCGACTCCCGAACCCAACATTTTTAAGCGAATCTCTGGTTTATTTTTTTTATGGTGTCTGGCCTACCTAAGTGGCCGGTGGCGACTCCAAGTCAATTTTTTTAAAATTAAATTATGTTTTTCCTAAAATTTGGGTTTTTCAAGATTAAAATTGATAAAGTTCGAATTTTTCAAAAACTAATCGTCGAACACTCTTTCACCCTAAAAATCGCGTTTTTTAAAAGAGGCCGCGACAAGGATTAAACAAAATGCTTGAACTTTAGTGATTGATTTGAAATATACACAATGATTGGGGGACATTTGTAGCAATTAAAAATAATTTATTTATGATATATATACATTGATATATAAAAATATAAAAAATATTACTATATATGTAAAAATATATATACATATCTTATATGATTAGAGAAAGTCGTTTAAATTGGAATTAAGTCGTACTATAACATGATAAATAATTACAATTAAATACTTATAGGAACTTGAAAACTCGACTCGAAATAAAAAAAATTCAAATAAAATTTGAGTTATAAAATATGACTCATCAACTCGAATAACTTGAAATTTTTTGACTCGATCGAATACTCACCCCTAGTTTGGACAAGTAATTTTGAAGAAATTATATTATAGATCATTCCTGACATATCATCTATGAGATCAATTTTTAATTAAATATATCAATTTAATTAATTTTTTACCTCATATTTTTAATAAAAACTATTTTTAAATTTAATTTACAGTAAATATTAGTGGAGATTTACTTGATAAAAAATAGATAAAAATTAATTAAATAGATATATTTGATTGATTAATCCTACTGATAACGTGGTGAAATTGACCCATATTATTTCTCGTAATTTTGAGGAAAAAAATCATTTTTATCAAGGTTTCTAAAATATTAAAATTGGAAAATGGTTTAAAAAATATATAAAAAATAAAATTTAGAAGAGATTTTAAAGAGGATTTTGTTAATTCGAAACTCTCATTATATCTCACCTATATAACTGTTTTTTTATTCTTGTATACTTATTTTATTTTATACATCTAATCTCTTTCTAAAATAAAAATTTAAACTTTAACGTATCATAATTTAAGGTTTATTATCTCATAAGCATGTTATAATTTAAATTTTAAGGTATAAGAATTTTAATGTAGAAGTTTAGAATTTAGGATTTAGGATAATATGATTACAGATTAAAGTTTTAATTTATAAACTTTAAATTTTAATCTTTAACCTAAAATTCTATTAACAACTGCTAAATTCAAAACTATTACATTTAAACTCCTAAATTTTAAACTCTAAAACTAACATTATAAATAAAATAGATTAAATAAAAAAATGTTTATAATAAATTTCCGTAATACTCAATTTAGATTAATTTATTAATAAAATGATACCTAAAATTTTATGTACATAAATCAACGGACATCTATTTGAAAAAAAAATTTTATTTAGTTAACAACGATTATAATAGTATCTGTTTTAAAGTATGTACTCTACACCATTGGAAATTGATCATTCAATCACTGTACTGACTGTAAAGAATAGAATACAAATTCTATACAATCTGGAGGAATGACTTGTGTTATTTAAAGATTGAATTTGCCTTAAATAGCCATTACAAAACGAAAGAGAAATAACACCCACTAATATCGTAGTGTAAGTAGATAAAACAAACAACTAATATCCTAATAATAGAGATTTTATTCGAACAAATTAATCCTATTGTAACTGAATATCTTATCATTTCCTCCCTTAAACTAAAACATTTTCATGTATTTAGTTTATCTAAAACCTCACATACTCCTAGCATCTGTCGCAATCTCAGAAAGTCTTCCAACTTCAAAGGCTTAGTCATCACATCAGCAACTTGATCTTTAGAGCTACAAAATTCCATCTTAATAACACCATCTTTAACTAAATCTCTCAGAAAATGAAACCGCACATCTATGTGTTTGCTTCTACCATGCATGACTGAATTTTTAGAGAGTTTAATGGCTGAACTACTGTCACACATAATCGTGGTGCTTTCCTTTCTCTCTGTGCCCCAACTTTTTCAGTATCCTTCTCATCCACTAAGCTTGACAAGAACAAGCAACAACTCCCACAAATTCAGATTCAGTGGTTGATAATGTGACTAATGGTTGCTTCCTTGAAGACCATGAAACAGCTCCTGAATTCATCAAAAAAACATATCCAAAGGTGCTTTTGCGATCATCAATATCTCCGGTATAATCACTATCAGTGAATGCAGTAAGTTCTTCAGCTTCATCCCTCTTGTAAAATATCCCATAATTTACCGTTTTTTCAAGTATCTGAGAGCCCTTTTTGTAGCTTGTAAATGCATCTCTGTAGGCTTAGACATGAAACGACTAATTAAACTTACAACAAATATTATATCAGGTCTAGTGGTAGTGATGTACATCAGACTACCAATTATTTGCTTAAAATATATCTCATCCACTTTGACTCCCTCTTCGTCTCTATGCAATTTTGAACCTGGAACAATAGGACTACAAACAATATTGCTATCCTCCATACCGAAATGTTTTAGAACATCCAGTGCATATTTTCTTTGACAAATACCATTGGCACTTTGCAAAACCTCTATACCAAGAAAAAATCTCATGGCCCCCCAAATCAGACATATCAAATTCCCTTAACATGGATTCTTTAAATTCATTCATCATAGCTTCATCATCATCAATGTATATTAAGTCATCTACATAAACACTTACAACAAGAATTTTATCTTCATTACTGCTTTTAATGAACAAGTTTGTTCACTATGACACCTCTAAAAACCTTCACTTTCAAAATGCGCTTCAAGTCGACTGAACCAAGCTCGTGGAGCCTGTTTTAATCCGTATAAAGCTTTACGCAGTTTATAAACTTTCTGTTCATTGTCTTTCAGCATATATCCCATTGGTTGTTCGACATATACATCTTCACTTAATTCTCTATGAAGAAAAGCAGACTTCACGTCAAGTTGGTAAATCTTCCATCCTCTTTGAGCTGCCAAGGCAATAATCATGCGAACTGTATCCATCCTCGCCACTGGTGCATAAACTTCGGTGTAATCAACTCTATATTGTTGTGAATAGCCCTTAGCCACTAATCTTGCTTTGTATTTTTCGATCTCTCCGAATTCATTGAACTTTGTTTTATAAATCCACTTCACTCCAATTTTCTTGACACCTGCAGGCAAATCAGTTAGTTTCCATGTTTCATTCTTCTTAATTGCCTCCATCTCTGCATCCATTGCCAACCTCCACTTAGAACTTTGTTGAGCTTCGACAAAATTTATTGGATCTACTGACATGATTTGAGCCATGTTAATTTCAATATCTTCATCTGAAAGACCCTCACTAGTGACATAATCTTCCAAGTAGGTTGGAGCTTGTCGAATTCTTCCTCTCCTTTCATCTAAATTAGCACTTGTCTCTTCATCTAAATTAGCACTTGATGATGCACTTGAAAGGACCGAATTTTGCTCATTATTTTCTTCAACGTTGTCTGCTTCAATATTATCTTCAATAGTATTGTTTTCGTCATCTCCCCATTCCAAATATACTAATATTTGTTCATCAAACTTCTTATCCCAATCCCATTGTTTTTCTTCTTCAAAAATGACATCTCGACTTACAATAATCCATTTTGAGATAGGGTCATATAATCGATATGCCTTTGATTCTTCACTGACACCTAATAGAACACAAGGAAGACTCTTGCTAGCCAACTTTGTCCTTCTTTCATCAGGGATATAAACATGTGAGATGCATCCAAAAACTCTGAAATGATCCACTGTTGGTTTTACCCCACTCCAACCTTCTTGCGGTGTGACATCTTTTACTGCTAATGTTGGACTTCTATTTAAAACATAAATTGCCTAATTAACAGCCTTAGGCCAAAAACTTTTGGGCATCTTCTTCTCGGACAACATGCTTCTTACCAAATTCATCATCGTTCGATTTTTTCGTTCCGCCACTCCGTTTTGTTGAGGAGTATATGTTGCTGTCAACTGTCTCTTGATACCTTGTTCCTTGTAAAACTCATTGAATTCTTCGGAATTAAATTCCTCTCCTCTATCAGTACGCAAACATTTAATGGATGAATTAGCTTCATTCTCAATAAGTTTCTTAAAACATTGAAATATGTTGAATGTTTCAGACTTCTCACTCAAGAAATATATCCATGCTTTCTTACTAAAATCATCAATGAAACATAATGAATACCTTTTCTTGTTGTTTGACATTGGGGAGATTGATCCACAAATATCTGCGTGGATCAGTTGTAACTTTTCTGTAGCTCTCCATGTGCTTTTCTTGGAAATTAGATCTCTATGTTGCTTTCCTACTATACAATCAGTGCAACTCACATTTGCTATAGGAAGTGGTGGAAGTCCATGAACCATTTTCTTTATTTGTAGTGTTTTTAAGCTTTTATGACTCAAATATCCATACCTACAATGCCAAAGGTGAGCTAAATCCGAGGTAGTTATATGAAAGCATGCGTCCTTCTCTTTTTCGATCATTGAGTGAGCCATTAAAACAAACATTCGGTTGACTGACATCTCAGATTGAATAATAAATCCTCTCTCCGAATGATATATTTTACACTTTCCTAATTGAATTAGAATTGCAAGACCACGTTCTTGAAGCTGACCAATGCTTAAGAGATTATTTTTTAGCTCTGGGACATAAAAGACATCATTGATCACATGGTTGCTGCCATTGATGTTTAATTTCACCCTTCCTTTTCCAAGTACACACATGTTGGTGCCATTTCTCAATTTCACATTTTTTCGGAATATCTCATTTAACTCATAAAATGCAATCTTGTTCCCACTCATATGATTTGAGCAACCAAAATCGAGGAACCAAATTTCTTCACAGAATGCTTGATTCACCTCAATGTAGGACATCAAGAGCATCACTTCATGATCATTTAATTCTGCAAAGTTGGCCTCCTTCTCCCAAGCTGGGCACTTATACTGAAAATGGCCAAGGTTATGGCACTTGTAGCATTCAATTGTAGCCTTGTTGAAAGCTTGTCGGCCTCTGCCTCTACCTCTAGCCCTGTAGCCACCTCGACTTCGACCTCTACCTTCATGTTTATCATCCATAATTACTTTCAAAGCTTGCTCATCTTCATTTCTCTTTCGAAACTTTTGTTCATGTACAATGAGTGAACTTTGCAACTCTTCAATTGTGAGTGTATCAATATTCTTTGATTCTTCGATGAGGACAACTACATAGTTGAATTTCTCGGTTAACGTTCGAAGAATTTTTTCTACAATAGTAACATCTTTCATCTGCTCTCCATTGCTTCTCATTTTGTCCGTTGTACTCATGACGCGAACAAAATAATCTGTGATAGTTTCACTTGTTTTCATTTCTAAAATTTCGAAATCTCTTCTCAACGCTTGAAGAGTTGAGCGTTTCACTCGAGCATTTCCCTCGAACTTTGTTTTCATCAAATCCGATATCTGTTTTATAGTACGTTTCTCCAGTATTTGCTCAAGAATTGTTCAATCAATGGCTTGGAACAAATAATTCTTGGCTTTGAGATCCTTCATCAATAACTCATCTTGTTCCTTCTGCTGTGCTTCAGACAACACCACTCCTGCCGCTGGTTCTTTATAATCAGTTTCGATCAAACTCCAATACCCTTTCGATCTCAAAAGATTCTCCATAAGCAAGCTCCAATGGTCATAGTAACCATCGAAGCGCGGGACAGCGGGTTGCAGGAAATTCTTATCCTCACTCATTCACTCGTTTCTTTTGTGTTTGGAAATCACTCAGAAGAAAAACTATTGTTTTCTTTTTCTATAGGTCCTAAGATTGTAACTTGGCTCTGATACCAAATTGTAAGGAATAGAATAGAAATTCTATACAATCTGGAGGAATGACTTGTGTTATTCAAAAATTGAATTTGGCTTAAATAGCCATTACAAAACGAAAGAGAAATAACACCCACTAATATTGTGTAAATAGATAAAACAAACAACTAATATCCTAATAATAGAGATTTTATTCTGACAAACTAATCTTATTGTAACTGAATATCTTATCACTGACAGTACTGGTGTTCAAATCCATAATCTCCATGAACAATAATTGTTCCTTCAACGATGAGACTAGAATTCTCGGGCTCTATTTGAAACTTTTACTTATCCCAAACATGAACTTGAAATTCCTGCCCTATCTTCTATTATGCTCTAATATTCCTTAGATTCCATGAATTTTTTCATGAGCATACACCAATGATTACAATGCTCATCGAATTTAGGAATAGCTGGCTGCACAAACCCACTTTCGGTTATTATTTTCTAACACAAAAGATCATTGTTTTTATGTGTTCTGGCCTCCGATACCAAGTAGAAACAGAACCATAAGTATAAATAGAACAAGTTTTGTTTAGTAAAACCAGAGAAAACAAAATGTTCTCATTCATTCATCTATTACAGACAATAGATAGGGATATGTATATTCTTACAGAAGTAACAAAAACAAATAATTTAGAAGGATAATTTTTACAAACTGCTGATTCTAATAAATAGGAATTATTCAAACAGAGAACGAATTCAAGTATTTTAACAAAGAATTATGGAAGTTTCCATGAGAAAGAATTGGACACAACTTTGAATTCAATGTCTGAAAAAATATTATATCACAGGATTAGTTATATGCTTGTATGTTCCTCTCGAGGCAAGCTCTGAACGGTGTCCGACCAGCGTCCGGGGGAATGACCACTACTGTTTGACGAAACTTGAGCCTCAGCTCTTACATCTGTGATCATCCTCACAACTTCTCGCATGGGGGGACGGCTTTCAGGTACAAGTGCAACACAAGCCATGGAAATGTTTAAAAGAGCTTGAAGCTTACCTGAGGTAGGCTCATCCCCAGAGTCGTTCTCTTCTTCACGAACTGATCTTACATATTGCGGGAGATTCGAGCCGTGTTCTTGAACAAGGTCCTGGTCCGGAGTTTTGCCTGTTAGGAGATCGAGGAGAAGAACACCGAAGCTGTAAACATCGGCCAGTTGAGTCAAGGATTTCCGGATGTCACGGCATTCGGGTGCCCTATAGAAAAACGTCGCTGCACCAGCACCTGCACCTGCACCAGGCTCTTCTGGTGAGTCCGGATCTTGGAACAAAGTGAGACCGTAATCGGTGAGGCATGATTCGAAGTCGGGGCCTAACAAAACATTGGAGGATTTCAAATTTCCATGAGTTAATCCTGGATTTTGGTGGATATAAAGCAATCCGGTAGCTAAATCCTCTGCAATTTTGAGACAGGAAGTCCAATGAAGAGGCTTTCCACCACCGGAGGTTCTTGTTCCTACAACGTAATAAAAACATGTAAGAACTTCCAGTTTCAGAAGCCTTTGCCAAAGATTAACAAAGAAATACAAAACCGATTCGAACATACCATGAATGAGAGAGAAGAGGCTGCCGTTAGGGAAATAGTCATATACGAGCAACCGTTCTTCACTGGCTTGGAAATAAGCTCTGAGTGGGACCAAATTAGGGTGTCTCAGCCGTCCGATCAACTCCATGTGTCTCTTGAACACTTCCAATCTCGGGTATCTAGCATCTTTCAACCTTTTAACGGTAACGATGAACCCGGATTCCATCACGGCTTTGTACGTACTCCCCATGGAGCCCCTCCCCAGTGTCTCAGCCGACGCTTTCAACAAATCTTCTAAACTATAACTCATTTGTTGATCTCCTGCTCCTAGGAACACCAAAGTCCCTAGTCCTTCACTTTCCCAAAATCCCCCTTGTTTCCTACTGTGATCCCCGCCGCCGGAGGTTTCCCCTCCCTCAGTCTCCTCATTTGTAACAACCCCTTTGCTTCTAACATCATTTGACCTGCCGTTACCTTGTTTTCTTCTAACAAAACATATGAAAAAGAAACAGAGCAGGCAGAATAGCAAAAAACCACCAACACTTGCAGCAGCAATGAAAATCAGCTTGGTTCCGTTCTTTGATTTGTGGTTTGAGGTTGGATTAATGGCTAAAGCTGGGCTGATTGCAGGCCCTGAACTGGTTCTAGTACACGGGTTCCTGGCCTGCTCTCCACAAAGACCGACATTGCCTGAAAACGAAGACACGTTGAACCGAGCCAGAGCCGAAGTCACCGGGATTTGACCACGGAGGTGATTATTCGACACATTGAAGAACCTGAGACTGGTCTGGTCCAATGGTGGGATTGAACCGCTGAAGCTATTGTCTTGTAAATAAAGAGTGTGCAATCGTTTGAGTTTCAACAAAGAAACGGGGATTTCACCGGCGATGTGATTCTCAGCCAAAACTACGATCTTCAAGCGGTGTAAACCGGAGAGTGATTCTGGGAATTTGCCTGTGAAGTTGTTGGTGTTGAGGTAAAGTGATTTAAGGTTGACTAGGCCGGACAGGTCAGGAATTTGGCCTGAAATCGAGTTGCCTTTGAAACTCAACACTCTAATTTGATCCAACTGGTTCAAAACCAATCTTGATGCAGCAAGTGAACCGGTCAAGTTTAAGTGCTCTAAAACAAGCTTTGTAACTCTTCCATGCATGCACTCTTTCACCCCTTTCCATGAACAAACCTGTCTGCCTTGCCATTGTAGCGCATTGAAGGGATCAACGGCTGATTTCAGAGCTAAAAGTGCTTCAGCTTCCCCTGATTTCACAACGGGAGCAAGAGAAAGGTTGAAGATGAAGACGGTGAGAAGAAAGTAGTACCTTGAACTCGAATCAACTTGTTCCATTTGTTTGATCTTCAGCATGGAAAACCCCGATTTCAGACGAAACATGAGATCTGTCATTGGGTTTTCCCTTTGCATGCATGAGAAAGATTTGTTCACTTTAAACCACTCACGGACAAAGCAGGTGGAGTCTTTCACGTGAGCTTCTTAACATTAACATCGTCATTTCTTTTGGCAATGGAATGATGCCATTACCAGCCATACATATGTTGAATCAAAAGCAGCAGGCAGCAGCAACAACCCCGAACTTGAAAACCAGAAACCATGAAAACATTTGAAAACACTGCAACAGTCTCTTTGTGAAGATCAAAAGGGTAAAGAAAACAGACAACAACAACTGGAAGTGAAACAAGTTGAATGGTAGGGAAGTAGCTGTGTCTGCCTGTTGACTGACTGTAATAATAATAATTCAGGAGAGAGAGGAGAGTGTGTTTTTGAAGCTGTCTCGGGAGATGGGTGAAAGAATTGAAAGCAGGATAAGCAGTCATTAATATTTTTCTTCGGGTAGGATTCTGCAACTTCTCTGATTATCCCAGTTGAGTTCAAATTATTTTTTATAAACAAATTTTTTAATTAAATTTAGACAAAGAAATAGGACTAATTAGGTGAACAATGCACTTAGGAATTAAATTTGAAAAAAAAAAACATAGGACAAAGGGGAATTCTCTCTAATATTGTGATTGGAGAAAATATTTTTTAAATTATTGATATTTGAATTTTATTTTTTGAAATATTACGATTTTATCGGTGAAATCAAAGATAATCCTAGTAGACTCTCTTTTTGAACAATAGAAATAAAAAATAAGATTAAAAAATGACCCCATTAGACTCCGTCTTTGAACAGTAAAATTTAGAAAATGTAGCCTAAAGGCTTCGACTTTACCTGCACTCGGACTACGCATAATTGTTTTATTGTTTAAAACGGTGATAGATAAAAGATTCTTTAATTTTACTGTTAAAATTATAATATTTCGAAAAATAAAATTTAAGAATATATAGTTTGAAATTATTTTCCTCAATTATAATATTAGAGAGAATTTTCCTACATTAAAACATATTTAAGAATCTATATAGTATAAATATAAAACGTTACTACACATGATGATTTAAATTAAGGCACTACCTGTACATGATATTTTTAATTTTTTAATATTTTTCTCAAACTACACGATTTACATAAGAATATTAGTAAAAATTAGGTTGTTACGTGTAGGTAATATTTTCACCTAAAAGACCGTGTACAAGTAAGCATTGTAGAATTTACCATATATATTTTAGATATATTTTAATATTTTTCATTTTTCTAGATTTAATTTTTAAATATTTGACGGAACTTACAAGAGTGGGTCAAATCTTTACTTCCGTCCTTGTCGTCTGGTCATGGAAGCCTTACCAGAGTAGCAACTGGCAAAGGGAACAGGAACAAGGATATAGTACTGCTGTAAATGAGACGAGATAGATTGCGAGCGAGTTTGATTCGGTTAAATCTTAGTTAAAACTAAATTCTATTAGATTCAATTTGAGTTCGAACTCAGCTCGAGTTATTAACGAATCGAGCTATATGATACTCGACTCGAAAAACTTACGAGCTACTCGAAAACATAAATATATTATTTTTTATTTTTATAATTTAAAATATAAATTTTTAAAGTTAAAACTCTAAAATCTAAATCTTAAAATAAGTCTTAAACCTTAAATTAATATATTAAAACCTAAAATTAACAAGTTTGGGTGTTTATACAACTTGTGTATCAAAGTTTTTTTGTTAGGCCTTAAACGGACGCGGGAGATAAGAGTTACTCAAGTTTAACACGGTCAAAGATTGGTAAATTTATGGCTTGATTAGGCTCGAAAAAAACTCAAACTCGACTAAAGTTCTTAACGAGCCGACCGAACTAAGATATTTCAGTTTCGTTTAAAATTACTCAAACTCGAACTCGATTAAAGTTCTTAACGAGCTGAGCCGAGCTCAGATATTTCAGACTTGTTTAAAATTACTCAAACTCAAATTCGACTTAAAATCTTAACAAACCGAGTTTAGTACTATTTGAATTCGACTCGGTTCGTAAACCCCCTTAGGCTTAGCAACTGATTCATGGCATTAGAAAATTACTACAAATATTTGTTTTGTTTTTTCAACAGTTTCAGATCCCCTGCAACTGGAAAAAGACCTGACTTGAAACGAGGGATAAAATCAAATAAAAAAGGGAGACACGTGGCAAAAGGTGGGTGATGGAAGGAGTTGAGGTCACGTTAAGCTGGGATACATGGCTGGTCGATTCTGATAAAATTTACCTATAATATAATTTTTCACGAACAAATATAATAGAATTAGGTTTTATTTTTTATTGAGTTTAGCTTCTCAAACCATCTTTTTTACCTTAAAAATTCTAAAAACAACCAAAAACATTAAATTGAAGAATAGCTTTTGAGTGTAAAATCTTTTTTTTTTAAATTAGCTTATGAAATCATGACTGAAACGAATGACTTAAGGTAATAATCAGTTATGTAAAATAATCACTTAAAAAAATATAGAGTTAACATGAATTATCCGTTTTAGTCATTTGACGATCCGAAAAGTATATATAAAACTTAGACTTTAACATTATATATCTTGATCCTTTCTCTATATCATAAAAAACCTATCTCTACTTAAAAATTTGACTGAAATAAATTTATCTCTTATTAATTTAATATTGTCATAATTTAAAATATTCGATTTGATACTAACTGAACTAAAATTAATGGATAAATTTAACACCCCAACCAAAATTATTTTGGAATTAAACTAAAAGCGAACATCAAACTATACCTAAACCGAGAATAAATCATATATAATTATATCTTAAATAACTCAAATTAAATGAGACATTTGTTAACTCTAAATATATATTTGTTTCAACTTTCCTAAATTTGAAAATGAAAATGTATACCTTTCGAATCTTAGGCTCTGCTAAACCGACTGCCCATTGAATCATCATGTAAGGCAATTGTATCTACCCAATGGCAATTGGCAGATCGTCTTCCTTCTCGGTAGAAATCTGCTCATAATACCATTAAAAAATACTAATAGAAGAGATGAAGGTTCAACAATTTAACAATGTTGTTAAATAGTTTGGCTTGGCTCGGTGTGTAAATAACATGGAATTTGAGATGTTCTGTGCTCACTACCTGAGCTGTGAAGAAGGCGCTTGTGAAGGCGTATCTTGGGTATGCCGGTTGCAGAGTTGAGAGACAGGGAAGAGGCGTTGAAGGATGCGTATCTCTGGGATTGGATTTGTAGGCCGAAATAACAATATTATACCCAAAAACGCCCAGAAAAGGTCACAGTGTTCTTCCAGTCGCTCTACCGGAGACCATAAAATCCAAGAAAGCCAGAACCATGAACAGTAAGATCATCAAAATGGTTTGATCTTTTTTTAGATTACTATATTTAGATCAACGTGTTCCTCATTCTTCTAGTTGTTACTAGTTTCATTAGTTGCTGCTACTGTAAATAATTAGAACTTGAGATTCCATGAAGATGTTTCAATTTCAGGCTTTAGTTTAAAGCATGCAACAACAGGGTTTGTGAGTGAGATAGGAAATATTATGCATCATTATGTAGTCTAAGATCGAATGGTATTTTGTATGATAACACAAAGTTTTAGTGTTTTGGAGCTTTTATGATAGTTCACTTTGTTTTGATATGATGCATCATCCTGGACCGTCGCTCTTGCTTGAACTAGTTTTGCTTTGTATCGGTAATGGCGTATTGTGTCTTTTGATTCATTCATTTCTCTTTGATGGATCATTTTTAGAGTGCAAAAGTGCTCATTTCAGCTATATGAACTCTTATGTATTTGGTTTTAGGAAACAACTCTTAGCATATTACATTACATGCTGTGTTTATGGACTATTGCTATTCAGTTTCCTAACTGTGATCGATAATTGCCAACAGAACTACTTTGGGCGTTTCTTTTCGTTGCCAATCGTGATCTCCTCTATGCGATGGGGTGGGAGGAAACAGTTGGTTTGTAGCTCACCAGATGATCTAATGAGTGTCAATACTATTCGAAAGTCATCAATTTCTAAATATTGAGAGGGTCCTTTATTGTGGCAGGTGGCTACAGTTATGTTATTGTTTGTCTTGTCTGGCCCTGTAAAAGCCATAAACTATTTGGTGAGTTGAATCTAATCTAATTTGAACTTGTTTGAGTTATGATGAAGCCACTAAAATATTGTCAAATTCGATACCAGTGTTCTATCTACTTCTTTTTCAGCGATACAGTAAATAATGTGTTTGCATCAGGTTTTAGGTAGAAAAACTTGTGCTGATTTTTCTTTTCAAGTGCAAAGGCGCAATATGCTTTTGCCATATTTCGCTCACGTTGAGTGTACATTCCATGCAGCTTATAAGTTTATAACTGCATTGACCAAGTAAATAAATTACTGTTCTTACAACAACAAAAAAGGTTCCTTTGTTTAGCCCAAGCTGCAATGCAATGTTGGTAGTGAAAATTCACTTTTATTTCTGTAAGTGATATGGTGATAATTGACCAACTTTTTCCCTATTTTTCTTGTGCAGCTTACGCATGGAATAACTGGTTTCACAATGGGCGCTTTATGGAGGTAACTACCCCTTTTTTCCCTTATATATTATGACTTTACGTATAAGCTATGCTTTTAGGAATCGGGTCAGTTTTGGATACAGGTATGTGTATGATATAGGTATCAGTATGCTCATCTTTTTTGACTTTTTCTATATGATTTTAGAAACATACCCTCCTATATCCATGTTTAAATATGTTCTGAATACTAATTTTGGACCCTGGTACTTTAGAAATAATAGTCGGAGCAACATATCATATAAGAAATGTAGTGTCTGCTGTCTGCCATTATATATGTTCTTTATGTTTTTTCATATGGAAATGTATTTGAAGATAAAAAAGAGAGGAATTTCCAGCTTTTTCACACATTTGACATTAACTAACAACTAGTTCTGTGCTCTTATTTGTTTTATGTCTTCTCACTTTCTCAGGTTGGGAGCTGATTGGAAAGTCTCGATTTCCTTGTACACACTTGACGTTCTTTCTCGCAAGATTCTATGTAATTCTTCATAACATGATTGCGGTGGTTGACAATTTCTAATATTGCAGGCTCGAGCGTTTGGTTTGGTGGGCTATGTCTTGACAACCTCTTTCTTCATTACAGAAAGCATACTGGCTTTGGTAATTCCGAGTTCGACGTCCCTTATATATTTCTAGTTTTTGATGTGAGTATAATGCTTTAATCCTACACTCTGTATTTATAGGAGATATGAGAGCAGTTCGGTGAATTTAAAATTTCTTTTGAATTTTAAATGTGTAACCGATTAGATTTAATAAATATCAAAGGTTTGATTTGACATTATCTGTTATTAAATCTAATTTTGAATAGATATTATTTGATATTATCCAAGATTTTATTTGATTCTCGGATAGATTTGCCAATGCTTTCAACCTATAAATAAGAGGTTTCACTTCTCGTTAGAAAAGCTTTATGCTTTCTTTGTGAAATTTGAGAGTTTTATTTATAGAGGTTGAGTTCTTCCTTTTAGATTAGATGATCACTACCACCGTCATTTAGGAGAGAAAAATATATAAAATAATAAATAAAAATAAATTAATAAATAAAATTAATCATTTAATTCAGTGATGACACGTGTCATCAATCGATTGAGCAATTAATTTTATTTATTAATTTAAAATTATGATTAAATTAAAATAATAAATAAATTATAGAGATTAAATGTGTAATTTTATAAATTTTAGTGGCCATAGGGTTTAAAAGTTGAGTAATTTGATTCTTTAGTTCGGTGACCAAAATAGATATCCCTAATTAATTAGGTGATCATTGAGTAGTTTACCCTTAAAAAATTAGGGTTAAAGAGGGACTTAAAAGAAAAAAAAACCCATCCATTGTTAATTATTTAAAAAGTTATAGTTCAAATAATATAATACACCGTTCATATGTCTAGTAAATAAATTTTGTATTATAGAAACTATTAATATGAGGATTTATATTCTCATATGAACAGGCAAAATAAAATATATAAAAATATGAAAATATTCTATACCGATGGTATAATTGTTATTCTCACGAGTTTTTTATTTAACTAACTTTATAATTATAATTTGAAATTTAATAGATAAGAATAAAATTTAAAATTTATCAACTAATTTAAAATTTATAATAATATATTAAAAATTTAAATTTTAATATCTAAATTTAAATCTTAATTTTAATTACGGCCGTTAAATTTTAAATTCTTGCCTATAAACCCTGGAATATATCTCTAAACTGTGATAAAGTAAACTTTTTATATATTATTGTAAAATGAAGAAAAAAGACGAGAAATTTAAGATTCCTAGAGATTGAGTATTTCTCGTTTATGTAATAAACCATCTGCTCTGCTACGCTGCTTCCTTTGTTTAAACGCGGGAGAGAGAAAAAGATTGGCTTTTGGTTGTACTTGATCGCAGTTCACTCCTTTCATCTCTGCTCCAATCAGGTAGTCTTTCATTTCCAAACATTTACCTTCTTTTGATTGCTTGTATGTCTTAGATCTGTTACACTTTCCCAGTTTATGGTCTTTTTGTTCTTTATTTCTACTTCAAAATCCTTTTATTCATGTTTTTTAACTATGATTTCTTAAAGCTTCAGTTAGTGTAAAGCTAAAAGCTTTTGTTCACTCCGAAGTTGATGGAATCTTAACTTGAACTGTTTTTTCTTCAAAAGTTTACATTTTGATGAAAAATAAGAAAAAGTTTTTCTTTATATTGATTCCATTGGGTTTCCTTATGGGTTTTCTTTTATGTTTTTTTTTTATTAGAATCATTTTTTATCAACACCCAATTGCTTGAATTACCGACTTGTGATAAAAATTCTGCCTAGCTTTGGCAGTTACTGTGATTTGGAAGGATGGGATATATAGGGGCATATGGTGTAGCAGCTTTGAATAGATACAAATATAGTGGTGTGGATCACTCTTACCTTGCTAAATATGTTTTGCAACCCTTTTGGAGCCGCTTTGTCAACTTCTTCCCTCTTTGGATGCCGTAAGTTCGTTCTTTTCTTGTCCTTTTTAAATGCTTTGAGTAACCATAACTTCATTTGCTGCTTCATATTGTTAGCTTCTGAAGTCATGATATTTATTTTAAGAATTGGTTCCTATCAGTATCTACACTTGTATGAATGTTACTACCTGTATAGATAGTGGATTTTGGTATTTGATGTAGAACTGAGCTTACAGGAAGGGAAGGGAATTATCAATGTGAAAGTTTAAGTTTTAAACACTACATCATGCTTTAATTCAGCTTAATTATTTGTTGTTTTCAGTGATATGTCCCGGCACTAACGTATTTATGTTTATGTATGTGTTCACTACCGGCTTGGTGTTTTTTTCCAGACCAAACATGGTATGTTATACTTACGATATATGACTTTTGAATTGCAATTTCATTGAACATGCAAGCTTGCACATGTCTGAGCGGATGGGTTGCATGCTATAGACATGTATTACCTGTTTTATTTGATTACTAATTTGTTATTTTGTTGTTTCATAAGATAACACTTACAGGATTTATGTTCTTGGTTACATCAGCAGTGCTTGGCTATGTGAGTAGGAACTTGCTCTCTCTCTCTCTCTCTCTCTCTCAGACTCTCTCTCTGCCTCTCCATATTTTCTTCAAAGTTATATTTATTTTGATTTTTGATACCTAAGTCTAATCTTTCTATTGAGTTTATTTATTTATATTGATGTTTCAGGTTTATTCCCCTCAGTTGGATTCACCCCCACCAAGATGGGTTCATTTTGCACATGGGTTACTTCTGTTTTTATATCAGGTTTATACCTTCTTGCTGGCAATGTATCTACAATTCTTTCTTCGTGTTCTCTTGGTGTGTTTTGTTTTACTTCTTTTTAGTATTGTTCTTTAAGAAATTTTAGTAATTACATGCTAGACTTTTGATGCTGTGGATGGGAAGCAAGCGAGAAGAACAAACTCCTCTAGTCCCCTTGGAGAACTTTTTGACCATGGTATTTTCATGTTGCCGTGTTTTTGCTCAACCCTTTGCTATTTACAATAGAACATTCTCTGATGAAATAATTAATTTTTGTTTTCTTGAAAATTTACAGGGTGTGATGCACTTGCATGTGCGGTATGTGTTTACTTTTTTTGCATTACATAACAATGTCTAATAAAGTTCCTCATCATCTAAGGTTGATTTTTTCACAGTTTGAAACCATGGCCTTTGGGAGCACTGCCATGTGTGGAAGGGACAGTTTCTGGTTCTGGGTAATTTCAGCTGTCCCATTTTATGGAGCTACATGGGAACAGTAAGTAATTTGAATTGTCCTTTTTTCCTCTCCCTTATAAGAAACCGCCCCATACGTTGTGATATTCAATGACTACCTGGTCTATCTAAAAGGCTTTATTAATGTTGTGGTAGTTTCATGTTGCATTGGGGGTGTTTTGAGTATGTTGTTTGATATGTATTCCTCTATGATGTAGCAATCCTTGGTACATAAAATTTAAGAAAGGCCATTCGGTTTCTAACTTGTTTTTTGGCACACAGTTGAAGGTTTAGCAGTGCTGATTCTTTTGTTTTTTTTCTTTTATGTTTTCAGCTATTTCACCAATACGCTGGTCCTTCCTGTAGTTAATGGGCCAACTGAGGGTCTTGCTCTCATATATGTAATGCACTTTTTGACAGGATTTTTGGGTATGTTTCCTCACTCTGCGTGTTATTTGTGCCTTTAACAACATTTACCTTGAAAGCTTTGTTTTACTTATTATTTGTCATGCTTTGACATTTTGAACTTCTATTGTATATTTTCCCTCTATGTTCTTTCCTTTTCCCTTTACTTTTCTAATTGCAGCATCCTTTTTCCCTTCAAGGTGCCCAGTGGTGGGTTCAGCAATTTGGAGAATCCATACCCATCTTCAGTTGGGTACTTTTTCTTAATGGTAAGTTTTTATTTTTATGTATTCTTATCTTCAAAATTGAAGAATTATTAGCTAATGTCTTATCAGTTGATGCAGCACAAATACCATAAAAGCAATATATGGTATATCTTGGTGATATTATACTAGTTAGTAGTTTAGGATGGATTCACTGGATTTCGCGATGAGATTGCTACGCCTACCATATGCTGATTTTGTTCTTCTTTTAACTGCATCATCTTGCTGTTTCGGCAATATTCGTTTTCTACAATTTTGTGCTATTATTTTTCTTGATCATAAGCTATTTGATGTATCTGTGACTTCCATTTATTTCTTTGAATTGCCAAAACATAGTTGCAAATGGTGAATTGTATTTTAAAATCATTTTCTACCAAGTAAAAACAATTGTATCTGTTTGTGTCTCGTATATTTGATTGGTTGATTCTATAGTATTTTTGTTTCATAGGAAATGCTAGTCAAGCTCAAATTGTTCTTGCTCTATTGTTAATTTCTGTTCATGATACTCTTGATTTTTTTTTCCCTTTAAGATATCTCCTTTGCTTGTTTGTTGCTTTGTCCATTATTTTCTTCAACTTTTTATTGCTTATTTAATTGTTTTTCTTCCTTCTTTTGGTTTAGAAATTCCAACATACAGAGCTGTGCTGTATTTTATGATAGCATTTGCTGTTATACCCACTGTCAGTTGCAAGTAAGTGGCTATATGCTAATACTTACGATTTAATTCAGGGTTTCATGATGAAGCTTCTCATGCTTCTTTTCAACATTCTCGTAGCCTTATGGTAGAGATATGGATTATTAGGCTCAGTTGCTTTGACATTTTGCTTCTTTTTAGCCAGTTTTAGTCTTTGTTCTCTTGCTCTCATTTCGGCATTCTTGTAGCCTTACACTAGGTCTTTTGATTAATGAGGATGTTTGCACGATCGAATCACATTGGCATCAGCAATGATCTTTTCCTTTCATCTCTTAGCCTTGAATACCAAATATTTGATGATTGCCAAGAGAATTTAGCTTCCTAGACCTTTTTCTTTCATCAGCAATGACCTTTTTCCTCGCACGTTTTCTGTTGCAGTGTTCAGAATGTCCATAAGGTCGTTCAGGCACGAAAAGGAAGCATGTTATTGGCATTAGCAATGGTAATTGAGTTATGTATAATGAGCATTTTTCTTTCTCCCTTGATGCTTAATTGCTTAAAAGATGTTTGCTTGTTCTTTCTTGGCAGCTTTATCCTTTTATTGTACTCATGGGTGGAGTGCTTGTTTGGTAAATTGAACCTCTCCATTTTTTTTTCAAATTTGGCTATTATTTCTTTTCGGCCTTACATGGAACTTTATTCCTTTTTCTTCCAATGTGAAGGGATTATCTATCACCCTCGGATATCATGGGAAACCACCCACACTTGGTTATCCTAGGAACTGGACTTGCATTCGGGTTCCTTGTGGTAAGGTTTACTCGGTTTTTTATTTGCATTCGGGTTCCTTATAACCTGTTGCTTGTATTTTGTGTATTTCTTACGCTTTAGGTTTCACTTTCTCCGAGCAACACCTAAAATCATTTATTAGTACTGGCTAAGGTAGGAAGACAAATTCCTATTGAAATGGTTACCAAAGGGATTTATATTTTTTTGACAGGGACGAATGATTTTGGCTCACTTGTGTGATGAACCCAAGGGACTAAAAACGAACATGTGCATGGTATGTAGCATTCTTATTCGAATCAACATATTAAATAAGAACCCCACCTAAACTTCATCACTAAAATGCTCAACTCTTTTATGTATGCTTTGTTTGCAGTCACTCTTGTATCTTCCATTGGCAATTGCAAATGCTCTTACAGCTAGGCTGAATGATGGGTATGTGTTATATTTTTGCTTTCTGGACATGATCCTTAAAGGACCCGAGTCTGAGTAACATCGTTCTAACCTGATATATTGCATGCCTTTTTCCGTTGTTCGAACATGAATGCTAATTGATGTTTACCTTTTCCCCTTCAGTGTTCCCTTAGTTGATGATTTTTGGGTTCTTCTCGGTTACTGCATATTCACAGGTACAGTGCTGCTTTGTAGTTACTGTTGGTGGTTCTTGTATGAAGTTAGATTTTGTCTGATATTTCTCTTTTCATCAAATAGGATCTCTCTACTTACACTTTGCAACATCGGTTATTCATGAAATTACAACAGCTTTAGGAATTTATTGCTTCAGGTGAGGAACATTTTCTGCCGATTAATCTTTATGCTTGTTGCTCCTCTTGATTTGTGTTTTCACCTTGTACATTGCAATCTACCCGTAATTCTTTTTATTGTATTCTTTGCTTCTTTTGGTTCTGTAGACAAGTTTAAATTCTAGGACCAGTCTGCTTATTCTGTAGTTTCTAGAACATCGGATTTCTCTTCGATTATCTTTTGTAGACCCATGTTTCAAATCATCATTCCTTGCTTGAAATCACAGGATAACCAGAAAAGAGGCTTGAATATCGGCCATGGCAATCCAGGGTATGTTTCTTCCCATCATTTCTGGACCATTATTGATGAAACATGACATCGTTTTTGCATATGCTACAATTTGGTGCTCAAGTTCGATTATACACATTCTGACTTGTTTTTCAAAATTATCCAGTGCATGCAGGTTTCCTTGATTTGGAACCAGTTTACTTCTCCCAGTGGAGTGAGGAAGCGCTGCTGCCGAAGCGATTCGGTATTTTTGTATTAATAAATGTTGCAGCTCATCAACATTGTTATAATAATGTTTTGTTAAAAACAGACAAGGACTTTAGGTATGTGAACCTTTAACTTGATGTATGAATAGTTCCTTCAACGGAGTCGGTTTTTGAAGCGGGTCAAGAGCCAATGTACCCACTCGATCCGATAGGTTCAGCCGGACAGGTCTGGTCTGATGTAGGTTAGAGTTAATTTTTATGCTAGGTGCTTTTCATTTGCCGGTACTGCAACATATAAAACATCTCTTTGAAACCATTAACTAACTTGTAAGTTATTGTCCACTTTGACCCGAAAGCCTCAGGTCAACAGACACATGCATAGAATTACTGATCTGTTGTTATTCCAACCACTCCATTGACGAAGTCTTTGAAGTTTAAAGTCTTCACATCTACCATGAGGCAAGCCTTCATCTATATTAATGCTTTCACCTAACGTCTCTTCCTCTCTTGGTGTATCCACCTTCAAGCCATCAACTGACTACAATGGACGCCAACGCCAATCCTAACTGTCACATCCTGGTGTTCCCATACCCGGCTCAAGGCCACATGCTTCCACTTCTCGACCTCACCCACCAGCTTGCTCTCCGTGGCCTAACCATCACCATTTTAGTCACCCCTAAAAACCTCCCTTTCCTCTCCACTCTCCTCTCCTCCCACCCTTCTTCCATTACTCCCCTTGTTTTCCCTTTCCCTTCTCACCCTCTCATCCCAACTGGCGTCGAACATGTTAAAGACCTTGGCAACACTGGAAATCTTCCCATGATGTCTGCTTTAGCCAAACTTCATGACCCTTTACTTCACTGGATCAATGATAACTCAAACCCTCCGGTTGCTATCCTCTCTGATTTCTTTCTTGGTTGGACTCATCGCCTTGCCACCAGCTTGCAGATACCCAGAATCACTTTCTTTTCCTCTGGTGCATTTGTGGCATCTGTCATGGATTATATTTGGAACAATGTTGAAAATCTCAAGTCTTCGAGTGAAATCGAGTTTCTCCATCTACCTGGGTCCCCGATCATCAAGCAAGAACATTTGCCACCTGTGTTCAAGATGTACAAACGATCAGATCCTGTTTGGGAGTTTATGAGGGATGGAATTATTGGAAATATGAAGGGCTGGGGCTGTGTTTTGAATACCTTTGATGCTTTGGAAGTTGAATATGTTCGATTCTTGAAGGCACATGTAGGTCATGATCGTGTTTTCGATGTCGGACCACTAAGCTTGACAGGCCACAATGTATTGGATCGAGGCAATTCAAGTTCTGGTTCTGATCTGAATGACAAGGTCTTGACTTGGCTTGATCAATGCCCTGATGGTTCAGTTGTTTATGTTTCCTTTGGGAGTCAGAAGCTGTTGCGGAAGGAACAAATGGTAGCCTTGGCCAATGGACTTGAAAAGAGTGGCACTCGTTTTATCTGGGTGGTGAAATCAGGTACAATCCAACAGAAGGATGAAGGTTACCGAGTTGTACCCGATGGGTTTGAGCAACGGATTGCAGGACGAGGTCTGGTGATAAAAGAGTGGGCACCGCAAGTGTTGATACTGAACCACAGAGCCGTAGGTGGTTTCCTGAGTCATTGCGGGTGGAACTCGATTTTGGAAGCGGCAGTGGGTGGAGTCATGATCCTGGCTTGGCCTATGGAGGCTGACCAGTATGTAAACGCTAGGCTGTTGGTGGATGATGTGGGTGTGAGAGTTAGGGTATGTGAGGGAAGAGATTCGGTTCCCGACTCTGATGAACTAGGCCGATCCATCTCGGAGGTGATAACGAAAGGTAAAGGAATGATGGTCAATGCGAAAGATCTGAAAGTAGAGGCTTTGGCATCAATGAGTCAAGGGGGTAGCTCCATGAAAAATTTGGATAGGTTTGTGGAAGAAGTGTGTCAACTTGGAGCCTGATGATAAATCCTTTGTTTTGTTTTCATAACAAGTCTTGTGGAAGAATTGTGTCCACATATCAGCAATAATGATCTGCATTGCAGCATTTGTGTATCTGCCTTGCTTGAACAAAAGACAAAACCACCATCAGAACATAAACTGAAGCAGGTGAAGGTCCTTCAAATCCAACAACTCACAATCAAGATAACCACTGCACTAGAATCAGGGACGGAGCTGTGCAGGTGCTCCTCCCAAAATTTTTGGTATAATTATACTTTTGGTCCTTTTAGTTTAATTGTTAATAAATTAGAGTTTTTGCCCCTCTAAATTTTTAAATTTAAAGGTTTAATAGACTCTTGCCCCTCCTAATATTAAATCCTAGCTCCGTCCCTGACTAGAATTATTACACCATAGGGTCGGTGCGCCATCAAAAATATTTTCTAACTCGTCAAGTAATGCTTGTAGTCATAACAACTCTGTAGTAGCACATGTTATATTCCGGTACTCAGCTTCTGCTGTTGAATGAGAGATCACTTGTTCTTTTCAGAAAGCTCATGACACAAAATTTCCTTTAAAGTAAAGACAATCCAATAGTACATCTAAGCTGTAATTTATATCAACAAAACCAATAATAAAAAATCGAGATATCAGAGAGATTTGTAGGTCATAATCAAATTTACCTTGAAGATACCTCAATTTCACAGCATTGTAATGTTTATCGGATGATATTTGTATAGTCTTCATTCTAAAAGAAGAGAGTCCTCTATTAATGAATATCTAACTTGGATTAAAGTTATTTGTGATAGTCTCAGTGTTGTTGGGAGTCCAGTTTCTGAACAATAATAAATTAATGTTATTCTTTCAAAGTTGGCTGTTGAGTTTGAGTCGATTATAATAATAAACTCTTTTGAATTATTATCCCTTGATGCTTTATTGACATGTTTGATTGTAAAAATATAAAAGAATTTTTTGTTTGAGACACTAGTAGCTCAAGCCAATGTTGCAGTACAACAAGCGACTCTTTACAATTATGAGTCGAGATTATACCTATAAATGTTCATTACTGGGTACCTGATTTATCTGGATATCTATTTTATAGGTCCGTGTCCCAACCTGTTATTACCCTCTATTTGGGTACCTATAAAATTTAAATACCGAGTACCCACCAACAGTGGACCACGAGATGATCGTGATCGTAGCGATCGACCACAAAATCAATTGTATGGTAAAATTGAACATGTGATGCAAAAGTATTGGTATCATTTTGATCAAAATTTTCTTAAAAATTTAAAATTTCTGATAATGGAAACATAGAACCAAATAAAAGACCAAAAAAAAAAAAGATTGTCTATAATTCTCGTGTTGAAATCCATCTCAAACTTTATCAGTTATTGCACTTAATTTAGTTTTAAAGTCAAACTTTTAGAATCACACCAAGCGAAATGTTAAAAATATTGAATGATTTCTTTTAACGATCACGATAAATAATAATAAGATAGACGACGAACGACATGCAAGTTGATTGGTGTGAGAAGGAAAGTTCATTTCGTCATCAGCAGCATCGATGAGAGTGGACAGATTTAGGAGTGTATGGATTTGAGAGATTATTTTGATATTATTTAAAATTTTACGATATATTTTTATTTTGTTTTATTAATTTTATTTATTTTAAATATAATTTTAAAATTTTTGAATTGACATGTATCCTTAAACGGTTGAAATTAACAAAAAAAAAACTTAAATAAATTATAAAATAAAATATTAGATATCTAATTAATCCAAAAATAACTTGAATATCTAACTGAAATATTAAAACCTTTTAAAAATTTAGAAATTTTTAGCTTCCATTATTATCGCAACCAAGGTTAAAATTATTGCGCCGAATGCACCCTAAATCTGCTGGACCACTCATCTCTTACCATAGTTCTCAAGCTGCTGTCAGCTTCAAAATCTGATTCTTCTTCAACGTTTGAGATTCAGTGTTGCCAAAGAGGGCTTGCAAGTTGCAATCAAGATAATTACTGAGGAGTTTATAGTCGGTTAATTTTTAATCTAAAAATTCGATTAATTATTTTAATAGTTATTAAATTTTATTAATTCTAGATGTCTTATCAGTTAATGAACAGTTCGTTTACCATAAAAAAAGAGTGATTCTCGTATTTCTTTTATTCAGAATCAACAGAAAAAAAAATGACTTCTGTATTTTTTTATCTATCATGGCCGAAGTCATGTGCATGATAGGTAGACAGGAGCACATTGTCCGATCAGCAACAATTTCTAAAAAACAATCCAAATAATATCTTCTAGAAGGATAAAATAAATTATCTTGATGAATTATCTTAGAAATTTAAGTTTGAAATTTCAATCATTTATTTTTTTTAGATTATCTTTAGGATTTATTTTTTATTTTAAATTTATTTCTTTTATTTTTTAGGATTTTAGAATAGTATAAATACACATTGAGGTAAAGCTTGATATGTACTTCATTTTCACATTTCCCTTGGGTTATAAACGAAAGTTAGCAATGACTCAATCTTTATTGTGAGAATTGTAAAACACTTCACACCTTCAAATAACATTCTTGACTTTCTGAAATCAATGATTGATAATCGACTTTTCCTTTAATGATTTCGACGCCTTCATTTCAAAAAGTACACATTGGCTTGAAGATTATTTAGATCTATTGTTGGGAAGAAGAATCGTCTGGTAGTAAATTTGACTTCCTATTAACAAACTTAGTGGCGGTCCACTAAGAGAAATCAAAATTGGGTTTGATTCTCTGTGAGACAGACGTTATAACTCGAGTCGGGCTTTTCCAACACATAAAGTTGTATTAGCACTAACGGCGAAAGACATGGTAAGTCCAGCAAAGATCGAATTTGGGAGATAGACATAGAAATATTGGTTTACGAGAAACAAGTTAAAAGGTTTGGGTCTAGTAGACTGTCAATATCCTTTGAATTTATTATTTTCAATATTTATTTTTATTTAATTTCAATTATTATTAAATTAAGTTTATTTTTAATTTTATAATATCAAATGCCCATTTTCTAATTTATTGTTTTTACTAAATCAGGATCAATACAATTTAATGTCGGAAATTCTTTACTTTCTCTAAACTATATTTTTATTTATTTTTTAAAAAAATAAAAATATTTGTTTGACAATTCAACGCTTGTCAGTGTTGTAGTTTAAGTGTTTTTCACATAAATTCAAAAATTATAGTAGGTTCATCATTTAAAGCAATAACTTATAAACGTACAGATTTATATAACGATCGCAATTCGACTTTATAATGATTCGTTTTTTTCTCCTGTAGATAAAGCATACATGTCGTTTCATGACGAACAATGGAGAGTTCCTGTATATGATGACAACTTGTCCGAATTCAATAAAATCACCATCTTTGTTTTTCTATATAAATCTTCAAGTTATAAATGATGAAACAGACAATTGTTCGAGCTGCTTGCTTTGTCTGGTATGTTGATGGATTACAGTTAGACTGAGATTTTTAAAAGAAAGGAGACTTATAGGTACATTACTCAATTTTCAACTATATTCTATACTCGAATATTCTCGAATTCTCATCGAATTATACACATTTTAATCGTTGTGAAACGATTAAAATGTGTATTAATCGGTGTCAAATTTGAAAAAAAATAATTAAAGTTTGCATTTTTTTAAAATTATGTTACAGAGAGAAGCCTTTTCTGGTTTTGATCCAGATCAAATTGTTGCAAAAATGGGAGATAAAGACATCAATGACATATTATCAAACAAAGCAACCATGTTGTCTGAGAGCAGAGTGAGGTGTATAATGCACAATGCCAAATGCATAAAAAGGCAAGTTTTATACTATAATTTTTTTAAGGTTTTAAAATAAAATGTTAGGATTCGAACTCTAAATTATCTATTAAGCTTGAGAATAGAGGATATGATTATATATTTTGAGATTCGAACTCTAAATTTGTTAAATATTGCTTCTCAATTTTGATTGGTAAATCCCTATCAAAATCCACAGGTTTTGAAGGAATTTGGATCTTTCAGTAGCTTCATATGGGGATACGTGAATCACAAGCCTACCATTAACAAATACAAGTACCCTAGGAATTTTCCTGTAAGAACTCCAAAAGCTGAAGCCATTAGCAGGGACTTGCTGAAACGATGGTTCCGGTTCGTCGGACCGGTGATCGTTTATTCTTTCATGCAAGCTATCGGATTGACGATCGACCATCTGGTAGATTGTTTTAGATATAGTCCATGTGTAACCCTTGCCAAGAGACCTTGGAGGCACAATTGAAAAGCCTATGTTACTCGGACACGACTGTCCGATACGGGTATACTTCCGACAAGGGTATGCACCAGAAACATGTGTCGGTGATGAGTGTTCGAACTTGAATATATTTTATTGATAATTATCTTTTGTTGTCGATTTGATAACTAATTTGATTTTATTTTGATCACTTTCAGTGTAGGAACTTATTTCCAGAATCAACAGAAAAGAGTGAATTCTACATTTTTTATCCATTATGGCTGGAGTCATGGGCACGACATGGGGCACGATGCTTTTCTAGTAGATTTGGATCGTCCAGCAAGCAACAACTTCTAGAAGGCAGTTCAGTTAGCATCTTCTTCTGATGAAATTATCTTGAGGAATTATCTTAAAAATTTAAATTTAAAATTTGAATCATTTAGAGATTTATCTTTTAAATTATCTTTAGGATTTATCTTTATTATTTTAAATTTATTTATTTTATTTTTTAGGGTTTTAGAATAATATAAATATCTCTTGGTAAAACTTGATATGTACTTCATTTTCATTTTTTTCTTGAGTTAATTTTTTTTTATTTTCTTTGAGTTTTTTTTTTAATAAAATACTAAGCATGACTTTAATCATGTTTAGCTAAATTTTCATTTAGACGACTCAATCCCGATTGTAAAAATCTTAAAACACTTTCATACCTTTGAATAACATTCTTGATTTTTTGAAATTAAGGATTGAAAAACGACTTTTTCTTTAATGAACTCGATGCTTTCATTTTAAAAAGTGCAGGTTGATTTGAAGACTATTTAGATCTGGTGTTGGGAAGAAGAATCTGCTGGTAATAAATCGGATTCCTATGAACAAATTTAGTGGGGTCTACTAAGGAAAATCAAATTCGACACTCGTCAGTCGGATATGGATATTTGTCATTTAACCCCTCTACTGTCTTAAACTAAGGTCTTGATGTATACGTACAGTGAGTGATTCATACAAGCTTCGTCTATGGCTGTGGAATTGATTTTGCATATTCAGCAACAATATATGAATGTGAATTCAAGATTTTATTTCTTTTGTTCGGTTAAATATCACAAATACAACATAATTTTTTCTATAAAATATATTATATACTTGTCAAATTTAAGGGTTAAAGGTTTATGATAGATGATTTTAAGTTTAAGAATTAAAGTTAGATTTTAAGATATAAAATTTAAAATTTAGGGTATTCGGGTTAAAATTTTAAGTTTTAGATTTTAAATAAGGGTTGTGTAAAAAAATTTGCACGAAAGGGTATGAAAATATAACCCATCCTTTGGAGAAATTATATCATGGGTCAATCCCACCACGTCATCTATGAGACCAACTAATGATAACTATCCACCTCATTATTTTTTAATTTTTAAAATGAAGATTCACTTAGAAAAAAATATGACATGAAAAATTGATAAAGTAGGTAGTTACCATTAGTTGGTCCCATAGACACGTGGTGGGACTGACCCATGATATAATTTTTCCATCCTTTGGCGCCAATATACTTTAAAATATAACCCATCGTTTATTTAGCTAAATAAATGAGTATGAATAATTTTTATGTTTATTTAATAAACAAATAGATATGAATAAATATGTGTTCGATACGTTTATATTTACGAAAAATTCGTTTATCAACTTGTTTATAAGCACGTTTACACAAGTACCATTTTCCTTTTATTTTTTTTATATTTAAATATTGATGAAGTTAGGAACTAAACTGAATGTAAGGTGATTTTTGGAGTTTGAACTTAGAAGCCTTTGTGAACACATAAACGAATATATTCGCAGATATTAAATAAACATGTTCGTGAACGCTAAATAAACTAATATAGACACTTCAAAAATAAATAAAAGAATACAATATTAAAAATATAAACAAACATGAATCAAACATGAATATTGTCAAAAATAAATAAGCGAACATAAACTAAATATTATTCGTTAAAATTCGATTCATTTAAACCCTAACACAAAACAATTAAATTTTAGGAAAAATCAATTAAGTAATTTGTTTTTTTTTCATCCGATTAAAATCCCAAATCAAAAATTGAATTAATTAAGTGGTTGAACGTTTAAACAAAATCAATTAAAATATTTTAATCGATTTCAAGTGTTAAATTTTTAACGATTTTGTTTAAAATATTATTGTCCCGCGACATACTATAATTTTTTCATATTATTTTTATATTTTCTCAAAAAATATTTTTTATTCTCTTATTTTTTTTATATATTTGAAAGTAGTGAATGAGCAGCCATATGCGTATAGGGTGGTAATGGGAGGTTTAGGGACAATTATATATATATATATATATTATTTTTATTACTCGTTGTACCCAAAATAAATAAATGAAAACTTATTACATTAAAATAAATACTTAAAATTAAATCTCTAAAGTTACAAATATAAACGATAAATTTAATTTTTTAAAAAAATAAATAAACTATTCCAAAACTATAAAATATGACTACAATATTAAAATATAACATCATATTTAATATTTAAAAGAAAATACGTGTTAATAATAATCTATAAATTCAAGTCAAAATTTTCTAGGATGATTATTTTCATATGATGATAACCCTTAATGTTTATAATTTTTATAATTTTGGTCCTCATTTTTTATTTGGGAGCCCTTAACTTAAGTCTTTTTGACAAATATCTTATTTTTTAACTATCATAATAATCACACCGTTAAAATTTTAATAATAATGACATATAGTAAACATGTGATAATATACTTTAAATGATATGACATCTAACCTATCAAATATATATATATGAAATATAATTTTATTCTAATATAAAACATAAAATAATTAAAATTCAAATAAAATATTAAAACTTAATTAAATCTAAAATATTTTGGATTCCCTTAAAAATTATATATATATATATGTATATTCTCTTGGTGTGCCTTTGGTGACAAAGAGATTATCCCAAGGACTGTGAGGGATTAATAATAAAAATTGTTAGTAAAATAAATGCTTGACCATCGAAGATGCTTTCTTTTGTAGGTAGATTACAACTAATTCAAGCTATGTTGTTTAGTCTTCAGAATTTCTGGTGCATGATGTTCTTGCTCCCTTCGAAGGTCTTAAAGAAAACAACTCAGATATGCAATGCTTTTTTATGGAAGGAAGTTGATACAAATGCAAAGTGTGCTCATATTAGTTGGGATATAGCTTGTCACCCAAAGAGAGAGGGTGATTTAGGAGTAAAAAACATAGTTGTTTGGAATAAAGTCTGCATGATCCAATGCCTTTGGCAGTTGCTCATCCAAGTCGAATCTTTGTGGGTTACTTGGTGTCTGCGTATTTGTTAAAAGGGACTTCGGTGTGAAATGCCTCAACAAAACAACATCACACCTGGGCATGGAAGAAGTTCTTAGGCTTAAAGGAAGATTTTGCTATGATAGGAAGCATCTAAGGAGGGTACAAAGCTACGATGGTTTGTGAAGTTTTACGGCATAAACAACCTAAGGTACCCTGGTACAAGGTCGTTTGGGAGGCCCTATCTATTCCCCGTTATTCTTTCGTTTTATGGTTAGTTATTTTGGATAGGTTGTCGATAAGGAGTCGAATGGTGCGATGGGGATATCATGGAGACCTATGGTGTTTATTCTATGGAATCAATTGTGAGACTCAGGACCATTTATTTGGTGAATGTGTGTATTCAAAGAATCTTTGGGCGATGGTTATGCAAGGTTGCGAACTACCTTTATCTTTTGGATGTTGGAGTGATCTCTTCGAATGGACCCAAACAAATGATAAAGGAAAATCCTTACGTGCTACGATTATGAGATTGACTTGGAACATCTTTAGCTATCTCTTGTGGCAAGAACAAAATAATAGATCGCATGAAAAAGGTTTGAGGTTAGAAACTAACTTGTTTGCTCTTATAAAATTAAATGTGAAATGGAAAACCTCAGGATACAATGATACTTGTATAGTTGAGAATTGAGGAATTAGCTAGTTTTTTACCTCTTTGGGGGTTTGTTTGTTTAGGGTTTATTGATATAGATATTTTTTTTTGTATGATGGTTCTTGGATAATAAATTCTCATTTATCCAAAAAAAAATCATAAAATCTCAAATTTACTACCTTTAAATTTAAAACTTAAACTATAAATCAGAACCTTAAACTTTCAATTTAGATTAAACACTGAAATACCTAAATTCTAAACTAAAATAATAAAAACCCAATTGGTTAGTATCAAAATAAAAATCCCTTACCTTTGATTTATCGATAGCAATCTTTACAAAATTTTTCCCTTTTCAACTGTGTTTATATTTTTAGATATGATTTTGATTCTATTATAGTTAAGGTTGATAATTTTTAGTATATTTTTGTTTTAGATTTAATTAATTTTTAACATTTTATTTAAATTTTAATTTTTTATATCTTATATCAGAATAAAATTATATTTCACGTGTATGTATTTGATAGCTTAGATGTCATGTCATTTAAAATATATTATCATATGTTAGCATCGTTAAATTTTTAACGGTATAATCATTATTTTAGTTAAAAAAATAAGATATTTATCAAAAAGACATAAATTAAGGACTAAATTTATATCAAAAAATAATAAAAATCAAAATAATAAAAATTCTAAACGTTGAGAGTTAAAATTATCTTTAAGACTATCTAAAAATGAGTACACTTTTATACAAGGTAAGAAAATCGGGTGGGTTTTCGGAGGAATAGAGGGGAGTCAGACAAGATAAGCCTATTATATAAAAAGAATGTTTGTATTTATTTGTAAAATAGGATGAAACATCTGAACTCGTAAATACAAGGTTGTGTTGCTTGGGGTAAAAATCATCGATCTTTTTTCCTGTTTTTCATATTTTTTATGCTTTTTAAAATAATTAAAAAATTCAATTTTTAACCATAACCTTTATTTTTTATATCATAAACCCTAAACTTTATACCTTAAAAACATATCTTATCCCTAATTCTCTAAACCCTAACCACAACCACATAACCTTAAACCCTAAACCTTAAACTCATAATTTAAAACAGGGATATAAAAAAAAAGCATAAGGGAACCAACAGGGTTTGGTCCAAGTGGTAAGCAGCTTGGTTCCACTTAAGCAAATCTCAGGTTTAAGATGTTGTGTACGTAGAAAATCTCTGTTGGGAGACTCACTCATCAATGCTAGATGTGCGATCCGGGTCGGTACGAATTAGTCAGACGAAGGCCTTAAAAATGAGTGAATTACCTTTATGACCATCTAATTTTATAAAATATTTGGATCCCATAGAAATATTTTTGAAGAACTTTACAATGATTTATATAAGTGTAATTCAATTATCCTCACAGTTCGAATGTAAAAATCTCTTTTTTCATCCTCATTTGAGTTTCGGTGATAAAATTCTTTATCTGCGTTATTAGATAAAAATTTTAATTATTTTTATATTCATAAGTTCGAATCTTTTATATATAAAGGATGACAGAGATATGATTATCGTAGGACATTAAAATTAAAAATAATAATGACATCAATATATATATTTGACAAGCTTGTTGAGTATATGAGTAATTTATGATGGATGATTATGGGGATAAATAGATGACACACACATGGTTTACATATAAAAAATTAATATAATATTAAAAATACTTTTTATATTCAAATAATGTAACCCTCAATGTTTTATTTTGAGTCAAAATATAATTTATATACAAATGAAAATTATTAGTCAACGGTAAATGACTTAAAAAATAAGTCATTAGGTGAGTGATTTAGTATCAGTTTTTATCCGCATATAAATTATATTAGCTTAAAATAAAATATTAAAAATTAAATTACTTAAATAAGAATAAAGATAAAAATAACTAATCAAACCAATATTACGAACATTTTTCCGCTTTATACCAAAAAAACTTATCAATGGTAATGGTGGATCCAGAAATTTATTTGAGGGTGAACACGTATAAAATTTAGAAATCTCAGGTGGACACAAACCTTAAATATTATAAAATTTTAAAGATTAACTTATAAAATTATAAAAATTAAAGATAAATACGTGAACTTTGAAATTCAGGGTAGGCAAGGGCCACCCTCCTGTGCCATAGATCTGCCACTGATCAGTGGTGACTGTTGAAGCATGTAAAATATTGAACATAAATGATAACATATACATCTTCTAAGTAACTTGTCTGGTTCTAACAATATTTGAATCCATGTTATTACAATGGAGCTTCACCCCAAGCACTCTTCATAATAAACACTTTAGTACAGCAAAAACATATGTTAGAGTTTGCTTATTTTTACCATTTTTAAGTGGAAAACAAATCAAAGCATCCAATCAGGGACGAAACAACTTTGTGCTGAACTGGTAGCTGCGGTCTCATCAGTCAAAGATGGGATATTGTAACTGCAGAAAACACAAAAATGAAAATGAAAATGAGAATATAGACAGAATCTCAGTCACATTTATCTGTTTGGTGACAAATATCCTCCAAAATCCGAATAACATAACGATGCATATTATAAAAAATTGTTTAAAACGTATGATTATATATCTATATTCGATACTCGTATTCGAACACAAGGTTGGGTAGAAGTTACCCAATGTTGAGAGCAGTGGTGCATTGTAAAGGCTGAAGAAATCCATGGGACTGAGGGGGTTGGTGGCTGAATGAAACACTTGGCTCCACAGTTTCCCATGTAGAAGTAATTTCATCCAACTGGACCAACCGAAACAACGATATTCAATGATTTAAAAAATAAAAATAAAAAAAATCTATCACCTTTTATTTATTTATTTATTTTTGTATTTTTTTTACCTTCCTTCTCAGTTCTCGGTTATTTTCTAGTAGCATTTCTCCCTGTTAATATCAGAAAGCACAGTAACATTTATATACATATACAGTAATAAAAGAACCCTGGAGATATTATGAAGTATAGACCTTTCTTTGATGTTGAGAAAGTTGCTCAAGCATAATTTCTGTCTGCATGGATTAGAAGAATATACAGATCAATATTGGTATAAATACGAGTGATTCTATTAAAATGAAATTTGAACATCCGACATGCGGATTCAAAAACTCGATTCGGAAAAATTGAATACACGATAAATACTTGTAAATACCTTTGTTGATCTGATTTTCTTCAATGAGATGTCCATCTGGTGCTCCAGCTGCTCCAGTTCCTTAGACTCCAAGTCTCCTAAATCTTCTCCTAGAAAATGTCTGCAAAATACAAAGTACGTATATTCACGAGTATCACGAAAAGACAGACAACCATACGTATATGTATAGGGAAAGAGTTTTGTTGATATTACCTCTGGGAACGTTGAAGGACATCAACTTTGGCTTTCAGCTTCAAATATTCCTGGTAGTTGCTCTGATTCATGATGTATATTTAAAAAAATTATACTCAACGGTAAAACTCAACGTTATTTATTGAAAAGATCATTTAAAATTTTCTAAATTTATAGGGATCGGAATATAAATTTTACATTATATTAACTTCAATTTTTTTTAAAAAAAAGAAAATATATGATGCACCGATAGTAAAATCATTTTGTTTTCACAAACATCCTAATTTTAAGGGTTAGGGATTTAGTTTAGGTGTTTAGAATTTAGGGTTTGGATTATGATTTAGACTTTAAAGATTAGAGTTTAATTTAAGGGTAATATGTTAGGGATTTAGGTTTTTACCTATAATCCCTAAATTCTAAATTCAACCATGGTCCCTAAATTCTAAGCACATAACCCTAAACCCTAAACTATAAATCTTATCTTAATTTTTCAACCCCTAAAACTAAGGATAAAAATTGTATGTCTCTTTCTCATGTCTCTTTCCATGCCTCCATTTTAAATTAAAGGGTTTAGGGTTTAGAGTTTAACGTTCAAGGTTAGGATTTATGGTTATGATTTAGGAAATTAAGGATATGATATAATTTTTAAGGTGTAGGATTTAGAATATAAAAAATAAAGATTATAGTCTAAAATTTAATTTTTAAAAAATTTTAATAGGAAACATAATACAGAGGTATATAATTTTTACTTTAGAACTAAAAAACATAAAAATACATAATATAATTACTCTTATAAAAATAAAATATTTTCACCGTACCTTTAAAAACATCATACTCATGCTCATATTTAAACAGGTGTTTGACACAGCTAATCTATAAAAATAAATAAACTGCATGGATTTGAAGCTTTTTTTCCTATGTATTATGAATCATAAATAAATAACCTGTGAGTCCATTTCTGTTTGACCAGGTTCCAAGGCTCCATAGGTGCACCTGTTGTACCTGTCAAGTGTCTTAGCAATGCTGTATAAAAAAGAAAGGAAATTTGTGAGGAGGATGAAATTTATATGTTAGTCAAATTTGTTTAGACAATCTTAAAAAAATATAATTCAGAAATTATTAAATGATTTTCATTTTTATTATAAAATGCATTTAAATATTAATAGAAAATATTAATTTTTAGTTGAATATATTTTTTTAAACAATTCCTTAACTAAGTTTATATTTATTCTAAAGATTAGTAAAAAAATAAAAAAAAAGTTTAAATAGGAAATTCATAAAAACATCTAAAAATAAATTTCACTATATTATCGATATGCATTTATTAAATTAAATAGTCATACATACCCTTATTTTTTTTTTTTGTAATTCTGATTTTCTTTGACAAAGCCTACTACTTAGAGGGGAAGGAATAGACTCTAGAGGAAGCGATGCTCATTTTAAATCATAAACCCGAAAACTTAAAAGAAAATGAATGAGAACATGTAAACAAAGATTCTGGTTGAGAGGTTGAATGTTGTTTTGTCTGATTTGATTGTTCTAAATTAGTCTGCCTTTATTAAGGGTCGTAGCATTGTAGATAACACTCTCTTGGCTCAGGAACTGGTAAGGGGTTATGGTAGGAAAGTCATTTCCCCTAGATGTGCTCTTAAGATGGACCTTCAGAAGGCATTTGACTCGGTTAGTTGGGAGTTGCTAGTAAAGGTTTTAGAAGCAATGGGGCTGCCAGTTTTGTTTAGAGATTGGGTTAAGGCTTGCTTCACTGGTAGTAGATTCTCAATCTCACTAAATGAATCGTTGGTGGGGTTTTTTAAGGGGGAGAGGGATGTGAGACAAGGTGACCCTCTTTCACCTTACCTTTTTGTTATTGCAATGAATGTTTTATCTCGTTTATTAGATAAAGCTGTTGAAAATGAAATTTTTCAGTTTCACCCCAACTGCAAAAAGATTTGTCTTACTCATCTTTGTTTTGCGGATGACTTGTTAATCTTTTGTAAGGGCAATTTGTATTCTTTGCTAGGTGTTCAATGTGTGTTAGAGAAATTTTATGAGTTGGTTGGGCTTCGGTTAAATGTTTATAAGTCTGAGTTGTTTGTGGCTGGTTTATCTGCTGATCAACAAACTGAGTTGAGTGAGCTTACTGGTTTTCGGAAGGGAGTACTGCTTCGGAGGAGAGTACTGCCAGTTAGATATTTGGGGTTGCCTTTGGTTACTAGGAAGCTCTCTGAGAAGGATTGTGTTGTTCTTATTAAGAAATTCGAGCAAAGTTGGGACAATGGTCAAAAAGACTATTGAGTTATGCAGGGAGGCTTCAATTGATCAGAGTTGTGTTGTTCAGTATGGTTAATTTTTGGTGTAGGTAGGTGGTTTTGTCGAAATGTGTGCTGGGCCAAATTGAGCAACTTTGTGTGAGATTCTTTTGGAAAGGAAGGGATTGTTCTACCCAAGGTGCAAGGGTGTGATGGAAGCAGATTTGTTCTCCTAAAAGTGAGGGTGGTTTGGGGTTATGAAGCTTAAAGAAATGGAACCAAGCTTGTTTTTCTCTTCTGTTAAGAAAATTACTTGCTTCGGAAGGGTCTTTATGGGTGGCTTGGGTTCAAAAGTATATCCTAAAGGATGGAGATATATGGACAGTGCAGCCTAAGCAACATTATAGTTGGTGCTTACGGAAATTATTGAATTTGAGAGATAAGATGTAGCCTTTAATGTTGCAGGGGAATGGTTTGACAATGGAAGCTGTTTGGAAGGCAACTCGGGAGGTAAGTCCCAGGGTGTCTTGGCATAAGATGGTTTGGTTTTCTCTACACATCCCTAAACATTCTACTATTTTGTAGATGACAATTTTGGATAGATTGCCTACTCGGAATAGGTTGTTAAGGATGGGTCGAGAGATGGAGAAAGGGTGTATGTTTTGCGAGGGCATGGTGGAGTCTCGAGATCATCTCTTCTTGGCTTGTAGATTTGCCAAGACTGTATGGAATGAGGTTTTAAGGTTATGTGGGGTCCATAGAAGTATGTTGGTGTGAAATGCTGAATTAGATTGGTTGTGTTTGCATTTGAGGGGGAGGTCCTTGATTGTTCAATTGCTTAAGCTAGCTTGGGGCTCCTTTGTGTACTTTATATGGGAGGAGCGTAATAGAAGGATATTTCGGCACACGAGTAGATCTGAAAATTGTATACTTAGGTGCATTATAGAGGTGGTTCGTATTCGTTTACGGGGTAAGAGTATACATTTAGATGATATAAATATGACTCTTTGTACATATTGAGAAATTCCTTAGTCGGGATGGTTGTCCAAAATGTACTTTGAGAGATTTGTTTTCTTATCTTGAATAATAAAATGCACACTTATCTAAAAAGAAAAACTGATCAACTGATCATATAACATTTCATCTAATTCTGAATTTTTTAAACTATATATTTAAAGTGTTTCTAACTCGTTATACCAAACTTAAGTAAAATGATTATGTTAATATTAGAATATGTCACGCCCACGATATATGTAAAATCGAATATAATTATTTTTAAAAAAACATTGAACAATTAGAAGCAGAGTGATGCAAGATTTTGTTAAATTTCTATCAAAGTCACGTCTTTAATTTTTGGATACTTTTATCATTTAAGCATTGATTTATCGAGAATTAAACATTATCTTAAAAATTTTGAGTTCAAACAATTGAATGTACAAATGTTTGTGTATTATTAAAGTGTTAAGAAAAATAAGAAAAAAAATACTATTTTTTTTTCTTGTTTAAATATTAGATAAAATTATGAAGAGTTAAAAGAAAACTTAATAATAATATTTATTACCATTTAAAATTGATTTTTTTTAATTTCTTGAAACTAAAATTGAGGAAACTGAAAAAAAATGATTTTTTAAAAAGAGTTGTAAATTATAGAGTGCTGGTTTTTGCAATTCCATATGAAATTCTAGGATGGATGAATGAAAGATATGAGAGAGGAGGCTCTAAGAGGCTACCCTAAGAATACCACAAATTTTGCAGTAAGCTTTCAAAGAAAGCTGAACATGGAGCTGTAAATGCATATATATACACACACGTAACGCTGAATAAAATTTGATTCAAAAAAATCGAATAACTCGAATCAACTTAAGGTGAAAATACTCGAGTCGTTTTAACTCGATTCAAAATTTTATAAACTTAACTCGACTCGAAAAAATTTCAAATAAAGTTTGAGTTGTAAAATAAAAATTTAAATAACTCAAAATTTTTAGTAATTAAATGATTTGTTTTTAAGTTTGAGAAGAGCTCTCAAATTTTTACGATATATATACTGATATATAAAAATATGAAGAAATATTGTCACATATGAAAAAATATGAAGAAATATATATACATATTTTATATGATTAGTAAAAAATTGGTTAAATATAATTAAATCATAGTATAACATAATAAATAACTAAAATTAAATTTTTATAAGAATTCAAATCTCGACTCAACTTGAAAAAAAAATTAAATAAAATTTTGAATGATAAAATTAGACTCATTAACTCAAATAACTCAAAATGTTTTTACTCGACCCAACTACTTGATCGAATGCTCACCTCTATATATACATATTAATATATATGAAAAATCTAAAAGCTGCACATTGGGTTGTAAATGCATATATATATATATATATATATATATATAAAGATATGATCAAGTTATCATAAACTGTGTTTAATATGAAATAGAACATACAAGGCAAAAACGTAGGATACTTATTCATTAACAAGTATTTTTAATAGACATTAACAAGGTAATTTAAGCTCTATGGAATTTTACATACACGTATAAGAAAAAAAAAGGAAATATTTAATTTGATAATTATTGAAAAAAAATTACAATTACTGCATTTTTAATAAAAAAAATGCTTTAAATGCAGCTTTTTTTTAATATATATTATAAATAACTTTAAAATCACTAAGCTAGTTTAACTCCCAAGATATTATTTTGTATGAACAAAAAAATGTTGAGGAACAGTAACACCATGTTTTAGGGTTCTAAAAACTTGGGAAAGTAAATCCAAGATGAATCAAATGTAAACAGACATCCAAAAATAGATGTAAAAACATTTTTTTCAATAAATATGATCTTATTAAGATAAAAATTATAATTTTTTATATTAAATAAAGAAAAAGAGTACGACACAATCAGAAATAAAATCAGAAATAAAAAGAGTACGACACAATCATAAATAAAATCGCACCGAGACATAAACTTCTTCTCATGATATATACAGAATTTTAAAGTTTTGCAGTGAACTGATTAGATCTGTAGAAACCCAGAAAATCCAACTCATCACCCAAAACCAAACACTAGAAAACAAGACAGAAAATCAAAAACAAAACACCCAGATTCAGATTTTGAAAGAAAAGTAGTTGTGGTTACCTGTTCGAGCTTGAGAATTCGTATAGTTTTCCCCTGCTGGAGAAAACGATGAGTGCCACCTCAGCATCACACAGAATCGAGAGTTCATAAGCTTTCTTCAGCAGCCCATTCCTTCTCTTTGCAAATGTTACCTGTCGATTGATCTTGTTTTCGATCCTCTTCAACTCCACCTTTCCTCTTCCCATATGTTGGATGCCAGAAGTAACATAAAGGGGAATTGTTTCTTTAAAAACAAGACAACTTATGTTGTTGTTTTGAGAAACCAGGTTTTGTTTATTCTGTTAGGGTAAGAACTAAGGTGTTGTGCTTTATGACGAGTGGTACAGATGAGCTATGGTACGATATCTAGATACCCTAGAGCTTAGGGTTTCATGCTGCTTTCAATTCAAAAAGCAACACAAACACGATTTTGTTTGTATTTCATAAAAATATCTATATTTTCCTTCAAAAATTTATTACACAAACTAAATTTGAAGTTAATTTGAGGTTTAGAGCGTAGGATTTAGGATTTAAGGTTAGGGTAGTGGTTAGAATTTAGGAAATTTGGAGTATGATGTATTTTTTAGGGTTTAGGGTATAGTAAATAAGGGTTAAGGTGTAAAATTCAATTTTTAAAAGATTTTCAATAAGAGACATGGTTGAAGGCATAATAAAGAGTAAAAAAAATTTACCTGTATATATGATTAGAATTTTAATTTCATTTCAAATTTAGATAATCATACAGATTATGTTACTCAAATATAAATTATTTTAAGAGAATAACATCTATGAGATTATTCATTAGATTCAAAGTTTATTATTAGAGTTAAATATTAATATTTTTTTTAACGTCGAAACATTAGTATCTTATATATATGTACAAAAATATAAAAAATATTAATATTTTTAAATAATTGCACAAAAAAATTACACAAATTTGCATATATATATATATATTAAAAAATTTAAATATAAATTTTAAAATCTAATCCATAAATTCAAACCCTAAATTATAAAACACACAACTTAAATCCCTGAAATTTAAACCCTAAATAAAATTTTTAATCGTTAAGTATAAATAATTGTGTAATCTAAAGATTATACGACATTAAATATTTTTCTATAAATATACATAGTTTTTTTATAGTTAGGGTGTTAATGGAGAGTAAAAATCTTCTGTCTTTTTATCATGTCTCTAATCATGCATTCTATTGATAATTTCTAAAAAACTTGAATTTTAAATCTTACCCTTATTTTCTATATCCTAAACCCTAAACCTTACACTCTAAAAAATACACATACCCCTAATTTCTTAAAACCTAACCATAACTGCTAAACTTAAACTCTAAACTTTATACCCTTTAATTTAAAGTGGAGACGCGAATAGAAACATAAGAAAGAGATAGACGATTTATACACGTTAATGATTCAGTTATGAAAAAGATGTATAATATTTTTATTATTTCGAACTAAACCAATAACGAATCAAATATTATACGTATCACCCCACTAGAAGGGAATTCAGTTCTAATGTACAAATTATGCTTTTATTAATTGAATAAAATTATTATTTAATTAAAATTAAATTAAATTCAATAAAAAACTAATCAAAGTAAAAATTATCATTTCGATTTAGATCAAATTTGTATTTTCTTTTCTTCTTTTGTCCTTCATTCTCAACCCTACGTAACATCCCTCTCTCTATGGGACTAAAATCGAAAAATATTCGATGTATATAATTTATTATAGATTTAAAGGTAAAATTTTTTACACTTAATTAAGCTCTTAAATTAAGCAAATGGTTCAATTAAGTCTTTAAACCAAAAAATTAAATCAGTTAAGTCCTTTGACAATTTTAATAATTAAATTTAAACAATTTTTTAATCCACTATTATAGTACAATGAGCCACAATATTTTTACATTATATTTTTCAGAATTTTTATTTTATTTGTAAAAACTTTAAATATTCTAAAAATTCTATAAAAATTATAAATTTTTTAAAAAAATATTTTTTTGTAAATACAATATGGTAGAATTGTATTATACCATAACCGATAATATCTGAAGAAAAAAACTGTCAAGATTTAATAGTCAAAATTGGTCAAAAGACTTAACTGATTTAATTTTTTGGTTCGAACTTAATTGATTATTATTTTGTTCAAGAACTTAATTGAGTGCAAAAAAAGTTGAGAACTTAATTATTTTTTGTCAAAATTTTAAAGACTTCTTAGACCTTTAAACCTTCATTATATTATTCATTATTTTATTTAATAAAAATATTTAAATATCTTAAATAAATAATTAATAGTATTCCTATAAATGTAATAACTATTTATTTTATGATATTAATATTTCCTAAATAAAAAAGAAATTACTTTTTTTATGAGTTCTAGACTTATAGTTTGAGTTGACTACATGCCGTACACATCGATCTTAGTTAACCTTCCAGCCTTTTAAGTGAATCTACGTGTCGAAACAACATTCGAAACACTGGTTTTGTTCGGACAAATATATCCCTATCTGCCATCCACATGCTTTAAAGGTGTAGGGGACAGAAGTGTCCATTAGGGTGAAGAATTCTATCTGATTTATAACATGATGATGTTTCTTTATATCCAAATATTGTCGTAAGGTGATTTATAATTATAAAAGATGTATAGTTTTTTTATTAAATATTTTAATAAAAAATATTATTAGATTATCATTTTAAGTAATAAAAAAATATTTTAAATTTTTTATTTAAAAAAGTGATTTTTATTATGTTTTAAGTTTTAGATAATTGTTTTACACAAATAAATACGGAATTTTTACATGAATATTATTTAGGGATTTTTTTATTTATAAAAATATGATTCCCTTTAAATTATTTTCAACAATATTGGATATTACTGTTGAAATCAAAAAACGAATTAAAAGCAATATGTCTTCCAACAATGTTTTTAACAAAAATATTAAAAAAATAAATATTGTTTAAAGTCAGATTATAAATAATCTGTGTTTGAATAATGTCTATCTTTTAATAATTTCAAACAAAATACTATTTAAAGACGAATTATTTTCGATCCGTTTTTTAATTTTTGAGTCTTCCTTTACTTTCTCCCTCTCGATTCATGTCCTTTGCATCCGTGTTTTTGTGTTGTGTCCGAAGGTGATACCGTGAGTCACGACAGGGACAAACGGGGAAACTGGAAAGAAGAAGAGCAGGCAGGCAACATCAATAGCACAAAGACTACGTTGGTAGGACACGTGTCGACATAACATACCTCAAAAATTCTGATCAAACGTCAACTTTTTTTCCTTCTTATTAGGGTTCAGGGGAGATTTGGGATTCCGTGACGCACCTTACGGGTAAAATAAAATAATTTTATATAATTCTTATAATTTATATAAACAGTAAAAAGTAGATTATAAGTTTTATTTACATCAAAAATTTTGTTCAATGCTACATAAATTTTTATTATCTATTTATGTTAAACGCATTTTAATTATTTTTTAAGACTTTCTTAGGGTTCATAATATATATTTCAAGGGGATTTTAAAAAGGGCATACCGATATTGTTTCATATTGGGTTATCATATAAGAGTGTATCGATACATCAAATACGTGTATTGATACACGTTTAGTTCAGTATCGATACGAGGTATGATCGTATCAGTACGAGTAGGTATTCTCTTAGGTTATTTGAAAATGTTTAGCTTAGCGTATCGGTACGTAATGAAGGTGTATCGATATTGGGGGCATATAAGTACCGTTATATACTCTATATAGGTGTATCGATGTTCGTTAGACAATCTGTTAAAAAATTAACATTTTCGTTTGGGATTCTATAATTCAGGGTAATGGATCTTAAGGGTCTCCTAGGGTGCAAAATGAATGCTAAATCTAAGAAACTGATATTTTGACCCCGGTTATGAGATACTTGACTAACTACTCTGAAATTGATGGGTAAATTAAAATGGTGATAGTAACCTTAAGGTATTGGTGGCTTTTATATGTGTTGTGTAGTAATCTAGAAACCTTGTTGTGTGTTGACGGGTTACCTATTGATATATTATTATAAGGTGGGTTCGAACACCATATATATATGATTAAAGTGTTGCAACACACAAAGACATGTTGAATGAAAGATCCCGATGCTTAGTGGATGTAGTTCGAAGATGCTTAATGGGTCATTCAAAGCATGGATGTAGGATCTCGATGCTTAGTAGACACGGACCTTCCGGTGACGAGGTCCAAAGAACACTGTTATTTTTGGCCTATTCTCTAAAATATTTTTTAAATACACTAATTTTCTCTTTTTTTTTCAGCTCTATTATACACTTAAATTAACCTATATTTTATATACATACAATATACGTAAAAGTTACTAATATCTTTATTGATCTTTGTAAAATAGTTTACATGATTTAATTAAAATTTATAAAAATCTTAGTATAAGAAAAATCTTGAGTAACTTATTAAGATTTTTCAGCATTTTAAAAGATTTAATTAAAATCATTTAAAAATTTGAAAGTACCTGGATTTAATGAAAACTTTCCCAAAATTTGGAGAACAAATCCATAACCCATGAAAGTTCACCTTTGAAAAGAATATAAATTTCTAATTTATTAAAAATACATAATATATAATATCTTGTAAGGTGGTAAAATACGAGAAATGTTGTTTGAAAAAAATATAGTGAAATGAGGTTGGTTCGGATTTTTTAAGAATATATTTTTTTGGTATCTTCTTAATCACGATTGAATAAACAAATATTTATAAACGAAACGAATCTTTTGATGAATGGATGATAGCGAGACAAGCATTGTTGTCCTAGACACTCTCCTTATCGTAATTGACTACAGGAGCGAAGGTAGACCTGGGCCTACCTAGTCCCTATCCCGCCTCATGTCAATTTTTTCTTTTTCTTTTAATTTTTTAAAAAATATAATATATTTTGAATTTAGACAAAAGATATATGATATTTAAATTTGTTTAAATTTTTAAACCTTAAATTTTAAATAAAATAAAAATTTAAAATTAAAATAAAATTTAAATCGTCTATATTTTTATTATATTTTATTAATATTACGTAATTATTTTTAATAATATATTTTAAAAATATATTTTGATATTAAATAAGTAAGTATTTTTTTTAAATTGATTTTTTTTTAAATATAACTAGAGTTTTACGCAAATGTATACCGATGATAAAATATAAATAACAAAACAAAATTAAAATTAAAAATATTTTTAATAAGTATATATGTCATCCTAATATCTTTAAAAATGACTTGATAATACAAACACAATATATTTTTTAATCATTTTAGTTTAATTTACAAGGAAAAACTAATATCTAAATAAATAAATAAATTCAAATTCATATTTTTATTATGGTTCAATTTTATTTGAATAAAGATGTAGATAATGAAAAATAAAATTATTCAACAATGAAATTTTCTAATTTTAAAATTATATATATATATATATATATATATACAAGTTATGTTAGAATTTTTTTATTTTATTTAGGATGAATATTCAAATCGAGTTGAGTTAAAATAATTTGGTTTCAATTTAAATAGTTTTGTATGACCATATATACTATGTATTTTTTTATATTTTTCATATGTGTTATACATATATCACATATAATTGAAAGATTCGAATTGAACATAAATATCGATCTTAGTAATTACTAAAAGTTTGAGTTATTCGAGTCTTAATTTTTTATTTAAAAAACCATTTTTTTACTTAAAATTATTTTTTAAATTAAATTTTATTCATATCTAATTTTATTTAAATTGGTCCGATCAAACAACAGTGTGAACTTTCAAAGAATAAGATCAAATATGCAAAGAACTTGCAACAAGAATTACTCAAAAAATAATCTAAATTTATTTCTTTCAAAAATCAAGGTTTATTTTTACAATGATAGATGTCTCCTATAGAACTTAGAGAATTTTAAATCCTACCAAACTTAAGGAATCAAATATAATAAATAATTATAAAAATTTAATCTCCTAATTACGTAATTTTAATAATAAATAAATGATGTAAATTAAATTTTAGTTAAATAAATTTGATCCTAATAAATATTATAGAATTTTATATTGATTTAAATTATAAATCATCAAATAAAGTCTTAAGTTACAGTTTAGAGAAATAATAGAATTTGATTTTGGAAACCTCAAATTATAATTTTTTAATATGTTTTAGGTCTTTCTTCGCTCATCAAATGTTATAGTAACTCTTGAAATCCTTGTTATAGTGGGTGAGTTTCAAAGGAGCAAGAAAAGAAGAAGAGAAAAGCTTAAAGAAATTTGGCTCTTGCTAAAGTAAGGTAAGTATGCTTCTAACCTTCTACGTGTTTATGAAGCTCATAATAATAATTTTTAAAGCATGTTTTCATGTGATAGAGATTGATTTGATAGCTTAAAGATAATAATAATAATAATAATAATAGATCATAAATTTGTAGTTAAAGCGTGTTGAAATTGATAGCAACCCACTGTTTACACTTTAGATAACTTGTAAGATCATTTTAGGAGTTGTTGGAAGGGTATAAGGGTCAGTTTGGCATTGCTTATAAAAAGTGTAGTTGAAAAATTGATTTTAAAAAATTAAATAGTGTTTGTCATTGATGTCAAAAAGTGATTTTGAAAAGATAAATGTCTATTTTAGACATGATATTGTAAGGTATTAAAATAAATTTATTTTTTATTAATTTAAAAATTAGTGAACTTAAATTATATTTAAATTTTTTTAATTTTTATTAATGTTATGATTATTAAAAAAAATAAATTGAAATTATAATATTTTTTAAATTTAATTTAAAAATATATACATATTTTAGATTATATACGAATATACAATTATAAATTAATAATAAATTTAAAATAAAATAATTTTATTCCCAATATAAATATTAAAATAAAATAATTATATTTTAAATATAGAATATTATAACATATATATTATTTTATAATTATATATGTATGAATATTATTTTAACAAATATATTATAAGGGTAAATAAGTAATTTTATTTTTAAACTAGCTTATCAAACTCAAAAGCCCAAAATTTTAGCTTTTGAGTTTGGGTGAAAAGCTGGTTTAAAAAGTAATTAAAAGCAACCAAAAACAACCTAAATCCGTCAGAAATACTTTTTTAAGTGCTTGTGGCTGCTTAAAAGCAACCACAAACAGGCCCTAAGTAGTTTTGGGTGTGATTTTTGAATTCCTGACATAAAATCTAGTCTCGTATATCGATACGGGTGTACAAATAACGATACTCACAAAATAAAAATTGGTGAATTCAGGAAGAACGTACTAATATGGCTTCTTATGTATTGATACTTCTACTATTTAAAGGATTCTAGAGTTGTTTTGATATATCGATACGTAAGGGAAGCGTATTAGTACAATTGTTCTATTTAGGTCACGTATCAGTACAATTGTTCTATTTAGGTCGTGTATCGGTACAAATAAATTTTGTATCAGTAATGAGTAATAGTATAAAAATAGATCATATCGATACGAGGTTAATTTTAATTTTTTCGAATGTATTTTGAGTACCTGTATTTAAGGGGAATTACAGATATTGTTAGAGACATATTGATATTTCATATAGGTGTACTGATACATGTAGGTTAATCTATCTAAAATTTTAGTTTTCTAAGTTCGGAGGATTAATAATTTAAAATAAAAATCGTAATAAATCTCCTAATGTATAAAATTCATTTTAAAATTGAATGACGAAAACTTTAATATCCTACGCGATTGAAACATGGGTTAATGAATTAAAGCCTTGTGTAAAGCATGCGTTGTTGTGTGAACCCTTCATTGTTACTCTTGGAAACAAATATTGTGTCATAAGAATCTTGTATGTGAGAGATTATTAGATGAACTTTGTTTATCACGTTATTTATGGTCCAAGTAATCAGAATCGTTGATCTTTAAATAACCACCTAATAACTACCCACCCACTAAGTAGTAAGAAAGAGGTGATGATTCACTTGAAAAAAAAATTAGATTAACGGTCCTGATTAATTGAGACCATGTATGAAATCCGGATACCCAAACCATGAGCATAAGGGGTGATGGATCCGATGCTTGGTGATTTTAGATTTCACCTAAAGTATGACGAAGAGTAGGCTAAGGCATAATAATGACTGGACCCTCCTCGTGTGTGTGGTTTACAATATTAAGTGATTTCTGACCACACATTTAATATATATATATGATTTATGAATGTACATAATATTGCCATGATTAATGTTATGTTAATGTTATACGTATAGACGATTATGATAGTATCAATCAATATTTAGTTATAACATTATGTTGCATACATTTAATTATGATCTGTAATAAATCATGATTGAGTAAAAATGTATCAAGTGATCAATTACTAACCTCATGATCATTAATTCAAGTATTACCATGAATTATCTTTATGTACAATTCCCATAAAAAATCCATTTTATTCAAATAATCATTAAATATCACAATTATTGGTTTAATTTTCCTTCGGAACAAAATCATAACCCGATCTAATATTTTAAACTTACGATATTAACTCTAATTATGTTTGCTTTTATGTTCCACTTTAAAATAATTAATTTAGATTTTAGGGTATACAGTTCATGGATATAAGGTTAGAGTTTAAAAAATTAGACACAAGGTGTGTTTTTTAGAACATATGATTAAAGTTTAAAACGTAAAAATTAAAATTATAGTTTAAATTTTAATTTAAAGTAATTTTTATTCTATAGCTAATCGCTTTGAACACTCTAAAATAATTAAATTATGTATAAGTCCTTGCGAAAATTATAAAATTTCAAGTTAATACACAGACAATTTTGATATTGTCTAAATATTTATATATATTGCGTAATTCCCTGAATAGATAAACCAAACCACTACAATACTAGTGGAATGGAACCAAATATAAAGATAATTAATGGAAATAGTGTAATTTAAATTAAAGGTTGTATCTTGATCGTTTATGTTTTTAAAATTGTCATAATAAGTTATTTTCTACTTCATAGCCTTTCTTTTCTTGTGTACCCGACGGGCTTTGCTGGGAAGGGGACAAGAGTGGGAAGTGACTTAGAATACCAAAATGAGAGGGCAAGAATGTTAAGTATTTAGCACATAATTATAGTATTTTAATAATTTTAACTCATTTTTTATAAATATTTTTAAAATTTTATAATAAATTTTAAAATTAACATTAATCTATAAATATAATTTATCAAAATTTTAAGATCTCTTTTATTTAAGAGTTTTGTACGGCCGCTCTTGTTTAACCTGTTCATAACCCACTATACAGGAAGCAGTTGCAGCAGGGCTCTGCTCTGCATGTGCTATAAGTCTAGGGGCGAATCTAGAAAGTAATTATCGGCTGGGTCGATTTAAATATTAATAATTATTATTTAATATAATTTTTATATATAATTTTATTATTATTTAATAATCTTAAAATTTCTTTTATTATCATATTTTAAAAAAATATTATCTATATATTTAATAAATTAAAATATTTTTAAATAAATTTTTATATTTAATTTAATTAATTTTTTTAAATATAAGTCATAAAAATATGAATTTATTTAAAAGTAAAATAGAAATATATTATATTTTTATTATCTTTTAAGTTATTTTTTAAATATTAGATATGAGTTATAAGCTTTTTACTAAAAATATATTTTTAAAATCTAATTTTGATCTTAATTTTAATTATCTGATGTTATTTGAATTTTATGATCATATACTAAAATAAAACCACAAGAATACTTAAATAATTAATTTTTAAATAAAATATATTTAATTAATTAGTAATCAAAATATATATTTTTTTAAAAAATATTTATAAAATATAATAAAATATAAACAATCTCATTATTTTTATTTTTATCTTTTATTTCAATTAAATCTTATTTCTTGAATTAATCTAAAACTTACAAATTAAATTAAAATTTTAGATTGAACCATTTCTTTTATTTTTACATATCAAAACCCTAATTTTTATCAATATTATAATATAAAATAAATAATATTATTTTTAGGCATGGGGTGGACCAAGGCTTAGGCAGGCCTAGGCCCAGATCCGCCCCTGTATAAGTCTTCCCATTTGCCTCTCCAAATTTGACGGGAAACATTTGCTCTTTAAAACTAGTTTAAAAGATTGCAATGTATGAATATAATTAATTATATTAATGTATTTAAAAGCAGATAATGATCATCTTAAAAGACTTAAGTTTATTGTCTGTAAGGTATATGTGTATTGTCGAATCCTTTCAACGGACTCGAATGATTCAACTACCTCTTCTGACCCGTACAAGTTTAAGTTTCTTAAATTCTAAACATTATTGTTGTCTTCATCAAATTGAAGATTTAAACCACAGAAGCTTTCATCGTTAGAAACAAAATATATTCAATACGAATATAAATTCAATATTTGCGGAAGCATACTTAAATCTGTTGATGTAGATTTTTCAGATTAAAAAAAATAAAAATTAACTTAATTCTTGAGAACATAACCCCTTTATATAAATTGAATTAAAAAATAATTTATTAATATTTATAATTATACTGAATTATAAATATAACTTATGACATTTACACTTTTAATTCCATGATAATTTAATACCTATAATACATGTAACATAAATAGTCACTTAATTACGTGTTAAACTTTATAATAACAACATACATTATACATATATGCCTATTATTATTGGATTTTAATCCTATATACTCTCCATATCTTCTGTCATTTCAAGGGGTATATTGATACGAGTAAAAGATTAAATGAATTAGTGTAAGATTAAGAAGGGTCAAAAATAGACTCTCGGGATAGAATCAAATACCCCTTAAAACGACAGAAGATATGGAAAGTAGGAAAAGCTTTATGCTTTATTTGTGAAATTTGAGAGTTTTATTCACATAAATTAAATTAGAAACTTAGAATAAAAAATATGAGGGGCACACTACAAGATTGCAGCTAACATGCATTAAGTTAGAAACTTAGAATTGTAGATCATACTAATGAGTTAAAAAAGAAACCATCACCGGGAAAGAAACACTGCCAGGCGTACTAATAGACCAATGTCCCATATAAGTATGGCATGTTGACCGGACCATATCGATACGGCTTGACATCGTAACGACCCTTTTCATTTGTTAAAACTCGTATTAATATAGTTCTTAAAATTAAAGGGGGTATCTTAGTACTTGATCTTGTATAACGATACCTTAGGCTAATTTTCACCCAATTGACTCAAGAACCCGTACTTGTACTCAAAGCAATGACCTCTAAGTTCAACATACGACACTTTAACTCTACTTAAACAAGTCTAAATCCTCGACCAACATCCATATACATCATAAATAGACTTTTCAATAACAAATCAACATAGCGCCGACGATGATGATGCACCAGAACACCAAAAAGAATACCCGTACATTCAACATATTTTAGTATTTATTTTGTTTTTTTATTTTTTAAAATAAAAAACTTTAATTTTATAAAAAAACAAAACCTTCAATTTGTCTAAAACTTCAAGTGCAAAACCTAAATTCCTTCCATCTCACCACTAATTCAATCATCACCGTTCATTCTTACCTTCGGCTAATTCACTGTTGCTTGATTTGAATGCAACACAAACGTTGCAAGTATACACATAACAAATAATAGTATTAGTAAAGATATCATACTATAAAAAAAACACGAGTAATAATAGAAGTTTGAAAGAACAACTAGAGTAATAAAAAAACATAAGTAATAATAGAAGTGTAGCGACCTTTTTAAGAGGTTCTGAAGATGAAAAATGAGAAATTTTAAAGTGTGTAGAAATGGATGGGGTAAAAGGTCTTGAATGCTACGATTTAATTCTCTTTTGAAAATATGATAAAAATATTTATTTATTTAAAAACGATAAAAATAGAGTCGCCACTGATCATTTTAAATTGGTTTCTAAATTCAAAATTGACCTTAATTAAATGGGTTTAATTTAATTGATGAATTTAAATTAATAAGTCATTTAATTAAAAGGTTTACGATACACCAAACCAAAGACTAAATCGACGTCAAATAATATTGACTGCCGCGTTAGTTTAAGGTTCAAATCTCGTACGTCACCTTTATAAATGATGCACATATAAAAGAGATGATATTATGATATTGTCAATTTTAATTTTATTTACCTAGAGACGATAAAAATTAATTTGAATATTCGATTAATCTTCAATAACCCAGACGATTAAGACACGAATATAGAAGCTAATAAATACCTCTCTTTTTAATTTAAGATTAAATAATTAATCAATTAAATAAAAGGATAAGTCAAATGCATTGGCAACATAATTATCAAATGCTAAACATGAATAATTAAAACGCATAAAATATATATTTGAATGAAAACCAAAACATACAACCAAGCATTAATAGACATTTTTACAATTAAAAGATGAAACGAGTGCAACCGAAATATGGATTGGCAGCCAAATATGCTTTGATACAAGGATTTGATCCTGGCCATCGATTATGTTTGATACAAGGACTTGTTTCCCGGCGGCTGCTTTCCATGTATTATAATAAAGAAGGCTTTATGGTTGGTCGGACTATTTGACTTGAGCTTGTATTTTATTTAATTTTGGGCATGTATTATTAATATTTGGGCTTTAATATATATGTAATGGACTGGATTATATATATATATATATTCTTTTTGAGTATTTTAGATATTCAATTTGGGTCATAATATATGATAAATATATTGTCTCTGTCGGTCGTCCGATCGCCGGTCACCGTTGGTCCCTTCTCTCCTCCGTTTGCCACATATGCAAAAAAGAACAAAGAAGCATATCATTTTCGTACGATTAACAGAGAAAAATACGAATTTCAGAGGTAAAGATCAGAAAATTCAGAGAGCCAACAATTACAGAATATCAGAGGCAAATGTACGAACAATTTCAGGAGCATAATATCAAATGCGAACAAAATTCCAGCAACAAGAGGAAAAAATAGCCAATAGGAATTTGATATTTTTCTCTCTGTAATTTTCGATTATAAAATCGAACCAAAGCAACCATTGTAAAGGCGAGACAATATTGAATCAATAGAAGAGTCTTCTACGGTATCCTCATCATTTTTTTCTTCTGTAATACCCGAATTTCGTTCGAGTTTGAATATAAAATAAGGCCTACGTAAATATAATTAAGCGAATAATAAAAATAATAAAAATAATAACCAAAACTCAAAATATATATAATATTACATAATAAATATACATATAAATAATATTATATAAAATAAAATAAAAATAAGAAAAGGGGATAAGGATTTGGTTCGGTTGGAGGGGACGGTTCCAAGAGGTTTTCCATCATAACATGGAAACCGAAACAGAGAGGGGCAGTTCCATGGAGCAGGAGATAAGGGAAATTCATTGCCAATCCACTCTGGGGGGGGTTACCATGACCGGGAGGAGAAAGTCTGAAGATAGAGACTAAGAAGGGGAGGCCATTCGGTTGAAGAAAAGCATGAAGGTTTTGGAGGGAGTTCTCGGCAGCCTAGAAATTCAACAGCCGATGGAGGTCATCAAAGATCAGGAGCATTTCGTCCTTTGTGGTCGTCGATGTTTCCCTCAATTTTTCACATTGCTCACAAGAACCTACTGATGCTCAAATAATGGTGCTGCCGTAAAGAAATGTTTTCCATGATGTCTTTTCCCTGATCTTTTCCATGTTCGAATGCAGTAAAGTCAAATGGCAATTTAACTTTGATTGCAAATCACGGGTGCTGCAGTTTGTAGGTATGCATCTTTATTTTGTTCATTCAAGTTGGAGTAAAATGAAATGCATCAATGGATTGTTTTTACTTATTTAAGTTATTTGTATGCTTTTACTTAATATGTGTATGTTTGTATGATTTTAAAATTCATAGTATATTTATTTAGGATACTATTTAATTTTTACTTAGATTAATTAAATTAGAGCCTTTTTAGGATTAGTCACTTTAAATTAAATAATTAATTAAATAGGGAGATAATTTAGTAACGATGACGTTCTAATCTTATACCTTGGATACAGTAAGTGGTCAGTATTACGAAATGGCATTATGTTGGCCAAGAGTGTACTTCGGTATCGTATTCGGCGCGTCATCGAAACGTAGAAAATGATAAATAATTTAAGGTTAGAATTTAATAAAATTAATTAGGTAAAGATTAGTAGCACCAATAGAATTATTAATTTTGTTTGGTGTCGAGATGGTAGTGTCCGTGCATTCTGATGTTATCATAATACACCCGGTGAAATTAATAATTTAATAGAATTTAAATATTTAAATTGATGGAGCCTTTTTAGGTTAGAACTTAAAATCGACAAGATAATAATTGATCATGCATTTTAAAACCTTTTGGGGCAGAACTTATATTTCTTTAAATACGAGTTAAGGTTTCCTATCTAGAGGACGTCTTATTAAGCTCGTATTTAAAAGAAATATATTTTCTTATCCAAAAGGATATTCTTATTCGAACGATATTTATTTGCCAATGATGAATTAAATTAATATTATTATTCGCAATACCGAAATACCACGTGTAATTAAAAGGTACCGATTTTCGGGCGCTCGTAAGGGTCGTCCTTACGCGTAACCGACTCCCGAACCCAAATATTTTTAAAATGAATCTCTGGTTTGTTTTATGGTGTCTGGCCTACCAAAGTGGCTAGTGGCGACTCCAAATTAATTTTAAAATTCAAATGTTTTCAATAAAATTTGGTTTTTCACAATTAAAAGCAATTAAATTCAATTTTTTTCCAAATTAATTCGCCAGGCTATTTTTCACACGTTTTGGTTTTAAAATGGTCGCGACTTCTTCTCGCACACATATAATAAAAAAAGGGTTTCGTTTCTTTTACCTTCGTTTCCTCGTGATCTTCTTGAGGTTCGGCAATAATCCCAACGGCGGTGAGCTGACAGTGGTGAGCCAACGAAGAAGGGAAGGACAATTGTTCTTTTTTTGTTAGATCGAAGAGTTCTTTTTCGATTCTATTCTAAAAGAAAAGATTTCGGGTTCGTTTTTTACAAAACCAAAAAGAGGTTTCCGAGTCTTGGGGTTTGAAAACGAAAAATAAGTTTTTTATTTTTATTTTTTCGGTGACCAGAAACTGGGTGTGACGGCAGAGAACGGCTGTCGGGTTCTGGGAAGATGAAGAACATTCATCGTGTTCTTCATCTCCGGGGTTTTCTGAAGAGCAAAACAGAGAAAACAAAGTTTTATCTTTGGATTTTCGGCCAAATATAATAAAAGGGGGATTTTTTTATTTTGGTTATCTTATATACAATGTCCCTTATTTAAAAATGGTTTTATCGCTTCATAAACCCCTCCGTCCCATGGTTATTGTGCCCGTGGCCTTGCATCTTTTAAAGACTTTTCATTTTGGTCACCAAATGTGTTATAATCATATTTTCGTAATGGTTTAATTATTTTAAGGTCATTCCGTGCTTTCATACTTATTTTTAATGCCTTCCTCGGGGTTAAATTATTTTTTGAATTCCCGAGATTTTATTTCACTTTATAATTCGGTCCCTCACAGTGACCAACTTTGTTTTTTGTTACTTAATTCATCTTTTGTTTATATTATTCACTTATTTATTTGTTTACTTACTTCATTTATCTTTTTATCTTTTGCTTATTTATGTCACTTTTTTTAATTGTATGTATATGTGTTTTATTAAGTCTTAACTTTTTATGCATGTTTGCTTTATCATGTTTATGCTTTATAAATGTTTATGCCATGTATTATTTACCTTATGTACTTATTCATGTTTATTTACTTGCTCACTTTTGTCGTACATCTTTTATTAAAACTTTTTACTTTATTGTTTATGATGTTTATGTTTCTTTATTTTGTCCATATTTATCTATGTTCATTTATTTGTTCACACGCATGTATTTATTTTTTACATATTTGGCATATTTGTTTTTGTGCTATTATATTATGTTTTGTTCATATAATTGTTTCTTATGCATTCTTATTATTTTGCCATGTTTATATCTAATTGCTTCATGCATGTTATTTATTTATATATATGTTTTGTTGCACATGCTCATATTTATTTTGCTTAGGCATTTTATCTTGTTGTTACGCTTGCATTATTTCATGTTATGCTTCTTTTGTTCATGTATATGTGTTTATTTATATCTCCTTATTTATGTCGCATTGTTTATCTTGTATACATATTTATTCCTGTTATTTTCATATTGCTTACATTTATTTTCGCTTAAACTCACGTCTCACCAAAATAATTAATAAATTTATTTTATACGTCTTCGTTTGGTCGTAACGGGCCCGTGTTCCAACGTAGTGGTCACGATGTATGCGTTGCCTTCGAATAAAAGCACGGTAAAAATAAAAATCAATTCGAATTTTTAAATAAAAATTAATTCAAATGTCACTTTAATCCGAAAATTCAAAATTAATTAAGCGGCTATTTTAAAGGTACCAATTTTGGGCGGTTTTTAAATCCTAAACCCGTTTTTAAACCGTAACCGACTCTCGAACCCAAATCATTTCAAATCTCTGGTTTTACGATGTCCGGCCTACCAAAGTGACCGGTGATGACTTCAACCCGTTTTTTAAAAAACTATTTTCCCCAATTTTCGAATTTTAAGACCTAACCTCAACATTTTTCAATCCCTAAAATTACAATTTTAAATCAAAAACTCCAATTTTGAATAAAGTTTTAACTTTTCAAAATCCCTTTTATTTTTAGGCATTTTCAAACCCTAATCTCAATTTCTTTTTAACTCATCTTTAAAATTATTTTCCACCCTTTTTAAAGCTTATTAAATCCTCTTCCCCAAATTCTTTTGAACTTTATTTCGTAATTCCTTTTCAATTTAGGTTTTCAAAACCTAAGTTCACAATTTTGTCCCAATTTCCCTTATTTAAAGTTAAATCTCCAAATGTTTTATTTTGAGACATTTTAAACCCTAATTTTCCCAACCATTTCAAATTAACGCCCTTTTTGTCTAATTAATCAATAACTCGGTTTTAAAAGGGTCGCTACACAAGATATTTGAAAGAACTAGAGTAAAAGAGCAAGTAAAATAAAGAGATAAAATCGAATAAGAGAGAGTATGCCGAGTTATCGTAAGTCGTGAAGTAATACTTGAATAGAATGCCTTTGTAATTAATTGATGTTAATAATATAATCCACAAAATGAACAATTAGCACTGACAAGATAAATTAAAATATTTAAAATAAAAACGACAATCGTGTCGTGGTGAACCACTGCCTTAGAAGCAAATTCGGCCCGATATATGTAATCGCAACAATTGGTTGAATGTCCATGAGGTTAGCACGGTCTCTCCAATTATTCGTACACCCGAAAAATGGAATGAACTTTGATGGTACTACTCTTCTCTAAAAATAAAGAATATAGGCTCAATTTTTTTTTTTTAAAAAAAAAGAACATAGAAAAGCAACTAATGAATTAGTTGCTCAAAATACAAATGAGGTTTAGAGAGGAAATGTATTTTGCTGTAAGTAAATGGTTTTGTTTGTTGTAAAATGAACTAACAAAGTCCATATTTATAATAAGAAAATAGGGGTAAGAAAGTCATTTCATACTAACCATAAAAGCTAATTAAATCACCCCTTCATAACATCAAAATCGATTTCCAGCACATAGGCTTCTGTTACAATGAATCAAGCCATAAAAAAGGCAAAATTCATCTATGAAATAAGCTATGTAAACAGACAAATTCAAATGTTAACAATCGAAACGTTGTTTGATTCAAATGAAATCAAAAGCTTATTACAGCCATATCAATGAACGTTATAATACTCCAAAAATGACAATTAACAATCAATTTAAACTCGGTAGTTAATGATCAATTAAAAGTTTTAAATTCGAGCTCTATATATATTTTAAAAAATCTTTCACAATTTAGAAATACTAGAAAAAACTCTTGCTAAAGTAGAATTACATGTCTTATTCCGTTGAACATGTCACTCAATTGTTCTTTCAATTGGTTTCATTCGATATTACCTGGTCAATTTGATGATTGATTGTGTAATTGAGCGATAACCTTCAAAGTTCGGTGAAACATTCTTCAATGGTTTCTATTATCTATAACGTGAAACAATAATCAATTGCCATTAAAATTCGTAACAATAATCATGTCCCAATTCACTCGCAATAAAATTAATAATCAGTGATAAACAAATGTTAGTAAACCACGTAGCGTGGTTCGTGGCCTCCACGTTTTGTGAGTTGGCCGTTCATGCTCTTTAGCACATTTTCACTTTGCTTGAATGGTGGACATGGGGTTGTGGGTCATGTAACCGGCCATAGTGTTGGTTTTTGATGGGGAACCATCAATATAAATACCAATCTAGCCTAAGGTCCCTAAGCATCAAAAACATAAATTCACATATTCCATCTAGTGAGAGTTTTTGAGTGCTTAGAAGATCTTGGCGATTCTAATTATTTTGTAGCCGAGTTCTATATTTTCACGGTGGTCTGACGTGTTACCACGGTGGTTCGAGGTGTTAGACGATGGAGCAACCATATCTCAATTTGGCATAAGGTTTTGACAATGGCTGGAGGTATTTATTTCGATCCTTTTCCGCTGCGTTTATGCTCGTTTATTACTTACAGAACAAACTTTGAATTGAATTTGCAATAAAAAATTCTAAACAATTCTGATCATTCTCGCAACTACAAAAACACAATAACCCAAGACAAATAAATTTAGTTCATGGTTAGACACAAAGTAACAAGAAAATGAAGGATTTTCACAGCTTTTCTCTCTCAAATTCTGAATGATTCTCTAGGATTGATGGCTTAACCTATTTATATGGGAGATAATTGAGTTCCTTTTTGAAAAGAAAATTAAGTTGGAATTGAATTCCTTGTTGAGAAGTTAAATAGTTAAATATAGAATAAAAGAATTAAAAGGAATGTAAGTTATAATTAAATATGAAATAAAATAATTAAATATTATTATTATATTTTTATTCTTCCACAAATTTCTCATAAAACTCTTAAAATTTAATCTTCTTTTAATCTTTTTTCGGAATTTTAACTCTTCTTAGATTTATTTTTAGTTTTTTTTTTATTTTGTATGTAAAAACACATATCCGCGATATCTTTTTTCACAAAATTAATTAAATTATACAATCAAGTACGACGACGAAAGAAATAATGAATATGCATAAAGCCTAATTATGCAACTAATATGAGCTTAAGTCTAAAAATAATTAAGAGAAAAAGAGTAAAAAATATATAATATTTTTATATACTTAACACCCATGACTGAAACTCTAATTATTCTTTCGTCAAAAATCATTGAATGAATCACCGATTATTTTATTCGATGAATACCCAATAATGAAAAAAGACAGATAGAGATTCTAATAGACAATTAGAAGATGAGAATTTGAACGATGAGGTACATGACATTTAGATGATGAATTGTGAACCACCGACGTGTGGAGATGCTAAACAATAAAAGAGAGATGATTTGATAGTTTGATCGAAACAAATTAAAATTTTAAAATTTTTTAAAACTTTATATTTTCATAGAAATTCATAGATTAAATATATCACATGTCATGATTTTGATAACAAAAAGATGATACTTTATTTGATAACAAAAAAATCATCGACCATTAATAGAAAAAACTTATTTATGATTAAAATGTCAGGCACCAAACTAGAAAAAATATATAGGTTAAACACCTTTGTTACTATTAAACCTAATTTTTATTATATCAACCTAGTAATTACGAGTTTGCTTTACAACAAATTCATTTATCTTATTTCTTTAACATATTTAATGCAATTTTATATTTTAAAATAGATCGTCTATGACCTCTAATGTTCATTCAATAATTTTATTTAACTTGAATTTGGAGAATCGAATGGGTCTTGATAACATGACGGAAATAAGAATAAGAAATATACCATTGTTTTTTAAGGGTAACTGAGCTCTGCAAATAGATGTCTTCGCATCTAATCTGCACAACTCTTGATTGAAATGAAACCAAATAACAAAAAAAGCCCTGCATCTTACACACAAGGCCGCAGGCAGCAAGTTTACGCTGCTTATATTAAAAGATCAGAAATCAGCATCAATTAGAATCTATGGCTTCCCCAAGAATCAACAAACCATCTAGTAATCGAGATAGATGAAGACATGAACTCATTTGCTATCCCCAGGTCCACCACCAAAGAGGTAGTTCAGAGACGATCCACCTCCGGGGGCTGCATGAACCTTGGTCGAAGGTCGATCCTGCATCCATCAAAAAATAGTTTCAACGCACCACCAAAGCAAGTATTTGATCTTACAGAAAGTTTTACGAGCATAATGTAAGCTTCCAACAAGAGTGGAATGGCATCCTCTCGGTATATCCCAGTATCTATTTTCAAAGCTAACTCTTCAAAGATGCAACCAAGCACAGTGATTCCTCACTACTAGTTTCTCCTCAACGAAATTTGAGTTTCGAATAAGTATAAATCATATTTCCAAGACATTTAAAAAGGTACACAATTAGCTCTTTCTTAACCACCTGGACACCTATTCTGCAACCGTACTTTTTTGTCATGTTTCCTATGGGTCAATGAAAGACAGATTGGAAAACAAATAGAAAATACCATGAACTAAAATGAAGTATAGCAACTTAAAAACATCAAAAGGGTAAACTTTGATGTATCATACAAATTTAAGGATCGTTAAATAAGATATACCGTAATGAAATTGCCAGTGTTCTGACCATCAGCACGGAGATAATTGTTTGAGGAGGTACTGTTAATCCCAGCAGGAATCTGCTTGGTTGTATTTGCTGGTTGAGCAGCAGGAACAGGGGCAGGGGCAGCTGGTGCTTCTGTAGAAGCAGCTTGGGAATCGTTTGCAGCAGGTTTTGGAGCTTCTCCACTCCCAAACAGATAGCCCAATGAGCTCTGCCCGCCACCACAGCTAACTCCACGTCCCATCTTTTCCAACTTACAAGCAAATGAAGTTAAAAGTCTATCACACAGGGAGGGAGGAAACAATTAGCGCAAAGTAAGAATCTATAACCTGATTTCAAAATGTAGAAAAGGGATGGGAGCTGAGGAAGATGGAATGAATATATAAATCGATCACATTATACAACTAAAGGACATTTTAAACAATGTTGTTCAGTACAAGCAGAAGTAAAAAGGAAGCAAAAACAAAGCAAACTGAAAGAACTTCCATTACAATTCTTGATAAAGAATATTCTCATTGATGTTATTTCTAGAAACCGCAGGCTTGAATATAACTTTATAAAAAAAATCTCTATTCAAGTCGGACAACGAAATGCCCTAATGCTTAGCCATGAAGCATAACATCACATATTATAAGGTCACATTAACATTTGTTCATTATATCACATTGGTTCTTGTTTCTAAATGTCTCATAATCAAATCTTCAATAGAAGATAATCCATTGTAGCTACTGTAACCGTATTACAAGAAACCCCACTACAACAAAGTTAAAAACCAAGACATCACTTGCATTTTGGCGTCAAGCTAGAAGCAAAATGTAGAGTTACCTTCCTTACAAGTTGATAGTAAAAATGTGTCCCTTATTACAAATGTTTGATGAAATGAAAGGAACCTCATGTAGTAGCTGAAACAAATCAAATAAAACCCAAGAAAGAAGCTCCTGCACAACTCGATCTAATTCAATATCTGTTCCGTAAGGCTCCTAACTTCCGTAATGAAGTCTTCAACAACAGCAATGAAGAGTTATCTACTTTAATCATAAACTAAGTTGATTTTGAAGATAATACAACATCAACAGAGCATACAAATCACAATATCTCAGATTCTCCCATGTAATTAGGAAAAACTTGATAATTTTCAACACATTAAGAAAACCGAATAATATGATTACAGAAATCGATAAAGACAGCACAATAAAAAGACGATAGGTTCTCTATTTCACATAAAAAAATGCGTAGCCAAAGTGAACATCAAATCGGATACAGTAAATAAAACGATTTTGATTACAGATAAATGATAGAACCCAGTGAATGAGAGACAAAACATCTAGAATAAGAAGAAAAGGAGATCTAACGTTAGGGTTTTGAAATTACCTGAAAAAAAAATTGAGATCCGATCTGGAGAAGGAGAGAAAGCGGAGGAGCAGAGAAAGAAGAGCGATTTTTCTTTTATATATAGAAGAATTGAAAATGCCTATTCCTGGTCAGTTTACCCAAATATACCGAAAATAAAATTACTAAAATAACACTCTCCTTATTTTAATTTCCAAAATGACATATTTTTAGTTGTGCCATGTTTGAAAAATAATGGAACAAACTACCAACTAAAATTAGAAGTTATTATTTAAATATTTAGTGAATAAAAAATTAAAATAGTGAATCAGAGTAAATTTTTTAATTTTGAAAATAACTATGATTTTTTTAATTAAAATTTTTAATATTATAGTTTTAAAAGTTTTTAACATCACGTTTTTTTTCAAGAAATATTATTTTTTTTAGGCCAAGAGGTTAATAACGAAATTTTGAATCAATTTATTGGTTTTATGGTATACCTTAGTATAGAGAATGATACCAAAGATCTGTTTTTGTTTATAAACTCTCCTGGCAGATAGGTAATACCTGAAGTAGTTATTTATGATACTATGCACAACCAGATGTGTATAAAATATGTCTGGGATTGGCCGTTTCAATGGAATCTTTTTTCCTGATCGGAAGAGAAATTACCAAACGTCTAGCATTCCCTCACACTTTAATATGATTTTTTTTTTGTGTGTGTGTCTGTTTTCAAAATTTGACTTTACTTATTAATACTCAAACTATCTACAAAAGATCAATACATTTTGGTATCAAAACTGCTTTAGGCTTATCGATATTAATCATAATTTTTTTATGTCATTATTTTTAAAAGAAATGAGTTTAGAATATTGTCAACCATTTTCTATTAAAATATTTAAGAGAAATAAATTACCTTTCTTAAAAAATATCTTAGAGTTACTTTTTATATATTTTTGAAAAATTGTTATATAAATTTTTAATATTGACAATTTTTCTTTGATAATTTTCTTAAATTTTTTTTTAAGAAATTTTGTAATTTTTTTCTAGTAAACATCAAACTTTACTTCAAATTTTAAATTAATTTTAAAAATAATTTATTGTTAATTTTTAATTTTTAAAATTTTTGTTTTTCAAGATTGAAACATTAAACTCTAAAACTAAATTATCATAGGTTTCTTGTACTCATCATATTTGACATGCTCATATTGCTTGCACTCAAAGTACATAATAATTTTTATTCGATTCATGTCTTAAATCTTTTCTTTTTATATATTTTATGAATCATTTGAGTTGCTTGAAAAGTTTGATCATCTCTTTTATTGTCACTTGATATTTTTTCTTGAAAGGTCAAGATGATTTTGAATGCAAACATTTTTCTTTTTCTTTTGATATCATTTCATGAGTTAATCAAAAATCGTGTTTTATTTAAAATCAATTAATTGAATTACGAAAAAAAGAGTGAATTGAATTTTTAAAATGGCGAATGAAAAGCTAAAAAATAAAAACATATAAAACAGAATTTTTTTTCTGAAATTGAACTTGTATAATATATATTTATTGAATTTCTTGATAATATAATTAATTATGGACAAGAATTTAAAAATTATAGATTTTACAGTTTAATCCCTAAAATGAGTTATTGTTAAATTGGGCATGATAATATATTCTAAACAAGATGAAATTTCACCCATAAATGAATACTGAGTCGTAAATTTATAATTTAGTCCCTCAAGTTTATAAAATTACATATTGACCTTTGAAATGAATCTCATCGAACTGTATCATTTGGTTGCTCTTATTGTATCGTTTTAATAATATTGAATTATAGTGTTGTATTAAATCATCGTTAAATCACTGAAATTATAGTATGATCATAGTTGTCGTTTATCGGTGATAGTTTTAACTTAATTTTTTATCAAATTAAAAAAAAAGAGTATTACAAATTGATAACTAATAAACTATTTAAATAAGTATCGAATATAATCATGATTTTATATGTTATTTTCTTGTTTATATGATGAAATAATTATCATCTATCAATTAATTTTACTAAATACCTTTACACAATCAGTTAATACAATCTGATAGTTAAATCAGTTGATACAATCAGTTATCAACTAATATAATCAACTATCAACTGTTAATTATCCGTTAATCATCAAACAGGGGAAAATCATATTTTTAGCATACACACATTAAAAAAATAATATTTATTAGAGGTGTTCAGTCAATAATTCGATTAATCAATCAAACTGAACGAACTAAATATCATTAACCGAATTTTTTAGCCTTTTAACTGTTCATCAAACTATTTTTTTAAATAACCAAATCAAACTTTGTTCAATAAATTTTTGAAATAATATCTTAATCGTTAATTAAACTAGATTTTTAACTCTTTATTATTATAATTAATATAACTTCAATTTTAAAAATACTTTTCGATTAAAAAAAGATTATCTTAAAAATTTAAGATCTTCGTTAATTTTAAAAAATCCATTTATATTTTCAGTTATTATCTTGAAATAATAGATTTTTCACCGACTCAATCAACATTTAATCATCTATGGAAAACGAGTTTAGTGTGATAAAGTTTGATGATAAATTAATTATTGATTTAATTTTAATAAAATTTAATATATATATATATATAATACGAGGTCTTCTGTCTAATTAATAAAATAAAATATTTAAAAATTCTTTTATATAAGACAAAATGTGTTATCGTCAAGTAACGAATTCCATAAATACGTTTTCTAAAATGTGAGACGTTCTAACGTGTAAGCGTAAACGAGTCAAGTAGAATTTGAGTAGTATTAAGTTTAGTTTGATTTATTAAGATTTTGAGTTGAATTCAAGCTTGAGCAATTTTAAATGAGCCTAAAAATTTAGTCGAGTTCGAGATTTTTTTAGTCTAATCGAGTCAAATATTGATCGATCTTTGACCGTGTTAGACTCGAGTAACTCTTATCTGTCATGTCTTATTTAATAAAGCCTAAAGAAAAAAATTAATACACAAATTGTATAAACTCAAGCTTGTTAATTTTAAGATTTAATGTGTTAATTTAGGGTTTAAGACTTATGTTTAGAGTTTATATTTTAAAATTTAAATTTAGAAATATAGATTTTAAAATATAAAAAATAAAAATGATATATTTATATTTTCGAGTAGATCATGAGTTCTTCGTGTTAGGTATCATATAACTCGGTTTGTCAAGAACTCGAATTGAATTTAATCAAATTAAATTTTAACTGAATTTTAACCAGATCAAACTCGAATAACTCGCAATCTATCTTATCTCATTTATTATACCAGTTACATATTAAATTTAGGGATATTCTTTTAAAGGATTGTGGGTGAGAAAATTTTAATTAATTAATTAAAAAGTCATATCAATTTAAAAATGGCAAACAGTTGCATATCAGAACGTGCCATGTTCCAAAAGACGGAAAAATTATACGGTGAACCTTATCCACCACATTATTTATAGTCCCAAGTAATTAGAACCGTTGATCTTAATTTTTCAAGTGAATCATCACTTCTTTTTTACATGGATTTAGTGGATAGATAATTATTAGATAATTATTTAAAGATCAATAATCTTGATTACTTAAACCATAGATGACGTGATAATCAGGATTCACCGTATAATCTCTCCAAAATACGACTCAGTTAAGGTGAACTGTACAGGGCACAGGCTTTGCTTTGATGGAATCTGTGCCAAATCATATTTACTCTGATCTTTAAAATATTTACTAGTTATATTTATATCAAATAAATTTTAAATTAATTTATATTTATTGAATACTCTTAATAATAAAAAGATGTTATTATTTTAAGGTTTTATTAATTTTTTATTATGTCAAATGTAAACAAATAAATTGTTGGAACCAACGAACATTTGCTCATATTTTTAGCGCGTAAACAAGTGTTTGCCAACGAACATGATGAATAAGGTTCATTATATAGGACTAGTGGGTGGATTTGATAAAAAAATTAAAACTATTTTTAGGTTAATAATTCAAGCAAGTTTTTGATCGGTGGACTTGTTATAATATTTTAAAAAAATATTGATTATCTACGAAATAAGAGATCATATTATGGACCCTGTTTACTACGTCATATGTAGTTTATACAATCAGATTCATTTATCTTTAAGTAATTATATGATAACTACCTACTTACTAATTACATGTAGGAAAAAAATGATTGTTCACCTTTAAAATAATCAGATGGATGAATCTAGTTAGTTGAGACCATAAATAACGTGATGGAAAAGGTTATATATAATTTCTCCTGCAAAATAGTCAACCCTTTATCCACTATAGAAGATGGTATACAGAATTACAGATCGATAATAATTTTCAACTTTTTTTAAAAATAATAATAAATTGTAAGATTATGGTATGAACAAAATAGTCAGCTGTTTAGCAGCCATACAAACCGGTATACAGATGGATACTAATTTTTTTATATATACTAATAGTTTGTACCATACTGACCCAGGCAGTCAACCCATGATTTGGATGAGGAAACAATCAGATACAGCGTAGAACAAAACAATGAATTGGATCGGTAAACGCCATTCCTGTCTTTGTTGTCTGCATTGAGCATTGGATTGATTGAACAATGAATTGGAAATTTGTCTTAGCAGGCATCAAGATCATGGTTCCGTTTATAGCTGTTTCACTCATTGGTGGCTGTGCTGGAAGACCATGGCTCCATCCAGATCCTGGACATGCTGAAGCAGACGAGACACATATTCGAAAGCCCCTGCAAACAAGTCGGCCATATAATATTGCTCATCGAGGCTCGAATGGGGAGCTTCCGGAAGAAACTATGGCTGCCTACAAGGCATCTTTCTCTGTCTTCTCATTCTTTGCTTGAGTAACATACATATGGTTTTCATGTTTGGAACTCTGGGTGTGTGTTTCTTGCAGAGAGCGGTTGAAGAGGGTGCAGATTTCATTGAATCTGATATCCTTGCCTCTAAAGATGGTGTCTTGATATGCCTCCATGATTTAACACTTGATAATACCACAGACGTTGCTAACCATAAGGAATTTGCCAATCGTAAAAGATCATATCAAGTCCAAGGTCTAAACATCACTGGCTGGTTTGTGGGTACAGTCAAACAAGCCCTTGTCTTTTTATGTTTGAGTTTCATTCCATTTGTTGACAATGGCTACTATAATCTGCCAGTTGATTTCACATGGAAGGAACTGAAACGATTACGTGTCAAGCAACGGTTCGGATTTCGGGATCAACAATACAATGGTATGTTTTCCAATTGTATCCAATTCATGTTGATTTGTTCACCATTGTTGTACCTGTACATGATAATGTCTGGTTTGCTTATGCAGGGAAATTCTCATTGATTACTTTCGAAGAGTTCCTCTCGGTTGCACTGCATGCTAGACGAGTTGTTGGAATCTATCCAGAGATCAAGAATCCAGTTTTTATCAATCAACATGTAAGTAGCTGTGACTCTGACTCATTTTTCTTGAAATATACGTATTTGACATCGGTTATCGACACATATTCGAGCAGGTGAAATGGCCAGATGGAAAGAAGTTTGAGGACAAATTCATGGAGAAACTGGAGAAATATGGATATAAAGGGTCTTACATGTCAAAAGAGTGGCTCAAGCAACCCATATTTATCCAGTCATTTGCCCCGACTTCTCTCACATATATTGCAAACCTCACAGACTCGCCAAAAGTTTTGTTAATTTCTGATCCGACAACAAGAACAGAGGATACTAACCAGGTTCAGCACATCCACCATTCACCTATGTTACCTGTAGGCTGTAACCAATGTTCGTGTCGAAAACAGATCTGTGTTCGACTCTGATACAAACATGTTTTTGCAGTCGTTCTTTGAGATCACTTCAAACAGTTACTTCAATTTCATAAACAAGTATGTGGTTGGAATTGGACCTTGGAAGGATACAATTCTACCCTCCATAGATAACCACTTGAGTGAAACTGGTGCTACTGATCTTGTAGCCAGAGCGCATGCTCATGGCCTCCAGGTAACAATTGAGTACTTATTTTGTTGGGATCAAACTCTGTTTCCTGAATGTTTTTTCGATCGATTTCAGGTCCATCCATACACGTTCCGAAACGAATACTTGTTCTTGCACTTCAACTTCAATCAGGATCCCTATGAAGAGTATGATTTGTGGATAAACAAGATTAAGGTGGATGGATTGTTCACAGACTTTGCAGGTAGTCTTCATAATTTCCAAGAATGGAGCTCACACAAAGGCAACTGAGAAATAATATCCGTATGTAATTTCTATGTTTAATGCATCTTTGAGATGTGAAATAATATCCTCCAAATACATTGATATATGATTTTCGTATTGCCCAAGGGTTTATATTGGAACATCCAAAGTTGCAGGGTTCAACTCTGTATTTCTGTTCAGTTCCTACTTTTGTCCCTACTTTAAACTAATGAATTTAGAGATTAGGGTCTAGAGATCAAAGTTAGAGTTTATAGCTAGGGTTTAGAGTTTATAGTTAAGATTTAGAGTTTAGGGTTTAGAGATCAAAGTTAGAACTTATAGCTAAGATTTAAAAAATAAGAGTTACGATTAAGAATTCAATTTTTTAATAAAGGGAATAAAAGGAGGATGATAAAGGGGCGGAAGATTTCTACTCTTTGTCTTGTCCCTTCTAGTGGAATAGAAATCCTATGTCACTACACCGTAAAAAATATATTATACCCTTAATTTTTTAAATCTTAACCACAACCTCTAATCTTAAACTATAAACCTTAAACTCATTAATTTAAAGTAAAGCAACATCATTAAATATAATTTTTTATAGGTATAAGCATGAAAAATTATATCATGGGTCAATCCCATCACCTGTCTATGGGACCAACCAATAAAAACTGCTCACTTCATCAATTTTTCCATGTCATAATTTTTTCTCAAGTGAATCTTCACTTGGAAAATTAAAAAATAATGAGGTAGACAATTTCTATTGGTTGGTCCCATGAATGACGTGGTGGGACTGACCTATGATATAATTTCTTGTATAAGCATAGAGTTATTTTTGTGTTTGATTTTTTTATATCATAATTTTTTTTCTGTCTCAATACTATAAATCCTAAATTTTAAATCATAAATTATATTTCTTATAAAATGTAACACCCAAAAAATATTTTTACTTTTAAAATCTTAATTTCGAAATCCCTAATTAAAATTTTTAGTTTTCAGATTTCTAATTTGTGAAATCTTATTTTTAAGGTTTTTAAATTAATTTTCTAAATTAAGGGTTACATTTTTAGTATCAGAGTCGGGTTTAATACTCGAACTGTGATACTCATTAATAATATTTTTATAAATCTTTTTAAAAAACATACATACATTAAATATTTTTTTGGATATGAGATATTTTTAGAGAAAAAAATTACTTATCATGTGTTTTGAATCAGAGACTCTAGTATCAAATCTGACTTTAAATTAGCATCTTTGTAGATAGTTGACTATGTTACCTCATAGAAGTTTCAAACTTGAGTATGTTTCATATAGATTCAAAATTAAAATGATTTAATTTTCATTGATTAGTTATTACTACTCTTGATATAGAATTTCCTGTAAGTTATTTTTCTTGTGACATAGAAAGTGATTTTTTGAATCTTGTGAATCCTTGAGCCATGTTTTTTTTAGTAACCATTATAGATTACAACTCAAATTCTGATTAAGGACCCAAAGTTGAATAATCGAACAAAAGATCGTGATTGTAGCTATTCTTCTGAATTTTAAATTAAAACCTCTCTAATAAATCTTTGTTGTCGTACATACCGAATCTTGAATGCTCTTTTAAGTTTCTCTCTAAACATCCGTGCTTTTAAAAATCTACTGCTAAGTCTAAAAAATTTCGAAGACAAATTTTTTTAAGGTGAAGAGTTGCAACACTCAAAAAATAATCCTAATTTCGAAATCTCTTTTTAAAGGCCCTAGTTTTTAGATTTCTAATTTTTTAAAACCCTAATTTTTAAGATTTTTAAATTGATTTTATAAATTAAAGGGTTACACGAAATACACTTTATCCTCAATTCTTTAAATCCTAACCTTAACAATACACAAAGTCATCATGGGCATGGGTGAAAGGGGCGCCCATCTAAGACCTATTTTATTATTACATTAGTATTTTATAAAGGTGACAAACAGGTCATTCAGTTTGGATTCAGTTCGTTTTTTTAGCTATAATCGTTTTAAATTCGGTTGAGATTGGTTCAGGTTTGATTCAAATTTTCGGTTTATAATAGGTCTACGTTGATTTCAATTCGGGTATCGAGTAGAGTTAATTGATTTTCAATTCGGTTGAATTTCGGTTCGATCAATATCAATTTAGTTATTTTGGGTCGATTGATTTCGAATCATTTCAATATCAAGTAAAGTAAGATATCGATCAGTTTTAGCCAGATTTTTACACCTTATATATCACTTGGTATAACATGCAAATTTGGTTTTTGGAGAATTGTGCCACAATTCACGTCCTATCTATCTTTATTTATTTTAATATATATTTTTATTTCGGGTCAAAATCAGTTTAGGTTTACTCGGTTTGAATCCATTTAGTTCGTGTGAAAATCAACTCAGGCTCATTTTTTATTCAACTAGAATTCGGATCGGTTTTGGTTCGATTATGGGTTTCAGGTCAAAATCAGATCATATTCGAGTCAATTTTGGGTCACGGTTCGAATAAATCGATTTAGTTTTTAGGTCTCGGGTTAAGTTTGCCATATCTAGTATTATGTCTAATTTTTTAATATTTATTATTACATATTTATTTATAAATTTTAATTTTTTAATATCAATTATTATAGTCTAATTTTTTAATAATTTTTAGGTTTAAACGTGAAATAGGTACCTAAATTATATCATTTTTTCCAATTAGGTACTTAAATTATTTTTCGGGCCAACTAGGTGCCTAACATTTTATTTCGTAAAACCTTTAAGATTTTTTGTTAATTTTCACCGTTAAAATACATATGTCATCTTCTGAAAATTTTAAAATTATATTCAAAATAAATAAAATTAATAAAACAAAATAAAAATATATCCTAAATTTTTTAAATATTCTTAAAATAGTCCTCAAAATCCATAAACCCCCAAATTTGGTCACTCCCGTCGACATTGTCGGCGACAAAATGAAGTATCCTTCCCGCACCGATCAACTCACATTATCTGTTGCCAGTTTTGTCGTTACTCATCGTGAATCATTCGATACTTTTGATATTTTGCACGATATCGATCGATTTCTGACGAAAAAATGCTGGAGGAAATGATCATGAAGTTCTAGTGACCGATATGGTGAACGACGACATGATAATCGATAATGAAATTAGCCTAAATTAGGATTTAGATTTGGGGAGTTACGGATTTTAAATTTGAGGTTGTTTTGCAAAATCTAAAAAATTTATAATTTTTTTGTAAATTATGTAATTTTATTTATCTTTAATATTATTTTGAAATTTTCTAGAGTTAACATGTGTCATTAACGATGGGAATTAACGGAGAACCTTAAATGAGTTATGGAATAAAACGTTAAGCACCTAGTTGACCCGAAAAATAATTTAGGCATCTAATTAGAAAAATAATATAGTTTGGATATTTATTTAACGGTTAAGCCTAATTTTTATTAGCGGTCCAATTTGGGTTCAATTTTTTTCTTAATATTTGTTTATAAAAGCCTGGTCTTAAAATTTATTTATTTTTTTAATATTTGTTATTATGTGTCTAATTTTTTCTCAACCCTTGTTATGATTAGTCCAAACTTTTTAACATTTATTATTATAAGCTCATATTTTATCAATACTTGATATTAGAGTCTATTATTAAAATTATTTTAATATATTTTTTATTAGGATCTAATTTTTCTCAATACTTATATTAGAGGGTTAAAATTTTTCAATAATTGTTATTAGGGTCATAATTTTTTCAATACTTATTATTAGGAGCTCAATTTATTTTTAATATTTATTATTAAAGATATATTTTTTAAAATTTATTTTTTTCAATATTTTTTTATTTAGTGTTCAATTTTTTATAAATACTTATTGTTATGACTTAATTTTTTTGGATATTTGTTAGTATGCATGTACTTAGTTTATTTTTTTTAATATTTATTAGTAAAAGCTTAAATTTTATGATCATTAAAATCTTAAAAGCTACTCTAACCTTATTTTTTAAATTTTAGATTTAAATTTTAAGAAAGAGTATAAATAGAGATATCAATAAAAATATTATTTCTGTTCAAATGGGATGACTTCGTAGGCTTGGAACCTCTTACATTATCTCCGAAGTCAAGCTCTTTAGTATTTTATTTTTAAAAAATAAAAATAAAAGCTTAAAGTTAAGATTTATGGTTTGAGTTTACAAAATTAAAAGTTGAATGTATTTTTAGAGAATAAAATTTAAAGTTTAAGATATAAAGTTTAGGATAAACTACATAAATGGTCACCCAACTATACCTCAATTATCTTTTGCAACCCTCCACTATCATAAGTTATAAATTGGTCCAACGATTTAAAAATTATAATAAATTGGTCCAATACCGTTAAAAAATTAACAGTTGATGATATGACAGTTAATATAAATTGATATAATTATATAATTAGCCTTCAAGTTCTACACTTATTTTAATTTAACCCTAATTTTAAAAATTAACCCATATAATTTTAAGCATTTTGTGTATTAGTTTCCAAATTCTTGTGGAAATTGTATGAGTTTCTTAATCAAAGTGGCTGCAATAATCAAGTTGAAATGGTATTCCACTTCAACTGCAACACAAAAACAAAGGGGAGGAGAGAGAGAGAGAAAAAAAAAGAGTCTTTGAGTTCTTTGCTTCGATCGTGTTTTTCTCATAGGCTTCGTTGTACATCACTCATCGTAAAGTTTTTGTAACGCCCTAAAGTCGGGAGAAGTTTAGTGAATCGGTTTTATCAGTTTAGCCTAATTCGAGATTAAATACTTAAAAATTAGTTTTTTGATGAAATAAATCTTGGAAAAATATCCTAAAATTTTTATTTAAGCCATATTTGATTTTGGTCATCTCAAATTTTAAAAATTGACTCTTGAATCTCTAAGATTTTGAAATTAATGACTATTTTGCAAAAATTAAAAACTTGAGAATAATTTTATAAACTAAACTAAAATTTTAAATCTTTAAAGAGACATAATAAAGAGACAGATGATTTTTACTTTTCTATTATATAACTCTTATATGTAGGTTGATATTCGCTTCACAGCCACTTGATGCTATTATTATAAAGTCAAGATTTTAATTTTTTGAAATGTAAACTCAAGCTCAATTCATAAGAACCTTGATTAGTCATGGAAGTATTGAAAATTTGAAGAAATAGGTAAATATTATATGAGATGGGACATTGTTTTCCTTTGTAGACAAAAGTATGATTAATAAATGGGTTAACTATCGCATTAGTTACGTTTGTTTATCTCTGGTATAAATTAGGTTATTGATTTTGAAAAACGATCAACAAGATCACTTATGTTTTCGAGGTGTAAACTTTTGGTCAGTTCAACGTTAAGTACCATTAAATATTAACGAAAAAATAATTCCACACAATAAAAACAATAAATTCCATAGATAATCTCTAAAATCATCCATTTTTTAGATAATATTATTATACGTTATCTCTCCCACTCCATAAATACCACTTTTTCACTGGTCTGCATCACCAAAAGTTTACATCCCGAAAATGTAAGTGATCTTATTGGTTATTTTATAAAATCAGTAACTAAATTTATTCCGAGGATAAACGAAGGTAACTAATGAAATAGTTAACCCTTAAAAAATATATGATTAACGTGCATACACGCAGGGACGGAGCGCACATTATAGTTGGATGGGGCAATCGCCCCCCACCATCGAAGAATTTTTTTCTTTCACTTTGTCCCTTTATTTAAATTCTTTTAATTTTTTTTTTATGAATTTGCCCCCTTCTTTTAAACATTTATGTTTTGTCCCCCTCAACTCCAAATCCTAACTTCGTCTCTGCATATACGAAAAAAATATAATAAAAGATTTCCCATGCTTAGGGTCTAATTCTTTCCATGTACAAGTACGGCCGAATTTAGATTTTATGTTATTCAAATTTGAAACATAAACTTATATTTATAAACATAGACGTTGATTTTTTTATATGAAACAGGATAATATTTGATTCTTTATTTTTAATAAATAACTAAGAGTTTTAACTCCACGTACATCTTCAAAATTACAATGTACTAAAGAATAAAAGAGTTACAACACATAACATGATTCTCACAATTATCTTTTTAAATTATAATGTATGTTCGTCATCGTAAAAAAAAGTGACGTTAGGGTCGGTTTTTGATCATCTCGATCTTGATCTAAAATTAAATATTTATCTTGATTTTAATTTAATTTTAATATATTTATCGTTAAATTAATTCGATTTGATATAATAAAAATATTTAATTTAAAAATAAGTATTTAGATTATATATTTTTTAAAAATAGGTGTATAATATCTTCTTAACTGAAATAGGTAACACCGTTAAAAAATTTATTTAACTAAAAAATAAGTGCCCAAACTATATACTTTTTCTGAGATATGTGTTTAATGTTTTTTTAACTAAAATATGTAACTAAAGTTTTATTTCGTTAGTGTTTTAAGGTAACACCGTTAAAAAACATCAACCCATCACAATTTAACCCATGTTTATTTTTTAAAAAAATGAAAAAATAGAAAATTAATTTTGGAAAAATCTAAAAAAAATTAAATTTTCTAAAATGAGCCCATTGTCCGTTTTTCAAATTACCCATCGCTGATAAATGACGAGAGATATTATGATCGAACGTTGAAAGATTAGAGCATATCGAACAAATTGGATCGAACCTTTTTCTACAGGTTCCCATAATTAATTTAAACAGATCAAATACTACTAATAATTTAAAGGGTTGTTTTTGTAAATTAGTAAATCTCAGTTTCATTTTCAGTCGATCTCAAGACTGCTTTGGTTTTCTCGTTTTCCATTTCCTCTCAATTCATTGTTGGATCTCACGAAGGTAACTTGTTTCACCCCCTGGATCGCATCTGAATTTCGTCGTACACGATTTAACTGTTTGTTTTCCCTAATTTTTGTTCGATGCGCTGAGCTGCAGTATAAGGTAGAGGAAAGGAAAGGAAGGCCGAAAACTAAAAAAGGAAAGACGATTTGGAATCCTGAAGGTTAACTCGAACTATGAGACAAAGTCTGTGCATTTAGAAATTCAAGTTTATTTTCTTTTCTTTTTCTTTTTTATCATATTTTATGAGTTCTGAACATGTGTATCAGATCTATGTTAGTTTTTAGTTGATTATGCTGTGATTTGGTGATTTTATCTTTGCACTTTGTTGGCTGAAATCTGGTGAACTCAAGTTTTTTCTTTCATTTTGCTACATATCTTAACCTGTGATTGGTAGTGATGATGTTACCTGTTGTTCTAAGTGGAAAAAAATTTAGGCAGATATATTTAGCTATATATTTTTTCACTTAAACTAAAATTGGGATTCTGTTTGGTTGGTAGTGATTCTGGAGCTTCATTGTCTTATTTTAGACTTCTTATGGTTGGTTCAATGCTCAATTCTTTTGATGACTATGGTTTCCATCATTGATAGTTTTTTTTCCTGCATAAAATAACTTGATTTCCTCTTCGTGCTTCCCATATATGCTCAAACTGATATATGGGTTGTGGAACCTTAACGATGCCTTTTTAGGGTACCCTAGATTTGCAATAGATTTAGGATTAAAAACATAATGAGATTTTACTGTTGTTTGTGGTTTTCATGTGGTGAACTGAGGATATTATGTCCTGGTGGAAGGGTTGGATGAAGGGAGGTTCATTTCATAAACACAAGATAACTTTTTCCACAGAGGTTCATATCTAGTAAGTGTATTATATACATGTAGGCAGAATTTGAGGTTCTGTGCATCTGTAGTGGAGAAGCCGGCCTTACCTTGGTCTGTGGTTTGGGAGTATCTGATTTAAGTATTTTTCCTTCTCCTTTCTTTTGCTTTTCTTATGTATTGGAGTGTTTCTTTAGCCTGTCTCTTCGCTTTGCAATATGAATGTACAGACTTACCTGCACCCATTTTCTTTCACGTGTTACTACATGCATGCTATCATACTAACTTATTTAGTCTTCTGTGTATTTTTTTGTAGCTACTGAGGCTGCTTTAAGATGTCTTTATCTTCTTTTAGTTGTTGAGCAGTAGTTTATTCTTTAGTTCATGAAATTGTTAGTGAACTTGTTTATAATGCCATCTTTGTCACTTTTGAAGGTTATGCACTGGTGGGATCCCTGCGCCTTTCTTTCTAACAGTTGGTAAACATAGAAAGGCCTTCGATTCCAGAAGGATATTACTCGGAAATGGGGCGTCTGAAGCTGCAATCTGGGATCAAGGCAATTGAGGAAGAACCCGAGGACTATGATATTACATATTCTAACAAAGCTACTTTAGCATGTATGATTAATTCAGAAGTAGGTGCTGTATTAGCTGTCATGAGGAGAAATGTAAGATGGGGTGGTCGATACATGTCAAGTGACGATCAACTAGAACACTCTTTAATTCAGTCATTGAAGGCATTACGGAAGCACATTTTCTTGTGGCAGAATCAGTGGCATACCATCAACCCTGCCACGTATCTCCAGCCGTTTTTAGATGTGATTCAATCTGATGAAACTGGTGCACCAATCACTGGTGTTGCTCTATCTTCTGTTCACAAAATTTTAACCCTTGATGTAATTGATCAAAATACTGTAAATGTTGAAGATGCTATGCGTTTGGTAGTTGATTCTGTGACTAGCTGCCGATTTGAGGTGACAGATCCTGCCTCAGAAGAAGTGGTTCTGATGAAGATACTTCAAGTTCTTCTTGCTTGCATGAAAAGTAAAGCCTCAGTTATGTTGAGTAATCAGCATGTTTGCACAATTGTTAACACTTGCTTTCGAATAGTTCACCAAGCAGAGAAGAAAGGTGAGTTGTTACAACAGATAGCTCGCCACACAATGCATGAACTTGTTAGGTGTATATTTTCACACCTTTCAAATGTTGAGAACACAAAGCATGCCTTGGTTAACAGAATTAGCACCGCTAAACTAGAGGTTGGTGCTTGCTCTAGTGTTTCTCTCTCTCTCTCTCTCTCTCTCTTTTTTCTTCCCTATTTTGGTTTCAACCACTTCTTTAGCTTCTTTTCAGAAGCCAAATGGTATTTCTTCAGTTATGTTTTGGTTTTCTGGTTATGTTTTTTTATCATTACTTTATCTTATCTGGAGTTTCTGCTTTGAAGCTTGGTGGGATAGATAACGATTATGCCTTTGGGGTTAAACAAGCTGAAAATGGAAACGGCTCTGAGTATGATGGTCCAGCATCTTCTGGAAGTTTTGCATCCAATTCTTCTGGTCTGGTAGGAACTGTGAGGGAAGAACGTTTGGTAGTAGCTGGTAACGGAAAGGAGACAGTTCCATATGATTTGCACCTCATGACAGAACCATATGGCGTCCCTTGCATGGTGGAGATATTTCATTTCTTGTGTTCTTTACCAAATGCTGTTGAGCATGTGGGAATGGACCCACACTCAAATACCCTGGCATTTGATGAAGATGTTCCACTTTTTGCCTTGGGCTTAATTAATTCTGCCATAGAATTGGGTGGTCCTTCCTTCTGTCGTCACCCAAGGCTACTGAGCTTGATTCAGGATGAATTGTTTCGTAATCTGATGCAATTTGGGTTGTCAATGAGTCCACTTATTCTTTCAATGGTATGTAGTATTGTTCTAAATCTTTATCATCACCTCCGTACAGAACTCAAACTTCAGCTTGAGGCTTTCTTTTCTTGTGTAATTCTGAGGCTTGCACAAGGCAAATATGGAGCTTCATACCAGCAGCAGGAGGTGGCCATGGAAGCTCTAGTTGATTTCTGTAGGCAGAAGACATTTATGGTGGAGATGTATGCTAATTTAGATTGTGATATTACTTGCCGCAATGTGTTTGAAGACCTTGCTAATTTGTTATCAAAGAGTGCATTCCCTGTGAACTGCCCTTTGTCTGCGATGCACATTCTTGCCTTGGATGGTTTAATTGCTGTTATCCAGGGAATGGCTGAGAGGATTGGGAATGGTTCGGTTAGTTCAGAGCAGGCCCCAGTTATTCTTGAGGAATATTTGCCATTCTGGATGGTGAAGTGTGAGAACTATGCTGATCCAGTTCATTGGGTTCCTTTTGTCAGACGGAGAAAATACATCAAAAGAAGGTTGATGATTGGAGCTGATCACTTTAACCGTGATCCAAAAAAAGGGTTAGAGTTCCTCCAAGGAACACATCTTTTGCCTGACAAACTTGACCCCCAAAGTGTGGCTTGCTTTTTCAGGTACACTGCTGGATTAGATAAGAACCTTGTTGGGGATTTCCTGGGAAACCATGATGAGTTCTGTGTTCAGGTTCTTCATGAATTTGCTGGGACATTTGATTTCCAAGATATGAATCTGGATACTGCACTAAGATTGTTCCTGGAAACTTTTCGATTGCCTGGAGAATCACAGAAGATACAAAGGGTGCTGGAAGCATTCTCTGAGAGGTACTATGAGCAATCACCACAGATTCTGGCTAACAAGGATGCTGCTTTGTTGTTATCATATTCACTTATAATGCTCAACACTGACCAGCACAATGTCCAAGTAAAGAAAAAGATGACAGAGGAGGATTTCATCCGGAATAACCGGCATATAAATGGAGGCAATGATCTACCTCGAGAATTTCTTTCGGAATTATACCACTCAATATGCAAGAATGAGATCCGCACAACTCCAGAGCAAGGCTTTGGTTATCCTGAAATGACCCCAAGTCGGTGGATAGATCTGATGCACAAGTCTAAGAAAACTGCACCGTTCATTATAGCTGATTCTAGAGCATACCTTGACCATGATATGTTTGCAATAATGTCAGGTCCAACGATTGCTGCTATCTCTGTTGTATTTGATCATGCTGAACATGAAGATGTTTACCAGATCTGTATTGATGGGTTCTTAGCTGTTGCTAAGATTTCTGCATGCCATCATCTTGAAGATGTACTGGATGACCTAGTTGTGTCTCTCTGTAAATTTACCACCCTTTTGAATCCATCGTCTGTTGAGGAACCAGTGTTAGCTTTTGGCGATGACACCAAAGCAAGGATGGCAACTGTAACTGTTTTTACTATTGCAAATAGATATGGTGATTATATTCGCACAGGTTGGAGGAATATACTGGATTGCATCTTACGACTGCACAAGCTGGGGCTTCTTCCAGCTCGTGTAGCCAGTGATGCAGCTGATGAGTCAGAGCTCTCTGCTGACCCTGGTCATGGAAAGCCCATTACAAATTCTTTGTCTTCAGCTCACTTACAGTCCATAGGAACCCCAAGGAGATCCTCTGGATTGATGGGACGGTTCAGTCAGCTTTTATCTCTGGATACGGAGGAGCCAAGATCACAGCCCACTGAGCAACAACTTGCTGCTCATCAACGCACCCTTCAGACAATTCAAAAATGTCACATTGACAGCATATTTACCGAGAGTAAGTTTTTGCAAGCTGAATCTTTGTTGCAGCTAGCAAGAGCCCTAATTTGGGCTGCAGGGCGGCCTCAGAAGGGAAGCAGCTCGCCTGAGGATGAAGATACAGCTGTTTTCTGCTTGGAGTTGCTTATTGCTATTACCCTGAACAACCGTGATAGGATTGTGCTTCTATGGCAGGGTGTCTATGAGCATATAGCTAATATTGTCCAATCAACTGTTATGCCCTGTGCGCTGGTTGAGAAGGCTGTTTTTGGGCTTCTTAGAATTTGTCAAAGGTTGCTTCCTTACAAAGAGAACCTGGCTGATGAACTCTTGAGGTCCCTGCAACTTGTCTTGAAGCTTGATGCTCGAGTGGCTGATGCGTACTGTGAGCAGATTACACAGGAAGTAAGTCGCCTAGTGAAGGCAAATGCTACCCATATCAGATCTCAAATGGGGTGGCGTACAATAACATCTTTATTTTCCATCACAGCCCGACATCCAGAAGCATCTCAAGCAGGTTTTGAAGCGCTTTTATTTATTATGTCTGATGGGGCTCACTTACTCCCAGCCAATTATATTCTCTGCATAGATGCGGCTAGGCAGTTTGCCGAGTCTCGTGTTGGACAGGCAGAGCGATCTGTACATGCACTGGATCTTATGTCCGGTTCTGTTGATTGTCTGGCAAGGTGGACCCATGAGGCTAAGGAAGTGATGGAAGAGGAGGATGCTGGCAAGATGTTTCAGGATATCGGTGATTTATGGTTGAGGCTTGTGCAGGGACTCAGAAAAGTTTGTTTGGACCAGAGAGAAGATGTCAGAAACCATGCTCTTCTATCATTGCAGAAGTGCTTGACTGGTGTTGATGCCATCCACATTTCTCATGGTTTATGGTTGCAGTGTTTCGATCTTGTAATCTTCACAATGCTTGATGACTTACTTGAAATTGCTCAAGGACACCAGAAAGACTACCGCAACATGGAAGGGACACTTATTCTTGCCACAAAGCTCCTTTCCAAAGTGTTCTTACAGTTACTCCATGAGCTTTCACAGTTAACTACATTCTGCAAACTGTGGCTTGGTGTGCTCAGCCGAATGGAAAAATATATGAAAGTAAAAGTCCGAGGTAAGAAAAGTGAGAAGCTTCAGGAGCAAGTGCTCGAGCTTCTTAAGAACATCTTGCTTGTAATGAAGACAAGGGGAGTACTCATGCAGAGAAGTGCACTAGGTGGGGATAGCATGTGGGAACTGACATGGCTGCACGTGAATAACATTGCACCATCTTTGCAGTCAGAGGTTTTCCTTGATCAGGATCCAGAGCTCAAGCATGGTGAAGCTGGTAATGTAGTGTCTGGTGAAACAGTTTCTGTTCCTTCAAATGAAACGACCTCGGAAGGCGCTGGTGCAGGAAGTTAACATTGTGTATGGTTGGATGCTTGAGAAGGGTTTGTCTTAGCCTCCATAGTTATACGCACAATATCTTGCTATTTTTCAAGGTGATCCTTATTGATGCATTAGGGCATGCTAGGTGCTGCTGCTAAAATCCCACGAATCCTAGTGTTGTTTGGAGGCATTGGATGCAAAATGGTAAAATGGATTGGGAAAGTTTAGAGTGAGCCTTGCTTGGTTAAGTTGAGTTATAATTTTACTTGTTATTTTAGATTTGGCAAATGTTATTATGTCTCCAGGGATCCTTGCCAAAATGTTGTTTTAAAAATTGGTATTCCTTCGAAACTTAGTTCTTAGTCTGCATATGGCGTTTCTGCCTTTTTGCAGCGAGAAGGATTCATCCGGTTTGTTTCGACTGGTCGACATGTGAAAAAATGTGGACCTCGGTCCCTTAGATGTTATCCTCGTATTGCTTTTGCTCATTGATGTATAGAAGCATAGGGTTAGAAGAAATGGGAATGAACCATTCATTTTCTCACTTGTGCGTTATGACTGAATTTTCAGAAAATGCTTTCGTCGTTCTTAGAAAATGAGCCATGACCATGAATATGAGTTGAATGATGGGTCTGTTCTTCCTCAACTTTCCTCTTTTGATATCATGCCTCAGGTAGTTTATTCACCCAAGTCTGCAACTCTTTCAAGTCCTGTTCCTGTATAGACACCAGACATGACATTTATGATCAAAAGTAGAACCAAAACACATAGATGCAAGTGTTACGGGGCTATTACTTTCTTTCTAAAAGACATATCTGATAAGATGAACAGTACCACCGTTTATATATCCTAAGACCTTCCTTTCCCTTTTCGATTTGAGATTAATTCTCTTTTCCTATTTTCAGACGAGACACAATAGAGAAGCTAAAAATGGAGCATATAATAATAATAATAACAAAGACCAGCTTCCATGGCCATGTTGTTGAATGTAAGCCAAGAGCTTTTGATCTTCTTTGGGGGTCCCGGGCCCTTTCTTCAACCCCACCTTCTCGCAGCATGGAGACCTCCCTATAAACTCTTCCCTTGCTTACTTTTCCTGTGGGTAGATATAGTATGAGCAGAATCTGCAGTGTGCTTCTCTTGAAATTCAGATGATTTTGATAGTGGAAATACGAGTGCAATAATAGGTTCATGCTCTATGACCATTATATCCCTTTTTATAAACTACATCTTCAGTTGATAACCATAATATTCACAACCTTTTCTATCTCAATTTATATATTATAAGTAGATAATAGGTTTTGTTATGTATATATTTTTTTTAAAAAATTCGAAATGATAAAGAATATGTATATCAGACCTTAAGAGTTTAGGTTTAACTTTAGTTGATAATTACTCTTAAAAGAATTTTTTCTACGAAAAAGAAAAATATTATACAATTTGATTATACATTTTCTTTAAAAGTGTATTTTAGGGATTAATTGAAAACATAACCATAGTATCAAAACAAGAGTAGAGGGAAGAAAATAGAGTAGAATTAAAACTTTTTATCCTAACATGGTAATCGTACAAAATAAGGAGAATTAAAAGGAGAGAAGGAAAAAAAGTAGAGCAGAGAGAGACACAGAAAATCAAAAAAAATTAGGAAAAAGACTAAAATTTTATTTAATTCATCGATAATCTTTCTATCGTAACATTCTAGTTTAAAACGTACCGTTTCACTAGCAAAGAACAAAATCCAAACTAATAAGAAACAAAATGACAGTGTTTTGCTTTCTTAATTTTAGATCATTGTAATATTCCCTCCTTTAAACAATTCTTAACCTCAAGGATTAAATATAAAAACAATAAAATTTAAACTCTTTTTGCTTTAATTAAACTTGACTCAAAAACTCGTATAAACACTTTCAATTTGTTTTCAAAAGTTAAAAAACCGATGAAATTATATCGAAAAGATGTTACTTTTTTGTACTACATTGACGTTTGTAGATACTCAACTCCTTAAAATTCTTGTCCCCTCCATTGTGGTTTAAGCTTTGTCATTGTTGATATTATTATAAACCTTTACTCGGATCAAAAATTCTAACATTGTTGCAATCCTTTGTCACTAGAATCTTTACACTCAATTTTTTTGAGCTTTTACATATTCTTTTTCATGCAAAATACCCCAAACCTTAAGTGCCACACGCATATCCCATCTTATTTATGTATAATTGAGTTTTTCATATGAAAATTCAGTAAAATATTGTATTTAAAACTAATGATGAAATAATGTGCGAGAAACATTGATTTTATATCTGGTATAAACCCCTTTTAGTCTTCTACTTGAAAAATTATATTATGGTTCAGTCCCACCATCTGTCCATGGGACCAACCAATAAAAACTGTCAACTTCATCAATTTCTCCATGTCATAATTTTTTTTCAAGTGAACCTTCACTTGAAAAATTAAAAAATAATGAGGTGGACAGTTTCAATGGTTGGTCCCATGGATGACGTGGTGCGACTGGCCCATGATATAATTTCTCCTTTCACTTGTAATGCCCGTGAAACAAATTCAAACATTCAGAGCAGTACATCCTGATTTTATCAACCTTGAAAAATAAAGAGATTAGTTTATGTGATGATTGTTTATCACTAATAACAACATTAACGATAAAATGCAACCTCTAAGGTGTCTGTTAGTATTCCCACTATCTTAACAGCACCTAAAAATTGAGTTAAACTCAATAATATCAGAAAGTAATCGTTACTCGGACATCTTTACTCTTGGCCATGAACCTCCTTTGAGTTTTTAATTCACTCAACTTTTCTATTTTCCGATCAAAAGCGAAGAAGAAAGGAATGAAAAATAACTAAATAAAAGTTGCTAACTCAAAACCAAATCTTGAAAGATTTCGGTTACAATCAATATAGTAAATCAATATAGATTTATAGTAATAGTAAATAATAAGAATAAGTAATACAACGATTTCTAACTCTATTTAGAATCAAATAAATCAAATAACAGTACAGTATTTTCTTTAAGTATCTTGTAGGATACTGTTGTTCCAGCCACATTTCAGGCATCCACAAAAATTCTTCACTATCCACACCAAGAGCAACATGACATAACTCTAAAGCTACAATTGCAACAAATCCATTTAAAAAATCACCAGCAATATTGTTAGAGCAATAAAATTATTTTAATAAACTTGTAGCAGGGGTCTATCCCATTTACTCCAACTTCAATATCATGTCTGTTAAACGTTAAAGGTTAAAATTATTTTTATGTCTTATTAATATTCAAAATCTAAAAAAATAGTCTATCATGTATCATAAATACATTTGAAAATCATTAATATTAAATATCACTGAATATTATTAAATTAATTAATAAAAATTAAAAAAAGTTAAAAAGTTAATATATAATTAATAATTAATTTTAAAAAATTGAACAAATTATTTTACATATATATTAAATTTAAAGTAAATTACCTATTTAATATATCATCTATAGATGTGTTTTTGTATATTTTAATGCCCATCATTAAGTTTTTGTTAAAATTTAACGAAAATATAACATAGTATAATAATATTTTGAATCTTAAAAATTATATATTTTAATAGTTAAAACTTAGTTCAAAATGATTATCCTAATTTAATTATCATTTCAAGATTTTGGATCAAACCCTTAATTATCATCTTCTCCATGTAAATTATGGGTCGCTCTAATGATCCTAATGTGATTTTTTAGATTTGTGATAACGTATAAATAAACAAAATTATTCAATTATTATTTACAGGGAAAAGAACGAGATTTTTTTACATGAATATCCTTAACCGGGTAAAAATTATCTGCCTTCTTTTTATGTCTTTTTTAAAAATTTTCAAAAAATTTAATTTTTAACTCTTACTTTTAATTTTATATCCTAAATCCAAAATTCTACACCCTAAAAATATATCCTACTCTTAATTCGTTAAATCCTAACCACAATCTCTAATCTTGAACCCTAACCTCAACCCCTAAACCCTCTAATTTAAAACAGAGGCATGGAAGAAGGCATGAGAAAGAGGTAGATGATTTCTGCCCCTTAACCGGTAGAGTAAAAATCATCTATCACTTTAACATGCATCCCTTTTATGCCTCATTTGAAAATTTTTTTAAAATTTGAATTTTAAACCCTAAACCTTATTTTTTATATCCTAAACCTTAAACCTTATACCTTAAAAATTACGCCCTACTCCTAATTTTTTAAATTTTAAGTATAACTCTAATTTTGAACCCTAAATTTTAAACCCTAAACTTTTAATTTAGAATGGATGCAAAAATAAAGGCATTAAAAAAAGACAGTGAATTTACACTCTAACCGGTACCCTTGGTTAATATTTCCATTTTCCAGTGTCATATTAGCTTGCACCTACACTGCACCATGTAATTAGGAACTTTAAAAACCGAAAGATTATTAGGTGAACTCTGTTTATCACGTCATTTATAATTCAAACAATCAGGATCGTTGATCTTTAAATAACCATCTAATAACTACCCACCCACTAAGTTCACGTAGGAAAGAGGTGATGATTCACTTGGAAAAGATCAACGGTCCTGATTAATTGGGATCATGGATGACGTAGTGAACATGATTCACCTAATAATTTTTACTAGAAACCATCCACCCTTTACATCACGATTGGCTCCAGGGACTGTCTATTCTTCGCTGTACACAAGGCTTACAACAAGTGTTTACAAAGCATATATCTTCTCAAGATCAGAATTATACTCATCCACATCTGATATATTTGCAGAGTATGACCACGAGAAAGATTTACTCCCGCTGGCTCGTTTTATTCGTCTCTGCGAGTCGCTTCGGAAAATCCCAAAACGTTGCCGAAAAACAAAGTAGCACATGCTGGCAAGTGTTCCGACCAGAATCGGTGCTCCTATGATGGTTATAGTAACAGCCATCCATGAACTACGTTTTCCGACAACCACGAAAGCTATCGATAAAAATGCTCCACAGGTGCAAGCACAAGCAGCCCACATCAGCTTGTTAACCACTGATACGACCTGTTTCTGAGCTGTTGTGTCCCATGCGACCAACGTGATCTGAACGACAACGACAGCAAGCGATATGAAGAGGGATATAGCATTCAGGAGGCAGAAAACCTGGAAACCGACGTGATAGGATATGTTAGCCCTCCCTGTATCCGGTCCATCGCTTATATATTGACCAGGCAAGTTGAAGATGGCCAAGAAAGCTATCGACGCAAAGAGAACGGCCACAACCGTGATGGAATTTGTGGTGTTCTGGACCGCTTCTCGGTGAAGTTTCCGAAGTTCTTTGGCAATTCCGGTAACTCTTCGGTTTGTTTTCTCGTTTTGTATAAACTGTGAGTGCACCTCGTGCTTAATGTCACTCACCGTCCTCTTTAGTTCCATTGCTTCATCTACTTGACCTATATACCTAGCGTTCTTAGCACCAGCCTCTGTTAGAGCTTCACTAATTTCAAGTGCAGATTCTCCATACTGGAGTTTATCTGACAAATCCATCGCAGTTTCTTGCTGATTATTTACGGCGTTGACATCGATAGATCTATAAGTCAGCAACAAGCTCACATTCTGAAAATAAGAAGCAGAAAACAGAACATAAGTAGAGGAAAATGAACAATGAATTCGATACGGATATAGACATGTTACTCGAACTTGGGTGTATCGGATATAGACATGTGCCCACAATGGGTATATGAATTACACACGGATTATGGACAAGGGAACACAAATGAATGAAAAATGAAAAGTTGAAGCAATATATACACAAATACATGCAGTCATGGATACCTGCAGGCGAGATTTCCTCGTAGCTATGTGCAATGCGGTGTTCCCCTTTTTGTCACGTTCGTTCAGAATGGAGCGATTGGCAAGCAATATATCATCAACTACCACCGGACACTGACCCTTGACGGCCATATGGAGTGCAGTTTGGCCTTTCTTATCTTTCACGCTAACAATTCCTTGATCGCAATCGATAAGAGCTTTTACTACATCGATAAGGCCATACCTAGCGGCCGTATGCAATGCAGTCTTTCCGTTCTTCCGCACGATCCTAATGCAGCCGGCATCAGCATTCAATATCGCGTTTACCACATCCAAATGACCTTTAACTGCTGCAGAATAAAGAGGGCTCGTATTCGTGGAGTCGCATATCTTGCAAAGCTCAGGCCATGTCCCCAAAAGTTCCTTCACTATGCCTACAAATTTCAGTACAGAATCCATAACAGTCAATCACAACATACAAAAGACAAAATAAAACATGTTCAATTCTATGTTTTTAACTAGCCTAAATCACATGGAAGACTTGCTCGTATTAGATTTTTGCTGCCATCAGTTATCTCGAATCTCAGTATACCAAGAAAGATGTACAGTCTAATAAGGCTATTAAGCCTAGAGAGCTCTTCTATTCGAGTTTGTGGTTTATCTTCGCTCTTCGGTTCATTGGATGCCAAAGCAGAGATCGAGGTTCGAGAAATAGTGAATGATCTCATTTGCATGGATACAAAGCAATGGCAAAGTTATAAATTGTTAAATTAAACTAAATTCAATTTTTAGTTATGTTACTAGAACTTAAGTGATGTCCAAAAATCACATACATGATTTCATCAAAATTCTTCCCCTTCCCATCAACCCAAAGTGAAAATTCATCACAATCAAAGCTAAAACCAGAAGAAATAATTGCAGTTAAGACAAGGGGACATACCCAAATGTCCTAACTTTGCAGCAACATGAAAAGTGTTCATATCAGACTTCGACCTGATCTTAACAATCTCCACCTCACAAAATTTTAGCAAATAGCTGAAAATCTCCTGGGAATTGTTCTCGGCAGCAACATACAAACCGGTGACACCAGATTCGTTCCGAGCAGCCATCAGATCAGAAACCGTGGATGACCCATCACACGGCTCATCTTTCGTCAACGTATCCAATAATTTCTTCACGGATTCGAGCTCCCCAGATCCGATGGCTGCGAAGAAAGACTGTTGGGTTAGGAAACGTAAAGGCTTTGAATCCATCACTACTTCTTCTTCTTCACTCTTCTTTTCTGCTTAAAAGGATGAAGCTTTGGGTTGTTTTCTGTGGTGTAAAGGATAACTGAGAGAGAGAGGTCTACACATGTTGGCCATTGAATTTATTTACAAGCTTTGTCTTTATTATTGTGGTTTTCAATTTTCAATTCCACTTATGATTAATTGATTGAAAATGGGCACTGTGTTTGCAAGCTTGTGACAAAGACGTAAAGTTGACTGTTAAAACAGAAAGAAAGAAAGAAAGAACCAGGTACGAGTATGGCTTTATTCACCACTACTATTTCACGTAGAAAGTGGTTGGAAATATTATTAAAAGTTTTTTAAAATTATTTAATTTAATTAAAAAACTATTTAACTTGTATTTGGTTTGATTAGGCACTCAATAAGTTTAATAAAATATTACTTGATTTTTATTTGTTAAAAAAATTCATTATCAAACTCGTTAATCTCATCCTAATTTTTATATTGTTTTTCAATATATGTAAATTTTTTTAATATTGTATAGAGTTTAATGTAAACTTAAATAATAAATTTAATTAAAAATATTAAAATAATATATGAAGTAATTTTAAAATCTAAATTTTAAAATAATAATTTACCAAAACACACAAAAATAACATATTATAAAAAAATTAACGAACTATTTTTTAATTTATCAGGTCGAGTTAGACTTTACTTGATTTTTTAAAGTTTTGAGTCAACTCAATTCAAAACGATTGAATTTGACAGAATCGAACTTAAACTATTTGTGAATTGTTTAACTTAATTAACATCCCTATAATAAAAATATTAAAATTAACTGTAAAATAAATTAAAATAAATAAATTCAATTTATTTATGACTCAATAACTGTTATTAGTACTTGTTTAAAAATGTTTAGATTTTACCTATTCGGCTCGGCTCGAGGCTCACTGAGTTTGGAATTTCAGGCTCGAGCTCGGCTCGAAAATAATATTACTGGGCTCGGCTCGGGCTCAAAGCTCGTCAGGCTCGGCTCGGGCTCGGTTCGGCTCCATTTGGCTCGAAATGAATAATTTTCTATATTATTTTTATTATTTATTTATAGTTTATTTTTTATTTATTATTTGTAATTTTATAAATTTGTTCTAATCGATAATATTCAATTTATTTTATTTAATTTACTTTTAGTGGATTTGTTCCAATTATTTTATTATTTTTCTTTACTAAACAAATTATTTTTAATGTATATATAAATATATATATTCATATATAATTATTCCGAGCCTGTTCACGAGCTTTTCGAGCCGAGCTTGGGTAAATTCGGCTCGTTTAAATCCTGAACCTAACCCGAGCCATAGTCGAACTCACTCGAGCCAAGCTTTGATCGAGTCGAGCCCGAGTAGCTCGCAAGCCGGCTAGGCTCATTATCACCCTAGTGTTGGGTGTAGTGTAATAATAATGTATATTATTCTTTTAAGGAGAGAATTCAGATTCAAATTTTAGAAAAATCACTATTAAAACGATTATGAATATCAAACATGAATCATTACACGTGTAATTTATCAAAAATAGAAATAAAAATATTTTGATTTCGGTTCTTAAATTTAAGGAAATACAAACACAAATCTAACCAATCAAGCAACGTGTCATAGTCTTGTAATTTATCAGAATGACTACCGTTCCTGAGAATGCTGTGTTTCCTGTCGAGAATGTTAGTGACACTCAAGTTTCCGATGATCCAGAAGCTGCGTTCTTTGCTAATAAACAGGTGAATGTCAAACTCGATGATTATAACTTTCTTCTCTGGAAACAACAAATCATCTTGATGATTAGAGGCCATGAGTTGGAACACTATTTAGATGAAGAGTTTTCAATTCCTTCAAAGGTTATTACCAGACGGGATGGTGAGATCATTGTCAATCCAGCTTACCGGAAGTATCGCAAACAAGACAGTTCACTTGCGTCTTGGCTCTTATCGACGATTAGTCCTTCTATCTTACCTCAACTTGTAGGTGCAGACACAACAACAACGATTTGGGGAGCAGTCAATCGTCTCTATTCTCAGCTTTCAACAACAAAAATCATGAACCTCCACTGTAGGTTAAGGGCTCAAAAGAAAGGTACGGCTACCATAAGTGAATATACTACTGCCATAAAAGAAATCTGTGATCTTTTAGCCAGTAGTGGCAGTCCTGTACCTGAGATTGAAAAGATTGCCATCGTTCTTAACGGGTTACCTATGGAGTATGAATCTTTTGTTGCTGCTATTACAGTTAGTCGAGCATATCATACATTTGAATCTGTTGCTTCTATACTAAAGGATGCAGAGTCACGGTTGTTAGATCCTTTACGTGTACCTGTTGGTATAAATTACACACGATACAATAGTTCACGCGAGATGGCTTTTTAAGATCGTGGAGTATCGTATGCTCGTGATCAGCGTGGATCACATACTTCTGGAGGTAGATTCTTTGGTCGACCAAGGTTTCAGTGTCAGATTTGTGGCAAGTTGGGCCACTTGGCGAACAAATGTTGGAATCGATTCAATAAGGATTACAAAGGGCCACCTGAACCACGGCCGAGGAACATAGGTGATGGTCAGGTAACCAACACACAAGCTAATCTTTGTAGGTATGTTGATGAGACACCTGAAGACTTCTATGATCCTTTTATTAACTCTAATCCTGCTCAAGAAATGCCACTGCCTACTGAAGAAACACCTGATACAGCTCAGATTAACACTTTACTTGCCAAAGGTGGTATTTCCACTGTTGACAAATGGTATCCAGACTTCGGACCCACGCACCATGTTACGTGTGTTCAGCCTGGAGATAAAAGCACTCAAGGATATACAGGTACGGGTAGAGTATATTTAGGTGATGGATCTACTTTAAATATTTCACATATTGGACAGGTTGTTATTGATACACATACCAGGGAACTTAACATCAATCAGTTACTTAGTGTTCCTAAGATCACAAGAAACTTGTTATCTGTGTCCCATTTCTCACAAGATAATTCGGTATTTTTTTAGTTTCATAATGATAAATGCTTTGTCAAGAATAGCTCCACGCTAAACATTCTAATGTAAGGTAGAGTAGAGGATGGGCTGTACTGCTTCTACCTCAATTCAGCTCATTCACCAACGGCTCTTTGCAATACCACCACTGGAGTTACTGACAATGTTGATGCTAGTAAGGAAGTCACTAATAGCAGACATCGCACTTATTCATTGTGGCACAGAAGACTCGATTATCTAGCAGCCAAAGTTGTTAATTCTCTTTTGAAGACACCTGTAGATGTTAGTCGGATTCCTTTATGTACTGCCTGCCAATTAGGGAAAAGTCATCGGTTACCCTTTGTTTCTTCCAATACTGTATACATCAAGCCCTTTGAACTTGTTGAGGCTGATGTATGGGGGCCTGCACCTGTAAAGTCTCTTAGTTGGCAGTACTATGTTACCTTCATAGACATGTACAACAGGAATTGCTGGTTGTTTCTTTTGCATAATAAAACTGAAGTTCCATCAGCTTTTAAAGTGTTTACTGCCATTGTCAAAAATTAGTTTTCTACAAACGTTGTTGGGCTGCAAACTGATGGAGGAGGAGAATTTCGAGCCCTTGAGTCTGATCTCACAACTGCTGGAATACAACATAGAGTGACTTGTCCTTATTCTTCACAACAAAATGGAGTGGTCGAGAGAAAGCATCGCCACATCATTGACACTGCTCTTACCTTGCTTGCTCAAGCTCACGTCCCTCTTCAATATTGGTCCTTTGCTGTCCTTAGTGCGGTTTATCTGATCAATCGTCTACCTGCTCCTCTATTAGAAGGTCTCTCACCACATCAAAAACTTTATGGCAAATTACCAGATTACAAGTTCTTCAAGGTCTTTAGTTCACAGTGTTTTCCTTGCCTTACTTCCTATAATGCACACAAGTTTGATTTTCGGTCGAAACCTTGTGTGTTCTTGGGATATTCACCTAAGTATCGGGGCTATTAGTGCATGGATGCCACAGGAAGGATCTATATTTCTCGAAATGTCAAGTTCAATGAAGAAGTGTACCCTTTTGAAACGGGTGTGACATTTCAGCAGCCTAAAGTTCGAGATAAGGTGTTCATGTCTCCATCTTTTCCTGCTGCACCTAAGAACTCACCTGAAGCTGCTCGAGAGCCTCCAACTGAGGATGTTCCTGTAAGTTATTCAGGTCACAATTCAGTACCTCATGGTCCCGCTTCTTCAACATCTGTTCGTGAAGAACCCCACTTTACTCCCACTAGTGGAAATCATGAAGACATCCCCTCTACAAGCTTTAATGATAACAATCGTGATGTGCCTCCTGGTGATAATGATCATGAAAGTTTTTCTTCTACACCTGACACTGGCATACAAAGTTTAAATATTCCCACAACTTCGATAGGTTCTGGTTCTTTGGATCAAACTGTAGGGTCACAGCAAAATTCTAGTGAACATCTGGCAAACCTTGTTTCTAAACAACCTGATCTACACCAGGTGCAACCTTCTTGTAGAAACACCCATTCCATGGTGACTAGGAGTAAGGCCGGCATCTTTAAACCAAAGATCTTTAATTTGGAGTGTTCGATAGTTCCAGACAGTGTTCATAAAGCCTTGGAAAGTCCACAATGGAGGGAGGCAGTTCATGCTGAATATAATGCCCTTGTTGATAATGGTACTTGGACCTTGGTTAAACTACCAAAGGATCGTAGGGCTATTGGTTGAAAATGGATCTTTAGAATCAAACACAATTCAGATGGTACCATTAGTCGATATAAAGCACGACTTGTGGCCAAAGGTTACTCTCAGGTTCTTGGACATGACTTTGGCAAAACTTTTAGCCCTGTGGTAAAGTTTTTTACTGTTAACATTCTTCTCTTGATAGCTGTTACTAGTAAATAGCAAATACGACAGGTTGATGTCAACAATGCCTTTTTAAAAGGTGACTTACATAAGAATGTCTTCATGCAATAACCTGAAGGGTTTGTTCAGGTTGCTTCAGATGGTACGAGACTCGTATGTAAGCTACAAAAGGCACTGTATGGTTTACGTCAGGCTCCCAGAAATTGGTTTAGCAAGTTGAGATCCTTTTTGCTTGAGATTGGATTTCTTGGTTCACGAGCTGATTCTTCATTATTTGTTTCTAAGGCAGCAGAAAATGTGACGTACTTAGCTGTATACGTTGATGATATTTTAATTACTGGATCCAATTCAGAACATATTGATAATGTGATTTGATTATTGCATGAAAGATTTTCACTTAAAGATCTTGGTTTGATTCATTACTTTCTTGGTATACAAGCTGTACACACGGCAGATGGCTTGTTTTTGAACCAACAAAAATATATAAATGAAATACTTGCTAAGAATGGTTTAGCAACAACAAAGCAGGTTGACACACCAATGGTAGTTTCACCAAAACTGAGTAAGGAAAGTGACAACACAGAGGTTGATGCTCAGTTGTATCGCAGTACTGTAGGTGCTCTTCTTTATATCTGTCATACCAAACCAGACATCTCCTTTGCTGTCAACAAAGTGGCTCAGTATATGCAACAACCAAGAGATGCTCATTGGTCTGCTGTGAAACGTATCCTAAGTTACTTGCGAGGTACTTCAAACAAAGGCTTATTGTTTCCTTCCTCTTCAGATGATACAAAAATTCAAGCCTTTTCTGATGCTGATTGGGCTGGGGATGTTGATGGTCGACGGTCAGTTTCGGGGTATTGTATTTTTAGGGGTTCTCATCTGATAGTTTGGTGCTCAAAGAAACAACGATCAATTTCACGCTCCACAGCTGAAGCCAAATATAGGAGCCTTGCAGATGCTGCTTCGGAGATCTTGTGGGTCAAAGCTGTTCTCAATGACATGGGGGTTTCATGTGAAGAGCCTTCGAAGATTTGATGCGACAATACCAACACAATGGCTATGGTAGCCAATCCAGTTCTACACTCGAAAACCAAACAAGTAGAACTAGATCTTCATTTTGTTCGAGAAAACGTTTTGACACAGCAACTTGAAGTCAACTATGTTCCTGCTACATCTCAGCCAGCAGATTTGTTAACCAAGCCCTTAGCAGTTATGAGGTTTCAGGAGCTGCGAAATTGTTTGGGAGTTTGGAGTCTCAAGCAAGTTGAAGAAGAAAAAGAGCAGGGTGAATATTAGAGTGAAGGTTATTTCTTCCGGTTCTCCAGCTTCGGATTCTTTCTGAACCGGTCAGACTAACGGCCTTGAACCAGGTTTGTTAGGTTTCTTCCAGAAAGCTCCAAGCTGTTATAACAAATTGCCCTTACTTTCATGGCATTTCTGATACAAAGCTTGGCTATAAAAACCATTGTAAATGGCACTGGCTAAGCATCTTTTCTCATGCTTATTGCCTACATTGAAATCATTAATCCCTTCTTCTCCGTTACTATTCATTTTAGTTTTACTATTCATCCGAGATTGCTTATGCTTCTTCTTAAGCTCAGGTTTGGTTCATCAATCGTATGGAGCTACTTGCAGGTTCAGTAGTCACCGGAGCACGGTCAACAAAAGGCACTTTCTTATACAGTATAAAACTACATATCTTACGCTTATGAGCATTAACACAAAAGTACAAATTCGGTAGAACATTACACAAATGTGGAACTACAAGCCTTATACTCATATGTAAAAATTTTCAGGTTGATAGATCAAATTGTTAAGGTTCGAATGATTAATCGAATATGATAAGATGGGGATGAATTAAAATTTTTTTTGGTGGATGAAAAGGTAAGAAATAAAAATTAAGACATAGATTTAAAGTTGTTCGAGTTTCTATCTAATTGGTGATTTAAATTGTTACTTTTTAATTGCTAATTATCTTATTTTCATGAATTTATCACTGCTAATTTGAGTGAATTTTGTATATTTTATGTGCAGTGACCTGTTTCTATAATTGGTGATTAAAAAAACAATTTTTGCATTTTCTAGAAGATTCTAGAAGATTCTGGAGATAGTTCAGTCAGCGAGATTTGAATTCTGGAGACGGTTCAGCAACAAGATTTGAGAAGATTTTTAGGATAAGATATTTTGTTTTTAAATTTTAAACTCAAGAATTATCTTTTTATCTTTTATTTTATTTTTGAACTAGTTTATTATTTTTAGGTTATTAGTAGCCTATAAATACCCTCTATGGGTAAGGCTTTAGATCATCCATCACTTTGTCTTTGAATTCTTGTCTTGCTTCTTTATTCTATAAAATTTCTTTTCATTTCTTTATTTTTAGTCTTTTTTATATTTTGCAAAAATATGCTAAGTATGATAATTGATATCATGCTTAGCTAATTTTTTTTAAGCCGAGAGCTAACAATGAATCAACTCAAAGCGTGAGAATTGAATAGTACTTAATTCCCTTCGGGAAACATTCTTATTTTTCTGTTTTATTAGTTTGGCAATCGGCCTTACTTACAAAATTAAAACATTTTTCAAACCAAAAAGAGCTCGTTGGTCTGGATGTTGTTTTAATATACAATGGGAGGAAGGATTTGCTTGTGGCAATTTTGACTTTCTGTAAACACACTTAGCGGCGGTCCGCTAAGGAAAAATGAGATCGGATTCGATTCTCAATGAGACAACATAATCCGAGTCGGGCCTTTCCAGTATTTAATCTGATTGTTTTAACGGCAATAGCTGTGGTTAAACCACTCAAGAATCATCTTTCAAAGATAGGCTTGGGAAGATTGGTTACAAGAGAGAAAGGCAAGTTACAATGGGTTAGTCCTTGTAGACTGTAACCGACATGAATCCCGAAGTAAAAATCATTTTCAATGATCGACAGAATTGAAACAAAGTTAGCTCGAGGCGATTTCTTCATTGTCATTTTCAATTATTATTTCTTTCTCTCAATTTTTATTTTTATATTTTATTTATTATTTTATTTATTTTTTATCACAATCTCATCAAACCCCTTTTTTAATTAATTATTTGCAGCATCCTGGACTGAAATCAGTACAAAATTATATCAGAAGTTCCAAATTCTCTGTGGATCGACCCTCTTTACTATACTATCTTTTATTTATTTAATTTAAAGAGAAATATTTTATTTTGACTTGAAAAACAACGCTTGTCACTATCAAAACCTACGTTTATTCTCTTAGCTATCATATTAAGGATTTTTCAGTAATTTACTAATTTATTTTTTTAGGGATCAAAGAGATAAACGTTATACTTCAAGATTTATACTAAAAATCTTGTTTATCAGTCTCTCAAAGAAAATTACAAATCGACAAATAAAAAAAATTCTTTAAATAAATTATTAGATTTATTTTGATTTTGATATAATTAAATGAATTACCTTGAAAAATTTATAACTTAAATATTATTTGACTCAATCTTTTTCGGAAATATAACTTTGACATAAACAAAAATTTTATAAATGGTTCGAATCGATACTTATATTGTATACTTCTTCAAAAGTCAATAAAAAGTCAAAATTATGACTTTTCAAGCATAGATTTCGAAACTCCCTAAGTGGTTTTGAATCCATTCAGGTAGTACGTCTGAGAATCAGGTTTGGGTTATTAAAAGTAAAATTATGGTTTATGGTTTAGAATTTAGAGTTTAAGGTTTATGTTTAGGGTTTAAGATATAGGTATAAGTATAGGGTTTAGGGTTTAACATATAGAGTTTATGGTTTATTGTTAAAGTTTTAGAGTTTAGTGTATAAGGTTAGCGTTTATGGTTTATGATTTAAGATTTAATCTTTAAGGTTTTAGGGTTGAGTCTGGGTTTTTTTATTTTGGGTTTGGTATTTAGAGTTAGGGTTTATAGTTTGCTTTTTATGGTTTAGGGTTTGAGTTTTGTATTTTAAAGTTTAGGGTTTAATTCTAAGAGTTTTAAGTTTAGCATTTGGGGTTTGTAGTATATTGTTTGAGGTTTGGGTTGGGGTAAATGGTTCAGGTTTAAGGTTTTGGGATTATGATTTCAGGTTTTGAGTGTAGGGTTTATGGTTTAAGTTTTAGGGTACAAAGTATAAGATTTAGGGTGTAGGTTGTAAGGTTTGGATTAAGTGTTTAAGATTTAGTATTTAGGTTTTAATATTTGGATTTTAGGGCTTTAAGTTTTAGGATTTAGGTTTTAAGGTTGATGGTTAAGGGTTAAGGTTCTAGGTTTGATGTTTATAGATTTTTATTTAGGGTTTGGGATTTTAAACATGTAGTATTTTCACTTTCACATAAAAGCTAAACAACAAAGATTTAGAACTATAAGTTATAGAATGAGTTTGGTAGATAAACATGATGTAAATTACTGACGGTAACTTTAATTTTTTTAGATAAGTAATCATTGTATTCCATGAAAACTTATCAAAAGTTATTACAATGTTTCACATAACGCTATACATGTATACTCCACCATGTACACAACTGAATATTTGCAGGATCCAACGTATCTATACGCTTAGAATGAAGTTTAACTCTCACTACCTCTTTTATCTTATTTACAATGGCATTGGGATTTCTAGAGCTCCCCCAAAAATATCTATAATTCCTTTCTTCGCATATACTATATATGAAGGCATTCCAAGCCAAACGAAGTATGAAAACAAGCAGAGACTTGCCTTTTAACCAGCGCACAACCCTACAAAATGTAACAACCCAAATTCTCGGTTTAATGTGTCGGGTTGACCCGGGAGTTTGGGCTTTGGTTTTGGGCCTAGTTGGGTCTAGTTGTTGGGTTTGGAGTGGTTGTAGGGCAATCTTGTAAATGCCAAAATAGATGAAAGAGGGGTTGGGGTGTTATGTTACTCTGCAGAAAGTTGAAGGAGTGGTATCACCTTGTCTCCCATCCCCTTCCTCCATCCTTGCAAGAGAAAGATAGGAAAGATTCAATCTTTGTTGTGGTAACTTCAGAATCTCGTTTTGGTGGTGAAAGATAAGTTGTAGAGGGGGTTGTGATCTATAAAACAAGGTAAGGAAGTGTGTGTTTGGTGAGGATGAAGGTTTAGTGGGAGTTTTATAGGGAGTTCGGGATTGGGTTTTAGGAGCTTAAAAATTTGAGTCTTTTGTGCTTTTAAGCTCTAGAATCATCCTAAGACCTTGCTAACTCATTCTACATCTTTCTCTTTTAGAGAAAGAGGCTTGTGAACCATAATCAAGCTTAGGAGGGAGAAAAGCTTAAAGAGGTGTAGAGCTTGTTTGGTTGTTGTTGCTTGCTAAGGTTGGTACTCCCAACTCTTCTAATCATTATGCATTTCATAGTAAGAAGCATTCATATAGTTTTGGTGTATGTGTGCATGGTTTGAGCTTGATGAGCTTTAATGGTGGGATTCGTATTATTGTGTTAGAGGGCTGAAAAATGATGTTAAAACACCTTAAACTTCCTTAAGATTGAACAGAAATACTTGAGAATCGTTTTAGATGAGTTTGAGATTGAATCTTTAGAAGTTTCTAAGTGCAGAACTGAAATCGTGCAGGGGGTATCGATACCGATGGCCTGTGTATCAATACCCCTGAGAGAAACTTAGGCTTGGGGAGCAAGGGTATCGAACTATGGTTCGATACCGAACCCTCAAGTTGTATAATTGCATCGATACCAGTATCGAATTGGCTACCCCTCCGTGGTTGACCTTCGAGTTGGCCAAATGGTATCGATGCTAGTATCGATACCCATGTTTCGATATCCTCTTTGGGTGGGTATCGATGCAGGGTGTTTCGATACCCTACCTAAGGGTATCGATACCCCTGTGCTTTTGGGCCAAGTTGGAGTAGAGTTTTGGGCTCAGTGATTTTAATAAATACTTTCATTAATTTTCATTAATCTAAGAGTTGTAAAACGAATTATCGAACTAAAATTGGTAATTATAACCCCGAAAGGCTACTTGAGATAACTTTGATATATCTTGTTGTGCTAAGATCCTAGGTGGATCACTTGTGTGGTTTGAGTCCTTGTGTGTTGGAAATCCGGATATCCATAAGTGTTGCAACATGTTGAAGGTCATCCGATGTAACATGCCGGGTGATGATTAAAGACTTTTATTTCGAGTGTTGGGCGCCCTCACTCGAAGATGTTCGATGTAACATTCCGAGCATGGGGTTGGTTGGGCGGCCTCCACCCCTTTCTAAACATTGGGCGGCCTCGTTCGAAGATGTCCGATATAACATTCCGGGCATAGGATTTGAGGGCGCCTCAATCCTGAGTGTAGGATTCCGATGCTGTGTGGACGCGGGCCTCACTCTTGTGTGTTGACTTGTTATGATTTATATATGCTGTGTGCGATAATATACATTCATTTATGCCATGTGTTAGGCAAGCATGCTAGACCATCATATCATGCACGAGATTTATATGCCATGCTTTACTGCTTATGATATACATGATGCTGGCCGAGTTCGGCGTATCCACTGAGCTTTCGTAGCCCAACGTTCAAAATGTGTTTTCGTGCGTAGGTTAGGTGGAGCCGATCCGTGGAGCACCATCGAGGTTTGGATTTCATCATCGACCGTGTTGTCAGAGTACAGTTATTAGATAATGGCTAGTACTATGTCGAACCCTATTTGTAATTTGTAACTATTTTTTTTTTAATTTGGGTCGAATGTTTTAATGGATTGTAATATTTTGGAGCTCCGGTTACTTAAATTATATGAGCCTTTGTTTTATCTTAAATGAATTTTAAGAATCCTATATGGGTTGAGTTGAACTTTAATGTTGGGCTTTATAAAGAAATTTTTGAAACACAGGTTTTGGGTCGGAGGCCCAATGTGACATCCGGATCTGGGTGTTACACAAAATTTCTCCACCCATGTCTTGACCTGTTTAAAGATATTGCATAAACTCAAGATGTTACCTCAAATCTCAGCTGCAAAACCACATTAAAAAAAAATATGTGGCTTCTAGTTTGAAAATTATCACAAAATAAAACTTTAGTTTTGTTTTGAATATTAAAACTTATTTCAAACAGACTTGGTAAAGTTTAGCGAGCAAAAATCTTCTGCCTCTTTTCTGTGTCTCATTTGAAAATTTATTAAAAAATTAAATTTTAAACCCTAATCCTTATTTTCTACATCCTAAATCCTAAATCCTATACCCAAAAAAATACATCCTACACCTAATTCCCTAAACCCTAACCAAAACCCCTAAACTAAAACCTTAAACCTTACACCTTAAACCCTCTAATTTAAAGTGGAGGCATAAATGAAGACATGGGGAAGGGATTTGCACCCAAGTTTAGCACGTATATATGTCTATTCATGGAGTTAATTAAGAAACTTGTTTCTGTATTTGGTTATTTGTGAAATCAGAAAAATATGTGGTTGTTTAATGTTAATTATATGGTTTTTCTAAATTCAAAAATTGTATTAGAAATATACAAAGACATCAACAAATCAGTCCAGTGATGTATAATATGAGAGAAGTGGTTAAAGGGTTTGAATATATGCGGAGAGAAACCAACACTCCTGCTCAGGCATTAGCCCGTGAAAGAAAAGGACTCAGTTGCCCGATGCAATGCTGATTGCGAGCTGTAAATTGAAGCCAAATCTATGTGCATGGTTCTACGGTGCCTGGGGTTTCTGGAAGGCTTTATAGATTTTTTTTCTCGGAATTATTTCTATTTGCAAATTGAATGTATTTTAAGTTTATTTTTATAAATGCAACTAAATTTTTATTAAATTTATAGAAAAATTATAATTATATTGTTATCAAAAAGTAAAATAATCGGATTAAATAATTCAAAGATTCTTACAACCCAAAACAAAGAAAAATAAATATTTTTAATGAGATAAACATACCAATAAAATTCAGAAGCTTCCTGAATCTTCTTGTCCCCGTCCAAATGAGACGAAAAAAAAGTTGTAGGCGATCCAAACTGTCAAGCAAAAAGTATCTATACCTAGGACTAATTTCATTGGCAAACAACCATCAACCAAGTGAGGATAAATCTTTTCAAGTGACCATCGACAAAACAAAAATAAAAAACTAGCATCGGTTAAATCTCTGTGCGAACAAAATTGATCGCTAGAGTATGATGAAACATGCCACAAAGATAGATGAATCAAATCACAAAACAAAAATATGTCGCAAGGACAAAATAAAAGCACGTCACAAGGACAGAAAAAAACAAAGATTCTTATTAAAATTAAAAATAATAAAAAAAATAATAAATTCGATAATCGACAATTAATACTAAGATTAATTGTCGACCACCAATCAAAGGGATCGATCAAAGTAAAAAACGAATAATAAATTTTTTTTTAGAGAAAAGGAGCGGCTAAAGTTTTTGATTTATATCCAGAGTTTTTTTTTTAATTCTTGTGATATCCGGTTGTTTTAGTTTGATTTTATTATAAGTGATCGGGTCAAGTTGAATGATCTTCTCTAGGTGCACGTTAGCATAGCTAAAATGCGCCTATATAGATTTTTTCCACTTTTTGCTTTGATTTATTCCTTCCGGGTTCACGATCTTATCGCTTTTCTGTTTTTCTTCTTTGCTTGTTTCATGGTGGATTCTTTAAGAAGTAGAGATTTGGATCCTATAAATTTCCCACCGGTTCGAGCTAATTTAGGTTTGGATCCTTCTGTTGGAGAAACAGTGATAAATGATCAACTTTGAGGTATGTTTTGAAATTGCAAAGACAAAGATTCAAATAAGTAATTTATTGATTCTTATTCTACTCCGTGAAATCTTTAGAATAGCATCTTATATGCTCAAAATGTTTGAGTAATGAACGAGAAATTGATGCTCAAAGTAAGAAGGTCATGAATTGAATAAGGAAATGAAACCCCCATTATCCCATATGGATGAAATAAATGAAGTTGAAAGTGTTTATATACATTTACCCACATAATTATCATTCAATGACTTGAATCTTGGGTTGGGGTGCATGATGTGGGTAAGCAAATGTCTGGATCAATCGAGTCCTTTTTGGACTTGCGGATATTTTACCCATTGTGATTAATTTTTTTTCTTAAATTATTTATCTTTTTTTAATATTGAAGAAGAGTTTGTATTTTACTCAAATATAACTTAAGAATATTAAATAAGATAAAATTGACTATTCATAATAAATTCGAATTTAATTGGGATTAGAACTCTTACTGCTTTGACCTAATTTTTCCCTATAAATAAGAATGAATTCTCAGTTTTAAAAAACACTCAAAATTATTTTCTACTCTTATTTTCTTTTGGTGACTGGCAAAGTCAAGAAAAGCTCGGGATCTCTACAGTTGTACTACTGTTGAAGATTCTTTTGTTGTTATATCTTTGGAGATAGAATACCATCGAACTCAAATACCTCATGAGTGATAAAAAATTTATCTTAAGGAAACCGTGTTTGTGTATGCCTCAACATGATTCTTATTTATCATTTCCAAAATCAGTTTGTCTAAAATATTTATTTATTTTATTTTATATTTTTTGTTTTTTTTTCTATTCCTTAATTAATAATATTTGTTTTATTTTATTATTATTTATTTATTTTTAGATTAACCACATATTTTCTAACACCTTATTCTAGGGTTTGATCAAACGTTTGGTCGATTTTTGGTAAGGCCTTCCCCTGATATTTTGGAGGATGGTGCCGGGCAGTGAGAGAATGCTCTTATTGGAATTTTTTAGAAAAATCTCCTCCACTAACGATATTTTAGAAGACTGTGGATAAATTATGGGGCAAGAAAGGATCAATTACAATCCATTTTTAGCACCAGGTGTTTATGTGATCATTTTCCTTTCAAAAAGAGTCGATGATTGGGTTCTTGAATTGGGACCTTGGCACATACAACAGAAGGTCATTATCTTGTGACGATGGATCCTTAGAATGACAACCAAGGTTTTAGATTTGTACTCTACTCCAATTTGAATTAAGTTATGACATGTACCGTTGAAATTATATTCTCAGAAAGGTTTAGGTTGCCTTGCAAGCGCAATAGATAAGCCTTTATACATTGATCTTATTACTATGTTGAAACAGAACTTAGAATTTGCAAAGATTTATGTCAATGTTGATGCTTCTTTTACGCTTCCAAAATCTATACCTATTGAACTTAGTGAAGGAAATTATATTGATGTTCGGGTTGAGCTTGTTGGGGCACCTCCCATGTGTGTTCATTGTTGTATTTTTGGGCATTTAGAGGATAAATATACTCGTAAGGTGTTGCAACATTCGAGTTTTGATGTTTCGGTTTTTGATACTATAGTAGTTGTTGGAGACTCAATAAATCAAGGGAAAATGACTGAGCCTTTCATTGAGGGTAAAGAAGTTTTCGGTGATGCGTCACTCAACGGTAGAAATGTTAAAATTGAAAATATTGAAAATAGAGTTGCAATAGATGTTGGTATACCAACTATTGCCACTATCGTAGTTGTAGATCCTATTAAAATTGTTGATGTTAGTGCAACCAATATTTCTACAATAATTGCTGCTAGTGATACAGATGATTCTCTGGATGGTCCTTTGGTTCAAGGGAGTATGGACAGGGTTTTAAATTTAGCCCAGGATCCTGTTATGCCTCTAGAAATTGAGGTCAGTCTTGATAGTCATGGTTCCTTAAGAAAAAAACTAGAGTGGCTGTTGAAGGTGTTAATGCTCTCATGAACCAATTGAAGCCAAAGAGTAAAGGTTGGGACGTAAACAAAATAAAAAAGAAAGGCAAAGTTGGTCAGAAGGATGGTGCCTCTCTCTTTGCTCAATGAATCTCTTAACTTGGAATGTGCAGGGTTGTAATGATCTTGTGAAAATTAAAAGGATCTTGATTTTGGTTAGAAAGTTACAAGTTGATGTGTTATGTTTACTTGAAACAAGGATTAGAGAAGTTAATTTTGATGATATTGTTAATAAACATTTTTCAAGGCTGATTGTATATTCATAACTATCAAGTGTTGGGAATGGCCGGATCTAGATCATGTATAAAGGATCTTGTCAGGTGGTGTGTTGAAACAAGAAAAGGAAAATGTGAAATATGTTTGACAAAATAATAAGGAAAGGGATTATCTCTTCATTGAAAAGTCACGCATATATATACAAAATTGTTGTGCAAATTAACAGCTTTTATGCTGCAATAACCAACACCATTTGGTGCAGATTTTATGCAGCAATTAACAGCTTTTATTCTGCAATAACCAACGCCATTTGGTGCAGATTTTATGCTGCAGTAATTAGCGCCAGCTAGTACTCTTCAACATTCACCCCGCTTTTCTTTCTTCTGTGACAAGTTGTGTGCAGGCTTCTTCATAAGATACCACGTTAAGCCTTTGTCGAAACTCAGTAAAATTCATACTCGATAAAGCTTTAGTGAAGCCATCAGCTACTTGGTGTAAAGCTGGAACATAATTGATTTGGACTAGTTTCTCAGAAACCTTTTCTCGCACAAAATGTACATCCAAGTCAATGTGTTTGGTTTTTGAATGATAAACAGGGTTCATACTCATTGAAACTGCACTTGTGCTATCACAATTGGAATCTCTCCTTGAACTTGTCCCATTTCTGTCATTAGGGACCTTAGCTAAATAAGGTCTGAAACCGTATCTGCAATGCTTTTATATTCAGCCTCCATTGTTGACCTTGATACACTCTTTTGTTTTTTTGAACTCCAGATAACCAAACTATTTCCCAAGTAAACACATCCTCCGGAAATGGAACACCTATCATCGAGGTTGCTTCCCCAATCAGCATCAGCAAATGCCACTATGCTAGGTTTCTGATTCCTGGAACGGAATATAAGGCCATGATTGAGAGATCCATTGAGGTATCTTAGTATCCTCTTTACAGCATCCCAATGTCCTTCGCAAGGAGAATGCATGTATTGAGCAACTTTGTTGACACTGAAGGTAATGTCAGGTCGCGTGTGGCACAAATAAAGTAAGGCTCCAACAATGCTTCTGTAGCCTTGTGCATCACTTATGAGACTTCCAGTATCTTTGGTTAATTTTACCGAGGGAAGAAATGGAGTGGTTGCTGCTTTAGCTTTGTCCATTTTTGCTCTTTCCAATAAGTCCAAGATGTACTTCTTCTGACTAAGAAATAAGAAATCCTTGCTCCTTCGAACTTCAATACCAAGAAAATAATTCAAGGCACCCATGTCCTTTAAGTTGAATTTTTTACTCAGCTGACTAACAACATTGTTGATAACAGTATCTGAACTGCCAGTAATCACAATATCATCGACATAAACTAATGCATATGTGAAGACATTCTTATCAATTTGAACAAATAATGATGTATCTGCTTCAGACCTACTAAAACCAATAGTAAGAAAATAATCTTTAAGCTTTGAATACCAGTTTCTTGGGGCTTGGCGTAGTCCATAAAGTGCCTTCTGCAATTTGCACACAAGTTTGTTTCCATAGGTGTCAAATTTCTCAAAGCCACTCGGTTGATCCATGAAAACATCCTCTTCTAACTCACCATTTAAGAAGGCATTGTTGACATCAACTTGTCTGAGATTCCACTGATTTTCAATCGCCAAAGCTAAAACCACATTCACAGTTGAGAATTTTACAACTAGGCTGAATGTATCAATGAAATCTCTCCCTGGTACTTGTGAGTATCCTTTTGCTACGAGCCTAGCTTTGTATCGAGATACTGTTCCATCAACATTTTGTTTCACTTTAAATAACCATTTGCATCCGATGGTGTTCCTTTCCTTTGGTAGCTCAACTAGTGTCCATGTACCATTCTTTTGTAAGGCATCATATTCCTCCATAACAACAGCCTTCCACTTGGGGCATTGTAAAGCATCATACACAGATTGTGGAACGTCATCATCCATTAATTCACAAAAATAAATCTTGAGTTTGCGAATACCCATTTTGCTTCTAGTCATCATAGGGTGGGAGTTAAGTGACTGAACTTGAGCAATATGTGTATTGTCAGGGGGTTCGACAATAGGTGAATTATCTGTAGCTGGTTCCTCAGCTGGATGAGTAACATCTGGACATGTGTCTTCCATAGGTGTTACTGGAGATAAACTGGAATTAATTTGATCATCAAGAGATCCTGAGTTGTTAACTTGATCTGAAGGAACCATAGACAAGGAAGGGCATGGCAGATCTTCTGAGAGATCTCTATGGTGATTTACAACATCACCAGATGGAGAAGCCTGATCATTACCGAGTAAAGTTGCATGAGAGGTATTAGGTGCAGTTGGTGTAGGAGCAGGTGATACAGCTGCTGCTGGATTGGTGTGATGAGATCTGCTACCAATAAACAAATCAGTGACAATAGGGATTGATTGACAGGTAGAAGGATTACTTGATTGTTGCTTCAATTGACATGAGTTGCCTACAAATGGAAAAGTGGATTCATCAAAGACAACATTACGAGTAATATATATTTTGCCATCAGGAGCCAAGCAGGAGTATCCTTTGTGAGCATGACTATAACCCAGAAATGTTGAAGGTAAAGAGCGAAACTCTAGCTTGTGTGTTTGAAAGGGTCTGAGATATGGATAACATCTACAGCCAAATATCTTCAGAAACTTGTAGTCAGGTGGTCGACCAGTTAGTTTTTCATAAGGAGAGAGCCCGTCCAAAACCTTTGTAGGTAGTCGATTGATTAGATACACTGCTGTGGTCACAACATAAGTCCAGTAATGTAGAGGCATAGATGCTTGAGCGAGGAGAGTCAGGGCCGATTCAATGATATGTCGATGTTTACGCTCGACAGTTCCATTTTGTTGCGATGTATGAGGGCAAGTAATGCGATGAAGTATCCCTTCCTGCAAGAGCAATGTGGAGAGTGATCTGTACTCACCCCCTAGTCACTTTGGACCTCACGAATGGTGGCATTAAACTGAGTGAAGATCATCTTTTAAAATGACTGAAAGACTGCTAATGCTTGGGACTTGTATTTGAGGAGGTAAACCCAAGTATGGCGAGTATGAGCATCAACAAATGAAATATAGTATTGAAATCCTCTAGAAGATACATGGGATGGTCCCCAAAGATCAGTATAGACAAGCTGAAAAGGACTAGCATAAGTCGTAGCGGAAGAATGAAATGGCAAACGATGATTCTTTCCTATTTGACATGCCTTGCAAACAGACTCAGATTTATTACTTAAACCAGTGACTGGTATATCAAAGCGTTTACAAACAAGCAGAAGTGTATCCTTTGCGGGGTGGCCTAGCCTACGATGCCACAAGTCATATAGGTCCAAGGATTTGTGCAGCATATGTAGCTCAGGATTACACTTATTTAAAGGAAAATCAACATTAACAGGGGTGTTAAAACTATAGAGACCTCCATCTTCTCGCCCTTTGAGTAAAATAGTTCCTGAAGCTTCATCTCGTACCAAGCAAGTGTCAACATGAAATTCAAGGTAGAATCTGTTGTCTCTAGCAAGCTTAGAAACTGAGAGAAGGTTCTTAGTAACATGAGGAACAAGTAATAATTTGTTTAATTGAAGCATGCGAGTATGAGAGGATAATTGAGCCTGACCAATTTTAGTGATAGGGATAGCCATGCCATTACCAATTAACAATTTTCCTGGGCCAGAATAGTCGATGCCATCTTCAACCAACCCAGCTTCTGGAGTGACATGATGCGTGGCTCCTGTGTCCACAAACCATTGATTGGTATTAGGAGTAACTTGGACACCTTGAGCAGAAGTTGAAGGTACTGAGCATTGACACCCATGATCCATATGCTCAGCATCAAGAGTGCACAGGTTTAATGCAACACTAGTGTCTTGAACTTGTTGTGTGGTAGTCACTCTAGCATTAACTCCAGTAAAGCTTTCATCAAAACGATGCCAGCATCGATCCACCAAATGACCGAGTTTGCCACAGAGTTGGCACTGAAGGCGTGTGCGACCAAATCTTCCTCTTCCTCGTTGAGTCATAGGTGGGCGAAATGGTCGAGGTGAGACAACTGGGGATGAACTAGTGACCTGCACTGTATTGAGCTGTGTTTCAGCATCAATCAATAGGGAAGTTGCAGCTTCAAGAGTGTAAGGTTCACGGCTAGAGGTAATTATGGCAACAAAGGGCTGATACTCCATGGTCAGACCATTAAGGATGGTGGCAATCTTCTTAAGAACAGACACAAGACTTCCACAAGAGGCAAGAGCATCACACACCTCCTTTACCTGAGAAATATAAACACGCATGGAGGAATCGCCTTTTTTAAGAGATCGAAGACGATAATGTAAACTCATGATGGATGTCGTGGAACGGCTTGCAAAAAACTAAAGTACCATGGTCCAGATCTCGGTAGCAGTTTCTGTACCAAAAAATTGGGATAGCAAATGAACACTGATGGTTGAAAGTAACCACTGTGCTAAGGCACTATCCTGAGCAACAAAAGCTTCATATTCTTCATTTTCGACCATATCACCATTTTCAGCACAAACAGTTGTCGGAGGGGGCTTGAGGGTGCCAGTGAGGAGTTTTTCAAGGCGATGACTCCGAACCGCAAGCAATATCTGCTGCTTCCACAAGAGGAAGTTCGACTCATCGAGAACAATATTAACCTTCTTGTTTGTGAAGGATTTTCTAGTCTTCGACAGTGAACCACCAGACTCATCAACTGCAGGTAATGGTAAAGAGGATGCGGGAGGTAGAGCCATGGAGAAAACACACACAATCAGGAAGAAAAGAACCAGCACGAGTTTGCGTTGGTTTACAGGAAGGTCCCGGCGATTGATACCATGTTGACACAAGAAAAGGAAAATGTGAAATATGTTTGACAAAATAATAAGGAAAGGGATTATCTCTTCATTGAAAAGTCACGCATATATATACAAAATTGCTGTACAAATTAACAGCTTTTATGCTGCAATAACCAACGCCATTTGGTGCAGATTTTATGCAGCAATTAACAGCTTTTATTCTGCAATAACCAACGCCATTTGGTGCAGATTTTATGCTGCAGTAATTAGCGCCAGCTAGTACTCTTCAACTTGAATGTATTTTTCTCGTTCGTTTAGGGTTCGAATGATAAGGAAGATCGAAATGAGCTTTGGAATAGTTTACATCAGGATAAAGTTACTACTTACATTAATCCATGGGCTCTTACAAGGGATTTTAATATTATTAGAAATCCTCAAGAGAGTTTACACTTTGATGGTAGTCAGCTTATTACTGCCCCTATCCAAGTTCCAAGATTGTATTGATGACCTAGGTGTCGTTGATCACGTGTTTACTAGCCCTGTTTTTACATGGTGTAACAAGCATGAGTCGACTCCTTTATCTCGCAAGTTGGTTCGTGTCTTATTTAATCTATATTGGCTGGAGCATTTCCCTTAAGCGAGGGTGAAGTTTCTTTCCCCAAATTGTTTTGGTCATAGTCCTAATCTTGTACAAGTCATCACTCCAATGTTTCGACCCCTAGGCCTTTTAAAATTTTCATTTCTAGGCTGACCATGCAAATTTTTAGAACATTATTAAAGATTCTTGGAAATTATCATGTTCCAGGAATCCTTTACAGGTTCTTTTTGACAAGTTGAAAAGGTTAAAGGATCTTTTGAAGAAATTTAATCGTGAATCGTATGAAGACTTGACTGATAGAGTTATTGCATTGAGAAAGATCCTTGAGGAGATACAATTATCCTCTCTATCTTGTCTTACATCTAAATCCATTTCTCAGGAAAAGATAATATATGTAGAGTTAGCTGAGTTAGTTCGAGCTGAAGAAGTCTTCTCGAAGCAAAAATCAAGGGTCCAATATATAAAAGTGGGTGACAATAACTTAGTTTATTTTTTTAGACAAGTTAAAGCTCGACAATCTCATAATACTATATACACGTCTTATATGATTTGCATGGAAAGAAACTCGACAATTTTCATAGTACGTCTGTCGAATTAATTAGGTATTTTTCTACAACTTTAGCAAAAGTTGATGAGAATGTGGTCCCTATTTCTGATGAATTATTGAAAGAAATTTTGGAACAATGCAAGATAAGCTGGTGCCTCATACTACATCAAAAAGAAGTTAATGATGCTTTATTCTCAATGAATGAAAACAAAGCGTCTCATCTAGATGATTATCCTGTTAGTTTTTTTAAGCTATGTTAGAGGATTGTAGGGGAGGACTTCACTAAAGCTGTAAAATATTTTTTTCTTCAGCTTTTAATCTGTTGGATTTAACTCAACCGTTACTACTCTTGTTTTAAGATTACTGCTCCGATGCATGCTACTGATTTGTAGTCTATATCTTACTGCAAAACGATATACAAATGCATTACTATACTTGGTTAATAGATCTGAGTTAATTTTATCCAACCAGAATGCATTCTTGACTGAAAGAGATTTAGTAGAGAATGTTATGTTGGCTCAGGAGATTGTGGTTGGCTATGAGAGAAAAATTCTCATCGTTGTGCTTTGAAAGTGGATCTTAGAAAGGCTTTTGATACTCTCAATTAGGGGTTTATTTTTCAACTTCTTCAGGTTCTTAGTTTTCCTGCCCAGTTTCGAGATTGGATACGCACTTGTATTACTCAATCCAAATTTTTTATTGGTCTTAAAGGTGGATTTGTGGGTTTCTTCTCAGGGGTACGAGGGATGAGACAAGGGATCCCTTATCATCTTATATTTTTATTTTGGTTATGAATGTTGTTTTTAAGTTGTTGAACTTAGTTTGTTAGAATAGGGTGTTTGACTATTATTCTAGGTGCAAGCGAGTTTGGCTCATGCACTTATATTTTGCAGATGATATTCTTATATTTATTAAGGGCATTCTTGTAGACTTATTAAGTGTACAAAATATCATGGATTGGTTTTATCGATTATCTAGTTTGCAAATAAACCCATCTAAGAGTGAGTTATTTTGTGCTGGTATGAATAATGATAAAATAAACTATATTGCTAGTCAAACTAGGTTTAGGATTGGCTTATTACCTGTTAGATTCTTGGGAGAACCTTTAGTTGCTAAAAAACTATATGCCGGAGATTATTAGGATTCATAAGAAAGATAGTGCAATGTATTTATTTGTGGCCCTCTAAATGCTTGTCTTTTGGAGAAGATTGTAACTTATTCAATCTGTCCTTTTTAGTATCTAAAATTTTTTAGTATCGTGTCTTTATTCTCTTAAGAAAAATCTTGCGATAAGTTGAGAGTTTAGGTAACATTTTTCTTTGAAAAAGGCTCAAACGGGTTGCTAAAGGGGCCCGAGTCAATTGTAAAAACGTGTGTCACCCAAAGTGTGAAGGGGCCTTAGGATGAAGAATATTGTTGTGTACAACAAAAGCCTGTATGATAAGGTGCTTGTGGTCTTTATTTGTTCGTACATGCTCTTTGTGGGTAGCATGGGTGAAAGCTATGTCTTGAAGGGATGTTCAGTTTGGCAAGCCGTGGTAAGAGTTTCATCTAGTTGGGCCTGAAAAAAATGATAAAGTTTAGAGATGAATATGCTTTGATTGGGAGCATTAATGGTGAATACAACGCTAAAAATGTTAGGGAGATTTTGAGGCACAAATGATCAGGTCCACTACTTTTGAGTCATTTTGGGGGTCTCCATATCCCTCGTCAATCTTTTATTGCATGGCTTAGGTTCAAGATAAACTTTCAACAAGAGATAGGATGCTACGATGGGAAAGGTCAGTTGATGCTCAATGTTTGTTGTGTGATACTGATGTTGAAAATAGGGATCACCTTTTTGCTACATGTGATTTCTCTCAAGTTTGGTAGATAATTCTTATTATGTGTAGTTTAGATATGCGAATGAATTGTTGGTTGGATACGATGCAATAGATGGTTGTCCATGGGAAAGGAATATCGCTTTTACCTGTTATCATTCGTCTGTCATGGTGCAATTTTATATATTATATCTGACAGGAACAAAATTGTAGATTGCACTATGAGAGGCCTCGACATACGGAAGACATTATATTGCTCCTCAAGAGGGATGTCAAAATAAAGATTTTTAGTTGTAGAAAATTAATTCTTTCTATTCCTACTCTTACAACCGAGTGGGAGATAGCTTAACGTTATTTTATTCTTTTTTTATTTTTAATTTGTATAATGATGATTTGGGAGGTCCTAGGAATGAATAAAATTTCACTTATCCAAAAAAATAAAAATAAACCCATTTTTAACACATTCTTTTATAACCCCAAAGTAACTCACGTGTAAAAAGAGCATATGTGTAAATGGCCAAAAGCAACTCAAGAGCTAAACAGAAACCCAAACTTCATCTTCTCAAAATCTAAAGGTGTTTTATTTCTGCAAGCTCGCTCTCACCATTTCGAGGAGAACTAAAGCTCAATGTATAAAAGTTGAAAAAAAGGTAAGTTTAGATTTTAAAAATATATGATCACTATTTTTTTTTTGGATAAATATATGCTCATTGATTTTTTCCTTTTTCTGAATAAAAATATATTAAAACTTATTGTAAACGATATATGCTAAATATATATATATGCTCATCGTTTATAAACTAATGGAACATATACATGCTCATGGTTTAAATTTAGGTTCTACTATTTCATTTGTTTCTTTTAGTTTCTAGTAAGTGTTGTCTGATAATCTCTATCGAACATCAATCATGTTAAGCAAAAAATTTGAACCAAACTTCTTAAGAAACATGTTCCTTGTAATATATATGCTCATTGTTTAAAATTTAGGTTTCACTGTTTTATTAGTTTTTTTTTTAGTTTTCAGTAATTATTGTCTATAATATTCTCTGTCGAGAATTAATCATGTTAAGCAAATAATTTAAACAAACTACTTAAGAAACTAAATTTTATCTTAAGAAATAGGTTTATTGTAAAAAAGACACAATATACTCATCTCCTTTAACTTAAGAAAGACGATATATGCTAAATAGAAAGAAACATATATTGTCACAGACCGTCAGTTTCAGTCTAAGTCCTTACGCACAATAGGCTAAGAGGTTCTTAGAGATATTTTGGACCTAAAAATACTACCAGACAAGTCCAACCAATGGAGGATTCTAGAAGATGAACGACATTGGCTATATAACTTTTCATGTATACTAAGATTTGTTTTTTTAGTTAGTAGAAAATATTTTTAGAATTATACTATAATGATTGATGAGAATTGATCCTAGCCATCAATATAAATCAATAGAAATGGTCAGATGTAAAGGAAATCAATTATATATAAAGGTGTACCTAAACTCATTTGTATCATCTCACCTTTAAGTAATTAAGGTATTAACTCTAAAATCCTATCTATTGTTACAACAAAGAAGTTATTAAATCTCTCTGTGTAACAAATATTGAATTATAATAAGTATAATATGCATGGTGATAAGGGTGGTGGTTTGTATCATAATATTTTCCATGTAAAGGAATATGGCATCGTGTAGGACAAGTATTACCCATACAATAATAAGGTCGAACAATGCTAGCCGATGGTAGGCGTAAAACGGATATAGATACACAATGTTAAATAGTTTATTATCGGTAATGATCTAAAACTAATGAAAGTTGTATCGCGTCAATCGATTGTTGTAGCTATAAATTTTCACGGATCGTACCCAAGGGCCCGATTCCAACACGCATCAAAGAGCCCAACACGATAGCACCATCGAGGCCAGTCTTGATGCACCATCAGGAGCTAAGCCCACCCGCACTTTAGGTCCCAATTCGACAACACCTAAGGAGCTTACGAATTCTACTCGATGAAGGAGTTCTACCACCATTAGAAACCAAGGAATTTTATTCCTTAAAGAATTAATAATCCTAGTTAGACTAAAACTAGGAATATAGGGGCTATATAAAGAGGCTTACCCCCAACTCATTATTTACTTCATCCTTAATTATTTAACTCATGTTTGGCACCTTTGTTACTTTATTCAGATAATAAAACTTCCTATTTTTTCCGCACACATCTTCTTTCGTTATCATAATTCATTTTTGCCCAAACTAGGTCTAAAGAAAGTGGAATATATTTTATAGGTTTGCACAATTGATGCACTTCGGTTGCATGAGTTAATGGGGTACGTGATGGTTTTTATGATGCTATAATCTAAGTTTGAGACTTGTATATTGGCTAAGTGATGTACTTATAGATGTCGGATATGTTGATCGATCATTAGGGTGTGAGATTACTATAATATACAAAATTCGTGCGTGTGTTATTCCTCGAGGTGCATTAAGGATATTTCTATTACCGTGTGATAGGGGTAATTCTATCGCATCCGGTCAATGGGGGTAGTTCCATCTCGACCGAGATGATTATTCCATGATAGGGGTAGTTCTATCATGAAGTATGGTGAAGGTAGATCCATCATGAGCCCATTTATCTAAATATTGTGTTTTACTTTTATATGGAGGGGGTAGTGCCATCTGGTGTTACTTATAAGCTAATATACGTGGATATAGCATGTGCCACTACTTTTATCTGGTGTTACTTATAAGCATTGCATGATTTGATGCATATGAGACTTGAGGTTTTAATCTCATAGAGATGCATGGGATTATGGCACATGATAATTTATGTATTGTCTTGGAAGCATGATGTTTTGTATGAATGAGTTTTAAATAATATTTTGTGCAAGGATATGAGCACGTGGAAATGGTCTAAGCATTGTTATGTGAGTTGCATGTAAGACTTAAGATTGGTGCATTGGTATGCATGTGGTTTAAGTATTGATATACGATTAGCATGTAAGACATGAGATAATGCATTGAGATGCATGTGTCACTAATTCGAGACTTGAAATTCTCTTTTGTTTTGATTTCGTTATAATATTTTCGGTTTATTTCAATTTGGTCCTATTTACAGATTTAAAACTCATTTCTTTTTATTTATTTATTGTTTACGAACAAATTTATTTATTTATTTATTCATATATATGTTCCTTTGTTAATTTTATGTGTATGTGTTGTGTATGTCTACTTGCTTTATTAATTTATGTGTATGTCATCGAAATATTTTTCTCTTGTAATCTTGCTTACTTTCTTAAGTTCACATTTTGACGCAAAATAAATTTAACTTAATGCGATATTTCGGTATTCGGTCGTAACGGGTCAATATCAAATGTAGTGGTGGTAGATTGTGTGTTTACCTTCGAATATCGAGGCGTTTAAAATATATTCGAATCTCTAAATAAATCTTAATTTAATGACATTTTAATTAAAAAATTTAAAATTAATTAAGCGATAATTTTTAAAGATACCAATTTTGGGCGATTTTAAAACTCTAACATCGTTTTTAATCGTAGTCGACTCTCGAACTAATTTTTATTTAAATCTCTAGTTTTATGGTGTTTGATCTACCAAAGTCACCGATGACGACTCTAATTATTTTCCAACTTTTCAAACCATTTTCCAGAACATTTTTAATCAAATTTTCAATTTTTCAACTTTATTTTCCCAATTCTTAAATTTAATAATCCTTTTTATCTTAGTCTCTACAATTTTCAACTTCGTTTTTTTTAAACCCTAATTACTTTAATTCTCAATTTTCCCAATAGTTTTCGAAATTTTCAATACAAGTAACTTTAATTTATTTAAAAAGAGTCTCTACAACTTGTTAATTTGATGTAACCACTGAATTTTTGGGTCAACGATTGAGCGTTGACTCAAATTTTTTACCTTCATGCTAGTTAAAATAATTGGACCCATTAGATCAAATTTAGACCTCATTAGCTAAGATTTGTGCAACACATAGGCTTGAGATAGTGAAACCCTTTTTTAAAATAAAGGCCAATTACCTTTATTGTTTTTATTGTCACCACATGAGAAATGAGAGACGAACTTAAATCACTTTCTTAATCCCATCTTTTTCTTTTCTTAGTCTCATCTTTTTCTTCTCTTCCGAACTCAGATTCTTCCAATTTTCAAGTTTGATTTTTCTTCTTAGAAAATTAAACCTTTACCTTCTAAATCCATAAAACTATTTTTAATGCTCGAAAATCCTACCTTTTAACCTTAATCTCTGGTACTATAAACACTCACCCCTCTATCGTAAATCTAAAACTTAAGCCCAAGATCTTAATTTTAAATTATAAAACCTAAACTTAAACCTTGAACCCTAAAATAGAAATCATAAACTCTACAACCTAATCACTTACCCCTAAACAATAAAACATTAACTCCAACCTTAAATCATATATCCCTAAATCTAAACCTTAAACACTAAACCAAGTCCTAACTATAAAGCCTAAACCATTAACCCTAAATCCTTAACCCTATCTTCTTAATCATAAAACCTTAATCCTTCACCTTTAACCCTAAAACCCCAAATTCTATAACCCAAATCCCAAACTCAAAACCCCAAACCACGGACCATCAAAACCTTAAACCATAAATCTTTATCCATAAACCCTAACCCTTAACCAAAAAATATTAAACTCTAACCCTTAACCTTTAATCTTAAACCCTTTATCTTTAATCTTATTTTATCCAATCTCAATATTGTATTTTTATATTACCCTTTCAAGTATTGCTAATGTTTGACTTTTTATGTTAGGATACATATCAAATAATAAACATTCCTCTTTGGGGGTTTGTGAGCTGCTGCACAATTGATTAGTTATGAAATACTAATAATTCTATGTATTTTAAGGTTTATACTTTAGGTTTAGACTTATAGTTTAGGTTTAAGTCTAGGTTTTATGGTTTAGGTTTAGACTTATAGTTTAGGGTTTGAGTCTAAGTTTTATGGTTTAGGTTTACGATTTAGGGTTCATGGTTCATGGTTTAATGTTTATTGGTTTAAAGTTTAAGGTTTAAGGAATAAGGTTTATGATTTAGGGTTAAGTTTAATGTTTGGGTATATTGGTTAAGGTTAATGTTAGGTATATTGGTTTTAAGTTTTGGGTATATGGGTTTAGGTTTTAGGTTTTAGGTTTTAGATTTTAGTGTTTAGTGTTTAGGTTTTAATGTTTAGTGTTTGGTGTTTTGTGGTTTATAGTTTAGTTTTAGGGTTTCAGATTTAGGGTTTGAAGTTTATGGTTTATGGTTGGGATTAGGTTTAGGGTTAAAGATTATGATTTATAGTTTATGGTCTAGGGTCTAGAGTCTATGATTTAAGGTCTAGGGTCTAGGACGTAAGTTTTAAACAAATAAAATTATACGAGAATGACAAGCTTGATTAAACATATGTTTGATTTAATATATGTTTGCACGTATTATATGTTTGATTGATTATAAAAATTTAAAATTGTTCTGATGTTTTTCAATTAGTATTTTTCTATCCTATTTACTACTACATCATATACAAAACCAAACACTATTTATAACATCCAATGATATTTTTTACTACCAATTTTATTACCAATTTAAAATTTAATGACAATTTTAAAAGTTTAATAATAAAAATGATATTTTGATAATTTACTGATCGTTATATTAAAATCCTTATTTTTTATTACTAATTTTATTTACTCCCTTGTCCCTAAAGAGAGAGAGTGTTTTCTCCACCTATAGGCTAAACATTAAAATGTATTATATTTGTTGTAAATTTTCACAATGTATTTTAAAATTATTTTAAAAAATAATTTTCTTTGCCGTATACCTGATATAACAAAAACTAATTCAAAACTATTTGTAGTAAATTAAAATAGAGTTAATTAATGAAAATAAATAAAAATTAAAAACCTGTTTTAAGTGTTTGATAGTTTTGAGTATCTGATGTACTCCTCTAATAAAATCAAACACACACATCATTATGTTATAACAAATAAATAGACCGGAGCCCTTGATTTTCAGCAACTTTTGATACAGAGTTTTCGAGATCATTGGGTCAGAAGATTGTTCGATCATGATTATCTAATTTTCGTTAAGTTTTCCTTGAGAAAACATTGTAGAAAGGTGAAAACTAGAGGCAACTTTATAATTAAGATTACATCGTTTTTCTAGATATATGTCTGTAACCCATGACCAAGATACCAACTCTTTCCAACTTGAAAAATTTTGTATAAACTCCGACGAGTTCGAGGAGATAAGTTTTCGCTTTGATCGTTTTTATTTTAAATGAGCATTATCATTATCCAAACCTATTTCTGGTTGAAGTTCGCAACGAGCTCTGGACGTGTCCAATATCCTCTTCCAGCTTCAATAATTTTGAAGGCATACAAGATAATATGTTATAATTTAATACGTATACTAATAATTATATATATAAATATAGGTAATTATTTCATACAAAAACGGTGAAAAGTGAAATTTTTTATAAGTGGATGAGTCATGGTTAGAACAAAAAGTTTGTGGTTAGAAATTTCATTTTATATGTTAAAACCTAAACCTCATATTACACCGATCTCTCTAGAACACCTAAATTCTAAATCCCTAGTCATATTAGGTTAAACTCTAAACTCTAATCTATGGAACCTAAAGTATATCAATAACACCTAAACTCTAAACACAAACCATAAATTCTAGACCCCTAAAACTAACTACAACATCTAAACCCTAAATTTTTAACCATAACTCCTAAAGTTAAGAGATTTATTTAATTTTATATGTTTTTGGTTATTTAATTTTTAACCGAACGAGATGCTTTCTGGTTGTACTTAAAGCTTGGGGGAGCGGGATAGCATTAAGAGTGTAGTACGTGCCGAGCAGCCGTCCCATCTGGGATGGGCGCGCTGATCGTGCACCACACTGGTCAGGAGCTGTACCGCTTCCCTGATGAGCCCATGGGAGGGCAAAACCAGTAAGCATCGGAGATCGTTAAGGCTGATTCTCGGGTACGCGAGAATCCCGAGGTGCCGCACGGGTAGAAATCCCTGCGCGAAAACTCTAACCCCGTGACAGTAATCTCTAACCTTAAAGATTAAATCCTAAACCCACTAATTTAAAATAAGAACATTAGAGAGGAGACAATAAAAAGTCACGCGATTTGAAATAAAAAACATCACATTCTTTGTTAGAGATTTCATACTCATATTAGAGATTTCATAACTTTTATAAGGGATGTATTTGGAATAAAAATAAGATAATAAAATCTTAAATAAAGAATATACCCGAAGTTGCAGAGAAAGAGAGACTTGACAACATCTTCTAAAAGGCAGGGGATCGAAATATTCTACCGAAACCTTTCTCTCTTGCCGATGAATGCAATGTTTAGGACTCCTTACGTATCTCTCATCCTTGCTTGATAGTCTATGCATTCTTCCAACTTGTTCCTACATCCATATATATATGTTAAAAATTATAGTTATAAATATAATATAGAAATAGCCTCATCAACAGAGGAGAGAGAGTCTTGAACATGTATAACAAGGAAAGGGTGGCCGGGAGGGTGCGAGATGGGGACGGAAACGGAGAAGTTAAATTTTCCTTGAGTTACGGATATTAATCAGATAATTATCCTTTTAATATTTGAATTTAATTTGATTTAAAAAATAAGATAATACGCATTATCTCTTAAATATTCGAATTTAATTTGTTTAAACTTCTTACTTGTTACCCTAATTTTCCCTATAAATATGAATGAAATTCTCAATTTTTAAATCATCTCTAAACAATTTTCCTCTCTTGTTTTCTTTCGATGATTGACGAAGGCAAGAATATTTCGGGATCTCTGCAGCTGTGCTACTATTGAAGATCCTCTTGTTGTTGTATCCTGGGAGACAAACTATAACAAACTCAAACACCATAGCAGTGACAGAAAACTGCGTTAGTGCGGTCCTTAATACATTTTCAAAATTGGTTTGATTGAAATTATTTCAGATTTTTGTCTTATTGTTTTGTTCGATAAATAATAATAATAATATTTATTTGAATATTATTATTTATTTTCTTAGATTAACCTTTATTTTTTAACGCACACTGCCGAAGCTGCTTGAACGCTCCCCTAATTCTAGTTTCAATTCCATGCTTATAAAGCTTGTAGTACAAAGGAGGATAACTTAAACATAAATTTAAATATCTTTTTAATAAAGTTTTATATTAATTCAAGGACTTTCGTTTCAAATTATTATAAACTTATTTTTCAAGAATTTTAATTTAAGTTCATAGATCATTTCACCCCCCCATATATATATATATATATATATACACACACAACAATTATATATCATATGAACGTAAAATTTACCATATTACAAACTTATTAAACTATAGATTTAACACTTCGACGTTTGAGTTTAATCGAATTTTGACATAAAATGAACTAACAATTTATCACATTTCAAAGCAACCGGGACAACTTTTGTTTTCAATTTTATACCCACCTTTAAATCCGAAGTTATGGATTATCCCGAATCACAAATCTATACTCCTCAACTTTACCTTTACTTTATGAATTGAATTCTCGATTTTAACAATCAAACAACTCATTTTATATCAAACCAATTACACAATCCAATGAGCAATTAGTAGTTTAGTCATTCAAGTCCTATTCTCCCTTAACAGCAATTCATTTGCTTCAATAACTAACAAATTCAATCACATTCTGCCCAAAGTCTATAAAAGCCTAAAATTTATATCTAATTAGTTAATACTCAAATTTCACAAAATACTCATTTTACTCCCTTAACAAACTAATTTCTAACCCTTAATGAATTCAACACTAAATTGACCTGGCTTGCTAGATTGAAGGCTAATTATTATAATTATTATTTTTATTAATATAAACTAACATTTTTGAAGACAATATTTTGAAATTTTTTAACTAAATATTTTATTGATAAATTACTTGGCAAGTTATTTTTTCGATTTTTTACTAGCATTTAAATTTATTTAAACATGATTTAAATTTAAATTAACAAAAAATTGTGAATTGCCTTTGAATTCGAGCCTAGCTTATATTCGAGTCAAATCAAATTAAGTTGAGTATTGATCGAGTTTTGACCAAATCAAACTCAAACTATTTTGGAAGATGCTGAACTCAATTAGTGCCCTGATCTTTTTTGTTTTGGGAAGACTCACATGAAGAGGAGGTTCATCGATTATGGGAAGGTTTAATGCGATTAAAAACGAAATTCTTGTAGAAGAATATAGATCTACCCATTAATAAGAAAAAAAAAAATATTTTATGCACTTATTTAGTTGTTTTATGTTTTAAGTCTTTAATATAAGACGGCACAAGTACATACCGAAGTATGAGTAATGTTTTTATACACATGTATGAAAAAGTTGCACAAATCAATATATTTATTCTTTAAAATTAAAATCTATTTATTTTTATTTTAAAACTCTTACTTGATCATACAAATTATCTAGTCTTAATGGTTAAGTGAATGATTATTCTTTTTAGAGGTTATGGGTTCGAGCACCAATAATACCAACATATTATTTAAGCGATCAATACTTAATGGTTGAGAGTATATTGTTTACTTTAACCTTTATTTCTATTATTTTAAGAGTTAATTAATCTTCAAATTATGATTCGGTTTGAATTAGTCCCCAATTTTATATATCAATAAATTAGAACATTCAATATAAGATGAAATCAAAATTAGGCTTAAGGGTTCAAAAAGCCCCTGAACTTTTAATGAAAAAGCAATTAGACCCTCAAACTATTTTTACATCCAATTAAGCCCTTAAACTAAAAAAAAAACTAATGTAACCCTTTGACTAACGGAATCCGTCATTGACTGATGGTTCCGTTAAATCGTACTTAAATGACCCATTATCAATGCCATGTCATATGTTAATATGAAAATATTTGTGATCACTTAGTCCACGTAGATTTTAATGCTGACATGATAAATATAAAAACTCATTTATTAATTACCGTGGTAATTTAAACCCTAAAATAAAAAAAAATAAAAAAACTAAATTGTCATTGTAATCTTCTCTTTGAACGATTAAAATCCCAAAATCATTTTTACAAAGAGCAATTGAAAAAATCATAATCCAATCTTTCTATAACAGATATTGAAGCGTAAGAGTGAAAATTGAAAACCTTCTCCAATTAAATTGATTTTTCTCTGAAATCGGTAGGTTGTTTGCTTAGTTAATATATTTTTGTTTGATTAATTTATATACTCTCATTGTTTTGTTTGTATTTCTTTTGGGAAGATAAAAATTTCGGTAGTTTTAGTTTAAAACTTCATGACTTGTTTTTTGTTTTCAGAAGTTGAAACCAATTTGCTTTCAGGAGGTGTATGTGGTTGAAAGTGTTTGTAAAGAGGATTTTTACTGGATGAAAGGTATACTTTTTGAAAGTTTTTTTAATATTATTGTTTAATTGTTTAATGTTATATTAAAGTGAAAAAGGTTATGAGCCCATGTGATTCTTGTATTTTTATATTTTATTGTTTCAAATTGTTGTACCATTTTAAGAGTATGTATAGTTTGAATTTTAGTGATTTCTTAAAAGTGTTAATCTTCAGAATTAAGTAAGAAGTACATTCATAAATTATTGTTTTTATAAAGTTTTGTATCGAGTATTGAAGCCGTTGAAGCTTCCAGAGCTTGTTGGTTAGGAATCTCGAGTCTGTTAGTCAGTTTAGAGTTAACAAACTATCTGTTAAACTTGCTACCATGCAAGCTTCTCCTTGTGTAAATACATGAGCTAAGAGTCTGTAAAAAGCACGTTGTTTTCAATAAGAATTCTACTTTCCTAACATGGTATCAATCGCCGGTGGTCTTGGAGCCTAACATGTCACGCTCTTGCTTCTCTTCTGAGTTTCTTCGTTGTTCTTTCTGTCGTTTGCTCTGATAGTTTACTTGTCATTCTTGATCACGATGTCTGTTTTCAATTCTTTATCCACTTGGGATGCTGGTGAACTTTCAAGAAATGCCAAGATGTTCACCAACAAACGAGTCAATATCATTCTTGATGAGTCAAATTTCCTGTTATAGAAACAACAGATTCTCCTAACTGTCAGAAGTCATCGGCTCGAAAGGTTGCTCGTCGGTGCAGCTAAACCACCACCTGAAACTGTGTTGAATGAGGATGGTGAGACAGTTGTGAATGAGGAGTTTGAGATCTTTGTTGTGTAAGACAGTGCTCTTGCGTCTTGGTTGTTATCCACGATCAGTGTCGGTCTGCTACCTCAGTTTGTGGGTGCTGAAACTGTGTCCATAGTTTGGAGCACTGTTCTGAAGTTCTTTGCCAACAAGTCTACGACAAGTGCTATGAATCTTTACTGTCAGTTGCATTCCATTTGTAAAGGTGATGGGAGTATGAGATCATACCTTACACAGATCAAGGAGGTGTGTGACTCTCTGTCCAGTTGTGGTAGTCCAGTCTCCAATCTCGAGCAGATTACCACCATTTTGAATGGTCTTCCGGCTGAGTATCAGCCATTCAAAGCCATTGTTACAACAAGCAAAGAATCATTTGGTTTGGATGGAGTTAAAACAGTCTTGGTCGGTGCAGAAGCGCAACTGAAAGGTTTTCCTACACAGAATATGTTGCCAATGCTTGCTAACGTAGCTCACATGCAACCGTCTAATGTTGGGCATGGAGGGTATGTCCATACCAATCAAACTTCAGGAGTTTAGCCTATCATGGCAAATGTAGCAAAGGTTCACGCCCCTAATGTCAATCAAGGGGGTCGATTTTATCATAATGCTGGTTCATGAGGGAGATCAGGTTCTCGAGGTAGGGGTCGAGGTCGTCTTCGACTTTAGTGTCAGTTGTGTGGAAAGAACGGTCACCCAGTAGATAGGTGTTGGCAACGGTTCAATAAGGATTTTGCTGGAATCTTAGCAAGCAGTTCTCAGGTGTCGAAAGAACTGGTGAATGTGAATGTGGCTCGATAGGTGATGAACAATCCTATTTCTCTTGCTGTGGAGGTGGACACTCAAATGTAGCATCTACATCAGATAGTTGGATGGTTGACTCAGGGGCAACTCATCATGTCACTCCAGATGCAAGTAAACTAGGCAATAATACTGAATTCACAGGTTCAAGTAAGTTGCTTGTGGGTAATGGTCATGGTTTGCACATTTCTAAAACTGGTACAACAAGCATTTCTACTACTTCACGTACACTTGTTATGAATGATTTATTTCTTGCTCCTTCAGTCACTAAAAATTTACTTTCTGTTTCAAAGTGTGCCAAGGACAATCTGGTGTATTTTGAGTTCCATGCTAGTGAATGAAAGGTTAGATGATGAAAGGTTTGAACTTGCTATTGGTGAGGAATTTGGACTTGCTATTGAGGAAGAAAATAATAAAGATTGTTTCTTATTTAATATCGAAATAAAATTTGATGTGGATGAAGAAGTAAATAACATCAGAAAGAGTTTAATGTGTCAGAAAGAAAAAGAGAAAACATATGTCACACCTTTTAGTGAGAATATAACTAATAATATTATGGGAGATGATGTTGCTGAGAAAGATGAATTAAAAGAAAATAATGAAAAGCTTGAGGGTCATGAGAGTGATTATTTAAACTCTTCTGATCCAGGAGAATATGGAGATAGTGATAATTCTGATGAAGAAATTTGTGGAAGATTTTTTTGGGCAAAAACAGTAGATCCGAAATTCGATAAAAAATGTGATATTCTAATATGGGAATTAGGCATGAGATTTGAAGACAATCATCAATTTAAAGAGGCCGTAAGAAAATATTCAGTGACAAAAGGTGTGAAATTGAAGATTATAAAAAATGAATCAAAGAGGACGAGGGTCTGTTGTAGAGAAAATTGTCCATGCATGTTATATGCTAGTCATGACAATAGATATGATTGTTATGTTTTGAAGACGTATATTCCAGTGTTATAGGAGTAATCAAAACACTATGATATCTTGTAAGATGATTGGAAAAAAAATAGAGATAAAATATTAATGGATCCAAAATTAAAAGTTAATACATTACAAGAAATGTGTAAATCAGAGTTGAAGGTATATGCAACATACAACATGTGTCGAAGAGCTAAGAAGACAGTTCTGAAGAAGAAACAAGGTTCTTATATAGAATAGTTTGCAAGTCTTTGGGGGTATGCTGCAGAGTTGTTACGATCTAATCCTGGAAGTACTATGACAGTTCAAGTTGATAGAGACAATACTGAAAATACAATATTTTATAGGATGTATATTTGCTTAGCTGCAATGAAGCATGGATGGAGAGAAGGTTGTAGGCCTTTCATTGGAGTAGATGGATGCTTTATTAAAACTGTTTCCAAGGGAGTGCTTCTTGTGGCTGTTGGTAGAGATGGAAATAATCAAATGTTTCTAGTTGCCTGGGCAATTGTTGAGGGAGAAAGAAAAGAATCGTAGAGATGATTTTTACAAAAACTCACGATTAATTTAAATCATTATAATGGGGAGGGACTTACACTAATGTTTGACATGCAAAAGGTATGTTTAATCTTTAATTATATTTGATATACATGATAATTTATTTATGATTGTTTTGGTATTTATATTTATTGTTCTGCGATTGTTTTATTTACTTTGAATCCATTTTTCTTCTAGGTACATACAAATACAAATTTGGGATCTTCCTCAACAACAAATCTCAAGTTAACAGGTCAAGCGACTAAGTTAGACATGTCGACTATAAAAAAGTCAAACACAGAGACAAATTCTTCAAACGTGGTTATATACTAATAACAACTAAAACTCTAGTGTTAATGTCATGTAATTTTGTTATTATATTTTATGTTTTTTATTTTTATATATAGGTATATTGTACAAAAACTCGAAGCATATCAAGCCAAGAGCCAAATAAAATTCAATCAACAGAAGTTAACATTAACGATGGCCGATTCTCCTCTAAAAGAAAAAGGTCAATTGGTATTGGTTTGTATACCAATCTGAATACTGGTGAACAAGTTTTTAATGTAAGTCCTAATATATGTATGTAATGATCTTATTAAATAATTGTATAATGAAGTTAATTTTATTTCTTGCAGTCTGGTATAGGTTTCGAAAGAATTATTATAGCTCCAACTACTGTTCCAAAGAAGATTGGAGTTCATACGTCCCAACTTGATCATACATGAAAGGGTTCTAGTTTGAACTGGAAAGGAAAAAAAGTTGTCACTACTAGACAAATTCAACAAGAACACTCTGATGTATCTAGGAAGCATAAAAAACTAGAATGACCCAATGAATGTATATTCATACATTAGTATTATTTTTTATTTTGCAAAAACTAAAGATGAAACTTTTTATTTAGTTCAAATTGTATTTGTTGAACTTCACGATTATCGTTATGTCTATTCACTTTTCTTAGTTTTATATTTTTCCGAGCTCATAAATCACAAACTTTATTTTTTAGATATATCGTCATTGTGCCATTTTAAAAAATATATCCAATATTTTTAAAATTTGAACAACCGAAAAACCTTCTTCCATCATTTCTCCTCTTCCATGTTATCCGCATAGGACATTTTAAACCATAGTAACATAACATAACCTCTCCATCATACTCTCTAAAACCTTAAAAATCATATTATTTCTATCGATTTAAGTTGATGAACACGACGAGATTATCATCTTCAATACAACTAATATTAAAATACAATAATAGATAATTAACCATTTTACGACTGAAAATTTTTAAATATTCATTTTAATGATTGAAAAAATAATACACCTAAAAAATCTATCCAAAATCAATTTAAATAATTTTTCGGCGATAGCCATGAAAATAAAAGATATAACGGTGATATATTAAAGATATGAAAGAAATAAATATATGTTAAGGATTTTACTTATTGATTTCAATGACGTCAGAAAAAAGATTGTTTGCTTTTCTTTAGTTAATGTTAATGAACAAATGAAAATACATATTTAAAAGTAAGACGTCAATTTCAATTTGGGATTTTTATTATTAAATAAAATATTAGGTTTTTTTAATATTAGCCGTCAAAGTAATATAAAAAAAGATTTTAATTGATATGATAATTAATAAATAGATTTTTAATTTTTTACGTCAACCAATCAATTTTGAAGGTTTTCACATTAAAAAAAATGACATGACATGGATAACAATCCAATTAAGTATGATTTAACAGAACCGTCGGTCAATGACGAATTCCGTTAGTCGAAGGGCTATATTGATTAATTATTTTAGTTTAAAGTTTTAATTGGATGTAAAAATAGTTTGAGGGTTTAATTGTTTTTTCATTAAAAGTTTAGGGGCTTTTTCAACCCTTAAACCTTAAAATTATTATAAAAATTATAAAAGTTTAGGGGCTATACTGATCTGTATCCCGGTTCTCGTAACTCCCTCCTCGCTGTCATGGACGGCCTCCACGATCCTCGTTTTCACCACCTCTCATTTCATAGTTTAATCTAACAGAAACTCATAGTCTTTTACTCTTTTTCAGGAAAGAAATAAAATAATTATTTGGATGTTGTTTTGGAAGGGCAAGTCGTAATTGGAACAAGCATGCCCAATGAAGCACAAAATGAAATCGGTCAGTTAACCTTAAAGCTAATATATATTAAAATTAATCAGGTTGAATATCCAAAAATTAAAAAAAAAATCAGCACAAGTCCAACCGTAATTGTTGTGCTGGGTCAATTCATAATTCAAAATCAAGATAATATGATACATCAACCTTCGCCCGAGCCCAATTAATTATGGATACATGTTATGGGTGTGTGCAATACATCATCTAGTCAAACATAACTAAAAGCATCAATCTGAATTCAACTGCAAAACAATAATAATTAACCAAATCTGAAACTAGATTCCAATACGAGCTCTAGAATTAATAACCACTTGAATAAGATATAATTTAAAGTTTATGGATTTATAGTTAAAATCTAGTTTAAAGTTTAAGATAACAATATTAAAAATTTATATCTTAATTTTAAATTTTAAATTCTTAACAATAAACCCTGATTTTTTCTTGGTATAGAGTTAGTTTAGGGGTAAATTTTTATTCATTCAATCGTTTATTATCGCTAAACGTTAACAAGACGTCGATCTGGCAATAATGGTGTTTATTATCAGGTATTTGAATTTTGAGTATCGATTCTTTCATATATTAAAATTCTGGCCTGTATCCCGGTCCATTGAAATCTCGGTAGCCGATAAAATTCAGGTACTCGGCTAATAGAGTAACGGGTACCCGATTCATAATTTTTTTAAAAAAAATTTAAAGTTAAAAAATTACATATTAAACATATAAAATTCAAAATTTTATAATAAATGGCCAAACATAAAATTTAGTAATTTAAAGTTAATTTTAAAATTTTTGGATATATATATTAAACTCTTAAAGTGACATTAAAAATACTAATCTCATTTTTTCTTTCGATATTAAAAGTTAACAAAAATATATTTATAATATTTAAAACTTAAAACAATATAATACAAACATAAAACTAATTTTAAATTTAATTTTAGATACAAATATTAAAGAATTTAAAAATAAAAATATAATTTAAAATTAATATATATATATATATATTTAATCAGGTTTGATACCCAAAATTTTTTAAAAAATCAACACAAGTTCCACAAGATAATAAGATAAACCAACCCCGACAATGAAACTAAAACCATTAATCTGAATTCAACTGCAAAACAACAATAATTAACCAAAGATGAAACTAGATTCCAATACGAGCTAATTTCTTTCAAAACCTGGTTTTAACCCAACAGAACCCCTTCTTCATACTAAGGTTGTCTCAGAGATTTTTGGGGCTATGAGCGAAAACTAAAATCATTAGCCTCTTATATAACGAAACAATATTTTTATTATGAATAAAAAACTACCCTTTTTGGTGTCTCTTTTATGCACCAACAATAAAAGATAGATTTAGAGTTAATTATGGTTTTAGATTAAAGTTTAATGCATTTTTTGTAATCTACGATTTATGGTTAAAGTTTAAAATTTATTTTTTTTAGTTTTGGACATGAAAATAACACCAGATTTTTTTATTCATCTCGTTTGTTTAAACAATTAATTTAATATTTCAAACACTTTATTTTTATTGTTAGATTTATTTATTTATATACCTAAAAAAATAATTTTAACCATTAAATTAATTAATTAAATTAATAAATTATAAAAATAAAAAATAAATAATTTAGTTCAGGGGCCTTAGGTTGATCAGGGGCCCTGAGCGTCTGCTCGAGGTGCTCCCCCTCAGAGCCGGGCCTGCTTCTCACCTTTGACAATCCAAATTTTTCTACAGACTAAGGATTCAAAAAACGGTTTGCTACCATTATAACGATCGTCATTTAATGGTAATGTCCGTCCGAAATCGTTAATAGCATAAATAATGATGAAATTCAGAATAATGTCAATAACGATTGATAACGGTCGCAATTTAATGATTAACATACAAGATAGATCATTTAATTAAGTCATCTAAAACTTATTAAAATTTACAAGGGAAGTAAACATAAAACTATTATTTATATTTAATTGTTTTTATCATTATATATAGAAATTATCACATAACATATCTTAACCTAAAAGTTAAATAAAGATTGAAATTTAAATAAAAAAGGTTAGAGTGAAGAGATTATAAACAATGGGAGCCGAAGTGTAAACTCGTCAACCTAAGGTACAAGTCGAATCACGAATCATACAAGTAAAAATTTAAAAATTAAAGATTAAAATTGAAATAAAAAGGTTTCAATTCCTTGCCTATTAAGCTTGCAGTACAAAGGAAGATAACTTACAAATATATTTGTATAAAGTAGTATATAAAGGTATATATAATTATGATCATAACTTAGACATAAATTTAAATATATATTTTCAAATAAAATTATATTAATTCTAAGACAATAATTTTTGAATAAATGATTTCATTAAATAAATTTATTTACTTATAAATAAGTATATTTTAATTGTTAGACATATAATTAGGCATTGAATTCTTTACTTAATTATTTAGTTAATTTCATAAATTAATTAAATGACCAATTCAAATATATAAATATATATTTATAATTATATAAGTTGCCGAGAATAACTTACTATACATATATTTTAAATCCAAAAATAAATTTCAACTTTTTGACTCCAACTATATATATGGTGTACTTTTTCTTTAAATGGTATATTTTCGTTTTAATTAGAATAGTACTTCTAAATCCTAATTAATTCAAATAAATTAAATAAAAAGCTAATAAAGTAAATAAATATACATTATTTTATTAAAAATATATGATTTACTTTAGTTTTAAATTGGTATATTCTTGTTTTAATTAGAATAGTTCTAATAAGTTCAAATGTCTTTATATCTTTCTGTAAATAGATATATTTGCTTTCATTGTTTTACATCCTCAACAATTCTCACAAATCTTGAGACCTATACTAGAGCAGAGAGAAAATACTTCAAATTATTTAATATTTTTAATAAAAGATTTCTGATAAAATAATTATTACTGTTATTTAAAGACATATACTAATTACCTTTATTAATTTAGAACTATTTTAAACGTTGCGAGAATCCAAGGGTGCGGCTTCTTTTAGCGAATTGGTGGAAATATTCATTTTTCTAATTTCGTTTTAACTTATTAACCCATTTAATTATATTTGTAAAGATTTTTTTCAACTTTCAAATTTCCTTATATGTTCCCTAATTAAAATCAAAATCAATAACTCTCTGATTCACTACAAATCACATATAGAATAGGATAATCTATTAACGAAGGGAAAAAAATTAGGATCATGATAACAGAAATTTTGAATCATTAAAATAATATATAAATATTAAAATAAATATACATTATATTAAAAAGAAAAAAAAAAACATAAAAATTTAGAGATAAGATAAAATATAAAATAATAAAAATTTTATTGATGATAATAATAAAGTAGCCTAAAATATTCAAACTCCATAATAAAAATCAATAAAAGACATTTAATAAGACATTAATAAAACATGTAACAAAATCTCCTACTATGCTTCAGAGTTAAGACGATCTATAAATTTCTCAATATATTCATTTTCTAGCAAGTTTTTTTGAATCCTCAACTTACATTCTTTAATCTTCCATTTTTTTAGTTTCTTCCTCATAATCGAACAACTTTCATCCAGAACCGCAAGTACACCTTCTTCAAAATCTGCAAAACTTGAACTGGAAAATTTAGATTTGTAGATAGCAAATCGATTACAAGGCGAAACAGATTTTTCCTTTTTCAATTCCTTGCCACCCCATATCTTGTTCGATAAATAAAAAATTCGACTCTCATGTGAGTCAGATTTAATGGTACGGCCTTTATTTCTACGAAATTGTCGTTTAAATCTCTTGATCTTGTCAGACAATTGATGTTTGGCAATTTCAGTAGAGAAGGATCCCTTGATGAATTGATGGAATCCAACCATGTTAACATGACCACCACCATCATTGTTTTCGTCTTCCATAAAACGGAATAAGCCTTCTAATAAAATAATTTCATCCTCTTTGCTAAAGACACGTTGAAACAATGGTTTCTTCAAATCTTCTTCATCTCCAACTTTAACCATATTTTGCTCTGATTCTTTGCTCTTGGGAGGTGGAGACTCCAAAGAACGATGATCAGAGGATGACGAATCGGAGGACATATTTTCCTCGGACTTTCTTTGAGTGGAAGCACTGATAGGTTTGATTGCTTTCTTCTTCTTTTTTACATTGATTGTAGAAGAAGAAGCCCTGGGCTGGAGAGTATCAGACGTACGTGGTCTTTTTGCTTTTGGTGTATTCGGAATGCTTGAAGAATCGAAGGAAGTATCATCTTTAAAATCTTGAGACAGAGTCTTTTGTTTCTCAATTGAATGCTTTTCGGACATTGTTTCAAAGGTTGAAATAGAAATTGAATGCAAACTGAACCTTCAAGACCTTTATATAGGGAAGAGTCATGAGGTGAATGGAAAGTTTGAATTTAAAAAAGGGTTTTATTAATTATTTAAAGAAAAAAAAAAAAGGAAAATAAGAATATTTTAATTTTAATTCCCGCCGATTATAAGTAATTGTTACTATATTTCCCTCCAGTTTCACATTTAATATTAATAAGATATTAAAATTTTTTAATATCATTATAATAAAGGAAAAAGAATTGGATATGGTATGTTTTAATAAATTTATTTACTTATAAATAAGTATATTTTAATTGTTAGACATTTAATTAGGTATTGAATTCTTTACTTAATTATTTAGCTAATATCATAAATTAATTAAATGACCAAATCAAATAAATAAATATATATTTATAATTATATAAGTTGCCGAGAATAACTTACTATACATATATTTTAAATCCAAAAATAAATTTCAACTTTTTGACTCCAACTATATATATACATATGGTGTACATTTTCCTTAAATGATATATTTTCGTTTTAATTGGAATAGTACTTCTAATCCTAATTAATTCAAATAAATTAAATAAAAAGCTAATAAAGTAAATAAATATATATTATTTTATTAAAAACATATGATTTACTTTAATTTTAAATTGGTATATTCTTGTTTTAATTAGAATCGTTCTAATTAGTTCAAATGTCTTTATATCTTTCTGTAAATAGATATGTTTGCTTTCATTGTTTTACATCCTCAAAAATTCTCACAAATCTTGAGACCTATACTAGAGTAGAGAGAAAATTCTTAAAATTCTTTAATATTTTTAATAAAAGAATTTCTGATAAAATAGTTATTAATAAATTATTTAAAGACTAATTACCTTTATTAATTTAGAACTACTTTAAACGTTGTGAGAATCCAAGGGTGCGGCTTCTTTTAGCGAATTGGTGGAAAATATTCATTTTTCTAATTTCGTTTTAACTTATTAACCCATTTAATAATATTTAAAATAATAATATGGTATTAGAAGATGATTTCGCTACTCAATCTCTGAAATTCACTTGAGTTTACAAAACTATTGATCTATTCAATGAAATATTATAGGCATAAAGATAATTTTCACCCTAAATGTTTGTAGTTTTTGTCATTTTGACACTTTTTTTGAGATAAATTTAGCCTTTAACCTATGTCTTTTTAACAAATAACTCATTTTTAACTACCATGATAACTCAACCGTTAAAAATTTAATAATGAAGACATGTTATATATATGTAATAATATATTTTAAATGACTTAACATCTAATATATCTAATACATACACGCGGAATATAGTTTTATTCCAATATTAAAATATAAAACAATTAAAATTCAAATAAAATATTAAAATTTTTGTCATAAAGATAGTTTTCACCCCTAACGTTTATAATTTTGGTCATTTTAGCCTTTATTCTTTTTTTGGGATAAATTTAGCCCTTGACCTTTATCTTTTTAATAAATAACTCATTTTTTAACTACCATGATAACTGAACCGTTAAATATTTAATAATGATGACATGTCATATATATGTAATAATATATTTTAAATTACTTAACATCTAGTATATCAAATACATAAACGCAAAATATAGTTTTATTTCAATCTAAAAATATAAAACAATTAAATTTAAATAAAATATTAAAAATTATTTTTTTATTTATTAAAAATTAATTAAATCTAAAATAAAAGGCTACTACATATTTTCAACCTTAACTATGGTAAAATCAAAATTTTATCTAAAAAGGTATGAACATAATCTCATAAGAAAGTTTTTTGTATAGTTTGTTACCGGTGAATCAAAGATAACATTTTTTTTGATAATAATCAATTTGATTTTTATTATTTTAATTTAGAATTTAGGTATTTTAGTTTTAATCTAAATCGAAGTTTTAGGGTCTTATAAAGATGTTTTAGTTTAGTTAGGGTTGAGAATATTTAGTAAATTTTTGTTTTGTATTTAATTAATTTTTAATATTTTATTTAAATTTAAATTTTTTTATATTTTATACTGGAATAAAATTATATTCTATATATGTATATATTTAATAGTTTAGATTATATGTCATTTAAAATATATTATCATACACACATATGTATATGATATGTTACCATTATTAAATTTTTAACGGTTCAGTTATCATAGTAGTTAAAAAATGAGTTATTTGTTAAAAAAATATAGATCAAGGGCTAAATTTATTCCAAAAAAAGAATAGGGGCCAAAATGACAAAAATTATAAACGTTAAGGGTAAAAATTATCTTTATGCCAAAATTTTTTATTATTTTATTTATTAAAAATTAATTAAATCTAAAGCAAAAGGATATTAAACATTTTCAACCTTAATTATAGTAAAATCAAAATTTTATCTAAAAATGTATGAACATAATCTGAAAATAAAGGGTTTTGTATAGTTTGTTACCGGTGAATCAAAGATAAAAGATTTTGATAATAATCAATTAGATTTTTATTATTTTAGTTTAAAATTTAAGTATTTTAGTTTTAATTTAAATTGGAGTTTTAAGGTTTTGTAAAGATATTTTAGTTAGGTTGAGAATATTTAGTAAATTTTTATTTTGGATTTAATTAATTTTTAATATTTTATTTAAATTTTAATTATTTTATATTTTATACTGGAATAAAATTATATTCTATATATATGTATATATTTAATAGGTTAGACTATATGCTATTTAAAACATATTATCATATATATATGACATGTTATTATTATTATTAAATTTTTAACGGTTCAGTTATCATGATAGTTAAAAAATGAGTTATTTGTTAAAAATGAGTTATTATTAAATTTTAGAGGTCAAAATGACAAAAATTATAAACGTTAAGTGTGAAAATTATCTTTATGTCAATATTCTACTCATTCAAACGAAAATTCTACTTTTGTTCTTACTTCAGTGTTGTTCACCAACATCAATTATCATAGTTGGACTCGCTCGATAAAAATATCCTTAATAATAAAAAATAGGGTAAACTACCCAGTGACTATCCAACTAATTGGGGATACCTATTTTGATCATCCAACTAAAGAACTCATCAATCAGGTCATCCAACTTTTAAACTCTACCTATTTGAGCCACCGCCGTTAAAATTTAACAAAAAAATTAATGGTGATGACGTGGCTGTTAATTAAAATATGTAAAATTACACATTTAATCCCTCTAATTTATTTATTATTTTAATTTAATCCTAATTTTAAATTAATAAACAAAATTAATCATCCAATCCGGTGATAACACGGATTTTTGAGCTTGGGGGATTTAAACCCGGGCATATAGCATGGAAAACTAGCATGCTAACCACTAGGCCAAGCTCTCATTCATGAAATATTATTGTAGCATAATATATTTAAGGTAAACTACTCAGTGACCACTCAATTAATTGGGTTCGAATACAATAGACGAATATTTTTGGGTTTAAAAACAATTTTAATAAAAAATAAAAACATACTTGATATTAAATATACGAATAAAAATATTTGATATTTATTATACGAATATTTTTATTCCAATATTTTTATTCAAATATTTTATTCGAATATTTTTATTCGTATATTTAATATTAAGTATGTTTTTATTTTTATTAAAATTGTATTCAAATTGTTTAAAATTGTATTCGAACCCAACTAATTGGGTGATCACTGGATAGTTTACCTTAAATATATTATGCTACAATAACATTTCATGAATGAGAGCTTGGACTAGTGGTTAGCATGCTTGCTTTCCATGCTACAATAACACGTGTCACCACCTGATTGGAGAGAAAAATATATTAAATAATAAATAAAAATAAATTAATAAATAAAATTAATCATCCAATCCGGTGGTGATACGTGTTATCATCGGATTGGATATTAATTTTATTTATTAATTTAAAATTAGGATTAAATTAAAATAATAAATAAATTAGAGGAATTAAATGTATAATTTTACAGATTTTAATTAACAACCACACGTCATCACCGTTAACAGCCACGTCATCACCGTTAATTTTTAACGGCGGTGACTCAAATAGGTAGAGTTTAAAAGTTGGATGACCTGAATGACGAGTTAATTAATTGGATGGCCAAAATAGGTATCCCAATTAGTTGGGTGATCACTAAGGTAGTTTACCCTAAAAAATAAGTTTTGGTTCGTTAATTATTGTTCAATTAAGGAAACCAGTGAAGACGTCCTGAATTTAATTTTATCCTAGTTGAACTAAATATTGCTTTGAGTAACACGAAATTCTTTCCAAGAAATATTAAAAAATATGTTTGTGTTTATTGTTTTGAGTGTTCTCTGGAAAGACATTGCTTTTGAGTGTTCAATTTAATGCATGATTTTTACAATCTGTAGCAAGGCACCCTTTCAATCCATTTTTTTCATGCCCAATTGAATTCTTTTTGGATGAATAAAATCTTGTGGAGTGAAAAAATTTAGTCATAAAGATAGTTTTCACCCTTAACGTTTATAATTTTTGTTATTTTAATCCTTATTCTATTTTTGGGATAAATTTAGCCCTTGACCTGTGTCTTTTTAACAAATAACTCATTTTTTAACTATCATGATAACTGAACCGTTAAAAATTTAATAATGGTAATATATCATATATGTGATAATATATTTTAAATGACATAGAATCTAACCTATTAAATATATAAATATATATAAAATATAATTTTATTCTAATATAAAATATAAAATAATTAAAATTTTAAATAAATTATTAAAAATTAATTAAATTCAAAATAAAAATTTATTAAATATTCTCAACCCTAAGTAAACTAAAATATCTTTATAAACCCTTAAAATTCTGATTTAGATTAAAACTAAAATACCTAAATTCTAAATTAAAATAATAAAAATTCAATTGATTATTATCAAAATCCTTTATCTTTTATTCACCGGTAACAAACTATACAAAACTCTTTATTTTTAGATTATGTTCATACATTTTCAAATAAATTTTGATTTTACTATAGTTAAAGTTGAGAATATTTAGTAGCCTTTTATTTTAGATTTAATTAATTTTTAATGAATAAAAAACTAAATTTTAATATTTTATTTGAATTTCAATCGTTTTAGATTTTTAGATTGAAATAAAACTATATTCCCGCGTGTATGTATTTGATATACTAAATGTTAAGTCATTTAAAATATATTATTACATATATATATATATATATATATGACATATCATCATTATTAAATTTTTAACGGTTCAGTTATTATGGTAGTTAAAAATGAGTTATTTGTTAAAAAGACATAGGTCAAGGGCTAAATTTATCCTAAAAAAAATGAGGGTCAAAATGACAAAAATTATAAACGTTAAGGGTGAAAATTATCTTTATGCCAAAAATTTAAAGCAAAGTTAGAATATTTGAGATAATTTTTGTTGTTTTTGATAATTTTCCGGTTAATAATTATTTTATATTAATACTATATTTTATGCCATTGTTATAGTTGATTTTTTAGATATTTCAGTTTAATAAAATTTAAATAAAGAGAAAAGTTTAAAGAATTTTTAAATAAAATTTTAAAGTAAGCACGAAAGAATAATGGTTTATGTTTATTTTTAATCGTTATAATTATTAAAAAATAATACTTTTAGTAGTTATGTTATGTTCATATAGTTGAATTTTTATAGTCGAGAATATTTAAACTACTGATTTGAATACATAAAAACTATTTTGTATAATATTAGTAATATAATTATTAAGGTAATCATTAAAAATATTTTATATATGTAACATTTTAATTAATTTAATTAATATAGGGATAAAAAGATGTCGCGATCGTTTTAAAAATCGAAACGTGTGAAAAATACCGAAAATAGTCTGGCGAATAATTTTAGAAAAATCATGTTTTATTGCTCTTAGTTGTAAAAAATCATATTTTATTTAAAAAACGTATATTATTTAATTTTTTAAAAAATGACTTGAAGTCGCCACCGGCCACTTTGGTAGGCCAGACACCATAAAATAAACCAGAGATTCATTTTGAAAATATTTAGGTTCGGGAGTCGATTACGTGTAAGAACGACCCTTATAAGCGTCCAAAATTGGTACCTTATTAATTACACGTGGCATTTCGGTATATAGATATTAATTTAATTCTTTATTGTTAACTAAATATCGCTCGAATTGAGCTTGAATAAGACGTCCTCTTGATAGGAAACCTTAATCCGAATTTAAAGAAATATAAATTCCACCTCAAAAGGTTTTAAATGCATGATCATTTATTATCTTCTTCATTTTAAGTTCTTAACCTAAAAAAAGCTCCATTAATTAAGTATTTAAACCCTATTTAAATTATTAATTTCACCAAGTGTATGATAACATCCGAATGCTCGAACACTACCATCTTGCCACTTAACAAAATTAATAATATTATTAATGTCACTAATTATTTACCTAATCAATTTTATTTAATTCTAAACCTAAATTAATGAGTCAATTTCTGGGTTTTGATAGCACATCAATTCGATACCAAGGTACACTCTTTAGGCTAAGATCATGGTACGTCAAAACACCGACCTTTTAGTGTATCCGAGGTATAAGATTTAAATGCTAATATTACTAAATTATCTCCCTATTTAATTAATTAATTAAAGCGAGTAATCCTAAAAGGATCTAAATTAATTAACTACGTATAAATTAAATATTCTTAATAGATATGCTATATGAATTTAAAAAAATGCAAGCAAGCAATTTAAATAAAAAAAATAAAGCATTAAATAAGTAAAAAAAAACTAAATTACTTTTTATTAGACATAAGAGCTCATTACAACATGGGTGGTTAAAATAATCGAATTGAAAACCCAACCTAAATGAAACGAGGACCTAATTGTAATGTCTTTGATCTTAGAAGTTAAATTAAGATTAATTGATTACCAAATTAGATGGATTTTTAATTAAATGTCACGTATTATAAATAAATAAATATATAATTACTATATAAAAGAAAAATCCTTAACTTTTTAATTGGCATTGAAAATTCCATTAACAGAACAGTGGCGTGAGTTACTTCACCTCTCTCATGTTTACTCTCTAACATCGGTCGACCATTGCTGTGCCAAGTTAGTCGTTTTCGAGCTTGTTCACTAGAACCCATTTCAACAAAACATGATATCCGAAGGCCAAACTGAAATCGTTGTCTTGACCCATACTTTGGTCTGAGATTGAAGGAACTTTTGGATCAGAAAATTAATTGTATATGAAGAGAACTGAGGGGTCTTCATCCTGTTGTATTTCTCAGCGACCGGTGTTGTGAGTCGGTTTGGTACTGGTGTTGTGAGGAGGTAACATGGCATAAGACATAGAGTGGCACCACAGGGACTAAAAACTAACCGACCACCACTATTTTTTCGTTTCTTCTCCAAGGTTTTGAAGCTCCATCTTTGTCTTCATGTTGACTTTGAAAATACCTCTGATTCTCGTTGAATTAATAAGAAAATGTAATCCTCAAATATTTGGTTCCAGAGGTAGGTGATGAATCCTTCCACCCTCTGTCTTTCTCCAGGAGAAAACCCAACCTTTCCCCCTCTCTGCCGATTGTTCTCTCCTTTTTAAAGGAACTAAACTCACAATCCCCGCATTATAAACACTCTACCAAATCCCTAAAATCTCTCCACCTTAACAACCACTAACAGAAAATCTCTCCCTCCTCTCATCTTTTCTGTTTTTTTATTTTATTTATGTTTTTTATCCTATTTTTAGTTATTTGTTTTATTTGAAACACCCAAAATTCGGGTGTAACAGCTGCCACTCTTTGCTTAATGCTGCGGAATAGGAGATGAGCAAAGACTGAAAAACACGAATTTTGTTTAAGCCTTTTGGCCGAAGCTTGAAGCTGTTCTCTCATTGCGAAATTCTTCAAGCAACACCTGTGACGGAACCCGAGGCTGTTCTTCTCATTACGAAGTTCCTTGTCTACGGGACACTAGAGTTGTTCTTCTTATTACGAAATTCTCCAGCTGAAAGTGATGAAATCCGAGACTGTTCTTTTTATTACGAAATTCCTCGTATCTCATGAAATTTGGAACTGTTCTTCTTATTACGAAATTCCTCGTCTCCAGAAAATCTGGAGTTGTTCTTCTTATTACGAAATTCTCCAGATGAAAGTGATGAAATCCGAGGTTGTTCTTCTTATTACGAAATTCCTCGTATATCATGAAATTTGGAGTTGTTCTTCTTATTACGAAATTCTCCAAACTCATCAAGTGACAAAAATCGAGGTTGTTCTTCTTATTACGAAATTCCTCGTCTCCGAGAAATCTGGAGTTGTTCTTCTTATTATGAAATTCTCCAGATAAAAGTGATGGAACTTGAGTCCGTTCTTCATATTACGAAATTCCTCATGTTACATCATATCTTTCGGGACTCACGCCAAGAAGGTTGCCAATAATATTTGAATCGGGACTCATGCCGAGAAGGCTGCCAATAGTATTTGAATCGGGACTCACGCCGAAAAGGCTGTCAATAATGTTTGAATCGGGACTCACACCGAGAAGGCTGTCAATAATATTTCAATCGGGACTCACGCCGAGAAGGCTGCCAATTTCTGTTTGTTGTTGCTTGATTTCTTTTTCATTGATTCTTGAATCATTTCTCTACAAAAAAAGAAGTTATCAATTAATACAAATTCAACATGAATTAAATTGAAAGATTTTATTTTTGCATTTGGTTCGTCATCGCTTCCCTGTTCAAGATTAAACATTTTCTCGTCTGAATCAATTGTTGGTTTAACTCGATTGATGTTGCTCAATATTTTATTTTCCTATCATGGAACTCATGCTCCATTCTCCTTATGCACGAATAGAGAAACAAGAATCAATCTCCTCTCACTAATATCCACAACCTTCACCCATCCCTAAGATATTTAGAACATAATGTTGATAGGTACAAATCTTAGGGGAAGGGTTTCTCTAAAATCGGCTCTCTTAACAATGTGGCCGACTAGGCTATATATAGTCTTAACCTAGGGCAAACCTTTCCTAAATAGACTTTAACTTGGAGTAGGGAATAAGTCTTCTTCATGAAATCTGATATTTCCAAGTTTGTCGTTTTCTAGAAGAATTTTCCCGTTTGGTCTTTGACTTGGGCTTTTAGTGCGCTAGCCTGGTCCAATTGGTGTGTTGCATCTTCCAGAATGTTCTCTATATTTTTGTCTTTCATTCGCCTACAATGTTGATGTTGCCACTCTGGATGCTGCCGCGGCCTTGTCTCTTCTTCGACCTCAACACTGCTTCACCGCTGCTTCGGCCCTGGATATTCTTGCATGTACAGAATATGTAATAATATTTATATTCTCTATAAATTTTGACTTTATAAGTAGTGATAACGGAATATCCAATATTGTGCACAAAGTCCATATTTCAGCTCAAGTTGGGGTATAATAGATGCATAAAGTACCATGAAAAAGGTAGTAAATAACTTCCTTTTAGGCACTCATTAGAAAGGTTTTAACGAGGCACATTATCTTCATGGATATCCAAGGGGGAGTGTTATGAATATATTTATTCATGGTGGATATCCATATATTAAGTTAAAGTTTAATGGGCTTTATTATTAGGGTTTAATACCCATTGGAATTAGGGTTTCCATCTTATGCCTATAAATATAGACTTTTGGAGAAAACATTGTTCACAACCTTACTTTGAGAATATAATAAAATCTCTCTCTTTGTCTCTCATCTTTGTTATCCTATTTTATTCTTGTTCTTTACTTTATTCACAACATTATTTAGATTTTAATTTTTATGAAATAATTTAATGTTATTCAGTAATGTCCATAGTTAATGTTATTTAACGATATTCATCCAGTAAGAATATGTGTGTGAAGGGTCCTCTACCAAGAGTTACAAGGTATATTCCATATCAACATGATGCTAGATATGAAAATTATTATAGCATATCAAAAGAGTAAAATTGCAAAAGAAGCGAAAATATTGTTTTTAAAAAGAGTTGAACGGAGAAAGAAATACAAAAAAGGGAGAACTCACAACTTTCTCACGATCCCCAAGATAAATACAAAATGCTCGATTCGGACGACCATGGAATACAATGTTTTCTACTTCAAATCAGTGAATAAATTTTTTAGAATAATATATTTTTATTAGGAGTGTTTAAAAATATTTGATCAAGATGATTTAATCTATTACCCGTCAACTTGACAAAAACATTTGAGTAATTATATATATATATAATATATACCTTTAAAGTAGGGTATTCGACACACTATTTCTTGAGTCGGACCCATATCAAAAAATTTAAATTTTCGAGTATCCAAATATATTTGAAATTAGAATATATATATATATATATATATATATATGTGTGTGTGTGTTTTTATTGAAAAAGAATATAAAGATTGATGTAAAAAATAACCTAATAAAATATTCACAATGAATTTTTTTACGAGTCTAATCATTATTCACATGTTAAATACTATTCTTTTGAATATAGTAATATCACCTTTTAGGTGATCGAACTCAAATCAAATTTTAAATCATTTTAATTTGACATGTTTATCACTCAGCTTATTTGATGTAATAACCTAAATTTTTAGGTCAGTGTTTTAGCGTTGATTCAAATTTTATACCTTCATGTTAGTTAAACTAATTGGACCAATTGAGTCAAATTTAGACCTTATTAGCCGGAATATGTGCCATATAGACTTGAGATAGTGAAACCCTTTTTTAAAAAGGGCAAATTATACAAATAGTCACTATATTATAGGGTTGGTATCGAAATGAACACAATATTTTAAAAAGCGTCAAATACACTGGTTAACTATTAAAATGATTTTTAAATAACCAACGACAGTTAAAAACTAATGAAATGATGACGTGGCAATTAAAACTAAAATAAAATAATACATATTTACTTCATGTTATTCATACATTTTGTATCTCAGTCCCAATTTTATTATAATAAAATAATATAATTATTTAAATAGGTGCCACCACCTAATTGAAGGGTTATATTTATATATATTAAATTTATTTTTATCCTTTGTAATTTAGTCAGAATTTATTTATTGGAGGGCATTTAAAAAAATGCAAAATTTAGTCATTTGCAACCAAGGGGAATCAAACCTGGGCATGCATGGATGAGAATAGGTGTGCGAACCACTAAACCAAAGGACATTTTAAAATTAAAATTTTTTATATTAAATATATATTAAACTAATAAACATATGATTTTATTTTTTTAAAAAATAACGATTGATGTGAAAAATAACCTAATAAAATATTCATATTGGATTTTTTACGAGTCTAATCATTATTCATATTTTCGACACTACTCTTTTGAATCTATTAGTCTCACTTTTTATGTGATCGAACTCAAATCAAATTTCAAGTCATTTTGTTTTGAGATATTTATCACTCAACTTGTTAGTTTGATGTATCAACCTGAAGTTTTTGGTCAATGTTTGATCATTGACTCAAATTTTGAACCTTCATGTTAGTTAAAATAATTGGACCCATTGGGTCAAATTTAGACCTTGTTGATTGAGATTTGTGCGACATAGGTTTGGAACAGTAAAACCCTTTTTTAAAAATAA